>OV702284.1:400459594-401727681 GCA_916181665.1 Avena sativa
GACATGCTGATGACCCACAAGTATAGGGGGTGTATCGTGGTACTTTCGATAAATAGGAGTGTCGATCCGAGCGAGGAGCAGAAGGTGCTGAACAGTGGTATGGCGCAGGAACTTCTCTGTAAATACTTAGCAAACGGATTTTTAGTGGTTTTCTCATAAGACAACAAAACAAAGAGCAAGTAATAAATACAACAAACAAACGGAGCAAGTGGCCCAATCCTTTCTTAGCAAAGGACAAGCCGGTGGAAATACTTATAAGGACCAAACGTTCTAGAGGACACATGGGAATTCCGTCAAGTGCTTTCGCTTCCAATAGCTGAGTACTCTTCTTTGGTGTTGTAAGTGTTGTGTGGGTGAACCTGTGCTAACATACCGACCTTACTTGGACTAATACATACTTGTGATTAAACCCCCTGCAAACATCCATAACTACAGGAAAGTAATTAAGATATAAATCTAACCATAGCCTTAAACTCTGAGATCCTACACTCCCTTGTGCAAAGGTGTCCTAACGGGGGTTCAGGTTTCTGTCACTCCGACAACCCCACAATTAGTAGCCAATTACACAATGCACTCCCCTAGTCCCATAAATGGTGAAGTATCATGTAGTTGATGTTCACATGACACCACTAGAAGAATAGAACCACAACTTAAATACTAAACCATTGAATAATAACTCAGCACAAATCCACTACTAACAACATGACTTCTCCCATGTCCTCAAGAACTAAACGAACTACTCATAAGACATCATATGGATCAAGATCAAAGATGATATGGTAATGGATAACAATCTGAACATAAACAATAATCCAATAGTTCCACTCACAAGCATCAACTACAATAGTAATCAACACCGGGAAGGTTTCCCCTAATGAACTAGAGCAATATCCAACACAATTATTACAGCGGGATGGAGTAATGATGATGGTGCTGGTGGAGATGATGGTGTGGATGATGATGATGATTATGATCCCGATGAAGCCTATCTTGACGATGGTGTTGATGGCGACGGTCTCCCCTCTTCGGGAAGGAATTCCCCTGACAGAAATCTGTCTGCCGGAGAGATCTTTCTCTCTCGGTGTTTTCCGCCCCGCAGAGGCCGCGGAAATCTAGTTGTGGTCGCTCCCTTGATGTTAGGGTTCCGTAGGGAAGTTATAGGCGAAAGGGCGGAGTCGGGAGCCGAGCAGGTGGGCCACACCTGCCCTAGGCGCGACCCAGGGGGGACCCGCGCCTAGGAGGTGTGGGCCCCCTGCGGCCCTTCTTCGCCCCTCCTTCTGGCTTCCTGTGTCTTCTAGGAAAATATCAATTTCCCATATTTTTCTGGTATTTTTCTGATCTTCGCGAAATTGCATCAAAACGCCCCTTTTTCTATCAGAATCCAGACTCCAGCAGTTCATCCTCCAAGAATCATCCAACATGCATAAACAGATGAAAAGACATAAGTAATACCTCATAATAAGACATATATCAATGAATAGAGGTAAATTATGATATAGAATGGTGATGCAAATTGGGCGTATCAACTCCCCCAATCTTAGACCTTCGTTTGTCCCCAAGCAAAAACTGAGCTTAGTAAACATGTCCACAGGTTTATGGAGTGAAGTGTCGATAAAAGAATACGAACAAGAAGCATCACACTTACCATTGCACAACTCATAGAAGAAAGCAACTCACCATTATATAACTTAGCTTGCAACAAGTACAGGAGTCACAATAGAGATGCATAAAGATAAATCATAATTGGAATTGGCAAACTTTGTTCTTGGTCAGAGAACACCTGGCAAACAGTTTCACAAAAATCTTTTTGTAGAAGTTTTCAGAACAGAAGCACTCTTTGCTCAAAAAGGTTTTTCATAATGAAGGCTTTCAAAGTAATACTCAATAGATAAGAGTCTTGTGCAAACAAGGAAGATGAAGAACATGATTGAATAAATCACCATATAAATGCTTGAAACTCAACAACTCAAATGCTTGCTGGAGATAGAGAGGAAGTAGGTTTACTGACTCATCTTGGAAGTAGGAGAAAGGTCCCTTCATAGAGGGAAACAGGGATTTACAAGTCATAAAGAGCTTCCAAAAGATTATGGTACTTACTAGCTTTGAGCCCTCATTGCCCCTATCATAAGCATCTTGAGATGATTAGGTTTAAAATGCACAAAGGTGGAGTATATGCTTGACGAAATATAAGTTGGCAATCTCATGTCCCTTGAATATGAGGGCCATTCCTCATGCTACTCAACTTCAGTTACCGGTAAGTTCTTGTCATTGTAAGTACATGCGTATCATAGAGAACCGCCAACGGGGCACCCCTTGCACATGGTATAGGAGCTTTCCCATAACCAAAATGATAAGGAAAGCAGACAATGAGCATCTCAACGATCTTTTTAATTACTATGTGCATAGTGTTTTATTGAGGATGCTTCATAGATAGCTCACTATGGTGATGCTGCAAGTTTCCACCATGATTAGGCATGGCTTAGGATAGCGGCCTAGGCGTTTCTCTAACACAAAATACAAACTCCATGGACTTACAAGTTCCCTCTTTATTTCACACTGGTGACATCCACAGACAAAAGAGCACGATATCAATTGTATACAGAGTACAAGTGCAATGTTGAAAACGTTCCCCGTGATAGCACGGTTCTGCTAATTCCAATGTATAGGTACAAGCATATACAACTTCGATGACACAATGGTTCAAGTCTATTAGGGGAATGGAAATAAGGTGTGCCATCAAGTTCGTGAGAGCTTTACTAACTAGTTTTCACATAACAAAATGCTTTTAAATTCGAAAGATAGATGAAAGCTTGAGAATTTGCTGGGAATAGCAATAATGCTACTAGGTAGGTATGGTGGACACAAATGGCATAGGTTTGGTTCAAAGGGATTAGAAACATGAGAAGTATGCCTTCTCAAAACAGGTTTTTGGCTAGCAAGGCTGGGTAGCAAGCAAGAGAGTTGAAAGAAGCAAGCAAACATACAAGTAATAAAGCCAAACATGCAATCTTCCTTGAAGACACAAAACATCTTAAATAAAGAATACTAAGCTTATGAGCCAACAAGAAAGAAAATAAATGATACAAAATACCTGTAAGCTTTTTCTTTTTTCCTTTCAAACCTCAAAAAGTGTTGCTACTGACCAGAGCTCGGTTTGCCAAAACCAATTTAGAGTTACTTGATGCTCCCAAAGTGATGCCAAATACTGCTCAACAAGATCCATCATATAATAGAGAATGCAAACTAAAATAAGAAGTGCAAAAAGTAAAAGATGAGACTTATCATTAATATTCAATAAAGGCACTCACACCAAGGGATACATAGATAACCAACTAAAGGAGAGATACTTCCACATGCAAACCAATCTACAAGATATACTCTCTACCAAAGATATGAATCCACTAAAAAGGTAAAAGATAAAAGATGATGGTGGTGATACCGCGGCACTCCCCCAAGCTTGGAACAAGCCAAGGGGATGCCAAACCTGATGATGAATTACTCCTTCGGTGGTGGTGGTGTTCTCTTGAGAAGCTCTTCAATAAGTTTCTTCAAATCCTCAAACTCGAAGGTCAGGGTACGAATTAGCTCCGAGTTTTGCTCAATGCGGTTCATGATCATGTCGGACCGACAATCCCAGTCCTTGTTATTCTTTCCCCACTCTTCTTCCTTAGCATGTTCCTTCTCTACATTGTTAGAACGAGGCATATCCCAAACTGAGGGCAAATTCCCTTTTGGGCACATGTTGATATTGACGCTCATGAATAAGAGTATGGAAGGGTCTCTTGGTACATGGAGGTGATGACCGTGGAGCGATGGTATGGCGTGGAGCTCTCCCTCCTGTAGACATTCGTGTTTTCCTCCTAAGCTTGATTGGGTTTGCCACCACTCCAATGCTTGCGATGGTAGCACGGGTGTCCGGATGCTTGTCTTCCTCCATGTCATCTTCATACCCTACCAAAATCTCCTCCTCCTTGGGGTTTTGAGGATCTTCTTCCTCGGGCTTCTTGCCTTTGTCGTTGGCGAGGACCATGGCGCTCTAAACTTGAGAATATTTCCTGACAGAAACAGATCGAAACGAAAACACGATGAGAACATGATGCATGAACCTCAGGGGATCCGGGGGGTTATATATTACGAAGTTTCAAAGCATAAGGAAGGTTTTGATACGAAAATGAGGCGGAGGCGAAGCTCGGGGGTGGCAGACCCCCTCCAGGCATGGCCAGACAGGGGCCCGTGCCTGGGGTGGGTTTGTCCACCCCGGACTCTGTTTCCTACTTTGTTCCGTCTCGTAACTTCCCTTATGTATTAAAAACATCAAAAATATAAAAAGATTGGGGTTTCACGAACCTTCTGTTTTCACCACTTTTATCTATTCAAAGACGAACTCTGCAGACTCCTTTTCTTCTTCCCCTAGAGTTTCCTTTCCTACAAGGTATCACACAAACCTCAATGGAAACATTAGTGTAAGCAAAAACAATAAACCTTTGGGTACACACTTCAACTGAAAACCATCAAAACAAAAGCTTCTGTAAGAGGCAAATGCAAATGATAGCAGAAATCTGTCAAAACAGACCAGCAGGTAAAGATTGATTTTTTCAAAAACTTTCTGTTGCTCAAATCAAAAAGTACACAACTAATGAAAGTTTGGTAACAACTTGGGGAACAAGCTCAGAAAAATTCAGCTCCATCCGACGTACCGAGCTTCCTCATGAATTTTTACAATGAAGCACAAAAATCTGTCCCAGGATAGCCACTTTTCACAACCCCTCTACTTCACAAAAGTAGTTGAACTTGATATAAAAAAACAAAAAGGATAAGGAGCGGTTATTACTGAAGTAATAACTTCCAAGACTCGACAAAACTCTTGGGTTATCTCCCAACAAGTACTTTTCTTTAATGCCTTTAAGTTAGGCTTGAAACTTTCAAAGATGCTCACAAAGGAGATAAATATTTGAAGTGAAAGAGAGCATCAGGAAGCAAATAACCAACACATTTGAGTCTAACCCACTTCCTATGCATGGGAGTAGCATGAGAAAATGAGTTGTTGAAAAAAAAGCCACAAGCATAGGAAGACAAAACAGATGCAACTTCAAAGCTTTCAACATAAAACGGGGAAACTTAACATTATTGAGATGCATAAAACCATGTTTCCCTCTCTCATAATAAATTTCAGTAGCACCTTGAATAAATTTGACAATATAACTATCACTGGCAACAACTTTATCATCAAAATAAGCATACTTACAGTCACCAAAAAGAGGTCCAAGGTCATAAACTGGATCAATAGAAGCAAGTTGTTCCATCCTTAAATCTTTATTAGGCAAGCTATTTTCACAAGGAGCTTTAGCAAATTTGAAAAAGTTAAACTCATAAGAATCTCCATCAAACTTAGTTAAAACTTTTTCCTTCTTAAAATCTATAATATCTCCACAAGTGTTCAAGAAATGTCTACCAAAGATGATATGACAAGTTTTACTAGCTGCTAAATTAAGAACTAGAAAATCAGCAGGATACTTAATCTTACCACAGAGAACCTCCACATATCTTACAATGCCAATGGGGCAAATGGTTTCCTTATTAGAAAGGTGAATAACCACATCAATGTCCTTAAGCTCACAAGGACCAATCTCATGCATAATTTCCCTATAAAGCTCATAAGGAATAGCACTAGAACTAGCACCTATATCACATAAACCATAGTAGCAATGATCACCAATTTTAACAGAAAGAACATGAAAACTAGTTTTTCTAGCTTTACTAGGATGAGAGATAATATTAGAAGCGTCTTCACAGAAGGCAATGTGCTCATCCTCTATATTTCTAGTGACAGTGTCTTTCACAATAGCTACCACAGGCTCAACATTCAATTGCTTACCAGGCTTCACAGTTTCCTTTGTACCTTTGTTATTTGCACTAATAATCATAGAATACTCCTTTACCTTAGTTGGGAAAGGAACTTTATCAACATGAGGTTCAGACACAATATGATTAGTAGTATAAACTTCAGTACTTCTAACAGGAACATGACTAACAACATCTTTATACGGAGCATGGTACTTATTCCACTTCTTCTTGGGAATTTCTATGTAGGAAGCAAAGGCCTTAAAATAGTTGGCAATACTTTGGGAATCAAGACCAGACTCATTACTAATATCACGGAAGTCATCAGTTCCCATAAAATATTTAATGCATTCATAATCATAGTTTATACCTGACTTTCTTCCTTTGTCATTCTCCCAAGCTTCAGTGTTATCTTGAATACGGTCTAGTAGATCCCATTTAGCTTCTTCCTTCATATGTGTGAATGATCCAGCACAAGAAGCATCTAATAAATCTTTATCATGAAGAGAAATCCTAGCATAAAAGTTATTGATAATAATATTGTTAGGGAGTTCATGAATAGGACATTTTAGCATTAGTAACTTCAATCTCCCCCAAGCTTGAGTTGTACTCTCTCCGTCAAGAGACCAAAAGTTATATATCAGATTTCTATCCTTATGAATCTCACTGGGAGGATAAAATTTAGAATAAAAGAGAGATGCCATCTCCTCTCATTACATAGATTGTCCATTGTTCAGCAGCTTAAACCATTCTTCAGCTCTCCCTTTCAAGGATATGGAGAGTAACTTCTTCTTTACTTGTTCAGTTGTGATACCTACACACTTAAACAACCCGCATAATTCATGGATAAAAAGCAAATGATCACCAGGATGGACAGTTCCATCCCCTAAATAATAATTATCCATGACACGATCAACAATACTTGTAGGTATCTTAAAAGGATATATCTCAACAGGTGGTGGTTCATCTACTACCCTAGCAGTGGTAGTAGTTTTCCCAAACAGAAAAACAAGTGGGTTATCCATATTGGAAACAAAGCAACAAACATAAACAAAAGCAATACTCACAGTACAAGTTTCCCTTACCAGTTCCACTCTTTAATAGCGCTTCACTCCCCACCAATGGCGCTAGAAAATAGTCTTGATGACCCACAAGTATAGGGGGTGTATCGCGGTACATTCGATAAATAGCAGTGTCGATCCCAATGAGGATCAGAAGGTGCTGAACAGTGGTATGGAGTAGGAACTTCTCTGTAATTGGCAAACAGATTTTTAGTGGTTTTTTGATAAGGCAACAAAACAAAGATCAAGTAATAAAGACAACAAACAAACGGAGCAAGTGGCCCAATCCTTTCTTAGCAAAGGACAAGCCGGTGGAAATACTTATAAGGACCAAACGTTCTCGAGGACACATGGGAATTCTGTCAAGTGCTTTCGCTT
The DNA here is from genome assembly GCA_916181665.1 of Avena sativa. Lineage (NCBI taxonomy): Eukaryota > Viridiplantae > Streptophyta > Magnoliopsida > Poales > Poaceae > Avena > Avena sativa. The sequence continues at coordinate 400,466,875 of OV702284.1, forward strand.
CAAATAGCTGAGTACTCTTCTTTGGTGTTGTAAGTGTTGTGTGGGTGAACCTGTGCTAACATACCGACCTTACTTGGACTAATACATACTTGTGATTAAACCCCCTGCAAACATCCATAACTACAGGAAAGTAATTAAGATATAAATCTAACCACAGCCTTAAACTCTGAGATCCTACACTCCCTTGTGCAAAGGTGTCCTAACGGGGGTTCAGGTTTCTGTCACTCCGGCAACCCCACAATTAGTAGCCAATTACACAATGCACTCCCCTAGTCCCATAAATGGTGAAGTATCATGTAGTTGATGTTCACATGACACCACTAGAAGAATAGAACCACAACTTAAATACTAAACCATTGAATAATAACTCAGCACAAATCCACTACTAACAACATGACTTCTCCCATGTCCTCAAGAACTAAACGAACTACTCATAAGACATCATATGGATCAAGATCAAAGATGATATGGTAATGGATAACAATCTGAACATAAACAATAATCCAATAGTTCCACTCACAAGCATCAACTACAATAGTAATCAACACCGGGAAGGTTTCCCCTAATGAACTAGAGCAATATCCAACACAATTATTACAGCGGGACGGAGTAATGATGATGGTGCTGGTGGAGATGATGGTGTGGATGATGATGATGATTATGATCCCGATGAAGCCTATCTTGACGATGGTGTTGATGGCGACGGTCTCCCCTCTTCGGGAAGGAATTCCCCTGATAGAAATCTGTCTGCCGGAGAGATCTTTCTCTCTCGGTGTTTTCCGCCCCGCAGAGGCCGCGGAAATCTATTTGTGGTCGCTCCTTGATGTTAGGGTTCCGTAGGGAAGTTATAGGCGAAAGGGCGGAGTCGGGAGCCGAGCAGGTGGGCCACACCTGCCCTAGGCGCGACCTAGGGGGGACCCGCGCCTAGGAGGTGTGGGCCCCCTGCGGCCCTTCTTCGCCCCTCCTTCTGGCTTCCTGTGTCTTTTAGGAAAATATCAATTTCCTATATTTTTCTGGTATTTTTCTGATCTTCGCGAAATTGCATCAAAACGCCTCTTTTTCTATCAGAATCCAGACTCCAGCAGTTCATCCTCCAAGAATCATCCAACATGCATAAACAGATGAAAAGAAATAAGTAATACCTCATAATAAGACATATATCAATGAATAGAGGTAAATTATGATATAGAATGGTGATGCAAATTGGGCGTATCAACTCCCCCAATCTTAGACCTTCGCTTGTCCCCAAGAAAAAACTGAGCTCAGTAAACATGTCCACAGGTTTATGGAGTGAAGTGTCGATAAAAGAATACGAACAAGAAGCATCACACTTACCATTGCACAACTCATAGAAGAAAGCAACTCACCATTATATAACTTAGCTTGCAACAAGTACAGGAGTCACAATAGAGATGCATAAAGATAAATCATAATTGGAATTGGCAAACTTTGTTCTTGGTCAGAGAACACCTGGCAAACAGTTTCACAAATATCTTTTTTTGTAGAAGTTTTCTGAACAGAAGCACTCTTTGCTCAAAAAGGTTTTTCACAATGAAGGCTTTCAAAGTAATACTCAATAGATAAGAGTCTTGTGCAAACAAGGAAGATGAAGAACATGATTGAATAAATCACCATATAAATTCTTGAAACTCAACAACTCAAATGCTTGCTGGAGATAGAGAGGAAGTAGGTTTACTGACTCAACTTGGAAGTAGGAGAAAGTTCCCTTTATAGAGGGAAACAGGGATTTACAAGTCATAAAGAGCTTCCAAAAGATTATGGTACTTACTAGCTTTGAGCCCTCATTGCCCCTATCATAAGCATCTTGAGATGATTAGGTTTAAAGTGCACAAAGATGGAGTATATGCTTGACGAAATATAAGTTGGCAATCTCATGTCCCTTGAATATGAGGGCCATTCCTCATGCTACTCAACTTCAGTTACCGGCAAGTTCTTCTCATTGTAAGTACATGCGTATCATAGAGAATAAAACAGGCAACTGGCACTGTGGCAACTTGTTAACAGGTTAGTACCATAAAACATATAAAAACACCTCAAAGTGTAGACAAAGCAAAGCGAAGTAGATACTAAATAAGCATGGAACATCAAAAATTATAGATATGTTTCCGACGTATCAAGCATCCCCAAGCTTAAATCCTTCTCGTCCTCGAGTAGGTAAGTGATAAAAAGAATAATTTTTGAGGTGACATGCTGATGACCCACAAGTATAGGGGGTGTATCGCAGTACTTTCGATAAATAGGAGTGTCGATCCCAGCGAGGAGCAGAAGGTGCCGAAAAGTGGAATGGCGCAGGAACTTCTCTGTAAATACTTAGCAAACGGATTTTTAGTGGTTCTCTCATAAGGCAACAAAACAAAGAGCAAGTAATAAAGACAACAAACAAACGGAGCAAGTGGCCCAATCCTTTCTTAGCAAAGGAAAAGCCGGTGGAAATACTTATAAGGACCAAACGTTCTCGAAGACACATGGGAATTCCGTCAAGTGCTTTCGCTTCAAATAGCTGAGTACTCTTCTTTGGTGTTGTAAGTGTTGTGTGGGTGAACCTGTGCTAACATACCGACCTTACTTGGACTAATACATACTTGTGATTAAACCCCTGCAAACATTCGTAACTACAGGAAAGAAATTAAGATATAAATCTAACCACAGCCTTAAACTCTGAGATCCTACACTCCCTTGTGCAAAGGTGTCCTAACGGGGGTTTAGGTTTCTGTCACTCCGGCAACCCCACAATTAGTAGCCAATTACACAATGCACTCCCCTAGGCCCATAAATGGTGAAGTATCATGTAGTCGATGTTCATGACACCACTAGAAGAATAGAACCACAACTTAAATACTAAACCATTGAATAATAACTCAGCACAAATCCACTACTAACAACATGACTTCTCTCATGTCCTCAAGAACTAAACGAACTACTCATAAGACATCATATGGATTAAGATCAAAAATGATATGGTAGTGGATAACAATCTGAACATAAACAATAATCCAATAGTTCCACTCACAAGCATCAACTACAATAGTAATCAACACCGGGAAGGTTTCCCCTAATGAACTAAAGCAATATCCAACACAATTGTTACAGCGGGATGGAGTAATGATGATGGTGCTGGTGGAGATGATGATGATCCTGATGAAGCCTAGCTTGACGATGGTGTTGATGGCGACGGTCTCCCCTCTCCGGGAAGGAATTCCCCTGGCAGAAATCTGTATGCAGGAGAGATCTTTCTCTCGGTGTTTTCCGCCCCGCAGAGGCGGCGGAAATCTATCTGTGGTCGCTCCCCTGATGTTAGGGTTCCTTAGGGAAGTTATAGGCGAAAGGACGGTGTCGGGAGCCGGGTAGATGGGCCACAATATATCATTTTCCCATATTTTTCTAGTATTTTTCTGATCTTCGCGAAATTGCATCAAAACGCCTCTTTTTTCATCAGAATCCAGACTCCGGCAGTTCATCCTCCAAGAATCATCCAACATGCATAAACATATGAAAATAAATAAGTAATACCTCATAATAAGACATATATCAATGAATAGAGGTAATTTATGATATAGAATGGTGATGCAAATTGGGCGTATCACATGCACCATCAAAACCAAGATCAAACCATTTGCAAGCATCGAAAGTTGGGATCAAAGAACTCTAAAAATGTGCATGAAATATGGAGTTCTAACAGTAAGACAAGGTAAATATGCATGCAACATGAAAGGCTACAAACAAAGATCATGAATAAAATGCATTGAAAAACGTTTGTTTGTTTCACATACATAAAACATGGTATACTGGCATTTAGCTTGTCCCTCAAAGAGTAGCAAATAGATGCATAGGACACCTTCAAAGTTCATAAGAGTGACTAGATACAAATAGCATAAGAACAAGCAATACAACAATATGCATCAATCAATAAGTTTTGGAACAATGTACATAGAACTAAGAATGGCAACTATGCTCTCTTAACTGGTGCCGAAAGGTAGAAGATGGAGACTCAATATAATGGTGGAAGAAAGGCCCTTCATAAAGGGAAACAGGTATTTCAAGTTTCAAAAAGAGCTTCCAAAAATTATGGTACTTGTTAGCTTTCAGCCCTCATTGCCCCTATCATAAGCATCTTGAAGTGATTAAGGTTAAAGTGAGAAAACTATGGAGTATATTCTTGACAAAGTATAAGTTAGCAATCGCATGTCCCTTCAATATGAGGGCAACACCTCATGCTACTCAAATTTAGTCACATGTATGTTCTTGTCATAGTAAGTACATGCGTATCATAGAGAACCGCCAATGGAGTACCCCTTGCACATGGTACAGGAGCTATCCCATAACCAAAATGACAAGGCAAGTAGACAATGAGCATCTCAGGGATCTTGTTATTTGCTATTTGCATAGGTTTTTATTGAGGATGCTTCACAGATTGCTCATTATGGTGATGCTGCAAGTTTCCACCATGATTAGGAATGGCTTAGGCTAGCGGCCCAGGCGTTTCTCTAAAACAAAATACATAAATCCATGGACTTACAAGCTCCCTTTTTATTTCACACCGGCGACATCCATAGACAAAATAGCATGATATCAACTGTGTACAAAGTACAAGTGCAATGTTGAAAAAGTTCCCCATGACAGCATGGTTCTGCTAATTCCAACGTATAAGTGCAAGCATATACAACATAGATGACACAATGGTTCAAGTTTATTAGGGCAATGAATATAAAGTGTGTCGTCAAGTTCGTGAGAGCTTTAGTCACTAAGTTTTCACATAAAAAATACTTTTTAATTAGAAGATAGCTGAAAACAAGAATATACTTGGAATGGTGTAACACACCATGCATAGGAATTTATAGTGGACACTTTGGAATAACTTGGTTTCTTGGGAGTTGGAAGCATGAGTAGAGCTTACTCATACAAGTGGAGGCTAGCAAAAGACTAGGAGCAACCAACTAAGAGAGCAATAATGGCCATAATCATGTAGAGCGACAAAACATTACTAATCAAAGCATAGAGTGGTACTACAAGTCAAGGACTAAATGATCATAGAGGCTATGGTGACTTGTTCATAGTCATAACATGGTGTGAGCATGTGCCAAGTCAACCCAAACAAAGCATCAAAGGAGAATACCACAATACTATGCTTTTGTATGCTAAAACAACACATGATTCCTTCAAGGCACACTAAGCAATCTCAATGACTTGGAGAAAGTCATGCTATAGCAATAATCACTAAGCATAAGGTCAAAACAACACCTAGCATGACATGATAAAGTCTAAGTCACAGTCAAAGCAAGCTCCTCTTGCATTTTTCAAGCAAGAACTTTCTACTCCTTTCCAATACCAATCGACTTATTTGAAACAACAAAGCGAGAACGGGGGTCCAAAATATTTTATTCAAGAAAACTAAACAAACTAAGCAAAGCAAACAAAAACTAAGACGCTCCAAGAACAACACAACAGTGCATGAAACAATAAAAACGAAGTGTCTAATAAGACCTGAGCTTTTTATTGATGAATAAGGGGATGCCTTGGGCATCCCCAAGCTTTGACGCTTGTAACTCTTGGATATTTCTTGGGGTGACACCGGGGTGGCATCCCCAAGCTTGAGCTTTTGTCCATTCTTCATCTCATTAAATTATTCTCTCTCTACACCTGAAATTTTTCCTTCATACAAAACTTCACACAATCTTCATTAGCAACATTAGTGTATTCAAAAGATAATAGACCCTTGGGTTTAGCTTTAGAACAACAAAACTTTCACTAAAAACACAAGCTACTGAAGCAAATTCCTTTAAAAAGCTCAATTCCCCAAAAGAGAACTCAAAAAGAAATTGATAAGAAGCAAATGCAAATAATGGCAGAAATCTGTCAAAACAGACCAGCAGGTAGAAAACTATTTTTTCGAAGACCTTCGGCTGCTCAAATAAAAAAGTGTTGAACTAAAGAAAGTTAGCTAACATATTGTGGGATTTATTCGTAAAATTTAAGCACACAGTCCGACTTACAGAGACTCCTCATGATTTTTTATGGTGGAGGATAGAAATCTGTTTGGGGCCAGCAACTCCCCAAATCTTACTTCCCTCTCATTAGAGGTCATTCTTGGCACAAAAAGCAAACAAAAAGGATAAGGAGAGATCATTCCTGAAGTAATAACTTCCAAGACTCAAGAAAACTCTTAGGTTATCTCCCAACAAGTACTTTTCTTTAACGCCTTTAAGTTAGGCACAAGAAGCAAGAAATCAAGTATTTTAAAATGAAGAAGCATTAACATCAAACCTCTTGCTCCTACCTTTCTTGTTCTCTTTAGGGAATATGTGATTGCAAACTGGAGGAGCAAAATGCATAATGACTTTAGGGAATATATTATTGATCCAAGGTGTTTTAGTAGGGATCTTCCAAGTGTGATTTGTCCTTTGCCTACACATTTAATAACAAGATAATCAGTAGACACTATTTTCCCTGAGATTTTTGTAAACACACCTTCAGCTATTCCAATGGGTAATAAAGTTGCATTATTGGTAAGAGATATTTCTTCTCCTCCTTTAGAAAGTCCCCAAAGACTCAAAGACTCATAAATATCTTTAGAAATAAGGCAAAATTCAGACATGATATCACAGCAAGCATCAAAAGTTGCACTATGTATAGAGACTTTGATTGTGGGAAACCACTTTGAAGGCTCAGAATTTATTGGAACATAACCATGAAACTCCTTAAGTGTGTGATAACAACTGTTCCAAGCAGCAGTATTGGACTCAAGATTGTTCAACCTAGCAAAAATATCTATAAAAGAGGAACCAGACTTGCTAGGCATATTATAAATTATAATAAATTTCTTTATGGCATCAAAAGATTCATCCTCAGTACATTGAAAAATATCTTTCTCAACCACAACATCCAAAGCATATCTATAGCAAAGAGCAATACCGTGGTAGAAACTATTAATAACCAAGCTAAGACTCATCTTAGGCTCAGTTTCCCTTTGTAAAGCAGAGATTCTAGACCAAGCTTCTTTGAAACTCTCTTCACTTTTTTTCTTAAAAGCACTGTTCAAAAAATAGGCCGAATCAGTGATTAATAGGCCGATTAATCGCTACTAGGGACCTAACCGTGTCGAGTACCACTAATCCTTTGTGTTAATCATTTAGCCCGATTAATAGGTCTGACACTCCGATTACTAGGTATGTTCCCGATTAACCACTACACTTGGTAAAAAAGTTGCAAAATTATCAACACATATCGCCCATCCATCTGCTAGCCCGCCCGAATGAAGTAGGTTTTGCGAAGCTCCCGTTCGATCCCTGCCTCCAGGAGCTTGATTTCATCCATCACCAACTAGTTCCTTGTCGTTGTTGACTAGTTCCTCGTAGTTGCCGACCAGACCTTAGATACAAGAGCTCTAGCGCCTTGAGGATCTCATCCGGGAGCTTAAGGCTGAGGATTCATACGTGTTTAGGTGCTAATTTGTGTAGGCTGCACTGATTAATAGCCGACCGATTAAATCAGTTAATCGTTTGAATTTCGATTAATCGCTACTCCCAAGCCAACCGAGCAGCTAACGATTACCGATTTCCTTAACATTGCTTAAAAGTAAAGATCTTTTCCATAGGTGTCACAGAGATTGGACCAAAACCAGACATGGTAGCAACTAGAGCAGGAAATAATTTTTGTGTGTTTTTGATAAGAGAAAGCAAACCAAACTAAACTAATTTTTTTGGAGTTTTTGATAAAAAGAGGCAAACAAAAACAAGCAAAAGAAACTAAGCAAACCAAAAACAAAGTAAAGAGAAAGGTTGAGAAGGACTCCCCTTGTGAAGACGTCCTTAGCCTCCCCGGCAACGGCGCCAGAAATTCTTGATGCGTGCGCCCGGTGTTGACGTGGGAACGCTTCGTTGGAAACCCCAAGAGCAAGGTTTGATGAGCACAACATCAAGTTTTCCCTCAGTAAGAGACCGAGGTTATCAAACCAGTAGGAGGAAGGAAACGACTCAAAGGTGTTGCTAGAAACTTGGAGACCCGCACAACACAAACTCAAGACTTTGTCCCAACGAACAGTGAGGTTGTCAAGCTCACCGGTTTGCTGTAACAAAGGATTAACTGTATGTTGTGGAAGGTAATGATGGTTTGCAGCGAGTAAATAGTAACAGTGGAAGATGTAACAATGGTAAAGATTGGACCGGGGTCCATAGTTCACTAGAGGTGCTCCCCTTAGATAAACAAACATGGCATGCAGGGTAAACAAATTACAGCAGGGCAATTGACAGGACTGAGCAAGGCATAACAATGCAATACTAGACACAAAGATCCTATGGGATTCGATTGGGAAATACAACAATATACATAGACCGCCATACAACTGAATCTATGACTAGAAGTCCACCTTCAGGTTATCATCCGAACCCCCTCCAATATTAAGTTGCAAGCAACATACAACTGATTTACGCAAAGTGTGTAAGATAAACAATCCACTTGTTCCGTGAACAAGAGACCGTTGTTTTCTCCCTAGTGGCAACATCACATCTACAACCGTAGAGAGTTTTGTCACTTCCCTTGATTAAGTTGAGGCATGAACCCACTATCGAGCATAAATACCCCCTCTTGGAGTCACTAGCAACTACTTGGCCAAGATAGCTACTAACAACGGAGAGCATGCAAGATCACAAACAACAAAGAAATGATAGAATCAAATAGACAAACCATTAATCAATATGACATAGTAATCTCAATATCTATCGGATCCCCGCAAACACAACATGCAGGATTACAAATAGATGAGATCTTGATCATGAACGGAGCTCACGACATCTATACATGAAAGCACAAAGGAGTAGACACAACCATCTAACTACTACATGGACCCGTAGTCTAAGGTGAAACTACTCACGCTTCATACCGGAGGCTGTCATGATGAATAAGAAGGCCTTCGGGATGATCTCCCCTATGGCAGGGTGCTGGGAAGAACTTCAGATCCCCCCGATCTAGGGACGATGGTAGCGGCGGGTACAGAAGGTTTCGTGGAATATTGATCGGGTGGTTAGGATTTAGGCATCAGGGGGACTTTATAGGCGAAGAGGCGAGGCAGGGGGGCCACCAGGACGGCTGCACCCCATCCTCCCAAGGCGCGGCTAGCCCTAGCCCGCGCCGCCAGGGGGTGTGCCCCCCTAGTGCCTCCCCTCTGTCTCATACTCTGGCTCCGTGTTCCCCACGGTAAAATATTGACTTTGGCTTTTGTCTCGTCCAATTCCGAGAATATTGATTTTCTGTGTTTCTGAAACCAAAAACAGAAGAAAACAGACAACTGGCACTGTAGCAACTTCTTAATGGGTTAGTACCAGAAAACATATAAAAACACCTCAAAGTGTAGACAAAGCAAATCAAATTAGATACTAAACAAACATTGAAAGGATATGGATGTCGCCTAGAGGGGAGGTGAATAGGCGATTAAAACTTTTCTTAGAGTGGATCAACAAGGGCGGAATAAAACTAGCGTTTACTTTGTTAAGCCCAACCTAGAACAACTAGGGTTCACCTATGTGCACCAACAACTTATGCTAAGCAATACAAGCAACAATGTGATAGAAAGATATAGATTACTTCAAGCACGAAGGCTATCACAATGTAAAGTGCATAAGTAAAGAGCTCGGGTATAGAGATAACCAAGGCACGCGGGGACGACGATATTTTACCGAGTTCCTCCCAACATGGAGTACGTCTCGTTTGAAGAGGGGGTGGTATCAAACCACCAATGCCACAAAAGGCCTCCCTTATTCTCCGGTGAATCTCACCCCAATGGGATCGATCCACGCTTCCACTATCGGTGCACTTGTCGGTGGCAACCGGAACCTCTCACAAGGTTGGGGCACTTCTCCACAACTTAATTGGAGGCTCCCAACAAACGCCACCAAGTCCACAATGCCACCAAGGCCACAACCTGCAATACCAACAAACCGTCTAGGGTTCCAAGAACCCAAGATTAAAAAGCTTATCAACTTTCACTCACCAAATCCTCCGGGGAGAACTCAAACCGATGCACCAAATGCAATGGCAAGAACACAAGTAGTTCTCAAATCCTTCTCTCCCAAATTCCACCAAAGCTACAAAAGCTTGTGGGGGGATAAGAGAGGAAGAACAAAGGAGGAAATCCACAAAAGACTCCAAGATCTAGATCCCAAGATGTTCCCCTCACTTAGAGGAGAGATGGATTGGTGGGATTATAGATCTAGATCTCCTCTTTCAAATACCTAAAGTATATGCAAGAATCAAGGGAGGGATTGAAGGGGGAGCAAGATCAAGAGGGTCAAGAATGGAGGAGAAAGCCTATAAAACTTGAGCAAAGACATTGGGGAAGAAGGGCCCCTTTTTATAGGCCCATAGATTTCTGACCGTTTTCTGCCCGTTGGGGAAAAGTCAGACCGGAGACTCCGGTCTACACCAGAGATTCTGGCCTAACCTCCGGACTAGACTCTGGACCACCTATCTGAATGACCTGGACCAGCCATGACCCAACTTGGCCGGAGACTCTGGTCCTCCAACACCGGAGACTCCGGACTGAGCAAAGACCGGAGATTCCGGAGTAGCCTCCGGACCTTGCTCCGGACCCCCATACAGTATGTCCATGCCATGATTCTGAAGTCACCACCGGAAACACATCCGGAAACTCCGGACCACATCGGAGACTCCGGTCCATGCAGACCGGAGACTCCGGTCTGGACCAAATAAGAGGTAAACTTCAAATGGCGATATCTAGAGTTTGGAAACTCCGATTGACCCGAAACCAATTTTGTTGGAAAGAGGACAACAAGAGTTACCCAACAAGAGAGAACATTTCATGTATTATAATGTGAGATACCTCTCTTGGTGAGAAACCAGAAAAACCTCAAGGATCAAAAACACAATATGATATAAAAGGGAAATCCGTTTTTGATGAACTAGAGCTTGTTATGGACATTACCACAAGCTCTAGAACCTCACATGGATAAGATCCAAATAACAACCAAGAAAGGATGATGCTAAGTGTGCAAAGGTTTGAGCTCTCTCTGAAAGATATGATCGAGTTACTCACTTGAGAGCCCCTCTTGATAGTACGGTTGTCTATCCTATAAACCGGTCTCCCCAACTAACACCACGAGACCGGTAAGAAGGAAACCCTATCAAGATCATACCTTTGCCTTGCACATATTACACTTGATTATGATGTAGACGGTCTCGTCCTTCTCAAGATGGAACACCTTTCTTGATTGATCTTGTACGCACTTGCTTGATGAAGACTTGCAAGTTACTCCCCCATACAACATGGGGAAACCTTTACTTTGACCTTGTCTTCATCGATCCATGATCACCGAGGATGGAAAGCTTCAACCATGAGATCTTATAGATATTGCACATCTTTAGCTTGCACATCATTTCTTCTTTTATTCATTATGTTGATGCCTTGAAGGTGCACCAGAGATATTACTCCATCTTATTCTTCAAGACATACTTGCCATAGGTTTAACTCTCACATGACCACATGTTCTTTCAAACATGGAACATAAAAAATTATAGATACGTTTCCGACGTATCAATACACGATTGCAAGTGGTAAACATAATCTTCGGATCTGATACTTCCAGGTTCGTGTGTATTTGCATGTCTTTGCGTCTCTACGCATCACTCATTTTCCAATAAGATGGCATTGTATAACTGTGATCCTTTGGTGATACCTTTAGTTTCTTGGGATTAAACCATGTCGATACAATTGTCGTACAATATATATTTATAGTACTAGCCTGCTGTGAACTACACCTAGTTTGATAACAAACTACTTGACACAAATTTGTTGCTACAATAGCAGTCATATACTTAGTCTTTTGTTGTAGTATCTGTCATAATGTCTTAACTTTGGGACTCATACAAATCCGTTATGGGATCTCCTTTACATTACATTGTTCCACCCTTAGTTTAAATTGAGATAAACTTAATTTGTATCTTGTGAAAATACTAGTATCAATGTAACACTTTACAATGAACTATCTATCTATCTATTTGTCACATCTACATAAATAATATATTCCTAGTTCTTCCAAAGATCATAAGAATATCCTTACTACCGTCCAATGATTATCTTATGAAACATTCTGGTATATGCTCATAATATTTAGAGCATATGACTTATCTGGATGTGTACATATCATAGTATGATTTATCAAAATATTCTTGTGATTTCACTCACCAAGTGTCAAAACACTTGAATCTCGTTTCACTTACAAAGTATCAATACACTTGTCTTGATTCAATCTTTCCTGTGTGACAAGTAGCTTTCTTGTCGTTTCCATATTGAACCCATTCAATATCTCATCTCTGAACATTTGGCACAACCATATTAGTGTCTCAATCTATCCATATAGACATTGATACCTAATATTCGGGTTTTGCCTAAGTCTTCCATCGAAATGAAATTCTTAACTTGTGTCAATAAAAGATACATCATTTCCAATCAACAATATGTCCTCCACATAATGTATTACAAACATGTCTTAGTGCTCTCACTTAATTTTTTGCAAATGCAAGCATCTTCATCGTCTCTGATGAAATTAAACTTTTTTAACAGTTTCATTACAGTGAAGGTTCCAACTCCGTGATGCTTACTTCAACCATTGAAGTTTGCATGCGATTTTAGCATCCATTGAATTAACAAAACCCGTTGAATCATGTCATGTACACGTCCTAAGTAACCATTTACCATTCTATTAGAAGAATTTTTTTTGTTTGTTTAACTACCATATACCAAAAGTATATGTAGTGGTTGCTATATTAATCCGTTCAGACTAAATATCGCTATGAGAGATCAAATATTGTCATAGTCAACTCATTTTGAACATTGTCATAAACTCTTTCCCGACATGTCGACTATTTCATAGATGTGAAACATCCATATCTATTTCTTTATAGATCCAAATACGACTGGAAGGTTTTACACCTTCTAGATGGTCTTACGAGTTCAAAAAAAACTTTATTTCTCGTTTATGTAACTTTCACGGATTTTATGGCTTCAAGCCATTTGACGAAGTCAGGGCCCATCATCACTTCTTTGCATGCGGTTGGTTTATCATTATCAAATAATAATGATTTACTCTCAAATCTTAGTATTTGAATGTTTACCCGACCTACTTGGTTCAATAGAAACTTAGACCTCTATGATCACAACCTTTGAGACACGTGAGCCATGAGCATTGGTACTACCTCCGGGACACTTTCTGACACTACGCAACTCAGCACATATAGCTAAAGTTCAATAACCTTATCAAAGTTGTATTGTCCTCCCCACTTAACTTTTCACGAAAAATTCCTTCTAAAGAAACTTGACGATCTAAGCGACAAATACTTTTGTGTTCCGTGTTATGAAGGAATACTCAACGGTTATTCGAAATGACATACAAAGACATGCTCATTCGACTTTGGTTGTAAACATTTTACTTATGTCTAGCATACCAAAATTTAAGAAAGGACAATTAGGTTTTATCTCAGACCATAACTTATATGGTGTCATTTCAACGGATCACGATGGTGCTCTTTTTAGTGTAAAAGCCATAGTAACTAAAGATTTAATCTTTAAAATACAATGGCATTTTTATAACTGACACCTTTGATCTCACTATGTCAAACAATATTTCATTACATATCTCGAACACTCCATAATTCTACGGTGTTTCAGAAAATGCAAATACATGGAACGATTACTCAAATCTTCGATGTTATGATAAACTTGTAACTCAAATATCTTCCTTTATGATCCAATCATAAATTATTTATTTTCTTGTTACAATGATTTTCCACTTCATCTTGAAAGTCTTTGAACATTTTCAAATATTTCACATTTCTTCCTCATTAAGTAAATATACACATATATTCATTCAAATTTCCAGAGAAAGCATATGAAGTTGAAATTCATCGCTCGCGACTACATATAATGGACTACATACATTAATATGTACAAACTCCAATAAGTTAGTCGTTCGTTCTTTTTTGGCCTTTGAACGAAGTTTCAATTATCTCCAGAAAAGTCTTACAAGTCTCACAGGGTTTAAAAGATAGAATTCTACACCCTAGGTGTCAAATAATTATTCTTTCTCTCTATATATATAGATTATTTCAAATATAAAAAGGATCTTATATCAAAAAATGCACATATTACTATCAAGACAAGCTTCAGACCTAAGCCCGCGAGGACTAATCACCATAATTTTAAAAACTAGACCGAACCGCCGGTTAAACCAGAAAAATCTGAACCAGAGACTCCACCAGTTCTTTTCGAACATTGGACCCCGCCGGGTTTTTGCATTTAACCGGCTCAACAGTTCTGTAAATTAGGTAAGCTTAATTAATGGCTTTGCTGCTTGCATCTTTGAGCTGCATGCAAACATACGTGCATGTTAGATAAGCTTTGGGAGTCTTGGAAATGGCAAGCAGGTGATGAAGACTCGGTTATATCATATTATCTGAAGAATTATTATTATTATACCAAATTGCAAGTTTAAAATATTTATGCATATAGAACTATTTATATATTGCGGAATTGTAAGTGAAATATATTACTTTATATTTTAAAAAACCAGACAGTGAACCGATAAACCAGCGGTCCGACCAGTAAAAACCTAAACCGACGGCCTCACCGGTCTGTTTTTTAAACTATGCTACTCACTCATGATTAGTCAACAATCATAAACATTGCATGTCAAAAAAAATCATAAACATTGTATAAGATTTTTAAAAAAAAAATCAAATAGTCTTAAAATACCGTCAATCGCGATAGAATCAAGAATACAAGTATTGGACTATACAGCTATGAGGGGGAATGGATGTGGAGATGGATACATGACTAGAGGGCGATGATCTGCACGCCTTGTGGCTTGTGCACCTCGGAAACGAGGTGGCATCGATGGCATGAAGGATCAAAGACATTACCGTCAGCCTCGGTTTAAGCAAAAAAAAAAGAAGTTTGTGAAATAACGCAACCGAGAGAAGTGTGGCTTACCACTCTTTGTCCCGTGTCAGATAGTGTAGCAGGAAATTAGTCCAACCCAAATAACGCACCTACGTACATAGAAGAAAACTTGAACCCATGAGTCTCTTGAAGCTGTTCGAGAAAAACTAAAGGCAAGATTGAAATCGAAAGAACGTGGAACAAAGAAAGATGTGCTTACAGTTGGAAGGAATACCCGAGCATGCGTCCTCAAAAAAGAAGAAGCAACACACCTGTGAAGTCATGAAAAAAAAAAGCATTTCAATGTCAGCAGGTGCTGCGTGTCATCAACCTTACTCATTGGACTCGGGAGTAAAATAGGAGATGTCATTTTTCTTCTTCTTCGGTTTCTTCTCTTAAAAAGATAAAGTATCCTGTTAGATGTATATTTTTATATTGTATGTCCCCATTTGTTAGGGGTTTTCTAAATATTTCCACCTGTATATGTACTATATATTGTGGTCTTTGGCCTCCAGAGAAATACATGTTGCATATTTCTAACATGGTATCGGAGCTAGATTAGACCGTTTTTTCTGCAACCTCGTCATAGCCGCCACCGTCCCTGTCGTCATCGGTTGTCTGCCGACGTCGCCGCCGCCGGTTGCCGCTGTCCATCTCGTCTCCGGCCGCCGCCTCCCCGACTCCGGCCACCGCCTCCCCGACTCCGGCCGCCGCCTCCCCGATCTCCGGCCCTGCCGCCGGTTTCCGCCCCCGCCCGCTGCCGTCTGTCCCGATCTCCGCCGCCGTCTGGCTGTCTGCCCCGATCTCCGGCCCCGCCGCCGGCCTCAACCATCTCGCCGGCCCTCCACCTCGTCGGCCAACCCCCACCTCGCCGGCCCCAGCTCCACCTTGCCGCCGTCTGCCTTCTCTCGGTGCGTCGCCCGCGTCAGGTCTTGCCTCGATCGATCTGATCTGAGATTGACTTCGAGAAAAAAAAAGTGAGAGAGAGAGAGATGTCTTCTGCATCGGGCTATGTTGCGATTCCTCGCTGCCCGGTGATCTTCGATGGCGCGAATTATCCTGATTTCGCTGTCTTTATGCGCGTTCACATGCGCGATCTCCGTCTTTGGGGTGTGCTCTCCGGCGAGGTCTCCTGTCCGTCGTGCCCCCTGCTCCTGTGGCTCCTCTTCCGTCGACGCCGATTGTTCTCGGCGCTGATGCTTCTCAGGAGGCCAAGGATGCTGCTCAGAGTGCCGATGATAGTGATGTTGCTTCTTATGAGCTGAAGTTCAAACAGTACTCTGCTGATCTCGAGACCTATCGCCACGATCTGACCGCCTACACTCAGTGGGTCGATGAGGATACTCGTGCTGCTGTTGTTCTCACCTCCAGTGTTCTGACCCAGTTTGCTGCTGAGTTCATGAGTCTCCCTACTGTTGCCGCTCAGTGGGCACATCTTCGTCAACGCTATCAGCCGTCTGGGGATGCTCTTTACCTGTCTGTGGTTCGCCAGGAGCATGCTCTTCAGTAGGGTGATTCCACTATTGATGAGTTATATACTCAGAGTACTTCTATTTGGCGTCAGCTTGATTCTCTCTGTACTGTTGTTTGTGGCACATGTCCGTGCTGCCAGATTGTGCGTTCGGATTTGGAGTTCCACCGCATCTATGAGTTTCTGTCTCGGCTCTGCCAGGAGTTCGAGCCCCGCCGTGCTCAGTTGAATGCTCGTGGTCGTGTTCCGCTCTCTGAGGTGTTGTCTGAGCTTCGGGCTGAGGAGACTCGTCTCTGTGGTGCTGGTATTTTTGCGGTTCCGTCTGTGCTTGCTACTCGTGGTCCTCCTCTGCCGTCTGCTCCCTCGACTCAGCCGCGGTCCTCTGTGCCTCCGCCGATACTACCCACTCCTCCAGGTCAGGGTCAGAGTCAGCACTAGCAGTCTCAGGGTCAGAGTCAACACCAGCAGTCTCAGGGTCAGAGTCAGCACTAGCAGGCTCGTGGTCAGGGTCGTCGTGGTTCTCTTCGTCACTGCACTTACTGTAACAGGGATGGCCACACTTGGGCCACCTGTTATACACGGGATCCAGTTTACGTCAGTAGCACCAGACTTGTAGGCAGTCGGCTCCTTCCGGATCTTCAGTAGTTGCTCTCTCTGATCAGGACATTATCAGGAGTCTTCATGGTCTGCTTGTTGCTATAGACTCTTCTTCGATGGGCACTGCTGGTTCTGTGATTGATTCTTCAGGCACTACACGACCACCACCTTCTACATAGTCAGGTATGTCCCCGTGGTATCTGGATTTTGGAGCTTCTTTTCATATGACCTCTGAGTCTTCTTTTCTGTCTGCTCTTCGTTCTCTCCCTTCTCCTGTCCGTGTTCTCACGGCCAATGGTACCTCTCTTCCTGTCTCTAGTCGGGGCACCATTTCTACTTCTTCTTTTTCTGTTACTGATATTTCTCATGTTCCTCGTCTTAAGATGAATCTGTTCTCTGCTAGCCAGCTTACTGACTCTAGTTGTCGCGTCATTCTTGATGCTGATTCTTGTGTTGTCCAGGATCGTCGCACACAGGCCCTGGTTGGAGCTGGCCCTCGCAGCCGTGACTCCTGAGGACGTTGGGAGCTAGACTGGCTTTGTGTTCCTTCCGCTGCCACTTCATCTGCCAGTTCTTTTCCGGTCGTCGCGTCTTCTACCAGCTCTTTTCAGCAGTGGCATCATCGTCTTGGCCACCTTTGTGACTCTCGCCCGTCGTCATTAGTTCATCGTGGTATTCTGGGCTCTGTCTCAGGAGATGGGTCTTTACATTATCAGGGTTGTAGGTTGGGCAAACGGATTCAGCTTCCCTATCCTACTAGCACGTCTGTATCTCAGCGACCTTTTGATTTAGTTCATTCCGATGTTTGGGGTCCGGCTCCTTTCGCTTCGAAAGGGGGCCATCACTATTATATTTTATTTATCGATGATTTTTCTCGGTACACTTGGTTGTATTTTATGCGCTCTCGCAGTAAAGTTCTCTCCATATATCAGCGTTTTGTGGCCATGGTCCGTACTCGATATTCTACACCCATTCGTGTGTTTCGTGCTGATTCTGCTGGTGAGTATATCTCCCAGATGTTGCGAGGTGTTCTTGTTGAGCAGGGTACCCTTTCTCACTTCTACTGTCCCGGCGCACATGCCCAGAATGGCGTTGTTGAGCGTAAGCATCGCCATCTTTTTGAGACCACTCATGCCATGATGATTGCTTCTCCCTTCCGCCATATTTCTGGGCTGAGGCTGTCGCTACGTCGGCTTACCTCATCAATATTCAGCCTTCCGCCACTCTGCAGGGTTTTATCCTTCTTGAGCGTCTATCTGGTCATTCTCCAGACTACTCTATGCTTCGCTTGTTTGGTTGTGTTTGCCATATTCTCCTTGCCCTTCGCGAACACACCAAACTGACCGCTCAGTCTGTTGAGTGTGTCTTCCTTGGATACAGTGATGAGCATAAGAGCTATCGTTGTTGGGATCCCGTTGGTCGTCGGATGCGTATCTCTCGCGATGTTACTTTTGATGAGACGCGCCCTTTCTATCCCCGTCCCACCGCTGGTACCTACCCGGTGGAAGATATCTCTTTTCTTCTTTTTCCTGACACACCTCCTTCTACTCCTATTGTGTCTTCTTCAGGACCCCCTCCCCCTGATGTCTCTTCTTCGACACCATCCTGCTCTGCTCCGTCTAGTTCCCATGTTTCTCCTCATTCTCCGGAGTCTTCCTCTGCTATTCCTTCTTCTTCATCGTCGTCTCCTGAGTCGTCTTCCTCATCATGTTCGTCAGCGTCGTGCCCCCAACCGTTACTCTCCTAGTCAGTATGGTCTTTCTGTTACCTCCGAGCCGTCTTCTTATCGGGATGCTGAGCATCATCCTGAATGGCAGCTGGCCATGGCTGAGGAGATTGCTGCGCTTGAACGCACTGGCACCTGGGATCTTGTTTCTCCCCCTCCCAATGTTCGTCCTATCACGTGTAAGTGGGTCTATAAGATTAAGAGCCGCTCTGATGAATCTCTTGAGTGCTATAAAGCGCGTATTGTGGCTCGTGGTTTTCAGCAGGAGCACGATCGTGACTATGATGAGACCTTTGCTCCTATGGCTCATATGACCGTGCGTACTCTTCTTGCTGTTTCTTCTGTTTGTCACTAGTCTGTGTCCCAGCTTGATGTTCATAACGCCTTCCTCAGTGGCGAGTTGAGTGAAGAGGTTTATATGCAGCCTCCTCCTAGGTATTCTGTTCCCGCAGGGATGATTTGTCGTCTTCGACGTTCTCTTTATGGCCTCAAACAGGCCCCTCGTGCCTAGTTTGAGCGCTTTGCCTCTGTAGTGACTGCTGATGGTTTCTCTCCTAGTGCTCATGATCCAGCGCTGTTTGTTCACACTTCTCCTCATGGACGCACTCTTCTTCTTCTCTATGTTGATGATATGATCATTACTGGTGATGATTCTGTGTATATCGCCTTTGTTAAGGCTCGTCTTCGTGATCAATTTCTTATGACTGATCTTGGTCCTCTTCGATACTTTCTTGGGATTGAGGTTTCCTCCACTTCTGATGGTTTTTTCATCTCCCGGAAAAAGTATATTCAGGATCTTCTTGCTCGTGCTGCTCTTGGGATGAGCTCACTGTTGACACCCCTATGGAGCTTAATGTTAAGCTTCACCCTACTGATGGTGATCCTCTTCCTGATCCGACGCGTTATCGCCATCTTGTTGGGAGTCTTGTTTATCTTGTTGTCACTCGTCCTGACATCTCTTATCCTGTTCATATTCTAAGTCAGTTTGTTTCTGCTCCTACCACTGTTCACTATAGTCATCTTCTCCGTGTTCTGTGTTATCTTCGTGGTACGATCACTCGTCGCCTTTTCTTTTCTCGTTCCAGCTCCCTTTAGCTCTAGTGCTATTCGGACGCTACGTGGGCGAGTGATCTTTCGGATCACCATTCACTTTCTGCTTACTGTGTGTTTTTTGGTGGTTCGCTCATTGCTTGGAAGACGAAGAAACAGACAGCGGTTTCCCGTTCGAGTGTTGAGGCTAAGTTGCGTGCTCTGGCCTTGTTGACTGCTGAGGTGACCTGGTTACGGTGGTTACTTGCGGATTTTGGGGTCTCTATTACCATATCCACTCTAGTTTTGTCTGACAGTACAGGTACTATTAGTATTGCACGTGATCCGGTCAAGCATGAGCTTACCGAGCATATTGGTGTTGATGTTTTTTATACACGTGCTCAGGTGCAGGCTCAGGTTGTTGCGCTTCAGTATGTGCCTTCAGAGTTACAGTTGGTGGATTTCTTTACGAAGGCACAGACCATTGCGCAGCATACATTATTTCTCTTCAAACTCAGTGTTCTGGAGCCACCATGAGTTTGAGGGGGGGGGGGGGTGTTAGATGTATATTTGTATATTGTATGTCCCTATTTGTTAGGGGGTTTTACTGCATATTTCCACCTTTATATGTATTATATATTATGGCCTTTGGCCCCAGAGGAATACATGTTGCATATTCCTAACATATCCTATGTGTGGGCCATGTTCCTCGGGTGCACCAATGGGAGATTCTCATGGTGAATGCCTAGTTCACACATCTGCCAATTTCAAACAATATGCCACTAGCCTTTATCCCGCAAACTCCAGCTAGTAATAAAAATCAGCGAATCCCGTTTGCTAGCAACAAACTTATATATACACCAACATACTCAAACCAATCTTCCTTACTTTAATAGTAAGGATAAGGATAAGGATTATACTACTTAAAAATCCTTGTAACCCGGTACTATTGGGTGACTATAGCGAAGCGGGTTAGTAAACACCAACTAACTAAGATAAACAATATGCACCAAGTTACTTGATTGATCGAGTCGGACATTGAATAATTAACTTGGTAATAGAAGTAGTACTAAAAACAAGAAAAATGCATATCTTTATTGTATAGTGTCTTGGTGAGAGAGTAGTAGTATACATAGGAATTATTACTCATTTAGCAGTCTCCATTCCGGAATACAAATTTGCCGTCTTGGATGTCATAAGTGATTCCAATAGACAGTGTAATCGAATTCCCCAGTATCTGTAGACCTCTTGATACAATAGCATCTCTGGCAAAATACATGCATAGCCCATAGCTTGGGCTAAAGAAAAAGGAGTTCTTTGGAGGCAGTGTGAGCTTAGCAGTGCCCGAAGCGAATGAAACCTCCACGGTCGGCAAAGCAGACCAATTGCCAACACTGAAAGCAAGATTCTCAAAGCAAATCTTGTTGGGGCCGGCAGGGTAAAGAGCACGCGTATAGCCGAGAGGTTGGAGAGCCTTAGTGATCTGCGTGTCAAGCTGATCAAATGTGTTTGACAACAGCAGTGTCCACTTTGACCCAGAATCAACGATCATCTGTGAGGGGCCCGCCTCTATCGTGACTCCACCGGCAGTAATCTTATCCAGCAGTAAAAAATACACTGATCTTAATCTTTCCAGAAACAGAGGGGTACTATAATAAGTGGAATTGGCATCATGGTTGTAATCTCCGAGCGATAAATACCCTTTCTTTTTTTTGTCACTGGGGAAGCAATAGCTAAAAGCCTTGTAGCTGATAACCCGTGACACTTGTTCAAAGAAGGAAAACGGCTGGCCACCAAAACCCATCGTGCCAGCTTCGTACTGATAATATTTGGTGTCCAAGCTGCATCCAAAGTAGAAATTAGGGATGCTAGCATCGTCATTCAGTCCAATTGTGAGTTTGTCTGTCACCAACTTGCCCACCGAGTAGGCAGAACTTCCTCCATAAGACATGGAGTAGAGACAACTATCCTCCCTTTCCCTGCATGCACTGGGCTGAAGACCCAGGAAGGAGTGGACGGCGACACATGTGGGATTCAAGCATCCAACACGCCTGATCGTTGTGGATTTGCTGGGGTCAAATATTGGGCCAGCTTGTGGTGGTTGTCTGTGGCATTCGATGGTACAAGGTTGGCACTGAACATATGAAAGGGTTGATCCAGTGTCGAAGCCCACAAGATTCATGATGGGTGGTGTGCCGAGCTTGATAGGCATCAAGTAGAGGAAGTCGTTGATACTTCCATCCTGTGTAAAGTTTACTGACACGCTATTTTTCTCAGAAGCAATACTTGTGGAATAATTGAGATATTGTTTGGCGCATGGATGCTCTCTGTGATATAGGGGAAGCTCAATTGCACCGTTTGAGTTCACAGCATGATCTGATATAATAGTAAGACAATGACTTAGTAGAAACAATAATAATATAACTTGTGAAGTAGTTGTCAAGCCAGAATTGTCGACTTTGCATTTGAAAAAAAAAAATAGATTTCTTGGAAATGTAGATGGCAAATTATGAATGTATATTTTATGACGTGTTGATTGCAAATGTTTGTCATCGTGAGGAGTTTTTTCCGAATTTGCATGATTCTCTCAACTGTTACTGAATTTCAAACTGAAAAAAAAAATTAAGGGATGTCCGAAAACATACCATACATGGAGGAGGGGCAGTCTGTGCACCATACCATTCTTGGTCCAAGTATCAAGAGAAACACAATGAAGTTGGCAGTCCGAAGAGCTGAATTGCACAGGGAGTGTAAGAACCTGCATCAATCAAATTACATCTTTGTCACATAAATATATGCATTGCCATACATATACTCTCCTTTCGATGTAATCAACCATTTTGATAGAGTAATTAGTACCATATAATAGTTCCAGCTGGCAATTGGAATCCAGCTTGCAGGGTATCACAGTTCTGCTTGTTGATGCCATCTTTTGACTTGGAGAAAAACTGAAATTCAAACGAACAAAGTCAAGAACTGTTGTGTAATCGAGCCTCCCTATTTTCAAAAATTATAGCACGCATAAGTTTTATCAAAGTTATTGGATTGACTATATTATTTCGGTTATTCGGGCAGATCG
Source organism: Avena sativa (assembly GCA_916181665.1). NCBI lineage: Eukaryota > Viridiplantae > Streptophyta > Magnoliopsida > Poales > Poaceae > Avena > Avena sativa. Next base: position 400,489,742 of record OV702284.1, read on the forward strand.
GGTAGCGGCACCAGATAGTGTTCGGGTTCAGGCTATACGGGTTTGGATTTTTGGGTTCGGGCTTACGGTATTGGGTTTTATGACCAGCTATTACAGGTACTCTCAAGAGTTCCCGGACCGTTTACATAGGTCTAGAATGAGAAGAATATATGTATCGCTTGTACTGGGCCAGCTTGGGCTTATATCCCTAACAGCACAGCTTGGCCCATTGAATTCCATAGTTTGTACTTGGGCTACTGCTCACTTTCACCATGTTAGACAGACTCCCCTAAAGAAAACAAGCTACGGAGTAGACAGGTGAAAACAATCCATATGTTCCTCTGTTCGTCTTGCTCGCTCCACGAGATGCGAGGGTTGTAGTGGACTATTCAATAATGCAAGCAACCAGTAAAATAAGAACCTACTTACTTGAAATACTCGATTGGCTATTTACATTAAGATGTCAAGTGGGATCTCACCTAAATCAAACTTCTACTTTGTGATAAAAATTAGAAGTATAATTTAGGTGAGATCTCACTTATACATCTCTAATTTACGTAGTAGTAGTTTACTATTTGGTAACAAAAAAAGTCACATGGATGACCGCAGAAAAAAAGAGTGCATACCCTCCATCCGGGTCTGCCACTGATAACAGGGACGCAAAGACTAAAGTATTTGCAATCTAGACCCGTCTTTCGAATGTGTTCATAGAGATAAGGTATAAATGTGTCTGTTCAGGAGTGAGTGTATGCATTCATTTGCGAGTATTTTGTTTTTCTAGAAAAACTCACGAGCCTTAGTAGCCTCACGGTTAAAAATGTCAATCTAGCAACACGAATAAAACTATCAGCACAGAAGCACTCAAACATATCCATCTGACGGCTATTACAGGCACAAGTACTTACATGACTAGTTGATGCAGGACGTTGCTTGGACCGCTTGGTCGATCTTCCCTTGTCAGCAGTCCGGGACGACGCCGTGGCTGGTGGTTGTAGGTTGGGATTCATCGATCCCTGTCGTCGAGAAGATAGCGGCTGGCGATGGAAACAGCCAAACAGTGGTGTAGGCTGGTGGCTTGCATCGGCATGATCGTGGTGTATATAAGAGTTAAGATATTCCTGTAATTAATTTGGACCCATTTTGGATATGGTAAACAATGAAATCAAATTAAAGCACCGTAATTATATGATCGCATTTGGCAGATCCAGTAATTATAATTCCTGTGATATGGGAATATCTAATTACTAGCCGGTTTTGGATTCGCCATTAATCAGACTAACTATGTACTCCCTCCGTTTTAAAATATAAGACGTTTTAGGTTTGTGAATTCAATTTATCTAGACGTCTTTTAATGTATATGTTCGTAGAGGTTTGGAGTGGACATATACACTAAAAGAAGTCTATATATATTTATTTCACAAAGCTAAAATGTCTTATATTTCTAAACGGAGGGAGTATGTTGCTAGAGGAAATAAGAGATAGCATGTCGTTGCCTCTTTCCAAAAACCTAGCCCCCCCCCCCCCTCCACCTTGCCCTCCTCCATACCCCGGAACGCGAAGTGGCGGAACGCGAAGTGGACGTCGTCCATAAGATAAGTTCAGAACTAATCGCCAAGCACAAGAGGGAGACTGTCGAGCTTCGAGATGAAATCCTCTCACTCCATCAGACCACCAACCAATTACAAGCACAGCTCTACGACATACAAAATCAAAACTAAGAGTACGAGGCTAGGTTTAAACGCATAAGCTCTGCTGCTAGTTTCAGGATATTTGAGACCAAGACATCCTTTGTGGATGGGGAGCCTTTACCTTGGAAGTCTGACAATGACAAGGGAACACCACCACCACTGAAGGAGTGATTCGTCATCAGGTTTTGGCATCCCCTTGGTTTGTTCCAAGTTTGGGGGGAGTGTCGCGGTATCACATCATTATCTTTTATCTTTTTACCTTTTTAGTAGATTCATATCTTGAATAGAGAAGTTATCATATAGGATGGTTTGCATTGTGGAAGTATCTCTCCTTTAGTTGGTTATCTATGTATCCCTTGGTGTGAGTGCCTTTATGGAATATTAATGAGAAGTTTCATCTTTTACTTTTTGCACTTATTATTTTAGTTTACAATCTCTATTATATGATTGATCTTATTGATTAGTATTGGTATCACTTTGGGAGCACCAAGTAAATCTAAATTGGTTCTGGCAAATCGAACTCTGGTCAGTAGCAACACTTTTTGAGGTTTGAAAGGAAAATGGAAAAGCACTTACAGGTATTTTATATCATTTATTTTCTTCCTTAATTGGCTCATAAGCTTAGTATTCTTTAGTTAAGATCTTTTGTGTTTTTCAAGGAAGATTGCATTTTTGACTTTATCACTTGTATGTTTGCTTGTTTCCTTCAACTCTTTTGCTTGTTACCTAGCCTTGCTAGCCAAAAACCTGTACTGAGAAGAATTACTTCTCGTGCATCCAAACCTTTAAACCAGAACTTATGCCATCTATGTCCATAATATCTACCTATTAGCATCATTGCTATTCCAAGTAAATCTCAAGCTTCATCTATCTTTCAAATTAAAAAAAAATTGTTATGTGAAAACTGGTTAGTAAAGCTCTCACAAACTTGATGGCACATCTTATTTTCTTGCCCTTAATAAACTTGAACCATTGTGTCATCTATGTTGTATATGCTTGCACATATACGTTAGGATTAGCAGAACCGTGTTGTCACGGGAAACGCTTTCAACACATGTAAATATCTACCCAATTGATATCATACTCTTTTGTTTGCGGATGTCATCGGTGTGAAATAAAAGGGGAGCTTGTAAGTCCATAGAGTTATGTATGTGTGTTAGAGAAACACCTGAGCCGCTAGCCTAAGTCATGCCTAATCATGGTGGAAACTTGCAGCATCACGATAGTGAGCAATCTATGAATCATTCTTCTTCGGGTTAATTAGATAGATGCCATTGCAACTTCCAGCTATTTCAGAAACGCCACTGCAACTCTCAACTTTTGAAAAACGCCACTGCAACTCTATGTACATCCCAAATATGCCATTACACCTACTTACACATCATATACTAGCAATTATACAGTGTATTCCAGTCGTATATACATAGTACACATGATGGGGCCCACTAGAATCAGGCTTAGAATTGAAAAAAACTGACGGCAAAAAATTGTGACAACAGAATATAACTGGAAAAGTAGGAAATTGGAGCAACATATAATTTCCAGCAGTATGGAACAATACACCTCACAAATACAACGGGATCAATAGAATCAATACATGCTTCAAGTTCGAATAGACATCAGTAGCTTCAGGTTCAATACAGCAGCAGTTCGAACAAAGTATGGAACCAAGATAGCTTCAGGAACAAATACAGCAGTTCGAACAAATACAACAATATGGAACCAAGATAGCTGCAGGTTCAATACATGCGACTAACAACAACCAGATAAAGGCTACATGTTCAATACATGCGACAATGGCTACAGGTTCAATACATGCGACAATCACCAATATAGATTCAGGATCAAATAGACATCATCAAAATAAGGCATCGCATATAGAAAGAACAGTCAGCCCCCAAGCCAGTGTTGGAGATATGCCCAAGAGGCAATAATAAAGTGGTTATTATCATATCTTCACATTTATGATAAATGTTTACATACCATGCTATAATTGTATTAACCGGAAACATTAATACTTGTGTGATTTGTAAACTAAAATAAGAGTCCCTAGTAAAGCCTCTTGTTAAACTAGCTTGTTGGTTAATATATGATCATGGTTTCCTGATCATGAACATAGAGATGTTATTAACAACAGGATCATATCATTAGGAGAATGATGTGATGGACATACTCCTATAGATAAGCGTAGCATAAAGATCAAGTCATTTCAATAGTTCAATTGCTATATGCTTTCTGATACATAGTAACCTAATTCCTTCGACCATGAGATCATGCATATCACCTTTACCGGATGGATGCTTTGATGACATCAAACACCACACCGTAACTGGGTGGCTATAAAGGTGGCATTGAGTGTTCGGAAAGTATTGGTTGAAACACATGGATCAAGAGTGGGATTTGTCCATCCATATGACGGATAGATATACTCTGGGCCCTCTCGGTGAAATGTCATCCAATTAGCTTGCAAGCATGTGACTGGCTCACAAGGGATCACATATCACGGGAACGAGAAAAGAGTACTTATCGGTAACGAAGTTGAACTAGGTATGCAGAGATACCGACGATCATAACTTCGGATAAGTAAACTATCGTGAGACAAAGGGAAATTGGTATCGTATGTAAGTGGTTCATTCGATCACAAAGTAATCGTAGAAATATGTGGGAGCCATATGAATTTCCAGATTCCTCTATTGTTTATTGTTCGGAGAAGTGTCTTGATCATGTCCGCATAATTCACGAACCGTAGGGAGACACACTTAAGGATTCGACGTTGTTTGAGTAGTTATGGTATTATGAGAAAGAGACCGAATGTTGTTAGGAGTCTCGGATGGGATCCGGGATATCACGAGGTGATCCGGAATGGTCCGGAGAATAAGATTCATATAAGGAAAGTCCCGTTTCGGAGTTCGGGAATGATTCCGGTGTTTTCATCGGGAATGTTCTAGAAGGTTCCGGATTGTCCGGCACTCCGGGGGGGGAGGGTACATGAATGTGTCATTGAATGATTGCATCATGTACTAAGTGTTCTTGCTGTTCCAAAACTTGAAAGTCAAACTGCCAGTTTGAAAGTCAAACGGCTAAAACAGGAAACTGTGGAAAACAGAAACTGTGGGAAACAGGAAACTGTCGGAAACAAGCAAGAGGAGGTTGAAACCAACTTGGAGGAGGAGTTCCTCTCCTCCAAGCCGGCGGCCAGCCCTAGGCCAAGTTGGGGAGGGACTCCCCTCCCTCCCTGGCGCGCCTAGCCCCTCCACCTATAAAAGGAGGGGCAGGGCCTCCTCCTTGAGACACACAAGTTTCTACCTCTAATCTCCGGTTTAGAGCCGTTTTGGTTTAGAGCTTCTAATTGCTTTAGCCTGCGGTTTAGAGCCTTCTAATTGGTGTGTCTAATCTCTAGACCACTAATAGCCCTCTCTCATAATCCACCATACTCGCTCTGGCTTAAGGCGAAGCCCTGCGAGATCTCCCCTCTACTTCCGGTACCACGCCGTTGTGCGGCCGGAATCTCGAGGAGAGTGCTACAACCTCCGCTGTCTGCTGGAACAAGGGAGAGGAAGGTCTTCGTCGAGTACCGAACGTGTGACCGACTGCGGGAGCGCTGCCGGAACGCAGCGCCGGAAGGATCGTCTACACGATCTTGAGATCGGAAAGAGTACGACTACATCACCCACGAGAATCTGCTCTCGTTAACCACTTTGGAATCTTCGAGGGTAAGTTATTCCATCGACTCGTTGCTACAATCTAGTAGATAGATCTTGGCTTGTTTGTTTGTATGCGATAGAAAATTTTTGTTTTCCATGCTACGAACCCCTACAGTGGTATCAGAGCCGTGTCTATATGTAGATCTGTTGCACGAGTAGAACACAATGGTCATTGTGGGCGTTGATGCTTTTATTGTTGATTGCTTCTTGTGTACTTTGCATCTTGCGGTATGTTGGGATGAAGCAGCCCGGGCTAACCTTACATGACATCGTTCATGAGACTTGCTCCACGCTTGACATGCAACTTGTATTGCATAAGTGGCTTTGCGGGTGCATGTTTCTCCTAGCATAGTTAAGATCCAATTTACAACGGGTGATTAACAATACTAGTATAAATGTTGTGGTTCTTGTTCGTAAGTTAGAACGACACTTATTGAAAGCCCCAAACCACGTAAAATATGCAAAGAAAGTAGAGGCGTCTAACTTTGTTTTGCAGGGGTGTGCTGTGATGTGATATGGCCATGATTGTGATTATATATGATGTATGCAATGTTCCTTATTGTAAGTTGGCAACCGGCAGGAGCCATATGGTTGTTTTTAATTTATGTTAAGACCCGCGTGTCTATTCAAAGTAGTTGTAATAGTTGAAGCCGGTGGACGACAATCATGGAGAAGCGTCATTGACCTTGATGCAATGCCGGTGATGATGGAGATCATGTTCGTGCTAGAAGATGGAGATCGGAAGCACAAAGAAGAAAGGCCATATCATATCACATATTATTGAATTGCATGTGATGTTAATCCTTTATGCATCTTGTATTGCTTAGTAGACGACGGTAGCATTATAAGATGATCCCTCATGCACATGAATTTCAAGTCATAAAGTGTTCACCCTTAGTTAGCACCGTTGCTAAAGCTTGTTGTTTCGAGGCACCACGTGATGATCGGGTGTGTTAGATTCTGCAAGTGTATACAACGTGAGCAAGCCAGATTTGCTCATGCAGAAACTAAGGTTTGATCTTGACGAGCCTAGCATGTACAGACATGGCCTCAGGAACACGGATTACCGAAAGGTAGAGCATGAGTCATATAGTAGATATGATGAACATGTTGATTGTTCGCCATTGAAGCTATATCAACTCTCGTGATGATCGGTTTTGATGTGGTGGATTTGGTTTGTTTGATCACTAAAACAATGTGAGGGATATTGTTTTGAGTGGGAGTTCACCTAGATTAATTTAATTATTAATTAGAACTTAATTTATCATAAACTAAATCAAAGTGAATTTGCATAGTTGTTGTAGTCATTGGCATCCGTTTACCACCTTGCGCTTAGTTAAAATTGAGATGATAGAACTATAGAATTCTGGTTAGATACTTTACGAACTGGTATCGTATTGTTTTAAGTGTTAATATAAAGTTTAAAAGTCCTATTGCAAACTTTCAGTAAGTTCCGGTTACTCCATGAAGTTTAATAATTAGTATTAAATCAAGAGTAACAATTCCAAGTGTTAGTATAAAAGTATCATGTTTGTATCCATGATTCTTGATATTCAAAGGATTCTCTTAATATCAAGGTTATCTAGGATCTGAAAGAGTTGTTTCAGAAACCATGATGTGTGGAAGATATTGTGATATCTGAAACGAAGTTTTGGTTGCAACATGATAGAGTACAATATGGCAAAGTTCATGTTCTCATATTTTGATGAGAATTTGCAAAGGGTTGTAGACACTTGTTGTCCTAATCCTCCAAAAGGTTTTGGATAGCAACATTATACTCATAATTCATCGTTATAAGCTAAAAGTAGCTTGATCATGGACGATTCCATGATAAGGGTGAATATTTGATGTAGGTAAAATGTTTACTACGCCAAGAGATTACTAAAGAAAGGAATTTGAAAGAACACCAAACATTTGATGATGGTGATCTACTTCAAAGTGCAAAGACATTGGTATTTAACTATACACGCTTTGGACTATGTGTCATATGTATGACTCCACTATTGATGTTGATAGATTCTTTCAAACAGAAAAGGAAATATTGAAAGAAAATCTCATAAATATATGGCAGAAAAGAAAAGACTAAGAATTGTTCAGTTTAAGTATATGGATGATATACATGTTATGGATATATTCTTTGCTTATTAAACAATGTGGTTCTTAAGTATTTGATACTGAATTTGTTGGTGTGAATCGTCATACGAAACAACACAATTCATGAACTACAATGGCCTAAGTAACTAGCAAAAGAATATGTGATGATGTTCATCGAGAACAAATAAAGGGTTATTGTGTTGCTCGTTAAACATCAAAGCTTGCCTTCAAGATTTGTTTTTATCAGGTATTATGAGAACAAAAGGGTTGTTCAAATAATTGCCGTAATCCATAAAAGATGGATGATTCACAAATCTCGTTGGAGAAATCACATCCATAAAACTAGTGCTAAAAATGTCGAAAGACAAATTGATTGAAATATCACTTAGGAAGTGATATCGCCGTTTAAATTATATTGGAAAGAAAACATGAAGAAACTCCATGAGGATGGAATTTTGGAGTCTTTTGATTTTGATCAAATAACGCTTGTGAAACTTTCCTAGAGATAATTAAAACTTCGTTCATAGGCCAAAATGGAACGAATGACTAGCTTATTGGAACTTGTACATATTGTTGTACGAAATCCATTATGTGTAGTCAAGAGCGATGGATTTCAACTTCATATGCTTTCTCCGAAAATTTGAGTGAATATATGAATATTTACTTAATAAGGATGAAGTGTGAAATATTTGAAAAGTTCAAAGATTTTCAAGATGAAGTGCAAAATCATTGTAACAAGAATATAAATAGTTTATGATAAGATTATAAAGGAAGATATTTGAGTTACAAGTTTAGCATAATACCTAAGATTTAAGGAATCGTTCCGTGGATTTACATTTTCCCAAAACACCATAAGAGTATGGAGCGTTCGAGATATGTAATTAAACCTTGTTTGACATGGTAAGATCGAAGGTATAATTCATAAAACTGCCATTGTATTTTAAAGATTAAAAGCTTTAGAGATTACCGTTTTTTCACTGAAAAGAGCTTCATCATAATCCGTTGAAATGACACCATATAAAGTTATGGTTTAGGATAAAACCCAAGTAGTCCTTTCTTAAAACATTGGTATGCTATGCATAAGAAAGATGTGTGCAACCAAAGTCGGATGAACCTGTCTTTGTATAACTGTTAAGTATTCCTCCATAAACACCGGAGACAAAAGTGTTTGTTGCTTAGAACGTCAAGTTTCTTTGAGAAGGAATTTTTCGTGAAAAGTTAAGTGGGAGGACAATAGAACTTTGATAAGGTTAAAAGAACCTTAGCTATATGTGCAGAGTTGCGCAGCGCCGAAAAGTGTTCCGGAGGCAGCAACAATGCTCATGGCTCACGTACCTCAAAGGTTGTGGTCACGGAGATCTAAGTTCCTATTGAAACAAGTAGGTCGGATGAACAATCAAATACCAAAGATTTGAGAGTTAAATCATTATTTGACAATAATGATCCGAATACGTGCAAAGAAGCAATGATGAGCCCTGACTCCGTCAAATGGCTTGAAGCCATAAAATCCGTGATAGTTCCATACACGAGAAATCAAGTTTTGAACTTGAAGGACCCTCGAGAAAGGTGTAAGACCTTACAGTTGTGTCTGGATCTATAAAGAAATAGACATGGATGTTTCACATCTATGAAATAGTCGACATGTTGGGAAAGAGTTTTCAACAATGTTCAAAGGTTGTATATGACAAGATTTGATCTTTCATAGCGATATTTAGTCTAGACGGATTAATGTAGCAGCCACTGCATATAATTCTGTTATATGGTAGTTGAATAAACAAAACAAGTTCTTCTAATAGAATTGTTACCTAGGACGTGTGCATGACACGGTCCATAGGGTTTTGTTAAATCAAAGGATGCTAAATGCATATGCAAACTTCAATGGTTGAAGTAAGCATTGCGGAGTTGGAATCTTCACTATGATGAAACTGTTAAAGGAGTTTAAATTCGTCGGAGATGATGAAGATGCTTGCATTTGCAAGAAATTAAGTGGGAGCGCTAAGACATATTTTCTAATACATTATGTGGAAGACATATTGTTGATTGGAAATAATGTATCTTTTATTAACACATATTAAGAATTTCATCCCGATGAAAGACTTAGGCAAAACCCAAATATTTGGCATCAATAGACGCTAATATGGTTGTGCCAGAAGTACATAGACAAGATATTGAATGAGTTCAATATAGAAACTACAAGAGAGGTTCTTGTCGCACAGAAAGGATTGAATGAGTTCAATGTTGATGATATATTCAAGTGTATTGACATTTGGTAAAGTGAAACAAATAATCAAGTATAGATTGATACTTGATGTATAAAATCACAAAGAGTATTTATATCAATCATACTGTGATATGTACAAATCCAGATATGTCCTATGCTCTAAATGTTGTGAGCATATACCAGAATGATTCGTAAGATGATCATTGGACAATAGTAAGGATATTCTTATGATCTTTTGGAAGAACTAAGAGTATAATATTTGTAGAAGTGACAAATAGATGGTTAGTTCATTGTAAAAGTACTACATTGATACTAGTTTTGTCACGAAGTACAAATTAAGTTTATCTCAATCTAAACTAAGGGTGGCACAATATAATGGAAAGTGAGTTCCATAATGGATTTGGATGAGTTCCAAAGTTAAGACATTGTGACAGATACTACAACAAAAGGCTAAGTATATGACTGCTATTTTAGCAGCAAAAGAGGGCATTTGTGTCAAGTAGTTTGTTATCAAACTAGGTGTAGTTCACAGTGGGATAATACTATGAAGATATATTGTGCGACAATATTATCAACATGTTTTAACCCCAAAGAGCTAAAGGTCACACCGAAAGACCAAATTTATACAAAGCCATCTCATTAGAGAATGAGTGATGCGTAGAGACGCAAAGACATGCAATTACACACGGACCTAGAAGTGTCAGATCCGGAGATCAGTTGACTACTAGCAATTGTGTACATACAACATCGGAAAGCCATAGGTGTTGAATACACAAAGGTTTGAAACTAGATTATTGACTCTAGTGCAAGTGGGAGACTGTTGGAGATATGCCCAAGAGGCAATAATAAAGTGGTTATTATCATATCTTCACATTTATGATAAATGTTTACATACCATGCTATAATTGTATTAACCGGAAACATTAATACTTGTGTGATTTGTAAACTAAAATAAGAGTCCCTAGTAAAGCCTCTTGTTAAACTAGCTTGTTGGTTAATATATGATCATGGTTTCCTGATCATGAACATAGAGATGTTATTAACAACAGGATCATATCATTAGGAGAATGATGTGATGGACATACTCCTATAGATAAGCGTAGCATAAAGATCAAGTCATTTCAATAGTTCAATTGCTATATGCTTTCTGATACATAGTAACCTAATTCCTTCGACCATGAGATCATGCATATCACCTTTACCGGATGGATGCTTTGATGACATCAAACACCACACCGTAACTGGGTGGCTATAAAGGTGGCATTGAGTGTTCGGAAAGTATTGGTTGAAACACATGGATCAAGAGTGGGATTTGTCCATCCATATGACGGATAGATATACTCTGGGCCCTCTCGGTGAAATGTCATCCAATTAGCTTGCAAGCATGTGACTGGCTCACAAGGGATCACATATCACGGGAACGAGAAAAGAGTACTTATCGGTAACGAAGTTGAACTAGGTATGCAGAGATACCGACGATCATAACTTCGGATAAGTAAACTATCGTGAGACAAAGGGAAATTGGTATCGTATGTAAGTGGTTCATTCGATCACAAAGTAATCGTAGAAATATGTGGGAGCCATATGAATTTCAAGATTCCTCTATTGGTTATTGTTCGGAGAAGTGTCTCGATCATGTCCGCATAATTCACGAACCGTAGGGAGACACACTTAAGGATTCGACGTTGTTTGAGTAGTTATGGTATTATGAGAAAGAGACCGAATGTTGTTCGGAGTCTCGGATGGGATCCGGGATATCACGAGGTGATCCGGAATGGTCCGGAGAATAAGATTCATATAAGGAAAGTCCCGTTTCGGAGTTCGGGAATGATTCCGGTGTTTTCATCGGGAATGTTCTAGAAGGTTCCGGATTGTCCGGCACTTCGGGGGGGGGGGGGGTAGGGTACATGAATGTGTCATTGAATGATTGCATCATGTACTAAGTGTTCTTGCTGTTCCAAAACTTGAAAGTCAAACTGCCAGTTTGAAAGTCAAACGGCTAAAACAGGAAACTGTGGAAAACAGGAAACTGTGGGAAATAGGAAACTGTGGGAAACAAGCAAGAGGCGGTTGAAACCAACTTGGAGGAGGAGTTCCTCTCCTCCAAGCCGGCGGCCAGCCCTAGGCCAAGTTGGGGAGGGACTCCCCTCCCTCCCTGGCGCGCCTAGCCCCTCCACCTATAAAAGGAGGGGCAGGGCCTCCTCCTTGAGACACACAAGTTTCTACCTCTAATCTCCGGTTTAGAGCCGTTTTGGTTTAGAGCTTCTAATTGCTTTAGCCTGCGGTTTAGAGCCTTCTAATTGGTGTGTCTAATCTCTAGACCACTAATAGCCCTCTCTCATAATCCACCATACTCGCTCCGGCTTAAGGCGAAGCCCTGCGAGATCTCTCCTCTACTTCCGGTACCACGCCGTTATGCGGCCGGAATCTCGAGGAGAGTGCTACAACCTCCGCTGCCTGCTGGAACAAGGGAGAGGAAGGTCTTCGTCGAGTACCGAACGTGTGACCGACTGCGGGAGCGCTGCCGGAATGCAGCGCCGGAAGGATCGTCTACACGATCTTGAGATCGGAAAGAGTACGACTACATCACCCACGAGAATCTGCTCTCGTTAACCGCTTTGGAATCTTCGAGGGTAAGTTATTCCATCGACTCGTTGCTACAATCTAGTAGATAGATCTTGGCTTGTTTGTTTGTATGCGATAGAAATTTTTTGTTTTCCATGCTACGAACCCCTACAGCCAGTACATAAGGCTTCGCTTGGTTCCAAGAGTTGGCTTCAGAACCGCCTCACTTGTGGATGGTGCGACAATTTCGGGTTTCTTTTTGTTGCCATTTTTTGCTGGAGACCTCCTCTTCACCGGCGACTTCTTTTTTTTCCTTTAGCTTGTTTCTTCGCTTGAGTCGCCTTCTTCATTTGTGTCGCCTTCTTCGCAGGTGTCGACTTCTTGGCTGGTGTTGCCTTCTTTGATGGTGTTGCCTTCTTTGCCGGTGTCGACTTCTTGGCTGGTGTCGCCTTCTTTGTCGAAGACTTGTTCTTCGTTGGTGTAGCCTTATACCTCTTGTAATTAGCTATAGGCTCATCGTCTTGCGCATCTTGCTCCTCTGTAGATCGCATCCTGAAATTAATAGAAAATGAGGAAAATTAGAAAATGTGCATCAATAACTAGTTAACAAATAAACAAGTTACTGCCCTACCTTTTACTAGGCATGTGCTGCTCTTGTGGCTGCTCTTGTGGCTGCTCTTGCGGCTGCTCATCAACATAATCAGGATATCTTGGAGGTGGGACTTTGCAAGTTTTTTCAAAGTGGCCAGGTTGCTTGCATCTCTTGCACTTCACCATCTTCCTACCAGGTTCAAGGAACCCTCTAATTCTCTGTACTCTAGGCCTGCCAGGAGGCCTTTTCTCTTGTATAGGTGGGTTTACCGTGAAGCCAAGATCTACATTCACCCATTGTGTCTTATCAGTCATTGATGGCATTGGCGCTGCATATGCAGCCTGGAACCTAGCCACGCTATAGTATTCATCAACATAGGATTGGATTTCTGCCCCTCTTACCCTCATTGAGCAAATAAAGGCTAATGCATGAATACAAGGCTTTCCTGAAACTTGATATACACGGCAGGTGCAAGCTCTTTTCTGCAAGTCTACGGTGTGCCTTTGGTCATAGGTTTTGACATTATGCAGGGTAACCTCTGCTTTAGTTTCAGTATTCCATGAGATTTTGTGTGGTCCAATTGTTTTGCTGAGGGCATTGAGGTTTTTAAGGACAGTTGGCAGTATTATGCCTGCCATCTTCCTAGAAACATGCCTCCTAACATTGAACTTCACCATTATGAGCTCTCTAATCCTATCAAACAGCTCACACACATTATGCCCTTTAAAATCTTTGATCTGCTTGTTAAAACTTTCAGAGATGTTGTTAGTTAGATAATCAACCTTGCTAGCTTCCCCAAAGGCACATCTATACCAAAGCCTATTATGGTGCATCTCTAGATATTCAATAGCCGTTGGATCTGCCTCATATATCTTCTCCATGTGATACCTGAACTTCTGCTCGGTGAATCCCCTTGCAGCTGGGTACAAATGGTCCGTGTACACTTTACCATGGAATTTTTTCATGAAGTTTTGATATAGATGCCTCATGCACTCTCTATATTCGCATTCCGGGAATACATTGTCAACGGCACTGTCTAAACCTTTGCAAGCATCACTAGAAATGACAAGCCCAGTTGGGGATCCTACAGCCCTACGCAACTGCTGCATAAACCATGTCCAGTTTTCTTTTGTTTCTGAATCAAACACAGCATATGCTACATAGTACAACCAATTGTGTCCATCTACTGAAGTTGCTGATGCCAACTGACCAACATACTTTCCATTGAGTGCAGTTGCATCTACTCCTATGTATGGTCTACAACCAGCTAAAAATCCATCTACGCAGGGCTTGAATGCTACAAAGATTCTGTTGAAATGGTACTTACCATTGATCTTAATTAATTCAATTTCAACTATATTTCCATGACTCTTCCTCTCAATTTCTGCTTTCCAATTAAACAACAACTGAAAACAATCTTCGTACTTACCATGGATTTTATCCAGAGCTACTCGCATACCTGCCCAAGCCTTACTATACTTCAACTTGAAGTTATAATCACCCTGCAACTTCACCATTGCTTGTTTTGCGCCTGCTCCAGGATTTTTCTTCACCCAATCTCCAAGTTTCTCTGCAACCCAATCTTGTGATGCCATTTTGCTATCTTCAAGCTTTGTTGTTGGACAGTCATGCTCAAATGGGATATTTTTTATCTGTAAAAAGATATCATGCAAATATCAGCAAACAAACAAGTGGCGGATATTGTAGATCAAATATAATAATATCAGCAAACAAACAAGTGGCATACCATGATAACTGGTTCATCACGCAGCTTAGATGCGTGAATGCACCATGGACAAGTCTCATATGCGCATTCAGCAATAAATCTACTACGGTCAGTTCTCACGTTAGTGAATTCAAAGTCAGCTATCACAGCATGATGCCTTATTGCTTTGCGAAAGGCTACAATGTTAGGGAATAGAGCTCCTACTCGGATGTCAGGATTTTCAGGATCATGTGTAAGGTTGTACTGCAAGGGATCAAGATCAGCAACCTCTTCCTCCTCTGGGACATGTTGTATTACCTCTGCCTTATCCATATTATCATCTCCTTCAGTAATTGCTGGTACTGCTGGCTGCTCTATGATAGTTATAGGCACAAAAACATCATACATGCTCTCATCGTCAACTCCAACATACTCCTCTTCGTTATCAAATGGGTCAGCTAAATCTAATTCAGCTTGGTGGTTAACACCTACATCATTCCTTTGCCCCTTAGCATCTAAATCATTCCTTTGCGCCTCAACATCTACATCAATCCCTTGAGAAAGTAAAGGAAGCAATGGACCAGTAGAAACTACATTTTCAGCTACACCGAAAGTTAGCATCTCTGTATCCTGGGCTAGATAACGTTCCCAATCTATCTCAAATTCTTTGTTGCACCTACCAAAAATCGACAGAAATAGCAGTCAATTTGGGACGGCTAAGAAAACCAAAATATTTACTGGAATGACGAATCAAATTCAGGACAAGACCAGAAATTGAGTGCTTAGTTTGTACTTACGAAGATAGAGGAGTCGGGGATGCACTTGCCGTTGTCGTCATGTACGGGCCGCTGGCAGCATCTCCAGCATCCTTTATGGACGGGAGTGGATTGGGAGGAGCCTCTGGCCACCAGGGGGGAAGTGGATTAGGAGGAGTCTTTGGCCGCTCTGAGAGGAGGAGTGGGACTACGGGAATCGGGTGCTCTCCGCCTCCATGCTCGCCGCCATCCCGCAGGACCACCGCCTCCATGCTCGCCGCCTTCTGCCTCCAAGAGGATAGAGGATTCGAGGGGGCTTCTGTCCGGTTGGAGGGATGGGAAGGGAGTGCGGGAACGAGATGTTCCCCGCCACCAGGATCTCCGGTGTCCGCCGCCATGCCCATGCCCGCCGGCGACCGCCGCCACGCTAGGGTTTCTATAGAGAACGGGAGAGAGAGACAGGGACAAACAGGAGATCGAGATAGGGAGGGACGAACGGGAGAGAACCGTCTTGTACTAGTATTTTTTCCTTTTTTTCCAGGAAGTCTCGTACCAGTCCATTTAGGTGGGCCCTACGCACGTATATACGACTGGAATACACTGTATAATTGCTAGTATATGATGTGTAAGTAGGTGTAATGGCATATTTGGGATGTACATAGAGTTGTAGTGGCGTTTTTCAAAAGTTGAGAGTTGCAGTGGCGTTTCTGAAATAGCTGGAAGTTGCAATGGCATCTATCTAATTAACCCTTCTTCTTATATAAAAAAATAGAGAGAGTTGAGAAAATAGGAAAGAGAGAAAAAGCACCATTTTCCCATTATAAATAAGAAGATTGTTGAGATGCTCATTATCTGCCTGCCTTGTCATTTTGATATGGGATAGCTCCTGTATCATATGCAAGGAGTACCTCGTTGGCGGTTCTCTATGATACACATGTATTTACTATGACAATAACTTATCGGTAACTAAAGTTGAGTAGCATGAGAAGCGGCCCTCGTACTCAAGGGACATGAGATTTCCAACTTATATTTTGTCAAGCATATACTCCATCCTTGTTCACTTTAACCTTAATCACCTCAAGATGCTTACGATAGGTGCAATGAGAGCTCAAAGCTAGTAAGTACTATGATCTTTTGAAAGATTGTTATGAACTTGAAATCCCTGCTTCCCTCTATGAAGGGCCTTTCTTCTACTTCTAATTTGAGTCAGTAAACCTACTTCCTCTCTATCTCCAGCAAGCATTTGAGTTGTTGTGTTTCAAGCATTCATATGATGATTTATTCAATCATGTTATTTATCTCCCTTGTTTGCACAAGACTCTTATCTATTTAGTATTACTTTGAAAGCCATCATTGTAAAAAAACCTTTAATGTTTGAGCAAAGAGTACTCTTGTTGTAAAACTTCTACAAAAGCTTTATTTGTGAAACTGTTTGTCAGCTGTTCTCTGACCAAGAACAAAGTTTGCCAATTCCAATTATGATTTATCTTTATGCATCTCTATTGTGACTCATATACTTGTTGCAAGCTAAAGTTATATAATGGTGAGTTTCTTTATTCTATGAGTTGTGTAATGGTAAGTGTGATGCTTCTTGTCCATATTATTTTATCGACACTTCACTCCATAACCTGTGGACATGTTTACTGAGCTCAGTTTTCGCTTGGGGACAAGCGGAGGTCTAAGCTTGGGAGGAGTTGATACGTCCAATTTGCATCACCATTCTATATCATAATTTGCCTCTATTCATTGATATATTTCATATTAAGAGGTGTTACTTATGTCTTTTCATCTGTTTTTGCATGTTGGATGATTCTTGGAGAATGAACTGCCGGAGTCAGGATTCTGATGGAAAAAGCGGTGTCTAGATACAATTTTCGCGAAGATCAGAAAAATACCAGAAAATATATGGAAAATCATATTTTTCCAAAAGACGAAGAATGCCAGAAGGGGAGGCGGAGTTGGGCCACAGGGGCCCCACACCCCCAGGCACGGCCACCCTGGGCCGCGCCACCAGGGGGTGTGGCCACCCTGGCCCACCTCTGGCTCCGCCCCTTCGCCTATATCTTCCTCCCGAAACCCTAAAGTTCGGGGAGCGACCACAGAAAGATTCTGCCGCCTCTGCGGGGCGGAAACTACAGAGAGAGAAAGAGCTCTCCGACAGGCAGATTTCTGCCGAGGAAATTCCTTCCCGGAGAGGGGAGATTGTCGCCATCAGCACCATCATCAAGCTAGACTTCATCGGAATCATCATCATCATCATTCATTAATATTTAAGTTCTCGATGTGTTTTGATTTTTTCGAAAAAGAGAGGTTTGATGCTTCTGAATTCATTGCTTTGTTTGTTTTGTTCCCTGTCCATGGTTAGAAATATAGAGCTTAAACTAGAAAAGCTTTTTTGGATGGAAAAACTATGACTTCCTTTTTTTAGATTAGTAGAAACCTAATTGGTTAAAGTTCCGTCCAGTAAACAAAGAAAGAATTAGCGTATAGAAAGGAAGCAGCCTTTCAGCTGCTTTTAAAAAGTCCCCTTCGTCCAAAGGTTAGGACGTCGGTTTTTCATGTCGAAAACACGGGTTCGATTCCCGTAGGGGATATAATATAGATAGCCAGCCCACCCCACTTCTCATTTCTCCTTTCTTCTCAGATACATTTCATTCATTCCATTTCTCTATAGTTTACACCAGAACATCTTGCTAATCCTGACAGATCTCGAAAAGGGTGGGTCGATTCTTTCTAAAGGTGAGAATTTATGATAGGCACCCTTAACGATAGATTACACGTCAGGAATTCACCCAATTTCATTCTGATCAATCACATTGTTCATTAGTTCACTTGATTTTGCGTACATGATACTTCACCATTTATGGGCCTAGGGGAATGCATTGTGCATTTGGCTACTAATTGTGGGGTTGCCGGAGTGACAGAAATCTGAACCCCTGTTAGAAAACCCTTGCACAAGAGAGTGTAGGATCTCAGAGTTTAAGGTTGTGGTTAGGTTTTTATCTTAAGTACTTTCTTGTAGTTGCGGATGCTTGCAAGGGGTTTAATCACAAGTATGTATTAGTACAAGTAAGGTCGGTATCTAGCATATGTTCACCCACACAACACTTATCAAACCAAAGAAGATTAATCAGCTATATAAAACGAAAGCACTTAACATTATTCCCATGTGTCCTCGAGAACATTTGGTCCTCATAAGTATTACAATCGGCTTGTCCTTTGTTGAGAAAGGATTGAGCCACTTGCTGCAGTTATTTGTTGTTTTTATTTACTTGCACTTTATTTCCTTGTTTTATCAAAAAAAACTAAAAATCTGTTTGTTTAGTATTTACAGAGATTTCCTGCTCTAAACCACTAGTCAAGACCTTCTGCTCCTTGTTGGGATCGACACTCCTATTTATTGAAAGTACTACGATACACCCCCTATAATTGTGAGTCATCATCCATCGAGGGGAACAGAACCAGAGCCGACTCTACAGATCGAGAGCCACCTAGGCATCAGGGACGGTTGCCGCTAGTACGATCTCCTGGACAGTCTATTTCATCGGCCGGAGGAGGTGGACGACGCCGGTGGCCGACTCCTCAATGATATTCATGCCACCAAGGTCGACACCAGCGCCGCCGGCCTCCAACCCGACCAGGAGAGGCGGCGAGGAGGTCCCAAGCTCGTAGATGTTGGGTCCCGACAGTCCCTCTCATCGGCCGGAGGAGGTGGACGACGCCAGTGTCCGACTCCTCAACGAAATCCTCGCCACCAAGCTCGACACTACCACCGCCGACCTCCTGACCTAACCAGGAGAACTCATCTCTTGTCGGCGGCTGCAACGGATGTGGAGCAGCGACGCATGTGCGGGGATAGCAGGGTCGAGGATTTTTTTTCCAAATTATATGTTCGGTTTGACTTGGCGGTGGCAAACAATGTAATTTCGCCGAACTGCAGGGGTACAATGGTCTAAAACGGACCAAACCAAAGAAACTGTTTTGCTTTTATTATTAGGTACTAGCTAAATGCCCATACGTTGCTACTGTAGGGGTTCGTAGCATGGAAAACAAAAAATTTCTATCGCATACAAACAAACAAGCCAAGATCTATCTACTAGATTGTAGCAACGAGTCGATGGAATAACTTACCCTCGAAGATTCCAAAGCGGTTAACGAGAGCATATTCTCGTGGGTGATGTAGTCGTACTCTTTCCGATCTCAAGATCGTGTAGACGATCCTTCCGGCGCTGCGTTCCGGCAGCGCTCCCGCAGTCGGTCACACGTTCGGTACTCGACGAAGACCTTCCTCTCCCTTGTTCCAGCAGGCAGCGGAGGTTGTAGCACTCTCCTCGAGATTCCGGCCGCATAACGGCGTGGTACCGGAAGTAGAGGGGAGATCTCGCAGGGCTTCGCCTTAAGCCGGAGCGAGTATGGTGGATTATGAGAGAGGGCTATTAGTGGTCTAGAGATTAGACACACCAATTAGAAGGCTCTAAACCGCAGGCTAAAGCAATTAGAAGCTCTAAACCAAAACGGCTCTAAACCGGAGATTAGAGGTAGAAACTTGTGTGTCTCAAGGAGGAGGCCCTGCCCCTCCTTTTATAGGTGGAGGGGCTAGGCGCGTCAGGGAGGGAGGGGAGTCCCTCCCCAACTCGGCCTAGGGCTGGACGCCGGCTTGGAGGAGAGGAACTCCTCCTCCAAGTTGGTTTCAACCTCCTCTTGCTTGTTTCCCACAGTTTCCTGTTTCCCACAGTTTCCTGTTTTCCACAGTTTCCTGTTTTAGCCGTTTGACTTTCAAACTGGCAGTTTGACTTTCAAGTTTTGGAATAGCAAGAACACTTAGTACATGATGCAATCATTCAATGACACATTCATGTACCCTCCCCCCCCCCGGAGTGCCGGACAATCCAGAACCTTCTAGAACATTCCCGATGAAAACACCGGAATCATTCCCGAACTCCGAAACGGGACTTTCCTTAAATGAATCTTATTCTCCGGACCATTCCGGATCACCTCGTGATATCCCGGATCCCATCCGAGACTCCGAACAACATTCGGTCTCTTTCTCATAATACCATAACTACTCAAACAACGTCGAATCCTTAAGTGTGTCTCCCTACGGTTCGTGAATTATGCGGACATGATCGAGACACTTCTCCGAACAATAACCAATAGAGGAATCTGGAAATTCATATGGCTCCCACATATTTCTACGATTACTTTGTGATCGAATGAACCACTTACATACGATACCAATTTCCCTTTGTCTCACGATAGTTTACTTATCCGAAGTTATGATCGTCGGTATCTCTGCATACCTAGTTCAACTTCGTTACCGATAAGTACTCTTTTCTCGTTCCCGCGATATGTGATCCCTTGTGAGCCAGTCACATGCTTGCAAGCTAATTGGATGACATTTCACCGAGAGGGCCCAGAGTATATCTATCCGTCATATGGATGGACAAATCCCACTCTTGATCCATGTGTTTCAACCAATACTTTCCGAACACTCAATGCCACCTTTATAGCCACCCAGTTACGGTGTGGTGTTTGATGTCATCAAAGCATCCATCCGGTAAAGGTGATATGCATGATCTCATGGTCGAAGGAATTAGGTTACTATGTATCAGAAAGCATATAGCAATTGAACTATTGAAATGACTTGATCTTTATGCTACGCTTATCTATAGGAGTATGTCCATCACATCATTCTCCTAATGATATGATCCTGTTGTTAATAACATCTCTATGTTCATGATCAGGAAACCATGATCATATATTAACCAACAAGCTAGTTTAACAAGAGGCTTTACTAGGGACTCTTATTTTAGTTTACAAATCACACAAGTATTAATGTTTCCGGTTAATACAAGTATAGCATGGTATGTAAACATTTATCATAAATGTGAAGATATGATAATAACCACTTTATTATTGCCTCTTGGGCATATCTCCAACAGTCTCCCACTTGCACTAGAGTCAATAATCTAGTTTCAAACCTTTGTGTATTCAACACCTATGGCTTTCCGATGTTGTATGTACACAATTGCTAGTGGTCAACTGATCTCCGGATCTGACACTTCCAGGTCCGTGTGTAATTGCATGTCTTTGCGTCTCTACGCATCACTCATTCTCTAATGAGATGGCTTTGTATAAATTTGGTCTTTCGGTGTGACCTTTAGCTCTTTGGGGTTAAAACATGTTGATAATATTGTCGCACAATATATCTTCATAGTATTATCCCACTGTGAACTACACCTAGTTTGATAACAAACTACTTGACACAAATGCCCTCTTTTGCTGCTAAAATAGCAGTCATATACTTAGCCTTTTGTTGTAGTATCTGTCACAATGTATTAACTTTGGAACTCATCCAAATCCATTATGGAACTCACTTTACATTATATTGTGCCACCCTTAGTTTAGATTGAGATAAACTTAATTTGTACTTTGTGACAAAACTAGTATCAATGTAGTACTTTTACAATGAACTAACCATCTATTTGTCACTTCTACAAATATTATACTCTTAGTTCTTCCAAAAGATCATAAGAATATCCTTACTATTGTCCAATGATCATCTTACGAATCATTCTGGTATATGCTCACAACATTTAGAGCATAGGACATATCTGGATTTGTACATATCACAGTATGATTGATATAAATGTTGGAGATATGCCATAGAGGCAATAATAAATGTAGTTATTATTATATCTTTGTGTTTATGATAAATGTTTACATTCATGCTATAATAGTATTAACAGGGAAACATTAATACTTGTGTGATTTGTAAACTTAATTTGAAGTCCCTAGTATAGCCTCTATACTTCACTAGCTTGTTGGTTGATAAATGATTGTGGTTTCCCTATCATGAACATTGAGATGTTATCAACAACAAGATCATATCATTAGGAGAATGATATGGTGGACATACTCCTATAGATAAGCGTAGCATAAAGATCAAGTCATTTCAATAGTTCAATTGCTATATGCTTTCTGATACATAGTAACCTAATTCCTTCGACCATGAGATCATGCATATCACCTTTACCGGATGGATGCTTTGATGACATAAAACACCACACCGTAACTGGGTGGCTATAAAGGTGGCATTGAGTGTTCGGAAAGTATTGGTTGAGACACATGGATCAAGAGTGGGATTTTTCCATCCATATGACGGATAGATATTCTCTGGGCCCTCTCGGTGAACTGTCATCCAATTAGCTTGCAAGCATGTGACTGGCTCACAAGGGATCACATATCACGGGAACGAGAAAAAAGTACTTATCAGTAACGAGGTTGAACTAGGTATGCAGAGATACCGACGATCATAACCTAGGATAAGTAACATATCGTGAGACAAAAGGGAAATTGGTATCGTATGTAAGTGGTTCATTCGATCGCAAAGTAATTGTAGAAATATGTGGGAGCCATATGAATTTCCAGATTCCTCTATTGGTTATTGTTCGGAGAAGTGTCTCGATCATGTCCGCATAATTCACGAACCATAGGGAGACACACTTAAGGATTCGACGTTGTTTTGAGTAGTTATGGTATTATGAGAAAGAGACCGAATGTTGTTCGGAGTCTCGGATGGGATCCGGGATATCACGAGGTGATCCGGAATGGTCCGGAGAATAAGATTCATATAAGGAAAGTCCTGTTTCGGAGTTCGGGAATGATTCCGGTGTTTTCATCGGGAATGTTCTAGAAGGGTCCGGATTGTCCGACACTCCGGGGGGGGGGGAGGGTACATGAATGTGTCATTGAATGATTGCATCATGTACTAAGTGTTCTTGCTGTTCCAAAACTTGAAAGTCAAACTGCCAGTTTGAAAGTCAAACGGCTAAAACAGGAAACTGTGGAAAACAGGAAACTGTGGGAAACAGGAAACTGTGGGAAACAAGCAAGAGGAGTTTGAAACCAACTTGGAGGAGGAGTTCCTCTCCTCCAAGCCGGCGCCCAGCCCTAGGCCGAGTTGGGGAGGGACTCCCCTCCCTCCCTGGCGCGCCTAGCCCCTCCACCTATAAAAGGAGGGGCAGGGCCTCCTCCTTGAGACACACAAGTTTCTACCTCTAATCTCCGGTTTAGAGCCGTTTGGTTTAGAGCTTCTAATTGCTTTAGCCTGCGGTTTAGAGCCTTCTAATTGGTGTGTCTAATCTCTAGACCACTAATAGCCCTCTCTCATAATCCACCATACTCGCTCCGGCTTAAGGCGAAGCCCTGCGGGATTTCCCCTCTACTTCCGGTACCACGCCGTTGTGCTGCCGGAATCGCGAGGAGAGTGCTACAACCTCCGCTGCCTGCTGGAACAAGGGAGAGGAAGGTCTTCGTCGAGTACCGAACGTGTGACCGACTGCGGAAGCGCTGCCGGAACGCAGCGCCGGAAGGATCGTCCACACGATCTTGAGATCGGAAAGAGTACGACTACATCACCCACGAGAATCCGCTCTCGTTAAACACTTTGGAATCTTCGAGGGTAAGTTATTCCATCGACTCGTTGCTATAATCTAGTAGATAGATCTTGGCTTGTTTGTTTGTATGCGATAGAAAATTTTTGTTTTCCATGCTACGAACCCCTACAGTGGTATCAGAGCCGTGTCTATATGTAGATCTGTTGCACGAGTAGAACACAATGGTCATTGTGGGCGTTGATGCTTTTATTGTCGATTGCTTTTTGTGTACTTTGCATCTTGCGGTATGTTGGGATGAAGCGGCCCGGGCTAACCTTACATGACATCGTTCATGAGACTTGCTCCACGCTTAACATGCAACTTGTATTGCATAAGTGGCTTTGCGGGTGCCTGTTTCTCCTAGCATAGTTAAGATCCAATTTACAATGGGTGATCAACAATGCTAGTATCAATGTTGTGGTTCTTGTTCGTAAGTTAGAACGACACTTATTGAAAGCCCCAAACCACGTAAAATATGCAAAGAAAGTAGAGGCGTCTAACTTTGTTTTGCAGGGGTGTGCAGTGATGTGATATGGACATGATTGTGATTATATTTGATGTATGCAATGTTCCTTATTGTAAGTTGGCAACCGGCAGGAGCCATATGGTTGTCTTTAATTTATGTTAAGACCCGCGTGTCTATTCAAAGTAGTTGTAATAGTTGAAGCCGGAGAACGACAACCATGGTGAAGCGTCATTGACCTTGATGCAATGCCGGTGATGATGGAGATCATGTCCGTGCTTGAAGATGGAGATCGGAAGCACAAAGAAGAAAGGCCATATCATATCACATATTATGAATTGCATGTGATGTTAATCCTTTATGCATCTTGTATTGCTTAGTAGACGACGGTAGCATTATAAGATGATCCCTCATGCACATGAATTTCAAATCATAAAGTGTTCACCCTTAGTTAGCACCGTTGCTAAAGCTTGTTGTTTCGAAGCACCACGTGATGATCGGGTGTGTTAGATTCTGCAAGTGTATACAACGTGAGCAAGCCAGATTTGCTCATGCAGAAACTAAGGTTTGATCTTGACGAGCCTAGCATGTACAGACATGGTCTCGGAACACGGATCACCGAAAGGTAAAGCATGAATCGTATAGTAGATATGATGAACATGACGATTGTTCGCCATTGAAACTATATCACCACTCGTGATGATCGGTGTTGATGTAGTGGATTTGGTTCGTGTGATCACTAAAACAATGTGAGGGATGTTGTTTTGAGTGGGAGTTCACCTAGTTTAATTTCATTAATTAATTTGAACTCAATTTGTCATAAACTTAGTCTAAACTATTGCAAATATGTTGTAGATCAATGGCAGCCCCTACCATCAATTTTAATGCGTTCCTAGAGAAAGAAAAGTTGAAAAACAATGGAAGCAACTTCGCGGATTGGTTCCGCAATTTGAGGATTGTCCTCACAGCTGGTAATTTGACCTATGTGCTGGATGCACCGCTGGGTGACCCACCTGCAGCTGATGCTCCCGATGAAGTAAAGAATGTTTACCTCGCTCGGAAGAATCAGTACTCCATAGTTCAGTGTGCTATCTTGTACGGTTTAGAATCGGAGCTTCAGAAAAGGTTTGAAGAGTCAGACCCATATGATATTGTCGAGGATCTCAAATTGATTTTTGAGACTCATGCGGCAATTGAAAGCTATGAGGCTTCTGAAAAGTTCTTTAACTGCAAGATGGAAGAGGGCAACTCCGTCAGTGAGCATGTGCTTAAGATGTCTGGGCACGCAAACAAACTTCAAAGCTTGGGTATTGTGATTCCTAATGCTTTGGGGATTTACCGTGTCCTCCAATCACTACCACCAAGTTACAAGAACTTTGTGATGAACTACAACATGCAGAACATGAACAAGACATTGCCAGAACTCTTTGCCATGTTGAAATCTGCAGAAGTGGAGATTAAGAAAGAGCACCAAGTGTTGTTGTTCAATAAGACCACCAAATTCAAGAAAGGCAAGTCTAAGCAAAAGGGACACTTCAAGAAGGGTGGTAAGAAAGTTACCACGCCGGCGAAGAAGACCAAGGCTAGACCTAAGCCTGATACTGAGTGCTTTTACTGCAAGGGAGAAGGTCACTGGAAGCGGAATTGCCCAAAGTACTTGGCGGATCTGAAGAACGGCAACATCAAGAAGAAAGGTATATCTGATATACATGTTATTGATGTGTATCTCACTAGTACTCGTAGTAGTGCCTGGGTATTTGATACTGGTTCGGTTGCTCATATTTGTAACTCGAAACAGGTGCTGCAGAATAAACGGAAGCTAGCGAAGAACGAGGTGACGATGCGCGTGGGAAACGGATCAAAGGTTGATGTGATCGCGGTCGGCACGCTACCCCTTCATCTACCATCGGGATTAGTTTTATACTTAAATAATTGTTATTTGGTGCCTGCGTTGAGCATGAACATTATATCGGGATCTTGTTTATTGCGAGACGGTTACTTATTTAAGTCCGAGAATAATGGTTGTTCGATTTATATGAGTAATATGTTTTACGCACATGCACCTTTGATAGATGGTCTATTCTTATTGAATCTCGATAGTGGAAATACACATATCAACAACATTGAGGCTAAACGTTTGAAATCAAGCGATAATTCGACCTATATGTGGCACTGTCGTCTTGGTCACATTGGAGTGAAGCATATGAAGAACTCCATTCCGATGGACTTCTTGAATCACTTGATTTTGAATCACTTGAAAGATGCGAAGCATGTCTGATGGGAAAAATGACTAAGACTCCATTTTCTGGTATGATGGAGCGAGCTACGAAATTGTTGGAAATCATACATACCGATGTGTGTGGTCCAATGAGTGTAGCATCGCGCGGTGGTTATCGTTATGTTCTTACCTTCACGGATGACTTGAGTAGATATGGGTATATCTATTTCATGAAACATAAGTCCGAAACTTTCGAGAAGTTTAAGGAGTTTCAAAGTGAGGTAGAGAATCAACGTAACAAGAAGATTAAATTTCTACGTTCTGATCGTGGAGGTGAATATCTAAGTTACAAGTTTGGCGAGCATTTGAAGAAATGCGGAATACTTTCACAATTGACACCGCCGGGAACACCACAGCGAAATGGTGTGTCCGAACGTCGTAATCGAACTCTCTTAGATATGGTTCGTTCTATGATGTCACTTACAGATTTACCGCTATCATTTTGGGGTTATGCATTAGAAACAGCCGCATTCACTTTAAATAGGGAACCATCTAAATCCGTTGAAACGACACCGTATGAATTATGGTTTGGGAAGAAACCTAAATTGTCGTTCCTTAAAGTTTGGGGATGCGAAGCCTATGTAAAGAAGTTACAGCCGGACAAGCTTGAACCCAAAGCGGAAAAATGCGTCTTCATAGGATACCCGAAGGAAACTATTGGGTATACCTTCTATCATAGATCCGAAGGCAAAATCTTCGTTGCCAAGAATGGATCCTTTCTAGAGAAGGAATTTCTCTCGAAAGAAGTGACTGGAAGGAAAGTAGAACTCGACGAGGTTGTCGAACCTTCTCTCGAAATTACGAGTAGCGCAGCACCGGAAGAAGTTCCTGTGGTGCCTGCACCAATTAGAGAGGAAGCTAATGATGATGATCATGAAACTTCGGTTGAAGTTGCTACAGAGCCTCGGAGGTCAACGAGAACTCGTACCACTCTAGATTGGTATGATCCCGTTATGAGTGTCATGTTGGTGGACAACACCGATGACCCCGAGACATATGAGGAAGCGATGATGAGCCCAGATTCCAATAAATGGCAAGATGCCATGAAATCCGAAATTGGATCCATGTACGAAAACCAAGTATGGACTTTGGTGGACTTACCGGATGGCCGAAAGGCTGTCGAGAACAAATGGATTTTCAAGAAGAAAACAGATGCTGATGGTAATGTTACTGTCTATAAAGCTCGACTTGTCGCAAAAGGGTTTCGACAAATTCAAGGAGTTGACTACGATGAGACTTTCTCACCGGTAGCGAAGCTAAAGTCTGTGAGGATTATGTTAGCAATCGCTGCATATTATGATTATGAGATATGGCAGATGGATGTCAAAACAGCATTCCTCAATGGAGATATTGATGAAGAGTTGTATATGATGCAACCCAAAGGTTTTGTCGATCCTAAAGATGCTAACAAGGTATGCAAACTTCAACGGTCCATCTATGGATTGAAGCAAGCATCCCGAAGTTGGAATCAACGTTTTGATAAGGTAATCAAAAGTTTTGGTTTTATACAAACTTATGGAGAAGCTTGTATTTACAAGAAAGTGAGTGGGAGCTCTGTAGCATTCTTAATACTATATGTGGATGACATATTGTTGATTGGGAATGATGTAGACCTTCTTA
The DNA here is from genome assembly GCA_916181665.1 of Avena sativa. Classification (NCBI taxonomy): domain Eukaryota; kingdom Viridiplantae; phylum Streptophyta; class Magnoliopsida; order Poales; family Poaceae; genus Avena; species Avena sativa. The sequence goes on from OV702284.1 coordinate 400,517,844, forward strand.
ATAGTGTCAAAGAATATTTGAATAATAGTTTTTCAATGAAGGATCTTGGCGAAGCAGCTTACATATTAGGCATAAAGATTTATAGAGATAGATCGAAACGCCAAATATCATTGTCACAGAGTACATATTTGGACAAAGTTCTAAAGAGGTTTGGAATGGAAGAAAGCAAGAAAGGGTTCTTGCCCATGTTGCCCAATACGACCTTGAGTAAAACTCAAAGTCCGACATCGGCAGAAGATAGAGAAAGGATGAGTAAGACTCCCTATGCATCAGCCATAGGATCTCTAATGTATGCCATGCTATGTACTAGACCCGACATCGCATATGCTGTTAGTCTAACTAGCAGATATCAAAGTGATCCAGGAGTGGATCATTGGACAGCGGTCAAAAACATCCTTAAGTACTTGAGAAGAACTAAGGATATGGTTCTTTCTTATGGAGGTGATGAACAGCTCGTTGTTAATGGTTACACCGATGCTAGTTGGAACACCGATCCGGATGATTCTAAATCACAATCTGGATACGTATTTATTTTGAATGGTGCAGCAGTTAGCTGGAGGAGTGCAAAGCAAAGCGTTGTGGCGAGATCTTCAACTGAATCGGAATACATGGCTGCTTCGGAGGCTTCACAAGAAGCGATATGGATGAAAGAGTTCATTACAGAGCTGGGTGTGGTTCCTAGTGCGCTGGACCCAATGTCTATCTACTGTGATAACATGGGCGCCATAGCTAATGCGCAAGAACCAAGGTCACACAAGAAGCTGAAGCATATCAAGCTACGTTTTCACGCTATTCGAGAACATATCCAGGATGGGGATATAAAGATTTGCAAAGTACACACAGATCTGAATGTGGTGGATCCATTGACTAAACCTCTCCCGAGGGCAAAACATGACCAACACCAAACTGCCATGGGTGATGTAGCATGGAAAACAAAAAATTTCTATCGCATACAAACAAACAAGCCAAGATCTATCTACTAGATTGTAGCAACGAGTCGATGGAATAACTTACCCTCGAAGATTCCAAAGCGGTTAACGAGAGCAGATTCTCGTGGGTGATGTAGTCGTACTCTTTCCGATCTCAAGATCGTGTCGACGATCCTTCCGGCGCTGCGTTCCGGCAGCGCTCCCGCAGTCGGTCACACGTTCGGTACTCGACGAAGACCTTCCTCTCCCTTGTTCCAGCAGGCAGCGGAGGTTGTAGCACTCTCCTCGAGATTCCGGCAGCACAACGGCGTGGTACCGGAAGTAGAGGAGAGATCTCGCAGGGCTTCGCCTTAAGCCGGAGCGAGTATGGTGGATTATGAGAGAGGGATATTAGTGGTCTAGAGATTAGACACACCAATTAGAAGGCTCTAAACCGCAGGCTAAAGCAATTAGAAGCTCTAAACCAAAACGGCTCTAAACCGGAGATTAGAGGTAGAAACTTGTGTGTCTCAAGGAGGAGGCCCTGCCCCTCCTTTTATAGGTGGAGGGGCTAGGCGCGCCAGGGAGGGAGGGGAGTCCCTCCCCAACTCGGCCTAGGGCTGGCCGCCGGCTTGGAGGAGAGGAACTCCTCCTCCAAGTTGGTTTCAACCTCCTCTTGCTTGTTTCCCACAGTTTCCTGTTTCCCACAGTTTCCTGTTTTAGCCGTTTGACTTTCAAACTGGCAGTTTGACTTTCAAGTTTTGGAACAGCAAGAACACTTAGTACATGATGCAATCATTCAATGACACATTCATGTACCCTCCCCCCCCGGAGTGCCGGACAATCCGGAACCTTCTAGAACATTCCCGATGAAAACACCGGAATCATTCCCGAACTCCGAAACAGGACTTTCCTTATATGAATCTTATTCTCCGGACCATTCCGGATCACCTCGTGATATCCCGGATCCCATCCGAGACTCCGAACAACATTCGGTCTCTTTCTCATAATACCATAACTACTCAAACAACGTCGAATCCTTAAGTGTGTCTCCCTACGGTTCGTGAATTATGCGGACATGATCGAGACACTTCTCCGAACAATAACCAATAGAGGAATCTGGAAATTCATATGGCTCCCACATATTTCTACGATTACTTTGTGATCGAATGAACCACTTACATACGATACCAATTTCCCTTTGTCTCACGATAGTTTACTTATCCGAAGTTATGATCGTCGGTATCTCTGCATACCTAGTTCAACTTCGTTACCGATAAGTACTCTTTTCTCGTTCCCGTGATATGTGATCCCTTGTGAGCCAGTCACATGCTTGCAAGCTAATTGGATGACATTTCACCGAGAGGGTCCAGAGTATATCTATCCGTCATATGGATGGACAAATCCCACTCTTGATCCATGTGTTTCAACCAATACTTTCCGAACACTCAATGCCACCTTTATAGCCACCCAGTTACAGTGTGGTGTTTGATGTCATCAAAGCATCCATCCGGTAAAGGTGATATGCATGATCTCATGGTCGAAGGAATTAGGTTACTATGTATCAGAAAGCATATAGCAATTGAACTATTGAAATGACTTGATCTTTATGCTACGCTTATCTATAGGAGTATGTCCATCACATCATTCTCCTAATGATATGATCCTGTTGTTAATAACATCTCTATGTTCATGATCAGGAAACCATGATCATATATTAACCAACAAGCTAGTTTAACAAGAGGCTTTACTAGGGACTCTTATTTTAGTTTACAAATCACACAAGTATTAATGTTTCCGGTTAATACAATTATAGCATGGTATGTAAACATTTATCATAAATGTGAAGATATGATAATAACCACTTTATTATTGCCTCTTGGGCATATCTCCAACAGCTACGGTTTGGTAAATTATTTTTTTGGGCTTAAACGTCATGCACATAAATTTAAGTGGGTAAAATGAAAAGATGTGTCGTGCCGTGGTCAATCATAGTTTAATTAATTAAATTTTATTTCTGTAAATACACATAATTTTTCAAACCATAACAATTAGCCTTCCAATAACATAATTTGCAAAAATAACAGCAGCACGCTGACGTACACTGCAATTGAAGTACTCCCTCCGATCTAAATTTATTGACTTGGATTTGTCTAAATTTGAATATATATAGTACTAAAACATGTCTAAATATATTTAAATCTAAACAATTCTAAATCAATTAATTTAAATCCGAGGAAGTAATTTCTTTGCAATCTAACATCAACATGATTCTTCTCACGAAGAGTCGCTCTTCTACTTGCTCACCTCCTCCATCTCCACACTTAAAGAGCTGGAGAGCATGCCCAGCATATTCTCTAACCGTTCAACTGTTATGAGTTCTCTATTTTTCTAAGGAGTTGTGTATTAATTAACACAAGAATCTGTACTTATAATCTTGCAAGATAAGTTCAGACACACAGTCAGGACCATCACCTTACATTACACCTCCGCACAACTCTAGGCAAGGTTAGGGGCAACCCCATTAACCACTGTACTAACATGCACTAATTTAATTATCCTCTCCTTTAATTTTAGCAAGTGAAACTCTTTCGGTATGAAATTCACGGGTGATCTGTCCACTAAACCAGGATTGAAAATCTTCAATAGAGAATTAAAATCAATTTCAAACATCAGATCACCACGAGTGAACATAACAGTAAGTTTTAGGTTTTCAAGGCATGCATTGGCTTCACTCATTTCTGCCGATTGACATTGAGTGATGACGTCCCAGGCTGAAAATATAACATATCCGTTATTCATTCTTGCGATTGCGTAAAAATTGATTTTTGTCCATCCTTGCTATGGTCTCTTCCAGGTCTGAACAGCCAGCTTTGCTGCATTGTTTTCTGTGCTTGCATGGATCTTATACATATGCCCTTTGCATTTTCTATCAGTGTTCGGCATACCACCTTTTTGCGCCTGCATACAAATAGAATAATTATTGACGAACCTTAACAAATGTGTAATGCTGGCTTTTGCAGTGTCGCAAATTATATTATTCCGGTTATGCCAAGACCTTCACCAGATAAACATAATCTTGTTTTTCAACTCGTCATGAAGTTTGTACAGGAAAGTCATGCATCACCAAATGTTCCCGGCAAGAAAAAAGCTTAGAATAGAAACTGAATTCACGTAGATGTTAAGGAGGAAAACACAGAAAAATTGAGAGCTAGACAACACACAGAGGAAACATTAGCAAATATTAGAGCGGCAGAGCAATCAATCTGTTTTTTTAGGTTTAAATATCAAGGAATAGGTGACTAACTATAATGACTCAATTGTCGATGTTCAACACCATGTGATGCTGTCATAGGCCTTGTCAAGATGTCGCCGGCTGCTAGACGTCCCCACCTCCTTGTTGTAATTCTTCACGCACTTAGGCCCCCTTCTTTTCAGCTTTTTGGTCAGCTTCTCCCAGAAGGTACCCTCGACCAGCTTCTCCCAGAATCTCATCTGCCAAAATCGTTTATACTTTTAAATTAACATTGAAACTACTAGTTAAGAAGTTTGAACGAATTTTGAAGATGAGATTCTGGGAGAAGCTGGTCGAGGGTAGCTTCTGGGAAAAGATGGCTAAGAAGTTGAAAAGAAGGGGCCATTAGTCCTCTCCGTGAGTTCCCATCCTCTCACACTTTCACTTGCACTTTTTCCCCTTTCCCTCCCCATTTTTGTCAACTGATCCACAAAACTGGACCCAACAAACAATTAGATCTGTTCAAAAAAAAAACCAATAGATTGCTTGCCAACCGAATTTCCATTTACTGTACTGATCAGGTTAGATACCCAACAAAAGTAAAAGGTTTGTCAGATGTACATCGAAATTCAGATGAGCATAATGCTGAATATCAATTGAAGATTATGGTTGATCCGTCAGATAAATCGGTGTTCACTACTGAATGTTGGCAAACTAACAGCCACACATTCATCATCTGCTAATTCGTAGATAACCACAAATGCATATACACATCAGGCGCGCGTGGCCCCATTTGCTTATCCACACATCATCAAGCAATGTCAACGGGCAACAACCCAGATGCGTAGATTGGGTCACGATCTGGACGTATTTGCAAACAGAACAAAACAATTTGCAATCACTAATTGAGTATAATTGAGGGGATACATAGACTGAAGCGGTCAATGAGTGATGCGTACCTCCAAGCCAATCTGATGAATAGGTCACGGAATCAGCCTTATGTTGCGCCTCCATTTTGTCCCGACGCGCTGTCCATACCGCCTACTGGTTTGAGGCATGCCTCCGCCTCCCTGAGCACGCCGGAGGTTCATCGCTCGCCTCCTTGCTATCGGCCTCTCGGCAAGCGGAAGGGGTCCTTCCGCCTCCCCTGCAGGACCAGTGGCGGCGCCAGATTAAACTCGCAAGGTGCCGTCCTCAGTCCCACAGGTGGGACTGCTGCGGATGCGCCCGGTCGCCAGGATGGTTTGGTGGCGGTCGATTTATTGGGGCGGCGAGCTGGAGAAGCTTGGCCGTTCCGTCGGGGGACCTCACCGAGTGAGCCGAGAGATAAGCAGAGGGAGGGGACTGGAGGAAATATGGGGGAGAAGGGAAGCTCGAGGAGGTGGGAGGGACTCATGAAGGGATTGTGGAAGGCGGCTTCTCGTCTCTCCGTTCCCATTCCTCCCACCATAGGACGGCGGCGGCGGCGGCGCCGGTCACCGGGTTGGAGGCTTTTAGCGGGCGTAGGGCTCGGAAAAGGGGGCAGGCTGGGGCAGTCACACAGGTGGTTTTTCTCATCGAACCCGTAGGTTTCACTCGGCAGTGGCAGTGCTTGTAATATGTCCGAAAAGCCAGGGGCAAAACCGTCTTTTCAAGGCAGACGAAAATTATCCGGCGGTGCCGAACGGTCTTAATCTTTTTAATAGTACTAGCAAAATTATCCGGCGGCGCTACTCCATGTCAAACTTTTAGCTCTGTGCTTGCAGGCGAGGTGAAACAATGGTTCTTCTTTTCCGCCCGTTCAGTTCATTTTTTTGAAGGAAGACTGCGGATCACGTTTAATTAGCCCATCAATTCCACTCTATACATTAGGCAACCATATCTTCAATTAGCCCACAATTTCTTCCCACATTAGCCTACTCTCCACTTTCTCGAAAGTCCCATTGAATCCAATCTTTAGATTTCCGATCAAGGCGATGCTGCTTGTTTATTCTAGACGAGGCTGATTCAAATCAATTTATGAAGGTATATAAATCGGTGAAAATCAGTTGAAGGAAGCAATGTGGGACTATTTAATATAAAATATACAACATCTCTTTTGTTTACCCATAAACAAAACCTCGTACAATCAGAAGTCAGATAGCCGGCGGAAAAAAAACCCCAGCAGCGCCCCACTAGGAGCCTAGCCTATAAAGGAAATACATATCCAATCGATCCCCATCTTCTTCTTTTTTTTCTACCGTTGTTCTACCAGGCTCAACAAACGCCCTCTATCATCTCCCACTGCCCGTTGGTGAGGTTCGCGTATAGCTTCGGCCCCCTTCTTTCCAGCTTCTCTCAGAAGCTATCCTCGACCAGCTTTTTTCAGAATCTTATCTTCCAAAATCGTTTATACTTTTAAATTGACATTGAAACTACTAGTTAAAAAGTTTGAACGAATTTTGAAAATGAGATTCTGAAAGAAGCTGGTCGAGGGTAGCTTCTGGGAGAAGCTGGCCAAGAAGCTGAAAAGAAGGGGCCCTTCATGATCCTCCCGGTGAGCCGCGGTGCCTCACTCCTGGATTAATCAAGAGCGCGGGGATAGGCAGCGACTTACAACACAAGAAGAAATGTAGCTAGGTGAATGGAACAAGAGGTGGACATCAGTTACTTTGTTGCCTGGTTCAGGATGGCGTTGGCTGCTCCCCCCATTTCCTCTCCTCACGTTTCGTACATACACCCAATCTTCCAATCTTATTTCTCTACTCGACGACTCAAATCCACTTTGGTAACATGTACAGCTCGTGCCGATATAAGATAGAATAAAAGTTCCAAGAATAAATGCCTCTGATTAATCCAGTATATGGCGTTTGGGGCTGTCATGGCCCTGTTCTACCGGCCGAAGGACGCGGAAGATGCCAACGGCCGGAGATCAATGTGGTGGCGGGCAGGTGCGGTTCTGCTCTACTCGGGAGGATAGAGCAGGTTCGTTCGATAGGTGATTTTAGCGGAAAAAATGAAACGGTACCGATATCTCTTAGTGTATTATAGGTTTTGGTGGAAGGGCAAAACGGTTAAAAAAAATGTTAAACCGGAAGAAACACTTCATGCTTTATTATTAGGTATAGATAGATAGATAGATAACACACTATTTATTCGTTGGTCGGTGTGGAGTAAGAGATTCGCAAATATATGTTGCCAATCTTGACAGTTAAACATTAATAATCACGTTAAAATATCTATATGTTTCACTATATCCTTTATACTTGATGAAATCTTTTAGTTTTGGGCTATTTCTTAATACGCTCTTTCAAATATAGGATACTATTAGCATATTATAACGTGTATAGCAGGGTCATGTCCAAGAAGCCAATTTTTTGACCTCGCGGACCACTGATTTGTAGTTGGCGTAACTCCTTTTTTACATATTTTTTTCTCGGTTTTTTCCCACTTCAGAACGGCCGTCTTGTAGCCATCTGTACCCATATTATGATGATATTTCTTTTTGGCCGTATTTAACTTATTCTTTTCTGACTTGGCCGTAGCTGCTTCTGATTCCTTGTATGTCACAAATGGGGCCCAGTTATCCCGCTGCTTCTCCAGCGGTCCAGTGAATGGTGAAGTCAGCCCCTTCTTGGCAAAGTTGTTGTACAATCTTTTCTTCTAGTCCTTGAACTGTCCGTCCATCTTCTTAAAGGCCCACTTTCTGACTTATAACCTCAATGTCTCATTGAGTTCAGGAGTGTCCAATTCAGGCAGAGAGAAGTGTGCCATGAGTGAATTCCAAAGACCATCTTTGGCTCTGTCATCGACAAAAGTTTCTCCAACTCGATCACTTTTCTTTCTTGGCTTATTCCACTTCTGAGTGGTGATTGGGATGGCGTCCCTGACTATCGCTCTGCATTGGTATACAAATACACTTGCGGCCTCTTTTGGCTCCAAAGGTTCGCCGAACTCAGACACTAAATCAATAGTGAAACGCGCACCATCGGCCAACTTTTTGGTCGGGCCTCGTTTCCTTGCAGAAGATTCGGCCGATGCGGAGGTCTAAGAGAAGAAACAGTCGTTAGTACATATATATATATATATGAATCAACTAATGTATCTACTAGCTCGTGATCAGCAGAGGCTTTATATACCTCGCCGGTCTTTGCTATGGTGTCTTCACCGTCAGTTCCACCGTCGTCTCCACCAAAAAATTCATCATAGTCGTCTCTTCTGTCGGCTTCATCCAAGTTGAGGTATTGGGAGCCATCATCATCTCTATCGTCGTCTGCTCCATCGTAATGATAACCTCCTGTACCCTCATCTATCATGTTGTACATGATGTTCTCTTCGTTGTCTCTACCGTCCATAACTTAACTAATATAGAACAAAGATAAAACCATTTTGCTTAATGCGATAAAATAAAGGAAGATAAACAATGCGATAAAGAAAGATAAAGTACCAATTAAACAACAATACATCTCGAATACAAGATGATGGTACCCTATTACACATCTAGCTAGCTCAGCGAAGACGTCGAGCCCCGGCTACTGAGCCGCGGGAGGTGTGCACCCAAAGTGTAGGAACCATCACCGGAGAAGATCTCGGGTAAGGTGCCTGAAGAAGCTGCCAGGTATTGGCGACCCGAACTTCTAAAATGTACATGTAGCGTCGGACATGATCGTCCTCCTCCCTGACACGACGTTGTACCACCTCGTCGGGGGCCGACTCCCTCTACATCGCACCTGGACCACTCGGCCGCCACCACAGAAGATCCGGATTAACGACGACACCCGGATTCCTCACCAGACGACGTCCCCCGACTGGTAGCACCTTCCAGTGCCAGCCTGGCGGAGCCCAGCCCCGTGGATGCCCGGCGACACTGTCTAGTAGCGCTCCGTTGTTCACGCCGAGTGAACGAGGATAAGGAATCGGCATATTCCTAAACACTAAAATTAAACCTATATACTTAAACCATGACGAAAATAAATAGTATCCACTAAAATAAACTATATTAAACACTAACTAAATTACACTATCAAAATTACACTAACAAATTACACTAACTAATAGCACTAACAAAATTACACTAACTAAAACTATATATATTAACACTAATAGCACTATATTAACAACTAATAACACTAACTAAATTACACTGACAAATACACTAACTAAATTATTTATACTAATTATAACTAAAATTACACTAATTAACCCTAACTAAGCTACATGGTCGAGAGGGGCGGCGCACGGGGGGGGGGGGGGGCTCACCTGGCCGGAGAGGGGCGGTGCGACGATCAGACAGAGGCGCGGGGCGGCGCGGGAGAGGGGCGGCAGAGGCGCGCGCGGGGCGGGGGAGGGGCGACACGGGCGCGAGCGGCACGGGTGCGGGTGGCACGGGCTCGGGCGACGCGGGGAGGGGCGGCGCGAGGAGGGGCGCGGACGCGGCGCGATGGTTGACGGCGCGGTGGCTCTGCGCGAGGAGGATGACGGCGGCGCAGGGGGATCTGCGTGCTCCGGTTCGGTGCACAAACCGGGGCGCGGGGCTAAATGGTTTCCGACGCGCCGTGTTTCGCGCGCTGCCCCGCACCCCTTTAGCCCCGGTTTGTACTACAAACCGGGACTAAAGGTCCTTTTTTAAAACCTTTTTAAAATTAATTATTATATATCAAAAATTTGCAGAAATAAAATTTACATCTACTCTGTTATATATATGTAAATAAAATAATTGTTCCTAAGATTTAAATTATTCGGAAATTTTGAATTTTTTATCTTTTCGAACTTAGGTCAAAACAGCGTGCATGAAGATAGGGGATGAGAATGTTAAAATATGCATTGGATCTCCGAAAAAACAATATATTGTGAGTCTAAAGATGATTTTTTCGAAAAATCACGGATGTTAGATCATGTACCTGTAGTTCAAACCAGACTCACTTCCTACCGATTCGGCAGACATTTGTCTTTTTCACCCGGGAAGGACAGAAAGGTTTGAGATCCCCTGGTTGGGATATAGTTCATGTAAGGTGGTCTAGTATTTTAGAAAAATGCGATGGTAGCATTCTGTAACTGTATTTTGGTGGCTGCTTCACGAAACGACCTGTCTTTTTGCGCTCGAAAAATAAAAAATGGCTTTTCCGAGCGATGAAAATAAAACTTCCTCTTGCAATATTGTTCTATATTCCAATATACACATGCATGCACAATATGGGCACCGTATCACAAACTATGTCACGATTCAACACACAAACATCCGTCTCTTGGACCGTAAGCCATGAAACCTCGAACATGATAGGTCATTTTGTGAAGGTTTTTTCGAGACATAATCAGTATACCAAGTTTGATATTTTTCCTTGCAACTATGTCACATAATATCACACCACGCGAAGGATTTACATTGTTCGGACCTTTTTTGAATTTTTTATGTCCGTTTTGAATTTTTTGCCTTTTCGAACTTAGGTCAAAACGGCGTGCGTGAAGATAGGGGATGAGAATGTCATAAATTGCATTGGATCTCTGAAAAAACAACATATTGTGAGTCTAAAAATGATTTTTTTTAAATCACGGACGTTAGATCATGTACCTATAATTCAAACCGGACCCACTTCCTACCACTTCGGCAGACATTTATCTTTTTCACCCGGGAAGGACAGAAAGGTTTGAGATCCCCCGGTTGGGATATAGTTCATGTAAGGTGATCTAGTATTTTAGAAAAATGCGACGGTAGCATTCTGTAACTGCATTTTGGTGGCTGCTTCACGAAACGACCCGTCTTTTTGCGCTCGAAAAATGAAAAATGGTTTTTCCGAGCGACGAAAAGGAAAACTTCCTCCTGCAACATTGTTCTCCATCCCAATATACACATCATGCATAATATGGGCACCGTATCACAAACTATGCCACGATTCAACACACAAACATCCGTCTCTTGGACCAAAAGCCATGAAACCTCGAACATGATAAGTCATTTCGTGAAGGTTTTTTTGAGACATAATCAGTATACCAAGTTTGATATTTTTTCTTGCAACTATGTCACATAATATCACACCACCTGAAGGATTTACATTGTTCAGACCTTTTTTGAATTTTTTATGCCTGTTTTGAATTTTTTGCCGTTTCGAACTGAGGTCAAAACGGCGTGCGTAAAGATAGGAGATGAGAATGTTAGAACTTGCATCGGATCTCTGAAAAAACAACATATTGTGAGTCTAAAAATGATTTTTTTCAAAAAATCACGGACGTTATATCATGTACCTGTAGTTTAAACCGGACCCACTTCCTACCGCTTCGGCAGACATTTGTCTTTTTCACCCGGGAAGGACATAAAGGTTTGAGATCCCCCAGTTTGGATATATTTCATGTAAGGTGGTCTAGTATTTTAGAAAAAATGCGATGGTAGCATTCTGTAACTGCATTTTCGTGGCTGCTTCACAAAACGACCCATCTTTTTGCGCTCAGAAAATAGAAAATGGCTTTTTCGAGCGACGAAAAGGAAAACTTCCTCCTGCAACATTGTTCTCCATCCCAATATACACATGCATGCAAAATATGGACATCGTATCACAAACTATGCCGCGATTCAACACACAAACATGCCCGTTTTCCCTCCATATCCCACCGCTTCCCGCCATGTTTTTCCGTCCTTTCCCTCTGAACGGTACTTTTAGTCCCGGTTGTAGCCACTAACCGAGACTAAAGATAATTCCCGCCATATCCCCACCGCTTCCCGCCATGTTTTCCCGCCCTTTCCCTCTGAACGGTGCTTTTAGTCCCATTGTAGCCACTAACCGGGACTAAATATATTTACCACCATTTCCTACCGTTCCCCGCCAAGTTTTCCCACCCTTTCCATCTATATATAGGCCGAATACACCATGGCTATCCATACATCCACACCTTCCTCTCTCACAATAATGGGCAGTGCCTATTGGGCCATTCTGACCCTCGAGGAGATCGAGGCGCTGTTCGCCTCCAACTACCCTTGCCCGCCGGGCTACCGGCCGCCTGCCGGCTGGATGCTGAGTGCTGGAGGGGTTCCTGTCCCTCCTTTGCCTCAAGGCTCCGCCCGACAGGCGGCCATCACGAACCACTTCTACCACGAGCTCACGTCGGAGCAGCGGATGGATCCCCAGTGGGATCCCGACAACTACGACACCTGGAATGCCTTCTTCGCTAACCGGCGGGAAAGGGAGCTCGCCAGGTACGAGGGTGATGGCCCGTCCCCGGTGAACCACAATGAAGCCGGCCGGCGTCTGTGGTGGGAAAACCGTACTATCATTAGCGTGTTGCGCTACATCGTCGGGGGAGACCATCCTCGCCTGCGGTGCCCACAAGTCCACCCGCCACAGAGCCATAAGAAGGCCACTCCCCCGCTCGGCGGTAGCGGCATCGTCTTCCAGGAGACTCCTCCCCCACCCGCCGTGAATCCGAGGCCGGAGTGGCAAGTGCCCCCGGTATATGCCATGGCTGGGCTGAGGATCTCTGGAGTGGCAGGTGACGATGACGATGATGATGACGATGACGAAGAAGACCCTGAAGCTGCGTACTATAGGACTAGGCATGATTATGACTAAAGGGGGTGGCTTTAGTCCTCAGTGTTAGCTACTCCCGGTTTGTCTCGTTTTTTAATATTAATAAATGTCTAAGTGTTACCTAGTCTAGTGTTTTGGTACCTGCCTACAACAATCTCAGAAATTCCTTTTTGTCCCGGTTTGTTCCGGTTTGTCCTGGTTTTTAATATTAATAAATGACGATGACAATGAAAAATAGGATTAATTCACAAAAGGTTTAATACATTACATCACCAACATACACATCTAGTATTTTGGTTCTCTTTTTATCCGTAATCATGGAGCATCTTCCTTATTTAGCAGTATGCTTGGGTCAGTTTTCACTTTGAATGGCGAAATTTCATGAAATTTGTCATAATCTTCTGACATGTCTATCCTGTCCTCAACTCCCACCATGTTTCTTTTTCCTGAAAGAACTATGTGGCGCTTTGGCTCATCGTATGATATTGTATTCTTTTCCTTATCTTTCCTTTTTCTCGGTCTAGTAGACATGTCCTTGACATAGAAAACTTGAGCCACATAATTGGCAAGGACGAATGGTTCGTCTCCGTACGCAAGATTATTGAGATCCATAGTTGTCATTCCGTACAGCTGGTCTACCATTACCCTACCTCCTGTCATCTTGACCCATTTGCATCGAAACAATGGGACCTTAAAATTAGGACCATAGTCAAGTTCCCATATATCCTCTATGTAACCATAATGTGTGTCCTTTTTCCCATTCTCGTCCGTTGCATCAAATCGTACACCACTGTTTTGGTTGGTGCTCTTTTTATCTTGGGCGTGCGTGTAAAATATATTCACATTGATCTCGTACCCTTGGAAAGTCAATATAGTTGAAGATGGAGACCTGGCCAATAAGTACAACTGATCTCCAACAGTGGTGTCATTCATGAGATGTGTCTGCAACCAACCGCTGAAAGTCTTCATGTGTTCATCTCTAATCAACCTGTCAGACTGCCCCGGGTAGTTCGAGCGTACAATATTCTTGTGTACCTCGATATACGGAGCCACCAAGGTGGAACTTTGCAGAATTGTATAGTGTGCTTTAGTGAAAGAATGTCCGTCCATAAATATCTTTGCTTTCTTTTCTAGTGTGCCTTTTCCACTAAGTATTCCCTCATGCCGTGATTCAGGTACACTGATCGGCTTAAGGTCAGGAATAAAGTCAACACAAAACTCAATGACCTCCTCTGTTCCATAGCCCTTGGAGATGCTTCCTTCTGGCCTCGCACGGTTATGGACATATTTCTTTAAGACTCCCATGAATCTTTCAAAGAAGAACATACTGTGTAGAAATACAGGACCGAGAATGGTAATCTCTTCGACTAGGTGAACTAGAAGGTGCGTCATTATGTTGAAGAAGGATGATGGGAACACCAACTCAAAGCTGACAAGACACTGGACCACATCTTTCTGTAACCCTGGTAGACTTTCTGGATCGATTACCTTCTGAGAAATTGCATTGAGGAACGAACATAGCTTCACAATGGGTACTCTAACATTTTCTGGCAGAAGCCCCCTCAAAGCAGCCGAAAGCAACTGCGTCATAAGCACGTGGCAGTCATGAGACTTCAGGTTCTAGAATTTTTTCTCTGCCATATTTATTATTCCCTTTATATTGGACGAGAAGACAGAAGGGACCTTGATACTACTCAGACATTCAAAAAAGATTTCCTTCTCTTCCTTGGTAAGAGCGTAGCTGACAGTACCTTGAAACAGCTCTGGATGCCTGCCTTCTCGGTCTTTCATACGTTGTTGGTCCTGCCGTGCTTCTGGTGTATCTTTATTCTTTCCACACACGCCCAAGAAGCCTAGAAGTATCACGCAAACATTCTTCGTCAGGTGCATCACGTCGATTGCAGAGCGGACCTCTAAGACTTTCGAATAGGGTAGCTCCCAAAATATAAATTTCTTCTTCCACATGGGTGCGTGTTCGCCAGCGTCCTTTGGAACGGACTGTCCGCCAGGACCCTTTCCAAAGAATACTTTTAAATCCTTCACCATATCAAATACAGCATCACCAGTACGACGGACAGGCTTACTCCGATGATCTGCTTCACCATTTAAATGCTTGCCTTTCCTTCTTAGGGAATCGTGGGCGGAAGAAAACGACAATTCCCTAGGTACACATTCTTCTTGCACTTATCCAAATAAATACTTTCAGTGTCGTCTAAACAGTATGTGCATGCATTGTATCCCTTGTTTGTCTGTTCTAAAATGTTACTAAGAGCAGGCCAATTATTGATGGTTACGAACAACAATGCTCGTAGGTTAAATTCCTCACGTTTGTGCTCATCCCACACACACGTACATCTTGTCTGTGCCACGGCTATAAAAGTTTTTCAACTAATGGCCTTAGGTACACATCAATGTCATTGTCGGGTTGCTTCGGGCCTTGGATGAGCACTGGCATCATAATAAACTTCCGCTTCATGCACAACTAAGGAGTAAGGTTATAGATACACAAAGTCACAGGACATGTGCTATGACTGCAGCTCTGCTCCCCAAAGGGATTCATGCCATCCGTACTTAGACCAAACCATAAGTTTCTCGCGTCACCTGCAAAGTCTGGGTACTTTCTCTCAATTTTTCTCCACTGCGACCCATCAGCGGGGTGTCTCAATATCTCGTCTTTCTTACGGTCTTCTTTATGCCATCGCAACAATTTGGCATGCTCTTCGTTTCTAAACAAACGTTTTAGCCGTGGTATTATAGGAGCATACCACATCACCTTGGCGGGAACCCTCTTCCTCGGGCGCTCCCCCTCAACATCACCAGGGTCATCTCGTCGGATCTTATACCGCAATGCAGTGCATACCATGCATGCATCCAAATTCTCGTACTGCTCACCGCGGTAGAGGATGTAGTCATTAATGCATGCATGTATCTTCTGTACCTCTAATCCTAGAGGGCAGACAACCTTCTTTGCTTCGTAAGTACTGGAGGGAAGTTCGTTATCCTTTGGAAGCAGTTTCTTCATTATCTTCAACAACTTTTCAAATCCCTTGTCAGGCACACCGATCTCTACCTTCCATTGCAGCAATTCCAGTGTGTTGCCTAGCTTTTTATGGCCATCTTCGCAATTCGGGTACAACAATTTGTTGTGGTCCTCTAACATCTGCTCAAATTTCAATCTCTCCCTTTCACTATCACATTCTCCCTTTGCATCAGCAATGGCCCGACCAAGATCATCATCTGGCTCATATGATGCACGTTCTTCTGCTTCTTCTTCATCATTGTCTTCCATTGTAGTACCACCGTATTCAGGGGACATAGGATAGTTGTCATCATTCTCTTCATATTCGTTGTCTTCCATTATAACCCCTATTTCTCCGTGCTTGGTCCAACAATTATAGCCAGACATGAAACCGGACCAAAACAAATGGCCATGAAGGACTCTTGAGGAAGAGTATTCCTTCTGATTCCGACACTCACCACATGGGCAACACATAAAACCATTCCCCATGTTTGCCTCTGTCACAACGAGAAAAGAACGCACGCCTTTAATGAACTCGTCAGAGATTCGGTCAGCATACATCCATTGCCGTCCCATCTGCATTTCATAAGTTCATCAAACAAAATCACGATGCTAAGAGTAGTACTAGTCTAAAAATAAAAGAACACATCGTATACATCAAACAAGCACTGATTTAAAAACTTTCTACTACATCTTTAGTCCCGGTTGGACACACCAACTGGGACTAAAGGGGTTGCGGCAGGCTGGGGCCAACATGGGCCCGTTTAGTCCCGAATGGTGTCTCCAACCGGGACTAAAGGACACTCCAATCGGGACTAAAAGTGGGTGACGGCACTATATATCGTGAGTGGACACTATGCCAGTGAGTGGTGACACTGTTTCAGTGGATGGCGACACTATGACAGGGGTGAGTGTCGACATTATGTCGTGAGTGTCGACACTATGTTGTCCTGCTTAATCTATAAATAGGATTTCTTGTGAACTATCAACTGCAAGGAAGATCGTGTGCGAGACCAGGGACACCACTACGGCGGAGCTTCTCGAAGATGTCTTAGGATCTCGTCCTCAGACATCTTCGAGGAGCTCGCCGTAGAGGCACTCCCTAATATGTGAAATTAGTTAGCTCCACCAGCATACTGATTTAGCTAGAAAAGATATGAACTGAAAGATGGTGTGCGAGAGCAGGGACACCACTATGGCAGAGCTTTTCGAAGATGTCTTAGGATGCCTCGTCTTCAGACATCTTCGAGGAGCTCGCCATAAAGGCACTCCCTAATTTAATTTGGTAGCTTCTTGGTGTGTTCATGTTTTTGTTCTTTCTTGCTTAACTGGCCGATGATTAACTAAAATGATAGGGCGCCATTATATATATGTATGCCTTCATAGTTTTGGTACTTATTTTTGTTTCAATGGATTTTGTGACGACAGGTAGAAGAAAGAAGAATATTTTGTTGCTCGACGGTGACATGATATGCACTGTGAACCGTCTGGATTTCAAGACAACGTGTCAAACCAAGATATGTAGATAGGATGAACTCATGTATCTATGTGCTTCGATGAATCAAATGAATTTCAAAAACTATATGTGCCAAATTAACCAGATATATAGATATAGAATCCACACAAAATCTATCTATTTCTAGAGCATGAAATGAGCTAAAACAAGCAATGAGAGATGAAATGATGAAGTTGCTGACCTCTTAGAACCCTTAATAGATGTGGAGCCAAACAATCTTCACAAATCTTAAGAAAAATGGGGAAAAACTCGAACTTGAGGGGAGAAATTTGAGAGGAATGCTTGCGTGAGCATGAAATTGCTTGGGCTGGAAAGGGAAAGAAGATATAGTCGGAAACTTTAGTCCCGGTTTAAGAAACAAACTGGAGCTAAAGGTCCACGCATCTGCTCTTTTCCAGCGCCAAACCCTTTAGCCCTGGTTTGTTAAACGAACCGGTACTAAAGTTCCCATACGAACCGAGGCTAATGTCTTCTGAGCCCTGCGGCCGTTTCTAGCCGTTGGAACCAGGGCATTCGGGACTAATGCTCTGGACCAAAAGTCTGTTTTTTACTAGTGTTATAAAGGTGAAATATTTTTTTCAGTGTGTTCATAGAGGTAAGTGTAAATACGCAATCTAAACGTAGAGTGTATGTATGTGTATTCGTAAGTGTATGTACGGCATTCTGAGCATCTATAAAGTTTTAGCTCGTTAAAAATGATCACTGATCCAAAGGAAAAGTGGTTGTTTTTTAAACCTTGACCCCAAATGTGTTTATTTCTTATACTAGTATAGTACTCATTTTCTTCACTTGAAATCTAAACCGCCCCAACTGCTCTACCAAAATACGTATAGTACGAAAGTACACAATACAAACATTTTCTTTAAGGAAACATATACACACACGTATACATAGGTCGCTCATGAAAGAAGCGTAGCACATGCGTGACGCTGACAGCGACCACGCCGGTATATTAGGAACACGCGTCTATCCCGTCGCACGCGCGCGGGACGACTTTATTCTACAGCCCAGAACAGGGTACTGCAAGCATGATCATAGATGCTGTAAGTGTGTAACAGAGAGAGATAGCTCAGTGCTGCCCGCCTGGAAGCTTCTCCTTGATCTTGTCCATGACGCCCTTCTTCTCGCCGCCGCCGGTGGCCTCGGCGCCGTGCGTGCCGGCGTACTCCCCGGCCACCGCCGTCTGCTGCTGCTCGGTCTTGTGGGCTCCTCCGGGCAGCTTCTCCTTGATCTTCTCCTTCATCCCCTTCTTCCTCCGCCCTCCGACCCCGTCGTCTTCAGACTAGAAAGCACATATACCATTACAACGTAATTAAAAACATAGTTAAAGAAACTTGATCGAGCGAGACAGAGTTAAACGTAGTGGTACCGAGCTGGAGCTGGAGCTGCCGGAGCGGCGCAGCAGGCCGTCGGTCTTGTGGCCGTCCTTCATCGGCTGGAACTGCCCGCCGCCGGTGAAGCCGCCGTGCCCGGCCACCGGCTTGCCGTACTCCTCCACCTTGTTCGTCTCGTGGCCGTGCTGCCCCTGGTACTCCATATTTTCGTGGGGATTGGTTTCTGGCTTACACTCTGACGATGGTCGATCTACAGGTAAAGACAGTCGTTGTTTTGTGCTAGTATTGAGCTGTTGCGATGGAGAGGAAGTGCAGTTGAAGTGGTTATTTATAGCGATCGGCTCCCTCCCAGAATGGTGCGTATTCGGGTTGGGGATTGCACGCTGATGCAAGGGGAGCACTGGTGGAGTACTATAGGTGTGCATGCACGTGTAGTACTAGCAATTATCCTGCCAATAAACAAAAGCTTCGGCCGTGTCGGCGGTGCCACCTACGACTTCGGCCTCTCCGGAAGGACATGACTCATATAGTATAGGCATTTAAAGACGTTGGGTACAGCGCGTGCGGCTACGTGGAAAATCTGATTCTCAAGAGATGTCCATCAATGATCATCAGACAAGTACCAAGACATTTTTTTCCTTTGCATTCCATATGTGTCTCTCCATTTATAAATAAGTGTAGTTCTAGGTTTATCCTAAATTAAAATTTGGCGAGTTTGATATATTTTATACTCTCTCCATCCCAAGGTTTTAAGGCCTATAATAGAGTTTGAGCAAACTTTTAAAAAAAACTAACAAAAACTACTATATTATATAGATATCATGTAAAAATATGTTTTATAATGTATGAAAGGGCATAATTACGTATTGTAAATATTAATATTTTTCTCTAAAAACTTGGTCAAAATTTAGATAGTGCCAATATTTTGGAAGACAATCAACACGTACCTTCCGTGACATGCAGAAGGAAGAGGGGCTATGGGCGAAGCTAAGCTACTTTGATCTATTTTATAGTAAATTGATTTATTTTTTTGAAAAAGGGGAACAAAACCTCGACCTCTATATCGATTAATGCACATAGGCTTTATTAAAAATCATCCAACATCTAACGTACGACAAAAAATTGCATCTCAAGCAGGATCCCTGAAGTGTTGATTATTATCTCCACTAAAGAAGCTGACGTATGATGACATCTTCTGTGGCATAGTTCCCATAGTCATGGAGACGGAAGCTTTGGCATGGTGGCACAGCTGATACACCCAATGCGAGATAAGAGTAAACGAGGACAAAGTTGGACTTTGTCGTGATCACACTTATAACACGTCAAAACCCTTCCCCCGTGTTGCTTCCCAGGTGACACTGGGGGCGCACACGTCTGCCGCCACACCAACCTCCTCACCGGCGCTCCCTCGCCGCCGGCTGCGCGCCGCGGTGGTGGCGGCACCCCGCTGCCAAACAGTACCGGGGGTGTCTCCTCCTGTTCGTGGTATCGGTGGTCGTCGGGATCTGCTGGGGAAGACGATGGCGGCGCGCCGGCGCAGGCAAGCCGAGGCGGCGGTCTCGGGGGCGCGGTGGGTGCGTGTAATATCCCAGCATTAGAGCCTAGAAATAAGTTGAACCCAGATGTGTGCATTGCATTCAAGCATAGAAAATCCGAATAATTTTCGCGCTTTTAAACAAAACTTGTCAAAGTGATTGAAGCTTCTCTTAGGTTAATAGAATTGAAGTAGATCATCAAGTTGACTGCGATAAGTTTCAATAAGACCTTTGATAAAATCTCATTTTGGGTAAGAGAGATTTGATCTAAGGGTATATCAAAATGTAACATAAGTTAAACCTTAACATAATGTGAATTATATTCATCATTAGGTGATCATATTATAGTATTCAATATAACCATTCATAAGTACCAAGTTAAGGATATAAAACAAATAATAAGAATGTAACCACTATATCTTAAATCCCATCTGCATACATTCTGAGAATCATAGTAACACCTAATCTTAAAAACACTTTTGATAAGTTGGAGTTGGAAAGAGATTAAGTCAAGATCATCCACTATATATATCTTTCTTTATATACAATCTTTATGGAACTTATCTCAATATCTATTGTTCACCACTGTTGGATAATTCCCCATTGATTCACAACTTCTTTAACTATCAGTCTTTGATATATTATTTGATCTTATCAGAACATCAACTCAAATCTTCTAATAAGGGCATAGTCCATTAATAACCTTAATCCAATATAAGATACTAAGAAGATAATTTCCAGACAATAAAAGGTAGGATTGATAAAGCCCTGCTTAGCCAACTAAGAACTTCAGTAATAAATGATTAAAGTATTATAATGGTAATGTTTTGGCCACCAACATGGAATGCTTATATTTAGTATAGGTAATACTGGTGGGTAGAACATGATTGGAACCTTAGTAAAGATAAGTGATCCTAGAGAAGTCTTTGCAAACCACATAAATATAATTCAGGGATTGAAGTGTAAGACATGAAGGTTAAGTAATTATAAGATGGTGTTATTCAACTAAAGCTAGTGTATCATAGAGTCATAAAAGTGGTGTTATTCATCTTTAAGGATAGTTTACTTTAGAGAAAGATTAGTGATGGAGGATTAAGGAAGATCGGGAGTAGAGTTTGAAGGAACTACTGGTTGGATGGAAGATTATCAACAGTAGAATAGTAAATACAACCAAGCAAGGATATGAGAAAGCTATGAAGTGTCTTTGTATCAAACTCATTGGATTCATCCATAAGTTTAGAAGAATGATATATTGAATAAGAATATTTTAATAAGTAAGTCCATCAAAGTAACCATGATGATGGATAGAAAGAGGTATTATATCTAGAAAAGGAATTCCTTAATTAGAGATTCCAGATTGTGAAATATAATTATATGTTATAGATCAATTTCCTATTTAAATCTGGTTAAGCAATCAACTCTACATCTCAATTCAAACAAGATATCCATCGCATACTATTGATCAATCATCTGATGCTTATAACACTTTATAGAAATATTTTCCTATAACAAATTACATAAGCATATCTCTGTTAATTTCAACCATCATCACTATGTGTGCCTAAGTATATTTTTATAAGTTCACTTCTATAAAACACTCTAAATATAACTTCTATTAAAAAGGGAGATTTCATCCAATACTATATACATAAGGCAATATGCTTAGTTATTAAATCTTAACTCTTAAAAGGAATCTAAGCTTATACAAAACCCTAAAGCCAAGGGTAGTACTCATAATTCAAAACCCTAAACTTCTTTGTTTATCACATACATTGTTATTTTACAATTTAATGGGAGTAATAATCACCATACCAATGTCTTTATATTTCATGCATCAAATAATGGTATAAAATCATTATACTTATATATAAAGTTTCTATTCAAACTATGAGCTCACTAAAATTAAGTTGATAAGCAAATAAGAATATATCATTCAATAAATCTCTAACCAAAATTAGTAGAGAAAAATAATAAGGAAAGTTCATATAAAATATTATCAAGGGGGTTCACATTAAGTAAATACAAGAAATACAAAAAGAGGATATAATAAGAATTCACAAATGAGACTAGGTATATTTTTGTATTGTTGTAAATATCCAGGAAACAAATTATACAAAGAAAGATTCAAAATGTAAATCAAATTCAAATCTGAATAAGAAAACAGAAAATATAAAAAGGATAAAACAAATAAAAACCAAACCTGGCCGCAGCCCAACAACCCTACACCTATCTGACGCACTGTGCAGCCCACAACAGCCCAGGTCCTTTTCCATCTGAGATTGACAAATGTGGTCAGGAGAGGACCGCGGGTTGAGCTAAAGAAATTGCCAGGGGGTTATCCGCAAAACGACCATCGTCGTCATCGTCACGCACAGACAGCTCGCTGGCAGAGGATGCCGTCATCGCCGTCATTGCGCCAAGATACTCGCCGCCGCTGCCAGGAGGGGATAAGAAGGCCACCGCGACGCATTGCCTCAATCCCTATCTCCAATCCCTCCTTATCCTCTCAGATACGAACGAGACCGAAACCCTAGCTCGCCGGAGCCACCTCTCGCCGTCGAACCACGTCTCTCCACACCATTCTGAGCCATCATGGAGAAGCGCCTTCCTCCGTAGATCCTCTGGGTAGAAGCTTGCATCAAGGGGAGCACTGGAGCGGGTGAATTTGGTCGTTTTCCTTCGCAGCAGTTCGTCGGGATCCTCGTTGAGAAGCTCGATTCCGGCCGCGCCTGTCCTCGCCGACCACTCAATCATCATCAGGGTGAGTTCCTGAACCTTCCAACATCCTTGAATCGTTTGATCTCGTGGTAAATCACCGTTTCACTGTAAGCCACCGTCGGAGCTCGTTGTATCTGAGGCTCCGATGACCATTTCCGAGCGGCGCTGCCACTATTAGGTTCCGTAGGTCGCGCTGATTCGAACTAGATCCATTTCGTTTGCTAGGGTATCGTAGATCGTCGTCGGTGACCACTCACCGATAGCGGTGGTGATGCTGACGCCATGCTTACCTCATGGTTGAGCCACGTCAGCTCGTTTGACTGGTCTTTGCCTCGCGTCGTGGATGACATGGCCCAGGGCCCGCATGTCATCGACAGTGAGTAGAGAGGAGGTCAGTAGCAAAAGCATTTCTAGACCTAGGAGCTGAGGTGGACAATGGCCCACAGGTCAGTGACTGGGGCTAGCTCTGGACGTGCTATAAAAAGTTTTTTTTCTGTTTAGAAATAAATAAAATGTTATAATCCAATTAATATTATTCCAGAAATTTAATAAATGATTAAATCTTGTTTAATTAATAACTTTTGATTTATAATTCAGAAAAAATGTGTATAATATATGAAAATTTGTAGAAAAATAAAATCATGTGGTTGCTTGCGCTGACGAGGGCGACGCGGTTTGGGGAAGACGAGGGCGACGTGGAAAGGGCCCGCTCGTCAGCGAAACGCGCGAAGAGGAGGTGGGGTCTGGTCGTCAGCGACTGCCTGGGTGCGCTTGCGCGTGTGAGAGAGAGAGGGAAAAGCCGGGTGGGCTAGTTGGGCCAGTTCTGTTGCTGGGCTAGAATCCTGGCGCCGGCCCTTTTCCATTTCTTTCTCCTTTTCTTTTTCTGATTCGATTTTCTGAATTAGTTTTCAAATGAATTCAAGTTCTATTTGAATTCAAATTTTCTTGGGATTTTAGCAGTGTGCTGTAGTCTCAAATACAGGCATAAAATCATGTGGTTGCTTTGCAAAGGCTTGGTCAAACTTGGAGAACAAAATATCAGAGGCTTGCATCTGATTTGCAAAAGTTTGAAAAGGGGTTTTCGAAACTATTCCCAATTTGTAAAACTTGGTCCAAAACCACACTCAATCCTTTCTATAAGGAAGACAAACAAGCTAGGTTTAAAAATCATTCAAACTCTCAAATGGGGATGGCCATTTGATTTAAGTTTGCTCACATAAAATCATAGCACTATGTGCTTCTGTTTTTCCGAAATGAGTTTGAAATAGATCTCAATTCTATATGCATGCATGAATGATATGTAATCTCTGAAATCATGATTTTAGGGATGTTACATATGGTAAATAAAAAGATTGCTGAGATGCTCATTGTCTGCTTGCCTTGTCATTTTGGTTATGGGAAAGCTCCTGTACCATGTGCAAAGGGGTACCCCATTGGCGGTTCTCAGTGATATGCAAATACTTATAGTGACAAGAATTTGCCTGGGCCCTAAGTTGAGTATCCATGAGTTGTGGCCCTCATATTCAAGGGACTTGAGATTGCCAACTTATACTTCGTCAAGCATATACTCCAGCTTTGCCACTTTAACCTTAACCACTTCAAGATGCTTATGATAGGGGCAATGAGGGCTGAAAGCTAACAAGTACCATAATTTTTGGAAGCTCTTTTTGAAACTTGTAATCCCTACTTCCTTTATAAAAAAGTCCTTTCTTCCACCAGTATTTGAGTATCCACCTTCTACCTTTAGGCACCATTAAGAGATCATAGTTGTTATTCTGTGTGCAGTGTTTCAAAGCTTATTAATTGACGCATACTGTGTTATTACTTGTTCTTGTGCTACTTGTTTCTAGTCACCCTTGTGAACTTTGAAGGTGTCCTATGCATCTATATTGCTACTCTATGAGGGACAAGATGATTGCCACTATGCTATGTTTTCTGTATGTGAAACAAACAAACGTTTTTCAATGCATGTTATTCATGATCTTTGTTTGTAGCTTTTCATGTTGCATGCATAGTTACTATGTCCTACTGTTAGAACTCCATTCTTCCATGAACATGTTTAGAGTTCTTTCATCCCAGCTTTCAATGCTTGCAAATGGTTGGATCTTTATTGTGAGGGTGCATGTTCACCTAAAAAATTATTTTGTTTATCACTTACCTACTCAAGGACGAGCAGGAGTTAAGCTTGGGGATGCTGATACGTCGGAAATGTATCTATAATTTTTGATGCTCCATGCTTGTTTAGTATCTACTTTGCTTTACTTGTGCACACTTTGAGGTGTTTTTTACATGTTTTCTGGTACTAACCTACTAACAAGTTGCAACAGTGCCAGATGCCTGTTTTCTGCTGTTTTTGGTTTCAGAAAAGTTAGTAAAGAAATATTCTCGGAATTGGACGGCACAATCGACAAAGTCAATTACTTTCCATGGGGAACAAGAAGTCCAGAGGGGAGCCCGGGAGGCCAGCTAGGGGGGCCAGACCCACCCTAGGCGCGGGTGGGCCCTAGCCCGCGCCTGGCTAGGGTTTGCAGCCCCTGGCCGCCTCCTCGACCTCCCCCTTCTCCTATAAGAAGCCCCCGATGCAGAAACTCTGAGAACCCGATCAAATATCCACGAAACCGTCTGTAACTTCCACCACCATCGTCCCTAGATCGGGGGATCTGAAGTTCTTCCCGGCACCCTGCCGGAGGGGAGATCATCCCGAAGGCCTTCTCTCCGGTATGATGCGTGAGTAGTTCCACCTTGGACTATGGGTCCATGTAGTAGCTAGATGGTTGTATCTCCTCCTTTGTGCTTTCATGTATAGATCTTGTGAGCTCTGCTCATGATCAAGATCTAATCTATTTGTAATCATGCATGTTGTGTTTGCAGGGATCCGATGGATATTGAGATTATTATGTTGGTTTGATTAATGGTTTTGTCTTTATGATTCTATCATGTATATGTTGTTTGTGATCTTGCATGCTCTCCGTTGCTAGTGGTTATCTTGGCCAAGTAGTTGCTAATGACTCCAAGAGGGAGTATTTATGCTCGATAGTGGGTTCATGCCTCTAGTTTCCAAGGGAAGTGACAATAATCTCTTCGGTTGTAGATGTTTTGTTGCTACTAGGGAGAAAACAACGGTCTCTTGTTCATGGAACATGTGGACTGTTTACCTTACACACTTTGCTTAAAGCAGTTGGATGTTGCTTGCAACTTAATACTGGAGGGGGTTCGGATGATAACCTGAAGGTGGACTTCTAGTCATAGATGCATTTGGATGGCGGTCTATGTATCTTGTTGTATTGCCCAATCGAATCTCATAGGATCTTTTTGACTAGTAATTGCATTGTTATTCCTTGCTCAATTCCTGTTAATTGCCCTGTTGTAATTTGTTAACCCTTCATGCCATGTTGTTTATCTAAGGAGAGCACCTCTAGTGAACTATGGACCCCGGTCCAATCTTTACCATTATTACATCCTCCACTGTTACTTGTTTACTTGCTGCAAACCATTACCTTCCACACCATACGTTTAATCCTTTGTTACAGCAAACCGGTGAGCTTGACAACCTCATTGATTCGTTGGAAAAAGTCTTGAGTTTGTGTTGTGCAGGTCTCCACGTTGCTTGCAACACCTCTGTGACGTTTCCTTCCTCCTTATGGTTCGATAACCTCGGTGTCAACTGAGGGAAAACTTGCTGCTTGCTCTTCATACCTTACGCTTGGGGTTACCAACGAAGTGCTCCACGTCAACCTGTCGAGCATCATCAGCTATCACTTTCACACACGTGGGGAGAGCAAGAGATCTATTAAAGAAATTGATTAGCAAACTAGATCTACTTTATTACAAAGCTCATGATCACAATAAGATCATGCATAGAGAGAGAGAGATGAACACATAGCTACCGGTAGAGCCCTTAGCCTCGAGGAAGAACTACTCCCTCCTCATCATGGGAATCAGCAACGATGATGGAAATGGTGGTGGAGATTGATGGAGATGGCTCCGGGGGCACTTCCCTGTCCCGGCAGGGTGCCGGAACAGAGACTTCTATCCCCTAAATCTCCCCTTCGGTGGTGGCGGCGCTGCGGAACATTTCGTGTGTGTAGACGATCTAGGGTTTTCTCCTCGAGGGCTTCTTATAGGCGAAGGGGCAAGGAGAGGAGGCAGCCATGGGGGCCACACACCCTGGTGGCGCGGCCTAGGTGGGACCGCGCCACTCTATAGTGTGCCCACCCTACTGCCCTACTCCGTCTCTGCTTTGATTTTCCGTATCGTTCCGGAAAAAATAGTAACTTTGGCTTTTGTCTCGTCCAATTCCGAGAATATTCATTTTTTAGCTTTTCTGAAACCAAAAATAGCAGAATACAGGCAACTGGCACTATGGCATCTTGTCAATAGGTTAGTTCCTGAAAATGTATAAAAATACCTCAAAGTGTAGACAAAGCATTAGACAAAAGATATAAAACAAGCATGGAGCATCAAAAATTATAGATATGTTTACAACGTATCAAGCATCCCCAAGATTAACTCCTGCTCGTCCTTGAGTAGGTAAGTGATAAAAAGAATAATTTTTTAGGTGACATGCACCATCAGAATTATGATCAAACCATTTGCAAGCATTGAAATCTAGGATCAAAGTACTCTAAACATGACCATGAAAGATGAAGTTCTAACAATAAAACATAGTAACTATGATGTAACATGAAAGGGTACACACAAAGGATCATGAATAACAGTGCATTGAAATACGTTTGTTTGTTTGTTTCACATATAGAAAACATAGCATAGTGGCATTCAGCTTGTCCTTCATGGAGTAGCAAAACATAAATTCATAGGACACCTTCAAAGCTCATAAGGG
The DNA here is from genome assembly GCA_916181665.1 of Avena sativa. Lineage (NCBI taxonomy): Eukaryota > Viridiplantae > Streptophyta > Magnoliopsida > Poales > Poaceae > Avena > Avena sativa. The sequence continues at coordinate 400,545,423 of OV702284.1, forward strand.
TGACTAGATACAAATAGTTCAAGAACATTATGAATCAATCAATAAATTTGGGACAATGCACATAGAACTAAGTGTTGGAATTATGCCCTAGAGGCAATAATAAAGATGTTATTATTATAATTCTTGTTCATGATAATGTTTATATTCCATGCTAGAATTGTATTAAGCGGAAACTTTAATACTTGTGTGGTTTGTAAACAACACCGTGTCCCTAGTACGCCTCTATGGACTGGCTCATTGATCAATGATGGTTAAGGTTTCCTAACCATAGACATGAGTTGTCAATTGATAATGAGATCATATCATTGGGAGAATGATATGATGGACAGACCCAAACTAAGCGAAGCAATTAGATCGTGTCATCGTGTTCGTCTTTGCGAAGCTTTTCTTATGTCAAATATTGTATTCCTTAGACCATGAGATAATACAACTCCCTGGTATCGGAAGAAATCTTTGAGGTCATCAAACGTCATCCTATGAGAGGGTGATCATAAAGGTGTCTCTCAGGTGATCGGAAAGTATCTGTTGGGTTGTATGTATCGAGATGGGATTTGTCCCTCCCAAGTCGGAGAGATATACTTTGGGCCCACTCGGTAATCGATATCAACACCGCTTGCAAGCATGTGGTTAAGGAGTTAATCACAAAGTGATATCGGATTACGGAACGAGTAAAGTACTTGCTGTGAACGAGATGGAACTAGGTATGACGGTACCGATGATCGAATCTCGGGCAAGTAAAATATCGCGAGACGAAGGGAATATATATATGGGATTGATTGAATCCTGGCATCGTGGTTCATCCGATATGATCATCGATGAATGTGTGGGAGTCAATATGGGTTACCAGACCCCGCTGTTGATTATTGATAGAAGATCATGTCTGCATATTCTCGAACCCGCAGGGTCACACACTTAACGTGTCTCGACGCTAGGATAGATTGGATAATTGGTTTATGAGTTTTTGTTCGGCGTCTCGGATGGGATCCAGGACATCACGAGAGGTTCCGGAGTGGTCCGGAGAATAAGATTCATGTAAGGCAGTGCAGTTTTTGGAGTTCGGAATTGTTCCGGGTTAATCGGTATTGTACCGGAAGCTTCTAGAACCTTCCGGAAGGGGACCAACGTGGCCCCACCTTCCGGGAGAGGGCATGGGCCTATGAGGGAGTGCCCTGGCCGCATTGGTCCAGGGGAACAAGTCCCCATTGGGCCCATCCGGCCTAGAGAGGTTTAAACTCGAGATAGAGTTTCTAGAAGGGGGGGTTTCCTTGCCCCCCACTCCTCCTCCTTTGGGGCCGCCGGCCTTGGCTTGGGGGAGGGGCTTGGGCTGCGCCCACCCCTCTATATATAGAGGGATGGGGGCGCACCAACCCCCCACACCTTCCTGTTGGAGATATGCCCAAGAGGCAATAATAAAGTGGTTATTATCATATCTTCACACTTATGATAAATGTTTACATACCATGCTATAATTGTATTAACAGGAAACATTAATACTTGTGTGATTTGTAAACATAAAATAAGAGTCCCTAGTAAAGCCTCTTGTTAAACTAGCTTGTTGGTTAATATATGATCATGGTTTCCTGATCATGAACATAGAGATGTTATTAACAACAGGATCATATCATTAGGAGAATGATATGGTGGGCATACTCCTATAGATAAGCGTAGCATAAAGATCAAGTCATTTCAATAGTTCAATTGCTATATGCTTTCTGATACATAGTAACCTAATTCCTTCGACCATGAGATCATGCATATCACCTTTACCGGATGGATGCTTTGATGACATCAAACACCACACCGTAACTGGGTGGCTATAAAGATGGCATTGAGTGTTCGGAAAGTATTGGTTGAAACACATGGATCAAGAGTGGAATTTGTCCATCCATATGACGGATAGATATACTCTGGGCCCTCTCGGTGAAATGTCATCCAATTAGCTTGCAAGCATGTGACTGGTTCACAAGGGATCACATATCACGGGAACGAGAAAAGAGTACTTATCAGTAACGAGGTTGAACTAGGTATGCAGAGATACCGACGATCATAACCTCGGATAAGTAAACTATCATGAGACAAAGGGAAATTGGTATCGTATGTAAGTGGTTCATTCGATCGCAAAGTAATCGTAGAAATATGTGGGAGCCATATGAATTTCCAGATTCCTCTATTGGTTATTGTTCGGAGAAGTGTCTCGATCATGTCCGCATAATTCACGAACCGTAAGGAGACACACTTAAGGATTCGACGTTGTTTTGAGTAGTTATGGTATTATGAGAAAGAGACCGAATGTTGTTCGGAGTCTCGGATGGGATCCGGGATATCACGAGGTGATCCGGAATGGTCCGGAGAATAAGATTCATATAAGGAAAGTCCCGTTTCGGAGTTCGGGAATGATTCCGGTGTTTTCATCGGGAATGTTCTAGAAGGTTCCGGATTGTCCGGCTCTCCGGGGGGGGAGGGTACATGAATGTGTCATTGAATGATTGCATCATGTACTAAGTGTTCTTGCTGTTCCAAAAAACATGAAAGTCAAATTGCCAGTTTGAAAGTCAAAAGGCTAAAACAGGAAACTGTGGAAAACAGGAAACTGTGGGAAACAGGAAACTGTGGGAAACAAGCAAGAGCAGGTTGAAACCAACTTGGAGGAGGAGTTACTCTCCTCCAAGCCGGCGCCCAGCCCTAGGCCGAGTTGGGGAGGGACTCCCTCCCTCCCTGGCGCGCCTAGCCCCTCCACCTATAAAAGGAGGGGCGGGGCTCCTCCTTGAGACACACAAGTTTCTACCTCTAATCTCCGGTTTAGAGCCGTTTGGTTTAGAGCTTCTAATTGCTTTAGCCTGCGGTTTAGAGCCTTCTAATTGGTGTGTCTAATCTCTAGACCACTAATAGCCCTCTCTCATAATCCACCATACTCGCTCCGGCTTAAGGCGAAGCCCTGCGGGATCTCCCCTCTACTTCCGGTACCACGCCGTTGTGCTGCCGGAATCGCGAGGAGAGTGCTACAACCTCCGCTGCCTGCTGGAACAAGGGAGAGGAAGGTCTTCGTCGAGTACCGAACGTGTGACCGACTGCGGAAGCGCTGCCGGAACGCAGCGCCGGAAGGATCGTCTACGCGATCTTGAGATCGGAAAGAGTACGACTACATCACCCACGAGAATCTGCTCTCGTTAACCGCTTTGGAATCTTCGAGGGTAAGTTATTCCATCGACTCGTTGCTACAATCTAGTAGATAGATCTTGGCTTGTTTGTTTGTATGCGATAGAAAATTTTTGTTTTCCATGCTACGAACCCCTACAGTGGTATCAGAGCCGTGTCTATATGTAGATCTGTTGCACGAGTAGAACACAATGGTCATTGTGGGCGTTGATGCTTTTATTGTCGATTGCTTCTTGTGTACTTTGCATCTTGCGGTATGTTGGGATGAAGCGGCCCGGGCTAACCTTACATGACATCGTTCATGAGACTTGCTCCACGCTTGACATGCAACTTGTATTGCATAAGTGGCTTTGCGGGTGCCTGTTTCTCCTAGCATAGTTAAGATCCAATTTACAACGGGTGATCAACAATGCTAGTATCAATGTTGTGGTTCTTGTTCGTAAGTTAGAACGACACTTATTGAAAGCCCCAAACCACGTAAAATATGCAAAGAAAGTAGAGGCGTCTAACTTTGTTTTGCAGGGGTGTGCAGTGATGTGATATGGCCATGATTGTGATTATATTTGATGTATGCAATGTTCCTTATTGTAAGTTGGCAACCGGCAGGAGCCATATGGTTGTCTTTAAATTCTGTTAAGACTCGCGTGTCTATTCAAAGTAGTTGTAATAGTTGAAGCCGGTGGACGACAACCATGAAGAAGCATCATTGACCTTGATGCAATGTCGGTGATGATGGAGATCATGTTCGTGCTAGAAGATGGAGATCGGATGCACAAAGAAGAAAGGCCATATCATATCACATATTATGAATTGCATGTGATGTTTATCCTTTATGCATCTTGTATTGCTTAGTAGACGACGGTAGCATTATAAGATGATCCCTCATGCACATGAATTTCAAGTCATAAAGTGTTCACCCTTAGTTAGCACTGTTGCTAAAGCTTGTTGTTTCGAAGCACCACGTGATGATCGGGTGTGTTAGATTCTACAAGTGTATACAACGTAAGCAAGCCAGATTTGCTCATGCGGAAACTAAGGTTTGATCTTGACGAGCCTAGCATGTACAGACATGGCCTTAGGAACACGGATTACCGAAAGGTAGAGCATGAGTCATATAGTAGATATGATGAACATGTTGATTGTTCGCCATTGAAGCTATATCAACTCTCGTGATGATCGGTTTTGATGTAGTGGATTTGGTTCGTGTGATCACTAAAACAATGTGAGGGATATTGTTTTGAGTGGGAGTTCACCTAGATTAATTTAATTATTAATTAGAACTCAATTTATCATAAACTAAATCAAAGTGAAATTGCATAGTTGTTGTAGTCATTGGCATTCGTTTACCACCTTGCGCTTAGTTATAATTGAGATGATAGAACTCTAGAATTCTGGTTAGTTACTTTACGAACTGGTATCGTATTGTTTTGAAGTGTTAATCTAAAGTTTAAAAGTCCTACTGCAAACTTTCAGTAAGTTCCGGTTACTCCATGAAGTTTAATAATTAGTATTAAATCAAGAGTAACAATTCCAAGTGTTAGTATCATGTTTGTTTCCATGATTCTTGATATTCAAAGGATTGTCTTAATATCAAGGTTATCTAGGATCTGAAAGAGTTGTTTCAGAAACCATGATGTGTGGAAGATATTGTGATATCTGAAACGAAGTTTTGGTTGCAACATGATAGAGTATAATATGGCTAAAGTCATGTTCTCATATTTGATGAGAATTTGCAAAAGGTTGGAGACACTTGTTGTCCTAATCCTCCAAAAGGTTTTGGATAGCAACATTATACTCATAAATTCATCGTTACAAGCTAACAGTAGCTTGATCATGGACAATTCCATGATAAGGGTGAATATTTGATGTAGGTAAAATGTTTACTACACCAAGAGATTACTAAAGAAAGGAATTTGAAAGAACACCAAATATTTGATGATGGTGATCTACTTCAAAGTGCAAGTCCAAAGACATTGGTATTTAATTATACACGCTTTGGACTATATGTCATATGTATGACTCCACTATTGATATTGATAGATTCTTTCAAACAGAAAAGGAAATATTGAAAGAGAATCTCATAAATATATGGCAGAAAAGAAAAGACTAGAATTGTTCAGTTTAAGTATATAGATGATATACATGTTATGGCTATATTCTTTGCTTATTAAACAATGTGGTTCTCAAGTATTTGATACTGAATTTGTTGGTGTGAATCGTCATACGAAACAACACAATTTATGAACTACAATGGCCTAAGTAACTAACAAAAGAATATGTGATGATGTTCATCGAGAACAAATAAAGGGTTATTGTGTTGCTCGTTAAACATCAAAGCTTGCCTTCAAAGATTTGTTTTATCAGGTATTATGAGAACAAAAGGGTTGTTCAAATAATTTCCGTAATCCATAAAAGATGGATGATTCACAAATCTCGTTAGAGAAATCACATCCATAAAACTAGTGCTAAAGATGTCGAAAGACAAATTGATTGAAAGATCACTTAGGAAGTGACATCGCCGTTTAAATTATATTGGAAAGATAACATGAAAGAAACTCCATGTGGATGGAATTTTGGAGTCTTTTGATTTTTGATCACATGACGCTTGTGAAACTTTCCTAGAGATAATTAAAACTTCGTCCATAGGCCAAAAGGGAACGAATGACTAGCTTATTGGAACTTGTACATATTGTTGTACGAAATCCATTATGTGTAGTCAAGAGCGATGGATTTCAACTTCATATGCTTTCTCCGAAAATTTGAGTGAATATATGAATATTTACTTAATAAGGATGAAGTGTGAAATATTTGAAAAGTTCAAAGACTTTCAAGATGAAGTGCAAAATCATTGTAACAATATTATAAACAGTTTATGATAAAGATCATAAAGGAAGATATTTGAGTTACAAGTTTAGCATAATACCTAAGATTTAAGGAATCGTTCCGTGGATTTGCATTTCCCAAAACACCATAAGGGTATGGAACATTCGAGATATGTAATTAAACCTTGTTTGACATGGTTAGATCAAAGGTATAATTCATAAAACTGCCATTATATTTTAGAGATTAAAAGCTTTAGAGATTACCGTTTTTCCACTAAAAAGAGCTCCATCATAATCCGTTGAAATGACACCATATTTTATGGTTTGGGATAAAACCCAAGTTGTCCTTTCTTAAACATTGGTATGCTATGCATAAGAAAGATGTTTGCAACCAAAGTCGGATGAACCTGTCTTTGTATGTTATTTTGAATAACTGTTCCTCCATAACATCAGAGACAAAAATGTTTGTCGCTTAGAACGTCAAGTTTCTTAAGAGAAGGAATTTTCCGTGAAAAGTTAAGTGAGAGGACAAAAGAACTTTGATAAGGTTAAAAGAACCTTAGCTATATGTGCAAAGTTGCGCAGCGCCGAAAAGTGTTCCGGAGTTAGCAAACAATGCTCATGGCTCGCGTACTTCAAAGGTTGTGTTCACGGAGATCTAAGTTCCTATTGAAACAAGTAGGTCGGATGAACAATCAAATACCAAGATTTGAGAGTTAAATCATTATTTGACAATAATGATCCGACTACGTGCAAAGAAGCGATGATGAGCCCTGACTCCGTCAAATGGCTTGAAGCCATAAAATCCGTGATAGTTCCATACACGAGAAATCAAGTTTTGAACTTGAAGGACCCTCGAGAAAGGTGTAAGACCTTACAGTTTTGTCTGGATCTATAAAGAAATAGACATGGATGTTTTACATCTATGAAATAGTCGACATGTTGGGAAAGAGTTCACAACAATGTTCAAAGGTTGACTATGACAAAATCTGATCTTTCATAGTGATATTTAGTCTAGACGGATTAATGTAGCAACCACTACATATAATTTGTTATATGGTAGTTGAATAAACAAAACAAGTTCTTCTAATAGAATCGTTACCTAGGACATGTGCATAACACGGTCCATAGGGTTTTGTTAATTCAAAAGGATGCTAAAAGCATATGCAAACTTCAATGGTTAAAGTGAGCATCGCGGAGTTGGAATCTTCACTGTGATGAAACTGTTAAAGGAGTTTAAAAGTTCATCAGAGACGATGGAGATGCTTGCATTTGCAAGAAATTAAGTGGGAGCGCTAAGACATGTTTCTAATACATTATGTGGAAGACATATTGTTGATTGGAAATAATGTATCTTTTATTAACACATATTAAGAATTTCATCCCGATGAAAGACTTAGGCAAAACCTAAATATTTGGCATCAATAGACGCTAATATGGTTGTGCCAGAAGTACATAGACGAGATATTGAATGAGTTCAATATAGAAACTACAAGAAAGGTTCTTGTCGCACAGAAAGGATTGAATGAGTTCAATGTTGATGATATATTCAAGTGTATTGACATTTGGTAAAGTGAAACAAATAATCAAGTATAGATTGATACTTGATGTATGAAATCACAAAGAGTATTTATATCAATCATACTGTGATATGTACAAATCCAGATATGTCCTATGCTCTAAATGTTGTGAGCATATACCAGAATGATTCATAAGATGATCATTGGACAATAGTAAGGATATTCTTATGATCTTTTGGAAGAACTAAGAGTATAATATTTGTAGAAGTGACAAATAGATGGTTAGTTCATTGTAAAAGTACTACATTGATACTAGTTTTGTCACAAAGTACAAATTAAGTTTATCTCAATCTAAACTAAGGGTGGCACAATATAATGGAAAGTGAGTTCCATAATGGATTTGGATGAGTTCCAAAGTTAAGACATTGTGACAGATACTACAACAAAAGGCTAAGTATATGACTGCTATTTTAGCAGCAAAAGAGGGCATTTGTGTCAAGTAGTTTGTTATCAAACTAGGTGTAGTTCACAGTGGGATAATACTATGAAGATATATTGTGCGACAATATTATCAACATGTTTTAACCCCAAAGATCTAAAGGTCACACCGAAAGACCAAATTGATACAAAGCCATCTCATTAGAGAATGAGTGATGCGTAGAGACGCAAAGACATGCAATTACACACGGACCTGGAAGTGTCAGATCCGGAGATCAGTTGACCACTAGCAATCGTGTATATACAACACCAGAAAGCCATAGGTGTTGAATACACAAAGGTATGAAACTAGATTATTGACTCTAGTGCAAGTGGGAGACTGTTGGAGATATGCCCAAGAGGCAATAATAAAGTGGTTATTATCATATCTTCACACTTATGATAAATGTTTACGTACCATGCTATAATTGTATTAACAGGAAACATTAATACTTGTGTGATTTGTAAACATAAAATAAGAGTCCCTAGTAAAGCCTCTTGTTAAACTAGCTTGTTGGTTAATATATGATCATGGTTTCCTGATCATGAACATAGAGATGTTATTAACAACAGGATCATATCATTAGGAGAATGATATGGTGGACATACTCCTATAGATAAGCGTAGCATAAAGATCAAGTCATTTCAATAGTTCAATTGCTATATGCTTTCTGATACATAGTAACCTAATTCCTTCGACCATGAGATCATGCATATCACCTTTACCGGATGGATGCTTTGATGACATCAAACACCACACCGTAACTGGGTGGCTATAAAGATAGCATTGAGTGTTCGGAAAGTATTGGTTGAAACACATGGATCAAGAGTGGAATTTGTCCATCCATATGACGGATAGATATACTCTGGGCCCTCTCGGTGAAATGTCATCCAATTAGCTTGCAAGCATGTGACTGGTTCACAAGGGATCACATATCACGGGAACGAGAAAAGAGTACTTATCAGTAACGAGGTTGAACTAGGTATGCAGAGATACCGACGATCATAACCTCGGATAAGTAAACTATCGTGAGACAAAGGGAAATTGGTATCGTATGTAAGTGGTTCATTCGATCGCAAAGTAATCGTAGAAATATGTGGGAGCCATATGAATTTCCAGATTCCTCTATTGGTTATTGTTCGGAGAAGTGTCTCGATCATGTCCGCATAATTCACGAACCGTAGGGAGACACACTTAAGGATTCGACGTTGTTTTGAGTAGTTATGGTATTATGAGAAAGAGACCGAATGTTGTTCGGAGTCTCGGATGGGATCCGGGATATCACGAGGTGATCCGGAATGGTCCGGAGAATAAGATTCATATAAGGAAAGTCCCGTTTCGGAGTTCGGGAATGATTCCGGTGTTTTCATCGGGAATGTTCTAGAAGGTTCCGGATTGTCCGGCACTCCGGGGGGGGGAGGGTACATGAATGTGTCATTGAATGATTGCATCATGTACTAAGTGTTCTTGCTGTTCCAAAAAACATGAAAGTCAAATTGCCAGTTTGAAAGTCAAACGGCTAAAACAGGAAACTGTGGAAAACAGGAAACTGTGGGAAACAGGAAACTGTGGGAAACAAGCAAGAGGAGGTTGAAACCAACTTGGAGGAGGAGTTCCTCTCCTCCAAGCCGGCTCCCAGCCCTAGGCCGAGTTGGGGAGGGACTCCCTCCCTCCCTGGCGCGCCTAGCCCCTCCACCTATAAAAGGAGGGGCAGGGCTCCTCCTTGAGACACACAAGTTTCTACCTCTAATCTCCGGTTTAGAGCCGTTTGGTTTAGAGCTTCTAATTGCTTTAGCCTGCGGTTTAGAGCCTTCTAATTGGTGTGTCTAATCTCTAGACCACTAATAGCCCTCTCTCATAATCCACCATACTCGCTCCGGCTTAAGGCGAAGCCCTGCGGGATCTCCCCTCTACTTCCGGTACCACGCCGTTGTGCTGCCGGAATGCGAGGAGAGTGCTACAACCTCCGCTGCCTGCTGGAACAAGGGAGAGGAAGGTCTTCGTCGAGTACCGAACGTGTGACCGACTGCGGAAGCGCTGCCGGAACGCAGCGCCGGAAGGATCGTCTACGCGATCTTGAGATCGGAAAGAGTACGACTACATCACCCACGAGAATCTGCTCTCGTTAACCGCTTTGGAATCTTCGAGGGTAAGTTATTCCATCGACTCGTTGCTACAATCTAGTAGATAGATCTTGGCTTTTTTGTTTGTATGCGATAGAAAATTTTTGTTTTCCATGCTACGAACCCCTACACTTCCGCTCCAAGAGCTAGCCGTCCTGCTGCCCTCCTCTCTCTCTCCCTCCCGACTGCGTGTAGGCGAAGCCCTGCTGCAGAAACTCTCCACCATATACACCGCGCCGTCACGTTGTAGATCCAATCCGTCGTTCCACCATACTTGCTGGACCGAGGAAGAAGGAGACGTCGAGGTGCTGCACGTGTGCATCTCATGGAGGCACCGCCACTTGTGGTGCTAGATCGGATCGGATCGCGAGGAGGAGAAGCGAGTACGACTACATCACCCACGTTCCGACGAACGTTCCGCTGTGCGAATCTTCAAGGGTATGAAGATCTAATCCAATCTCTCTCGTTGTTTGCATCTCCTAGATTAGATCTTGGCTTTCCCTCTGTTCGCATCCGTAGAAAATTTTGATTTACTATGCCGCGAAACCCTTCAGTGGTATCAGAGCTAGATCTATGCGTAGATGTGTTTCACGAGTAGAACGCAACATGGTTGTTGCGGGCGTTGATGTTTTCTGTTGCAAGCCTCTTGTTTGTGTTCTTCTTATGACGCGGGATAGTGAGATTGAAGCGGTCCAGGCCAACCTTACGCGACGTCGTTCGCGAGACCGGCTTCGCACTTGACGTGTGGCTTGTTCCACACATGCGGCTGGTGGATGTCAGTTTCTCTCACTATAGTTGTCATGGGATTAACACCGGAGTTTGGCAACCATAATATCACCGTTGTGGCTTTCCGTAGGTAAGAATCGTTCTTAGCATCTACTCCCATAAGCCATGTAAAACATGCAACAATAAAGTAGAGGCGTCTAACTTGTTTTTGCAGGGAGTGTTTTCTGTGATATGGTATGGCACAAGATGTGATGTGTATAATGTATGCGATGATCATGTTTTGTAATGTTTCACGACTTGCATGTCGATGAGTACACAACCGGCAGGAGCCATATGGTTGTCTTTATAATTGTGTATGACCTGTGTGTCAACTTCTTATACGCCATGTAATAGTTTCACTTTATCGCTAAGTAGTTTGCAATAGTTGTAGTTGCTATTCGTGGTGGAGGCAATCATGGTGGAGTGATGGAGATCATGCCGGCACGCACAAGATGGAGATCATTGCGCGAAGATTGGCTATACCATGTCACATTAAAGTTATATGCATGTGATGTTTATCCTTTTATGTATCTTATTATTCTTAGATCGCGACGGTAGCATTATAAGATGATTCCTCAATTAAAGATCAAGATAAAAACTATGTTCTCCCCGAGTATGCACCGTTGCGAAAGTTTGTCGTGTCCAAGCATCACGTGATGATCGGGTGCTATAGACTCTACGCTCACATACAACGGGTGCAAGCCAGTTTTGCACACGCGGAAATACTTGGGTCTAACTTGACGAGCCTAGCATGTACAGACATGGCCTCGGAACACATGAACCGAAAGGTTAAGCATGAGTCATATGAATGATATGATCGACACTTCGTTGTCCACCATTGAAACCACATCTCTTCTCGTGAAGATCGGATTAGGTGTGGTGAATTTGGATCGTGTTCACTAAACAACTTGAGGGATGTTGAATTTAGTGGGAGTTCATCTAGTAATTTGATTAAGTTGAACTATTTATCATGAACATAGTCTAAGTTGTACTTGCAAATACTATAGATCACATGGCCAAGTCCAACTTCAACTTCAACGTTTTTGATGAGAAAGAAAAGCTTAGAAACAACGGGTCTAACTTCACCAATTGGTTCCGCAATCTAAGAATCACTCTCTCTGGCGGTCAAAAGGACTATGTCCTTGGGAAAGCGTTAGGTGACCCCCCTGCTGCAACTGCGCCGGCTGATGAGAAAGCTGTCTATCAGTCGCGCAAAGATGATTATAGTGTGATTAAGAGCACCATGTTGTTTGCTATGGAACCGGAACTTCAAAACCGTTTTTAAGACTATCCCGGGCCCTTTGAGATTCTCGAAGAGCTGAAAACCATGTTTCAGACTCAGGCCCGTTCTGAGAGATATGAGATCTCTGAGAAGTTCTTTAACTGCAAGATGGAGGAAGGGAGTTCCGTTAGTGAGCACGCCATTAAGATGACGGGCTACACTCAACGCCTTGAGCAACTGGAATGCACGGTTCCAGAGGAGCTCAAGATTGACAGGGTTCCGCAATCACTCCCTCCCAGCTACAAAACTTTTGTAGTGACTCATAATCAGATTGGTTCCACTGATACGATCACCGAGCTCTTCGCAAAGCTGAAGGCCGCGGAAGTGGACATCAAAAAGGATAATCATGTGTTGATGGTCAACAAGCCCGCCTTCAAGAAAGGTAAGGGAGCAAAGAAGCCCTTCAAGAAGGGCGGCGGCAAGCGCGTTGCCCCTACTGAGAAGAAGCTCAAGTCTGGTCCTAAGCCGGACACTGAGTGCTTCTATTGCAAGGACAAGGGTCACTGGAAGCGCAACTGTCCGAAGTACTTAGCGGACAAGAAGGCTGGCACCATCAAAGGTATATTTGATATACATGTTATTGATGTTTTCCTTACTAGCCCTCGTTGTAGTGCCTGGGTATTTGATACCGGTTCAGTTGCTAATATTTGTAACTCGAAACAGGAGCTACGGAATAGACGGCGGCTTGCAAGGGATGAGGTGACGATGCGCGTTGGCAACGGATCAAGAGTTGATGTGATGGCCGTCGGCACGCTCTCCTTAGTTTTACCTTCGGGATTAGTTTTAAACCTTAATAAATGTTATTATGTGCCTGCGTTGAGCATGAACATTATTTCTGGATCGTGTTTATTGCAAGACGGTTATTCATTTAAATTGGAGAATAATGGTTGTTCTATTTATATGAGTAACATATTTTATGGTCACGCACCTCTTGTGAATGGTTTATTTCTTCTAAATCTCGAAAGGGATGAAACACACATCCATAACATTGAGGCTAAGAGATGCAAAGTAGATAGTGATAATACTACTTATTTGTGGCACTGTCGTCTAGGTCATATTGGTGTAAAGCGCATGAAGAAACTCCATTCTGATGGACTTTTGGAGTCTCTTGATTTTGAATCATTTGACACATGCGAACCATGCCTCATGGGAAAGATGATCAAAACCCCGTTCTCCGGTATGATGGAGCGAGCAACGGACTTGTTGGAAATCATACATACCGATGTATGCGGACCGATGAGTGTTTCGACGCGCGGTGGATATCGCTATTTTCTCACTTTTATCGATGACTTGAGTAGATATGGGTATATCTATTTAATGAAACACAAATCTGAAACTTTTGAAAAGTTCAAAGAATTTCAGAATGAAGTGGAGAACCATCGTAACAGAAAGATTAAGTTTCTACGATCCGATCATGGAGGCGAATATTTGAGTTATGATTTTCTCACGCATCTTAAAGCAAGCGGAATTGTTTCGCAACTCACGCCACCTAGAACACCACAGCGCAATGGTGTGTCTGAACGCCGGAACAGAACCCTATTAGATATGGTCCGATCAATGATGTCTCTTACTGATTTGTCGTTATCATTTTGGGGTTATGCATTAGAAACCGCTGCATTCACTTTAAATAGGGCACCATCTAAATCCGTTGAGACGACACCATATGAACTGTGGTTTGGTGCTAAACCTAAGTTGTCGTTTCTTAAAGTTTGGGGATGCGAAGCTTACGTCAAGAAGTTGATGCCGGACAAGCTCGAACCCAAAGCGGAGAAATGCGTCTTCATAGGATACCCTAAGGAAACTATTGGGTATACCTTCTATCACAGAACCGAAGGCAAAGTGTTTGTCGCAAAGAACGGTTCCTTTCTTGAGAAGGAGTTTCTCTCAAAAGAAGTGAGTGGGAGGAAAGTAGAGCTAGACGAGGTTATTGAACCTTCTCTTGAATTGGAGAGTAGCGCAGCACCTGAAATTGTTCCAGTGCCGCCTGCACCAACGATAGAGGAAGCTAATGACAAGGATCATGAAGCTTCCGACGATGCTGCTACTGAACGTCGCAGGTCGACAAGGTCGCGTGCCCCTCCTGAGTGGTACGGCAACCCTGTCTTGACTGTCTTTTTAGTAGAAGACAGTGAACCTATGAACTATGAGGAAGCGATGATGAGCCCAGACTCTGAGAAATGGCTAGAAGCCATGAAATCCGAATTGGGATCCATGAGCGAAAACCAAGTATGGACTTTGGTGGACCCTCCTAGCGACCGAAAGGCCGTTGAGTGCAAATGGATCTTCAAGAAGAAAACGGACGCGGATGGTAATGTTACCGTCTATAAAGCACGGCTTGTCGCGAAAGGTTTTCGACAAGTTCAAGGTGTTGACTACGATGAGACTTTCTCTCCCGTAGCAATGTTTAAGTCCATTCGGATTTTGTTAGCAATTGCTGCGTTTCATGATTATGAAATATGGCAGATGGATGTCAAGACTGCGTTCCTCTATGGCAACATTGATGAAGAGTTGTATATGATGCAACCCGAAGGTTTTGTCGATCCTAAGGATGCTGATAAAGTATGCAAATTTCAGCGTTCCATTTATGGACTGAAGCAAGCATCTCGGAGTTGGAACCTTCGTTTTGATCAAGTGATCAAGAGCTTTGGATTTGTTCCAAATTGCTACGAAGCTTGCATCTACAAGAAAGTGAGTGGGAGATCGGTGACGTTTCTGGTACTATATGTGGATGACATATTGATTATCGGAAATGACATCAACATGCTTAACGATGTGAAGAGTTATTTGAACAAGTGTTTTTCAATGAAAGACCTAGGTGAAGCTGCTTATATATTGGGCATCAAGATCTATAGAGATAGACAAAGACGCCTGGTAGCTTTAAGCCAGAGTACATACCTAGACAAAGTTCTGAAAAGGTTCAGAATGGATAAATCAAAGAAAGGTTCAGCGCCTATGTTGTCAGGTAAGATATTGAGCAAGGCTCAGTGTCCAGCTACGGTAAATGATAGGGAAGCTATGAGAAAAGTGCCTTATGCCTCGGCCATAGGTTCCATCATGTATGCCATGCTGTGTACTAGACCGGATGTGTCCAATGCTCTTAGTTTGACGAGCAGGTATCAAAGTGATCCAGGAGTGGAACACTGGACAGCCGTGAAGAACATCCTAAAGTACCTAAATAGAACTAAAGAAATGTTCTTAGTCTATGGGGGTGATGAACAGCTCGTCGTAAAAGGTTACATCGACGCTAGTTTCGACACCGACAAGGATGATTCTAAATCTCAGACAGGATACGTGTATATTTTGAATGGAGGAGCTGTGAGCTGGAGAAGCTGCAAGCAAAGCGTGATCGCGGGATCTACAGTAGAAGCGGAATACATGGCTGCTGCAGAAGCGTCAAGTGAAGGAGTTTGGATCAGGGACTTCATCACTGAGCTTGGCGTGGTTCCAAGTGCATTGGACCCTCTGGAGATATTGTGTGACAACACTGGCGCCATAGCACTCGCTAAGGAACCAAGATATCATCCAAAGACCAAGCATATCAACCGCAAGTTTCATATAATCCGAGATTATATAGCAGATGGAGATCTGAAGATTAGCAAAGTACATACAGATCTGAATGTCGCAGATCCATTGACTAAACCTCTTCCACGTGTAAAACATGATCAGCACCTCAGTGCCATGGGTGTGAGATTGTTGCCAGATGTAAACTAGATTATTGACTCTAGTGCAAGTGGGAGACTGTTGGAATTATGCCCTAGAGGCAATAATAAAGATGTTATTATTATAATTCTTGTTCATGATAATGTTTATATTCCATTATAGAATTGTATTAAGCGGAAACTTTAATACTTGTGTGGTATGTAAACAACACGGTGTCCCTAGTACGCCTCTATGGACTGGCTCATTAATCAATGATGGTTAAGGTTTCCTAACCATAGACATGAGTTGTCAATTGATAATGAGATCATATCATTGGGAGAATGATATGATGGACAGACCCAAACTAAGCGAAGCAATTAGATCGTGTCATCGTGTTCGTCTTTGTGAAGCTTTTCTTATGTCAAATATTGTATTCCTTAGACCATGAGATAATACAACTCCCTGGTATCGGAAGAAAGCTTTGAGGTCATCAAACGTCATCCTATGAGAGGGTGATCATAAAGGTGTCTCTCAGGTGATCGGAAAGTATCTATTGGGTTGTATGTATCGAGATGGGATTTGTCCCTCCCAAGTCAGAGAGATATACTTCGGGCCCACTCGGTAATCGATATCAACACCGCTTGCAAGCATGTGGTTAAGGAGTTAATCACAAAGTGATATCGGATTACGGAACGAGTAAAGTACTTTCTATGAAAGAGATTGAACTAGGTATGACGGTACCGACGATCGAATCTCGGGCAAGTAAAATATCGCGAGACGAAGGGAATATATATATGGGATTGATTGAATCCTGGCATCGTGGTTCATCCGATATGATCATCGATGAATGTGTGGGAGTCAATATGGGTTACCAGACCCCGCTGTTGATTATTGATAGAAGATCATGTCTGCATATTCTCGAACCCGCAGGGTCACACACTTAACGTGTCTCGACGCTAGGATAGATTGGATAATTGGTTTATGAGTTTTTGTTCGGAGTCTCGGATGGGATCCGGGACATCACGAGAGGTTCCGGAGAATAAGATTCATATAAGGCAGTGCAGTTTTTGGAGTTCGAAATTGTTCCGGGTTAATCGGTATTGTACCGGAAGCTTCTAGAACCTTCCGGAAGGGGACCAACGTGGCCCCACATTTCGGGAGGGGGCATGGGCCTATGAGGGAGTGCCCTGGCCGCATTGGGCCAGGGGCACAAGGCCCCATAGGGCCCAGCCGGCCTAGAGAGGTTTAAACTCGAGATAGAGTTTCTAGAAGGGGGGGGTTTCCTTGCCCCCCACTCCTCCTCCTTTGGGGACGCCGGCCTTGGCTTGGGGGAGGGGCTAGGGCTGGGCTCACCCCTCTATATATAGAGGGCTGGGGGCGCACCAACCCCCCACACCTTCCCCTCCAAGAGCTAGCCGTCCTGCTGCCCTCCTCTCTCTCTCCCTCCCGACTGCGTGTAGGCGAAGCCCTGCTGCAGAAACTCTCCACCATATACACCGCGCCGTCGCGTTGTAGATCCAATCCGTCTCTCCACCATACTTGCTGGACCGAGGAATGAGGAGACGTCGAGGTGCTGCACGTGTGCATCTCACGGAGGCACCGCCACTTGTGGTGCTAGATCAGATCGGATCGCGAGGAGGAGAAGCGAGTACGACTACATCACCCACGTTCCGACGAACGTTCCGCTGTGCGAATCTTCAAGGGTATGAAGATATAATCCAATCTCTCTCGTTGTTTGCATCTCCTAGATTAGATCTTGGCTTTCCCTCTGTTCGCATCCGTAGAAAATTTTGATTTACTATGCCGCGAAACCCTTCACTAAGAATAGAAACTATGCTCTCTTAATTGGTGCCTAAGGATAGAAGGTGGAGATTCAATATAAAAGTGGAAGAAATGACCTTCAAAGGGAAGCAGGGATTTCAAGTTTCATAAAGAGCTTCCAAAAATTATGGTACTTGTTAGATTTCAGCTCTCATTGCCCCTATCATAAGCATCTTGAAGTTACTAAGGTTAAAGTGAACAAAGTATGGATTATATGCTTGACAAAGTATAAGTTGGCAATCTCATGTCCCTTGAGTACGAGGGCCGCTCCTCATGCTACTCAACTTTAGTTACCGGTAAGTTCTTGTCATAGTAAGTACATGTGTATCATAGAGAACCTGAACTGGCTACCCCTTGCCCCATGATACAGGAGCAATCCCATATGAAAATGACTAGGCTGGAAGACAATGATCATCTCAGCTATCTTCTTATTTACCATGGGAAATTGGTGCTTTTTCTCTTCTTTCCTCTTTTCTATGTCTCTCTCTTTTTTATAAGAAGAAAGCTTCATAGATTGCTCACTATGGTGATGCTGCAAGTTTCCACCATGATTAGGCATGGCTTAGGCTAGCGGATCGGGTGTTTCTCTAACACATATACATAACTCCATGGACTTACAAGCTCCCCTTTTATTTCACACCGACGACATCCATAAACAAAAGAGCATGATATCAACTGGGTAGATATTTACAAGTGTTGAAAGCGTTCCCCGTGACAGCACAGTTATGCTAATCCCAACTTATAAGTGCAAGCATATACAACATAGATGACACAATGGTTCAAGTTTATTAGGGGCAAGAAAAATAAAATGTGCCATCAAGTTTGTGAGAGCTTTAATCACTAATTTTCACATAACAAGTTTAATTTGGAAGATAGATAAAACAAGAATATACTTGGAATGGTGTAACAAACCATGCATAGGAATTTATAGTGGACTCTTTGGAATAACTTGGTTTCTTGGGAGTTGGATGCATGAGTAGAACTCATACTTAGTACAGGTGGAGGATAGCAAAAGACTGGGAGCGACCAACTAAGAGAGCAATAATGGCCATAATCATGCAGAGCGACAAAACATTATCAATCAAAGCATAAATTGGTATCACAAGTCAAAAACTAAATGATCATAGAGGCTAAGGTGACTGGTTCATAGTCATAACATGGTGTGAGCATGTGCCAAGTCAACCCAAACAAAGCATCAAAGGACAATACCACAATACTATGCTTTTGTATGCTAAAACAACGCATGATTCTTTCAAGGCACAACAAGCAATCTCAATTGTTTGTAGCAAGTCATGCTACTGCAATAATAACTTATAATAAGGTCAAAACAACATCTAACATGACATGATAAAGTCTAGGCCACAGTCAAAGCAAGCTCCCTTTTACCACTAAAGCATGAAGCTTTCTACTCTTTTCCAACATCAATCAAATTATTTGAAGAAACTCACAAAGATAATAATCAATAAAGATCAGTGAGCTTGTCTCACAAATCCACAAAGAAGAACTAAAAAGTTCTAAGCTTAAAGCACAATAAAACTAAGGCTAAACACAGTGCTAGCAAAAGAGAACACTCACAGACAATAAGAATGAAAACTGGAGTGTTCTAGGCAATGAAAACAAAGTGTGTATCTCTCCAAAAGAAGTGTGATGGGATCCAACCAACTTATTGTAGAAAACCAAGCAAAATAAAACTAAAAACAAAAACAAAGACGCTCCAAGAACAACACAATAGTGCATGAAGCAATAAAAATAAAGTGTTTAGAAAGAGACCTGGGATTTTTATTGATGAAGAAGGGGATGCCTTGGGAATCCCCAAGCTTTGACGCTTGTACCACTTGAATATTTCTTGGGGTGACACGGAGTGGCATCCCCAATCTTGAGCTTTTGTCCATTCTTCATCTCATTACATCATTATTCCCTTACCCCTGAAAATTTTCCTTCATACAAAACTTCACACAATCTTCATTAGCAACATTAGTGCATTCAAAAGTAATAGACCTTTGGGTTTAGTTTCAAAACAGCAAAACTTTCATTAAAAACACAAGCTAATGTATCAATTCCTTTTAAAAATCTCAATTTCCCAAAGAGAACTTCAAAAAGAAATCAATAAAGAGGCATATGCAAATAATGACAGAAATCTGTCAAAACAGACCAGCAGGTAAAAACCGATTTTTCAAAGACCTTTTGTTGCTCAAATCAAAAATTGTTGAAATAACGAAAGTTAGATAACAACCTGGGGGATTTATTTAGAAAATTACAGCTCAATCCGGCATACAGAGATTTTTCACGAATTTTTACAGTGAAGCACAAAAATCTGTTTCGGGACAGCAACTCCCCAAATCTTACTTCTCTCTCATTCGAGGTTATTCTTGGCACAAAAATCAAATAAAAAGATAAGGAAAGGTTATTACAGAGGTAATAACTTCCAAGACTCAAACAAAACTTTTGGGTTATCTTCCAATAAGTACTTTTCTTTAACACCTTTAAGTTAGACTTGATAGTTTGAGAAGATGCTCACATAAGAAATATGAATTGAAGTAAAAGAGAGCATCAAGAATCAAATTCAAAACACATTTAAGTCCAACCCACTTCCTATGCATAGGAATCTTTTAAAGAAGCAAGTCATGAAAGCACAAAGCAGCAAGCATAGGAAAGCAAAACAAGTGCAACTTCAAGATTTTCAACATAAAGAGGGGAAACTTAATATTGTTGAGATACATAAGACCATGTTTCCCTCTCTCGTAATGACTTTCAGTAGCAACATGAATAAAATTAACAATATAACTATCACATAAAACATTCTTATCATGAGCCACATGCATAAAATGATTATTACTCTCCACATAAGCATAGTCATTCTTATTAATTGTAGTGGGAGCAAATTCAACAAAATAGCTATCATTATTATTCTCATCACCATAATCATCAAATATAGGATGCATATTGCAATCATAGTTAATTTTCTCCTCAATAGTAGGTGGACTGAAAATATCATATTCATCATTGTAATCATCATATATTGGAGGTATGGTATCATCATAAGCAATAGAATAGCTATCTTCCAAAGCTGGGGAACTAAAAGATCATTTTCATCAAAACTAGATTCCCCAAGCTTAGACGTTTCCATAGCATTAGCAATAATGGTGTTCAAAGAATTCATACTAATAAAATTGCTATTAGCATGCAAATAAAGTTCCATAGGTTTTTTAATTTTCTCTTCAAACACTTCATGTCCTAACTCAAGATAAATACTATAAAGCTCTCTAATTTTGTTGTTGTTTTCCATTAAGCCTAACTAGTGAAAATAAAAACAAGAAACAAAAAGACAAAATTGCAGAATCTAAAGGAAATAACTTCGATCACTCACACGCCAAGAGGATGTAAGTACCTTTTACCTTACCTCCCCGGCAACGGCGCCACAAAAGAGCTTAATGTCTATGCACTTCTATTCTTGTAGACAGTTGTTGGGCCTCCAAGTGCAGAGGTTTGTAGAATAGCAGCAGGTTTCCCTTAAGTGGATTACCTAAGGTTTATCGAACTCAGGGAGGAAGTGGTCAAAGGTATTCCTCTCAAGAACCCTGCAATCAAGATACAAGAAGTCTCTTGTGTCCCCAACACACCCAATACACTTGTCAGGTGTATAGGTGCACTAGTTCGGTGAAGAGATAGTGAAATACAAGTGGTATGGATGATTATAAGTGGTAACGCTGCCAGAAAAGAGCTTCTTATGGGGATGAAAAGACTAAAGGCAAAAAGATGGAAGAAAGCAAACAAGCAACATATCTAGTTGTAGATGGTGTTTCAATGCTTAGAAACAAGGCCTAGGGATCATACTTTCACTAGTGAACACTCTCAATAAATATATTCTCTTCATGATACTACCATGAACTACTCTTCGGTTGCACACTCTAATCCATGGTAGGGCTATAACAGCACACCTCAAAGTACGCCTTCCCCATCTAGATAACCCCACACTATCGCCTTGAGCGCTTGATGGTTCCAACAAACACCACAATTTCATAGAGACAACCAACTCAAAATATACTCATGGTAAGTATTTATGAACTCTAGCCTAAGTGCCACCATGGCGTGAACGCTGTCACTTTCACACACGTGGGGAGAGGAGAGATCTATTGAAGCACTTGAGTAGTTATGTAAACTCTAGCCTAAGTACCACCATGGTATGCACGCTATCACTTTCACACACGTGGGGAGAGCCAGAGATCTATTAAAGCACTTGAGTAGCAAAGTAGATCTACTTGATTACAAAGCTCATGATCACAATAAGATCATGCATAGAGAGAGATGAACACATAGCTACCAGTAGAGCCCTTAGCCTCGAGGAAAAACTACTCCCTCCTCATCATGGGAATCAGCAACAACGATGGAGATGGTGGTGGAGATCGATGGAGATGGCTCCGAGGGCACTTCCCCGTCCCTGCAGGGTGCTGGAACAGAGACTTTTGTCCCCCGAATCTCCCATTCAGTGGCGGCGGCGCTGCGGAACTTTTCGTGGGTGTATGATTGACGATCTAGGGCTTTGTCCCCATGGGCTTCTTATAGGCCAAGGGGCAATGCGAGGAGGCATCCAGGGGCATACCCCCTGGTGGCGTGTCCTAGGTGGGCCCGCACCACCCTAGGGTGTGCCCTACTCCGTATCTACTTCGATTTTCCATATCGTTCCGGGGAAAATAGTAACTTTGGCTCTTGTCCCGTCCAATTTCAATAATATTCATTTTTTAGCTTTTCTAAAACCAAAAACAGTAGAAAACAGACAACTAACACTGTGGCATCTTTTCAATAGGTTAGTTCCAGAAAGTGTATAAAAATACCTCAAAGTGTAGACAACGCATAAGACAAATGATATAAAATAAGCATGGAGCATCAAAAATTATAGATATGTTTCTGACGTATCATCAACGCTTCTCACACCTGTGACTCTATGAGTAAGATGTAGTAGGACTAACTGACACCTCCTCGTGAGGTGGAAAGGAGGACGGACACTAGGAGAACTGGAAGATGTAAGCCTAGCACATGCAAGAACAGAAAGAACCAAGAAGTAGGAGAGGACAAGCGTAGCACAAGCAGAAGCGCAAGAAGCAATTCAAGGAGTTGAAGAGGAACAAAACTTGGTCAGCTCCCTACTCCCCTTCCCCCTTCTTGAATTGAGTTCATTTGAAAGTTTACTCCAAAGTTACCTTTTATCATCAAGTACCATCTTGGCTCAGTGGCGGAAGACGGTCTAAAATTTTGGTAGGGAGAACTCATAAACATATATCATTGTTAACTAGAACCATGGGGCGAGGGGCGGATGCCCCCCGCCCCTGTATTCGTATTACTTGATGAATATGTATATAAATATCAACAATGGTGGAGAAGTACGCAAGGTCCGTCGCCAAAGAGGATCGCCAATACTCGACGTCCAACGCATGTCCCGTCTCCCATTCTTCTTGAATTCCATCTAAAAGTTTCCTTCGCATCAAGTACCATCTCGGCTGTAGCATCTTGGTTTACTCTCTTCATTTTGATCTGAGCAGTGGAACAATGGCACCGCATAGTTTGGCGCCGGCGGTGCTTAGCTTGGTCAGTTTTCTGCTGCTGCTGGCCTCCGCCCTGCCGCCTCGCACCTGCAGGACGGAACTTAGCAGTCTCGCGGCGCTATCATGCCAGCAGTCCCCGCAGGCTCCCACGGTCATCGTGCTGCAACGCGCTACTCTATGCGATTGACAATGTGCTGGCATCCAGCGCCAACAGAGGGCTATGCTGCATGTGCGCGTACATGGCGTCAGAGCAGCTGGACTACGACCTAGCAACCGTCTACCGCAGTTGCGGTGGAGAAGACGCTTCGGAGGTTATTGCATGGATGGCATCCGCACGCACACCATTTCACTACAACGGTGGGAAACTCTAACTAGTGCTACTTTGTTTGCCTTGCATTTAGTCTAAGCTTATCATTATCTTCTTATTTTCACTCTCAGATCTTTGCCATGCTGGTTTTCCTTCTCCCCCTCCTCGATCAACCAGTACCGAGGGGAGCAAGGGTAAAGAGGGAGGGGGTAAAGAAGGAACAACCACCGTTGTCTTGATCGTTCATTGATCCATATCTATGATCTTGGGCTCATTGATCCAAATAACATTCATGAATATATGGTAAAACATAAGGCCCAGGAAATAGAGAATTACTTGCTAAAGTTTCTAATAAAACAACAAACCAAAACGGAAATACTATTTCCTTACAACTTCGAGTGAGTGTTACTATCTTCTACACATTCGATTTTGTTTATTCGATGTTAAGTGTATTTGATGAGTTATGCGTGTGCAACTTTCCCTTTATTCTGCTAATCATTCACATTGACAAAAGAAAAGTACTTGTCATGGACTCGAAACTTAAAGACTCTAAGAGATGGTCGAACCTGGTTTATATGCTCCGGAGGTAATTTCAATCATTATCGCACAATATCAGCATATTTCGTTTATTTCTTGATATCAAGTACTTAATAACTCTTTACTCTTTTTTATCGGGCAGGGTTTGAAAACGGTTCATCAAGGCTGCTAGGGGTGAATGAAAAGAGGAGCCGACATTTCGACCAATCCCAATAAGTACTACTATAGCTAGTTTCGTGCATCTCTTTGATTCTTGTTTCAATACCATTATCATGCTTGATTATTATTTTGATTGAAATCTATTTTTGTGAAGTGTTTGAGACACAAAGACGGGAACAATTTATGTGGATACTGCGTTTGCGAGTTCATTCACCAGACGACCTTTGAGAAGAACAGAGTTACAAAACAATATGAAGTACATCAACAATATTCACAATCTTATTTTATTACCATAAATTGTGTTGAGTTTCATTTATATATATATATATATATATATATATATATATATATATATATATATTAATCCCCTTCTTTAAATTAGATCGAACGAATGTAGGACGGTCTCCTAGAGCATGATCACATATGAGCTATTCAAGAAAAAATGGCGGGATTATTAGTTAAGGAGGTTATAAATCCAACCGAAGAATATCATCGAGAATTTATATTTATACAATAGGAATCGTGTAAGATAAATTATATTGTATATATGCATGAACGTGTACTGTATGTAATATGTTCGACCAAAACACGAAAAAAGATGTCACTCTTTGATCTCTATATTTAGAACGATGTTCCCTAATGGTTTCTTCATTGCATATTACAAATGCGCTCTTCTTTCTCTATCACGGCAGAAAACTGCCCCAAAACGCTGTCGTACAGCCACCCGCTGCTACAGTAAACACGCAAGACGCTGCCTCAGCAAAGTTTACATAGTCCCGGTTCGTATTACAAACCAGAACTAATGGTCCTCCACCCCCGCTACGTGGAGCGACTTTGTCCTGGTTTGTAGCTGGATCAAGACTAGAAGAGGGCCTTTAGTCAAGAGACCGAAGTTCCTTTACCCGAAACTAGAGGAGGGTCTTTAGTCAAGAGACCCAAGCTGGTTTGTAGCTGGATCGAGACTAGAGAAGGGTCTTTAGTCAAGAGACCGAAGTTCCGGGGACTGGTTGGTTTTGTTTTAGTCTAACAATTTTTTATTTATTAATTGTTGTGTCACTCCTAGACTTTTTTCGCCAGGAAAAGATGTGTTTATTTAAAAGTTGATACAAACAGCCCAGATTTGGTTGTGGATTTCCGAGGGAAATTGCCCACCATACTAATTTTTTCCACTTTTTAGGGTACGACAATGGTTACCCGTGAAATCTAAACCGCCCCAACTGCTCTACCAAAATACGTAGTACGAAAGTACACAACACAAACATTTTCTTTAAGGACACATATACAAACATACATATACAATAGGTCGCTCACGAAAGAAGCGCAACACATGCATATAACACTGACCGCGTCCACGCCGGTATACAAGGAACACGCCTCTACGCCGTCGCACGCGCCCGCGACGACTTTATTCTACAGCCCATTACACGTACGGTAACTGCAAGCATGATCATAAAGATGCTGCAAGTCTGTAATAGAGATGGCTCAGTGCTGCCCGCCTGGAAGCTTCTCCTTGATCTTGTCCATCACGCCCTTCTTCTCGCCGCCGCCGGTGGCCTCGGCGCCGTGCGTGCCGGCGTACTCCCCGGCCACCGCCGTCTGCTGCTGCTGCTGCTCGGTCTTGTGGCCTCCTCCGGGGAGCTTCTCCTTGATCTTCTCCTTCATCCCCTTCCTCCTCCGCCCTCCAACCCCGTCGTCCTCAGACTACAAAGAATATATATACACACCGTACAACGTGATTAACCAACGGCACAAGTAAAGAAACTTGATCGAGCGAGACAGAGTTAAACGCGTGGTACCGAGCTGGAGCTGGAGCTGCCGGAGCGGCGCAGCAGGCCGTCGGTCTTGTGGTCGTCCTTCATCGGCTGGAACTGCCCGCCGGCGCCGGTACCGGTACCGGTACCCGCGGCAGCAGCGGCGCCGTGTGTCCCCGTGGGTCCGCCGGTGAAGCCGCCGTGCCCGGCCACCGGCTTGCCGTACTCCTCCACCTTGTTCGTCTCGCGGCCGTGCTGTCCCTGGTACTCCATATTGTCGTGGGGGTTGGTTTCTGGCTTACACTGATCTGATGGTCGATCTACAGGTAAAGACAGTCGTTGTTTTGTGCTAGTATTGAGCTGTTGCGATGGAGAGGAAGTGCAGTTGAAGTGGTTATTTATAGCGATCGGCTCCCTCCCAGAATGGTGCGTATTCGGGTTGGGGATTGCACGCTGATGCAAGGGGAGCACTGGTGGAGTACTATAGGTGTGCATGCACGTGTAGTACTAGCAATTATCCTGCCAATAAACAAAAGCTTCGGCCGTGTCGGCGGTGCCACCTACGACTTCGGCCTCTCCGGAAGGACATGACTCATATAGTATAGGCATTTAAAGACGTTGGGTACAGCGCGTGCGGCTACGTGGAAAATCTGATTCTCAAGAGATGTCCATCAATGATCATCAGACAAGTACCAAGACATTTTTTTCCTTTGCATTCCATATGTGTCTCTCCATTTATAAATAAGTGTAGTTCTAGGTTTATCCTAAATTAAAATTTGGCGAGTTTGATATATTTTATACTCTCTCCATCCCAAGGTTTTAAGGCCTATAATAGAGTTTGAGCAAACTTTTAAAAAAAATAACAAAAACTACTATATTATATAGATATCATGTAAAAATATGTTTTATAATGTATGAAAGGGCATAATTACGTATTGTAAATATTAATATTTTTCTCTAAAAACTTGGTCAAAATTTAGATAGTGCCAATATTTTGGAAGACAATCAACACGTACCTTCCGTGACATGCAGAAGGAAGAGGGGCTATGGGCGAAGCTAAGCTACTTTGATCTATTTTATAGTAAATTGATTTATTTATTTTTGCAAAAAGGGGAACAAAACCTCGACCTCTATATCGATTAATGCACATAGACTTTATTAAAAATCATTCAACATCTGACGTACGACAAAAATTGCATCTCAAGGGTCCCTGAAGTGTTGATTATTATCTCCACTCAAGAAGCTGACGTATGATGACATCTTCTGTGGCATAGTTCCCATAGTCATGGAGACGGAAGCTTTGGCATGGTGGCACCGCTGATACACCCAATGCGAGATAAGAGTAAACCAGGACAAAGTTGGATTTTGTCGTGATCACAATTATAACACGTCAAAACCCTTCCTCCGTGTCGCTTCCCAGGTGACAGGGGGGCGCACACGTCTTCTGCCACACCAACCTCCCAACCGGCGCACACGTCTCACTTGAGGAGAGCTCACTGGCGGCTGCCCCCACGAGGGTTGAGGCGAGGCGGCCCCGCTCGGCGCAGCTGGCGGCCCCCTCCTCTCCCAGCGTGGCAAAGCCCCTTCTCCCCCTGCTCCTCTCTCCCTGGCGGCACTGGAGAGGCGAGGTGGCCGTCCGCCCGGCGACGGCGCTGGCGACGATCCCCTCCCTTTCCTACGCCGCCACCCCCTTCTCCTTTCCCTCTGTCTAGCACCCCTCCCCACCCCGCGAGCGACGAGGCAGAGAGGAGAGACCAGCGGCGGCGCCTCCCCTTGGCTCCTTGCCGACGCGCGCATCCACCCAAGGGTGGGTGCGCCGCCGTAAAGTGGCCGAGGTGGGGACGGATCTCTTTGCCGGCGCTCAGCGGCGGCCGGTGCATTTTTTTTGAATCGGGGTTTTCGATCTGTGGGGTTTTCTTTCCTTGTTTTGATTCGGGGTGGGATCTGGGGTGTAGAGGTCCCAACCTTTAATAAGGTAGAGATCCCTGTGTTTACAATGCTAGTCCCTGGATCAATAGCTAGCATCCACAGTTAAGATGTAATATCAAGGAACAAAGGTCATAATATAACTTTATAACCAGGAATAATATAATTTTATTACATCTTACATAGCTCATTTGGCCATTACATTACATTGCAGCAGAATATCTATAAGCATGGGGTCCTTCATCTTCAAAGTGCCACAGGCAAACATGTTGGTTGTAGACTTTGTAATCCTAATCAATCAATCTTCACTAAAATCAATCAAACCTGCAACATTACAAGTTACAGCCACAAGGGTCAATACATTTGAATTGTATTGGCAAGTTTCACTACTATGTTGAATATAAGTGGATCCTATCATTACATGAATATTTGGCTAAGTAGGGTTTTAGGCTCATTTGCAGAAAGCAATAATTTATCCTATCTTTTCAAAATAGCTTTGATCTTTTGTCAAATCTTTCTGAACTCCTTGGTAAATCCCCAAGTGTTTCTAGTCTTTGTCAAAATCTCTTGAGCTCCTTGGTAAATCCCCAAGTGCTTCAAGTTTTTATCAAAATCTCTTGAGCATCCTTGGTTCACCCCAAGTGTTTCAAGTCTTTGTCCAAATCTCTTGAGCTCCTTGGTAAATCCCCAAGTGCTTCAAGCCTTTTGTTGTCACTTAAAAGTTTTTCTTTTAGAAATTGGAATGTCGAGATTTCCCATAGCTTCAAGCCTTTAGTTGCTCAGTATTGTCCATAACCGGGGACACGGCTAAGTACTTAGAATTTTATCTTCTGCAGAAGTTGTACACTTTACCCACATGACACAATCTCATCTTGTTGCCACCAGTGGCCGCTGGATAAGTACTCACCAAGATGGAATACTGGCAGATTGAGAATGTGACGAAGTCTTTCCAAAGGGTCCTCCCATACACCATTGCTAGCTTGTCTTCAGGCACCAATGTAGAGTTCCTAGTTCCCTCATTTCCAGTAAACCTGAAGACAATGCATGGGTCTTCCCAATGTAATTGACTAAGCCAGAGCCATATTAGCATGTGGCTGTACACGAAAGCCACTGTTGGAGAAACATGTTCAATCTCTAAGTCCCTGGGTGGTTTTCTTTTGGTGCACAACACAAAGAGATTGCCATCGACATGGTTCCTTTTGTTGCCACCTTGTACAAAACTTGAGTAACCTTGTCCACCCAGGTGGTTCATTGAGTACTTGTTTTATTATATAAAACACAAGTCTTTTCTCATCTTTATAAAATCTCAACATGTATCTCTTCTCAAAATATGTTGCATGGCTAAGCATTTTACAACTACATTGTTTTCACTAAGGAATGTATAAGGGTTTCCTATTAGGATTTAGCATAGCATAAGTATAGAAATTCTTTTCATGCATGTTTCAAAATCCACTAAGTATAATGAAAATAGTAGGACTTTAGATGATAATGTCACTTGCCTTTTTGGTAGGGAATGTTGGTCCACTTCTTGATCTTGCTAATCTCACACTCTTCTAACTTCACTACAAGTCAATCAAGCAAACACAAAATCAACTAGCATTCCAAACCATAATCAAACAAACAAAACATCACACATATCATAATAGAAACCAAGTCATGCATGCAAGCATGAAAAATATAGTTTTATTTGCAAAGGTGGTTTCTACTAGGCTCTACACATTGTAAGGCTCAAAGTGGTCATTTTCTAAAGTGGAAAAACCATTTGCAAAAAGGGTTTTATCTAAAGACTATTTTTAAATCCAATCATCATTTCATGTGGTGGAAAATGTTTTTAGCAAAGCAACAACTTTATATTGTTCACCAAATAAGTTGTTAATTCACAAAACTTGGTGTTTTGGGTCAGTAGGTTTGGATCAAAACATTTTTCAAAGGTTTTTCTCAAAAATCATTTCCATAACAAAATCAATATTTTTATTTGGCTAGAAATGGGCTAATTCAATTATTCAATCCTATTCTTCACCAAATGCATTTTTAAAACCATGGGTTGGTTCCTAGGGTCAGTAGGTTCACAACAAACCATTTTTCAAAGATTTCATCCCCAAAATCATTTTGGAATAATTTTTATAACCTAAACAAGCATACAAATGTTTCTGCAAAAACAAACAATCTAACAGAAACTTTTTACTAAACAAATTGCATGGTTGGCTAGGGCTTGTTCCACTGATTCCATTGATATAAAGTTTGTAATTTTTGGACGTGTGGATCAAAAGTTACATGGCTTACAAATTTGCATCTAAATCTGATTTCAAATTCTGTTTTAAACAGAACTGGTGCCACGCGGCGTAATACTATTGGGCGGTACCGGTTTGCACGGATCGACTAATGCGGTGCGTTAGATCTAAATGAAATCCTACGGCTCTGAATCAAACTTACCCTTTCGCTTAAGTTCTATTTTCAGCCACAAGATCAAGATCTAACGGTGTAAACCTTTTTGACCATTCTCGAGCGGCGCTGATGGCGGTGAGCGGCGGTGCACGGTCGGACGAGGTGCTAGCGGCGGTTACAGGAAGCAAAGAAGGCAGAGGAAGGTCTCACCATGTTCGCAGGGTCGCGGTGAAGCTCGAGGTGATGCTGGTCTGGCGAGGGGCGCACTAGAGCGGGATTAATCGCTCGCCGGAGACGTCGTCGGCGTCAGACGGCTCTGGTGGTCGTCGGGGACGGCGCTACGGTTCTCTAGGGGGCAAACAGAGAGCATGGTTAGACGCGCAAGGTCATGGCGATGTTGCGTGCGTGATTGAGAGGGCTCAGGTGGTTGGTTCTTACCAGGGAACTTCGCCGGAGAGAGAAGCAGACGCGGCGGCGCTCAGAGGTTGTCGAAGCTGAGGTTCTGGGGCGCCCGCGAGTGAACGGAAGGCACAGGGAGAAGCGCCTAGGTCTGGGGAGTGTGTGTGCTTGGTCGAAGAGGCAAGGCGGTGGTTGGGCTCGCCGGAATTTGCTGGTGACGGTGGTCGGAGCAGTGGCGGTGCCAGGGAAATTCAGAGCAGCCTAGTGGCTCTGGTCGAATGGGTTCTGAGGGGAAAGGAGGAGGAGTTGCTGGCGATTAAGAGTGCGTGGTCGCAGGGAGGATTCATTGTGTCATTTACGCGTATTGATTCGAGCAATCAACGGCAGGAAACGGCGAGGAGGAATCAGCGCGGGTTTGAAGACGATGAACAGTGGTGTGGGTCCTGTCGTCAGTGGGGGAGAGAGAGGGGAAGAGGGTCCACCTGTCTGCGACTTCGCGGGTGCGAGACTGTGTGTAGAAAAACATTTCGCTGGGTAGTGTTGGTGGGCTGGAGTTGGGCTTCCTGGGCCTGCTTAGTTGGGTCAGGTCTGGTTCTATTTTTTTTTCTTTCTAATTGTTTTATCTTTTTCCATTTCGATTTTTCTGTTTGAAATTTCAAACAACAAACCAAACATTCAAAACAAAACAAACTTCCACCACAATTTGCAATTGAATTGGTTCTGTTTTACAACACAAAACCAAGTCCTAAAAATAAAATAATATTTTTATTTTAGGGTCCATTATAATTAAATAAAATGGCCATTGGTTATTAAATCAAAAGGGTTTTTAATTATTAATTAAAACCTCCATTTGAAATCCAAATAATATCAAACCAAAACACTTCAGTAGGTTTTATTTAAGAATATAAAATACTTGGAAAACTTATTTAAAACAAATAAATAAGTTTTGATGTTTAATTAAAACAGTAAAACCTTTGTTTTAATAAAATTGGATATTAATAAATCCTCATTATTTTATTTAAATAAACCTTTACTATTTTTATCAAATAGAAATATTTTATTTTAAAAGTTTGGCCAAGGTTTAATTTGGCTCTATAAAATAATCCTTATTTAAATTTCTACTTTTTCATTTGAAAACCAATCTTTTTATTAAAAGATTCAAAAATAGTAATTCCAAATAATTTGTCTTTATTGTTTACTTATCTTTTAAATCCCTTTAGGATTTTGTTTGATCCAAATAGGTTTTGAAAGTTTCCAAATGGATTCAAAAAGTTTCTTCTCACCCTGAAATTCAACAAAGTTTTATTTTATTCATTTATTTTTCACATTACAAGATTTGGAAAATCTTGGAATGTGACATGGGGATAGAACTTGGGTTAGGGATTCATCTCTGTTCGGGATCTGGGAAAAAATGGGGATTTTGCATGCGGGATCTGGGGTTCTTTTGGGGTTTCTTTTCTTTCTCTTTGCCCCAGAGGGGTGTGTTCTTCGTCTAGATGCCTCACATAGGATGCGCATCTAGATCGAGCGGAACGGTGCGGCCGTAAGGGCAGGCGCACTATAGATCTAGAGTTGCTTTTCTTCCTTTTGCTTTTCTACCGGGAAAACTAGATCTAATTCGCTCTGATACCAATGATAGAATCTAGTCTAGTCTCGGTAGAGTCTATGTGGGAAGGATCTAGTAGATTAGATGGAGAGAGAGGGAGGTACTACCTGCCCCTGTGCTCGAGGAGCATGATCCAGTGCCGGAGCTGGTGCCGGCGTCAGTGGCCATGGGAAAGGGGTCGACGGCATGGGTGTGCGGTGGTGGCGGTGCTTTTCGTCGGCCTAGCGCAAACCCTAGATCGGTAGGGATTCCGGTGGGGGCTGCGGCGCACGGTGAACCTTGTACTGTGTGCGTCCCCTCCCCCCCACCTCTTTATATGTGCGCTGGCGACATGGGCCCACCAACCATGATAAGGTTGGACGCCCCCGATCCAGGCATGTTTGAGGGACTCCGTTCGGGTCGTTGGGCTCAAACGGGGAGAGATCAATCTAACATTCCCCCCCTTGATCTCGAATTTTCTTTTAACTTTGTACTTTATACTTTACTCGTTTCATCACGGATCGGTACATAGAGCATGTTTCATCGTCTCAGCTCAATTGCCGATAGAATCAGACAGCCGCTACATACTTTTGTATTTTGAAACAAATCCTGTTACTTTTGGGCCTCTGTAGTCCAGGAATCATAGGCTTTCCATTAAACCCATGCCGGATATGTGTTCCTTGAACACATTGGGTGGTAAGCCTTTCGTTAGTGGATCCGCAAGCATATCATTTGTCCTTATATGCTCGAGACTTATAGTTTGATCCTAGACTTTGTCATTCACAACATAATACTTTATATCTATTGACTTTATAGAATTACTCGACTTGTTGTTGTGAGCATAGAATACTGCGGGCTCATTGTCACGGTACATCTTTAGTGTCCTGCTGATGCAGTCAACCACTTTCAAGTCGGGTAGGAATTTCTTTAACCATAATGCCTGTCCCATGGCCTCATAATATGCTACAAATTCTACATACATCATAGATGATGCAACTATCGACTGTTTGGCGCTTCTCCACGAAATAGCACCTCCTGCGAGAGTAAAGACATATCTTGTCGTGGACTTTCTGTCGTCTTTATCTCCCGCAAAATCCGCATCTGAATACCCTCTTATTTCTAGGGAATCAGATCTTTTATATGTTAGCATGAGGTCTTTTGTGCCTTGCACATAACACAAAGCTTTCTTTACCATCTTCCAGTGTTCTATGCCTGGATTCTCTTGATATCTACCGAGTACCCCGGTGATAAAAGATAAGTGAGGGCGAGTGCACACTTGTGCATACTGTAAGCTTGTCCTCAACATTCTCTTTGAATCCAAATCTTTTAATTGTATCATTGAACTTTAAATACCACTTCCTAGAGGCTTGCTTTAACCCATAAATGGTTTTCTTTAGGCGGCATCACATATGTTCCTTCCCCTCCATGAAAAAACCCTTGGGTTGTTTCATGTAAACATTTTCTTCTAAATCTCCATTTAGAAATGTCGTCTTAACATCCATTTGATGTAACTCTAAATCAAAATGTGCAACTAGTGCCATTATGATTCTAAACGAGTCCTTACATGAGACCGGATAAAAAGTCTCATTGTAATATACCCCTTCTCTTTGCGTAAAGCCTTTTGCCACAAGTCTAGCTTTGTACTTTTCTACATTCCCATTGGAGTCATACTTTGTTTTGTAGACCCATTTGCATCCTATTGTTTTGGATCCTTTAGGAATTTCCTCTAAGTCCCAAACATTGTTGGAACTCATCGATTTCATTTCATCTTCCATTGCCTCCACCCACTTGGCTGAGTAACGGCTTCTCATGGCTTCTTCATATGAGGTAGGATCGCCCTCCATATGAAATGTTTCTGTGTTATAAACTTTGTAAATTTCTTTGGAAATGTCTGGTCTTTGTTCTCTTTTAGACCTTCTGAGTTCATCAGACTCTTGCGCATTTCGTGCCTCAGGTTCTGGCACATTTATAGTATGTGGCTGTTCTGGCTCCCTTTCGTGCTCAACTGTGGGTTCAGGTGGCTCCTGATGGACAGGTTCCGAACCTTCTCCCATTGTTGTCACGTGTGGAGTCACAACAGGTGCCGGCACCACAACCTCAGGGGTTGTATATGGTGGCACAACAGGCAGCGAGATAAATGGCTCCTAAGTCATCTGATTAGGTGCATGCACCCTCTTCTCCTCAAGATCAATTTCCCGAGCTACCGTGCTCCCCCTCATCAATTCGTCCTCCAAGAAGACTGCATGTCTTGTTTCTACAAACTTTGTGTATCTGTCAGGACAGTAGAAACGATAGCCTTTTTGATTTATCTGGATAACCAATAAAGTGGCAAGATACTGTTTTGGGGTCTAACTTTGCAATGTTTGGATTAAAAACTTTTGCCTCAACTGGGCTCCCCCAGACCCTCAAGTGGTGCAGAGAGGGGACTCTGCCTGTCCACAATTCGTACGGTGTTTTGGGCACCGACTTACTTGGTACTCTATTGAGAATGTGAATGGCGGTTTTAAGCGCCTCCATCCATAATCCCAATGGGAGGGTGGAATAGCTCATCATGCTGTGCACCATATCCATAAGGGTACGGTTACACCTTTCAGCTACTCCATTTTGCTGAGGTTCGCCCAGCATAGAATACTGGGCGACTATATCGTTTTCATGTAGGAACCTTGCAAAAGGTCCTGGTACTTGACCATATGGAGTATGTCGACCGTAGTACTCCCCCCACGGTCATATCGGACTATTTTAATTCTTTTATCATGCTGATTTTCAACTTCATCTTTGAAAATTTTAAATTTATCCAATGCTTCAGATCTTTCTTTAATTGGATAAATGTAACCATACCGGGAGTGATCATCCGTGATGAAGGAAATATTCCCTAGAGGCAATCATAGAGATGATTATATTTCATATGTATCCATGAGTTATTGTAATGTTCCTTGAATATCCATATCAGGCAACTTGTATTGATTGGCAATTATGTGAATTGTTTGTGAAACTCTTTACTTGTATGGTTATTTAATAGTTGTCCCTAGTCGGAGTTCATGTGAGGACACACGTGAATATTAGACTAGCACATCGATTGGTTGATGACTATGTTTCGCAAGTCATAGACATGGAGATGTCAAACCAATGATGTGGACACATGTTATGAACATGGGGTTGGACTGACCCAACTTGAGACTGGCAATTAGTTGCAGCTCTCTCTCTCTACACATCGTGTACGTTTTGTCCTTAGACCTAAGATTGTCGCATGTACTTGAGATGTGGATCGACCTACTTTGGGGCTATCAAACGTTGCACCGTAATAGGGTAGTTATAAAGGTAGCTTTCGGGTTTGTCCTGAAGCATGCTGCAAGGCATGGTCAATCAAGATGGGATTTGCCCCTCTCTACTTGAGAGAGATATCTCTGGGCCCCTCTGTAGGGTTCGCAGCATAGAAAACAAAAAATTTCCTACGATGGGAACAACTATGTACCAAGATCTATCTACTAGATACAAACAACGGGCGGATGTATATCCGTAGAGAACATACCCTTGAAGACCGACAAAGCTTAACGAGTCCAAACTCGTGGTTGATGTAGACGATCTCTTGCCGATCTCAAGATCGAGAGGAAGTCATAGCGCCGCAAAACAGCAGCGCATCCGTGCTCGCACACACGTTCGAGGCACCGAGCAACCTCCGCCTCCTCGCTCCAGCGATGCAGCGGAAGCACAACTCTTTCTTGCCGAAAAGCCACCGGAACATGTATCTCGCTAGTCCGAGACCATGGGGAATAAATTCTAGAGGGGGAGAGAGATCCTTCACGAGGAGGTGTGTGAGACAAGTGAGTGTGGCATCCCGCAAAACCACTACTAGAAAATCGCGTTGAATTTGTGCATTGCATCGTCATCATCATGCATTGTTTGCATAAAACTATTTTCGCAAAACATGTTTTTGTTTTCTAAAACGCCCCGTCTTGTTTTCAAACACAAACCCGGGTCTCCGGATTATTTTGTTGTCTACTATCGGTTTGCAAACGGTGCATTTAAAAATAAATAAAAGATTTAATTATTTTTAGTGGGGCAGTCGAACGGGCCGAATGACCCGAACGACCACCCCAGAAATATAATCGGTCCAACCTAATCCTAAAGCTACCAGATAACCTACCCAGCCCTCCCCTCCACCTCACCTGGACCAGTCCCACGCTGCCACCTCACCCTCTTTCCCCCTCTACCCAACCCCATGCTGCCACCTACCCCACTCCCTCTCTCCACCTGGATACACACCCCTCCCCAACACACACAGCACACAGCAACGCACGCTACACACACAATCCCCCCCCACCGACCAGCCCCGTCGGGATCCCCGTCTGTGGCCCACCCCGGACCCCGCGCAACCACGCCTCCCTCACCCCGCTTCTTCCTCCGCTCGACCGCCCCGCCCCTTCCCCAGTTCCCCTCCGGCGACCAGTCCCTCCCGGCGCGCCCTCGACCGCCCCCTCGCCGTCGTGGCCGACGAGCCGCCGGCCTGCGTGCGCCGCCCTCGGGCCTCCCCGCGTCGCCTCCCCCTCCCCCGGATGCTCCCTCCGCCGCCACCGTCCGCGCTCCGCCTCTCCGCCCGCTCCTATGGCCCTCCTCTCTGCGCCGCCTCGCCGGACCGCCGGAGCCCGCGTTCGCCGCCTCGCGCCATCCTCCCCGTGCTCCGCCTGGCCTCCCTCCCCTCCCCGCTCGAGTCTCCTCCGGCGCCGCCCTCCTCCCGGCCAGGCGCGGCCCCGCCCCGCGCTCGTCCCGGCACCCTCTTTCCCCGCGCCCGAGCCACCATGGCCTCCGTCGAGCTTCCCCCGCCGCCAGCGCCCGTCCCTCCTCCAGCCGCCGCCGCGGGCCTGCGCTCTGGCCAGGCCAAGTCGCCTCCTCGCCGGCGCCCGCCGAGCCTCCCTCCTTCTAGCTCTGCCGCCGCCGCGGTCGTCCCTCCTCGACGCGGGCCCAGCTCCGGCCGCCCTCCGTCGGCTCGGCGCCCCCTCGAGCTGACCTCTGTCCAGGCTGCACAAGCCCGAGTCGCCCCTGCGTCCTCCTCGTCCGGGTGTCCGCAGCACATGCCCCCGCAGCCGTCTCGCGGTGTTTGCCCGACGCTTGATCCAAGAGTTGCAAGCCAAGATCGGCTCGAAGACCATGTGCTACTACAAGTCCGTTGTTGCCCACGGGACCAAAACCCCCAAGACCGACCCGAGTCGAGACCCGAGAACTATGCAAGACCACGGCGCCGGCACCGGAAACCGAACCTCGGCACGCCAAGTTCGCCGAGACCCCGTCCCCGAAGGACTCCGACAGGGAACCGACAAGATCTACATCACGGACGCCAAGTACTCCGTCATGGACCCGATTGAAGCAAACCCGAAGACGGTAGGTGCGACAAGTACTTCTCCCCAGATCCGATGCCGAGAACCCGGACGCTAAGGTCGTCGACACGGTTATGACATGAACTTCCGCTCGGCAATGCCAAGTGCTCCTTCCCGGATCCGAAGACCATCGGTCAAGTTCACCACCGACAAAAGACGGACTACCAGTTCTACTTCACGGATACCAAGCGACAAGATCTACTACCCCGATCCGAAGACCCTAACCCCGGAATCCGAGAACGCTTCCGCTGATTCCGTCGAACCCTGGACCCTGAGACCGACCCCGAACCCCGGAACCCCAAGTTCGCCGAACCCTAAATGTGTGAACCCCTTCCCTAAACCCTATTTTATAACCTAATATAACTTGTCGCATAATAATTGTCTTGCATGCATACACTCATGTGGTTTGGGGGCCTTATGCCGATTCACCTAATAATTAAACATGGGGCCCATATGCGGGCAAATCTAGTCTCATATTGGCCTCATTTAAATTTGTGTAGCGAACCGGTAACTCATCTTGCCTTGTTAAAACAACATTTAATTTGCGGGGTATCTAAATAACTTGAACCATTTAATTAATTGTCGGGACCCCTGGTTCCGCTTAATATGACCTAAATGCATTGCACCTTTGCCATGCCATGCATCATATCATAAGCATGCCGATCTTTTGCCGTAGTATTAAATATTGCATCCGGTGTTTATTCTAGTGTTTTGCTTCTTCGCGGATAAGGCCGTTGAGTTGATGCGAGTGTCGCCCCGATCTTCGATTGAACCTTCGACAATGTTTTCAGGCGAGCATCTCCCCCTTTCTACCTATCTTACTTTTATAGTATTTATTTCCCTCCTGTTGATCTATTGCTATCCGTTTTGCGATGCTCTAGTTTCCGTACCCGAGATATCCCTTGCCGCCTTATATTTTCCTTGGACACATCCTATTACCTGTTGTTTGGTAGATAGTTGGACTTGCGCGTCGTAGTCGCTTGCTCAAGTGCTGTTGCGTGTTGTCAAATGCCACAGTTGTTGGAGTAATGCCGCATGTGTGTTGTTGGAGATGATCATAGTTTTACTTATCGTTCACTTTAATTCCTGTTTAACAACTAAAATTGAAGTAAGCAGAGGCATCGGTGGGTGATAGATAATATTTGGTTTCCGAACGCCCACTTGTGTCCCGTAGGACCCCGAGTACTTGATACCTGTTCCTTGATTTATCGCGCTATCCACATCCGGGAGGTATATGGGACCCCCCTGAGCCAGAGCTTGATTCAGACTTATTTCTTGGGGCCACAAACTAGTTTGAGGTTTTATTTACGATCCTGTACTTATGCCATGCTTTACTGCTTTATTTAAATTGTGCGACAAATAGCACCTGTACTGTTTAGGATCGGGACACGATTCCGCGGTGTCGACAAGCCCAGTTTTGGGTTCCCAGTCGTTCACAGCCGTATACCCAAACCTTGAGTCCGTCTCGGAGCTTGCTTACTTCGTTGCGGGTAGCTTAATGGGGTGGCCCCCTGAAATATTTCTGAATCCTGTGATTGCTTTGTCGTGAAGGCCTCGTTGGGTTTTGATTTGGTTTTTCCGAGGTTGATCGAGTGTGTGTTGCTATTGGTGCACCCCGGCCGGGTAAAACTTTCTGAAAGCCGTGTCCGCGGTTATGGACGACTTGGAGCACAGTATCTCGACCATAGACAAGCATAACTAAAGTTTATTGCTATAAATTTAACTTTATAATGACTAGTAATCAGCTTCACTATAATGGAATGGCTAATTAATACTGCCCACAATTGCTTGTTTGGAGTGTCGCTTGCGACCATTGTACCTGACTAGTAAGTATGACAACTACAACGGAATGGCTAAATAAAAGTGCCAACAACTGCTGGGTTTTGGGTTATCTCATGCTAAATGAATCTGACTAGTAAGTGTTGCCACTATCACGGAATGGTTAACTAAAAGTGCCCACTGCTTATTTTATCAGGATGATTATCTATACCTGACTAGTAATTGCTGCAACGATAACTGAATAAATAAAACTGCCAACTGTGTGAGTTCCTCGGTTGACTTCCTCGTTTGGTCTCGAGGGGGAAACACCAGGATGGGTTTGTTTGGTGTTAGCTTCAGGTTGGATCCGGATAGGTCATTCTTATCCCTCTCTGATAACCGCCAGTTGGATCGAGTCCCTATAGGTTGTTTAGTGCATTCTGCCGCTGCCGCTTCAGTCCACCATACCTTTGTAGGCGAGGACCGCCGAATTCTAGTCTCGCCGTGTACTGGCCTCAGTACTGACGCTCCTCTTTTTCCTTTGCCCTTTGTCGGCACCCCTTTTGTTTAAGCAGGTTTGAGATCGACGTCGTTAGCAGGTTACCCTTCCGGCTTGGCCTGGGCAGGGTTATGGACGCCATTGGTTATTCTTCAGGGCTCTTAGCCCCATTTGCATCTTGTCCGTAGTCGGACGCTCTATCGTTTTCAAGGTGATTTGGATCTTCGTATATTATATCTGTATTCTTGACTCATGGAGTCGCTGTTGTATATATCTGTTCCGTGGGTCCCATCGAGGACTGTTGTGTAATGTTATTACTTCGTTTTCCACCCGCACGAAAGTGCCTGGTGGGCACCTTTGAATCGTTTCTATGCGGGTTTGGCGGGTTTTCGCTAAAACTTGCATAGGGCCGATTCCGAGGGTGTTACAGAGTGGTATCAGAGCTCAGCAGTTGCGATACCCCACAAGTCCAGCCTGTAGGATAACCTAGCTAACGGCCGAAGTAGAGTGTCAAAACTATTTTTGCAAAGTCGGTTGGATAGTTCTGGTTAGGTCTGATTTTACTCCTTACCCCTCTGCTATTCTCCTCTTATCTCGACGTGTTTTGAATCCGCTCTCGTCTCTTTCTTCGAGTCCAGGAATTTCTCATGGTTGGGTTTTCCGTCGTACCTTCAGGGTTTCGCTTCCTTCTTGGATAACGGTGTTCTACCATCCGGTGTTCATGCTGCCTGAGGAATCCGTCTACTGTGGTACCATTCTTTGTTCCTTGTTTGTGCCTTCCGGTGTTTTCCGACGCGACGACATCATCTACGCCAGATCCGATGCAGAGTCTGCATCACCCCTTTGTTTCCGAACCTCGATTGTCGAGATCTTCAGTCTGATTCCGAGAATGGTTGCACTCTTTTCTACTGATTGTGCGGAGTAATAGTTTGGGTGCGTGATGGATTGGCCCCCATGCCGACTACCCTTTCTATTCGCTTTTGTACATTGAAGTGGACGAGAATGCATCGGTTCCCTCTTTCCATCGAAGTTAGAGGTGGCTTTATTTGTTGGTACCTCTACCTTCGACCTTTTGTTCCGGAGTGTTCTCTCGACGATCACGGACAACAACCCTTGT
Source organism: Avena sativa (assembly GCA_916181665.1). Taxonomy (NCBI): domain Eukaryota; kingdom Viridiplantae; phylum Streptophyta; class Magnoliopsida; order Poales; family Poaceae; genus Avena; species Avena sativa. The sequence continues at coordinate 400,586,364 of OV702284.1, forward strand.
TAGTGGTGTCGTGAGGATCTACACGAAGCAAGAAGACGTAGTTCGCCGACCTTCCTTCCGGTACCATGAGGCAGATCTCGAGGGCGAGATCCATTGTTAGTGGTGTCGAATTGTGGCATCCCGCAAAACCACTACTAGAAAATCGCGTTGAATTTGTGCATTGCATCGTCATCATCATGCATTGTTTGCATAAAACTATTTTCGCAAAGCATGTTTTTGTTTTCTAAAACGCCCCGTCTTGTTTTCAAACACAAACCCGGGTCTCCGGATTATTTTGTTGTCTACTATCGGTTTGCAAACGGTGCATTTAAAAATAAATAAAAGATTTAATTATTTTTAGTGGGGCAGTCGAACGGGCCGAATGACCCGAACGACCACCCCAGAAATATAATCGGTCCAACCTAATCCTAAAGCTACCAGATAACCTACCCAGCCCTCCCCTCCACCTCACCTGGACCAGTCCCACGCTGCCACCTCACCCTCTTTCCCCCTCTACCCAACCCCATGCTGCCACCTACCCCACTCCCTCTCTCCACCTGGATACACACCCCTCCCCAACACACACAGCACACAGCAACGCACGCTACACACACAATCCCCCCCACCGACCAGCCCCCTCGGGATCCCTGTCTGTGGCCCACCCCGGACCCCGCGCGACCACGCCTCCCTCACCCCGCTTCTTCCTCCGCTCGACCGCCCCGCCCCTTCCCCAGTTCCCCTCCGGCGACCAGTCCCTCCCGGCGCGCCCTTGACCGCCCCCTCGCCGTCGTGGCCGACGAGCCGCCGGCCTGCGTGCGCCGCCCTCGGGCCTCCCCGCGTCGCCTCCCCCTCCCCCGGCTGCTCCCTCCGCCGCCACCGTCCGCGCTCCGCCTCGCCGCCCGCTCCTCTGGCCCTCCTCTCTGCGCCGCCTCGCCGGACCGCCGGAGCCCGCGTTCGCCGCCTCGCGCCGTCCTCCCCGTGCTCCGCCTGGCCTCCCTCCCCTCCCCGCTCGAGTCTCCTCCGGCGCCGCCCTCCTCCCGGCCAGGCGCGGCCCCGCCCCGCGCTCGTCCCGGCACCCTCTTTCCCCGCGCCCGAGCCACCATGGCCTCCGTCGAGCTTCCCCCGCCGCCAGCGCCCGTCCCTCCTCCAGCCGCCGCCGCGGGCCTGCGCTCTGGCCAGGCCAAGCCGCCTCCTCGCCGGCGCCCGCCGAGCCTCCCCCCTTCTAGCTCTGCCGCCGCCGCGGTCGTCCCTCCTCGATGCGGGCCCAGCTCCGGCCGCCCTCCATCGGCTCGGCGCCCCCTCGAGCTGACCTCTGTCCAGGCTGCACAAGCCCGAGCCGCCCCTGCGTCCTCCTCGTCCGGGTGTCCGCAGCACATGCCCCCGCAGCCGTCTCGCGGTGTTTGCCCGGCGCTTGATCCAAGAGTTGGAAGCCAAGATCGGCCCGAAGACCATGTGCTACTACAAGTCCGTTGTTGCCCACGGGACCAAAACCCCCAAGACCGACCCGAGTCGAGACCCGGGAACTATGCAAGACCACGGCGCCGGCACCGGAAACCGAACCTCGACACGCCAAGTTCGCCGAGACCCCGTCCCCGAAGGACTCCGACAGGGAACCGACAAGATCTACATCACGGACGCCAAGTACTCCGTCATGGACCCGATTGAAGCAAACCCGAAGACGGTAGGTGCGACAAGTACTTCTCCCCAGATCCGATGCCGAGAACCCGGACGCTAAGGTCGTCGACACGGTTATGACATGAACTTCCGCTCGGCAATGCCAAGTGCTCCTTCCCGGATCCGAAGACCATCGGTCAAGTTCACCACCGACAAAAGACGGACTACCAGTTCTACTTCACGGATACCAAGCGACAAGATCTACTACCCCGATCCGAAGACCCTAACCCCGGAATCCGAGAACGCTTCCGCCGATTCCGTCGAACCCTGGACCCTGAGACCGACCCCGAACCCCGGAACCCCAAGTTCGCCGAACCCTAAATGTGTGAACCCCTTCCCTAAACCCTATTTTATAACCTAATATAACTTGTCGCATAATAATTGTCTTGCATGCATACACTCATGTGGTTTGGGGGCCTTATGCCGATTCACCTAATAATTAAACATGGGGCCCATATGCAGGCAAATCTAGTCTCATATTGGCCTCATTTAAATTTGTGTAGCGAACCGGTAACTCATCTTGCCTTGTTAAAACAACATTTAATTTGCGGGGTATCTAAATAACTTGAACCATTTAATTAATTGTCGGGACCCCCGGTTCCGCTTAATATGACCTAAATGCATTGCACCTTTGCCATGCCATGCATCATATCATAAGCATGCCGATCTTTTGCCGTAGTATTAAATATTGCATCCGGTGTTTATTCTAGTGTTTTGCTTCTTCGCGGATAAGGCCGTTGAGTTGATGCGAGTGTCGCCCCGATCTTCGGTTGAACCTTCGACAATGTTTTCAGGCGAGCATCTCCCCCTTTCTACCTATCTTACTTTTATAGTATTTATTTCCCTCCTGTTGATCTATTGCTATCCGTTTTGCGATGCTCTAGTTTCCGTACCCGAGATATCCCTTGCCGCCTTATATTTTCCTTGGACACATCCTATTACCTATTGTTTGGTAGATAGTTGGACTTGCGCGTCGTAGTCGCTTGCTCAAGTGCTGTTGCGTGTTGTCAAATGCCACAGTTGTTGGAGTAATGCCGCATGTGTGTTGTTGGAGATGATCATAGTTTTACTTATCGTTCACTTTAATTCCTGTTTAACAACTAAAATTGAAGTAAGCAGAGGCATCGGTGGGTGATAGATAATATTTGGTTTCCGAACGCCCACTTGTGTCCCGTAGGACCCCGAGTACTTGATACCTGTTCCTTGATTTATCGCGCTATCCACATCCGGGAGGTATATGGGACCCCCCTGAGCCAGAGCTTGATTCAGACTTATTTCTTGGGGCCACAAACTAGTTTGAGGTTTTATTTACGATCCTGTACTTATGCCATGCTTTACTGCTTTATTTAAATTGTGCGACAGATAGCACCTGTACTGTTTAGGATCGGGACACGATTCCGCGGTGTCGACAAGCCCAGTTTTGGGTTCCCAGTCGTTCACAGCCGTATACCCAAACCTTGAGTCCGTCTTGGAGCTTGCTTACTTCGTTGCGGGTAGCTTAATGGGGTGGCCCCCTGAAATATTTCTGAATCCTGTGATTGCTTTGTCGTGAAGGCCTCGTTGGGTTTTGATTTGGTTTTTCCGAGGTTGATCGAGTGTGTGTTGCTATTGGTGCACCCCGGCCGGGTAAAACTTTCTGAAAGCCGTGTCCGCGGTTATGGACGACTTGGAGCACAGTATCTCGACCATAGACAAGCATAACTAAAGTTTATTGCTATAAATTTGACTTTATAATGACTAGTAATCAGCTTCACTATAATGGAATGGCTAATTAATACTGCCCACAATTGCTTGTTTGGAGTGTCGCTTGCGACCATTGTACCTGACTAGTAAGTATGACAACTACAACGGAATGGCTAAATAAAAGTGCCAACAACTGCTGGGTTTTGGGTTATCTCATGCTAAATGAATCTGACTAGTAAGTGTTGCCACTATCACGGAATGGTTAACTAAAAGTGCCCACTGCTTATTTTATCAGGATGATTATCTATACCTGACTAGTAATTGCTGCAACGATAACTGAATAAATAAAACTGCCAACTGTGTGAGTTCCTCGGTTGACTTCCTCGTTTGGTCTCGAGGGGGAAACACCAGGATGGGTTTGTTTGGTGTTAGCTTCAGGTTGGATCCGGATAGGTCATTCTTATCCCTCTCTGATAACCGCCAGTTGGATCGAGTCCCTATGGGTTGTTTAGTGCATTCTGCCGCTGCCGCTTCAGTCCACCATACCTTTGTAGGCGAGGACCGCCGAATTCTAGTCTCGCCGTGTACTGGCCCCGTACTGACGCTCCTCTTTTTCCTTTGCCCTTTGTCGGCACCCCTTTTGTTTAAGCAGGTTTGAGATCGACGTCGTTAGCAGGTTACCCTTCCGGCTTGGCCTGGGCAGGGTTATGGACGCCATTGGTTATTCTTCAGGGCTCTTAGCCCCATTTGCATCTTGTCTGTAGTCGGACGCTCTATCGTTTTCAAGGTGATTTGGATCTTTGTATATTATATCTGTATTCTTGACTCGTGGAGTCGCTGTTGTATATATCTGTTCCGTGGGTCCCATCGAGGACTGTTGTGTAATGTTATTACTTCGTTTTCCACCCGCACGAAAGTGCCTGGTGGGCACCTTTGAATCGTTTCTATGCGGGTTTGGCGGGTTTTCGCTAAAACTTGCATAGGGCCGATTCCGAGGGTGTTACAGTGAGGAGGGGGGCTCCTTTTATAGGAGGAGGGGGCACCCAAGGGGTGGCCTCCGGCCATGGGGGCTGCCCCCTCCCCTCCTTCATTCATGTGGGTGGACACTCCACTCACAAAATGCCCTTTAAATCCCCCCACTCAAAAGTCCACTCAAATTCCCATTAAATTTCCACCAAATTTAATGCAAACTCTCATTAAATAAAACTCTTTTATTTTATTCAGAATTTTGTCAATTACTTTAATGACAAACATTCACAAATAACCCCTTGCTAGAATTCCATTTCACATGCATAACCACTTTATGCAATTTCACCCGAAAACCTGTTTCGGTATCTAGTGAAATAAATTCCTGCGCTTGTTTATTCTTTCGGCATGAAACTTTTGCTCCAATTGGATGTCAGTGTCTCTTAAGTGTGTCACCCTACGGTTCGTGAATAATGCGGACATGATCGAGACCCCTCTCGGATCAATAATCAGAAGCGGGATCTGGAGACCCATACTGACTCCCACACATTCAACGATGACTTTCTTGTGATCGTCGGAACCTTTTACGCTAGTATCTTAATCCCTTTGTTTCATGATATATTACATGTCCGAGATTCGATCATCGGTATCTCCATACCTAGTTTGATCTCGTTACTGACATGCACTCTTTTCTTGTTCCCGTGATATAACATTCTAGTGATCAAATCACTTGCTTGCAAGCTAATCAATGTGATATCACCGAGAGGGCCCAGAGTATATCTATCCGTCATCGGGATGAACAAATTCCACTCTCGATCCATGAGCCTCAACATAACACTTTATTAGTTCTGAATCCATATTTATAATCACCCTGTTACGGTGTGACGTTTGATGTTATCAAGAAACTCTTCCGGTGTTAGTGATTGACATGATCTCATGGTCTAAGGATTAGGATCACTTCGTAAGTTGTTATAGCAATATAAACTCAATGACTTTGATCGTAATGCTATACTTCGGATGAATGTTCATCACATCATTACACTAATGTTGTGATCCCGTTATTAACAACATCCAATGTCCATGATCATGAAACCTTGATCATCTTGTTAATCAACGAGCTAGTTTATGAGAGAGGCATAACTAGGAACTTTCTGTTTGTTTATTAAACACACATGTATTAACGTTTCCGTATTAATACAATTATAGAATGTACAATAAACATTTATCATAAATAAGTAATACGATAATAACCACTTTATTATTGCCCCTCGGGCATATTCCCTTCAGTCTCCCACTTGCACTAGAGACAATAATCTAGTTTGAGAACTTTGCGTATTGAACACCTATGGCTTTCTGGTGTTCCATATACGCAATTGCAAGTTGTTAACATAATCTACAGATCTGATGCTTTCAGGTCCGTGTGTATTTGCATGTCTTTGCGTCTTCACGCATCACTCATTCTCCAATGAGATGGCATTGTATAAATTTGGTCTTTCGGTGAGACCTTTAGTTCCTTGGGGTTAAAACACGTCGATACTATTGTCATACAATATATCTTTAGTGTTAGCCCGTTGCGAACCACACCTTAGTTTGATAACAAACTTCTTGACACAAATTCCCTCCTTTGCTGCTACTATAGCAGTCATATACTTAGCCTTTTGTTGTAGTATTCGTCACAATGTCTTAACTTTGGAACTCTTTCAAATCCATCATGGAAACTTTCTTTCCATTTCATTGTGCCACTCATAGTTTAAATTGAGATAAACTTAATTTGTATCTTGTGACAAAACTAGTATCAATGTAATGCTTTACAATGAACTATTTGTAATTGTTTGTCACCTCTACACAAATATATTCTTAGTTCTTCCAAAAGATCATAAGAATATCCTCACTATCGTCCAATGATCATTTTATGATTCATTCTGGTATATGCTCATAACACTTAGAGCATAGGACATATCTGGATGTGTACATATCATGGTATGATTGATCAAAACATTCTCGTGGTTTCACTCATCAAGTGTCAAAACACTTGAATCTTGTTTCACTTATCAAGTGTCGATACACTTGAATCTTGATACAATTCCTTTCCATGCAACAAGAACTGTTTCTTGTCGTTTCTATATTGAACTCCTTCAATATCTCATATATGTATGTTTGGCACAACCATATTGGCATCACAGTCTATCCACTATAGACATTCATGCTAAATATTCGGGTTTTGCCTAAGTCTTTCATCAAAATGAAATTCTTAAGCTTTGTCAATAAAATATACATCATTTCCAATCAACAAGATGTCCTCCACATAATGTATTAGAAATATGTCTTAGCGCTCCCACTTAATTTCTTGCAAATGCAAGCATCTTCATCGTCTCCTGATGAAAACTCCTTTTCATCACGGTGAAGATTCCAACTCCGCGATGCTTACTTCAACCATTAAAGTTTGCATGCCCTTTTTTTGAATTAACAAAACCCTTTGGATCGTGTCATGTACACGTCCTAGGTAACCATTCTATTAAAAGAACTTTGTTTTGTTTATTCATCTATCATATACCAAATTATATGTAGTGGTTGCTACTTTAATCCGTCCAGACTAAATATCGCTATGAAAGATCAAATCTTGTCATAGTCAACTCCTTGAACATTGTCGTAAAATACTTTACGACATGTCGACTATTTCATAGATGTGAAACATCCATGTCTGTTTCTTTATAGATCCAAATACGACCGATAGGTTTTTACACCTTTCCGGAGGGTCTTCCAAGTTCAAAACTTGATTTCTCGTGTATGGAACTATCACGGATTTTATGGCTTCAAGCCATTTGACGGAGTCAGGGCCCATCATCGCTTCTTTGCATGTAGTCGGTTCATCATTGTCAAACAATAATGATTTACTCTCAAATCTAAGTATTTGATTGTTTATCCGACCGACTTGGTTCAATAAGAACTTAGATCTCCGTGACCATAACCTTTGAGGCACATAATCTATGAGCATTATGGCAGCCTCCGGAACAATTTCCGGCGCTGCGCAACTCAGCACATTTAGCTAAGGTTCGTTAACCTTATCAAAGTTCTATTGTCCTCCCACTTAACATTATGAAAAATTTCTTCTTCAAGAAACTTCACGTTTCAAGCGACAAACCCTTTTGTCCTTGGTGTTATGGAGGAATAACCAATTGTTATTCGAAATAACCTACAAAGACATGCTCATCCGACTTCGGTTGTAAACATCTCACTTATGTTTAGCATACCAAAATTTAAGAAATGACAACTTGGGTTTTACCCCAAACCATAACTTCCATGGTGTCATTTCAATGGATCAAGATGGAGCTCTTTTCAGTGTAAAAGCGGAAGTCTCTAAAGCTTTAATCTTTTAAAACATAATGACACTTTTATAAATAACACCTTTGATCCAACCATGTTAAACAAGGTTTCCTTACAAATCTCAAACACTCCATATTCCTATGGTGTTTCGGGAGATGTAAATCTAGGTGTTTTGCTAAACTTGTAACTCAAATAAATCCCTTTTATGATAAAATCATAATTCATTTATTTTTCTTGTTACACTTGTAACTCAAATAAATCCCTTATGATAAAATCATAAACCATTTATTTTATTGTTACAATGATTTTCACTTCATCTTGAAAGTCTTTGAAACGTTTTTCAAATATTTCATACTTCTTTCTCATTAAGTGAACATTCACTCAAATTTTCGGAGAAAGCATATGAAGTTGAAACTCATCGCTTACGACTACACATAATGGACTACATACATCGATATGTATAAATTCCAATATTTTAGTCGTTCGTTCTTCTTTGGCCTTTGAACGAAGTTTTTAATTATCCCGAGGAAAGTCTCACAAGCGTCACTTGATCAAATCAAAGACTCCAAAAATCCATGAATATGGAGATTCTTCATGTTTTCTTTCCAATATAATTTAAACGGCGATATCACTTCGTAAGTGATATTTCAATCATTTGTCTTGCGACATTTTAGCATTAGGTTTTATGGATGTGATTTCTCCAACTAGATTTGTAAATCATCCATCTTATATGGAACACGGTAATTATTTGAACAACCTTTGTTCTCATAATACCTGATTTAAATAACAATTATTAAAACAAATCTTGAAGTCAAGCTTTGATGTCAACGAGAAATACAAACAACGGTTTGTTTGTTTGTTTTCGATGAACATCATCACATATTCTCTTGCTAGTTACTTAGGTCATTGTGGTTCATGAATTGCGTTGTTCCGTATGACATTTCATACCAACCAATTCGGTATCCAATACCCAAGAACCACATTGTTTAACAAGCAAAGAATACAACCATAACATGTATATCATATATATACCTAAATTGGATATTTCCAATCTTTTCTTTTCTGCCAAATATATTTTATAGATTCTCTTTCAGCATTTCCTTTTCCTTTTAAAAGAATTTATCAACATCAAAAGTGGCGCCATATACATGACACATAGTCCAAAACATGTATATTCAAATAATAATACCTTTTGACTTGCACTTTGAAGTAGATCACCATCATCAAATGATCGGTATTCTTTCAAAATCCATTCTTTAGTAATCTTTTAGTGTAGTAAACATTTTACATACATATTCTATTCACCCTTATCATGACGACTTTCATGATCAAGCTACTTTAGCTTATAAAGGCGAATCGTGAGTATAACATTACTTTCCAAAATCCTTTTGGATGATTAGGATGTCTAGCATCTCCAACCATCGCAAATTCTCATCCAATATGAGAACATATATTATACTCTATCATATTGCAACCAAAACATTGTTTCAGATATCGTTATATCTGCCACACATGATGGTTTCTGAAACAATTCTTTCAGCTCCTAGATAAACTTGATATTAAAACAATCAAGAATCGTGGAGGCAAACATGATACTTAAGATACTAACACTGGAATTGTTACTCTCGATTTAATACCAACTATTAAATTTCCCGGAGTAAATAGAGTTTGCTGAAAGTTTGCAATAGGACTTTAAACTTTAGATTGACACTCAACACAATATGATACCAGTTCGTAAAGTATATATCCAGATTTCTATAGTTCTATTATCTCAATTATAACTAAGTATAAGGCGGCGAACGAATGCCAATGACTACAACAAATTGTGCAAATTCACTTTGATTTAATTTATGATAAATTGAGTTCTACTAATCCAAATTAGAAATAAACTCCCACTCAAAAACGACATCCCTCGTGTCTTTTTGGTGATTACATGAACCAAATCCACTACACCAAGTCCGATCATCACGTGAGTCGGTATAGCTTCAAAGGCGAGCATCAAATGGTCAACATATCAAAACATATGACTCATGCTTAACCTTTCAGTCCGTGTTCCGAGGCCATGTATGTACATGCTAGGCTCGTCAAGTAAGAACCTTAGTATTCGCGTGTGTAACTGTCTTACACCAGAGATATGCTCGTGGATTCAAGTACACCCGATCATCACGTGATGTCTTGAAGCGACGAAACATTGTCGGTGCATACTTAAGGAAGAACACATTCTTATCTTGATATCTAAATGAGGGATCATCTTATTTTGCTAATAAAACGCCAAACAAGCAATATAAGATGCTATCAAAACATCACATGTTTATAAGTGAAATAATATGGTTCCCGCATATGATCTCCATCATGTGCACCGTGGTATGATCACTATCATACCTTTATGTGTAAGGCCAAGGTCTATGGAACTTACACGCTATGTGTGTTGTAAGAGTATCATCTCATACTTCTACTTACAACATCACCATATCATAACACTAGCCCAGCAACAATCTAAACTAGACGCCTCTAATTTATCCATTGCAAGTTTTACGTGGCTTAGGGCTTTCGAAGATAGAACCGTTTTTACCTACGAACATGAACCACAACGAGGATAACAAAATTGTTGACAACTCGTTGCAAATTAGATATTGACTATAGTAGGAGAGACAGAAACCCGCTAGCCACTTATGCAAAACTAGTTGCATGTCAAGCGTGGAACAGGTCTCATGTGCGAGGACATGTAAAGTTTGTCCGGGCCGCTTCATCCCACTATGCCACCAATATCCAAAGTACAGCTAAGAAGCAATAAAATGATCATCATCGCCCACATACTCATATGTGTACTACCCGTGCAAAGTATCTACGCATAGATCCGGCTCTGATACCACTGTAGGGTTCGCAGCATAGAAAACAAAAATTTTCCTACGATGGGAACAACTATGTACCAAGATCTATCTACTAGATACAAACAACGGGCGGATGTATATCCGTAGAGAACATACCCTTGAAGACCGACAAAGCTTAACGAGTCCAAACTCGTTGTTGATGTAGACGATCTCTTGCCGATCTCAAGATCGAGAGGAAGTCCTAGCGCCGCAAAACAGCAGCGCATCCGTGCTCGCACACACGTTCGAGGCACCGAGCAACCTCCGCCTCCTCGCTCCAGTGATGCAGCGGAAGCACAACTCTTTCTTGCCGAAAAGCCACCGGGAACATGTATCTCGCTAGTCCGAGACCATGGGGAATAAATTCTAGAGGTTGAGAGAGATCCTTCACGAGGAGGTGTGTGAGACAAGTGAGGAGGGGGGCTCCTTTTATAGGAGGAGGGGGGCACCCAAGGGGTGGCGGCCGGCCATGGGGGCTGCCCCCTCCCCTCCTTCATTCATGTGGGTGGACACTCGACTCACAAAATGCCCTTTAAATCCCCCCACTCAAAAGTCCACTCAAATTCCCATTAAATTTCCACCAAATTTAATGCAAACTCTCATTAAATAAAACTCTTTTATTTTATTCAGAATTTTGTCAATTACTTTAATGACAAACATTCACAAATAACCCCTTGCTAGAATTCCATTTCACATGCATAACCACTTTATGCAAATTCACCCGAAAACCTGTTTCGGTATCTAGTGAGATAAATTCCTGCGCTTGTTTATTCTTTCGGCATGAAACTTTTGCTTCAATTGGATGTCGGTGTCTCTTAAGTGTGTCACCCTACGGTTCGTGAATAATGCGGACATGATCGAGACCCCTCTCGGATCAATAATCAGAAGCGGGATCTGGAGACTCATACTGACTCCCACACATTCAACGATGACTTTCTTGTGATCGTCGGAACCTTTTATGCTAGTATCTTAATCCCTTTGTTTCACGATATATTACATGTCCGAGATTCGATCATCGGTATCTCCATACCTAGTTTGATCTCGTTACTGACATGCACTCTTTTCTCGTTCCCGTGATATAACATTCTAGTGATCAAATCACTTGCTTGCAAGCTAATCAATGTGATATCACCGAGAGGGCCCAGAGTATATCTATCCGTCATCGGGATGAACAAATTCCACTCTCGATCCATGAGCCTCAACATAACACTTTATTAGTTCTGAATCCATCTTTATAATCACCCTGTTACGGTGTGACGTTTGATGTTATCAAGAAACTCTTCCGGTGTTAGTGATTGACATGATCTCATGGTCTAAGGATTAGGATCACTTCGTAAGTTGTTATAGCAATATAAACTCAATGACTTTGATCGTAATGCTATACTTCATATGAATGTTCATCACATCATTACACTAATGTTGTGATCCCGTTATTAACAACATCCAATGTCCATGATCAGGAAACCTTGATCATCTTGTTAATCAACGAGCTAGTTTATGAGAGAGGCATAACTAGGGACTTTCTGTTTGTTTATTAAACACACATGTATTAACGTTTCCGTATTAATACAATTATAGCATGTACAATAAACATTTATCATAAATAAGGAATACGATAATAACCACTTTATTATTGCCCCTCGGGCATATTCCCTTCACCCTCGAGTGATCGGATCCAGAAATGCATGGCTGTGCTACATAAGGTTAAGAGTTAACCTAGTAAAGGGATTCCGAATCACAGTATCGAGAAAGAGAGGTCATCTTGGAGCTAGACCAAATATCGTGAGGCAAAGGGAAAGACATGTACTAAACCTTGTGATGGTTCGTCCGATATGATCTTTGTATGTGTTTAGGAGTTGGCACGTCTTGCTAGAGGCCGCTACCAACTATTGACAGAATAAGTGTATTCGTGTCATGTCTATACGCATATGAACCTATAGGGTCACACACTTAAGGGGCTGGAAGCCTAATGAGGATTGGATCCTAATTAGACCAGGCTTAGGCTACTAATGGGCTGCTAATGTAGAAGCCCACTAGGGACGCCTATATAAGAGAGGGTGGGGCGAGATGACCAGGGTTAGACCTTAGACCATTCCACCCAGCCACCACACCTCTCGCCTGTGTTGCACGCGCGGACCTAGCAGTCCGGCGTCTGAAGCTTCCACCCCGCACGTGTGGATACCTCGGAGGTGCTGCATCTGTAGCACTTGGACGAGCCGCGCAAGGGGAGCTTCTCATGGGACGAGGACAAGGAGGATACGTGGAACGTCTGCACTACCTCGACGCGCTTCATCGATTCCGCGACTGCGCGTCTAGTGGTAATCTCGTGATCTATGACAACAGTAATCCTGGTATACGCAGTAGAATTTTTTTGATTTGCGCTAGTGTAGCCTACTCGTATCCCTTCAGTGGTATCAGAGCCGATGCTGTTTAGTTATAGGTTCGGGATGTTTGCATATGGTGATATGCAGATTGATATGAATGATGTGATTGTTTATATGGCGGTGGTTCAGGATTGATCTATGATCTTGCTTTCCGTGATCGTGATTCTGAGGTTGTCGAACGACTTACCCCTACCAGTCGGTTTCCGCCATCGGGGTAGACAGTGATACATAAATCCTGCTGAATCATGCGAAGATCAATATGATTGATTGAATCGAAACCTAGATCTAAAATCGATGTACCGTGATCAAAGGAGTTTGATTGAATCGGGACAGGAGTCGGTTATGGTAAAATTGATTTGCCGGTCAAAATCCTTATAGAAAATTGTGAAGATACCGCGAGGGGCGCTGCCCCTTCGAACCCCGCAGGGGAGACCCCCCTTAATCGTAGCCCCTTTTGTACCTCGTTAAGATAACTAGGTGCTGCGATGTCACATGATCTGGTAGAATGTGATTCTATGCATAACTTGTTTTGCAGGATGTATGTGATTAGTATGGCCCATATGTGTATGTGATGCATGTATGAAAATTTGCATGACTTGCGTGTCGTGAGTAGGCAACACGGGTGGAGCCATATGTGTTGTCATTTATTGTAATGGCCTGCGTGCCAACTTGTGATGATCCCAATACTATGTAATTTTGATTACTAGTTGTTAGGAGTAATAGCTTGCAAAGGCGGACCCAGAAAGTTTTCAAAGCCTGGGCAAGCCAAAGCGTGACTAAAATTTTATGGTTGTGGTTTGTTGCGGTTGTGGTTATGGTAAGCTTCTTGTGTCAACCAAAAAAGAATCTTCATTTCTATAATTTAAACAATTTTATGTTCAATAGTATAACTTCAAGTTTATTTCAACCATATATATGAAATTCATCTCAATTGAGAAAATGCAGTTCCAAATTTAGAAATTGGGAGATTAATAGCATTTATGCTAAATGCAAACCTAGTTGTCTTCTATCCGGAGCTACTGAGACCAAATAAACATGTCGGTTAGAATTTCCCCTTCATTTCCGCCCGCCATAGTCGCCATCATGCTGAGCCGGTGTCGCCTCGCTTCCGCTTGTGCCACCCGTCGGGCTCGCTCTCCCCCACCACTCTGACTCCGACTAGGAGTACGTCTCCCCAGACGAGTATGAGCTCTCCACCGACAAGTCGGAGTGGAACGTGGTCGTGTCAGGTGCAGGCGGTCATCTAGAAGGCGGAGGAGCTCACGGAGCACCGAATGAAGTCGGAAATCGTCAACCTAGCCCTCGATTCCGACTAAGCTCACCGATCGCATCTCCTCCACACCCTTGGCTCGAGTGAGATTTCCAGGGGCTGAATTTTTGGAATAAGGGTTAGGGTTACGGTTAGCGACGGATGCATAGTCCATCTTTTGATTTCGCGGTACTATATAAAAACTGAATGATGCAATTTGTGATCTATGCGTAGTTCATGTTTGAATTTTTCCGAGGAGACAACTTTGACAACTTTATAAAATCTTTCGTTTCGCGTTCAGTTTCTATTATGTCCAATGGTTTTGCGAATTGAATATGAGCTAATTCAGTTGCCTTATACACGTTGTTAAAGGCTACAATATACACGATGTGTTTGCCCTCACAATGGAAAAAGACGAGCAACTTAACAGTCAATTGGGAATTTCCTGGGATCGATCGATGACCTCTTTTTTAGGAAAAGATGGATCGGTAACTGGGCACATGCAACAGACCCCGAGCTACTAAAACAGCTAACGGTAGCCCAGTAATTGGAATACAGAGTTCCTGGCCCAATTTGTGGCCCAACATTTGTTGGCGTGGGGCATGGCCGAAGAATTGGCTGCTTAAGCCCGGGCATGGCTGCCTTTGACCATCCGATGTGGCTGTGAGAAATCGCTAGATAGTAGAGACGATAGACGGAGAAGCCCGGGCAGTCGCCCGGGCAACAGGGAGGGTGCGTCCGCCCATGATAGCTTGTATTATTTCTTGGAGTACTCATCACTTGAAAGATGGCTCACATGGAACATGAAGATGGAGATCATCATGGTGGACAGGTTCTATAGCGATGGAGATCACCATGAGAAAATAGGCCATACTGTGTCACATCTATGTGAATGTTATTCTTATGTGTTTTACTACTATGCATGCTTAGATGATAGAAGTAGAACGATCCCTCAGAAAGTTTAAGTTTAACCATGCCCTCCCAACCAAACCTTGCATCATCCTATGCCTTGTACAATCGTTGGTGGGCCTATGAAATTAGGGTGCCGCGGTCTTCCTTGGCTGGATGGGTTTGTATCAGATACCTACACGCATAAGGGTTGGTGAGCTTGACAAGGTCATCTTAACAGTTAAGGACCTTGGGGCATAAAGGTTGGGCGCCTAGTTTTGACATAGAGATGTCACCCAACAACAAGAGTCATATGTGATATGATTAGCAAGTGTTGCTTACTGATTTACCTTGTCTTCTAGCAGTGATGCTAAAGCTCACTAGTCGACTTGTTAATTGTGGATCTTGAATCACTTAGTATCAATAGAGGGATATTGATTTAAGTGGGAGTATATTCTATTAAATTGTTTAATATGTTTTACTCTTTCATGGTTACATGGCTTAGTATTTTGCATGTTTTCTGTTGTAGATCAATGGCACCAAACACTACATCACCTTTCTCTTTGCGTTCGATTCTTGACAAAGATAAACTAAATGGAACAAACTATTCGGACTGGGTCCGTAACCTGAGAATTGTTCTCAGGTCTGATAAAAAGGAAACGGTTCTGGATACCCCAATCCCCGATGAACCTGCTGATAATGCATCTGCTGCCCTAAAGAACGCCTACAAGAGAGCATGTGATGATTCTCTTGAGGTTAGCTGCCTTATGCTTGCATGCATGGAACCTGAACTCCAAAAGAAGTTTGAGGATCAGTATGCGTACGATATGATCGTGGCGCTTAAGGACATGTTCCAAGATCAGCAAGGACTGAGAGGTACAATGTTGCCAAGTCCTT
Organism: Avena sativa; assembly: GCA_916181665.1. NCBI lineage: Eukaryota > Viridiplantae > Streptophyta > Magnoliopsida > Poales > Poaceae > Avena > Avena sativa. Next base: position 400,602,278 of record OV702284.1, read on the forward strand.
TGTTGAATGCAAGCTAGTAGAGGGAGTAGCTGTAGGCCCCCATGTGATCAAAATGGTTGGTTACAGTCAGACTTTGGAAAAGCTTGGTTTTCCACTAGGCCAAGAGTTGGCCACTGACTTCATTTTGGCGTCTCTTCCATCTAGCTATGGGCAGTTCATTTCGAACTACCATATGCATGGGGTGGAGAAGGGCCTTAATGAGTTATGTGGGATGCTAAAAACAGCAGAAAGTGACATGAAGAAGTGTGCAGGGCATAGCCATGTGATGGTTGTGCAGAACAAGCCTAACTTCAAGAAAAAGGGTACTTCTTGGAAGAAGAAGGGAAAGGCTAAGGATACGATCCCTAAGCCTGCACCCAAGCAAAAGGCTGGACCTGCAGGTGACACCGAGTGCTTCTTTTGTCATGAACATGGCCACTGGAAAAGAAACTGCAACAAGTACCAGGCTTCTTTGAAGAAGAGTGGAAGTAAGAGTACTTCCCACTCAGGTACGCTTGTTGTAAATGTTGTGGACATTCTTATCGCTGATTCCTATGTTAACTCTTGGGTATTTGATACCAGATCGGTTGCTCATATTTTCAATTCGATGCAGGGGCTAATAAGGACTAGAGAAGTGCAGAAAGGCAAAGTGGATTTTCGCATCGGAAATAAAGCAAGGGTTGTTGCATTGTTCGTCGGCGTCATGCAACTTCACCTTCCGTCAGGATTTATTATGGAATTGAATAATTGTTATTACATTCCTAGTATGGGTCGAAACATTTTATCACCTTCATGTTTGATGAGGGATGATTATTCATTCGCGAGTGAAAACAATGGTTGTGTAATCTCTAAGAATGATATGCTTATGGCTAATGCTCCCATTGTGAATGGGTTATTTATTTTAAATCTTGATAATGCATATGTTTACAATGTTAGTTCTAAAAGGCTTCAGCCTAATGATTTGAGTCCTACCTATTTATGGCACTGTCGTTTGGGGCATATAAGTGAAAAGTGCATGAAGAAGCTCCATGGTGATGGTCTTCTAACTTCGTTTGATTTTGAATCATACGAGACATGTCAAGCTTGTTTACTTGGAAAGATGACCAAGTCGCCTTTTTCGGGTTTACCCGAGAGAGCGATAGACTTGTTGGAACTCATACATACTGATGTATGTGGACCAATGAGCACGACAGCCAGAGGAGGATATCACTACTTCATTACTTTTACTGATGATTTCAGTAGATATGGTTATGTCTACTTAATGAGGCATAAGTCTGAAACTTTTGAAAAGTTCAAGGAGTTTCAGAGTGAAGTAGAGAATCAACGTGGCAAGAAAATAAAGGCCTTGCGATCTGATCGTAAGGTGAATATTTGAGTCACGAATTTAGCGATCATCTTAAGAGTTGCGAAATTGTTCCACAACTTACGCCGCCCGAAATTCCTCAAAGGAACGGGGTCTCTGAATGGCGTAATCAAACTTTGTTGGACATGGTTCGATTGATGATGAGCCAGTCGGATTTGCCATTGTCATTTTGGGGTTACGCTCTAGAAATGGCAGCTTTCACACTTAATAGGGTACCATCTAAATCATTAGTTAAGACACCATATGAGATGTAGACTGGAAAGTATCCCAGTTTGTCTTTTCTAAAGATTTGGGGTTGTGATGCATTTGTCAAGCAACTTCAGTCGGACAAGCTAACACCCAAATCGGATAAGTACATTTTCGTGGGATATCCGAGGGAAACCTTAGGGTATTACTTCTACAACCGAGAGGAGGGCAAAGTGTTTATCGTTCGTAGCGGTGTTTTCCTAGAGAAAGAGTTTCTCACAAAGGGAACAAGTGGAAGGTCGGTGCGACTTGAAGAAGTTCAAGATGAGCCAGTTGGGGATGCTTCTACGAGTGATGGTATTGTAGCAGAACAAGTTGAGGAACCCTTGGCAACAGAAGCACCACAACCACGAAGGTCGGCGAGGCTCCGCGAAGCGCGGGAATTATTATTGTTAGACAATGATGAGCCTGCGACCTATGCAGAAGCGATGGTGGACCCAGACTCTGAGAAATGGCTGATCGCCATGAGATCCGAGATAGAGTCCATGTGAGACAATCAAGTTTGGAACTTGGTTGACCTGTCTGATGGTTTTAAAGCCATCGAGTGCAAATGGATCTATAAGAAGAAGATTGATATGGATGGAAATGTTCACATCCATAAATCTCGACTTGTTGCAAAAGGTTTTCGACAAGTTCAAGGAGTTGACTACGACGAGACTTTCTCACCTGTAGTGATGCTTAAATCTATACGGATAATTCTAGCCATTGCTGCACATTTCGACTATAAAATATGGCAGATGGATGTCAAGACGGCTTTCCTAAATGGAATCCTAACTGGGGACGTGTATATGATGCAGCCCGAAGGTTTTGTCGATCCAAACAATGTTGGAAAGGTATGCAGACTTCTGAAGTCCATTTATGGGCTGAAGCAAGCATCTCGGAGTTGGAACATTCGATTTGATGAAGTTGTAAAGGAGTTTGGCTTCATCAAAAACGAACAAGAACTTTGTGTTTACAAGAAGGAAAGTGGGAGAGCGCTGGTATTTCTAATCTTATATGTAGATGACATATTGCTGATTGGAAATGACATTCCTATGCTCGAGTCTGTTAAGACCTCATTGAAAAATAGTTTTTCGATGAAGGACTTGGGAGAAGCGACATATATTATGGGCATCAAGATCTATAGAGATAGATCAAAAGGCTAATTGGATTAAGCCAGAGTACATACATTGACAAAGTGTTGAAACAGTTCAGCATGGAAGAGGCTAAGAAGGGGTTCTTGCCCATGTCTCACAGCATTAAACTCAGCAAGACTCAGTGTCCTTCGACTACTGATGAGCGTGAGCGCATGAGCAGGGTTCCATATGCTTCGGCTATTGGATCCATCATGTATGCAATGGTATGTACTCGCCCAGATGTTTCCTATGCTCTAACTGTTACGAGCAGATACCAGGCTGATCCAGGTGAAGGTCACTAGACAGCGGTAAAGAACATCCTTAAGTACTTGAAAAGGACTAAGGATGTGGTCCTAGTTTATGGAGGTGAGGATGAACTCAGTGTAAAGGGTTACACAGATGCGAGTTACCTTAACGACTCAGATGATTCGAAATCGCAATCAGGTTATGTGTTTGTCATGAATGGTGGTGCTGTGAGCTGGAAAAGTTCCAAGCAAGATACGGTGACCTCCTCTTCAACAGAAGCTAAATTTATTGCTGCCTCGGAGGCCGTAAAGGAAGCTGTTTGGATTAGGAATTTCCTGATCACTCACGGTGTGGTTCAGGGCGCGTCCAATCCCTTGGACGTTTATTGTGACAACAATGGTGCTATTGCACAAGCCAATGAACCTAGACAGCACCAGAAGAACAAACATATTCGCATGCGTTACCATCAGATTCGAGAGTTCATTGAGGATGGTAGTGTCATGATATGCAAAATACATACGGACTCAAATGTTGCTGATCCCTTGACTAAGCCTCTCCCGCAGCCCGCGCATGAAGCGCACACAAGAGCAATTGGTATTAGATACATTTTAGATTGACTCTAGTGCAAGTGGGAGACTGAAGGAAATATGCCTAGAGGCAATCATAGAGATGATTATATTTCATATGTATCCATGAGTTATTGTAATGTTCCTTGAATATCCATATCAGGCAACTCGTATTGATTGGCAATTATGTGAATTGTTTGTGAAACTCTTTACTTGTATGGTTATTTAATAGTTGTCCCTAGTCGGAGTTCATGTGAGGACACACGTGAATATTAGACTAGCACATCGATTGGTTGATGACTGTTTCGCAAGTCATAGACATGGAGATGTCAAACCAATGATGTGGACACATGTTATGAACATGGGGTTGGACTGACCCAACTTGAGACTGGCAATTAGTTACAGCTCTCTCTACACATCGTGTACGTTTTGTCCTTAGACCTGAGATTTTCGCATGTACTTGAGATGTGGATCAACCTACTTTGGGGCTATCAAACGCTGCACCGTAACAGGGTAGTTATAAAGGTAGATTTCGGGTTTGTCCTGAAGCATGCTGCAAGGCATGGTCAATCAAGATGGGATTTGCCCCTCTCTACTTGAGAGAGATATCTCTGGGCCCCTCGAGTGATCGGATCCAGAAATGCATGGTCGTGCTACATAAGGTTAAGAGTTAACCTAGTAAAGGGATTTCGAATCATAGTATCGAGAAAGAGAGGTCAGCTTGGAGCTAGACCAAATATCGTGAGGCAAAGGGAAAGACATGTACTAAACCTTGTGATGGTTCGTCCGATATGATCTTTGTATGCGTTTAGGAGTTGGCACGTCTTGCTAGAGGCCGCTACCAACTATTGACAGAATAAGTGTATTCGTGTCATGTCTACGCATATGAACCTATAGGGTCACACACTTAAGGGGCTGGAAGCCTAATGAGGATTGGATCCGAATTAGACCAGGCTTAGGCTACTAATGGGCTGCTAATGTAGAAGCCCACTAGGGACGCCTATATAAGAGAGGGTGGGGCGAGCTGACCAGGGTTAGACCTTAGACCATTCCACCCAGCTGACACACCTCTCGCATGTGTTGCACGCGCGGACCTAGCAGTCTGGCGTCTGACGCTTCCATCCCGCACGTGTGGATACCTCGGAGGTGCTGCATCTGTAGCACTTGGACGAGCCGCGCAAGGGGAGCTTCTCGTGGGACGAGGATAAGGAGACGTTAAACGTCTGCACTGCCTCGACGCGCTTCATCAATTCCGCAACTGCGCGTCTAGTGGTAATCTCATGATCTATGACAACAGTAATCCTGGTATACGCGGTAGAAATTTTTTGATTTGCGCTAGTGTAGCCTACTCGTATCCCTTCACGTGAATGTTATGAATGAACCATAACCATCCACACTTTTCATAGGAAACGGTCCACAAATATCAGTGTGGATCATTTCTAGTGTTGTTATACTTCTATTTGCACCCTTTATAATTTTCTTTACATACTTTCCTTTGATGCAATCTATGCATTGCTCGATGTTTGAGAACTCTAACGGAGGAAGAATGTCATTTTTAACGAGGGTTTCTATTCTTCCCCTCGAAATATGGCCTAATCTACAGTGCCATAACTTCGATGAGTCAAGAGTTCACTTTCTTTTCTTTTGTTCTTTGTTCGACAAGGGAACTTGTTCGCTCACATCACACACAGAAAACACTTTCTCATGCAAGGATAATAAATAAAGCTTGTCATGTAGTGAAGCAACACCCACACAAGTATCTTTCAACCAAATGGCACATTTTCCATGTCCAAAATAACACTCATACATGTCTTTATCCAGGCACGACACACTTATTAAGTTTCTATGGATGGAAGGAACAAATAAAACATCCTTAAGTAGAATAGTAAAGCCATCAGCTAGCTCCAAAGGAATGTCGCCAACAGCCTCCGCTTCTGCTTAAACCCCATTCGCGACCTCAATGAGTCTTTCTCTTCTTTGCAAAGTCCTTGTCGAATGGAATCCCTGTAAAGAGTTGGCAACATGAACAGTTGCACCAGAGTCAATCCACCAAGTAGATTTAGAAAAAAAATTATACAAGGATTCATTTACAAAAGAAACTATGTCTTTACCGTTCTTTGCCATTATGGACTAGAGCCATATTGGGCAATCTTTCTTGAAATGGCCAGGCTTTTTGCAATGGTGGCACTGGTCCTTGTCCCCAGGGATACTTGGCTAATACTGATGCTAGTGCTGTAGGGGGCCCTTGCCATGTGGCTTGGAAGGGGAGCCACCATGGTTGCTGTTGGTGAAGGTCCTCTTCCTGTTGTCCTTCATGTAGTTCAAAGAACCACCGTGAATGGACTTAAGCCTTTCTTCCTCTTGAGAACACATCCCTGTGGTCTTTTTAATGTCCCACTTTTCAGGGGACATGTTGTAGTTAATGACGAAGTTCTCGTACTATTGGGTAAGAGAGGCCATGACAAGATGCACCAGTAGAGCAGGCTTGAGCTCGAGGTCAGCATCCATGGGCTTTAACTTTGCCGCCATGTTTCTCATCCTCAAGATGTGCTCTCTAATGCCATGTGGCCCTCCCGTATACTTTTCTGTCACCAGCTGTTTTAGCAGCTGGGTTGCATACATCTTTGAAGAGCCAGTAAACTGGCTCTTTATCTTTGCTAGATACTCACCAACAGAGGCACACTCTTCGATTGAGCCCACTATTGCGTTCTCAATCGTGTTCTTGACAAAGGCCAAGCACTTTTTGTTTGCATTGACACACTTTTGGTTATCTATTGAGTATGTCCCTCTTTCTCTTTTCCCGTGAAGCATTGTACTCAGTATCATCCCTCACTGGGTCCTTAGGCTTGACTGGCTGTTTGGTATCAACAACCCAGTCCACCTCGATGCAGACAAAGGCCAGGTCTACCTTTTTCCTCCACTCAGAATAGTTATCTCCTCTGAGTAGGGGAATGTCCTTCAGGCAGCTCATGAGCTTGAGACCTCCTGAAAACCATAAAAGATGTGAGACAACCAAAAACAATGGTATGCATTAATCCAACGTTGGTATAAATTAAGCATGCAATTGATTTAAGATTATATCACCGTTGGGTGAAGAAAAAATTAAATGCACCTTTAATACATAATAAAAGGGATCATGATCATGTTTATAATAACGTTGGTCAATTAATAACATGAAGCATAATCAACTTTAAAACATTTAATCACATCTTTTAAAACAAAATTTAATAACCACTTTATTGCATTATAGCAATTTTAAATCAACTATTTGCAGCGGAAACTATATTACAACATTCATAAACTTTAAACTTTACATATTTTTTGTCACTTTCATATTCTCTAATCAAATATTCACTTCCCCTGTGCTCGAGGAGCATGATCCGGAGGGGATTCCGGAGCTGGTGTCAGAGCTAGTGTCGGCGTTAGTGGCCATGGGAAAGGGGTCGACGGCGTGGGTGTGCGGTGGTGGCGGTGCTTCCCGTCGGCCTAGCGCAAACCCTAGATTGGTAGGGATTTCGGTGGGGGCTGTGGCGCACGGTGAACCTCGTACAGTGTGCGTCCCCCCCCCCCCACACACACACCTCTTTATATGTGCGCTGGCGACAGGGGCCCACCAACCATGATAAGGTTGGGCGCCCCCGATCAGGGCGCGTTTGAGGGACTCCGTTCGGGCCGTTGGGCTCGAACATGGAGAGATCAATCTAACACTTCTGTGGCATAGTTACCATAGTCATGGAGATGGAAGCTTTGGCCTGGTGGCACCGCCGATACACCCAATGCGAGATAAGAGTAAACGAGGACAAAGTTAGATTTTGTCATGATCACAATTATAACACGTCAAAACCCTTCCTCCGTGTCGCTTCCCAGGTGACACCGGGGGCGCACACGTCTGCAGCCACTCCAACCTCCCCACCGGCGCTCCCTCGCCGCTGGCTTCGCGTCATGGTGGTGGCGGCACCACGCTGCCAAACAGTACCGGGGGTGGCTCATCATGTTCGTGGTGTCGGTGGTCGTCGGGATTTGCTGGGGAAGACGATGGCGGCGGGCCAGCGCAGGCAAGCCGAGGCGGCGGTCTCGGGGGCGCGGTGGGTGCGGCGGTGAGGCGGGCTGCCGCCTCCTCGGCGCGGTCGTCGTGCGGGAGGCCACGGATTGAGGTGTCCCCAAGATCCGTCAGAGCTGAAAGCTTCTGCAAAGGGGTCACCGCATGTGGCAGGCTGTCAGGGAGCGGTGGATTCGGCCAGTGGCTGCACCTCCACAGCGGAGGTGGTCGCGGAGCGAGGACAACGACGCAGCAGCGTCACATTTGGTGGGAAGGGCGTTCAGATCTTGGGCGTCTCGTGTTGCGTGTTGGGGCACGCCGAAGTGTGGTGTTGTCTTGCTGCCGGTCGGGCTAGTGGTGTTGTGACGGCGTCTATTGTCTTGGCTCTGTTGGTGGGAGGATGTGCAGCTAGACCCGTCTGTGGCTTGGCAGTGGCAAGGAGGCAAGGAGGTGGTGCGCTCTCGGCTGTAGTGGCTGATGGGTTTCTCGTTGGGTGGCAATGTATGTTCGGTTGTGGCTTGCAGTTGCAGTTTCGGATCATAGGAGGTGGAGATTCCCTAGGAGAAATCTTCGTTCTGGCTTTGTTAAGAGCCGGCGGTGGTGACACCCGTGGGTGCTGTTTACTTTCTTGGAACCGTCGCTGAGGGCTCCTCTCCTTGTTTCGTGGTCTTCCGGAGGAAAATCTTAGATCCTTTGGGATCGGATGATGAAGGCGCTGCACGTCTTTCTCCTCCTTGGGGGCATAATTTTCGGAGGCAACTGCAACTTGGAGACTAGTGGATGGAGGCTAGGCCGCGTGGTTGCTGAGATGGCCCCCTCAGGGGGCGTTGAGGTGCGGTTTGGCAACGATGATGCGTTTGAGTTGAGCTTGGGTAGCGGCTTGGGCTTCGGTAGTCGATCTTTCCGGCGTGTCCGATGGGTTCTTTTCTCCTTCGTTGTGTAGCTGTGGATTCAAAACTACGGCGAAGCGTGTCCAGGCAGCGACAATGGCCGGTGACTGGCGGTCTTTGCAGAGGACTCGGTCGGCGCAAGCCCATTATATTTCTCTTGTGAAGCTCATCGTCAAAGCCGGAGCTGTTTGTCCTTGGCATGTCTAGTCGACTGATGGGTTTTGGCGTCGCTTGTACCGAGGCTTCATTCGGGTCGTCGAAGGTTGAAAGGGCATGTATGCCCCCATGTGTGGTTTTGGTAATTAATGACAATCTCTATGGACTAATGTGTAAATTGAGTTTCACTTTTAGGTTTGTCCATTGGCATCGCTTGGGCCATGTGTTGGTCTCAAGGTTAAAAGATGAAGAAATGTACAAGGGCTTTGTGCCATTGGAATCATGAAGAAAGAAGGAGCTTGAAGGTTGATCAAGACAAGTGAAAAGAGTTGCATCAAGATGGATCAACCTCAAGAAGGGATGAAGAAGGGCAAGCTCAAGATGCGCCATCTCTAGAAGATATCATGCTTGAAGCTTGCCATCCTCATGATCATGGAGTGATGAAGACAAGTTCAAAGAAGAGGTTTCCCCATGGAATATGGGGGAGCAATTTGCAAGTCTTCATCTTCATCAAGCAAGAGCAAACAAGAAAGGTGTTCCTACTTCAGAAGAACAAGACGGCCTACATCAAGTTTAAGTGGGATGGTCAAGGCAAAGGTATGATCTTGATAGGGCTTCTCTTTTGCTGGTATCATGTTGTTGGGAGACCGGGTTTAGGATAGATAGCTGTACTATCAAGAGGGGCTCTCAAGCGGGTGTCTCGATCGCATAATTCGGAGAGAGCTCAAACCTTTGCATTCATAGCATCATATTTCTTGGTTTTTATTTGGTTCTTCTCCATGAGAGTATCTAGAGATTGTGGTTATCATCATAACAATCTCTAGTTCATCAAATAAGGATTTTCCTTGCATATCTTATTGCATTCTTGATCGTGCAGGTTTTTCCAGCTCCACGCCTTAGGAGATATCTCACATATATATACTTGATATATTCTCCCTTGGTGGTATCCAATATTTAACATTATGTTGGGTTCTACTTGGTTTTATCTTCCCAACAAAATTGGTTTCATCACAATCGGAGTTTCCAAGCTCAACTTCTTGTGTTTTGGGTTTTGGAGGTTTTACCAGTTCATCGCTTCTAGAGAGGTCATACCTTTCTCAATTTGGCTTTATCCTTCCATTCTATACTATGATGTTTCTTTGCATAATCTTGTAGAGCTTTTCGTTCTCTTCAAAATGAGCCCAAGATCATCAAAAACGGATCAGGAATCAAAAGTTATTGAAGTTTTCATGCAATGTTATCCTACGGTTTTGCTTGACCGGAAGTTCCGGCCCAAGTTCCGGTCAGGTTCAGTAACTTGTGTTTCTATTTTCCGGAAGATCCGGTGGGGGGCTGAAGTTCTGGTGGTGCGCGAATCTGGCCCAAACGGTCAGTTTTTCCTTGTCCTTTAAGGGGGGCTTATTCCCCAATGGTTCCCCATATTTTGAGCTTGTTTTTGCCCACCATTGTTGACCTATTTGAGCTTACTTACTCCCTCTCCCTCCCATTATTCTTACATCTTTTTGAGGTAAAAGTGTGAGGAGATCTAGATCTACAATCCCCCCAAGTCAAATCCCTTCTTTGTGAAGGAATCATTGGGATCTAGATCTTGGAGAGTTTTGTGTTCTCCTCTTGTGTTCTTCCTCCCTTATTCCCCCAATAGCTTTTGTAGCTTTGTTGGAATTTGGGAGAGAAGGACTTGCCCTTGAATTTGGTGCATAGGTTTCAGTTCTCTTCGGAGATTCAGTGAGTTCAAGCTTGTGGGCTTGTTTCTCTTGGGTTCTTGGAACCCTAGGCGGTTGTGTGGTTGCATTGTTGACCTTTTGTGGTCTTGTTGACCTTTTGTGGTCTTGTAGCCTCTTGTGGCTTTGTTGGACTTTTGTGGCATTGTAGACTTTTGTGGCTTTGTTGTTGGGATCCTCCAATTGAGTTGTGGAGTTAGCCCAATCTTGTACAGGTTCGGTGACCGCCCTCAAGCGTCCCATAGTGGAGCGAGTGCCCGCCTTTTGTGGTGCGCACTCGGGATAATAGGGTGAGCCTTTTGTGGCGTCGGTGAGTTGCGTGCTTCCGCATCCGGGGTGAGGCCTTGTGTGGTGTTGGTGAGCATCGAGCCATCACACCTCGAGGTGAGCCATTTGTGGCGTTCGGGGAGCATTGCGCCATCGCACCTCTCCAACGGAGACGTAGCTTCTTTGGAAGTGAACTTCGGGAAACAAATCTGCGTCTCCGCATCCATCGGTTATCTCTCAACCGAGCCCTTTACGTATGCACTTTACATTGTGATATCCATCGTGCTTGAAGTATTTATATCTTGCTATCACCTTGTTGCTTGTATTGCTTAGCATAGGTTGTTGGTGCACTTAGGTGAACTTAGTGGCTAGGTTTTGTGCTCTATAAATTAAACGTTAGTTTTATTCCGCATTTATGAGCCTAAACCGTAATAATTTTAAAATCCTATTCACCCCCCCCCACCCTTTAGGCGACGTCCATTGCACTTTCAATTGGTATCAGAGCGAGGTCTCTCGCTTTTAGGCTTCACCGCCTCGAGAGTAAAGATGTCTTCTAGGGGTTTAGTGCACTCTCACACATTTACATTTGTTGGCACTCATTATGATGTTTGGCGTACTCGCATGCTTAGCCATTTCCGGGCCATTGACCCAAATATTGAGCGAATTCTATATATGGGCTTGTCTCCTCCTAAGGATCCCCAAAATCTATCTTTGGAGGAGGAGACAAACTCATATCTCGAAGCTCAAACATCTAATGTGCTTGTTAATGTTGTGAGCTTTGTAGTTCTTTCCCCAATCATGCCTTTCTGGAACGCTCATGATATATGGACAAAGCTTCAAGAAAAATATGATGGGTCCAAGCTTAATGAGGATGATTGTGTTCCCTCCACCTCCAGCCGCGATGAGTTCTCATATTCTTCCACTACACCAACATGTGAGTTGTCACAAGGTAATGATATGGTGAGTGGTAATAGAACTTGCAATGTAGATAGTGAGATTTCCATTCATGATCCTTTGTCTCTATCTCATTGTAGTGTTGTATCTTTGGGCATGAACACTTGTAGTACCATATGTGATTTATATCCTAGTGTGGATTGCCCTTGCATATCATGTAAAAAATGTCTTGAATATGTCTCATGATGATATGCTTGTTTTGCCTTGTTGCCATGATAAGTGTGCTTCTATTTCCTCTAGTACTTGTGTTTCTAATCATGTATAGGAAATTGAAGAATGTGTGGGCCAAGGCAAGGTTGTGATTGAAGCTTCATGTGTTCCCCCATCATCACCTTCTCCCAATGTTCACTTGTGCCTCATGGCTAAGGGTTCAAAGGTAACCTCTCCTTTGGATCCCAATATATATCATGATGATGTGAATGTTGATCATGTAGAAGTAGATGATGATGTTGCTTCTTTAAAAGAGAAGGTGGGGCTAGTCCTTCGTGCTCTTCATCCAAATAAAAATGCTTGCTCTACTTTCATTGAGATATTAACCTATGCTATTGAAAGTAAGCAACTAATATATGAGCATGAGGACGCAATAGATAAAATAAGTAGTCTTGAGCGTGAGTATGCTAATGAAATTGCAAATCTAAATGAAGTTATTGAAGATGAACAAACCACTAAGGAATCTCTTGAGGAGACCTTTGCTCTAGAGCTATATAGAGTAAAGAAATCTCATTATAGAGAGTTTGAGGTGGCAAGTGCCCTTCAAATTTAAAATGATGAACTTGAAGTTGCTTATGCTAAACTCCTTGAGGATTTTGAGCACCTCAACAATGGCTCTAGGGTCATCAAGGGTGAGCTCATCAAACTCACTGAGTCACATGAGCAACTTAAAGCTTCATATTCTAAAGAGCTTTCCAAGTTGCCCTCACCTCTTTCTTTAAATGATGATGCTTGTGCTACTAACTCTATTTCTTGTGAAGCATCTATCTTGAAGGAGAATGTTGAGATAAAGGCTCAACTTGCTTTGCTAACTAGCAACTACAGGAAATTAGAAGAAAGTCATGCCAAGCTCTCAAGCTCGCATGAGGATCTTCTAGTCTCCCATGGTAGGATAAGGTTAGCTCATGAGGCCATTGTGTCAAAGGTAACATCTAGTGGGCCTCATGTGTTCATTAGCACTATATCTACTCCAAATGTTATATTGCCATGTGCGAGTCCTTGTAATTCATCCACTCACAACCATGCTATATCTTGTGATGAATTGCATTCATTGCCTAGTTGCTCTAACAATGAAGCACCTACTTCCTCTAGTATTGTTGTTGATACTAACCATGTAGACGAAATCAAAGATCTCAAGGCTCAAGTCACTTCTTTGAAGAATGACTTGAAAAGGTGTCATGAAGGAAAGACCACACTCAAGAACATGTGTGACGACCCCCAAGTGACAAGAATGGGCTTGGATTCAACTCCAACATCAAGAATAAGCCCACTAACGTGTTGAAGCACAAGGGCAACAAGAAGAAGGGCCAAGGACAAGTGAAGAATTCGGACAACATTGTGTGCTTCAAGTGCAAGGAAGAAGGGCATCATGTGAGGGATTTCCCATTGAAGAAGAAGCCTCTTAGTGAGAAGCAACGAAGGAAGCGGCCTCAAGCTCCTCCACAATATCAAGATGGGCCACTTCCCAAGAAGCCTCAAGCTCTTCTTCATGGTTAAGCTACTCCCAAGAAGAAAGATGGCAAGAGAAGAACTTGCTACATATGCCGCGAGAAGGGGCACCTTTCTTCCTCATGCACCATGGGTAAATCCTCATCCCATCCTATCTTGATTGATGATGCTTATTCACTTTGTAAGGATGAAGGTGGCAATGTGTTTGCCAAATTTGTTGGTGCCCAAAGTGGTGTCAAGAAAATAACCATTTGGGTGGCCAAGCCTATTGTGACTAACTTCTTAAGACCCAACTTGGTTGGGGGCCAACAAGCTAAAACTTGATCAATAGGTGTTTTTGGATGGCATTAAATACTTGGCTACCTTATGAAGAATTGAGGTATCTTCATCATATTATTGTTATCAAAGTCAAGTCATTGGTTATCATGCTTTTATTCCTTAACCAATGTTCCTCCTTCCGGTAACTTGTGCGAAGCTCCTTTACATTTATAGTTACTTGCTCCCTTGTGCATGTGATGGTTTTGTACCTTGCATGTGTTTGTATATGTTGTGCTTCCCACTTACTTATATTGACCTATGATGTATATTTGTACCTTGCTACCTTAGTATTTATTGGCTTTATAATTAGGATGTAGGTCTGTGTCTAGCTTATTTTCTACCTAGTTGGGTTCTCATGAAAGATTGTGTGGTGTATCCACACGATTGTGGATCTCCGAAGTGAATCTTTTAGCATTATTTGTCTTAATTATTATTTGAACATTTTTGCTTTGATAGTTCAATTTTCGCGAAGAGTCTCGAAAGATGATCGCTTAAAATTTTATACTCCTTTAGGTCTTGCTTAGCTTAAGCCAAGTTTTATGCTCTTTATGCAACTTTTATGATGATCTGGTTAACTATGTCAACCATCACCGGCTGTGGACAAGATACCAACTGTGGATCAAATACTAGCTATGGATCAAATACCAGCTGCGGATAATTACCAGCTGCGAACCATCCTAGGGTGTATGTATTACCCTATGGTTTCCGACATACTTCTCGCATTCTCATTGAATTGCCAGAGCTTGAATACCACTTTGGTTCCAAAGATACATATTTGTACTTATTCATGATACTTCCATGAACTTGGTACAACTATTCCATTACTTCTTAGTAATATTACCTACTTTGATTGAACCTTAAGTTCATCACTTATTGTTATTCCATATATTCCCTACATTAATCTTTCTTCTTGTTACTGTTTAGTAATGATCTAAACTTGATCCAATCCTTCAATTTGTGTTGTGATACTCCTTACACTTGACTTAATTCTTCATGTAGGTCTTCATCTTGGTCTTTGAAAATCGTCACTCCCTTACACGAATTCCCTTTCCTATCTAGGTCTATAACATAAAGTAATAACTAGATGTTGCAACATGCATTTGCACACCAGGTCAGACTTCATGTACAGATCTAGTCAATCAAGAAGATCCAAGAAAAACAAATAAATCTAAATGTGGTATATATAACACACAATTTTCTAAGCCCGGAATATACTAGTTGAGTATAATATCTTGTAACATCCCAGCATTTAGGAACCTAACGAAGGGTAGATTTAGGATTATGTATTGTTGCATGCATCTATTTGTGAAAAAGTGGGTAAAATTTTCGCCAAATAAAATCTTAAGTGATCAATGTTTCTTTCTTACTTTAAGATTAGGTTTAGACTTAAAGTAGGATTGTTATAAACTTTTATGTGATCTTAAAAGAATTATGTGTGTTTTAAAAGGGGTTTGAATTTAAAAACTTAGTGTGTGAATAATAATTTAAATGATTTAGATATAAGATTTGAATCTTAAATTAATTAAGCTATAGGTAGTACAACTTAAATCTTAAAACAATAGAAATTATGAAATTCATTTTCATATTATAAAGACATAAACAAGATACAATAGAATAAATAATAAGAATTTTCTTTATTAATAATAACATAATCTTTATTACAATTGAATAAAATAAAGATTACATGAACTATAAAAAATTACAAAGGATTAAGAAAATTACATCTACTAACTATCCTATATCTAAAACCTAAAATAAATCTTCATCTTTATCTTTGAACCTGCAAAACAAAGAATAAACAGAAATAAAACAAGATTAGTGTTAGTATGTATTTCTCTCAGATATGTCAGTGAGGTGCACTTGACAATCTCATCATTGAGAAATGTTAAAGAGGGGCAAGTTTCACCAATATGAAAGATTTCATCTTTCATAAATTCACAGCCAGAATGCAAAGGACAGACAAAAGGGATCAGTTCACCAGCCAAGGTAAAAGTAGATTGGTAACAGTAAGATCAAATCTTTTGAACCTATCCATATGTGCATAGCAGGCACACAGGTTGCACACACACAAGCATGCAAGGGTGTGCTGTCGACTGCACAAGCACAGCCAGATCAAAAAAAACCAGAGCACAGCCAGATCAAAAAAAACCATTGACGTAATTCATTATGTGGGAATGGTGTACACCAAGGAGGCATGCGGGGTCGCGAAGGGGGCAGTGATTGGCTTGGACCAACTACTGTGCCCCACATCATGGAATTGTGGACGGGAAAGTACGCCCAGTTGTGCAACAAGGAGTTGATCTCTCATGGGTAAAGTAAACGCACCTCTGCAGAGTGTAAGAACTGTAACTTGTTACTCCCTGTTCCGGGAAGGAGCTACGAACGCAGCAGGAAAGGAACTCCATGAAAGTTCTAGTCAACCCGTGAAGGCTGATTGTTATAGTTTTTCAGAATAAAATCAATCTTTGAAGAAAGATTTACAAAAACTGCATAGTGCCAAGGATTTATAATCCGAGGTGGTAGATAGAGCATCAAACTTCCCACCTTGCATATAATGAACTTGTTGGGTAACGCTGTTACTCATTCTTTACTTTGATCCCTTGCTTAGACTCTGAGGATTCCGAAGACATGCCAATGTATGCAGCTGAATGCCAAGAAGACGTGTTCTACGAGGAACCTGACCTATCCGGAGGACTTGAATGTGTGGACTACGAGATCCGTTACGGTGTCGATGAGAACGAGTCCACTTAAGAATCTAGTTAGTAGTAACCAATGGAGCCGAACAACATGAACTCTATAAAATAAGTTGTTGAGCCCCACTCCTAGTCGGAGTTGTTACTTTTAAATTTCTGCTGAACCTCTTATATTTTGGTTTGTAAGTTGGATCTCTTGGAAGTCTTGAACTTCCGGTGTTGTAATAATAATAATGTGTGTATCTTTGTAATATGGACCCGCAATGTTTCTGTTGTACCACTCTGAGGGATGTGATATTTACAGAACGGTGTTCTGTGGATGTCATGTCAACGACTATAGTGTACTACACATGCAGTGGTATGTTGGGTCACCGCGGTTGGTATCAGAGCAAATTTCTTTGACCTTAGGTTGGAAAACCTAGTTAAGGGTATTACATGTAGGAGATTTGGCAACGATAAAGAATTCTCTAAATGTAATATAATGGGTGTTCAAATGAGAATATTCTGTTATAAATTTTAGTGCGATAATTCTTTGTTATAATGCAACATATTATTGGATACTAATTAAAAATTATTTTTCCAATATACAGAGATATGGCACCAAAGTTTCCCGAACAGACTTTGGTAAGGAAAGAGGAGACTCTTGATGATTATCAAGGATCATTTACATACCAACTTCATCAACTTTTAAAGCTTTTTAATTGTCCAACTAGAATTCCAGTGAACACTATCACTTATCTTGATGGCCGGATGTTATCCAAGTATCGTGTGTGTATCCAACTTCCAGAGAGGCTTGGATTGTACCACGATCTACCCATAGGAGAACGTAGGAGTCATTTAGCGTCCTATCATGTTGCTGTTGTGGAGGCAATAGCTAATATCCGGGAGCAGAAAACCAAGGAGCTAGAAGGTAGCACATTTTCTATGATACCTCATGACTCTATAGACTTGGAGCCTGTGCCGGATCATCTTAATTTGGTTAAGAAGCATCCTAAGTTAGCTTCCAAGTTTATGGATAGATACCGGACACTCATTGCGTCTTTTTATAAGACTCATCAACTGATTGTCGAAGACAAAAATGACATGTTAGAGGATCTAACTAATCCGGAAAGGAGGAAGCAGTTAGCATTCCAGTTAGAGAAAGAAGCAAGTAGTAGTGCAACACCTATTTTTAAGATATTCCTATAGATCCAGAATCTTTTATACCATATCCTTACTCACCAAGACCTGAACCTACATATGATCCTACTATAGATATGCGGTATGCAGTACCACAGGGCTCAGAGGATGGTTCTGACTCAGAACTTCCTATTGAACTCGGATGGATGGAGAATGGGATCATATAATGAATCTCATGAACACCATATGTCCACATATGGTTCTGACAGAAATGTTGGACAATCTAGTTGGATTGGTGCAAGAATGAATCCTAATAATAGAAGTAGAAATACCATGTCAATAGATGATCAGGATGAAGAAGAAGATCCTGAGGAAAGAGTGTTTGAATCATCAACATCTTCTCAAAGTCCAGGAAATATACATTATCCAGTATTCAATTATCTTGTCCACGAGAGCACCTGGGGAGCAGCAGGATCTGCGTATCCTGGTGACAACTCTAGAGATGAAGCTCAGGAGATGCTGGCTGGAGATAATGTTGAATATGTTTCTGAAGACTTTTCAGCTGAGCTGGAAGGAATCAATTCGCTCAGGTTGAGTAATGACTCGAGTCCTGACACTTCAGATACAGAATATGTTCCTTCTGGAAGGCCATATGTTCCACAAACTGTGCGACGAACAACACGTCATCACGGTTGGACATCAGGCATGTACGATGAGCATAGTTACTACTAGAAGACAATTAGTTTGTAGTATCAAGTACCGTGTTTGTACCCCAAGTAATAAGGTAGTTGTGTGAATATACCTATATGGTATATGTGTAATGACTTTGTATCATTATGATATTATGTAAAATATGTGAAATCCATATTTGGATTTTCTTTGGATCTTCATTGTGTGACTAGTTATTGCGTAAAGTCGAGCTCAGAACACATGTGCATGATGTAATTATGAGTATTCGCTTTATGTTGCAGGACTAGGGGATCATGGATACGGGTGTAGAAATGGAAACTGAGCAGCAGCAGATGGAGAGTGAGGCCAAGGAAAAAGGCCGATGCTGATGCAGCAAATCAAGGAGCATTACCACCACCACCAATGAGACCGTTAATGGAGAAGAACTTTATGCAATGCATGCAAATGATGCAAGAGAACCAGAACAAGTTTATGGAGGAGTTGCTGGGGCGAGCAAATCAGAGGGCACCTGAAGGAGGAGGGGTGAGTTTATCTGATTTCCAGAATGCAAGGACGTTACCTTTTGCATCAGCTCCTGAACCAATGGATGCAGAAGACTGGTTAGCCGATATGGAAAGGAAGCTGAAAACTGTAGGTTGCAACGATGAGGAAAAAATGAGGTATGCAACTCATCTGCTGACCGGACCTGCAGCATCATGGTGGGAAAATCAGTTAGCCATGCAACAACCAGGAAGGGAATTTACCTGGGAGGAGTTCAAGCAGAGATTCCGTGAATATCATGTTTCGAAAAGTGTCATGGAGTTGAAGAGGAGAGAATTTGAGGAGCTGCAGCAAGGATATACTAGTGTCATGAAGTACATTCGGGAGTTTAGCCAACTGTCTCGTTATGCTAAGGAGGATGTTAACACCGAAGATAAGAGGAAGAAATGTTTCATGCGTGGATTAAATCCATTTGTAAGGATGCAGCTAAGGTTAGCCAATAAACAAACTTATCAGCAGTTGTTGGATGCAGCCATTACTTTTGAAGATGATTATAAGAATGTCCAAGAGGATCGGAGGAAGAGAGCCAAGAAGGAAACCAAGAGAATTCAGGCAACCAAACCTAAACCTAACCTGGAGTTTAAACCTCGGAATAGGAATTATGGCAACAACAACAATAACAATAACAAGGGCAGTGGTGGAAACCAACCTAATCCGAGAAGGAATGTTACCTGTAACAACTGTGGAATTCCAGGGCATTTCTAGAGGGAGTGCAAAAAGCCTATAGTGATCTGTTATGGTTGTGGTCAGAAGGGACATATCAAGCCGGATTGTCCGAGTAAACCACCGGGAGGATGGCCTGCCAAGGGAGGAGGACAAGCCAGTGGAGGAAATGGACAGCCCAATAAAGGAGGAAACAATGGCAAGAACAATAATGGCAAGAGAAACCGATCTACCGGTGTAGTGACCTCGGATCAAGTAAGATCCTAAGTCCCTGTGATTAACATGCTAGTCCCTGGATCAATAGCTAGCACTCACAGTCGATGAAATATCATGTAAAACACAAGTCTTTATTACATGAATCGAATAATCCAGAGTTTACATTATTACAACAGAAGCGATATAAATACAACTTGGAGTCCCATCAATGCCACAGGCAGGTTGAGTGAAGACCCGCGATCCTAGCACACCTTTCAACGATCTCCGAAATTCTGCACATGAAACGTGCAACCAACAAGTTGGGTCAATACTTTGAATGAATTGGCAAATTACACCAAGGAAGGAAAGACTAACTCTACATGCAAGGCTAGTTTAGGCTTTGGAGTTCTTTTGCATAAAGCTAATTTTCTCTAAGTATGGAGAAAAGAGAGAGAGAGTTTTACCCTACTTTGTAAACATTTGCTTAGATAAAATAAGGTCGAGTGGCACACGAGGATATTACGCACCAAGTGTCCAAACAACCAAACACTTGGATATTACGCACCAAGTGACACTTGGATATTACACACCAAGTTCCCCAAAATCCCACCCATTGGCGATATTACGCACGCCATGGGGTTTTCAAAACTTTGTTTTAGAAAAGAGAGAGGAAGATCCTTCAGAGGCTCCATCCTTTAGATGCTCAATGTTGTTCTGTTTCCGTGAACACGGCTGATCGATCAGATTGCAATACTCTCGAGAGTTTGTGCACTTTACCCACAATCCACGATCAAGTCCTTTTACAGACAAGACCATGGCGAGGCTTTCCCTTAGTAGCCCCTCTACCTTCCGGACCCAACCGTGCCAAGAACCTCCAAATGTTGGTACCCAGGTGAGGTTTCCCACTAAGTACTAGGCCAAGACAGAGCCCATAATGTATTGTGGTTGCACTGGAAGCTTCTGAATTCTGAAACATGGCAGACTTCTTTGATTCCTGGGCGGCCGTCCTCCACCAAAATCTCACTCGTTGTCCCGACAACCATTCCGCCCAGAAGAAAACTTAGTTTTATTTTGAAGTGAATTTGAGAAGAAAAGTTTGCTCTAGAGAGCCTTTATACTTAGAAAAATTCATTGTCTTTCGAACCCCCCAACGGTACTTTGTATATACAGCATAGCAAGAAGTACTTAGCAAAAACAGGGGTAACCTATTAGGAGTGGAAAAATCCTAAGTATAGAGCTACTCATGGCATACTACAAAATCATCGCACTTGCAAAATAATACTAAGGAAAAATTCTACTAGAACATCCTACACATGCATACTACAGAATTTTGAAGATCACATGCATAGAATTAAAACTGGGACAAAATTATGAACAAGTGGTGTAACTTGCCTTATGTTGATAATATGGGTGTTGATTGTATTTCTCCGCGGCAATCGCACTCTCCGAACAATCTAATACGAGGACAAGGTAGTTCCAATCAAAACAATTGCAAACATAGCAAACACAACAAGGATGATCGAAAACATGCATGATGATTTAACATGACACAATGGTTATAATTAGTTTTATGAACATTAATATATCATATGATGCATGTATGAGTTCATTTAATGCAATAGGGTACTTGTTATTAATAATTACTTGCCAATATAAGGGTTTTTATAGTTCTGTTGTAACGCCTGTTCTAACTATAGAATTAAATTTGTTTCTTGGGTTTACTGGATAGAGGACGTTAATACGAACCAGTAGGCGTTGGATTCACCCTAATCGGAGTTATAGATCTTTTTATATGATTTAAATAGTGTTTAATGGGTTTTAAATGATTCATACAGTTTCTGTTGCCTAAAAATCAAACAAAAATTATATCTGTAATCTCCACGGAATTGTGATTTCGGGGACATATTATTTGTAATTTTCTGAATAGTATTTATTTTCTTATGAATTTATTACTCTAAATAAGCCATTAAACCATTTATTTAATTGCTGCGAAACCTTATAGTATTTTACTGAACCATTTGCAGATTGATGATCTACATGGAACCAGCTTTCTATCGGTATATTATTTATATTTTTGTGATAAGCAATTAATTTACTATGAATTTAATGATTTATAAAGCCACTAAAACTAATTAAATTGCTACGGTTTAAATAATCTGCAAAGGCTGGATCCAACCAGATATTATTAAAGTATATTACAGTAACTTCAATTTGATATATTGTTCATATTTTTCGGAGTTACAGATAATATCTTATGAATTTATTAACCTAAAAGACCATTAAAACTAATTAAGTTACTGCAGTAACTACGTACAGTAAAATTTGGATATATTCTGATAAGATGATTCTACGTAAAATTATCTTCAATTTGGTATATTATACGCAATTTTTGGACATGGTATGAATTTCTAATGAATTTTACAAGTTAGATCTATAATATGCAAATTTAAATTCGAATGGAATATTCCAGGGAATATTCCGCTGACTGGACAGGTTGACTTTGCATGTGACTGGGACTAGATGTTGACCTTACGTTGACGTGACATTGATGAGGAAGATGACCGGGATGACGACATGGCACGCACCGGTTTGATTGGATCTCGACCGTCTGGATAGGATCCGGTGGCTAGAAGAAGAGATTGACCCGATTTTGGCTCAAAATAGACAAGAAACAGATATGTGTTAGAGAGACAAATCTGTAGGTCAAATCAAAAAACTCAGAACATGAAAGTTGTGGGGAACCATTATTCCTACCTTCTCACCAAAGGAATTTGGATTTGAAGAAACGAGCGCGAGTAGATCTTGGATTTACACCGTAAGATCTGAAATATTGCGATGCGAAATTCTCCGTCTG
Organism: Avena sativa; assembly: GCA_916181665.1. Taxonomy (NCBI): domain Eukaryota; kingdom Viridiplantae; phylum Streptophyta; class Magnoliopsida; order Poales; family Poaceae; genus Avena; species Avena sativa. The sequence continues at coordinate 400,624,551 of OV702284.1, forward strand.
TGGTGGATAAAAAGAGGTCAGATTTGTCGAGATTGAAATATTTTGACGCGATCTTCAACTTTCGTTTTTTGACCGAAGGCAAACGACGAAGTCTAGATGGTTTAAAAAGCGAAATAAGATTCGGAAATATGTAGATTCGAGATTTCGAGAATAGAAACTCGTACGGCCGTGGCTCCACGAGTTTATATGAAGATTTAGGATGGTGTAGAGATAGGCCTTGGAGTAGGGAACAAGTAGAAACAAACGGAAGTCAATTCGAAGTTGTAGATAAAAAGTTATAAGTGTTTGAATAGAGATAGGTATAGAAAATCAATTTTCGCATGCTTTTTAAAGCAGTGGGATCGATCCTCCTTCCCGTGCTGGCTCGGTCGGCTGGCTCGGTCCGGTCCGGTTGGGCCCGTTCAGGTTTTTTTTTATAGTTGTTTCCCTCATATCTTTTGCATACGAACTCCAAATGACATGATTCTTGTTTCTAAATTTTTATAAAATCGAATAGGTCATTATAAAATCAAATGTGTAATATTTTTACTAGTTTGGAAGTAGTGGGTTTATAAATCCTTGTATATCTCATTTTATTTATATCTTTATGTGTTTGTATTTATTCCATAACTTTTTTATACTAGCTCCAAATGAGCTCAATTTTGTTTCTAAAATTTTGTAGTATTAATTGGATCTCTTTAGGCTATGATTTAGCAATAATTTATGCCTTAGCAACAATGGGTTTTAATAAGTCAATTTAATTACCCTTAGGAACATTTGGGCGAATCAACTATAGGATTTAGATACCAGGATTTGGATTTAGTTTGTGAGAACTTTGCATGGATGAAATGCATATGAATGCTTCATGATTTTCATTCTGAAATCTTGCACACGAATTCTACAATCCATAATTAATCCATGCCCTTTTGCCTATATGGCTACTTAGGTCTTAAAAGAATATAAGATTTTGAATTCAAGGTTGAGAGGATTTTCTATTCAAAAAGTTCCTTCTCTTTGAGAATTTTCAACAAAGTCAAACAATCAATCAATCTTATTTATTTGTTTCACATTCCAAAATTAGGAGAATTTTGGGATGTGATAACCGGAGAACTGAACTGTGCAACCCTCGAGGAGGTGGATAATTCGGAGCATGCAGTAATAGGTACGCTCAATATCCTTACCAATCCCGGCAAAGTTCTATTTGATACTGGTGCAACCACTTCATTCATTTCTAAAGAATTCTGTGATAAGTTCGGGATTAGAAGGGCAACGTTAGAACGTCCTATGACCGTAGTTACGGCGGGAGGGAATGTGATTGTGCGCCACATAAAACAAGATTAGGTTATCTCGATCTGTGATTGTACATATTTCGCAGACCTTTATGTGATTCCTTTGAAGGGAATTGCAGTAGTGCTTGGGATGGATTGGATGATGGAACACGGAGCTCAGATAAATTGTGAGGAGAAAACTGTCTCAATCAAAACTCCAAGTGGATCAAGGATAGTTTACCAGGAAGATAAACACAGTCATATCATGGTGGATCTGCAGTTGAATTCAATGAAGGAAGTTAAATTAGAAGAAATTCCTGTAGTTAATGAATTCCAAGATGTTTTCCCAACGGAATTACCAGGAATGCCACCAGACCGGGAGATAGAGTTCACCATTGACCTAATACCTGGTACAGCCCCAATAGCTCAGGCACCATATAAAATGGGACCCAAGGAGTTGAAAGAACTCAAGGAGCAAATTGATGAGTTAGCAAGAAAAGGATTTATATAGGAAAGTATATCTCCATGGGGAACACCAGTAATTTTTGTGGATAAGAGAGATGGTGGAAGACGGATGTGTGGTGATTATAGAAATCTGAACGACATGACGATCAAGAACAAGTATCCTTTACCAAGAATTCAATGTTTGATCAAGTGAAAGGAGCTGGAGTATTTTTCAAAGATCGATTTAAGATCTGGATACCATCAAATAAAAATCAAGTCAGAAGATGTTCCAAAAACAGCATTTGTCTCAAGATATGGACACCATGAATATCTGGTGGTACCATTTGGTTTGACCAATGCACCGGCAATATTCATGAATCTGATGAACAAGATCTTCATGCCATACTTGGATAAGTTTGTCATCGTCTTTATTGATGATATTTTGATATATTCCAAGGATAAGGAAGAGCATGCTGACCATTTGAGAATAGCATTGCAGACTTTAAGAGAACATAAGCTTTATCCTAAGTTCAGTAAGTGTGAGTTCTGGTTAGATGAGGTAGAATTCCTCTGTCATGTGATCAGTAAAGATGGGATTGCTGTGAATCCATCTAAAGTTCAGTCAGTACTAGAGTGGACTGCACCTACCAATGTGAAACAAATTCGAGGTTTCTTAGAAATGGCTGGTTATTATCGGAGATTCATTGAAGGTTTCTCCAAAATAGCCGGACCAATGACTAAATTATTCAGGAAGAATACACCATTTAAGTGGGATGAGAAGTGTGAAGCAAGTTTCCAAGAGTTGAAAACGAGATTAACCACAGCTCCAATCTTAGCAGTTCCTGAAACAGGGAAGGATTTCACTGTATACTGTGACGCATCTAAGGAAGGTTTGGGGTGTGTATTAATGCAAGACCGGAAAGTAATTGCTTATGGTTCAATACAATTGAAACCACATGAAGTCAACTCTCCAACCAATGATTTAGAGTTAGCAGCAGTAGTTTTTGCACTGAAAGGATGAGGCATTTTCTTTATGGAGCCAGATGTGAGTTATACACTGACCATAAAAGTCTCAAATATTTCTTCACTCAAAAGGAATTGAACATGAGACAGAAGCGTTGGTTGGAATTAATCAAGGATTATGATCTAACAATCAATCACACCCTAGGAAAAGCAAATGTTGTAGCAAATGCCTTAAGCAGAAAGAGTGCAGATATTCAACCTAGCAACAGAGAGTTACCAAAAGAATTACAAATGGACTTGGAAAGATTAGAACTCCAATTCATTAGAACAGAGTGTAAGGTTCCCAGCCTTTAATAAGGTAGAGTCCCCTGTGTTTACAATGCTAGTCCCTGGATCAATAGCTAGCATCCACAGTTAAGATGTAATATCAAGAAACAAAGGTCATAATACCACTTTATAACCAGGAATAACATAATTTTATTACATCTTACATAGATCATTTGGCTATTACATTACATTGCAGCAGAATATCTATAAGCATGGGGTCCTTCATCTTCAAAGTGCCACAGGCAGACATGTTGGTTGTAGACTTGTAATCCTAATCATATAAACTTCTCTAATGTCAAACAAACCTGCAACATAACAAGTTACAGCCACAAGGGTCAATACATTTGAATTGTATTGGCAAGTGATACTATGGTAGTATAGTGGAGTCTATCATCTATATGCATTTGGCTAAGTGGAGCTTAGGCTTGCTTTGCTCAAAATAAATTTTCCTTATCATTTGAAAACACTAAGTTTTTGCTTGACAAAAATAATCTTTCCCAAGGCATCTCCCAATCAAAGATTGAAGATCCTTTAACCCTTGTTCAACCACAAGTTTTTAACTTAGAAATTTGGATGATGAGATTCTTGATAGCTTCCATGTCTTGATGCTCAAATTGTCCTTTACCAGGGACATGGCTAAGTACTTAGATTTTACACTCTGCAGAGGTGGTGCACTTTCCCCACAAGACTTGGTTTCACCAAGACAAGATCTTTCAGAAGCCTTTCCTTAGACCAAGTGGACGCGTTCCAACCTATCATTCCCACTACCACCAACTGTCCAAATGGCTAAGTTCTAGCAACCTATATGATCCAGGCAGAGCCCATAATGCCAAGTGGCTGCACTTGAAGCTTCTCAACATTTGACATCTCAAATCTCTTTGTTCCTGGGTGGCCATCCACAAGTGAGATACACAAGGTTCACCAGTCCCCTGGCCTTGTGTAACCACTCAACCAAAAACCACCAAGCAATTACCATTCCACCCAGGTGATTCATTAACTTAGTTGTTTTATTAAACAAAAACACAAGTCCTCAGACTTAGAAATTTTTCCATAGTGTGTATATATATTCCACCCTTGTTTTCTACTAGCTAAGCTAAGCATGATAGTAGTAGGAGTCTTAACTTAGGAAATTTTACTAAGGTTTCATCTACTAGGATTTCCCATAGCAAGGTTTATACTGAGCAAAAATTCCATGCAAGTTTTACTTAGAAAAAAAACACTAATGCATAGTGAAAGTAATTGGGACAAAAGTATGAAGAATCACTTGCCTTTTTGGTAGAGTATAAGTTCACTCCTTGTCCTTGCAACAATCACACTCTTCAAGTCACTACAATTCAATCAAGCAAGGCACAAACTCAATCTACCAATCAAGCAAAACATCACATAAAATCATAGAACCAAGATAATTCATGCAAGCATGCCAAGCTTTGTTTTATTTGAAAAAGTGGTTTCTAAAGGTTCACAAACATTTGAAAACACCTAATGGTCCTTTTATAAAGTGGCAAAGTCATTTGCAAAAGATTTCACTTCATAAACCATTTTCAAAACAAAGTATCATTTTATGTGGTGTAGAAATGTTTTTACTAAGGCATTAATCTATAGGATTCACATAATAAATTTTCAAATCATAAAACTTGGTGTTTAGGGTCAGAGAGTTTAAAACAAAACATTTCCCAAAAATTTTCTTCCAAAACCATTTTTAATAAATAAACTATATTTTTATTTGACTAGAAATGGTTTTAAATCAAAGAATCATTCTTTTGTTTCACCAATACATTTTTGAAACCAAAAAGTGATTCCTATGGTCAGTAGGTTCAAAATACACCATTTGCAAAAGATTTTATCCCCAAAATCATTTTTGAACAATTTTTATAATCTAAACAAGCATACAAATGTTTCTGCAAAAAACAAACATTTTTCCAGAAGATTTTTACTAAACAAATGGCATGGTTGGCTAGGGCTTGTTCCACTGATTCCATTGATATAAAGTTTGCAAAATTTGGACGTGTGGAACTAAAGTTATGCAATTTACAAAATTGGAAATCTAATAGATCAAATTCTGTTTAAATCAAACAGTCTGGGACACGCGTCCTATTCTGATTCGTCGAAAACGTTTCGCGTGGATCGACTAACACAGACCGTTGGATCAAGTCATATCGCACGGTGCGCAGATGCTACTTACCCTTTCGCCTAGCTTCTATCCTAGCCGTTGGATCCTAATCGCACGGCATCCAGCACACTTGCCAGAGACGGGCGGCGCTGCGGTGGCTACTGGCGGCGGGGCGCTCAGGTGGTGGCGGTGCTGGCGAAGCAGGAAGCAAGAAAGGATGGGCAGATGCTCACCGTGTTCGCAGTAGCGTGGGGAAGCTCAACGTGTTGTTGGTTCGACGAGGGGCGCTCGTGGTTGCCCTGGATTGCTCACCGGAGTTCGCTCGGCGTCAGGCACGCTCTGGTCGACGTTGGGGGCGGGGCTACAAGGCACAGGAGAACGAGACAAGGGGTCCGTTAGACGCGAGAGGGAGAGTAGAACTTGCGTGCGTCAACGAGAGGGGAAGGGGCGGACGGAAACTACCTGGGGCACTCGCCGGAGTTAAACCAGACGGTGGCGGCGCTGGGAGTCGTCGTTGCCGAGGCTCAGTGGCGCGCGCGAGCGAGCTACGGATGCAGAAATGTCCGCCAGGAGATGGGGATCACAGCTGCGTGCTCGAGGAGGCAAGGTGTGGCGTGGGGCTGCCGGAATCCTCGCCGGAGCGTCGTCGGACAGTGGGCGGTGTCGAGCGAAATTCGGCAGCCTGGGGGCGTGTTGAGGTGGGGCGACAGAGGGAACGAGAGAGGAGAGGGAGACGCTTTAACGTACGTGGTCGCAGCGAGTAATGGCGAAGGCGTTAAGGCGAATTTAACCGCGGCATCAACGGCAGGAAATGGCCGGCGTGGTCGTCGCGGGGAGGAAGAAGATGAGCTGGAGGGGTGGGGCATGCTTGTCAGCGAGAGAGGAATGTTTCATGTGGGCATCCAGTGGTCATTCACAGCGCGGGTTCTTTTTGCGGTAAGGAAAACGTTTCGGGGGCGAGGGGGATAGGTGGACTGGACTGGGCTGTTGGGCTGGCCGGCTGCGCTGGCTTGTTTCTCTCTTTTTTTATTCAGTAATCTTTTTCTTTTTTTAATTGATTTTCTGTTTTGAATTTCAAACAACAAACTAAACATTCAAATCAATTCAAAACTCCTTCAAACTTTGCCTTGGGTTTTGGTTCTGTTTAACAGAAATAATCCAAGTCCCAAAATAAAATAATTTTATTCTTTTTAGGACCCATTAATAATTAAATAAAATGGACCTTAGTTATTAAATCAAATAGGGTTTGATTTATTTGTTTTTAAAACTCTATTTGAAATTTAAATAAAACCAAAAACACTTCAGTAGGTTTTATTTGAGTATATAAAATATTTGGAAAGCTTGTTTAAAATAAAATAATAAGTTTTGATGTTTAATTAAAATAGTAAAACCTTTTTATTTTTAATAAACTTGGATATTAAATCCTTATTATTTTATTTAAATAAACCTTTACTCTTTTAATCAAAACAAAATATTTTATTTCAAAAGCTTGGCCAAGGTTTAATTTGTCTTATAAAATAATCCTTATTTATAAATCTACTTTTTCTTTTGAAAACTAAATCTTTTATTAAAAGATCCAAAAATAGTAATTTTAAATATTTTTAAGTTTATTGCTTATTTATCTTTTTAAATCCCTTTAGGATTTTATTTGATCCAAATAGGTTTTGAAAGTTTCCAATGGATTCAAAAAGTTTCTTCTCACCCTGAAAATCAACAAAGTTTTATTTTATTCATTTATTTTTCACATTACAAGATTTGTAAAATCTTGGGATGTGACACAGAGGTTCTTGGAGGATTTGCGACTATGCAGGTAGTTGCAGAACATGACAGTGATCTTAAGCAAGAAATTTTTAGACGTCAAGAAGAAGACCCTTTTATTGCTGAGGAAATTCGGAGGATATCTCAAGGGCAAAAATCAGTTTTTCTCCTTGGAGATTATGGATCTTTATGGTTCCAAGATCATTTATGTGTTCCAGATGTGACTGAGATCAGAAATGTCCTACTCAAAGAAGCACATACTACCCCATATTCTATACATCCAGGGAGGACTAAGATGTATATGGATTTGCAGGAACTATTCTGGTGGAATAACATGAAAAGAGATATTGCTAAATATGTATCTGAATGCCATACTTGCCAAAGGGTGAAAGCTAAACATCAAAATCCAGCAGGACCATTACAACCCTTAGAAATTCCTGAATGGAAATGGGAGGAAATAGGCATGGATTTCATCACAGGATTACCTATGACACCAAAGAAGAAGGACATGATATGGGTAATAGTGGACAGACTCACTAAGAGTGCACATTTTATTCCAGTGAATCAAAAAGATAATGCCGAGAAGTTAGTTGAAGTATATGTCAAAGAGATAGTAAGTAAGCATGGAGTACCCAAGAAGATCGTAACTGATAGGGGATCAGTGTTAACTTCAGCATTTTGGAAGCAATTGCATGAGGAACTTGGTTCAAAGTTAGATTTCAGCACGGCATATCATCCTGAAACAGGAGGTCAAACTGAAAGAACAAATCAAATACTAGAAGACATGTTGAGAGCTGGTGCACTGGATTTTGGAGGAACATGGGAGGATCACCTACCATTGGCAGAATTTTCTTATAACAATAGCTATCAGAGTAGTCTGAAGGCAGCTCCATATGAGGTTATGTATGGAAGGAAGTGTAGATCACCAATATGTTGGTACGAACCTGGAAGCAGCAAAGAATTTGCGCCTGATTATATCAAGGAGAGACAATACATCATTGATAAGATTAGGGATAGACTGAAAATAGCCCAGAGAAGGCAAAAAAGTTATGCGGATCAAAGCCGAAGATCATGGCATCCAGAAGTAGGAGATATGGTCTATTTGAAAGTAAGTCCAATGAAAGGAGGAAAAAGGTTCAGAGTTAAAGGAAAATTAAGCCCAAGATATATTGGACCATTCAAGATACTGAGCCAAAACAGAACTATAGCTTATGCTTTAGAATTACCATCAAGACTGGCTCAAGTGCATAATGTTTTTCATGTATCGCAACTTCGCCAATGTTTGAAAGTTCCAGAGGAAGCAATAACCCATCAAGAGTTAGAACTACAAGCAGAACTGACTTATATTGAAAATCCCTGCAAGATTCTAGAAGAAAATTGGAAAAGATTGAGGAATAGGGCAATCAAGTATTGCAAGGTACAATGGGAAAATCACCCTGAAAGGGAAGCCACCTGGGAGAAAGAAGAGGATTTAAGAAAAACTTATCCAGAACTATTCAGGTACATCTCCAACAAACTTCGGGACGAAGTTTAATTTAAGGGGGGAAGTCTGTAACATACCCAGCATTTAGGAACCTAACGAAGGGTAGATTTAGGATTATGTATTGTTGCATGCATCTATTTGTGAAAAAGTGGGTAAAATTTTCGCCAAATAAAATCTTAAGTGATCAATGTTTCTTACTTTAAGATTAGGTTTAGACTTAAAGTAGGATTGTTATAAACTTTTATGTGATCTTAAAAGAATTATGTGTGTTTTAAAAGGGGTTTGAATTTAAAAACTTAAGTGTGTGAATAATAATTTAAATGATTTAGATATAAGATTTGAATCTTAAATTAATTAAGCTATAGGTAGTATAACTTAAATCTTAAAACAAAATAAATTATGAAATTCATTTTCATATTATAAAGACATAAACAAGATACAATAGAATAAAGAAAAAGAATTTTCTTTATTAATAATAACATAATCTTTATTACAATTGAATAAAATAAAGATTACATGAACTATAAAAAATTTACAAAGGATTAAGAAAATTACATCTACTAACTATCCTATATCTAAAACCTAAACTAAATCTTCATCTTTATCTCTGAACCTGCAAAACAAAGAATAAACAGAAATAAAACAAGATTAGTGTTAGTATGTATTTCTCTCAGATATGTCAGTGAGGTGCACTTGACAATCTCATCATTGAGAAATGTTAAAGAGGGGCAAGTTTCACCAATATGAAAGATTTCATCTTTCATAAATTCACAGCCAGAATGCAAAGGACAGACAAAAGGGATCAGTTCACCAGCCAAGGTAAAAGTAGATTGGTAACAGTAAGATCAAATCTTTTGAACCTATCCATATGTGCATAGCAGGCACACAGGTTGCACACACACAAGCATGCAAGGGTGTGCTGTCGACTGCACAAGCACAGCCAGATCAAAAAAAACCAGAGCACAGCCGTGGGGAAGCACCCCAGTGCAACACCACACCACAGCACAGCCTGGGAGAACAGCAAGTGAACCAAGAACAACAGCCAAACCAAACCACCAGATTAACCCAAACATCACCAGAATGGTGACATAAGGAGGGGATGAACAAGGTGGACAGCAAGGCCAAGCCCAGGAGCTAGGAGGAGCAGGCTAGCTCCAGATCAAGCACAAGAGTCCAGCAAAACCAGATCAAGATCATCACCAACTTACTCCACAAATATCAGCTTTTGTGGTGAGTTTCATAAAACCTTCACATGATCTAATCATCTTATTTAGAGAAAGGCATGTGTTGCTTTACTAAACAAACCCTCAGAAGACACCCAAGGGGGGTGAATCCATCATAGGGATTTCTGAAAATCTAAAGGCAAACAGCAAAGCACCAGAATCCAACCAGAGCTCAGAGCAACATCCTTGCTCTTGTTGCCAAACCATATTATAAAATTCAATCATACATATACCTATGATCTATTTCTAGGAACATCTCTAAAGGAAGAGTAGCACCTTAGAAACAAATCTTTGGAATCCATAGATTGATCAAGCTCACTATCATTTTGCCAAGCTATGATTCAATAAAGAATAGCTGGTACCACTACCAGGACTATCTAGATGAAACAATTAGATAAGATTTGAATCCCTAAGCCTTAGACCAACATCATTGGTCATAGGGAATTCAAATATGAGCATCTCTAGTTTTCAAAGCCAAGATTGTCTTAAGCATCAACTAACCAAATCCATGGTTTAGAATTTAACCTGTGTGCCATACATGATGGTGTCACAAGAACAATTCAATATGAATCAGGAACAGCAGTAAATCATCCTAGATTCAGAAAATCAACTAACTAATCATTTTCCTTTTAAAAACATGAATCATAACTAGAATATTCCTATAATACACTTCACTATTTGAGATCATGAGGATCTCAATCCACATATTAATTTCCAAGCTAACAGCACTAGGGCATTAGCTGTATCTTATCATAATCATGACCATGAATCAAATAAACAGTGGAAAGCTATAAGATCATTAGCTTTACCAAGCATGGTTCCCATACAACCATATCATCTGAATCTGATGCAATCCAAGCATCAAATCATCAAGTAAGCCACCAGAAACACCATACATCAGATCAACCAACAAGCCTCAGGCCAATAAGCATTCAGTATGGGTACAGACCATCTAAGCATGAATCAATTCCTCCAGTACATGAACAAGCACATCACAGAAACCCTAAAAGGGATAATCATCCCAATCTGAATCAGACAATAGCCAGAGAGGACACTGCTAACATCTAGCATCGAATCAGCAAGCACAGAGAGCACCAGGAGAGGGGAAACAAACTCACCATAGGTCCTCGCTAAAGGATAAAAGAGGAAGCAGAGGGGCCGACGGCCATGGCGGCATGGGCAGCACCCCAGAGGGGGCGCTGCAACCCGCACGGCACCACGGCAGCAACCCTGATCACGCCTGGAGGTGCAGAGCATCACCTCAACGCATGACGACCACGTCCGCACTTGAATCCATGTCAATCCCCAAACCCTAGGGTTCGGGACGGCATCGATCCATCACAGGAGAGCCCTAGGCTCGAATCCAATTGGATAGAACGAACGGGCGTCGTCGAAAACTCCCTAATGCACCACGGCGGCAACTAGAACCACCGATGGCGGCGGGAATCGCCGGTGGCGGCATCGCCGGTCACAGGGTCGGGGTCAAAGGAGGAGAAGATGAACAACAGAGAGAGAGAGAGAGGCAGTGAGGAATGGGCCGAGCTGGGCCAGACCCTTCGGGGTGGCCCTTTTGTTTAGTACTAGTGGGCCAACAGGGCCCAATACAGATAAACCAGCCCAGAAATTCTTTCAGGCCTATTTTAATAAAAAGGAAAAGACCAAAATACCCCTGGACTTAATAAAATTCTAGAAAATAGAATAATAGTCCAAAAATTATAAATAAAATATTTTTGGATTCACAATAATCCATTCTATACAAATAAAATAAGGTAACAAATTTTAGATATTCAAATTTTTATAAGAATTTTGTAATTTAAATATTCCTTATGGAATTTTACAAAATTATTGAAAGGTGATAAAAATAAATAAAAATCACCTTCATTATTTATTAATATTATAGTATTTTTGAAAAATACTAAATAAATAGTTAGTAATAAAATTAAGGTATAATTAATAATTCCTAAAGGAATTATTAAATCAATAAAAGTCAAATAAAGGGAAATAGAATAAAATAATTCAATATATATTATAAAATATTAAAAAATAATATTTATAAGCCTTTATTACTCAAAAAGAAACTTTTGGGGATAAATGCATACAAATTCAAATAATGCATTATATTACTTGCATAATCATTTTGCTTCTTTAAATATTGTCCTTACCGGGCAATAATGATGTTTTTTGTAGAACTAGAAGCTCAAGGTCCAGTGCAAGCATCAGACTTCACTACCTTGCCATCACAAGGCAAGTTCATCACTTTCTCATATCCTTTGAAGAGTCTGTATCAAAGTATTTGCAAATTGTGTGTTATCATATATGCTATAAAAGAAAGAAAATATTATTTTCCCAAATAAAGAAATTATGGATATCATCCTAAGTGGTGATATGATGGAGCAATAGAACTTAGAGTTCTAATTGCAACATTGATGATCAAGTAGGAACTTAATAACCCCTGACATCAGTGATTCTAGCGCCGTATATTACGCGTTAACCATGAGATTTGGAATGGGACAGAGAAGTCAGCTGTATCTTCTTCCTCTCGCATGAAGCCGGATGTGCAGGTCGTGGTTGTTATCCTCGTAGCGTGCATATTAATTGGTAATTCGTAGAGGATATGCAGCATATGGGTGGGAACCCTCAACGTCCCACGATAGTTCTGGCATCTAACGGTTTGTACAAACCATTGACGTAATTCATTATGTGGGAATGGTGTACACCAAGGAGGCATGCGGGGTCACGAAGGGGGCAGTGATTGGCTTGGACCAACTACTGTGCCCCACATCATGGAATTGTGGACGGGAAAGTACGCCCGGTTGTGCAACAAGGAGTTGATCTCTCATGGGTAAAGTAAACGCACCTCTGCAGAGTGTAAGAACTGTAACTTGTTACTCCCTGTTCCGGGAAGGAGCTACGAACGCAGCAGGAAAGGAACTCCATGAAAGTTCTAGTCAACCCGTGAAGGCTGATTGTTATAGTTTTTCAGAATAAAATCAATCTTTGAAGAAAGATTTACAAAAACGGCATAGTGCCAAGGATTTATAATCCGAGGTGGTAGATAGAGCATCAAACTTCCCACCTTGCATATAATGAACTTTTTGGGTAACGCTGTTACTCATTCTTTCCTTTGATCCCTTGCTTAGACTCTGAGGATTCCAAAGACGTGCCAATGTATGCAGCTGAATGCCAAGAAGACGTGTTCTACGAGGAACCTGACCTATCCGGAGGAGTTGAATGTGTGGACTACGAGATCCGTTACGGTGTCGATGAGAACGAGTCCACTTAAGAATCTAGTTAGTAGTAACCAACGGAGCCGAAAAACATGAACTCTATAAAATAAGTTGTTGAGCCCCACTCCTAGTCGGAGTTGTTACTTTTAAATTTCCGCTGAACCTCTTATATTTTGGTTTGTAAGTTGGATCTCTTGGAAGTCTTGAACTTCCGGTGTTGTAATAATAATAATGTGTGTATCTTTGTAATATGGACCCGCAATGTTTCTGTTGTACCACTCTGAGGGATGTGATATTTACGGAACGGTGTTCTGTGGATGTCATATCAACGTCTATAGTGTACTACACATGCAGTGGTATGCTGGGTCACCGCATATCTCTAGAATTCAAGCTTAGTTGTGTAGTATATGACACCTCCTCGTATAGGTTTACATCGTGATACTTAGCACTTAGGGTCAAACTATACTTTGTCTCAATATTTACCCAAATTTCTCAAGAGCAATAGGATAATCTTAAGCAAAGTGGTCTCAATTTGGTTTTTACTAACCTTTAGTATCGCTCTTGGAATGGATAATATAACCAACCTATCATTTTATTAGTAGCTAACCTCTCATGATCACTCCAAATGACTAATCAGATTCTATTTGCTAACTTAACCAAAGATTATTAGAATTTTCTAGCACTTATGAGTTCTATCATAGTTGTACCATGTTATTTTCTTACTTCTACCTCAAGACAGTGTACTAATTACTTGTCATATTTATACTCTTATCATGGTTTCGGAGCTAATCTCACCATGATCTTGTTATGTTTTACCTATTTACATGTTTCAAGAGCTAATCTAACGATGATAACATAATTTCACTACACTATTATTAAACCATAACATAATTTCACTTCATCACGTAGAATTATCAAGTGAATCCCACATGATTACTACTCATTACATCAACATTTATCCTAATGGTATTCATCAGGTTGTCTTGGGTTATCGACTAACACTAAGATTCCACTATGCTACTTGAATTCTAAGATTAGGCTACACCATTAAGACTACTTCCAAATGATGTCTTACACTTGTTCCTAATCTGCTATGGCCAATTGGATTTCCTAAAGTATCTTGGTGATTTATGTCTCCTTCGGAAGGTACTAAATAACACTTTACTGAGATAAAATAGATAACTACTCCTAAGAAAGATGACTTAAGCATCCAGCTTAAGTGTGACAAGGTTTATCCTCAAGTGGATACTCATCACAAGTGATAAGAATATTTGGTTTAGATAAGATGGCTCCTATAGTCACTATCCAACCTACAGATCTTCCTAAAAGGGTTTTAATCCTAAGGTCAAAGCATATGCTCTGATACCAACTACGGTGACCCAGCATACCACTGCATGATGTAGTACACTATAGTCGTTGACATAACACCAATGAAACACCGTTAACTAGTATTACATCCCTCAGAGTAGTACAACAGAAACACAGCAGGTCCAAGGCATGACTATAGGTTATAACTCAACTCTTTACACAAGATCCAGAGAACACTCTAGGTTAAAGAGAGAGAAAGAATCTTCTTACAAGAAGAATCAGAAATAAACAACTCAAAAACTATCATATTAATAAGACTAATATTTTAACTAATGGTCTGGCATTGCTGCTATTGCAATACGCTACAGAAATAGGTTCTATGGCTAGAGATTATATTCCTATCTAATCAGTAACTTCATCTTCACTTGAGTTGATGTATATGTTGACTTTCTTGACTTTATTGAAAAGCTTTAGCTATTGATGATGATTCCTGGAGCATAACTTGATGTAGATATCGTCTATACTGGCTTTAGAACCTAGCAAGGGTTAAGAAGATACTTTGAGTACGAGCGTACTCAGAAAGTTCACTAGAAAATGAGTGTTTGATGCACTATATCTAGAGCCACAGACCGTAGGTCGTAGGCAATGCATGTTTTCATAAACATTTCTTCAAAGGTTGCTTTTATTTAGAAAAGCTATGTTTGTCAGCCTTCACGGGTTTACCAGAACTTTCATGGAGTTCCTTTCCCGCCGCGTTCGCAGCTCCTTCTCGGAACAGGGAGTAACAAGTTACAGTTCTTACACTCTACGGAGGTGTGTCACTTTACCCATGAGAGATCTTAGGTTTTGTTGCACGGCCAGGAGTATGTCCCCGTTCAAACTTCCTTGGTTTGAGGCCCAACCTAAGATCCAAGCCAATCACTGCCTTCTCTGCGACCCCGCATGTCTCCTTGGTGTACGCCTGCCCACCTATTGAATTACGGCAATTGGCAGTACAGACTATTCAGATGCCGGAACTATCGTGGGACGTTGAGGGCTCCCACCCATATGCTGCATATCCTCTACGAATTACCATATAATATGCACGCTACGAGTGATAACATCCACGACCCGCACATCCGGCTCCATGCGAGAGGGGAAAGATACAGCTGACTTCTCCGTCCCATTCCAAATCTCATGGTCAATGCGTAATATACGGCGCAAGAATCACCGGTGACATTGGTTGTTAAGTCCTAGATAATATGTTCCTTTACCACCGGAACTCTTATAGTATGTTATTACCTCATGGTAAATAACATATAATCACATTATTATAAAAATAGTGTTTTCTGTCCTTTTTCAAATGCAGGTGATGACAACACTGTATTTGTAAAATACTTTACAGAAAATAATCAAAGGACATGAGCAAGTGTGAACTTGCCTTTTGTGATTGCAAGATTATGCACTCACGGTATTCAAGACAATATAAAAGATCCAATATCTGAAATCAGCATCATTAGTCTGGTAAGGACTAATGTTTAAAGAAGCAAGATGCTATTATGCATAAGTAATGTAATGCAATTTCGTAAACTCGAATCCCGGGATAAACGTTGATCTAGGGTTTGGAAACTGGAAATGGTTTCGTTAGAATGTGTTGTCCTTTTAGATAAGTTTGACACTTGTGCTTCTTATTAAGGCTTGTGAGTGTGTGTGAAACAACATGTAATTATAACACCATAAAACAATGAGTTACACATTTGTGGAATGTTACTTAAAACTACTTATATAAGAATTGCCTTACCTTCAAATCTTACTTTACAAGTATTGGCATGTAAATGTAACTTAAGTGTTTAACAATCCTAAGTATATAAGTAAGGATTAATGTAATGTGATTATTATTAATTGTCATTTGTTGTTTGAAGTGGCAAAAATAATAATATTTGAAGAAAATCTTACTTAACTAAGCAGAAGCATTTAAGCTTTTAAGTTAACCTTATGAGGTGTTCTTTCTAGTTATAGTCTTTAAGTAAGAAAGAATTACTCCATTTGAATAATGACAACATTAGTATTTGAGACTTATCTATCTGGGTTTTTAACTTGGTTGGTTTGATATTAAGATACTTTATAACTTAATTATAAGATACCAAAGTTAACTATAAAGTATATAATAAAGTTTTTAGCATTATACTTAAAGTCTGGTAGACTAAAGTTAACTTTAAAACATAGATGGACTTTAGGTGTAATGCTTGTTATACTTATATCTTGTTCACCTAATAATGTTTCTTTAAAGTTACTTAAGAATGGCATTATTTTTAGTTGGTAATGGTTTCTTTACATTATAAATGTATAAAGGGATTTATCTCCCTATAAAGGTGTGGTTAAGGTTTATGAATAAGTAAACAATATTATTCACTACTTATGAACTCACTATAGTGTTTTGATTTATTTATAAACTTGTGATTAAAGTAAAGGAATGGGTTTTATCTCATTACAATTATTCTTGGATATTTTAGATTGGATAAGGATCCTTTTATAAAATAACCTACACTTATGGTTGAATGATAATTCAATATAATTTCATTTTTTAAATGTGTTGAAGCATTTTGACTTCATAATATTAGTATTTAAGGCTAATACTATTTATTAGATTTAATTGGTTAATTTAAGAAATATTAACAAATTTTATTTGACATTATATGATTTATTAACTAAAGAAATAGGTTTAAATTCAAGTTATTAAAGTGTTTAACTTTTATTTAACTTAAAAGTGGAATATTATATTTTTAACATATAGGTATTATTTTTGTGATCATTTTGGTATATTACACTTATTTTTGTGATTTAAAAATAATAAGATATGATTTTTATAATACTTATTATTTTATAAAGATTTAATAAATAAAAATATTTAATTAAGTGGAGTAATAATGCATGATTATAGTTTTAAATTATAATTCTTATTTTTCTAAGATTTTTGGTATTTTATTTATATTTTTAACATTTACCATTATTAAAATATGAATTATCAAAGTTTTATTACTTATAAAACCTTTATTATAAAATATTTATTTAATAATCATCATAATAATATTTGATAATAGTTTTAAGTGGTAGATTTTATTTTTCTAAACATTTTCATATTTTATATGTATTTTTCCGATTTATAAAACAAAATATATTAAATTTACAAGATTTAATTATTTTATTTCATTTCTGGAATATTGATATTTGGATTTATAATGTTTTAATTATTTCCTAAACAGACACTAAACTTTTTACACCCAGACTGGATCTACCCCAGGGTCACTGACCTGTGGGGTCGAGTACACCTCAGATGCCACATGGGCACAAACCAAGTCAATTGTGTTGACTGGGGTGAGGTGGCGTTGGCATGATGTCATGCTGACATCACCCGAGATGATCCTCACGGATTTGAGGAGCAATCGATTGATCCAGAGCGCGCGGGGAGCTATGGATTGGTGTGTTAGAACGAGGGGACAAAGGCGAGTTAAGGAGTGGCTGAGCCGCTCGTTTTTGGTCATCGGAAAGCAGGGCACAACGGCGACTGGCGGCAGTTCACGACGGCGCATGATGAGACCGCTATACAGGATACAATTGAACCAACGACGACTACTGGAAGATAGAGGAGCTCACCCTGATTGTGATGGAGTGCTTGGGGAAGCGAGAGGAGGCCTGCAGACCATGAATCGACGACGATGGCCATGGTGGCCGTCAGAAGGGAACCTTCGATTCCGCTTGATTCTCGGTGCGCCGACTCCCGTTCTTGGTCCTAATCGAACGAGTCCACGATGGAGCTTCTAATGGTGGCTTTGGCGAGGCACAGGATGGTCGGACCTGGCCGGAGCAACTAACACCGACGAACTAGGGTTCGGAATAGAAGAGGAAAACAGGAAAGAGAAGGAGATAAGGCTCTCCGGCGCGACATCGATCTTCTTATAGGCAACGATCAGCGGCGGCTCGAATCTTGGCGACAGCGGGCACCGCGACGACGACGGACGGCCGACGGTGTGCCAGGCAACAGCTTCGCCGGCGCTGCATTCTGGCGAGAGGAGGAAGAAAGGAGAAAGAAGTGGCGAAACGGTATGGGCCTAGGAATTGGGCCAGTTGGGCTGTGATCGGCTACTTGCGGCGACGAGTAAGCGAGAGAGGAAATGGGCCATGGGCCAGTTTCTGGTCTGAGTCCTTTTTTATTCTTTTTAGTTTTCTGTTTTATTTTCAGGTTTGTATTTTATATTTGGTTTGAAATATCTTTATAGAATTTTATTTGCTGAATACTTGTAGTATAAAAAATATATTTCAAGTTCTGGTATGAATTTAGTATTTGGATATCATACTTTATTTATTATTTTCTGACTTTATAATTACAGAGACATTCTTTTATTAAATAGAGTAAGTCGGATTTAGGGTTTTTAGGATTTGTTTAAGATCTTAAAAATTAACTATAATTTTATTTTCACTTTTATTTGGAGCGATGAAGTTTTAAAATGTTTAGTAATAGTCATAGGGTTTATTTTTATGTATTTAATCACATAGTAAAGTATAGGGTGTTTTATAATTATTGTATTCCCACTTATTCCATGCTCATATGGAATGAGTGGTTAGAGAAATGGATCAAGGAATTTGCCCAATGATTATAGATGGAATATTTATATGATTTTGATGAGAAAACTCCTTAATAAGTTTAGGGTTCTGAATTGTAATTGCTTACCCTAGGGTTTAGGGTTCTTAATATACTTATATTCTTTTGTTGATGTGAATAAAGATTAATGGCTAAAACTATTGTCTTTATGTTTTTTTAATGATATCACCATTAAAATAGAAAGTTGTTTTCTATAATATCTTATGGAAAATAATTGATAAAGATAACTCGTAAGCACATATGGTTATGATAATTGGAAATGACAGAGATGTGCTTAAGTGATTTGTTATAGGAAAATATTCCTATGAAGCATTGTGAAATTAAGATGATAGATCAATCAGATGAAATGGATATTCTGTTAGGTTAAAGATTTACGGTTTAGGTTTGCTCCAGAATTTCTATCTCCCATACTTCAATAATCCTGGACTTCTAATTAAGGAATTCCTTTCCTAGATATACTATTCCTTCATATCCATCATCAGGTGTTAACATGATGAGCTTTACTTCACAAGAATACTCTTCTCAATAATTTATCCTCTTGAATCCTTTTGTAAATGCAATGAGTTTGACACTAAAGCTGTCGTGGTGGTATCACGGCATATGCCATGGGTAGGCTAAAGTTGGGGCCAATGGACGTGGAGGAATCCGGGGAGGGATGATGCAGTGAAGACCGCACTCTTACGAACAAAGAGAAATGCAATGTATATTGGATCGAAGCTCTCAAGTGGAGATAACACCTCATTCTATACATCTAATCTCTTATAATCTTTCCATACTTGTGGCTACAATCATGCTCCTTGAGATGTATCTCCTATGCTTCTATCTAGATCTCTCTGTGAGAGTGGAGTAGGAAGAAGAAGAAGAAGAAGAGCTCCTATTGAGCAGAGAAGGGAAGAGCCCTTCGGGGGCCTCCCCTGTAACGATCCCCTTGGTGCTCCTTATAAAGGGGAGCCCAGGGGACAAGTCTTGTGCTACACGC
The DNA here is from genome assembly GCA_916181665.1 of Avena sativa. Taxonomy (NCBI): domain Eukaryota; kingdom Viridiplantae; phylum Streptophyta; class Magnoliopsida; order Poales; family Poaceae; genus Avena; species Avena sativa. The sequence continues at coordinate 400,644,259 of OV702284.1, forward strand.
TTAGCATCTAGATGGCATATTCTGGGCATCTTCCAGAGATGCTGAGCATATGCCTTGGCATCTTTGGAGATGCCAGGCATATTCCCTAGCATCTTATTTGATGCCAAGAGCATATCCCTAGCATCTTGTTAGATGCCATAGGCATATTCCATATGCCATGTGCCAGTCTGAGCTAGAGGCGTCCCAAGACTGGCACGCGGCTGGAGGAGTTGACCTACGTCGATGTAGTGGTTGAAGTAGCGTCCTGGGATAAATAAGAAGGCGTTTGGGTCGTCATTACTCAGCCCAAGTGCTCTAGGACGAGGTGGAAGTTCTGCCTAGCATGTGGTCAACTCGGCCTGAAGGAGCAAAGGGCCCAGCCGGGTGAAGAGGCTTCCGGGTCAAACCACTCGGTGGCCTAGCCGGGTCCTGGTGCGGCCCAGCCGAGTCATTTGACTCGGCCTAGCTTTGGACCATGCTCCTGCCTGGCGAGATCCCATGGTGGACCGCGAGTTCGGCCCACCCGGGTTGTTGGTGGTGGCCTGGTGGCAACTTCCGCAAATGATGGTTGCCGGCCCGTGCTGGTAGCGCGATGGCGTCGAAGCCCCTGTGATGGGCCGAGCGGCCTTTGCTCTAGCTCGCCTGGGCGAGGCGATGATGGAGCTCGGCACTGAAGTGGATCGGTGAGGATTCCCTCCTAGCGGGACGGCGGGGATGTTCCCGCTGGGAGTTTCGGTGTGGTCGTTGGCAGGAGCGATGCCTGGGAACGGGCCGGGTTAGGCAATCGGGCCCAGTGGGGATAACACGTGATTCGGCCTCGACCAATATGATTTGGCTCGGGATTTAGCTAACTCGGCCCAGCTGCTCTTGATTCGATCCAAGATAAGCTGATTCGGCCTAGGCAGACCCTGGCCAGGCCGGATCTGCTCTAGTTTGGCCCAGAGATTGTTTTTCCTTATATCTTTTGCAATTATCATTTCATATTCTCTTCAATTATCATTTTCTCATGTATGTTTCTTATTGACTCACTTAATTCATCAACTCTGGGGTACCCGGGGGTACATCCTCGACATTAGTCCCCGAGGCTATGTGGGACTCGTAGAGTCATGCATAGGCTTTTATACTAAGTATCTCCAGAGTTGTTTATCCGGCCTATAGTCTTTTCATATATAATTGATTTCTGGCCCTCTAAGGTTCTGGTTCATAACCCTTTTGGGTAAGTTTTTTGACTTCTGGCCTGCTTTGGCATTGATTATAACCCCTTTGGGTAAATTTTTGGACCTCTGGCCTTCTTGGGCACTGGTCATAACCTCTTTGGGTAAGTTTCTAGACTTCTGGCCTTTATGGGCACTGGTCATAACCTCTTTGGGTAAGTTTTTTGGACCTCTGGCCTTCTTGGGCACTGGTCATAACCTCTTTTTGCAAGTTTCTGGACTTCTGGCCTTCTTGGGCACTGGTCATAACACCTTTGGGTAAGTTCCTGGACTTCTGCCCTTCTTGGGCACTGGTCTTAACCCCTTTGGGTAAGTTATGAGTCCTGGCCTTCTTGGGCATTGCTCTTTTAACCCCATTGGGCAAGTTATGAGTTCTGGTCTTATTTGGCACTGCTTTTTTTAACCCCATTGGGTAAGTTATGAGTTCTGGCCTTATTGGGCACTGCTCTTTTAACCTCTTTGGGTAAGTTATGAGTTCTAGTCTTATTTGGCACTGCTTTTTTAACCCCATTGGGTAAGTTATGAGTTCTGGCCTTTCTTGGCATTGCTCGTTTAACCCCATTGGGTAAGTTATAAGTTCTGGCCTTCTTTGGCATTGCTCTTTTAACCCCATTGGGTAAGTTATGAGTTCTGGCCTTCTTGGGCATTGCTCTTTTAACCCCATTGGGTAAGTTATGAGTTCTTGCCTTATTGGGCACTGCTCTTTTAACCTCTTTGGGTAAGTTATGAGTTCTGGCCTTCTTTGGCATTGCTCTCTTAACCCCATTGGGTAAGTTATAATCCGAGTCATCTGTTTCCAAATCCGAGTTATTTTACTCAAAATTGACTTATGTCTTAAGTCTGAGTCCTCTGACTCAAATCCGAGTTATATGACTCAAATCCGAGTCATCTGATTCCAAATCCGAGTTACTTTACTCAAAATTGACTTTATGTCTTAAGTCTGAGTCATCTGACTCAAATCCGAGTTATATGACTCAAATCCGAGTCATCTGATTCCAAATCCGAGTTACTTTACTCATATTTGACCTACATCTCAAATCTGAGTCATCTGACTCAAATCCGAGGTATATGACTCAAATCCGAGTTATCTCATTCCAAATCCGAGTTACTTTACTCAATTTTGACTTACATCTCAAATCTGAGTCATCTGACTCAAATCCGAGGTATATGACTCAAATCCGAGTTATCTCATTCCAATTCCGAGTTACTTTACTCAATTTTGACTTACATCTCAAATCTGAGTCATCTGACTCAAATCCGAGGTATACGACTCAAATCCGAGTTATCTCATTCCAAATCCGAGTTACTTTACTCAATTTTGACTTACATCTCAAATCTGAGTCATCTGACTCAAATCCGAGGTATATGACTCAAATCTGAGGTATATGTTTGCCATGATATAACTTGATTTGGCGTGATGACGTTAATTTTCCTTTGATATGGATCCGAGATATAGATCCGAGATTAAGTTTTGGGATATGATAATAGGGCTAACCGCTGAGAGATCTGATTCGAGATGTAGATATGACATATAGATTCGAGATATGATAAGCTGGCCAATAGTCATCCGAGATATGGGATAACCTGGCAAGATGGTGAAATATCAATCCGAGTCATAACATAACCTGGCAATCTGGTGAACTGAATAAAGCTTCGGCCCGAATCAGAGACATGATTAGTACGCCGAGTCTGAATACAAATCCGAATTATAATATACCCTGGCAAGCTGAATCAAATGTTAGTCCGAATCAGAGACAATCTACTGAGCTGAGTTAAAGGTTAATTCAAAGCATAAATAAATTGACTCAAATTATATCCTAATCATCAATAAGCTGGCCGGCGAGCTGAGTTAAAGGATAATCCAAAGCATAAATAACTGACTCAAATTCTATCTGAATCATAATAAGCTGACTCAAATTCTATCCGAGTTATAAATAAGCCTGCTGGTGAGCTAAGTTACAGGTCAATCCAAAGCATAAATTAACTGATTCAAAATCTATCTGAATCGTAAATAAGCTGATTCAACTTCTGTCTGAGTTATAAATAAGCTAGCTGGTGAGCTGAGCTACAGGTCAATCCAAAGCATAAATTAACTGACTCAAAATCTATCTGAATCGTAAATACGCTGATTCAACTTCTGGCCGAGTTATAAATAAGCTAGCTGGTGAGCTGAGCTACAGGTCAATCCAAAGCATAAATCAACTGACTCAAAATCTATTTGAATTGTAAATACGCTGATTCAACTTCTGGCCGAGTTATAAATAAGCTAGTTGGTGAGCTGAGCTACAGGTCAATCCAAAGCATAAATTAACTGACTCAAAATCTATCTGAATCGAAATACGCTGATTCAACTTCTGTCCAAGTTATAAATAAGCTGGCTCAAACATAGATCTACATTAACATAATGTTCTCTTATTCCAAAGGTGACTCTACGGATAAGTTGACTAGTCCCCGGGTTAAGTTATTTTCTCCCCGGGGTGAAGGATTGAGTGTAGGTGGCTGAGTTATCTAGCACTTACAGTATACTTGGAGAAATGTTTGAGTGAGTCTTGCTAGGTCATACCTGCCCTGCTGAGTTACCTGGTACTTACAGTAAGCTTGGAGTAGTGCTTGAGTTCTTCTTGCTGAGTCTTACCTGCTTTGCTGAGTTAGACTTGGGGAGCCTCTGCGCTTACCTCTTTGTTCCCTGTTGGCTTGGTAGAGCTGAATGAGCCCTATGAGGAAGAAGTTAATGAAGATGTTCCCGTCCGGATGGAAACCCAACCAACGCCACTAGAATGCCCCAAGGTGGGCGCCAAATGTCGTGGTGGTATCACGGCATATGCCATGGGTAGGCTAAAGTTGGGGCCAATGGACGTGGAGGAATCCGGGAAGGGATGATGCAGTGAAGACCGCACTCTTACGAACAAAGAGAAATGCAATGTATATTGGATCGAAGCTCTCAAGTGGAGATAACACCTCATTCTATACATCTAATCTCTTATAATCTTTCCATACTTGTGGCTACAATCATGCTCCTTGAGCTGTATCTCCTATGCTTCTATCTAGATCTCTCTGTGAGAGTGGAGTAGGACGAAGAAGAAGAGCTCCTATTGAGCAGAGAAGGGAAGAGCCCTTCGGTGGCCTCCCCTGTAACGATCCCCTTGGTGCTCCTTATAAAGGGGAGCCCAGGGGACAAGTCTTGTGCTACACGCTTAGCATCTAGATGGCATATTCTGGGCATCTTCCAGAGATGCTGAGCATATGCCTTGGCATCTTTGGAGATGCCAGGCATATTCCCTAGCATCTTATTTGATGCCAAGAGCATATCCCTAGCATCTTGTTAGATGCCATAGGCATATTCCATATGCCATGTGCCAGTCTGAGCCAGAGGCGTCCCAAGACTGGCACGCGGCTGGAGGAGTTGACCTACGTCGATGTAGTGGTTGAATTAGCGTCCTGGGAAAAATAAGAAGGCGTTTGGGTCATCATTACTCAGCCCAAGTGCTCTAGGACGAGGTGGAAGTTCGGCCTAGCATGTGGTCAACTCGGCCTGAAGGAGCAAAGGGCCCAGCCGGGTGAAGAGGCTTCCGGGCCGAATCACTCGGTGGCCTAGCCGGGTCCTGGTGCGGCCCAGCCTAGTCATTTGACTCGGCCCAGCTTTGGACCGTGCTCCTGCCTGGCGAGATCCTGTGGTGAACCGCGAGTTCGGCCCACCCGGGTTGTTGGTGGTGGCCCGGTGGCAACTTCCGCAGATGATGGTTGTCGGCCCGTGCTGGTAGCGCGGTGGCGTCGAAGCCCTTGTGATGGGCCGAGCGGCCTTTGCTCTAGCTCGCCTGGGCGAGGCGACGATGGAGCTCGGCACCGAAGTGGATCGGTGAGGATTCCCTCCTGGCGGGACGGCGGGGATGCTCCCGCTGGGAGTTTCGGTGTGGTCGTTGGCAGGAGCGATGCCTGGGAACGGGCCAGGTTAGGCAATCGGGCCCAGCGGGGATAACACATGATTCGGCCTCGACCAATCTGATTTGGCTCAGGATTTAGCTAACTCGGCCCAGCTGCTCTTGATTCGATCTAGGATAAGCTGATTCGGCCTAGGCAGACCCTGGCCAGGCCGGATCTGCTCTAGTTCGGCCCAGAGATTGTTTTTCCTTATATCTTTTGCAATTATCATTTCATATTCTCTTCAATTATCATTTTCTCATGTATGTTTCTTATTGACTCACTTAATTCATCTATACTTGGTTATATCCACTACTCTACTGCTGATAACCTCCAATCTAACAAGTAGTTACTTGTAATTCCATTCATACTCTTCCTAAATCATCCTTCACTAATTTCACTTCAATAGATGTATGTCTATATCAAACTACTTCACCTCTATTGATTAGTATATCCTAAGAGGAAACTACTACTTATATAATCCAATGTTGCTCTAGCATCATCTTGATCATGCTATCTTGTCTCTACTTAACTCCAGTATCTAATACTCCAACCTCACATTATATTAATGTGACTTGTAATGGCTGACCTAGAATAACATTACTATACTAGGGTTCAATCATGTTCTATTCACCTATGTCACTTATACATGATATAAGCATTCAATCGTGGTGAGTAAGGCATGATCATTATAATCTTTTGATCCTTTATGGTTTAGATTTCTAGTTGGCTAATCAAGGCTTCATCAATACAACATTAAAGTTGTATTATAATTATCATCTGTTTAGCTCTATTGGATTAATAGATATAATTCATTGAATATACCTACTTGATCCAATAGGACTACTCATGGTAACTATCTTCAGTATTCATCCTGGAATCCTCCTTGTTACCACATATATCTTTATTTCAAATAACCCTTCTATCCATTCAGAAGTGAGTTAACTCCATCAACTATCACAGTGATCTCATTCTCTTCCAACACTCCCATCCTATAGATGATACCTAAAACTAGCATTACTATTTACCTCTTATTACTTCTTATCTAAAGGACTGAAGTGAATGCTATGATAAGGACAAGAGTTGATAGGTCAAGAATTGGTGAATCAATAGTTGATTACTCAACATTGATCAACAACAGATATTAGAATAAGATTCAATAGAGATGATAAGGATTGATATGGAAAGAAAGATATATGTTGAATGATCTTTGAATTGATTTCCCTCCTACTCCATATAACTAAAGAGTTAGGGTTAGGTATTACCATGATACTCATGGTATAAGCAGATGAGATTAATATATAGTTGTTACATTCTTATTACTTAAGTTATATTTATATCTTGGTATTCATGGGTTGTGTAATGAATACTACATATGATCACTTAACGATCAAATATGAACCATGAAGTAATATAGTAGGGTTAAGTTTTATCACATTTGATCTACCCTTAGATTAAATCTCCCTTACCCAAAATAAGGTTTTTAGCAAAGGTCATATTGAAACTTATCGCATTCAACTTGATGATCTATTTCAATTCCATCAAGTTAAGAGAAGCTTCAATCACTTTGACAAGTTTTGTTCAAAAGCGCGAAAATTAATCGGATTTTCTATGCATGAATGCAATGCACACAACTATGTTTAGCTTATTTCTAAGCTCTAATGCTGGGATGTTACATATTTTAAGAAATCAAGAATCTCTCTCGAAGCATCAAGCTCATTTCTCATGCTTTGTTATATGATTCTTAGTTTGAATATGATCGTGATATCCTTGCAAACCACCTTGGGAAAATTTCCCTTATATTTCTTGTCTTTGGACAATTGGTACTCCATATATGGTAGATTTTATTGATCATATTCACTTTGGCATTTTCTTATTTGCCTATCCTTTGCCAAGAAAATGGTTTTCTTTTTGCTCCCAAGCTTTCTTTGCATCTTGTGGATCTTGTTTTTTTGGTATCCCCTTGTGTTTTATTTAGTGTAGGTAGTAGTGATGATCTCATTTGTGGGCATTTTGCATCAAAGGCAAAATTATATATAATGCTCTATTTATGGGGGAGATCTCCTATATTATCTAAAACATTTTTTGCTTCTTGATTTGATCCATTTTTTCTGCTTGGAAGCTCAATCCTTTTGTGATTGGTACTTTGTGTGCCATTATGAAAAGTGTGAATAGTTTGTTTTGGTTGTTGGAACCTTACTCTCTTAGGAGTTGGTTTTATCTCATTCTTTGTCACTTGTTTTGATCTTTTAGGATGATATAAATCCTTGAGCATTGGTATTTTTGTCTATCTTTTACCTCTTTTGATCTTTAGAGTTCATTTGTTGAACTTGTGTTCTTTCATGTGTTGTTTTGGCTCTTTGATACAATTTGGACACCTTTTGTCGAGTCACACTTTTGTGTGTGTCTTATTGGTTTACTTGGTGTTTTTGTTCAAATTGTATCTCCTTTAGGTTCTTGAAAGTCTTATGCATGCATATTTACTTCATGTATATATTATGGCATGCTTGCTTTCTTTTGATCCGATATATAGGGGAAACTCCACCAAATCCTAATTGGCTAAGATGTGCATGAAATTCAATTTCATAGAAATATGCACATATTTGTGTGGAGGTTCTCCTATGTATTGTAGTTGCTCTAACTACTTTGGACCCAATTTGTTTGGTGACCATAGTGTACTTAATTGTGTTTTAGGTACATTGGGGATATATATTGAGTGCTTGTATCTTGAACAAGGAAGAAGTGACGTCTACATGTCAATTGGATGCAAGCTAGTATGATCAACGTATTCATATCTTCTTCATCCTACCAATTATATCTCGGTAACAAGTATCTCTCTCTCATGCATACATATATTGTTCCCAACCTTTTGTAGGTTGCTTGTTGGCATGAATGGGTGTACTTGCACATGGTTGGTTTCTTGCTTTGGCTTTTAAGAGTTCTCTCTATTGCAAATGTGTGTATGTTGAGATTAGTGCATATAATGGGAACTATTCTAAATCATGCTCATGATTCACCAATCCCAAATATGTCAATCTAGCAATTTTGTTGCAAATCGTTTCCTCAATATCTCTCATGTGCAATGGTGAGTATTTTTGCCAAGTTGATTTTTCTATCTTGTGATACTTGTTGCCTTTCTCCATATATTCCTTCTATCCCCTTGTTCCCTTGGTAATAGTTGTTATGCATGGATTATGTTGGTGTTTGGAGCTCATCGATGAACAATAAGATATATTTGAGCCCTTGGGCATGCTTTCAAGCAAAACATCTTATTGGTATATTATATGACTTCCGTTTTTCCTTTATATGCTTTCTTGTGTATCTATTTTGTTTATGCATATTTCTTTGTGGAAATTTGTCTTTGTGATATTTTCCACCTATAAATTTACACACACAAGATAAGATCATTCTTTGGTTGTTTTTGCATTTCTTGGAAACCACCTCTTATTTCTTTGTGTTTCTTCGGTGGCTTCCAAATTTATTGACCTTTGTGTGCATTGTTAGATAAGTTTCGAGGAGTGAGGAGTCCATGGTTGTGCACGTTGTTTCCAAATACAATTACTATATTTAGTGCACAATCTTTGGGGAGCTTCTCTAATTCATTTAATAGTGCACAATTTCCTTCTTTCTCGTTTCTTGTGGTTTAAATGCTTATGGGGAGTGAGGATTCCATATTTGTACATATTGTATTCAAATACAAGTATTTTAAACTTTGCACAGAGTTTGGTGAGCTTCTCTATTTTCATTTAAACACTCTTTTTTGTTGTTGTTTCCATTTGATATCATTTGTTGGTTTTTCAATTGGTCTGTTTGGATCTTTTGGTTGCTCGCTTCATTTGTTGAAGTTTATTTCCTTTTATTGTATTTTTGCAATCTTTGGGTCCTCAATATGGTTTTACTTCCTCCCAAGTACTCATCATTTGATTTGTGCATATGCACACCTTTGGAGGAATTCTCACTATATTGGCCGTCTTGAAATTTTCACCCATTTTGGCAATCAATGCCAATGGGGGAGAAGTTTTGGAGGTTTTAAGGGAAGTTGGCATTTGCTTTGATTGTGTTCTTAAGCATTTGCCTCTCATGCTCTTGCATTGTGGTTTCTTTGCATGTTGAATATATAGAGGAAACTCAACCAACGGTAACGGTTGGCAATCGATGCAATGAAATTCAAGTTCATCACACATGCATAGATTGTGGGGGAGTTTGTTCTATATATTGTGGGTGTACCAACATCACATACTTGTGTAGTATTTGATGTTGGGGAAACCGATTTGGTTGTTAATTATCATAGTTAAACCCCCCGCTAAGGGATTGTCATCAATTACCAAAATGGGGGAGATTGAAAGGGCATGTGTGCCCCCATGTGTGGTTTTGGTAATTAATGACAATCTCTATGGACTAATGTGTAAATTGAGTTTCACTTGTAGGTTTGTCCATTGGCATCGCTTGGGCCATGTGTTGGTCTCAAGGTTAAAAGATGAAGAAATGTACAAGGGCTTTGTGCCATTGAAATCGTGAAGAAAGAATGAGCTTGAAGGTTGATCAAGACAAGTGCAAAGAGTTGCATCAAGATGGATCAACCTCAAGAAGGGATGAAGAAGGGAAAGCTCAAGATGCACCATCTCTAGAAGATCTCATGCTTGAAGCTTGCCATCCTCATGATCATGGAGTGATGAAGACAAGTTCAAAGAAGAGGTTTCCCCAAGGAGTATGGGGGAGCAATTTGCAAGTCTTCATCTTCATCAAGCAAGAGCAAACAAGAAAAGGTGTTCCCACTTTAGAAGAACAAGACGGTCTACATCAAGTTCAAGTGGGATGCTCAAGGAAAAGGTATGATCTTGATAGGGATTCTCTTTGGCCGGTATCGTGTTGTTGGGAGACCGGGTTTAGGATAGATAGCCATACTATCAAGAGGGGCTCTCAAGCGGGTGTCTCGATCGCATCGTTCGGAGAGAGCTCAAACCTTTGCATTCATAGCATCATATTTCTTGGTTGTTAATTGGTTCTTCTCCATGAGAGGATCTAGAGATTTTGGTTATCATCATAACAATCTCTAGTTCATCAAATAAGGATTTTCCTTGCATATCTTATTGCATTCTTCATCGTGCGGGTTTTTCCGGCTCCACGCCTTAGGAGATATCTCACATATATATACTTGATATTTTCTCCCTTGGTGGTATCCCATATTTAACATTTTGTTGGGTTATACTTGGTTTTATATTCCCAACAAAATTGGTTTCATCCCAATCGGAATTTCCAAGCTCAACTTCTTGTGTTTTGGGTTTTAGAGGTTTTACCGGTTCATCGCTTCTAGAGTGGTCATACCTTTCTCAATTGGGTTTTATTCTTCCATGCTGGACTATGATGTTTCTTTGCATAATCTTGTAGAGCTTTTCGTTCTCTTCAAAACGAGCCCAAGATCATCAAAAACGGAGTCCGGAATCAAAAGTTATTGAAGTTTTCGTGCAATGCTATCCTGTAGTTTTGCTTGAGCGGAAGTTTCGGCCCAAGTTTCGACCCAAGTTCCGGTCAGGTTCAGTAACTTGTGTTTCTATTTGCCGAAAGTTCCGGTGGAGGGCCGGAAGTTCCGGTGGTGTGCGAATCTGGCCCAAACGCTCAGTTTTTCCTTGTCCTATTTAAGGGAGGCTTCTTTCCCAATGGTTCCCCATCTTTTGAGCTTGTTTTTGCCCATCATTGTTGCCCTATTTGAGCTTTCTTACTCCCTCTCCCTCCCATGATTCTTACATCTTTGAGGGAAAAGTGAGAGCAGATCTAGATCTACAATCCCCCTAAGTCAAATCCCTTCTTTGTGAAGGAATCATTGGGATCTAGATCTTGAAGAGTTTTGTGTTCTCCTCTTGTGTTCTTCCTCCCTTATTCTCCCAATAGCTTTTGTAGCTTTATTGTAATTTGGGAGAGAATGACTTGCCCTTGCATTTTGTGCATAGGTTTGAGTTCTCTTCGGAGATTCAGTTAGTTCAAGCTTGTGGGCTTGTTTCTCTTGGGTTCTTGGAACCCTAGACGGTTGTGTGGTTGGATTGTTGACCTTTTGTGGTCTTATTGACCTTTTGTGGTTTTGTTGACCTTTTGTGGTCTTGTAGCCTCTTGTGGCTTGTTGGCCTTTTGTGGATTTGTTGTTGGAAGCCTCCAATTGAGTTGTGGAGTTAGCCCCAATCTTGTACAGGTTCGGTGACCGCCCTCAAGCGTCCCATAGTGGAGCGAGTGCCCGCCTTTTGTGGTGCGCACTCGGGAGAATAGGGTGAGCCTTTTGTGGCGTCAATGAGTTGCGTGCTTCCGCATCCGGGGTGAGGCCTCGTGTGGCGTTGGGTGAGCATCGAGCCACCACACCTCGAGGTGACCCATTTGTGGTGTTCGGAGATCATTGCGCCATCGCACCTCTCCAACGGAGATGTAGCTTCTTTGGAAGTAAACTTCGGGAAACAAATCTTCGTCTTCGCGTCCATCGGTTATCTCTCAACCGAGCCCTTTACTTATGAACTTTACATTGTGATATCCATCGTGCTTGAAGTATTTATATCTTGTTATCGCCTTGTTGCTTGTATTGTTTAGCATAGGTTGTTGGTGCACTTAGGTGGACTTAGTGGCTAGGTTTTGTTCTCTATAAATTAAACGCTGGTTTTATTCCGTATTTATTTGAGCATAAACCGTAATAATTTTAAAAGCCTATTCAACCCCCCCTCCCTCCTCTAGGCAACATCCAATGCACTTTCAAAGGTGAAGTCAGAGTTGCTAGCTCATGGATGATGACGATGACGCTTGATGCAACCTCGGTGGTGGCCTTTCTCCTTTGTGACGGGTGTGTGCTTCGTGTGGGTGGACAGGTCGGCCGGTGGTGGTGGTGTCCAATGTGGTCATGTTCCATGAAGACATTGGTGCATTTGTTCCGGTTTTCTGCCGGTTCCCCGCTAATAAACCGATCAATTCTCCTCTGCTTTTTAAATAAAATAAGGCAAAATTGCCTGTTTTGTTAAAAAAAACACTTAGAACACGTACAATGATTCCTTGGATAAGTTGAGAGGTAATTAGTGTGATCATCACCCAACTCACACGTATAATTCGTATAGTGGTTTTTTAATATAACCACCAGTGCTCCTGCCGTTTTAAAAATTCGAAAGTCACATTTCTAAGTTTAGAAAATATTGAAAAAAATTCAGATGCGGCCAAAAAAATTCTACAAACATGGAAAATATAAATTTTAAATACTTTGTGTACGAGCTACACAAAAATGAAAAATGTGTGGATTTGTGCATGTGTTTTTCAAATCCCCAAACTTTATCAGATATTTTCATTTTTATGCAGCCCATAATACAAAAAAATTGGTGTTGTGATTTTGCATGTGGGATACAAAGTTAATTATGTCCAGAATTATATTCATATTTTTCTAAAACATATACATATGATTTTTTTTGAAAAAACAAAAGAGCAGTGGAGCTCGAGAGAGCTAAAGACACTTTCACCACAAGCTCTTTAGCGGAGTAAAAAAATTAGGAGTCCTTGATGCAGAACAGGACCTTGAGTTCAACCCTTTGTGATGTTACCTTGATGGGCTTTAGGCCTGTTTCAGCCAGGAGTTAACGACCGCCCGGTTTCCCCGGTCCCACCCCATCTCGACTCGTCAAGACTCAAGATCCAAACTTCTCGAGTAGAAAAACAAAAAGATCCAAATTCCTCTGCTCTTCCTCCTCCCCCTCCCAGCTTCTCCACTCCGCCGTCCGCCGTCCGATCAGCGAGCAGCCAGCAACCTCTGAGCGCGGGCTATCTCTCGCCGGAGCCCGTCGAGCCGGCCACCTCGCAGTGCCGCCCTCCACCTTCTCTCGTCGCGCCGGTATGTGTACTCCCGTGTTTCCTTCCGCGAGACCGTGGCCGATTGGCCGATCCAAACCTGTTTGTTTGCGTTCTTTCTCGGAACTAGGCATCGATTACAGGAAAATCATGTGCATTTACGCTTCGTGGGATCGTTAGTTTATATTTGGGTATATTTGGGTTAAGTGATTTTATCGGCAGTTCTTGGGTCGATACATGAATGTATTAGCAAATTGATGATGCATCTAAGGGTGCCTCCTGGAGTGAATGGAGTAGAAGGGCTTTTTTTGGTACAGGAAGAACAAGATTGATGGATATGGGTAGAAAATTGAGGCTGCAGCTCCTGAGGTGAATAGATGTAGAATCGCTTCTTGGTTTGGGCAGAAGTAGAACAAGACTTTAGAGTCTACCAAGTTTCTGATGAAATGTATAGTATGCAATATTATTCTGGAACTGGTCTTGTTAGTGAAAATGTTAGAACAAGATTTGAGAATTCTACTGTTAAGGTATTGCTGGTATACTCTGTGCTGCTTTGCTTTACTCTTTGGTGTGACAGAGTGCTTTGTAGTTTGTACTAATCCCTTCAATGATTCAGAATCCTGAACAAACATTGTTTTCCTTTAAACTAGGAATTTTGAAGGAATAATAGGGAATTCTACTGTTACGCTATTGGTGTCAGTCAGTTTTGTTTTGCTCTTGTTCTATGTACTAATCCCCTCACTGTTTCAGAATTCTGAACAGACATTGATTTATGCGGGGAATTCTGAACAAATATTGCTTGCCTTCCCTTTTAGGTTCTAAGACACAGGTCACTGTTTGATATTACAGTAGGTGCCGATTTCAAAGATCCAGTTGCTCACAAAAAAAGAAGAATAGTGATTTCAGAGGTATTGTGACACTGAAGTTGTGATGATGGCCACGACAAGCGGACCAGTCCATGCATCTACCGCCAAGCCCATGTTTACCTTTGGTGTCATTGCTGATGTCCAGTACGCCGACATCCTAGACGGGCGCTCATTCCTCGGCGTCCCACGCTACTACCGGCACAGCATCAGTGTCCTCCAGAGGGCTGTCAGCGCGTGGAACAAGCAGGGCAATATCAAGTTCTCGATCAACTTCGGCGACATCGTAGACGGGTTCTGCCCAAAGGACAAGTCGTTGTGGGCGGTGCAGAAGGTCGTCGATGAGTTTGACAAGTTCGATGGCCCGACCTACCACATGTTCGGCAACCATTGCCTCTACAACCTTCCTCGGAGCAAGCTAGTGGCTTTGCTGAAGATGCCGACAGATTCCGACCGTGCATACTATGAGTTTTCACCATGTCCTGAATACAGGTTCGTCGTTCTGGATGCTTATGACTTCAGCACGCTTGGCTGGCCTCGTGACCATCCAGTGACTGCAGCGGCAACGAAGTTCCTGGAAGAAAAGAACCCAAACACAGATAAGAACAGTCCTGAGGGTCTGGTGGGTGTTGACAGGCGGTTCGTGATGTTTAATGGTGCGGTTGGCAAGGAACAACTGTCCTGGCTTAGTGATGTACTCCAGGATGCATCAGAGCGCCGGCAGAATGTCATCTTATGCAGTCATCTCCCAATGGACCCTGGAGCAGCATCCCCAGTAGGTCTCATGTGGAACTACGATGAGGTGATGGCCATTGTTCGCCGGTACAACTGTGTGAAGGCCTGCTTTGCTGGGCACGATCACAGGGGCGGCCACACCGTCGACTCCCACGGCGTGCACCATCGCACCCTCGAGGCTGCGTTGGAGTGTCCTCCTGGCACCAGTGCGTTTGGCCATATCGAAGCATATCCTGACAAGCTGTTGCTTGTAGGCTCCGATGGTATGGATGATACTGAAATGTGTTTTCAGTCCCCGGCTCGACCTTTGCTGTAGAGTAAAATCAATGTGAGTTCACTGTTTTGACTTTTGACTATGTCATTAATAGAAAATTCCTGCGACTTTGTAAGACGACATTATTACGTGTGAATAACATTGATACTGGTGGAAAGAATACCAGACTTTCTGTAATGCTTCTTTCCCCTTTTGGGAACTGCTGATTGGAGCATATAGTTACACTCCGATGTCTAAAATTAATCTCGAGTCTATCGACAAGGAAATGCTATTTTGCATGCGAAATACTCAGTTAGCCGTTTCGATATTTGTACTCTATTCTTGATTTCTTCAGTTAATTGCAGTCTTTCTAACCTCACAAGTGTTGTCCAACATCAGTTCTATTTTTCCGACAGAAACTCATCCAAAAAAAACCCTCACCGAGTGAGGTTCTAACATTTGACAGTTTGAACTCAGTTTAGTGAAAATGGAAGTCTATTATTTCCCAGAGAGGCTTAATATTGATCTTTACTTAATGTTCCGTACTGCAATTCTCCTCAGCCTCGGGTACTACATTTCTCAGCATTTTGATAGCCTCATTTAATCAGTTTATGGCTCCCATGCCCATCCAATTGAAAATAATTGCATATACACCTACAACCAAAAAATAAAAAATATCATGATTTTAACTCAATGGCTATAGCGTCAGTTTCCAGCTTGTAAGAAGGATCACACTGAGACCATCATCGAGTAATGTCTGAGCCAATAACCAACCATGCATATCCAAGTCAGAATATAGAAGCAGCAACAAGGCAAATGAACTGAAGAGGCTAACTCGAGCTGAATACGACTTTGTGTGCTCTGCTCTCCTTCGACTATGTCTTCGGATAGGCAGTCTTATAAGATGTCAGTTAACTAGTTTGGCCGCAATTCATCAATCCTGGAGAGATTAACGACTCGGCCTAATGATCTGCAATCCTCTCTATATATGATTTTCCTAGGTTTTTCACATCAAGTTAAACATTACGGTTGAATTTTAACTGGTCACACACTTAAAAGTTTGACACCGGGCAAAAAGTGTGAGAAACAGCTGAATGTTTATAATGTCTAAAACTAATTGCAAAGGAAATAACTAACTCGTATGCGGTACCATAATTTCATCCTCCACTTAACTTAAGTGAACATTCTTGTATAAAATTAATAGAGTTGTCGAGTCGTATCTTCTTCATCGGTGTTCTCGTGCTCATGGCTATGGCCTATAAGAACAGAAAGTTATAACAAGAAATACAAACGAACAACTAACATGGTCTCCACACTCCAGTGTTGCCACACACACACATACACATCCCAGGAATGGCTATTCCTTTGCAGTATCTATTCAGATGCATCTACATAATAAGTTATAGATAAGATCAGGCAAAAAAAACTTCTATATGCTGCTACTGATTTTTTGAAACGACCATTGTTGCGCGTGTGTGCCTTTTGGAAAAAAAAAGCCACACCTTACGCCAGAATTATGGTAGTCAGATGCTCAACACCATTGATTAGTACTCGCAGCATTCGGTTTTCTTTTATCAGTGCAATACTAGTACAGATGACAACTCACCTGCGAATCAGTTCATGCAAACCGTGTATGGAAAACTTAATCAAACTAGTGGGCAGTGTGGAGTTTGCTTATGGTGTCAGACAATGTGCAATATACTTTTAAAAAATGAGACTAAACAGGACTAGCCGTTGGTAGCATTTCTTTAATAGAAGAAGACTCCTTAGTGAGAAATTCAGATATTTTCTCCCAACGAGATTCGAATTCCGGTCATTGGGTGCGCCACTGTGACAACCATTGGGTCTTTTCCCGTCCTCACATTGTGCAATATAACTTATTGTGCGAGAAAATTGTTAAAAAAATAGTTAAGACTATTTCAGAAAAATACGATAATCGGGGATCGCCGCAAAAAATACGAACTTTGGGGCTACCAATAACAAAGAACTATCAACATCATGTAATCGGACAATTAGCTTGTCTGACCACGTTTGCTACATGGGTGGACCCACTGCCAGGCTGACGGGTGGTATTTAATGGTCCGAGAGACAAACGGTAGACTGATTATAAAATTTGTGTTTTTTTTTTTGCAAAAATGTGGGGAATCCACTTGTCAGATCCCTCTCCACTCCATTCTCTCTAAAATCTGGGTTCAGTAGACGCTCAACGAGTTGTGGACACGGGGCGGCGAGCTGCGGACGCGGGATCGGCGTGATGAGCTGCGTCTAGGCAGCGAGCAGCGCACGGGGCCACAAACGTGGCGGACGACAAGCTGCGCGCGGTGGACCGTGAGCATTGCAGCCGGTGAGTTGCTGGCACGGGGCGGCGAGCGGCGGCAATGCTCTTGCGTGGCGGCAACAACGGTCAGCTAGTATGCTTGTTGCCTAGTGTGGCTGCATGGAAATACCCAACAAGCGATGACAACACGCTGACGGAATGACAGGGAACCCGTTAAGGTTATCAACACGCTGACGGCATTGATCCAGTCTCCATGCTGCGGAACCTGAAAATTCTCTGTAGCAGCCATGTTTCTGTAGTCTCTTATGGTTGGAAGAAGAAATGGTTGTGGTTTTTGGATTAACAATTCCTGATACTTAAAGGGTAGTTACGGGATTCAATCACAAGCAAGGGCATTTGGTCTAGTGGTATGATTCTCGCTTTGGGTGCGAGAGGTCCCGAGTTCGATTCTCGGAATGCCCCAATTTTTTAATGTTTTGCGCAAACAAGCCGCAGCTGGAAAAATGAGAGAAACGACAAAGCTTCAATTAGACGGGAGCAAATCAGCCTCTAAGCTTCTGCTGCTCCAGCGAGGGAAACCACAGTTCAGCACAACACAAAGCTTCAAAACCTCTGCTTCTCTTTTACACCATCAAACATCGTGACAGCAGAAACATCAACAATTCTTCCCAGCAGCAGCAGCTCCATTCTTGCGGTTTCCTTCACCTGCAAAGCACACCCGTATTCAATCCAATATGGAGCACATCAATTGGCTCTCTAGGCCACTTTTTCTCAAAGCATGCCAAGTTCCTCACCTTCCAAATTGCCCAAATTAACAACAGCAACAACCCCCCACAGTTAAAATTTTCCTCTTTTTTGCAGCCAAACCGTTGAGCCAAGTATTGAAATAGTAATCAGTGCCCGTGAATTGGCAGTTAAAAGCCGTGGCACAGCTAGCTAACTATGTTCCAGATATATCTAGCAAGTGGCCAAGCAAAAAAGAGATGATCTATGCTTTCGTTTTTTTGACCACAAAAGAGACAATTGGCGGTGCAATTCCCTCCTCTCCTCCATTCTTGCGGTTTCCTTCACCTGCAAAGCACACATCCATTAAACCCTGCCAAAAATGTGAATCGTGTTACAATCGCGACAAGAAGATAACGAAGAACGAAAACGAAAAACACAGCAAGGAGACACAGATTTAACGTGGAAAACCTCTCCAACAAAGAGAGGAAAAAACCACGGGCGCCAGCCAGCGAAACTTCACTATATCGAGGAGTGTTTACAAACGCCGGGGATTTCACAGATGCAACTCTCCCAACCGGCGGCTTACAAGGGGTTTATATATCGGTGGAAACCTAGGTCTTCGACGATCCGTACCGTACCGCGGGGGGCTGTCGCCCCCCGCACCCCCCACAGGCGTCGGCCCAAGCCTCCCGGCGACGGGCCTCGCTCCACTCGTCAGAAGTTGGCCTATACTTTGTAGAATTTGGATCAACATATAACAAACTCCACCTTGAGACAAATTCCTCCTTGTAGCATCAACAGCAACCATCTCCCTGAACAAACAAAGCAAATACTTTCGGCGCCAATAGCCACTTGGGCTAATCAGTTAAACCAACTAAGTTCGAGCAAAGCTCAAACTTAGCAACAGGAACAGGTTTAGTCATCATATCAGCAGGATTATCATGAGTGCTGATCTTGCATACCTTTAATTTACCTTGAGCAACAATGTCTCTAACAAAATGGTACTTGACATCAATGTGCTTAGTTCTCTCATGGAACATCTGATCTTTTGTAAGGTATATGGCACTTTGACTGTCACAAAACAAAGTAATGCAAGAATCATCTCCACAAAGCTCAGCAAACAAACCTTTCAACCAAACAGATTCTTTGCAAGCTTCAGCAATAGCCATGTATTCAGCTTCAGTAGTAGATTGTGCAACAACAGCCTGCAATGTAGCCTTCCAGCTAACAGCACAACCTCCAACATTAAACACATAACCTGTGAGGGATCTTCTCTTATCCAAATCGGCAGCAAAATCTGAATCCACATAGCCAACGAGTCCCTCACCGGTCCTGCCAAACTTCAAACAAGCATTGGAAGTGCCAAGAAGGTACCTGAAAACCCACTGAACAGCCTTCCAATGTTCTTTACCAGGATTAGCCATGTATCTACTTATCAAACTCATAGCATATGATAAATCAGGACGAGAACAAACCATGGCATACATCAAAGAACCAACAGCACTAGAATATGGCACCTTTGACATGTACTCAAACTCTTCATCAGTAGTAGGACATTGAGAAACTGACAATTTAAAGTGAGGAGCAATAGGAGTACTAACTGAGTTGGCACCATCCATATTAAAACGATGAAGAACTTTCTTAATGTAACTTTGCTGACTAAGAAATAACAAACCAGATTTTCTATCTCGGGTAATCTCCATACCTAAGATCTTCTTAGCAGCACCAAGATCCTTCATCTCAAACTCACTACTTAGGTGTGCCTTCAAAGTAGTGATTTCTTTCATGCCCTTGGCAGCAATTAACATATCATCAACATATAGCAGCAAGTATATAGGTGACCCATCAACAAACTTGATATAAACACAACTATCATATTTAGACCTCTCAAAACCATGTGAGATCATAAATGAATCAAACCTTTTATACCACTGTCTTGGAGATTGCTTTAAGCCATAAAGAGACTTCTTTAATTTGCACACAAAATCCTCTTTACCAGGCACTATGAACCCTTCTGGTTGGTCCATGTATATTTCCTCATCAAGCTCTCCATGCAGAAAAGCAGTCTTGACATCTAACTGCTCAAGCTCAAGATCACGCATAGCCACAATACTAAAGAAAGTACGAATGGAACTATGCTTCACAACTGGAGAGAACACATCATTGTAATCAATACCTGGAATCTGGCTGAACCCTTTTGCTACTAACCTTGCCTTGTACCTTGAAGGCTCTTTGGGAGATAGACCTTCCTTTTTCTTGAAGATCCACTTGCAGCGGACCGCCTTCTTTTGTTTAGGCAAGCGCACAACATCCCATGTGCCATTTTTCTCAAGCGATTGCATCTCTTCTTGCATAGCAGAAACCCACTTCTCGCGGTCAACAGATGCAATGGCTTCATTATATGTAGCAGGTTCAGAATCGTTCTCCACCTGTTCAGCACAACTCAAAGCATAATGTACAAGATTACACTCTTCAATTAAACGACGAGGTGGAACTATGTTACGTCTCGGTCTATCAGCAGCAATAGATTCCTGTGGCTGCTGCAAAACAGTAGGTGAGTGCTGAACAACATCATCATCAATATTTTCCTCATGAGTATCATCAACAACAACATTATTATCAACAGTTTTCTGCAGGTGCTCCACCTGCACACGAACTCCCTCCTCTCCAATAGCAACAGGAGAGGGATCTGATGGCAAGCTGTCATGATACATAACGGATTCATTGAAAACAACGTTCCTACTCAACAAAATCCTTTTTGTTTCAGGGTTCCATAGTTTATATGCCTTAACTCCTGAACCATAACCAAGGAATATGCACTTGACAGCTCTAGGCTCTAACTTTCCATTATCAACATGAGCATAAGCAGTGCAACCAAAAACTCTCAACTGTGAATAATCAGCAGGTGAACCTGACCATACCTCAATAGGAGTTTTCTTCTCAAGTGGAATAGAAGGTGACCTGTTGATGAGGTAACACGCTGTGTTGGCTGCTTCAGCCCAGAAACGCCTATGCATACCTGCATTAGACAACATACAACGAGCCCTCGAGATGATGGTTCTGTTCATGCGTTCTGCCACGCCATTCTGCTGAGGAGTATATGGGATGGTGTGATGCCTGATCATGCCATCGTTACTGCAAAACTCCTCAAACTCATTAGAACAGAATTCCATACCATTGTCAGTACGTAGTACCTTTACCTTCTTCTCAGTCTGTTTTTCAACCATAACTTTCCACTTCTTAAAAGCATCAAAAACATCAGATTTATGCTTCAGAAAATAAGGCCACACCTTTCTTGAGTAATCATCAATAATAGTAAGCATATAATTAGCACCACCAATAGAAGTCTTACGGGACGGACCCCATACATCAGCATGCACATAATCTAATATGCCTTTGGTGGTATGAACGGAAGCATTGAATTTAACTCTTTTATGCTTACCAAAGATGCAGTGCTCACAGAACTCAAACTTACTCAAGTTGCAACCATCAATCAGCTCTCTCTTGACCAACTCTGCCATGCCTTGTTCGCTCATATGCCCAAGACGCATATGCCATAGATGTGTTTTACCACAATCATCAGAATCATTAGAAGTAACAGCAGCAGCAATACCAGGCAAAGTGCTACCTCTAAGAACATATAATTTAGCAGAATTCATATCACCTATCATGTGAATAAGAGAACCTTTTGATACCTTCAGAACTCGATGCCCACCGGCATACTTGTATCCATCAACGTCCATGGTACTCAGGGAGATCAAATTTCTGGCCATGCTTGGTATGTGCTTCACCTCACTCAACGTGCGTGTCACGCCATCATGTGTCCTAATCTTAACAGATCCAACACCAACGATATGGCATGGGTTGTCATTCCCCACACGCACAAAATCTCCAGTCTGCACAGACTCATATGAACTGAACCAATCTTTGTTACAGCAAATATGAAACGAACATGCAGTATCAAGTATCCATTCATCATCACGAGAAGCACAAGCAGCAAAAACAGCTAAGCATTCACCATCAGAACTATCAGAAACAACAGCAGCCTTACCATTGCCTTGATCCTTATCTTTCGGTTGGTAAGTACCGTTCCTTTTCTCCTTATTCTGCAGCTTCCAGCAATCATCAATAACATGATTAGATTTCTTACAATACCTGCAGAACTTGTCCTTTCCCTTGGACTTCGAACGACCTCTGCCGTCTTTGCTCTTATCTCGGTTGCCATGGTTGTTAAATCTCTGCTCGGTCCTGCCACGAACCTGCAGAGCTTCAGCCTTGGAGGACGCCCCATCTGCCTGCACCATAGATTTCATCTTTTCCCTCTGTTTGAGGGCATCTTGCACTTCATCAAGGGTTATCTTCTCACGGCTCAACAACATTGTATCACGAAAGTGAGTATAAGAACTAGGCAGCGAGCATAAGAGTAATAGGGCTAGATCCTCATCATCATATTTTACTTCCATAGATTGCAAATCAGAAATAATCTCTCTAAAAAGAGATAAGTGATTCATTACCGATCCACCTTCCTGCAATCTATGCGAGAACAACTTCATCTTCACATGCATCTTGCTGGTTAGATCCTTTGACATGCAGATCGTTTCCAGCTTTCCCCATAGGGCAGCAGCAGATTTCATCTCCAGTACTTCCTGCAAAATATTATTGGACAGATGAAGTTGAATCAAAGACAAAGCCTTACGGTCCTTCCGCTTCTCTTCAGCGGACCAGGTCTTAGCATCCTTTTCACCGAATCCATCCAGCGCTTCATCCAGATCAGAAGTTTGGGCGAGAATCGCCCGCATCTTCACCTGCCACAAGGAGAATCTTGTGGTGTAGTCCAGCTGTGGTAGATCGAACTTCAATGACGACATGTCGCAAACCCTAGATTAGAACCTGGGGCTCTGATACCACTTGTTACAATCGCGACAAGAAGATAACGAAGAACGAAAACGAAAAACACAGCAAGGAGACACAGATTTAACGTGGAAAACCTCTCCAACAAAGAGAGGAAAAAACCACGGGCGCCAGCCAGCGAAACTTCACTATATCGAGGAGTGTTTACAAACGCCGGGGATTTCACAGATGCAACTCTCCCAACCGGCGGCTTACAAGGGGTTTATATATCGGTGGAAACCTAGGTCTTCGACGATCCGTACCGTACCGCGGGGGGCTGTCGCCCCCCGCACCCCCCACAGGCGTCCCCGTTGGGCACGGTGTGGGCCAACTTCAGACTCGTTACACTCGGCCCAAGCCTCCCGGCGACGGGCCTCGCTCCACTCGTCAGAAGTTGGCCTATACTTTGTAGAATTTGGATCAACATATAACAAATCGATCGCCTGGTTTTGCAACACCTTTGCCAAGAGTTAACTTCTTTGAGATATTTCCTTTTTCTTTGCGATGAACCAGAGATATCGGGAGAGTTTTCTTCAGATGCGACGGAGGCGAAACAGCCGGTGGGTGGGTGGGTGGGTGGAACGGGCACGTGGCCCGATCCCAAACACGCCCCTCGCGAGCTCAATATTTTGCTCTTGGTTCGGTACTAGCTCACTCCTGCCGAGACAGCGTGATGCCAGCGCAAGTCGGCGCGTTCCCGTTGCGGCACCGTGCCGGAAGGGCGGCGGCGTCGCCTTGTTAAATAACGCCGCTGCCCCGTACTCGATTGAGCCGCACCGTCACACCCCCGCTTCACACTTCACAGAGCTAGCTAGCGTTGCTAGGCGCGATCGAAGCTCACCGGCGACATGTTCCGAGCGATGCAGATCGTCTTCAGGGGAAAGAGCGCAGCTGGGCAGGCGATGCCCTGGGGCGTCGCCGGCCGCTGCGGCTACTCCACGGCCCCGACCTCCCAGCGGCTGGCCGGGAAGGTGGCCGTGATCACGGGCGGGGCGAGTGGCATCGGCAGGGCCACGGCCGAGGAGTTCGTCCGGAACGGCGCCAAGGTCGTCCTCGCCGACGTCCAGGACGACCTGGGCCACGCCGTCGCCACGGAGCTCGGCGCGACCTACACCCGCTGCGACGTCACCGACGAGTCCCAGGTCGCCGCGCTGGTCGACCTCGCCGTGTCCCGCCACGGCAAGCTGGACGTCATGTTCAACAACGCCGGCATCGTGGGCTCCCTGTCCCGCCCACCTCTCGAATCCCTCGACCTCGCCGACTTCGACGCCGTCATGGCGGTCAACGCGCGGGGCGTCATGGCGGGCGTCAAGCACGCGGCGCGGGTCATGGCGCCGCGCCGCGGCGGCAGCATCATCTGCACGGCCAGCATCGCGGGCGTGCTGGGCAGCGTGGCGCCGCAGCCGTACAGCGTGTCCAAGGCGGCCGTCGTGGGGATCGTGCGCGCCGTCGCCGGGGAGATGGCGCGCTCCGGGGTCAGGGTCAACGCCATCTCGCCCAACTACATCGCCACGCCGCTGGTCATGCGCCTCCTCGCGGAGTGGTACCCCAAGGAGAGCGCCGAGGAGCACCGCCGGATCGTCGCGGGGGACATCAACGAGATGGAAGGCGTGGTGCTGGAGACGGAGGACATCGCCAGGGCGGCGCTGTACCTCGCGTCCGACGAGTCCAAGTACGTCAACGGCCACAACCTCGTCGTCGACGGAGGGTTCACCGTGGGGAAGGTGCCCAACATGCCGCTGCCGGCGCAGTGAAGTGAAGGACACATGCATGGTCTATTCCCCACGCTCTCTGAATAAGTTTATTGTGTCGTATATTGCTGCACCGGAGCATTTATTTGGAACAGCGATTATTGACAAGTGAAATGACGCCTTTGGAACAGTGATTCCTCATCAACAGGAAAAAATGAGCATGTATTTTGAAAAATGAAGTACTGCATCAGAATTCATAACCAGGTCCTCCTCATATAAATTCAGCTCCATCGTTACTATATATTAAAACAACACTTTTTTTAAAAGAAGCATATACTAATATCAGAGACGATATCAATTACACCCAGTCTCTTTAACAACGCATTGTCCTATCGGCCACACGGATCAGGGCCGATCCTGAGATTTCGGAGGCCCGGGGCGAAACTAAAATTTTAGGCCCTTTATTATATTTTTTTTGTATATATGAGATGATGAAAAATAAATATTATAAGTATAATCCAACTATAATATTCATATAGAAATAACAATGTTTACATGATATCTTAAAATTTCCTCCAAAAATTTCTAAAAGCAAAGTCCGAAAATTACAATGAAACTTAAACGGGAAAAGTTTAGAAACATGAGAAAACAATCACGATTACTGTTGAAACACAATTTTAGTCTGGACGAAAAATCGCAAGAGATAATTTTTTTTAAATAAGTAGAAACAATGTTTAGAGACATGAGGAACAAAGTCATAAAAAATATATATCTAATTTAAACATGATAGAAGGTAAAAATAAATAAAATTGAAAGGAAAAGGCGTGAAAGAAATATACCAAAGAAAAAACAAGAAAAATAAAATAAAATAAAGAAAAGAGACGTGCGTCGATGTGTTGAAAAGAACCCGTCTCGTATGTCTTTGATCGGTATGCCGATACCTTTTGAGTGGATGCGGAAATCGATAGTCTCACAACATCTCAAACTACATGCTCTAAATAGGCCCAACCCACTACCGATTTTCTTTAGCGAAACCGTACTAGGAAATGCTCACGTGCTAGCGAGAAATTTCCTAGGACTCGGGAAGCAAACAAGGCGATCGATGAAATGATCAATGTTTGGGATTGGTCACTAAGAGTCTAGCGTTGTCCACAAGCCCAATAAAAAAGCTTATATATATATATACTAGGCTTATAATTTTTTGGCCCCTAAATTTTTTGGGCCCGGTGCGGCTGCCCCGCTAGTCCCCCCAAGGGCCGGCCTGACACGGATGCACACATCCAAAAAAGAAAGAGGAATTACAAAAAAGAAAAGTCCCGCTACATTGACTCATTCATTGAAACAACAATACTACCACCACCAAAACAGCACAAGAAGTCCAACTTCTCCAAAAACGACGCCTCCAAGAAGAGAGCAGTGCATAAACACCGTCATCGTCCGATCAAAGATCTAGGTTTTCACCCTGAAAAAAGTTCGCGCTCTCAAAACAATACCTTCAACAAGGCCATTGCCAGGCACAACCAATTAAGGCCAGACTCTGAGTTTTCACCCTGAGAGGTAGGACCATGAACCTCTCCTATGCAGTCGCCCCCACTTGCATGCTACTGCTCCAATTCACAAGTCACTTAGCCAATTCCTCGTCACCACCCAGACTCGAACCACCATTGTTTATCCTCAGATCTCGGTCTCCATGACTTTCTCCGTCAGCACCATGGAACGAGAACATGCCCCATGATAATAACAACCAACAAAGCTTCGAAGCACACCCTGTGAAACCAAGCGGTCAGGGTAAAACATGGGTGCGTACGACCGAATTCAATCTTTCTAGCAAACTCACGGCATGATAGCACTTATGGAGTTCGCTGGCGGAGCCTTCCAGAACACGACACAGAAACCAGGTCAATGGAGACCAACATCCGGCAGATCATCATCTTGGCTTGAGATGTAGGGGTTCTTAGCATGAAAAACAAAAAAAATCTACCGCATGCACACAAACAAGCCAAGATCTATCTACTAGATTATAGCAACGAGTCGATTAGAGTACTCACCCTCGAAGATTCCAAAGAGGTTAACGAGAGCAGATTATCGTGGGTGATGTAGTCATACACTTGCCGATCTCAATATCGCGTAGACGATCCTTCCGACGCTGCGTTTCGGCAGCGCTTCCGCAGTAGGTCACACGTTCGGTACTCGATGAATACCTTCCTCTCCCTTGTTCCAGCAGACAGCGGAGGTTGTAGTTCTCCCCTCGCGATTCCGGCAACACGACGACGTGGTGTCAGAAGTAGAGGGAATATCCCGCAAGGCTTCGCCTAAGCCGGAGCGAGTTATGGTGGAGAATTAGGGTTTCCGGTGATCTAGGGTTTAGAGGGACAGAGAGGAGGTCTGGCCGGTGGCGGCTAGGACGGCTACGGCAAGTCGACGGTGGCACGAGGCGGCGGCGTGGAGGCGGCGCTGGGGGCGGCGGTGGTGGCGGTGTGGGGAGGGGCTGGTGTTGTGTCTCTTGGGGCACCCCCTCCCCTTTATTTATAAGAGGGGGGCAGCTTGGGAGAGGGGAGTTTGAATCCTTCCCCAAATCCCTCTCCTCGTTGGCTTGTGGTGGAGGGAAAGAAGGATTCTTTCCTTTCTCCACCACGATACATTGTCCTAGTTTGACTTTTCAAACTTGCCATTTGACTTTCAATTTGGAGCTTAATTTCTTTCTTATAAATGCCCAACCAAGTGACCTAGGACATGATGCAATCATTTCACTTACTCATGACATATTCATGTACCCTTCCAGTCCGGTGAACCTTCTAGGCCCTTCTAGATCATTCCGATGAAAATACTGGAATCATTCCCGAACTCCGCATTTGGACTTTCCTTATATGAATCTTATTCTCCGGACCATTCTGGATCTCCTCGTGATATCCTGGATCCCATCCGAGACTCCGAACAACATTTGGTATCCCTACTTACATACCATATCTACTAAACAACATCGAATCCTTAAGTGTGTGTCCCTACGGTTCGTGAATTATGCAGACATGACCGAGACTCTTCTCCGATCAATAACCAACAGAGGAATCTGGAAATTCATATGGCTCCCACATATTTCTACGATTACTCTGCGATCGAATGAACCACTTACATACGATACCAATTTCCCTTTGTCTCACGATATTTTACTTATCCGAGGTCTGATCGTCGTCTCTGCATACCTAGTTCAACCTCGTTACCGATAAGTATTATTTTCTCGTTCCCATGATATGTGATCCCTTGTGAGCCAGTCACGTGCTTGCAAGCTAATTGGATGACATTCCACCAAGAGGGCCCAGAATATATCTATCCGTCATATGGATGGACAAATCCCACTCTTGATCCATGTGCCTCAACACATACTTTCTGAACACTCAATGCCACCTTTATAGCCACCCAGTTACGGTGTGGTGTTTGATGTCATCAAAGCATCCTTCCGGTGATGGTGATTAGCATGATCTCATGGTCGAAGGAATTAGGTTACTATGTATCAGAAAGCTTATAGCAAACAAACTATTGAAATGACTTGATCTTTATGCTACGCTTATCTATAGGAGTATGTCCATCATACCATTCTCCTAATGATACGATCTTGTTGTTAACAACATCTCAATGTTCATGACCTAGAAACCATGATCATCTATTAACCAACAAGTTAGTATTATAAAGAGGCTTTACTAGTGACTCTAATTTAGTTTACAAATCACACAAGTATTAATGTTTCCGGTTAATATTATTATAGCATGAATGTAAACATTTATCATAAATACAAAGATATAATAATAACTACTTTTATTATTGCCTCTAGGGCATATATCCAACAATCTCCCACTTGCACTAGAGTCAACTAATCTAGTTTACATGGTAATATAACAAACACCCATGGCGGTTTGGTGCTGATCATGTTTTTCCCTCGGGAGAGGTTTAGTCAAGGAATCCACCATATTCAGATATGGGTGTACTTTGCAAATCTTTATGTCACCATCTTGGACATGCTCTCGAATAGCGTGAAAACGCAGCCTTATATGCTTCAGCTTCTTGTGTGACCCTGGTTCTTGCGCATTGGCTATGGCGCCCATGTTATCATAGTAGATATAAATTGGGTCCAACGCACTTAGAACCACACCGAGCTCTGTAATGAACTCCTTCATCCATATCGCCTCTTGTGAAGCCTCCGAAGCAGCTATGTATTCCGATTCAGTTGAAGATCTCGCCACAACGCTTTGCTTTGCACTCCTCCATCTTATTGCTGCACCATTCAAAGTAAATACGTATCCCGATTGAGATTTAGAATCATCCGGATCGGTGTTCCAACTAGCATCGGTGTAACCATTAACAACGAGTTGTTCATCACCTCCATAAGAAAGAATGATATGTCGGAAATGTATCTATAATTTTTGATGCTACATGCTTGTTTAGTATCTACTTTGCTTTGCTTTGCTAGAATCCACAGTTAAGATGTAATACCAAGAAACAAAGGTCATAATACAACTTTATAACCAGGAATAAAATAATTTATTACATCTTACATAGCTCATTTGGCTATCACATTACAATGCAGCAGAATATAACAATAGCATGGGGTCCTTCATCTTCAAAGTGCCACAGGCAGTCATGTTGGTTGTAGACTTGTAATCCTAATCAATAAACTTCACTAACATCAAACAAACCTGCAACATAATAAGTTACAGCCACAAGGGTCAATACATTTGAATTGTATTGGCAAGTGATACTATGGTAGTATAGTGGAGTCTATCATCTATATGCATTTGGATAGGTGGATCTTAGGATTGCTTTGCTCAAAATAGATTTTTCCTTATCATTTGAAAACACTAAGTTTTTGCTTGACAAAATCAACCAAGGCATCTCCCAATAGAAATTGGTGATCCTTCAACCCTTATTCAACCACAAGTTTTTAACTTAGAAATTTGGATGAGGAGATTCTTGATAGCTTCCATGTCTTGATGCTCAAATTGTCCTTTACCAGGGACATGGCTAAGTACTTAGATTTTACACTCTACAGAGGTGGTGCACTTTCCCCACAAGACTTGGTTTCACCACGACAAGATCTTTCAGAAACCTTCCCTTAGAACAGAATGGACGCGTTCCAACCTATCATCCCCTACCACCAACTGTCCATTTGGCTAAGTTATTGCAACCTATATGATCCAGGAAGAGCCCATAATGCCAAGTGGCTACACTTGAAGCTTCTCAACATTTGACATCTCAAATCTCTTTGTTCCTGGGTGGCCATCCACAAGTGAGATACACAAGGTAAACCATATAAATGGGCCTTGTGTAACCACTTAACACAAACCATTCCTTCCATTCCACCCAGGTGTTTCATTCACTTAGTTGTTTTATTAAACAAAACACAAGTCCTTGACTTAGAAATATTTCATAGCATGAATATAGTCCACCCTTGTTTTCTACTAGCTAAGCTAAGCATGATAGTAGTAGGAATCTTAACTTAGGATGTTTCTACTAAGGTTTCATCTACTAGGATTTCCCATGGCATAGTTTACACTTAGCAAAATTCCATGCAAGTCCTACTTAGAAATATCACTAATGCATAGTGAAAATAATGGGACAAAAGTATGAAGCATCACTTGCCTTTTTGATAGAGAATATAAGTTCACTCCTTGATCTTGCAATACTCAAACTCTTAAAATCACTACAATTCAATCAAGCAAGCAAAAGTTCAATCTACCATTCAAGCAAACATCACATAAAATAATAGAAACAAAACAATGCATGCAAGCATGCAAAAGATTGTTTTATTTGGAAAAGTGGTTTCTAATAGGTTATAAACATTCTAAAACACCTGTTGGTCATTTTATAAAAGTGGCAAGATCATTTGCAAAAGATTTTACTTTATAAACCATTTTTAAACCAAATCAATATTTTATGTGGTTAGAATTGCCTTTAGCAAGCAATAATCTTTATAGGGTTCACCAGATGTATTTTTAAATCATAAAACTTTGTGTTTAGGGTCAGAGAGTTTAAATCAAAACATTTCCCAAAGGTTTTCTCCAAAAAAGCATTTTTAACATATAAACAATATTTTTATTTGACTAGAAATGCTTTAATTCAAAGTTTTATTCTCTTGCTTCTCAAAATATGTTTTGAAACCACTAGTTGGTCTAGATGGTCAGTAGGTTCAAAACAAACCATTTTCCAAAGGTTTCATCACAAAAATAATTTTAGAACAAATTTTATATCCAAAATATGCCTACACAAGTTTCTGCAAAAACAACCAATTTAACATAAGAAATTTACTAAACAAAGGGCATGGTTGGGTAGGATTTGTCTTGCTGATTCCATTGATATAAAATTTGCAAAATTTGGACGTGTAGATTAAAAGTTATGCAATTTACAAGATTGAACATCTTATAGAACATAATTTCTGTTTTAAATCAACTCTGGCCACGTGGCGTGATTTCACTGGCCGATACCGTTTCGCTCGGATCGGTCGCCATGAAGCGTTGGATTTAAATTAGATCGAGCGGCGCAGAGACACTCGTACCCCTTCGAGTTATGTTCAGTCACAACCAGTGGATCAAGATCTAATAACCCTAAGCAGCTAACCCTAGACGTGCGGCGCTAGCGGCAGCGACAGGCGGCGGCGTGCTCTGGCGGTGAAGTTGCCGGAGTTACAGGATGCGAGAGGAGTAGGGGAGAAGCTCACCAGAATCACCACGACGTACTGATGCTCAACATGGTTGTCGCAGGGCAGGGGACGCACGGAGCTGGCTCGAATCGTTCGCCGGAGTTCGTGTTCGCGTCGGGCTCCTCTGGCTGTCGTCGTGGGCGACGTTTTAGACCGCGCTAAGACAATATGAGGGCTGCGTTAGGTGCGCAAGATGTTGGGGATCACACACGTATCAAACAGAGGGAGAGGGGAAGTTGGGGCTTACGGGGGATGGTCGCCGGAGTTCGAGCAGACGGTGGCGGAGCTTAGTCGAAGATGTTGCCGAGGATACATGGCACGCGCGAGCGAGAGAAAGGTACCGAGAGATGTGCCTGTCTATGCGGAGTGTGCTCGTGTGGTCGAGGAGGCGAGGGGCGATGGGGTTTGGCCTAAATTGGTGGAAGTGCTCGCCGGAGCAGAGCGTGGTCTCTGGTAAAATTAGCGCAGCCCGGTGGCGAGCTGGTGTGAGCGAGAGAGGGGAAGTGGAGAGGAGGGGTAGGCGGTTATGTACGCGTGATCACGGGGCTGAATCAACGTGCAGTTAAAGAGGAATCAAGGCGCAATCAATCGGCAGAAACGGCGACGAGGCGTGGTATTCGCGGGGAGGAAGAGGAACCTGGCAGATGGGGCTCAACGTCAGCGAGAGAGAGAGAGGGAAAGTGGGGTCCAACCGTCAGCGACCTTGCGGGTTCGTTCGCGAGTAAAAGAAAACGCTTCGGGGAGGAAGTGAGAGTGGGCTACTGGGCTTAGTGGGCTAGCTGGGTTAGGCTGGCTTTGTTTTATATTTTTTTCTTCTTCTGTTATTTTTCTTTTTCCATTTCTTTTATTCTGTTTTGATTTTGTTTAATCAATTCAAACAACAATTTGAATTCAAATTCCAACTAAACTTTGTGTAGATTTCAATAATACTGTTTAATATATTCTGAAGTCAAATTTATAATAATTCTTTTGTTTTTCTTATGTTTAATTCTTTATTAAAATAAGCATATGCCATTATTCAAATGAGTTTAATTATATTTTCAACCCTTACTTAAATTCCAATATTTTTACAAAACCTTTTCAGTAGGTTTATTTATTTAATTAGGGTGTCAAATAATTGACCTTGAATTATTTGGAATGTTTTTAATATGATTTATTAATCATTTAAAATTGGGTAGTTGTCTTTATTCCAATGAAATTAAATATAGTTTTAATTCCATAAATTTTATTTGGAAGATTTCTTTGATCTTATTTGAGTTAATTAAATAACTTTTATTCCACTTGGGTAAATTCCAATTATTATTTTCCCATGATTTAATTAATCATTTCTAATAGGGATTTTGTCTTTATTCAAATAGAATAGGATTTGGTTAATACCCTTTTAACTTGAAAATTCTTTATCCATTATTTCATTTGGATTTGGATTATATTCATTCCATTTGCTTATGGATTAGGTCAAGAGTTAATTTGGCCTTTAAATATTCCTCATTTAATATTTTTATCTTTATCTTATAAAATCCATATCTTTTTATTTATAGATCCAAACTTTGTGATTTCAATTTGTAAAATCTTATTTGATATTTATTTATCCCTTTAAATATCTTTAGGATTATTTTCTCACCATTTGGTATGAAGTTTTATATAGGTGCTTTATTAACTTTGGAAATTCAATTCCCTTATCATATTAAATTCATAAGATTTTATTTATGGTTCCAAATTGATTTAAATCAATTTCTATGGTTAATATTTCTATTTGTCATTATTGATCATTTGTAATTGTTTGTTGACAAATTTTTATATGGATCAAATCCATAGGCTTGGAGATAGTTTGGAAATGTTTTCCTTCCATTAGGGTTTTAGAGTTTTGGTTTATTCTCCAAGTGTTCATATTTCCAGATGCATTTAAGAAGGATGCATTTCACTTGATTTGAATTTAGTTTGGATTCAAACATTTGCCAAAGTTTGTTCAATATGGGATTTTAAGTTTCCATTTAGAAACAAAAGTTTCTTTTCACCCTAAATTTCAACAATTATTTATTTTGTTTATTTATTTTTCACATTACAAGATTTGGAAAATCTTGGGAGGTGAGAGTCTACCACCCTTAAAATAAATCTCGTCCCAAGATTTGGGAAGGATAGGGGTTACAAGTTGGCTCAAAGCAACTAGGGTACTACCACCCTTAAAATATATTTCCAACTAGATTAATTCTTGGCTTGCTTGGGGTCTTGATGAAGCTTCTCTGGAAACTTGTCCGCATAATGGCCTAGCTATTTGCATTTGAAACACATCACTAGGCTGATATCTTTCTTTTCCTTTGGTATCATTGCCTCTTGTTTGTTTCCTTGGTTCTTCTTCTTTTCTGGGCAATCACTGGCATAGTGTCCCATCTCTTTGCAATTGTAACATTGCAACTGGCTTATGTCCTTCTTCTTCTTTTTGGGTCTCTCCAAAGCTAGGAATTCTTCTAGTTCATGCTCTTCATATTTCACCACAAAGATGGGAAATCTTTCTCTCTTCTTGGGGCAGTTACTAGAGATATGTCCTTCTTCTTCACAAGAGTAGCAACACTTTGTGGTTGCTTTGGATTTGGCCTTATGATGCATAGTTTTGACTTTGCCTTCGTCCTTCTTGGTAGAAGTTGTTCCTTCATGAGGGTTTACAAACTGTTGTTGCACTCCATCTTGTTTCCTCTGTTGAACTATGGAATAGATGGGGCATTGGATAAGGACATGATTATTTCCTTCACATAGGAAACAAGTAGCTTGGGATGTGGGGCATTGATTAGTTGGATGCTTCTCTTCACAATTGGGGCATTGATCTTCGTGCTCTTTGGAAGTGTGATCCTTGTCTCCACAAACATTGCAAGCTTGAGTTCCTTCTAGAATATCATCCTTGACATCCTTGTTGTCACAAACTCCTTGGGAAGAGTTGTCTCCCATGTTGATCATTTGAGTGGTCATCCCTTGCAACAATTGGGATTGAATTTCCAAAAACTTTTGCATGGTTGGGTCTAACTCATTGTTGTTGGCTAAAAACCGAGTTGTCATCTGATTCAAATGGGTTTGGTTTACTAGTAGTTGTTCTCTCATGTTGACCTCTTGGTTGTTGTTGTCACAATTCTTGATGTTGGAGTTCCTTGGCGTAGTCATCTGTTTGGGTTGGATTGGGATTAGAATAGGCAAAAGATTTCTAAGGAATCAATTCTAATCACACACATCACAATTCACACATGTAATGAGCAAGCAATCCCAAACAATCATTCCATTCAAACAACAAGTTTCAAGCACATTTTTAGGCAACAAAATATTTTTGCTACACCACATAAGTTGGTGGGTTTGATTTAAACTAAACATGGTGGTCCAACTATATGGTTCACTTGAGATCATTCCATTATTCTTGGTTGCTTCTTTATGAACAAGATCTTTGTATCCTTGGAGAAATTCTTGTGTCTTGGTCACAAAACTTCAATGGTGATGATGATTCCTTCTAAGTTGTGTTTCCTTAGTCTTCATGTCTTGAGTAATATTTCTTGTTTCACTTGTAGTCCTTAGTGATATCCAAGTTGAAGTCCTTGGTGAAAATATAGTTGAAGTCTTTGGTCATGGTGGAGGCTTTATCCATCAAGTTGAAATAGACAAGATGTAGAATCAAAACCAAAATATTTAGGAATGAGTATACAAGATTGTTTGTAAATAAGTTTTGGAACAAATACAACTCCTATTTTTTCTAAGGGGTTTTGTCCAATCCTAGGGTTACAAATCCTACAGGCAACACAATGCTCTGATACCATCTGTAAGGTTCCCAACCTTTAAAAAGGTAGAGATCCCTGTGTTTACAATGCTAGTCCCTGGATCAATAGCTAGCATCCACAGTTAAGATGTAATACCAAGAAACAAAGGTCATAATACAACTTTATAACCAGGAATAAAATAATTTATTACATCTTACATAGCTCATTTGGCTATCACATTACAATGCAACAGAATATAACAATAGCATGGGGTCCTTCATCTTCAAAGTGCCACAGGCAGTCATGTTGGTTGTAGACTTGTAATCCTAATCAATAAACTTCACTAACATCAAACAAACCTGCAACATAATAAGTTACAGCCACAAGGGTCAATACATTTGAATTGTATTGGAAAGTGATATATAGTGGAGTCTATCATCTATATGCATTTGGATAGGTGGATCTTAGTCTTGCTTTGCTCAAAATAGATTTTTCCTTATCATTTGAAAACACTAAGTTTTTGCTTGACAAAATCACCCAAGGCATCTCCCAATAGAAATTGGTGATCCTTCAACCCTTGTTCAACCACAAGTTTTTAACTTAGAAATTTGGATGAGGAGATTCTTGATATCTTCCATGTCTTGATGCTCAAATTGTCCTTTACCAGGGACATGGCTAAGTATTTAGATTTTACACTCTGCAGAGGTGGTGCACTTTCCCCACAAGACTTGGTTTCACCAAGACAAGATCTTTCAGAAACCTTCCCTTAGACCAGAATGGACACGTTCCAACCTATCATCCCCTACCACCCACTGTCCATTTGGCCAAGTTATTGCAACCTATATGATCCAGGCAGAACCCATAATGCCAAGTGGTTGCACTTGAAGCTTCTCAACATTTGACATCTCAAATCTATTTGTTCCTGGGTGGCCATCCACAAGTGAGATACACAAGGTAAACCATAGAAATGGGCCTTGTGTAACCACTCAACACAAACCATTCCTTCCATTCCACCCAGATGTTTCATTCACTTAGTTGTTTTATTAAACAAAACACAAGTCCTTGACTTAGAAATATTTCATAGCATGAATATAGTCCACCCTTGTTTTCTACTAGCTAAGCTAAGCATCATAGTAGTAGGAATGTTAACTGAGGAAGTTTCTACTAAGGTTTCATCTACTAGGATTTCCCATCGCATAGTTTACACTTAGTAAAATTCCATGCAAGTCCTACTTAGAAATATCACTAATGCATAGTGAAAATAATGGGACAAAAGTATGAAGCATCACTTCCCTTTTTGATAGAGAATATAAGTTCACTCCTTGATCTTGAAATACTCACACTCTTCAAATCACTACAATTCAATCAAGCAAGCAAAAGTTCAATCTACCATTCAAGCAAACATCACATAAAATAATAGAAACAAAACAATGCATGCAAGCATGCAAAAGATTGTTTTATTTGTAAAAGTGGTTTCTAATAGGTTATAAACATCCTAAAACACCTGTTGGTCATTTTATAAAAGTGGCAAAATCATTTGCAAAAGATTTTACTTTATAAACCATTTTTAAACCAAATCAATATTTTATGTGGTTAGAATTGCCTTTAGCAAGCAATAATATTTATAGGGTTCACCAAATGTATTTTTAAATCATAAAACTTGGTGTTTAGGGTCAGAGAGTTTAAATCAAAACATTTCCCAAAGGTTTTCTCCAAAAAGCATTTTTTAACATATAAACAATATTTTTATTTGACTAGAAATGCTTTAATTCAAAGTTTTATTCTCTTGCTTCTCAAAATATGTTTTTGAAACCACTAGTTGTTCTAGATGGTCAGTAGGTTCAAAACAAACCATTTTCCAAAGGTTTCATCACAAAAATAATTTTAGAACAAATTTTATATCCAAAATATGCCTACACAAGTTTCTGCAAAAACAACCAGTTTAACAGAATCAATTTACTAAACAAAGGGCATGGTTGGGTAGTATTTGTCTTGATGATTCCATTGATATAAAATTTTCAAAATTTGGACGTGTAGATTAAAAGTTATGCAATTTACAAGATTGAACATCTAATAGAACATAATTTCTGTTTTAAATCAACTCTGGCCACGCGGCGTGATTTCACTAGCCGATACCGTTTCGCTCGGATCGGTCGCTGTGAAGCGTTGGATTTAAATTAGATCGAGCGGCGCAGAGACACTCGTACCCCTTCGAGTTATGTTCAATCACAACCAGTGGATCAAGATCTAACGACCCTAAGCAGCTAACCCTAGACGGGAGGCGCTAGCGGCGGCGACAGGCGGCGGCGTGCTCTAGAGGTGAAGTTGCCGGAGTTACAGGAGGCGAGAGGAGTAGGGGAGAAGCTCACCAGAATTGCCACGACGTACTGATGCTCAACGTGGTTGTCGCAGGGCAGGGGGCGCACGGAGCTGGCTCGAATCATTCGCCGGAGTTCGTGTCCGCGTCGGGCTCCTCTGTATGTCGTCGTGGGCGACGTTTTAGACCGCACTAAGACAAGATGAGGTCTGCGTTAGGTGCGCAAGATGCTGGGGATCACACACGTATCAAACAGAGGGAGAGGGGAAGCTGGGGCTTACGGGGGATGGTCGCCGGAGTTCGAGCAGATGGTGGCGGAGCTTAGTCGAAGATGTTGCCGAGGATACAGGGCACGCGCGAGCGAGAGAGAGATAGGTACCAAGAGATGCGCCTGTCGATGGGGAATGTGCTCATGTGGTCGAGGAGGCGAGGGGCGACGGGGTTTGGCCGGAATTGGTGGAAGTGCTCGCCGGAGCAGAGCGTGGTCTCTTGTAAAATTAGCGCAGCCCGGTGGCGAGCTGGTGTGAGCGAGAGAGGGAAAGTGGAGATGAGGGGTAGGCGGTTATGTACACGTGATCACGGGGTTGAATCAACGCGCGGTTAAAGAGGAATCAAGGCGCAATCAATCGGCAGAAACGGCGACGAGGCGTGGTCTTCGCGGGGAGGAAGAGGAACCTGGCAGGTGGGGCTCAGCGTCAGCGAGAGAGAGAGAGGGAAATTGGGGTCCAACCGCCAGCGACCTTGCGGGTTCGTTCGCGAGTAAAAGAAAACGCTTCCGGAGGGAAGTGAGAGTGGGATGCTGGGCTTAGTGGGCTAGGTGGGTTGGGCTGGCTTTGTTTTATTTTATTTTTTTCTTCTGTTATTTTTATTTTTCCGTTTCTTTTATTCTGTTTTGATTTTGTTTAATCAATTCAAACAACAATTTGAATTCAAATTCCAACTAAACTTTGTGTAGATTTCAATACTACTGTTTAACATATTCTGAAGTCAAATTTATAATAATTCTTTTGTTTTTCTTATGTTTAATTCTTTATTAAAATAAGCATATGCCATTATTCAAATGAGTTTAATTATATTTTCAACCCTTACTTCAATTCCAATATTTTTACAAAACCTTTTCAGTAGGTTTATTTTATTAATTAGGGTGTCAAATAATTCACCTTGAATTATTTGGAATCTTTACTATTATTTCCAAAGCTGCGAGTGCCTGGTGTCACACTTCAAGAAATTACAATGAATATGCCACCGCAACCCCTCCTCCAAAAAAATCTATCAACGTGCTACAACGGTCCCAACAAACTTATCTTATCCTAACAAATTTTGTAACAATCGTATCTTAATACTACTAAAACCGGGCGTTCAATTGTAGTCGCACCCACAAGCTAAACTGAACCCTCCAACAATCGACGCGCAACTCCCATCGTGCCGCCTGGTGATTCCCCTCGCCATCGTAACCTCCCACACCCACAAATCTCCTTGCCGCCGGTTACCCCGAGCCTAGCCGCCAAGATCAGCTTCGTCCTGCTGCAGTCCCGGCCGTGGGACGGCGCCATCGGAGAGTCAGCATTGCGGTGTGGACGAGGACGAGGAGATGGACATGGGCGGAGGCGGCGCTGGCGAGGCCCTCGCTGGTTCCTTCGTCTCTCGCTCCACCGCGACATGGCTGCCGGGCTCGGTCCCCTCCCCGACCTCCACTTCATGTTTGCCTCCTCATGCCGACATCGACGCCGCCACGACAACCTCGTTGGTCTAGCAAGTCACCTCCGTTCGCTACCTCTCGCTCTCGCGTATCCGTCTCCGCTGCACAAGGCCACGTCGGAGGTCGAGGTGGCCTTGCGCTGGCGTCGGTGGCCAGAGCGGCCTGGAGGCACCGGAGGTCGAAGACGGGTAGCAGTGGAGCACACGCACGGGGCCAGCGACGGTGCCCTGGAAGTCGAAGGAGAGGAGGCAGCTCTGGGTGAGGGGCGATGGGGGAACGACGACACTTGGGAGGTTGAGGTGATCGAGCGGGAGGCGTGCGACGGGGTGAGCTCAGGGGAAGAGGGTCCCGTCGGGGGTTGAAGTGGGGAACCGGTGTAGGGTTCGCAACATAGAAAACAAAAAAATTCCTACGATGGGAACAACTATGTACCGAGATCTATCTACTAGATACAAACAACGGGCGGATGTATATCCGTAGAGAACATACCCTTGAAGACCGACAAAGCTTAACGAGTCCAAACTCGTGGTTGATGTAGACGATCTCTTGCCGATCTCAAGATCGAGAGGAAGTCCTAGCGCCGCAAAATAGCAGCGCATCCGTGCTCGCACACACGTTCGAGGCACCGAGCAACCTCCACCTCCTCACTCCAGCGATGCAGCGGAAGCACAACTCTTTCTTGCCGAAAAGCCACCGGGAACATGTATCTCGCTAGTCCGAGACCATGGGGGATAAATTCTAGAGGGGGAGAGAGATCCTTCACGAGGAGGTGTGTTGTGAGAGGAGGAGAGGGGGGCCTTTTATAGGGGAGAGGGGGGCACCCAAGGGGCATGGCGCCCAGCCATGGGGCTGCCCCCACCTCTTCCACATTCATGTGGGTGGATCTCCCACTCAAAATGAAAAGCCTCCACTCCCATTAAAAAGCCTCCACTCAAAAATCCACTCACATGCATTAAATTTCCACCAAATTTAATGCAAGCTCTCATTTAAATAAAACTCTTTTATTTATTTATTCAGAATTTTGTTAATTACTTTAATTAACAAACATTCACATAAAACCCCTTGCTAGTATTCCATTTCACATGCAGAACCAGTTTCAGCAATTTCAACCGAAACAGTTTCGGTGTCTAGTGAAATAAATTCCTGCGCTTTCCTTTTCTTTTCGGCATGAAACTTTTGCTCCAAATGGATGTCGGTGTCTCTTAAGTGTGTCACCCTACGGTTCGCGAATAATGCGGACATGATCGAGACCCCTCTCGGATCAATAATCAGAAGCGGGATCTGGAGACCCATACTGACTCCCACACATTCAACGATGACTTTCTTGTGATCGTCGGAACCTTTTACGCTAGTATCTTAATCCCTTTGTTTCGCGATATATTACATGTCCGAGATTCGATCATCGGTATCTCCATACCTAGTTTGATCTTGTTACTGACATGCACTCTTTTCTCGTTCCCGTGATATAACATTCTAGTGATCAAATCACTTGCTTGCAAGCTAATCAATGTGATATCACCGAGAGGGCCCAGAGCATATCTATCCGTCATCAGGATGAACAAATTCCACTCTCGATCCATGGGCCTCAACATAACACTTTATTAGTTCTGAATCCATCTTTATAATCACCCTGTTACGGTGTGACGTTTGATGTTATCAAGAAACTCTTCCGGTGTTAGTGATTGACATGATCTCATGGTCTAAGGATTAGGATCACTTCGTAAGTTGTTATAGCAATATAAACTCAATGACTTTGATCGTAATGCTATACTTCGGATGAATGTTCATCACATCATTACACTAATGTTGTGATCCTGTTATTAACAACATCCAATGTCCATGATCAGGAAACCTTGATCATCTTGTTAATCAACGAGCTAGTTTATGAGAGAGGCATAACTAGGAACTTTCTGTTTGTTTATTAAACACACATGTATTAACGTTTCCGTATTAATACAATTATAGCATGTACAATAAACATTTATCATAAATAAGGAATACGATAATAACCACTTTATTATTGCCTCTCGGGCATATTCCCTTCAGTCTCCCACTTGCACTAGAGACAATAATCTAGTTTGAAAACTTTGCGTATTGAACACCTATGGCTTTCTGGTGTTCCATATACGCAATTGCAAGTGCTTAACATAATCTACGGATCTGACGCTTTCAGGTCCGTGTGTGTTTGCATGTCTTTGCGTCTCCACGCATCACTCATTCTCCAATGAGATGGCATTGTATAAATTTGGTCTTTTGGTGAGACCTTTAGTTCCTTGGGGTTAAAACACATCGATACTATTGTCATACAATATATCTTTAGTGTTAGCCCGTTGCGAACCACACCTTAGTTTGATAACAAACTACTTGACACAAATTCCCTCCTTTGCTGCTACTATAGCAGTCATATACTTAGCCTTTTGTTGTAGTATTCGTCACAATGTCTTAACTTTGGAACTCTTCCAAATCCATCATGGAATCTCCTTTCCATTACATTGTGCCACCCATAGTTTAAATTGAGATAAACTTAATTTGTATCTTGTGACAAAACTAGTATCAATGTAACGCTTTACAATGAACTATTTGTAATTGTTTGTCACCTCTACACAAATATATTCTTAGTTCTTCCAAAAGATCATAAGAATATCCTCACTATCGTCCAATGATCATTTTATGATTCATTCTGGTATATGCTCATAACACTTAGAGCATAGGACATATCTGGATGTGTACATATCATGGTATGATTGATCAAAACATTCTCGTGATTGCACTCATCAAGTGTCAAAGCACTTGAATCTTGTTTCACTTATCAAGTGTCGATACACTTGAATCTTGATTCAATTCCTTTCCATGCAACAAGAACTGTTTCTTGTCGTTTCTATATTGAACTCCTTCAATATCTCATATATGTACGTTTGGCATAAACATATTAGCGTTACAGTCTATCCACTATAGACATTCATGCTAAATATTCGGGTTTTGCCCAAGTCTTTCATCGAAATGAAATTCTTAACCTTTGTCAATAAAAGATACATCATTTCTAATCAACAAGATGTCCTTCACATAATGTATTAGAAATATGTCTCAGCGCTCCCACTTAATTTCTTGCAAATGCAAGCATCTTCATCGTCTCCAGATGAAAAACTCATTTTTCATCATGGTGAAGATTCCAACTCCGCGATGCTTACTTCAACCATTGAAGTTTGCATGCCCTTTTAGCATCCTTTGAATTTAACAAAACCCTTTGGACCGTGTCATGTACACGTCCTAGGTAACCATCCTATTAAAAGAACTTTGTTTTGTTTATTCATCTACCATATACCAAATTATATGTAGTGGTTGCTACTTTAATCCGTTCAGACTAAATATCGCTATGAAAGATCAAATCTTGTCATAGTCAACTCTTTGAACATTGTCATAAAATACTTTACAACATGTCGAATATTTCATAGATGTGAGACATCCATGTCTGTTTCTTTATAGATCCAAATACGACCGATAGGTTTTTACACCTTTCCGGAGGGTCTTCCAAGTTCAAAACTTGATTTCTCGTATATGGAAATATCACGGATTTTATGGCT
Source organism: Avena sativa (assembly GCA_916181665.1). Classification (NCBI taxonomy): domain Eukaryota; kingdom Viridiplantae; phylum Streptophyta; class Magnoliopsida; order Poales; family Poaceae; genus Avena; species Avena sativa. The sequence goes on from OV702284.1 coordinate 400,686,625, forward strand.
TCAAGCCATTTGACGGAGTCAGGGCCCATCATCGCTTCTTTGCATGTAGTCGGTTCATCATTGTCAAACAATAATGATTTACTCTCAAATCTTAGTATTTGATTGTTTATCCGACCGACTTGGTTCAATAAGAACTTAGATCTTCGTGACCACAACCTTTGAGGCACATAATCTATGAGCATTATGGCAGCCTCCGGAACAATTTCTGGCGCCGCGCAACTCAGCACATTTAGCTAAGGTTCGTTAACCTTATCAAAGTTCTATTGTCCTCCCACTTAACATTTATGAAAAATTTCTTCTTCAAGAAACTTCACGTTTCAAGCAACAAACCCTTTTTGTCCTTGGTGTTATGGAGGAATAACCAATTGTTATTCGAAATAACCTACAAAGACATGCTCATCCGACTTTGGTTGTAAACATCTCACTTATGTTTAGCATACCAAAATTTAAGAAATGACAACTTGGGTTTTACCCCAAACCATAACTTCCATGGTGTCATTTCAATGGATCAAGATGGAGCTCTTTTCAGTGTAAAAGCGGAAGTCTCTAAAGCTTTAATCTTTTAAAACATAATGGCAGTTTTATAAATAACACCTTTGATCCAACCATGTCAAACAAGGTTTCATTACAAATCTCAAACACTCCATACTCCTATGGTGTTTCGGGAGATGTAAATCTAGGTGTTTTGCTAAACTTGCAACTCAAATAAATCCCTTTATGATAAAATCATAATTCATTTATTTTCTTGTTACACTTGTAACTCAAACAAATCCCTTATGATAAAATCATAAACCATTTATTTTCTTGTTTAAAATGATTTTGCACTTCATCTTGAAAGTCTTTGAAACATTTTCAAATATTTCATACTTCTCTCGCATTAAGTGAACATTCACTCAAATTTTCGGAGAAAGCATATGAATTTGAAATCCATCACTTACGACTATACATAATGGACTACATACATCGATATGTATAAATTCCAATAATTTAGTCGTTCGTTCTTCTTTGGCCTTTGAACGAAGTTTTAATTATCACGTGGAAAGTCTCACAAGCGTCACTTGATCAAATCAAAGACTCCAAAAATCCATGAATATGGAGATTCTTCATGTTCTCTTTCCAATATAATTTAAACAGCGATGTCACTTCGTAAGTGATCTTTCAATCATTTGTCTTGCGACATTTTAGCATCAGGTTTTATGGATGTGATTTCTCCAACTAGATTTGTAAATCATCCATCTTATATGGAATACGGTAGTTATTTGAACAACCTTTGTTCTCATAATACCTGATTTAAATAACAATTATTAAAACAAATCTTGAAGTCAAGCTTTGATGTCAACGAGAAATACAAACAACGGTTTGTTTGTTTTCGATGAACATCATCACATATTCTCTTGCTAGTTATTTAGGCCATTGTGGTTCATGAATTGCGTTGTTCCGTATGAAATTTCATACCAACCAATTCGGTATCCAATACCCAAGAACCACATTGTTTAACAAGCAAAGAATACAACCATAACATGTATATCATATATATACCTAAATTGGATATTTCCAATCTTTTCTTTTCTGCCAAATATATTTTATAGATTCTCTTTCAGCATTTCCTTTTCCTTTTTAAAAGAAACTATCAACATCAACAGTGGCGCCATATACATGACACATAGTCCAAAGCGTGTATATTCAAATAATAATACCTTTGGACTTGCACTTTGAAGTAGATCACCATCATCAAAATGATCGGTATTCTTTCAAAATCCATTCATTAGTAATCTTTTAGTGTAGTAAACATTTTACATACATATTCTATTCACCCTTATCATGACGACTTTCATGATCAAGCTACTTTAGCTTATAAAGGCGAATCGTGAGTATAACATTACTTTCCAAAACCCTTTTGGATGATTAGGATGTCTAGCATCTCCAACCTTCGTAAATTCTCATCCAATATGAGAACATATATTATACTCTATCATATTGCAACCAAAACATTGTTTCAGATATCGTTATATCTGCCACACATGATGGTTTCTGAAACAATTCTTTCAGCTCCTAGATAAACTTGATATTAAAACAATCAAGAATCGTGGAGGCAAACATGATACTTAAGATACTATCACTGGAATTGTTACTCTCGATTTAATACCAATTATTAAATTTCACGGAGTAAATAGAGTTTGCTGAAAGTTTGCAATAGGACTTTAAACTTTGATTGACACTCAACACAATACAATACCAGTTCGTAAAGTAAATATCCAGAATTCTATAGTTCTATTATCTCAATTACAACTATGCATAAGGTGGTGAACGAATGCCAATGACTACAACAAATTATGAAAATTCACTTTGATTTAATTTATGATAAATTGAGTTCTACTAATCCAAATTAGAAATGAACTCCCACTCAAAAACGACATCCCTCGTGTCCTTTTGGTGATTACATGAACCAAATCCACTACGACAAGTCCGATCATCACGTGAGTCGGCGTAGCTTCAAAGGCGAGCATCCATATGGTCATCATATCAAAACATATGACTCATGCTTAACCTTTCGGTCCGTGTTCCGAGGCCATGTCTGTACATGCTAGGCTTGCCAAGTAAGAACCTTAGTATTCGTGTGTGTAACTGTCTTACACCCGAGATATGCTCGTGGATTCAAGTACACCCGATCATCACGTGATGTCTTGAAGCGACGAAACATTGTCGGTGCATACTTAAGGAAGAACACATTTTTATCTTGATATCTAAATGAGGGATCATCTTATTATGCTAATAAAACGCCAAACAAGCAATATAAGATGCTATCAAACATCACATGTTTATTAGTGGAATGATATGGTTCTCGCATATGATCTCTATCATGTGCATCGTGGTATGATTACTATCATACCTTTATGTGTAAATCCAAGGTCTATGGAGTTTACACGTTATGTATGTTGTAAGAGTATCATCTCATACTTCTACTTATAACATCACCATATCATAACACTAGCCCAGCAACAATCTAAACTAGACGCCTCTAATTTATCCATTGCAAATTTTACGTGGCTTAGGGCTTTCGAGATAGAACCGTTCTTACCTACGAACATGAACCACAACGAGGATAACAAAATTGTTGACAACTCGTTGCAAATTAGATATTGACTATAGTAGGAGAGACAGACATCCGCTAGCCACTTATGCAAAACTAGTTGCATGTCAAGCGTGGAACATGTCTCATGTGCGAGGACATGTAAAGTTTGTCCGGGCCGCTTCATCCCACTATGCCACCAATATCCAAAGTACAACTAAGAAGCAATAAAATGATCATCATCGCCCACATACTCATATGTGTACTACCCGTGCAAAGTATCTACGCATAGATCCGGCTCTGATACCACTGTAGGGTTCGCAGCATAGAAAACAAAAAATTTCCTACGATGGGAACAACTATGTACCAAGATCTATCTACTAGATACAAACAACGGGCGGATGTATATCCGTAGAGAACATACCCTTGAAGACCGACAAAGCTTAACGAGTCCAAACTCGTGGTTGATGTAGACGATCTCTTGCCGATCTCAAGATCGAGAGGAAGTCCTAGCGCCGCAAAACAGCAGCGCATCCGTGCTCGCACACACGTTCGAGGCACCGAGCAACCTCTGCCTCCTCGCTCCAGCGATGCAGCGGAAGCACAACTCTTTCTTGCCGAAAAGCCACCGGGAACATGTATCTCGCTAGTCCGAGACCATGGGGGATAAATTCTAGAGGGGGAGAGAGATCCTTCACGAGGAGGTGTGTTGTGAGAGGAGGAGAGGGGGGCCTTTTATAGGGGAGAGGGGGGGCACCCAAGGGGCATGGCGCCCAGCCATGGGGCTGCCCCCACCTCTTCCACATTCATGTGGGTGGAGCTCCCACTCAAAATGAAAAGCCTCCACTCCCATTAAAAAGCCTCCACTCAAAAATCCACTCACATGCATTAAATTTCCACCAAATTTAATGCAAGCTCTCATTTAAATAAAACTCTTTTATTTATTTATTCAGAATTTTGTTAATTACTTTAATTAACAAACATTCACATAAAACCCCTTGCTAGTATTCCATTTCACATGCAGAACCAGTTTCAGCAATTTCAACTGAAACAGTTTCGGTGTCTAGTGAAATAAATTCCTGCGCTTTCCTTTTCTTTTCGGCATGAAACTTTTGCTCCAAATGGATGTCGGTGTCTCTTAAGTGTGTCACCCTACGGTTCGCGAATAATGCGGACATGATCGAGACCCCTCTCGGATCAATAATCAGAAGCGGGATCTGGAGACCCATACTGACTCCCACACATTCAACGATGACTTTCTTGTGATCGTCGGAACCTTTTACGCTAGTATCTTAATCCCTTTGTTTCGCGATATATTACATGTCCGAGATTCGATCATCGGTATCTCCATACCTAGTTTGATCTCGTTACTGACATGCACTCTTTTCTCGTTCCCGTGATATAACATTCTAGTGATCAAATCACTTGCTTGCAAGCTAATCAATGTGATATCACCGAGAGGGCCCAGAGCATATCTATCCGTCATCGGGATGAACAAATTCCACTCTCGATCCATGGGCCTCAACATAACACTTTATTAGTTCTGAATCCATCTTTATAATCACCCTGTTACGGTGTGACGTTTGATGTTATCAAGAAACTCTTCCGGTGTTAGTGATTGACATGATCTCATGGTCTAAGGATTAGGATCACTTCGTAAGTTGTTATAGCAATATAAACTCAATGACTTTGATCGTAATGCTATACTTCGGATGAATGTTCATCACATCATTACACTAATGTTGTGATCCTGTTATTAACAACATCCAATGTCCATGATCAGGAAACCTTGATCATCTTGTTAATCAACGAGCTAGTTTATGAGAGAGGCATAACTAGGAACTTTCTGTTTGTTTATTAAACACACATGTATTAATGTTTCCGTATTAATACAATTATAGCATGTACAATAAACATTTATCATAAATAAGGAATACGATAATAACCACTTTATTATTGCCTCTTGGGCATATTCCCTTCAACCGGGGCAAGCTTCGCGTCCTGACTTCCAGGTTCTCTGCCACCATTCGTGTGGATCCAGAATTCAGTATTTTTCGTTGTTCAAAGCCTTCCCTTGGTTGCATGGAAGTGTACATCTTTACATGCCACAATATATTGCATATGTATGAATTATGGTTATATCGTATCAGTGCTTTTCCATTTGTAAGCTTTCATGTATAAAATGAACGCCACTTATGTGACCTAATTGAACTATTTACAGGAACGTGTAGAGGCAGAATCAACGATCTACCTTTAACACAAGTTGCAGAGTATAAGGAATCATCGAAAACTGGATCTTTCACTATGCTATCCTGCTCACTTGGTTAAATTCTGATGCAGCTGCATACAGATAGGGGAATTACTGAGGATTTTGTATTTTCTAATCACTTTCTTTGACCAAAAGGTCTTCTGTTCCAACACATGCATTGTCAAATAAAAGAGTTAAGCACACCTTTTAGTTTGACACAAGCGACCACCTATAAAAAATAAAACAACTTACACAACGTGGTGTTTTAAGTGAGTCAAAACAATCAACAGAGGACTCATCCACGTGTAATAAGAGCAATCTATATGTTCTAGATCCGTCACCTAATATTCTTTTTATTGGGAATTTTGGCTGCACTTGGTTCAAGCAGTGGCTCTTAATTTTTTTTGTTGGTGTCTTGCGAGTTCATGAACAAAATTTATGGTTGTACTCGATATACATGGTTTCTGGTTCATTTACTTGGTATAAACATACCTGATTGTATATTGGTCCTAAGGATTGGAGGTACACTTAGTTTGAGATCGGTTTTCTTAGTACTAGCTTCAGTTCATGGAGGCATGTTATTTTCAGGTGCTGATTAACTGTATATTATCACAGTTTACCATACTACACCATGTCCGATTCCGCTGATGGAGATTGGTCACTAGGTATTAGAACTTTTCCAGATAATTGCGAAAATATAGAACTTTGACAGTTTGCTTATATAGGATACACCGAAGTCACCACCGTCTGATCACAGGACCATGAAGAAGGCATCAATGTATGGAATTGGAGCCACCATTGTATTCTATATCTCTGTTGGTTGGGCCGAATATGCTGCATTTGGTTCAGATGCTCCCGACAACATCCCAACGGCCCCGGATTAGGGCCATTATGACTTGTTAACATTGCTAACATGTGCCTCGTCCTCCACATCATTGTAGCATATCAGGTCAGCACATCTCAGTTAGAAATTCTGAATTTCATTTGGCATGCAATTAAGGAGTGGCATGTGGTCCATGGAGCATGGCCTATGGGCAGGGAGTGAGTGGATCTGCAACGAGGGAGGGTGTTGAGCTAATGGCTGGTGGCTCTCGTGAGAGGGCATCGTGGATGCGGCATGATGGTGTGAGCAAAGTTGTCGGAAAGCGAGTGTTTTGTTGAAGGAAAGAAAGTGAAGGATGTTATAGCAACGGTCTCTTTTAATAAACGGAATTTTTTAGCGAAATCATATATATGCGAGCAACAAGGACCGAACTAAACAGAGGAGAAAAGGGGGTAAAATGATGATGTAGTATATCTAAGCTCCGTTGCGAAGCACGGGTATTTAACTAGTGTTTTTAATATGATTTATTAATCATTTAAAATTGGGTAGTTGTCTTTATTCCAATGAAATTAAATATAGTTTTAATTCCATAAATTTTATTTGGAAGATTTATTTGATCTTATTTGAGTTAATTAAATAACTTTTATTCCACTTGGGTAAATTCCAATTATTATTTTCCCATGATTTAATTAATCATTTCTAATAGGGATTTTGTCTTTATTCAAATAGAATAGGATTTGGTTAATGCCCTTTTAAATTGAAAATTCTTTATCCATTATTTTATTTGGATTTGGATTATATTCATTCCATTTGCTTATGGATTAGGTCAAGAGTTAATTTGGCCTTTAAATATTCCTCATTTAATAATTCTATCTTTATCTTATAAAATCCATATCTTTTTATTTATAGATCCAAACTTGGTGATTTCAATTTGTAAAATCTTATTTGATATTTATTTATCCCTTTAAATATCTTTAGGATTATTTGCTCACCATTTGGTATGAATTTTTATATAGGTGCTTTATTAACTTTGGAAATTCAATTCCCTTATCATATTAAATTCATAAGATTTTATTTATGGTTCCAAATTGATTGAAATCAATTTCTATGGTTTTATAATATTTCTATTTGTCATTATTGATCATTTGTAATTGTTTGTTGACAAATTTTTATATGGATCAAATCCATAGGCTTGGAGATAGTTTGGAAATGTTTTCCTTCCATTAGGGTTTTAGAGTTTTGGTTTATTCTCCAAGTGTTCATATTTCCAGATGCATTTAAGAAGGATGCATTTCACTTGATTTTAATTTAGTTTGGATTCAAACATTAGCCAAAGTTTGTTCAAGATGGGATTTTAAGTTTCCATTTAGAAACAAAAGTTTCTTTTCACCCTAAATTTCAATAATTATTTATTTTGTTTATTTATTTTCACATTACAAGATTTGGAAAATCTTGGGATGTGACAAAACACCACAGTGGCGAGGGATATAGAGAGGGTTAGGATCGAATCGGAGAGGTCTGTGAGTATCGGTAGCTCACTAGGATTCGGAAGAGTGTGTCGAAGAGGTCGGAGGAGGTCTGTGACGGTGGCAATCGACGATGAATAGCGATGTCTGGCGGCGGTGGACACTTCGATCTCGTCGATTGGGGTTGCGCTGACTGGTTTGATTTGTCAAAGATGAACAAGACAAATAGGGCGAGCATGCTAGTGTCCTCCGTTGGTCCTAGGATGGTCGGGGATGGCAGCAACGATAACTCCGGCGAGCTAGGGTTTGCTACCCGAAGCGGAAGAGGAAGAGAGAGATTGAGAGAGAGGTTGTGAGGAGATGATGATGAGAGAGGACACTTCGGCGAGGCTTATCCTCCTTGCTGGAGCTCGGCGGCGGCGGGAATCACAGCGGATGATCGACGGTCGCCGGCGCGACAGACAGCAGCTTCCGTCGTCGAGGAAGACGAGGACCAACAGAAGGCCGAAAGGGTATGGGCTCCTGGCGGGCTGGTGCTGGGCTAGGTGGGCCGCGGTGTGACGCATGTGAGTAGTAGATAGAGAAAGAGGGGAAATGGGCCACGGGCCAGAAACTGTTTCCTCTATTTTTTTTCTTTCTGTTTATTTTCCATTTTCTGTTTCATTTTCAAATTTGTGTAATACCCATTTGTTTCAAATTCCCTTTATATAATTTATTTGTTAAATAGTTGCAGCAATAATGAATGGTATTAAAGTCATTTTATGAGTGTTTATTAATTAATGTTGTATTTCTTTATTTTGTTTATATATAGATCATTCTAATATTTGGTAAGGGACTTTGTTAGTAATTTTCTTTCCATAATAAGCCATGGATTTATTTTAGGATATTTACTTATTTGTTTATAAAACTTAATTTTTAGTTAGCTCATAGTTTGGAGGGAAACAAATTTATATAATGATCCCATATTATTATTTAATGCATGATATCCTAAGGATTTAATATGGTTAATATCATTCTCATAAATTTAGGAAATAATACTGTATAAGTTTTACTATAGCTAACATAGAAGTTAGGGTTTAAATTACAATTACTTACCCTAGGGTTTAGGGTTCTCAATATACTTATATTCTCTTATTGGTGTGAATAAAGATTAATGACTAAACACATTGTCTTTATGTTTGTGATTTTTAATAATATCATCAGTTAAAGTAGGATAGTGGGATTGTTTTTCTAGGCTAACTTATGAGAAAGAATGGATAAAGATAGTTCTTAAGCACCTATGATAATGATGGTTGAAAATGACAAAGATGTGCTTAAGTGAGTTGATATAGGAAAATATTCCTATTAAGCATTGGGGAAATAAGATGATAGATCAATTATATGAAATGGATATTATGTTTGGTTAGAGATTTAGGGTTTAGGTTTTATCCAGAATTTCTACCTTTCATACTTCAATAATCCTGGACTTCTAATTAAGGAATTCCTTTCCTAGATATATTACTTCTTTATATTCATCATCATGTGCTAACATGATGAGCTTTACTTTACAGAAATATTCTTATCCACCTATTATCCTTCTAAATCCACTTGTAAATCTAATGAGCTTGACACTGAAGCTTTCATAATCTTCTCATACTCTTCCTTAATCACCCACCACTAATACTACTCCAGTAGATGTATATATCAAATTTTACTCTCCTTAAGTGTTTAGTATTTCCCAAGAGAAAACTACTACTTCTATAATCCAATGTTACTCTAGCATCATCTTATTCATACTATCTTGTCTCTTCTTAACCCCAGTTCTAACATTCCAACCTCACATTATATTAATGTTACTTGTAATGACTAATCTAGGATAATATGTCTATACTATGGTTCAATCATGTTTTATCCACCAATGTCACTTATACATGGTATAAGCATTCAATATTGGTGAGTAAGGCATGATCATTATAATCCTTTGATACTTTATGGTTCAGGTTTCCAGTTGGCTAAACAAGGCTTCCATCCATACAACATTACAGTTGTATTATAACTATCTTCTGTTTAGCTCTATTGGATTAAGAGATATAATTCATTGACTATCCTACTTGATCCAATAGGATTACTCCTGGTAACTATCTTCAGACTTCATCCTTGTAATCTTCTTCGTTACCATATTGATTTGATTTTCTCCAATCACTCCCATCTATAGATGACATCTAAAACTAGCATCACTATTTACCTCTTCTTACTTCTTTTTTTATAAGCCTTAAGTGAATGCTATAATAAGTACAAGAGTTGATAGGTCAAGAATTGATGAATCAATAGTTGATTACTCAATATTGATGAACAACAAATATAAGGATAGGATTCAATAGAGACGATAAGGATTGATATGGAAAGAAAGATATATGGTGAATGATCTTGACTTTGGTTTCTTTCCTACTCAATCTCACTAGAGAGTTAAAGTTAGGTATTTCCATGATACTCATGGTATAAGTAGATGAGATTAAGATATAGTTGTTACATTCTTATTATTTGTGTTATATTTATAATTTGGTATTCATGAGTGATTATAATGAATACTATGATATGATCACCTAAGGATCAAATATAAATCATTAAGTAATGTATTAGGGTTTAATTTTATTACATTTGATCTACCCTTAGACCAAATCATGTTTACCCAAAATAAGGTTTTAGCAAAGGTCATATTGAAACTTATCGCACTCAACTTGATGATCTACTTCAATTCCATCAAGTTAAGATAAGCTTCAATCACTTTGACAAGTTTTTATTTAAAAGCGCGAAAATTATTCAGATTTTCTATGCATGAATGCAATGCACACATCTGTGTTCGGCTTATTTCTAAGTCTAATGCTGGGATGTTACATTGGGCCACACACATCGGCATGTATGATTTCCAATAAGTCCATAGCTCGCTCCATCATACCAGAAAATGGAGTTTTAGTCATTTTACCCATCAGACATGCTTCGCATCTTTCAAGTGATTCGAAATCAAGTGATTCAAGAAGTCCATCGGAATGGAGTTTCTTCATACACTTCACTCCAATGTGACCAAGATGACAGTGCCACATATAGGTCGAGTTATCGCTCAATTTCAGCTTCAATGTCATTAACATGTGTATTACTAAAATCAAGATTCAACAAGAATAGACCATTTATCAAAGGTGCATGTGCATAAAACATATTACTCATATAAATCGAACAGCCATTATTCTCGGACTTAAACAAGTAACCGTCTCGCAATAAACATGATCCGGATATAATGTTCATGCTCAACGCAGGCACCAAATAACAATTATTTAAGTATAAAACTAATCCCGATGGTAGATGAAGAGGTAGCATGCCGACCGCGATCACATCAACCTTTGATCCATTTCCAACGCGCATCGTCACCTCGTTCTTCTCTAGTTTCTGTCTATTCCGCAGCACCTATTTCGAGTTACAAATATGAGCAACCGAACCAGTATCAAATACCCAGGCACTTTTATGACTACTAGTGAGATACACATCAATAACATGTATATCGGATGTACCTTTCTTCTTGATGTTGTCGTTCTTCAAATCCGCCAAGTACTTAGGGCAATTAAGCTTCCACTGACCTTCTCCCTTGCAGTAAAAGCACTCAGTATCAGGCTTAGGCCCAGCCTTGGTCTTCTTCGCCGACGAGATAACTTTCTTACCGCCCTTCTTGAAGTTTCCCTTTTCTTAGACTTGCCTTGCTTCTTGAATTTGGTGGTATTATTGACCATCAACACTTGGTGCTCTTTCTTTATCTCCACTTCCGCAAAATTTACCATGGAGAAGAGTTCATGCAACGACTTGTCCATATTTTACATATTGTAGTTCATCACAAAGTTCTTGTAACTTGGTGGTAGTGATTGAAGGACACGATGAATCCCCAAAGCATTAGGAATCACTATACCCAAGCTTTGGAGCTTACTTGCGTGCCCAGACATCTTAAGCACATGCTCACTGACGGAGCTGCCCTCTTCCATCTTGCAATTAAAGAACTTTTCAGAAGCCTCATAATTCTTAACTGCCGTGTGAGCCTCAAATATCATTTTGAGTTCACGGACAATATCATGTGGGTCAAATTTCTCAAACCTTCTTTGAAGCTCTGATTCCAAACCATACAAGATATCACACTGAACTATGGAGTACTGATTCTTCCGAGTGAGGAAAACATTCTTCACCTCATCGGTAGCATCAGCTGCAGGTGGGTCACCCAGCGGTGCATCCAGCACATAGGTCAAATTACCAGCATTGAGGACAATCCTCAAGTTGCGGAACCAACTCGCGAAGTGATACGTCGGAAACGTATCTATAATTTTTTATGCTCCATGCTTGTTTACTATCTACTTTTCTCTGCTTTGTCCACACTTTGAGGTGTTTTTATATGTTTTCTGGTACTAACCAATTAACAAGTTGCCATAGTGTCAGTTGCCTGTTTTCTTCTGTTTTTGGTTCCAGAAAGGCAGAAAATCAATATTCTCGGAATTGGACGGGAAAAAATCCAAAGTCAATATTTTACCGTGGGGAACACGAAGCCGGAGTACGAGACGGAGGAGACCCACCAAGGGGCCACACCCCCTGGCCATGCGGGTGGTCCCACCCCGCGCCTGGGGGGTGCAGCCGCCCTGATGCCCCCCTGCATCGCCTCTTCACCTAAGAAGCCCCCCGATGCAAAAACCCTAGGCACCCGATCAAAACTCCACGAAACCGTGTGTAGCCGCCGCCACCATCGTCCCTAGATCAGGGAGATCTGAAGCTCTTCCCGGCACCCTGCCAGAGGGGAGATCATCCCGGAGGCCTTCTTCTTCATCATGCCAGCCTCCGGTATGAAGTGTGAGTAGTTCTACCTTGGACTACGAGTCCATGTAGTAGCTAGATGTTTGTATCTCCTCCTTGTGCTTTCATGTCTAGATCTTGTGAGCTCCGTTCATGATCAAGATCTAATCTATTTGTAATCATACATGCTGTGTTTGCGGGGATCCGATGGATATTGAGATTACTATGTCAGATTGATTAATGGTTTTGTCTATTTGATTCTATCATGTCTGTGTTGTTTGTGATCTTGCATGCTCTCCGTTGTTAGTAGCTATCTTGGCCAAGTAGTTGCTAGTGACTCCAAGAGGGGGTATTATGCTCGATAGTGGGTTCATGACTCTAGTTTCCAAGGGAAGTGACTCCAAGAGGGGGTATTTATGTTGTATATGCTTGCAATTATACGTTGGAATTAGCAGAACCATGCTGTCATGGGGAACGTTTTCAACATTGCACTTGTACTTTCTACACAGTTGATATCATGCTCTTTTGTCTATGGATGTCGCCGGTGTGAAATAAAGAGGGAGCCTATAAGTCCATGGAGTTATGTATTTTGTGTTAGAGAAACGCCTGGGCCGCTAGCCTAAGCCATGCCTAACCATGGTGGAAACTTGCAGCATCACCATAATGAGCAATCTGTGAAGCATCCTCAATAAAAATCTATGCAAATAGTAAATAAAAAGATCGCTAAGATGCTCATTGTCTGCTTGCCTTGTCATTTTGGTTATGGGATAGCTCTTGTACCATGTGCAAGGGGTACCCCGTTGGCGGTTCTCTATGATACACATGTACTTACTATGACAAGAACTTACAGGTGAGCAAAGTTGAGTAGCATGCATTGCGGCCCTCGTATTCAAGGGACATGAGATTGCCAACTTATTATTTGTCAAGCATATACTCCATCTTTGTTCATTTTAACCTTAATTGCTTCAAGATGCTTATGATAGGGACAATGAGGACTGAAAGCTAACAAGTGCCATAATTTTTGAAAGCGCTTTTTGAAACTTGAAATCCCTGCTTCCCTTTATGAAGGGCCTTTCTTCCACTATTATATTGAGTCTCCACCTTCTACCTTTAGGCACCAGTTAAGAGAGCATAGTTGTCATTCTTAGTTCTATGTGCAGTGTCCCAAAACTTATTCATTGATGCATATTGTTGATATTGATTGTTCTTGTGCTATTTGTATCTAGTCACTCTTATGAACTTTGAAGGTGTCTTATGCATCTATTTGCTACTCCATGAGGGACAAGATGAATGCCACTATGCCATGTTTTTTGTATGTGAAACAAACAAACGTTTTTCAATGCATGTTATTCATGATCTTTGTTTGTAGCCTTTCATGTTGCATGCATAGTTACTTTGTCTTATTGTTAGAACTCCATCTTTCATGCACATGTTTAGAGTTCTTTGATCCCAGCTTTCAATGCTTGCAAATGGTTTGATCTTGGTTTTGATGGTGCATGTCACCTCAAAATTATTCTTTTATCACTTACCTACTCGAGGACAAGCATGAGTTAAGCTTGGGGATGCTTGATACGTCGGAAACATATCTATAATTTTTGATGCTCCATGCTTGTTTACTATCTAGTTTGCTTTGCGTTGTCCACACTTTGAGGTGTTTTTATATGTTTTCTGGTACCAATCTATTAACAAGTTGCCACAATGCCAGTTGCCTGTTTTCTTCTGTTTTTGGTTCCAGAAAGGCAGAAAATCAATATTCTCGGAGTTGGACGGGACAAAAGCCAAAGTCAATATTTTACCGTGGGGAACACGAAGCCGGAGTACGAGACAGAGGAGACCCACCAGGGGACACACCCTCTGGCCGCGCGGGTGTGCAGCCGCCCTGGGGGGTGTGCAGCCGCCCTGGTGGCCCCATTTCTCGCCTCTTCGCCTATAAGAAGCCCCCGATGCAGAAACCCTAGGAACCCGATCAATTTTCCACGAAACTGTCTGTAGCCGCTGCCACCATCGTCCCTAGATCGGGGGGATCTGAAGCTCTTCATGGCACCCTGCCGGAGGGGAGATCATCCCGGAGGCCTTCTTCTTCATCATGCCAGCCTCCGGTAAGAAGCGTGAGTAGTTCCACCTTGGACTATGGGTCCATGTAGTAGCTAGATGGTTGTATCTCCTCCTTGTGCTTTCATGTCTAGATCTTGTGAGCTCCATTCATGATCAAGATCTAATCCATTTGTAACCATGCATGTTGTGTTTGCGGGGATCCGATGGATATTGAGATTACTATGTCAGATTGATTAATGGTTTTGTCTATTAGATTTTATCATGTTTGTGTTGTTTGTGATCTTGCATGCTCTTTGTTGTTAGTATCTATCTTGGCCAAGTAGTTGCTAGTGACTCCAAGAGGGGGTATTTATGCTCGATAGTGGGTTCATGCCTCTACTTAATCAAGGGAAGTGATAGAAATCTCTATGGTTGTAGATGTGTTGTTGCCACTAGGGAGAAAACAACGGTCTCTTGTTCATGGAACAAGTGGATTTTTTACCTTACACGCTTTGGTTAAAGTAGTTCTCTGTTGCTTGCAACTTAATACTGGAGGGGGTTCAGATGATAACCTGAAGGTGGACTTCTAGTCATAGATGCAGTTGGATGGCGGTCTATGTATATTATTGTATTGCCCAATCAAATCTCATAGGATCTTTTTGTCTAGTATTTCATTGTTATGCCATGCTCAGTCCTGTCAATTGCCCTGTTGTAATTTGTTTATGAAGGTAATATGCCCTGAGAGGCAATAATAAAGTGTTTATTTTGTGTATTCCAAGTATATGATAGATGTTTATTTTGCATGCTATAATTGTATTAATACGGAAACATTAATACATGTGTGTTTAATAAACGAACAGAAAGTTCCTAGTTATGCCTCTCTTATAAACTAGCTCGTTGATTAACAAGATGATCAAGGTTTCCTGATCATGGACATTGGATGTTGTTAATAACAGGATCACAACATTAGTGTAATGGTGTGATGAACATTCATCCGAAGTATAACATTACGATCAAAGTCATTGAGTTTATATTGCTATAACAACTTACGAAGTGATCCTAATCCTTAGACCATGAGATCATGTCAATCACTAACACCGGAAGAGTTTCTTGATAACATCAAACGTCACACCGTAACAGGGTGATTATAAAGATGGATTCAGAACTAATAAAGTGTTATGTTGAGGCTCATGGATCGAGAGTGGAATTTGTTCATCCCGATGACGGATAGATATACTCTGGGCCCTCTTGGTGATATCACATTGATTAGCTTGCAAGCAAGTGATTTGATCACTAGAATGTTATATCACGGGAACGAGAAAAGAGTGCATGTCAGTAACAAGATCAAACTAGGTATGGAGATACCGATGATCGAATCTCGGACATGTAATATATCGAGCGTATAAGGTTCTGACGATCACAAGAAAGTCATCGTTGAATGTGTGGGAGTCAGTATGGGTCTCCAGATCCCGCTTCTGATTATTGATCCGAGAGGGGTCTCGATCATGTCCGCATTATTCACGAACCGTAGGGTGACACACTTAAGATACACCGACATCCAATTGGAGCAAAAGTTTCATGCCGAAAGAATGAACAAGCGCAGGAATTTATTTCACTAGATACCAAAACAGGTTTTCGGGTGAAATTGCATAAAGTGGTTATGCATGTGAAATAGAATTCTAGCAAGGGGTTATTTGTGAATGTTTGTCATTAAAGTAATTAACAAAATTCTGAATAAAATAAAAGAGTTTTATTTAATGAGAGTTTGCATTAAATTTGGTGGAAATTTAATGGGAATTTGAGTGGATTTTTGAGTGGAGAAAATTGAAGGGCCATTTTGTGAGTGGAGTGTCCACCCACATGAATGAAGGAGGGGAGGGGGCAGCCCCCATGGCCGGCGGCCACCCCCTTGGGTGCCCCCCTCCTCCTATAAAAGGAGCCCCTCCTTTCACTTGTCTCTCACACCTCCTCGTGAAGGATCTCTCTCCCCTCTAGAATTTATTCCCCATGGTCTTGGACTAGCAAGATACATGTTCCCGGTGGATATTCGGCAAGAAAGAATTGTGATTCCGCTGCATCGCTGGAGCGAGGAGGCGGAGGTTGCTCGGTGCCTCGAACGTGTGTGCGAGCACGGATGCGCTGCTGATTTGCGGCGCTAGGACTTCCTCTCGATCTTGAGATCGGCAAGAGATCGTCTACATCAACCACGAGTTGAACTCGTTAAGCTTTGTCGGTCTTCAAGGGTATGTTCTCTACGGATATACATCCGCCCGTTGTTTGTATCTAATAGATAGATCTTGGTACATAGTTCACATTGTAGGAATTTTTTTGTTTTCTATGCTGCGAACCCTACAGTGGTATCAGAGCCGGATCTATGCGTAGATGCTTTACACGGGTAGTACACATATGAGTATGTGGGCGATGATGATCATGTTGTTGCTCCTTAGTTGTAATTTTGGATATTGGTGGCATAGTGGGATGAAGCGGCCCGGACAAACTTTACATGTCCTCGCACATGAGACCTGTTCCACGCTTGACATGCAACTAGTTTGCATAAGTGGCTAGCGGGTGTCTGTCTCTCCTACTATAGTCAATATCTATTTTGCAACGAGTTGTCAACAATTTGGTTATCCTCGTTGTGGTTCATGTTCGTAGGTAAGAACGGTTCTATCTCGAAAGCCCTAAGCCACGTAAAACTTGCAATGGATAAATTAGAGGCGTCTAGTTTAGATTGTTGCTGGGCTAGTGTTATGATATGGTGATGTTGTAAGTAGAAGTATGAGATGATACTCTTACAACACACATAGCGTGTAAACTCCATAGACCTTGGATTTACACATATAGGTATGATAGTGATCATACCACGATGCACATGATAGAGATCATATGCGGGAACCATATCATTTCACTAATAAACATGTGATGTTTGATAGCATCTTATATTGCTTGTTTAGCGCTTTGTTAGCATAATAAGATGATACCTCATTTAAATATCAAGATAAGAATGTGTTCTTCCTTTAGTATGCACCGATTATGTTTCGTCGCTCCAAGACATCACGTGATGATCGGGTGTTCTTGGATCCACGACCATATTTTGGGTGTAAAACAGTTACACACGCGAATACTAAGGTTCTAACTTGGCGAGCCTAGCATGTATAGACATGGCCTCGGAACACGGACCGAAAGGTTAAGCATGAGTCATATAGTTGATATGATGCCCATTTGATGCTCGCATTTGAAGCTATACCGACTCACGTGATGATCGGACTTGGTATAGTGGATTTGGTTCATGTAATCACCAAAAAGGCACGAGGGATGTCGTTTTTGAGTGGGAGTTCATTCGTAATATGGATTAGTTGAACTCAATCTATCATACACTTAGTCTAAACTTTACAAATTCTGTTGTAGATGGCACCACCTGCTTTTAATTTCAATGTGTTCATGGAGAAAGAGAAACTAGTAACAAACAGTAGCAACTTTACCGAATGGGCCATGAATTTGAGGATTCTCCTCTCTGCTGCACAAAAGCAATACGTGCTAGAAGCGCCACTAGGCCCCCCACCTTTAGAGGATGCCCCTAACGAGGAGAAGAATGTCTATCAGACTCGTCAGGAGGACCACAACTTAGTTCATTGCGGTATATTGTATGGGCTAGAGCCGGAACTTCGAAAGCATTTCGAAAACGGCAATGCATTTGATACAATGGGTGAGTTGAAAATGATTTTCGACACACATGCTGCTATAGAGAGCTACAACGCTTCAGAAAAGTTCTTTAGCTGCATGATGGAAGAGCACAGCTCCGTTAGTGAGCATGTACTCAAGATGTCGGGTTACGCCGATAAGCTTGTGTCCTTGGGAATAACGATTCCCATTGACTTAGGCATCCATCGTGTTCTGCAGTCTCTGCCACCTAGCTATAAGAGCTTTGTGATGAACTATAATATGCAAGGCATGAAGAAGTCTCTCCCCGAGCTTCTGTCAATGCTTAAAACTGTAGAAGTGGAGATCAAAAAGGAAAATCAAGTGTTGATGATCAATAGGAACACTGGTTTCAAGAAAGACAAGAAGGGAAAACGGAAGGGAAGTAAGGGCGGCAAGCCTATTGCCGTGCCTGAAAATAAACCCCGAGTTGGACCTAAGTCTGATACCGAGTGCTACTATTGTAAGGGGACTCGCCACTGGAAGCGCAACTGCACCAAGTATTTGGCAGACAAGAAGGCCGGCAAGGCAAACAAAGGTATATATGATATACATGTTATTGATGTGTACTTGACTAGTGCTCGCAGCAGCACCTGGGTATTTGATACCGGTTCAGTTGCTAATATTTGTAACTCGAATCAGGGGCTGCGGAACAAGCGACCGCTAGCAAGGGGTGAGGTCAAGATGCGTGTCGGGAATGGATCAAGCGTTTATGTGATCGCCGTCGGAACGCTGCCTCTCCATTTGCCGTCGAGATTAGTTATAAACTTGAATAATTGTTATCTGGTGCCTGCACTGAGCATGAACATTGTATCTGGATCATGTTTGATGCGAAGTGGTTATTCATTTAAATCCGAGAACAATGGTTGTTCCATTTATATGAATGAAATCTTTTATGGTCATGCACCGATGATGAATGGTTTATTTCTATTAGATCTCGATGATAATGTTACACATATTCATAATGTTGATGCTAAAAGGATTAAACTTAATGATGATATATCCGCATATATGTGGCACTGCCGTCTAGGTCATATTGGCGTTAAACGCATGAAAAAGCTCCATTAGGATGTACTTTTGGAATCACTTGATTTTGAATCATTTGATACATGTGAGCCATGCCTTATGGGCAAGATGACTAGAACGCCGTTTTCCGGTTCAATGGAACGGGCGACAGATTTATTAGAAATCATACATTCTGATGTATGTGGTCCAATGAGTGTGTCGGCGCGAGGTGGATATCGTTATTTTGTTACTTTCACGGATGATTTGAGTAGATATGGTTATATCTACTTGATGAAACACAAGTCTGAAACCTTTGAAAAGTTCAAGGAATTTCAGAATAAAGTGGAAAATCATCGTAATAGAAAGATCAAATTTCTACGGTCCGACCGTGGAGGTGAGTATCTAAGTTACGAGTTTAGCACTCACATGAAAGAGTGTGGAATTGTTTCACAACTCACGCCTACCGGAACACCAGAGAGAAATGGTGTGTCGGAACGTCGTAATCGTACTTTATTAGATATGGTTCGATCTATGATGTCCCTGACGGACTTGCCGTTGTCATTTTGGGGTTATGCACTAGAAACTGCTGCATTCACTTTAAATCGGGCACCATCTAAATCCGTTGAAAAGACACCGTATGAATTGTGGTTTGGAAACAAACCTAAGCTGTCATTTCTTAAAGTTTGGGGATGCGATGTTTATGTGAAAAAACTTCAACCGGATAAACTCGAACCCAAAGCGGAAAATGCGTCTTCATAGGATACCCTAAGGAAACTGTTGGGTATTCCTTCTATCACAGATCCGAGGGCAAGGTTTTTGTTGCCAAGAATGGATCCTTTCTAGAGAAAGAGTTTCTCGCGAAAGGTGTGATTAGTCGGAAGGTAGAACTCGAAGAGGTTATTGAACCTTCTCTTCAAAGTATGGAGAGTAGCGCAGTGCCGGAAGTTGTTCCGGAGTTGGCTCCACCTGTTGAATAGGGAACTAATGATAATGATCATGAAACTCTGAAAGAGAGTACTACCGAACCTCGCAGGTCAAGCAGGGCGCGTGCAGCTCCCGAGCTGTACGGAAATCCTGTCATGAATTTCATGGTTGATGAAAATGATGACCCTGCGACGTATGAAGAAGCGATGATGAGCCCGGATTCCAACAAATGGTTAGAAGCCATGAAATTCGATATGGAATCCGTGTATGAAAATCAAGTTTGGAACTTGGTGGAATTACCTCACGACCGAAAGGCCGTGGAGAATAAATGGATTTTCAAAATAAAAACTGATGCTGATGGTAATGTGACCGTCTATAAAGCTCGACTTGTCGCAAAGGGGTTTCGACAAATTCAAGGAGTTGACTACGATGAGACATTCTCTCCCGTAGCGATGCTAAAGTCAGTTAGGATTATGTTAGCAATTGCTGCATATTTCGATTATGAGATATGGCAGATGGATGTCAAAACCGTGTTTCTCAATGGTAATATTGAAGAAGAGTTGTATATGATACAACCAAAGGGTTTTGTCGATCCTAAGGATGCTAACAAGGTGTGCAAGCTTCAGCGATCCATCTATGGATTGAAGCAAGCATCACGAAGTTGGAATCTCCGCTTTGATGAGGTGATCAAAGAGTTTGGATTTGTCCAAACTTATGGAGAAGCTTGTATTTACAAGAAAGTGAGTGGGAGAAATGTGGCATTTCTGATATTATATGTGGATGACATATTATTGATCGGAAATGATATAGATCTTTTAAACAGTGTTAAAAGTTATCTAAACAGCAAATTTTCAATGAAGGACCTAGGTGAAGCGTCATACATATTAGGCATAAAGATCTATAGAGATAGATCAAGGCGCCTAATAGGGCTATCGCAAAGTACATACCTTGATAAGATTTTAAAGAAGTTTAAAATGGACGGAAGTAAGAAGGGGTTCTTACCTATGTAGCAAGGCAAGACATTGAGTAAGACTCAAAGTCCGGCTTCGGCGGAAGAAAGAGAGATAATGGACAAAGTCCCCTATGCTTCAGCCATAGGCTCTATAATGTACGCCATGCTATGTACAGGACCAGATGTGGCACATGCTATTAGTTTGACTAGTAGGTACCAATCGGATCCAGGTTCGGAACACTGGATAGCGGTCAAGAATATCCTTAAGTACTTACGAAGAACTAAGGATATGTTTCTTGTATACGGAGGTGAAGAAGAGCTCGTCGCTAAGTGTTATGTCGACGCTAGCTTGGACACCGATCCGGATGACTCTAAGTCTCAATCCGGATACGTATTTCTCATGAATGGCGGAGCGGTTAGTTGGAGGAGCTCCAAACAACCTGTGGTAGCGGGATCAACAACGGAGGCCGAATATGTTGCTGCTTCAGAAGTGGCTCAGGAAGCAGTTTGGATAAAGGAGTTCATATCTGAACTAGGAGTGGTTGCAAACGCATTGTACCCAATGGTGATCTATTGTGACAACAATGGTGCCATTGCCAATGCCGAAGAGCCAAGGTCTCACAAGCATTCCAAGCATATTAAGCGCCGGTTTCACTCCATCCGCGAGCATGTCAAGGATGGAGATATAAAGATTTGTAAAGTACATACGGATCTCAATGTAGCAGATCCATTGACTAAAACTCTCCCTAGAGCAAAACATGATCAACACCAGAACTCAATGGGTGTTAGATTTATCACTATGTAACTAGATTATTGTCTCTAGTGCAAGTGGGAGACTGAAGGGAATATGCCCTGAGAGGCAATAATAAAGTGTTTATTATGTGTATTCCAAGTATATGATAGATGTTTATTTTGCATGCTATAATTGTATTAATACGGAAACATTAATACATGTGTGTTTAATAAACAAACAGAAAGTTCCTAGTTATGCCTCTCTTATAAACTAGCTCGTTGATTAAAAAGATGATCAAGGTTTCCTGATCATGGACATTGGATGTTGTTAATAACGGGATCACAACATTAGTGTAATGGTGTGATGAACATTCATCCGAAGTATAGCATTACGATCAAAGTCATTGAGTTTATATTGCTATAACAACTTACGAAGTGATCCTAATCCTTAGACCATGAGATCATGTCAATCACTAACACCGGAAGAGTTTCTTGATAACATCAAACGTCACACCATAACAGGGTGATTATAAAGATGGATTCAGAACTAATAAAGTGTTATGTTGAGGCTCATGGATCAAGAGTGGAATTTGTTCATCCCGATGACGGATAGATATACTCTGGGCCCTCTCGGTGATATCACATTGATTAGCTTGCAAGCAAGTGATTTGATCACTATAATGTTATATCACGGGAACGAGAAAAGAGTGCATGTCAGTAACGAGATCAAACTAGGTATGGAGATACGGATGATCGAATCTCAGACATGTAATATATCGTGAAACAAAGGGATTAAGATACTGGCGTAAAAGGTTCTGACGATCACAAGAAAGTCATCGTTGAATGTGTGGGAGTCAGTATGGGTCTCCAGATCCCGCTTCTGATTATTGATCCGAGAGGGGTATCGATCATGTCCGCATTATTCACGAACCGTATGGTGACACACTTAAGATACACCGACATCCAATTGGAGCAAAAGTTTCATGCCGAAAGAATGAACAAGCGCAGGAATTTATTTCACTAGATACCGAAACAGGTTTTCGGGTGAAATTGCATAAAGTGGTTATGCATGTGATATAGAATTCTAGCAAGGGGTTATTTGTGAACGTTTGTCATTAAAGTAATTGACAAAATTCTGAATAAAATAAAAGAGTTTTATTTAATGAGAGTTTGCATTAAATTTGGTGGAAATTTAATGGGAATTTGAGTGGTTTTTTGAGTGGAGAAAATTGAAGGGCCATTTTGTGAGTGGAGTGTCCACCAACATGAATGAAGGAGGGGAGGGGGCATCCCCCATGGCCGGCGGCCACCCCCTTGGGTGCCCCCCTCCTCCTATAAAAGGAGCCCCTCCTCTCACTTGTCTCTCACACCTCCTCGTGAAGGATCTCTCTCCCCCTCTAGAATTTATTTCCCATGGTCTTGGACTAGCAAGATACATGTTCCCGGTGGCTATTCGGCAAGAAAGAGTTGTGCTTCCACTGCATCGCTGGAGCGAGGAGGCGGAGGTTGCTCGGTGCCTCGAACGTGTGTGCGAGCACGGATGCGCTGCTGATTTGCGGCGCTAGGACTTCCTCTCGATCTTGAGATCGGCAAGAGATCGTATACATCAACCACGAGTTGAACTCGTTAAGCTTTGTCGGTCTTCAAGGGTATGTTCTCTACGGATATACATCCGCCCGTTGTTTGTATCTAATAGATAGATCTTGGTACATAGTTCACATCGTAGGAAATTTTTTGTTTTCTATGTTGCGAACCCTACAGTTTACCCAACATGCCATGTTTGTTTATCTAAGGAGAACACCTCTAGTGAACTATGGACCTCGGTCAAATCTTTACCATTGATACATCCTCCACTGTTACTGTTTACTTGCTGCAAACCATCATCACCTTCCACACCATACAGCTAATCCTTTGTTACAGCAACCGCTGAGATTGACAACCTTACTGTTCGTTGGGGCAAAGTCTTGAGTTTGTCTTGTGCAGGTTTCCATGTTGCTTGCAACACCTTTGAGACGTATCCTTCCTCCTACTGGTTCGATAACCTTGGTTTCTTACTGAGGGAAGACTTGCTGTTGTGCTGCTTCACACCTTGCTCTTGGGGTTTCCTGACGTAGCGCTCTCAGGCCCCATCACGAAGTTGCTTCCATTGTTTTTCAACTTTTCTTTCTCTAGGAACGCATTAAAATTGATGGTAGGGGCCGCCATTGATCTACAACATATTTACAATAGTTTAGACTAAGTTTATGACAAATTGAGTTCTAATTAATAGTTAAATTAATCTAGGTGAACTCCCACTCAAACCAATATCCCTCGCATTGTTTTAGTGATCACACGAACCAAATCCACTACATCAAAACCGATCATCACGAGAGATGATGTAGCTTCAAAGGCGAACAATCAACATGTTCATCATATCTACTATATGACGCATGCTTTAACTTTCGGCAATCCATGTTTCGAGACCACGTCTGTACATGCTAGGCTCGTCAAGATCAAACCTTAGCTTCCGCATGAGCAAATCTGGCTTGCTCCTGTTGTATATGCTCGCAGAATCTAACACACCCGGTCATCACGTGGTTCTTCGAAACAATGAGCTTTAGCAGCAGTGCCTACTAAGGATGAACACTTTATAACTTGATATTTTGTGAGAGGGATCATCTTATAATGCTACCGTCACAGTCTAAGCAATATAAGATGCATAAAAGGATTAACATCACATGCAATTCAAAATATGTGATATGATATGGCCTTTCTTATTGTGCTTCCGATCACCATCTTCAAGCATGAACATGATCTCCATCATCACCGGCGTGGCGTCAAGGTCAATGGCACCGCTCCATGGTTGTCGTCCACCAGCATCAACTATTACAACTACTTTGAATAATAGGCACGCAAGTCTTAATGAAATTAAAGACAACCATATGGCTCCTGCCGGTTGCCGACTTACAATAAGAAACATTGCATACATCACATATAATCACAATCATGGTCATATCACATCACCACACACCCCTGCAAAACAAAGTTAGACGCCTCTAATTTTCTTTGCATATTTTACGTGGTTTGGGGCTTTCAATAAGTGTCATTTAACTTACGGACAAGAACCACAACGTTGATGCTTGAACTATCAAGTGCCCGTTATAAATTGAATCTATACTATGATGGGAGAGACAGACACCCGCAAAGCTACTTATGCAATACAAGTTGCATGTTGAGCGTGGAGCAAGTCTCATGAACGATGTCATGTAAGGTTATCCTGGGCCGCTTCATCCCATCATACCGCAAGATGCAAAGTACATAAAAAGCAATTGATAATAAAAGCACCACCACCCACAATGACCATTGTGTTCTACTCGTGCAACAGATCTACATATATACACGGCTCTGATACCATTGTAGGGGTTCGTAGCATGGAAAACAAAAAATTTCTACCGCATGCACACAAACAAGCCAAGATCTATCTACTAGATTGTAGCAACGAGTCGATTAGAGTACTCACCGTCAAAGATTCCAAATCGGTTAACGAGAGCAGATTCTCGTGGGTGATGTAGTCGTACACTTGCCGATGTCAAGATCGCATAGACGATCCTTATGGCGCTGCGTTCTGGCAGCGCTTCCGCAGTCGGTCACACGTTCGGTACTCGATGAAGACCTTCCTCTCCCTTGTTCCATCAGGCAACGGAGGTTGTAGTTCTCCCCTCGCGATTCTGGCAGCACGACGGCGTGGTGTCGGAAGTAGAGGGAAGATCCCACAGGGCTTCGCCTAAGCTAGAGCAAGTTATGGTGGAGAATTAGGGTTTTCGGCGATCTAGGGTTTAGAGGGCCAGAGAGGAGGAGGCGTGGCCGGTGGAGGCTAGGGCGGCGACGGCGCGGCAGCGGCGCTAAGGGGCGACGGCTAGCGGCGGCGGCGGTGCTGGGGGCGGCGGCGGCAGCGACGCTAGGGGCGGCAGCGGCGGTGTGGGGAGGGGATGGTGTTGTGTCTCTTGGGGCACCCCTCCCCTCTATTTATAAGAGGGAGGGCAGCTTGGGAGAGGGGAGTTTGAATCCTTCCCCAACTCCCTCTCCTTATTGACTTGTGGTGGAGGGAAAGAAGGATTCTTTCCTTCCTCCACCAGGATACATTGTCCCAGTTTGACTTTTTAAACTTGCCTTTTGACTTTCAATTTGGAGATTAATTTATTTATTATAAATGCCCAACCAAGTGACCTAGGACATGATGCAATCATTTCACTTACTCATGAAATATTCATGTACCCTTACCCTTTCGATCCGGTGAACCTTCTAGACCCTTCTAGATCATTCCGATGAAAACACCAGAATCATTCCCGAACTCCGGATTTGGACTTTCCTTATATGAATCTTATTCTTCGGACCATTCCGGATCTCCTCGTGATATCCCGGATCCCATCCGAGACTTCGAACAACATTCGGTATCCCTACTTACATTACATATCTACTAAACAACATAGAATCCTTAAGTGTGTCTCCCTACGGTTCGTGAATTATGCAGACATGACCGAGACTCTTCTCTGATCAATAACCAACAGAGGAATCTGGAAATTCATATGGCTCCCACATATTTCTACGATTACTTTGTGATCGAATGAACCACTTACATACGATACCAATTTCCCTTTGTCTCGCGATATTTTACTTATCCGAGGTCTGATCGTCGGTATCTCTGCATACCTAGTTCAACCTCTTTACCGATAAGTATTCTTTTCTTATTCCCGTGATATGTGATCCCTTGTGAGACAGTCACATGCTTGCAAGCTAATTGGATGACATTCCACCGAGAGGGCCCAGAATATATCTATCCGTCATATGGATGGACAAATCCCACTCTTGATCCATGTGCCTCAACACATACTTTCCGAACACTCAATGCCACATTTATAGCCACCCAGTTACGGTGTGGTGTTTGATGTCCTAAAAGCATCCTTCCGGTGATGGTGATTAGCATGATCTCATGGTCGAAGGAATTAGGTTACTATGTATCAGAAATCTTATAGCAAACGAACTATTGAAATGACTTGATCTTTATGCTACGCTTATCTATAGGAGTATGTCCATCATACCATTCTCCTAATGGTATGATCTTGTTGTTAACAACATCTCAATGTTCATGACCCAGAAACCATGATCATCTATTAACCAACAAGCTAGTATTATAAATAGGCTTTACTAGGGACTCTAATTTAGTTTACAAATCACACAAGTATTAATGTTTCCGGTTAATACTATTATAGAATGAATGTAAACATTTATCATAAACACGAAGATATAATAATAACTACTTTTATTATTGCCTATAGGGCATATCTCCAACATGAGAGGGATCCAAGACCACCTCCTTTATTCAAACCAAGCCAGCAGCCCCCACGCCACCCGTCGGAAACTACCAGGATCTGTCGCAAGACGGCAAGACCACTCGGAAGACCATTCCTATGGAGAAGGAGGCCACCACCACCATGCCGGGGTAAGATGTCCTAAGCGCCCTAGTGTCACGGACAAGGCCCGGTTCGCCTGGGCGCCAGCATCGAGGCCAACGGACGGGACAGATCATGGCTAGGCTCAGATCCCCGTTGTCGCCTGTCGCCATCTGGGTCGAGGATCACCGGCCGCCGCTCGTCGCAACACCATGAAAAAACCAGGCGGGACGAACACCGCCGCCTTCCCGCCAGATCGCGATCAGGGACGTCGTCGCCGCCACGCCCCAGGTCTTTGCCTGGCGACGATCCGGGCGGCGACGGCGAGGAGGAGAGACCACGGGAGGGAGGGCTCGGCGGGGAGGGGAGGCCGCCCGGCGCGGCGCCGCCGCGCGGGATTAAAAAAACAAATGCTTAAGGAGAAAAGGAACACATGCTTAAGGAGAAAAAGAAAATCAAGTCGCATACTCTTTCTCCTCGAAATAGGCTTTTATCACGCTATATTAATATAGCAACCATCCTACAACAAGCTTGCGAGGGTCACAAGCACACTCAAGCCCAAAGTAGAAAAGAGAAACAAATGCCGACAATGGCAGGTCGACAAAAGCGAGGATGAATCGCCAGTCGCTACGTCTTCCAGAGAATTCCCACCATGAACGAGCACTTCGAAACGCCGTCTATCAAGCAACACCTTCAATAAGGACTATGGCGACGACATTGATGCTGCCCGGACTAGTCATAGGGTTTCCCTCGATACGCGGAGGGGTGTAGGGAAGGAGTAATCCTGGCGCCCTTTAGGAATGGATAGTGGCACCCGCAAGCGTCACCGCGTCGATGCCGGGCCACCCAACAAGGATTTCTCCCGACCCAAAAAAACACAACCCTCGATAACTCAAAGCGCTCTGCCGAGCTTGTCGTCCACCAGCACATGCTACCACGGTCTTGATTTCACCCTTGTCGTCTTACTATGGCAAAGGAAGTGAGTTTGACAGTATCGAGACACAACAGGCGATGTGCGGCAGAATAGCAGTCGTGCAAGAGGGATCGACCTCCACCGCTGACAGTGGTAGCCGACCGGATGTAGCAGCAGGGGTAAACCAGGCCCATGAGGAGCGGCAGAACAACAACCATGCGGGAGGGACCAACCTCCACGGCCGACGGTGATAACTTACTAGGTGCAACAGGGCAAACTAGGCGCACAACCGGGCCAACAAAGGCCCCGTGAAGCCCTGCCGCCGCACTGCAGCGGGTGCGCCATCGTCACCGCTACTCGTGGTATCTAGCCCGTCCAGGCCGTGAAGCAAAACACTCAGTCGGTGAATCCCACAACACATATGTTCAAAAATTGAAATAATATATATAAATATACATAACATCATCGGGCCACCGATCAGATCAACTGTTATTACAATGGGCAACAAAGCCCCCGTTTTACTGAATCCATAATGAGGTGCATCACATATGTTTCATATTGGCACAACAAGGTGCTCATATGACGTTGAATGTCTATAGCGTGTAAATTGAGCCCATTTTATTGTTGTCGCCATTTTGAATGGATTTGAAAGATGCTTTCTCCCCCTAGCTAACATTGTCTTTGCTCTCTTTTCTGTATTAGCTAGGTGCTACTTGAGAGTCAAGGTATACATCATCATGTACATTGCCTCAACCGAACCATCGGGAACTTCAGGTGATTTTGTGTGGAACATTTGTCTAAGTACTGCCAATCTGCAAACCATATTTTTTTACAATGCTACTGCTTTGTGTAATACTATATTTTTTACAATCTGTGCATCTAATACCATAAAATTCGAATTAATGCCGCACATAGATGTTGGTATAAATAAAATTTAATTAAAATTTAGGCTGGTCATAGTGGAAAGTAACTTAAAGTCGTAACATGCATATGTTACTAGTCTAAGTTACTACTTTCATAGTGGAAAGCAACTTAGGTATGGTAATATGCAATGTCACATTAATTAAATCATAAACACACTTTATCTTGATATGTGTAATGTTATAGTAACATAGCTAGTTTTAGAACCGCTATACGTACGATCAATTTCGTACGATTCCTGTCCGACAAAGGAATCAAGCCGTGTGTATTTCAGCTTGTTGACGGTCCGACGGCGCGGACTTGGTGTCGTGGGCACATCGAACACCAAGGTTCGTACGCAGATCAATTCCGTTACTCAATCTATCTCTATCTTCATTAAATTATTGCCACATAAGAAAAAAATACTGGCTTGAACTGTTAGTTACTAGTGAAGTTATCCCTACTATGACCAGCCTTACAAGTTACTCCCCTTTGGCACCTATCACTACTAACTCACCAAGAGTCAACAATTCATGACGAGACAAAGTCGATGTTAAAATAAATTGTCTAGCCTTTTTTTATTAAGTTCAGATTATTGGTTGTGTTGGCTAGTGCATGCAATTTAATATGGTATCGTTCTAGAATCAAATCCTAACAATTAAAAATTACGGCTTCCCAAACACGCATCACAATAGACTAAAGTGTTAAAATAAATTGTCTAGTCATTTTTATAAGTTTAGACTGATGGTTGCATTGGCTAGTGCATGTAATTTAATAGTCGGACATATGGCTCTCTTTCTGTTCACGGGTATCAAGTTGGCCTGAATGAAGCGACAAGCAAAGTATAGGCAGACGTGGCATGGAGCGCCACATGGACGCGTTGAAGCTAGCTTGTTTCCGTGACATTGTACCAACGAAGTTATGTGTGTCCTTGCGAGTAGATTTTTCTCTTCCCAGCGCAGCACGTTTCCTAGTCTCATTTTACAAACGAAAGTGACCGAGTGCACCAGCTCATTACCAGTAGACCAAGAAAGACTACATAGACCCAGTCCACCAGCTCATTACCAGTTGACCACCAGATCCCCCCCGCCTCCGGCGAGCGGAATGCCTGCACCACCACCGCCGGCCGGCGGACGGCGGCGGTGGAAGCAGCGGCTGAGCCCCACGCTCGCACGGGACCGCTGCTACGCTCGCTCCTTCCGCTCGGCCGGCCTCCGCCAGGTCGCCGTGCCGCTTCCGGACGGCGCCGTCGTCCACTTCTGGCGCCCGCGCCCCGACCCGGCCCTGCACCCCGTCCTCCTCCTCCACGGCTTCGGCGCCAACGCCACCTGGCAGTGGGCCCCCTTCCTCCGCCCGCTTCTCGCCGCCGGCCTCGCCCCTTTCGTCCCCGACCTCGTCTTCTTCGGTGACTCCGCCTCCCCTACGGCCGACAGATCCCCGGCCTACCAGGCCGCCTCCGTCGCCGCCGCCATGGCGGCTCTCCCCGCCGCGCCTCAGAGGTACAGTGTCGTTGGCGTCAGCTACGGTGGCTTCGTGGCCTACCACCTCGCTCACGCGTTCCCGGCCGTGGTAGAGCGCCTCGTGCTCGTCGCGGCAGGTGTGTGCCTTGAGGAAACTGACCTGGCGGCGGGTCTGTTCGCCGTGGAGGATGTCACGGAAGCCGCCAGCCTGCTGCTGCCGCAGAGGCCGGAGGATCTGAGGAGGCTGGTGGAGCTCACCTTCTACAAGCCGCCAAAGTTCATGCCGTCCTGCTTCATCAGGGATTACATCACGGTAGGTAACCCACTGACCTGCCAACTAAATTACTAGCTGCATTTTCTTGCGTTGCAATATTGCACGATTGAGATCGTTCACCGAGGACTCTTAGGTGGGTAACTGGGTGTTACAACTTACAACTTGTGAGTTGATTCATAATTACTACCTGTCATCACTCTATAAATCAAATTACATACTCCCTCCGTACATACTCTATAGATACATACGAACCTAGATAAATCTGTGACATCCTTTTCCGGACGGTGGGAGTAGAAACAATCATATTAGTATACCTGTATTGCTCAATCTTTTGAATGTGATTGCGAGGTGATCTCAATTAGTTGCAACATTTGACAGCTACATGAATTCAACAATTGGTTGGTGTAAGCTTCTTAGGATATGGTGCTTAGTTTTTCTAATGGATAGGACATCAAGTGATGCATGCCCACCCCCTATCCCAACCTAATGGAAAATGAGAACAGAAACACTACGACACTATGGCACTACGGCTTTGGCGACCGCTTCCTCGAGTGGCTGGCGATCCTGCTCTCCTCAGCAAGCACGCAAGTCCTGCTCAACAGCGAGCCTGGACCCGCGATCTGGCACCAAAGAGGCCTCCGGCAGGGCGACCCGCTGTCTCCACAGTTGTTCGACCTCGCCGTCGACACCCTTTGGCACCTTTTCAAGCGTGCCACCGAGCTTGGCATTCTACGTGAACTACACCCCCGCCGCTCGATCCCGCCAATCTCCCACTACGCCGACAACATAATCATGTTCTGCCAGGCGCAGGCTGGAGACATCGAGGCTGTACAGCGAACCCTGGAGCTCTTCGGGGCGCGCCTCTGGACTCCGCGTCAACTACACCAAGAGCACCGCCACTCTTATCCACTGCGACCCCGACGAGGTCACCCTGATGGTCACGCAACTTGGCTGCCCCGTGGTTGAGCTGCCCCTGACCTACCTGGGCATACCCCTCACCATCCGGAAGCCAACAGCGGCGCAGCTGCAACCTATGGTCGATCGAGTCACCAGAAAACTACCGACCTAGAAGGCAGGACTCATGGACAAGGCTGGGCGCCTCGCAATGGTGAAATCGTCCTCGGCGCCATCCCCATACATCAACTGCTTGTCATCGTGCCCACAAAGCGACCGATCCGACTCATCGAGAAGGTACAGCGAGGCTTCCTTTGGCAAGGCGCAAGGAGGCCAAAGGTGGCCACTGCCACGTCAACTGGCGCCGCGTGGCGACCTCGGCGTCCGCGACC
Source organism: Avena sativa (assembly GCA_916181665.1). Classification (NCBI taxonomy): domain Eukaryota; kingdom Viridiplantae; phylum Streptophyta; class Magnoliopsida; order Poales; family Poaceae; genus Avena; species Avena sativa. The sequence continues at coordinate 400,718,637 of OV702284.1, forward strand.
TCAAATGAACCATCCTCTCTCTCAGATTACGGTGGCTGTGGTTCAGTCGCACCGAAGATAGGCGCCCTTGGCATAGAATGGACATGCAGTTCACCTCGGCGGAGTGCGACTTCTTCGCCTCCATCGCCATGGAGGTAGGGAACGGCCTCACGGCCAAGTTTTAGGAGGATCGATGGATAAGCGGCCATTCCGACAAGGAGATCGCCCCTCTGTTGCACACCTGCATTCCCAAACGACGACGGAAGACTAGGACGGTGGCTGACGCCCTCCTCGAGCACCGCTGGGCCCAAGACATTCAGGGCACCATCGGCATCCAGGAAATTGTCCAATACCTGCAGCTTTGGCACGCCATCGACGATATCACACTCAATGACGAGCCCGATCGCCTCATCTGGAAGTGGACGGCCAGCGGCGCATACACGGCGAGCTTTGCATACCTGGCCTCCTTCCATGGATCCTGGGCCTGCCCTGCGTGGAAACACATTTGGAAGGCTTGGGCACCCCACGCCTCAAGTTCTTCTACTGGTTGGCCTTTCAGGACCGCCGCTGGACCACGCAGCGTCTCGAGCGTCACGGCCTACAACACCGTCTGCGATGCCTGCTCTGTGACCAGGCGCCTGAGTCCATGCACCATCTGCTCGTGGAGTGCCCCTTCTCGCGACAGATTTGGCATGAAGCCCTAGCTTGGCTCCGCATGACCTGCAGGATCCCCGGGCCGGAGGACAGCTCCTTGATCGAGTGGCTAGCCCAAGCGAAGCGCGACACGCAGAAGCCACTTCGTAAGGGCCTTGGTTCTGCCGCATTACTTATACCTTGGATGATCTGGAAGCATAGGAATAGCTGTGTCTTTGACAAGCTACCGCCCTCGGGTAGCATTCTGCTAGCCGCCATCAAGGACGAGGCTTGCTTATGGGCAAGGGCAGGGGCACTAGGCCTTAGGGTAGTTTTGCCACCGATGTGGGATGTACACTGAACAAGCACCTTTTGTATCGACCTCCTAGGAGGCTTGTAACTATCCTATCTTTTCTGCGTTTTCTCAAAAAAAAAAAAACGTTGTTTTACCATGGATCTAAGGAGGTTGATGGAGTCACCTTCTGCAAACCACCAAAGTTCATGCCATCCTGTTTCATGAGGGATTACATCAGGGTAGGTAACTCGGTGACCTACCAACTAAGTTAGAACATCGATTAAGATTAATATTGAGATTAATGCTGCATTCTTTTCTTCTGTAATGTTGCACGATTAAGATTGAACATCGGAATAGATGGTTGGATGAGTGGTGTTAGAACTTGTAGTTTGATTCATAATTGCACCTGCGGCTCTTAAAATCAAAATACATAGAAATAATCACATTGCTGTACTCGGATTGTGGACTGCAAGGTGACCTCAGTTAGTTCTAACATTTGACAGTTCGAAAAAAAAATCAGCAATTAGGATATATTAATATATAGGAAATCAAATGATGTTCTCCCACCCTTTTAAGCCTCATGTTAAACGAAAACAGAAAACAAACATTGTTTTATCATGGATACAGGAAGCAGTCTCTGCTGCTAAATGTTGGCTCAGAGACAAAACTTGTAGGCAATAAGAAAAGTCCAATTTTTAACGAACATAAGAATTCATAGGTTGCACAGCCGTTCTTTCACGAGCAGAATTGATAGTTATGTATATTCTCTAATACTCGGTCAGTTTTTTGACTTTTCATGTCTTCAAGATGCTACTTTGACATTACTTTCGGCAATTTCACAGTAAGATGTACCTGTAGAATTACAGTACTATCAGTATAATTTTAATAAGAATTCTAATGGTGTAATTTTACAATAACAAATCTTGACAAGTTTTAAAATCTACTGGTGATCAGAGTTCTGACAGTTTGAAGGTACAGTTCTAGGATGTAAAGTAAAAAGAAAATAGGTAAAGATTGATGATGCATTGTAAATATCAGTCAAACGTGTTTTTTGTCATGTTCTTTAAATTTTTCGTTTTGTTTTGTTATTCCAAAGTTCTACCTACTAGTAATGGTCCCTTCACTGGAATATAACCTCATCATAACATTTTTTTCTTGAGAAAATGCAAAAAGCCTTTGTGATTCATTTCATTGAAAAGGTAGAAGGTTGAAACATTACAAGCCTCCTAAGAGGGTGAAAGGGGTACAAAACCGGTTAGATCAGTATACATCCCAGGTCATCGGCAGGATTGCTCTATGTCCAGCAGCACCAGCCCTGGCCAGAAGGCCGCCTCTTCCTTGGTCGTAGAAACCTGGTTGGCTACAGATGGACGGGTGACAGGTGGACGAGCACCATCGAGCATGCATTCGCTACGATATTTCCAGTTTAGCCAAGGGGTCAGCAGCGTGATGATGACCATGCCTTTTGTGAAGCGGCTTGGTGTGGCTTTCTTGGCAAGGATCCACCAGTCGTGGAAGGCGGTGGTGCGATCTGGTGGCCGGCATGTCATCCTCAACCAAGAGAGAACCTCGTACCAGACTTGCTGCGAGAAGGGGCATTTTGTGAGCAGATGCGGCATTGTTTCCAGCTCATGATCACAAAGAAGGCAGTGTGGGTGGTGTTGTAGGCCACGGCGGCGGCGCGCGCAGTACTCAAACATCGGTGCTGATCCGCGAGCCAATGGAAGAACTTAACACAGGGAGGTGCCCAGCTTTTCCATATAAGCTTCCAGCAGCCGCTGGATGTCGATACAGGGAAGGTGGCAAGGTAGCATGAGCTCCAAGCACGACCCTCATCAGTCCTGCTAAACCATTGACAGCGTAGCCATAGTGCGAGACCAGTACACTCCATGTCCTAGGTGCCAAGGCTGCTATAAGCGAGTGGCTAACAGACCCGGCACCAGTTGACATGGCAGTTACTACAATTAGCCTGGGCATGCCCCGCCCAAAGCAAGCCAGCAACATCACACATAGAGAAAATTTAATTAAGAAAGGCCGGTGATACATACTTTGGTAATGCGGAACATTAAGTCGAGTAGTGGCTCGGGGGCTACACCAATGCTCTACTCGTCGTAATAGGAAAAAGTAACACTTGAAACACATTAAATTAGCTTCCATACTGTAAGAAATACAGTTTATTTTCCAGGGTTTATATTGACTATATCATTATTTCAATTGTGCCAAAATCTAACATGTTTCATCCAGTGAGCTGTCTTACAGATGTATGTAAATAACAGTCTAATATGGCATATTACCCTCACTGCTGGTAATTATGATAATGCTCAAATGTACATGTAGCAATCAGTTTGTGCATCTCGAGTGGAGATTTAAATATGACCTGCACATCTCCAGGGTACTCTAGTACTAGCCATACACAATTTTCCGTACTTTTATACTTAATAATTGATTCTGCAAAGTGTCTGTAGTAGCTTTATACACTTTCTATGTTTGCAGGTTATGTGCACTGAAAATGTAAAAGAGAAGACTGAGTTGTTATATGCCTTGATCAATGGTAGGAAGCTTTCGGACCTTCCTAAAATTAACCAGGTATTGACTTGCGGTTTACATACCATCTTGCCTTCAATAGGAGCACACAGCATGATGCCTATCATTATGTTCTTTATTCTCAAATTATTATTTTTAATTGTGTTTTTATAGTATGTATATCATGTACTTTGTTAATTTGACAGCAAACCTTGATAATTTGGGGAGAGCAGGACAGAGTATTTCCGTTAGAACTTGGCCTACGGCTGCAAAGGTTTGTCTAGTTACAACATATAAACCTCATCATATGCAAAGCCTCACGGTGCTATAACTTTGGTGTATTCAGACATTTGGGAGATACATCGGAACTAATCATCGTCAAGAACGCTGGTCATGCCATAAACCGTGAAAAGCCAGCAGAGCTTTGCAGACTTATAAAGAACTACATCATTGATCCCTCGGTTAAATATAAGGAAAGTCACAAGGTACCAATTCACATTTATAACTAAACAGAATCTTAATAAATAAACTTGTTGCCTGTCATATTGTGGTTATCAAATACACATTCTTGAAGTCTTCTGCTGAAGAAAGACTTTTCCACTCTTGCTGCCCTTTTGTATTTTCTGAGGAACTTCTTCGGTTGGTTCACAGGGATGTTGGAAGTTTGCGTTAAGAAGATTTGCTGGGTCCAGCCTGAAGAAGATGGACTCGAGCCGACCGCTGATATGATGCATATGTATGCTGATTTATATGTAGTATCATGTAAGAAATGTCAACTCTCTGATACACAACTATCTCATCATTGATTACTGGTAAGTCTTACCAACGCATAGTTCACAATGTGAATTGTGTCAGAATGTTAGCCACAATATAAGAAAAGTAAGGGCATAGAAAAAAAACTAAGGACCAAGGCCGTCTATGTTTGGCACTGACCTTCACACATATTTGGCTTAGTGATGCTGGATTTGATTTTTTTTTTTTCTTTTGGGGAGGATTCAATATTATTTGTAGCACTCTGCCGACTAAACTCAGCAAGAAATTCATGCTTACCCTGACTCCAACAGCCTTCTCTCTAGGAGGCAATTCAGAGAGATTGTGATATGTGATTCAAATGTGTTTGCCATCATAATTTCTCTATGTAAATGGTGTTGTACACTCCAGCTTCTAGACAAATGCATACACACATTTACACACTGATCCTGGTCCATCTTTCCATGTTTTGATTCTCTTGTTGGAATATAAACAAAAAGTTCGTGATTTGCTTGGAAATGAGGCCATGGTCAATTGCTCATGGGTCGGCAGAAAGATAAGAAAAGTACGAACAGGACCTTCACTTCTACACCAAGAACACTGAAAAGAAGTTGAAAAACGCAATTGATTCCATCGGGTTATTCTATGATGGTGGATAGGCTGTCATATTGTGTCTATCTTGGCAATCATTCATCAGTAATTCAGTGATATCTTGTTACCGCGCCACATAATAATTTAATTGAGTAAGTGTACCGACTTTATGAGGGCGAAGAGCCTCTTGATCCGTGTTTAGAGTTTAGAAAGCATGGTGTATGAAATTTAGGGTCGAGAAAAAATCTACAATAAGTAAATTGTCCTCTCTTTTTTCCTCGCGTGTTTTGACGTATCACGGAAGTATGTATGTGGAGAAAAAACTCCTCTCGGGTCGCCTCCGGAAGCACCTCCCCTCCCCAAATCCTAGGGAAGGCGTATCGATCTCCTTTCCAATGCATGGTCTTCTCCTGTCTCTATCCATGTCCTTCGTCATCAACACATCTTCGCGGGGCACATCATGAACACTTACCTGTTGATATTCTTCGACTTCCATCCCTATTTGGGATCATCTCATTCTTGTTGTAATTAGATTTGTTAACAGATAGTTGGTCAAATATTTACAAACCATTTAAAATTTATAGCTACTTTAGGATCATTGAAGAGTATCTCTGCATGTGGGTTGATGATACTCCAAACTAATATTTGGGGAAGAGACTGAAAGTATACTTGGCTCCCCAGCACCGGTGCTCTCTCCGTTTAAAAAAATAACTAAAAACCATATTTTACAGGTTCCAAAACTATCTGGAAAAATTCTAGATATAATTAATGCAAAACCGTGACATGAAATCGTTTGTATTCTGGCCTGCACAAAAATAACAAGTCTGATAAAATTTGGGGGTTTGAGAATATACTTGCATAGATCATACTCTTGCCATTTTTATATGGCTCAGAATACAAAGTATTTGAAATTGGTATTTTGCACGGTTGTAGGATAAATCATGTGATACATTCAGATATATTTTTTGGAATGCACAAACATAATTTTAAACTTTTTAAAATAGCAAGAGCCCTGGAGCTCACCGGATCAACGCACACAAAAAAAAATCTCTTCAATGTTTAAGAACCGAACAATATTTCTTGTTAGCTCCATGAAACCTCGTGCATAAAATATAGGTTTTGCAATCGTCTGTGGGGCTTTGCAGTCGTCTGCTACCTTGTCTTCATCCTGCAAACGTCCGCTTTTCTCGGACACGACGAGCGAGCATAGGCTGGCTTGCCGGAACAGGGAGGAGGAGGAAGATGAGGAGCAGCGCAGAGGAGGCCCCAGGTTCACCAGGCTGCTGGGCTCTTTATTTTTGGTGGGCTGCTGGACCCAGCGAGCGAGTCTACCTGGAGGGCACAGCCCAAAATGCGGACCCGCTCCTAATTCATCTGAGTCCGTTCGTACATTTTGTAGGGCTCCGTGCTGCTGGGTTGATTGTTTTAGTACCACCTCGACCAGGGAGGAGAAAACGAGAAGCGTCGCAGGGTATAAAGAGGGGTTGCCGGGCATGGAGAGAAAGCATCTTTGCGCTTGGGGCAATGACGCAGCTAGTGAGGTTATACCGAGGCGCGTCAATTGCTGGTTGAAAACTATTTCCAAACCCCCTCTTTGGCCCTCACGGGTCATTGAGAATTTCTGGAAGGGCTCCCTCTCCTTCGGCCGAGGGTAAAGCCCACAAATCTAATCTCGAAAATTGTTTTTTAAAATCTTGTTCAGATATCAGTAGTGTACTCGCTCGTTGACTAGGAGTCAGTCAGTCAACTCGCCAACGGACACCGCAAAGAATTTGGCGGTCTCAAAACGAAAATCTAACGAGAAGCTACCCAGCAACTTTCAGTGATCTACTCCCTCTGTTTTAAAATATAAGATGTTTTATATCTGTTTTAAAATATAAGATGTTTTATATTTATGAAAATAGTGTATCTAGATATCATTTAGCGTATAGGTTTGGAGAGCTGCACACTAAAAGGATTATAAAGATAAAACATCTTATATTATAAAACGGAGAGAGTATAAACAAGGGTCTCATATCTTCGATCACAAAGAAACAAGAGAAAAATCTCTACATGTGCCTTTAGCGGCCCACATTATCTTCATGGCATCAGGGTACCGAGACCCCACGCCTACGACTAGTCCTGGCCGCAGTCGAAAGCATCCTCAACACCATCGAGCCGTCCACCGGTTCGTCGGTGTCGACATGATGACTGATCTCAGATACCCTGTGAAGAGCAACACAGTCCCGGTCTAGGCCATGCCGGTGCGTGCGACACCCTATCTGTCGCTTTGCGATTTTTTATATTCCTTTTTTTTGAGTGTTATGTTTTTTGCCCTCCTAATACATAGATAATTGCTGTCAACGGACCTATGATTGTTTTCACCGTCCAGAGGAGTAACGTGTATGATCTGCACCATGCTATACTTACTCGGTACCTTTACTTCCTAAGTTCTTAATAAGAAGGCAACGCTTGAAAAAAAAACAATTGGTCATTGTAATCTTTTCTCTTTGGGCATTCCGTTTTCTATGCTGACCACTGGCGTCCTGACCAATGTGATCAAGGACGCCGTCGGCCGCCCATGTCCTGACTTCTTCTGGCGCTGCTTTCCTCGTGGAATCGTTGTAACAACTCCCACTCTGGCTTCTCTGAGTTTTTTAAGAATAATGGCACTTGACTTCTCTATGTACCCCTAGGGTTTTGTCCTCCTGTTGGCGATGACGGTGAGTCCTTGGCGATTCCGACTCTGATCCCCAATCGTGACCCCTGACTCCGTTCCCTGATTGTGATCTGTTTAGATTCTGACACCCTCTCCCGCTCCCATCATAGTCACCCTCTCCGGCTAGTCCAGGTTTACGTGAAGCACGTCTAGGGTTTGCTGTGCAAAAGTGAACATGGCGGAGTCAAGATCGTCCGTGAGTGTTGGGTTTGGCAAGTCTAACAAAGAGGAAACCAAGGCGACGGTGGCGCTGATCGCTACGGGTCAGGAGCATGATGTGTTCTCGGCAATCATGAATTATCGATTGGATCAAGACATAGATAGCATGTTTGATCAGCTCATAATTGGAGAAGAGGAGTTTGATGACTTCGTGATTGAGGATGATGAGTTTGCTATGGCTGAAAGCACTGGGTGAATGGTTGTTGCTGCAGATGCATAATGCTTGGAACCCTGCTCGTGAAATCAATATGCTGCGGTGGGGTGTAATAGGTTCAAGTTTAACTTGAATACATTCAAGTTCCTATTTCCTAGTCAAAGAAATAGAGCCATAATATCATGTTTAATGATTTGCCAGCAGGATTGGTAGAATTCTACAAGATTTATCCGGTCCTGGTGCTTTGTTTGTAACCATCAATTCTAGGGCATTCTTCTAGGGCATTCTTCACTTCTGCCTCTGGAAAAGGCTGGGCTAAGCAATATCAGTCCTCATCAGATAATTTCTCACTAGGCATCCAATTATTTTGATCAAAAGACATTTTGTTTCCCTCACCAGGTCAAAATAATATTTTATAATATTCCATTGCATGATCTAAAAGATTTTGAGTTTATTGAGTTTTAACATTTTCATTGTTTAGAGACTCAAAGTACACATAGTATTTTTCCTTTTTTACCATTAGCTATCATTCTCTTCCTATTGATAAATTCTCAAAAAGGACAACCGAAAAAAACCCTTCCTGAGACATTGGTCACCAGAAAGAATAGTTGATTCTTTAAAGAGTTAAAGTATATCAAATTCAGCAGACATTTCCTTCTTTCTTTTCAACTTATTTTATCCTCTAACATTGATCCCCTACCCCCTAAGACTATCTTTGACATTTCCTGATCGTCGCGTAAGACGTGTCAACGCTCTACAGAAGAAATCTTACAGACAACAAATATCTTAAATGGGCCTGTGCATGTATTAATGGGCCTCAGGCTGGGCATAGAGGTGTTCGCTCGGGCCAAAACTGGGCGGAAGGAGGGCACGGGGAATGCCCGGGCACCAGGGAGGCGAATGCTATTTATCGCTCAGCGCGCGCGTGCGTGTGTTTATAGGGCTTGCTCACGCGGGCGCGCGCGTTGGGCCGGCCCACTTAACGTTATAATCTTTTTCTGTTTCTTTTTTCTGTGCTTCTTTTCTTTTTTTCTGTTTCCTTTCCTTTTCTTTTTATGTTTTTTGGAAACAATTTTTAAATTCAAATAGTTTTTAAATTTGAACGGTTTTTGAATTTGAACAAATTTTAGATATGAGTATTTTTCGAATTTGCACAGTTTTAGAATATGAACAGTTTTAGAATTTGAATATTTTAAACATCTGCGAAAACTGTTTAAACTTTAAAACTATTTAAACACGAAAACTGTTCAAATTGAAAAACTAAAAGCAGTGCCCTTGTTAGTTTGGGCTGGTTTGAGGAGGCCCACTAAGAGAAAGCTGCATGCAGAGCGAGCATAGCGCGCGTCGGGGCGGAAAATAGCAGACCCCCACCAGGGAGGGAGACGGATCCAGCTGAGCTCCTCCCATGGCAGCGCAGCAATCTGCAAGTTCTTCCTTTCTAGTTCTCTCCCCTTGGTCCATATAAAAAAAAACAAGTTCTCCCCTTAGTTAAGTTAGTGTGCGATTTAGGGGCCCTAGATTAGGGGGCCGGCTTAGTCGGAGTTAGCGCGATTTACAGTACCAATTCACTACAGTGTTACTTACTGTAGCAGCGAAAGACTCGCGGCTGCCGCATACGCTAATGATGCATGTCGTATACTGTAGCTAATTATATTCCCGCTGCTTCGATCGGTGGCTTGAATACACGAGGACAACCGGGAGAATACGTACGTGGCGGCAGTGATCGACGCGGCGTCCATCGTCGTCTTGTTAAATACTTATCCGACACCTGCCTCATACTCCATGTACATCCAAGAGATCGACCAGCTATCTATCTAGCCAGCGTTTGCTCACTGCGAAGCTCACGAGTGACAAGTGAGATCGATCGGAAAGATGCTCCGAGCGATCCAGGCCGTCCTCAGGGGAAAGAGCGGAGCCGCGGCGGTGCTGCCCGGCGGCCACTGCGGCTACTCCACGGCCTCGAGCTCCCAGCAGAGGCTGGCCGGGAAGGTGGCCCTGATCACCGGTGGGGCGAGCGGAATCGGCAGGACGACGGCGGAGGAGTTCGTCAGGAACGGCGCCAAGGTCGTCCTCGCCGACGTCCAGGACGACCTGGGCCGCGCCCTGGCGGCCGATCTGGGCGCCGACTCGGCGTCCTACACCCGCTGCGACGTCACCGACGAGTCCCAGGTGGCCGCGGCCGTGAACCTCGCCGTATCCCGCCACCGCAAGCTGGACATCATGCTCAACAACGCCGGCATCCTGGGCTCCCCGTCCCGGCCCCCGCTCGGCTCCCTCGACCTCGCCGACTTCGACGCCGTCATGGCGGTCAACGTCCGCGGGGTCATGGCGGGCGTCAAGCACGCGGCGCGCGTCATGGCGCCGCGCCGCAGCGGCAGCATCGTCTGCATGGCCAGCATCGCCGGCGTGCTGGGAAGCGTCACGCCGCACCCGTACAGCGTCTCCAAGTTCGCCGTTGTCGGGATCGTGCGCGCTGTGGCGGGGGAGATGGCGCGGTCGGGCGTGCGGGTGAACGCCATCTCGCCCAACTACATCGCCACGCCGCTGGTGATGCGCATCCTGCAGGAGTGGTACCCGAAGGCGACCGCTGACGAGTGCCGGCGGATCGTGGAGGGGGACATCAACGAGATGGAAGGCGCGGTGCTGGAGCCCAAGGACGTCGCGAGGGCGGCGCTGTACCTGGCGTCCGACGAGGCCAAGTACGTCAACGGCCACAACCTCGTCGTCGACGGAGGGTTCACGGTGGGGAAAGTTCCCAACATGCCCACGTCGGCGGAGTAACCAGCAGGAGCCCGCCGGAGTACGAAACGAACTCGTTGGTTTCATTTCATCCCGAGTTCGTGGAATAAGTTCAGGTGATGTGATGCACTGCAATGCTGCGTTGCAGCAGAAAACAATCTGAGTTTTCATTTATTCAGAGTCGCCATAACAATTCATGGTGACGGGTGAACCGTACCACTGGCTATATATAAAGATCATTGCTCATGAACATATGTACTCCCACTGTTTCCTTTGTTTTAAAATATAAGATGTTTTAGCTGTACGAAACAAATATATCTAGACTACTTTTAGTATTCCCTCCGACCCATATTAATTTACTTGGATTTGTCAAAATTTGAATGAACTTATATACTCCCTCCGGTCCGTTTTATTGTTCGCGAACGTCTTTTTACAAAACTGTCCACGGTTTTTCCGACAAACCACCGGATCCCTCGCCTCGTGTCGACATCCCCTTCTTACTCCGCCTCATCTCCTTCGTCACCGGCGTTGCGCTCTCGCCGGCTCGCCTCTCCCTCGCCCGCGCCGCGACCTCTTCCCCGCCGCGCCCTCCTCCCGCGCCGCAACTTCTCACGCGCCTCGCCCGCAGCGGGCGTCCCCTCCGTCCGCGAACCCTAACTAGGGAGTAAAAATGAATTCTTGTTGTGAGGAGGATGCGGTCGAAGATTTGAAGGTCTCCGGTGAGGCAAATCGATGCGGCGACGGCTGAAACGACTCCAACAAGCTTCACTCGATGCGGCGGCGCTTGCACCGGCAGTCCCCGGTGGTTGGCCCTGCTCGGCATCAAGGTCTCCTTCGCGTGAGACACAGCTCCCGGTCCGCGAGGTGCCCCAGCCTCCAGCCGTTTTCAGATCATACACACATCCAGGTAGATACTGTACTTGTGTCATCCACCGTGCCTGGGATGTCTCATAGTGTACTTCACATCATACTCTTGTCCTTAAGTTTTGAGACAGTCTGTATTTCTGCACCTATATATTCTTCCGCACCATAGGTTTTCTGACGTTGTATGTGGTTGAAATAATAAAGCTAGAGCACTTTGTTTTACAAATGCTACAGCTTAATTAGCCTGCTTCTCTAGTTTAGATCGAGCACGACATCCTATCTAGAATGGAATTGGGAAGGCGTTGGTCTAATGTTCAGTGGGAGATTGCATTCGCTTGCCATGCAGGTGAGGATCACCTTCTCCCTCACTGATTTCAGATTCCAATTTATAGTTTGATGTAATGTATTTGTTCTTTTATTATTATTTAGTTAATTTAGTTCAATCAGGTGCAGGGAAAAGCAACTCTGCTCGCATGAAGGTTAAAACAAAGAATTTCTAAAGATCTTTATACGTTTCAGGACCAATAAGTGAGTATTCATATATTTTCCTTTGCATGCTAAATCTTTCTTTTAGTTTTTAATAGTGAAACTGTTTTATTCCAAACAAATCCAGATGACAGGTGTCCTTCTTTCTTTTAGAGAACATGCAAGACCATTGCATACATGCCAGAAGTCTAGCTTCCAGATGCAAGTACCAAATTGATTTTCTTGCATGCTCGCTTGTCTTCCATTTATTGTTTCACCACATGATACTTTTGAGATGTTTTAGGTTCAGTACTGAATGGATACTTTGATCCAAGCAACTAAAAATGACATGGTTATTTGGAATTATTAATCTGAAATTATCAGTAACTTCTTAATCTGAAATTAACGGTGACTTGTTAATCTAAAAGCTGGAAGATGTTCAATCTTTCTTTGCTCTACATGGCAAGGTATGTTATTTATATAGCCTTGAATATAAGACCTAACTGGATAGGCTAGAATATATTGTGCTTGTTGCTTCAAGGTTCAGTAACAGATAGGATCTAGCCAGATGGGGAACTTCACTATAATTGCATGAATCCTGTAATGTAAATTCATTACTCTGGCTTATTCTAAATCCTTAGAAAGCATGCTTCATTACTGCAAAAATATCTCAAATCTCATTGAAAGAAGGGAAAGAGAAGTGTGATGTTCTGGAGTCTCATTTAACTGTCTTTGCTTGTTATACATTTGGCTTTCCATTTCTATATGCATAATAAGCTGAGCTATATACAGAGTTCAGTACCGTGTCGGATATAGAACAAGTTAGTCAGAATAATTTGGTTACCATTTAGCTTTCATTTTCTATGAATCCCTGAAAAAATTAGGCTACAATTTGACACAACTAGGCTCTCTTATACATTCTGCTCATTTTTTCTATGAATCCCTGACAAAATTAGGCTACAATTTGGCACAACTAGGCTCCCCTGTACATTCTGCTCATTTCTTGTGTCGTTTTCGTCAGGTGCTAGCGATGTTGCAGGTGGGGCGGCAGATGATCCCGGCGTCAAGGAGGGGGAAAGGGGCGTTGGTCGACCTCATCGTTGCAGCAGCGATGCTGAGGACCGCCACCTCCTCCTCGTCCTCAGTCTCCCTGGAGCGGAGCGGCAGACGACGGCAGCGCGACAAGTCTTTTCTATGCGGGCCCGAGCACCTCGAGGCTGGCGCACTCAAGGACGGACGCGAACGTGCTAGAGCGCGCGGACGAAAAGGAAGGGAGGCAGAGGTCGCAGTCTATCTCGCCGCGGAGGACAACACGAGCGGATCCTCGTCGACCTCCTCGCCCCCGCAGCCCCCGTGGAGTTCCGGGTCGAGGGGCCGTTCCCCAGGCGATGCTACCGCTCCTGGTGGTGGCCTAAGCTCATGGAGGCAAAGGGGGAGGAGTACGGAGGCGAGGAGGTGGTGATGGCGGAGGTGCGGCAAGCTACGAGCCCAGCAAGGACGGGGACGGAGAGCTCCGTCGAGAATTTAGAGTTTTTAATGGAGGGCCACGTTGGAGAAGAACTAAACTAGTCAGCATGTTTTTGCAAAATGACCATTGTACTAGAGCGCGGACTGAGATCCAGTGACTTGCTATTCACAAGTCTTATTGTGCCTCGCCCCCTTCCATCCACCATCCAATCTTCATCTAATGGTTCAAAACGCACCAAGGCAAAAAAAAACCAACCAGGCGACCGAGTCAACCCAGGAGATCGTCCTCCTCGTGCCAGACGGACCGATCGGAGGCAAAAAGAACGCGGGAAAGCTCCCGCCCGCGTCCCGCGCAGAGCACGGCCTTCGCCGGTGTCGGGGAAAGGCTGCCGCCCGCGCCGACCACGGCCGCCGGAGACGCTCCGCCGCCTGGCTTCTCCGCCCCCGACCCAAGCCGGCCAGTCCGGACCGGACCAGGCGCGCGCCGCCTGGCTCCTCCGCCAGCCCCGCCCCGCCCGTGCCGCTTAGCTCCTCCGCCAAGCCCCGCCCCACCCGCCTGGTTAGGCCCAATTCTGCACTTCTGAAATCCTCTTGTTGGTTATTGACGGAGGGAGCCGCTGCCGGAGCGGAGCAGAGCGGGGCGTCGCGGCTACGTGGAGGAGCTCGTCGGAGTGGTGGCGGGGATCTTGCCGGCGCCGTTTCTCCGTCGCGGCTGCCCGGAGGAGCCCGTCGGAATGGAGGAGCCCGTCAAGGTGTCAGCGGCAGAGCTCCGCCCTTCCCGCGTCGATGGTTCCCGATGGGCTGCGCTGTGGGGGAGATGGCGTTGAACTGATGTCATTTGGCCTTGGTTTACTGGCAGTCGTTGGATCTGAATGGAGGGTGGATGCCAGGGGCAAGGCAAGCCGTGCCTTGTGAACGGCAAGGCACTGGATCCCAGTCCAGCACCTAGAGCGCCCGTTAATTCGGACCGGAAGGAGTACTAAATAGTGTCTAGATTCATCAAAATCTAGACAAATATAAGTCAATTAATACGGGCCGAAGGGAGTATATAAGTTTAGTCGAATTTAGAGTGAATCTAGACACTAAAAGAAGTTTAGATACTCCCTCCGTCCTAAAATAGATGTCTTAACTTTTTCAAAATTTGGATGAATTTATATACTAAATAGTGTCTAAATTCATCCAAATTTTAATAAATTTGAGACATCTATTTAGAGACGGAGGGAGTACATTTTTTTATAAATCTAAAACATCTTTTTAGCAAGCTGTTTTAGTTTGCTAAAAAAGCTTATGTTATGGAACGGAGGCGGTAGCAAATTATAATCTTATCTTTCCACAGGACCTTAAACATTGATTTCCGAAACACTTGCATAGGATAGGACAACACGCCCGCCGTGTACTCCCTCCGTTTGGAAATATAAGATGTTTTAGGTTTATGAATGATATGTATCTAGACATGTTTTAGTGTATAGATTAACCTAAAACATCTTATATTTCTAAACGGAGGGAGTACCTGCGATGATTTGTTGCAATGGTTCACTTTATCACTGCACTGTGCTGTTGGCTGTTGCTGCATGTGATGTGGGGCAACCGGCAACTCGTTATGGACTACACGATGCTCACTCACTTGTCGCTGCACGTGATGGTGACAATCGGAACGTATAGCTTTGTGCTGAAATGTGCAACTCTCTCCCATCATCAAAATACTATCTTGCCATTTCTTCTTCGCCGGAGCCAGCTGACAATAGCTCCGTGCGTGAAACCGGCGCCTTTCTTTTTCAATCACGTGGCAGAAGAAGAGAATTGACCCAAAACCGATATAATCAATGTGTGTTTAATTAAACTAGACGAGAAAAACCAACATTGCATGGTTTTTTAGGAATTTTTTTGGCAAAAGCCACAGGCATGCCACACTACCTAGCTCAACTAGGTTTGGAGAGCCCATTGAATGACACTAGCACAACGGTGACAACGAGCACTACGAATGCCTGGTCCACGCCCCTCGAGAGAAAGTCAGAGCCGAAGGGAGAACATCTAGGCATCTCAAGCTTCGACACAAGAGGCAGGCCATAGTGAACACACCAACGACACTCGCATGCCGATAGAACCAGAAGATGTCGACTCAATAGGTAGTACTAGCAACGTCGATATTGGCGCCCCACACTCCGAAAATGATGCCTCCAAGGAGGTCACAACGTCCATAGGACGTCACTGTCATCCAATCTAGCAAGCTCAGATTCGGATTTTCACACCAAAATGATGGAAAGAAGAGGTGTCAGGATTCCTCAATAACGCCTCCAACGGGAAACAATACCCTCGAGCGCCGCCTATGTCGACATGGTCAAGTGGGTCTAGGCTTTCGTCGAAGACCTCGACCACGGCCTCCAAAGGACCGTCAAGAAGACGGTCCAAGCCGACTGGCGAGCACCACCACCGGCGAGGGATACACCCACGCCCACGGAGTCATGACCCAAGAGCAACTTTAACATATACTATAGGAACAAAAAAAACCTATAATTTTTTTTGCGTGTATCCGGTTTTTGGCCCTTTTTTCTAGAATAAATACGGTAAAAGGCCGCATTCATTGAAAAAAATTATAGTGTACCATAAATATGAGGGCACAACCGGTATATCTACTGGTCGGAGACTAACATACAGTTCTCGGCTCGTGACCCAAATCCACATCTCCACATGCACATATGGCATCTCCACGATGCGATGAGTCCGGGTCACCGCTCAATCGGAGCGATAGGGAGGCGGTTGGAGCGGTGGCTCCCCATGCTCCCACGTATGCGGCCGTGGAACCACCATCACTGGTGACTCCGTCGAGGATCACAAGCGGCACATCCGCTCTGACGTTGCTCGCAAGAACGGAGTCATGCCCTACACCACCATCAACCTCATGCGTCCCCAAAACTTCTTCCGACATAGAGGTGGTGACGTGGACGTTCACGCCGAGCTCCCTCACTATCCATACGGGACAAAACAGGGTAAATACAAGTCAAACATAAATGCGGTCGTTTGGACTCGACGAAAAACATTCAAACTCAAATATGACCGTGAGAAGCCCCTGTTATCTCTTCTTTGGCCCGGGCCTATCGGTATTTACCGTTATTCTTTGCAAGCATGGACTAGTTGAACCCCATCTGGATCATGTCTTCTTCTCTCCTCTTTCATTCTCCTCCAAAATCCCCTCCGCTCCTAATTGAAGCTTGACATGGCTCTGCTTGCCTCTCCAGCATGGCCAGTCAGCCTCGCACGCCCCAAATTAGGCCTTGCCGTCGCCTCCACCATCCCAATCACTAGATCAAAGTTCATCGTCTCTTCCCTAGCATCTCTTCCCCTAGCGGGTTCTTCTCCAATAGAGGTGCGGGGCCTGCTGTGTTCTTCTCCAATAGCAAACTGTTAACATGAAAATGAAGGCAAGCATGTATTCCTAAATAAAATGAAGTCATGTGTTATTGTCAGTTTCTTAGGTCAGTTGCGTGAACTCGAATACAACTGGAGTGAGTATCTTAAAGTCGTTCATGCTGTTACCGAAACAAACAACAAAAAAACTACTAAAAAAGGAGGGGTGAGAGTCGTATGCTCGTTATTTTACAATTAAAAGTTCAGACAATGTATGGCAACCCTGTACAATTTTCGTTAGGAATGGTCGTTGCCTCAACTGACGACAAAGTTGTTCATCACCAACAATCGTTCTGGCAAATCTAAAAAAGAAATGAATGCTCCGGCGCAGCAACACAACGCACCCAACTAAATAATTTTACTAAACTTATTTCACGACAGAACTGCATGTCAAGCGCAGATCAAATCATCCCATCACCAAGAGTTCAAGACCTGCCAACATCATGGTGCCGGCATGTTGGGCACCTTCCCCACGGTGAACCCGCCGTCGACGACGAGGTTGTGGCCGTTGACGTACCTGGCCTCGTCGGACGCCAGGTACAGGGCAGCGGCGGCCACGTCCTCCGCCGCGAGCGCCGGCCCGTCCATCTCGTTCATGTCCCTCTCTATGATCCGCCTGCGCTCCTCGAGGCTCGCCCCGGGGTAGCACAGGGCCATGTACCCCATCACGAGCGGCGTCGGGAGGTAGTTGGGCGAGACGGCGTTCACGCGCACGCCGGCGCGCGCCAACTCCCCGGCCGCGGCGCGCACGAGGCCCAGCACCGCCGCCTTGGAGACGCTGTATGCGGGAAAGGCCACGCCGCCCAGCACGCCCGCGGTGCTGGCCGTGCAGATGATGCTCCCGGCACGGCGAGGCACCATGACGCGCGCGGCGTGCTTGACGCCCGCGAGCATGGCGCGCGCGTTGACCGCCATGACGCGGTCGAAGTCGGCCAGGTCCAGGGCGCCGAGCGGGGCGGGCGTCATCGAGCCGCTGATCCCGGCGTTGTTGAACATCACGTCCAGCCTGCCGTGGCGGGACACGGCGAGGTCGACCGCCGCGGCGACCTGCGCCTCGTCGGTCACGTCGCAGCGGACGTAGCAGGCCGCGTCCGGGCCGAGCTCCGCGGCGACGGCGTGGCCGAGGTCGTCCTGCACGTCGGCAAGGACCACCTTGGCGCCGTTCCTGACGAACGCCTCCGCCGTCGCCTTGCCGATGCCGCTGGCGCCGCCGGTGATCACGGCCACCTTACCGGCCAACCTACATATGTACAAATTAAGCAAATCATATAGGCTCTTGGAGATGGTGAGCTGAAGAAAGCAAAGACAAGGCAAGATCGAGCGCGAACCTCTGCGAGTTGGCAGCCGCGGAGAAGTGGCTGGCGAAGGCGGACAAGGCGTGCTCGGCTCCGCCATTCATCGCCCCGACGCCGACGACGACATGCTTCACTGCTCGGAACATTGTGTCCGCCTGCGTGATCGCGCGCGCAAAGATTTGACAGAGCAGATGCTAGCTTAGGGTAGACCGAGAGAGAGCAGTATACGTGGTGGTCCTGCCAAGAAAAAAGCCAGACTATAATGCCAGAGCAGTACACCACCGGACGTATCGATATGTTGATTCGGTCCAGTGCACATTTTGGATATTCTGCCAAATATCTTACGGCCACGTATCTCATCTTTACAGATTTCAGATCGTGACGTGCCAACGATTTCCGGTGACCAGGACTAAAGCCGTTTTTTCTTTCTTTTTTCTCCTTTTGAGGTGGAACAGGGGATTTTACAGGGATACATGCCAATATCAAGGGTACTCAACAGCCAACAAACCTCTCATTTGTACTTCATGTTTGGTAGGATTTACATAATCATCCTACGAGTTTTCGCCGTTTGACCTATTGTAACGTATGTTTGGGGAGCCGCATTATTTGTTTTTAATTCTTGCGTTCGTCAGGATTTTTTATCCTATGACCTCATTCTCTGATACCATATTGAACTGTATGTACTAGCCAACGTAATCAACAATCCGAACTGATAGAAAGGGGTATGCAATATATTTCAACACTCACTCTACGTTTTTTGCCCTTTAGCCTATTGTGACGTATGTTTATAGAGCCGCAATATTTGTGTTTTAATTTTTGTGTTGGCCAGGATTTGATCTTAGGACCTCCTGCTCTGATACCATATTAAATTGTATGCACTAGCCAACCCAGTCAATAGTCTGAACTGATGGAAAGGGCTAGTCAATATATTCTAACACTCATCCTACGTCTTTCGCCCTTTCCATCTGTCGGGGATGTAACCCCATATACCCCAGAGTTGAGGTATAAAGAGACACAATGACGAATGCAACAATTCAATATCAAGGGAGACAAACGGAACATTATGCAGGATAAGTAACATATGGAAAATAGAAAATAATAAGAGGGAAAAGCCACCTGGGCCGAGCTATACCAATCTCGGCCCAGTCCTTGGGCTACTAGGCCGAATCAGACCCAGAGGAGGATATAACCCGACTGGGCCTTACCTCAGAACGGCCCACCTAGCTCCCCACCGGGTCAACCTGCCGAGTCAACACCACCTCGGCCCGTTCCTCGTCGAACCATGCTGCCAACCCCGCTTCATCGCACCAGGATTCCCGCCAAGCTCCCCACGACACCCAGCTCCCCCGACGAGAACTCCCGCGTCGCCTCGCCTGCTCCACCTCGCCATCTTCCTCGGGTGGCCTGCGCTGGTACAAGCCAGCCCACCACGGACCGCCTCCTCGTCCCACGACCCACCGGCTCCACCACACACCCCGCCAACAGCTGACCCGGGTGGGCCGGTTTCTCCCTCAACCCGGCCGGCCCACCGCAGGACTGCTTCGTCGAGTAACCCGACTGGGCCTGGGAATACCCCGGCTGGGCCTCTGCTACTCCGGGCCGACTTTCCCCTCCAGGCCGATTTACCCCTCCAGCCGAGTAAACAGCCCATTCGGCTGAAGCAGGAAATAGTCCGGCTGGGCCCTTTCTCTGGTAGGCCGAATCATCTTTCCCTTAGGCCGAATTTCCACTCCCTCTGGGGCGTTCGGGCCGAATTGTATCATCCCGTACGCCCCCGCACTCACATCCAGACGTACTCCGACATCTATGACGACGCCCCATCGACCCAAGACAAAACAAACAAGTCTCATGCCAGTCTTGGGACGCCCATGGCTCAGACTGGCACATGGGCATATGGAATATGCCCTTGGCATCAAGAAGATGCTAGAGAATATGCCCTTGGCACCAGGGATATGCTAAGGAATATGCCATGGCATCTCCAAAGATGCCAAGGCATATGCTAAGCATCTAGATAGATGCCAGGAATATGCTACATAGATACCAAGCGTGGGGAATGTTGGAGATATGCCCTAGAGGCAATAATAAATGTAGTTATTATTATATCTTTGTGTTTATGATAAATGTTTACATTCATGCTATAATAGTATTAACAAGGAAACATTAATACTTGTGTGATTTGTAAACTTAATTTGAAGTCCCTAGTATAGCCTCTATACTTCACTAGCTTGTTGGTTGATAAATGATTGTGGTTTCCCTATCATGAACATTGAGATGTTATCAACAACAAGATCATATCGTTAGGAGAATGATATGGTGGACATACTCCTATAGATAAGCGTAGCATAAAGATCAAGTCATTTCAATAGTTCAATTGCTATATGCTTTCTGATACATAGTAACCTAATTCCTTCGACCATGAGATCATGCCTATCACCTTTACCGGATGGATGCTTTGATGACATCAAACACCACACCGTAACTGGGTGGCTATAAAGGTGGCATTGAGTGTTCGGAAAGTATTGGTTGAGACACATGGATCAAGAGTGGGATTTGTCCATCCATATGACGGATAGATATACTCTGGGACCTCTCGGTGGAATGTCATCCAATTAGCTTGCAAGCATGTGACTGGATCACAAGGGATCACATATCACGGGAACGAGAAAAGAGTACTTATCAGTAACGAGGTTGAACTAGGTATGCAGAGATACCGACGATCATAACCTCGGATAAGTAACATATCGTGAGACAAAGGGAAATTGGTATCGTATGTAAGTGGTTCATTCGATCGCAAAGTAATCGTAGAAATATGTGGGAGCCATATGAATTTCCAGATTCCTCTATTGGTTATTGTTCGGAGAAGTGTCTCGATCATGTCCGCATAATTCACGAACCGTAGGGAGACACACTTAAGGATTCGACGTTGTTTTGAGTAGTTATGGTATTATGAGAAAGAGACCGAATGTTGTTCGGAGTCTCGGATGGGATCCGGGATATCACGAGGTGATCCGGAATGGTCCGGAGAATAAGATTCATATAAGGAAAGTCCCGTTTCGGAGTTCGGGAATGATTCCGGTGTTTTCATCGGGAATGTTCTAGAAGGTCCCGGAATGTCCGGCACTCCGGGGGGGAAGGGGTACATGAATGTGTCATTACATATTGGAATGATTGCATCATGTACTAAGTGTTCTTGCTGTCCCAAATAAAGGATTAAATTGAATCCTAAAACAGAAAAGTCAAATGTCCAGTTTGAAAGTCAAACGGCTAAAACAAGAAACTGTGGGAAACAAGCAAGAGGAGTTGGGAACCGACTTGGGGGAGGAGTCTCCTCCCCAAGCTGGCGCGCCAACCAAGGCCGACTTGGGGAGGGACTCCCCTCCCCTTGGCCGCACCCTCCACCCATAAAAGGAGGGGCAGGGCCTCCTCCTCTAGACACACAAGTTCCTATCCTCTAATCTCCGGTTTAGAGCCGTTTTGGTTTAGAGCTTCTAATTGCCCTAGCCTTCGGTTTAGAGCCTTCTAATTGGTGTGTCTAATCCCTAGACCACTAATAGCCCTCTCTCATACTCCACCATACTCGCTCCGGCTTAAGGAGAAGCCCTGCGGGATCTCCCCTCTACTTCCGGTACCACGCCGTTGTGCTGCCGGAATCGCGAGGAGAGTGCTACAACCTCCGCTGCCTGCTGGAACAAGGGAGAGGAAGGTCTTCGTCGAGTACCGAACGTGTGACCGACTGCGGGAGCGCTGCCGGAACGCAGCGCCGGAAGGATCGTCTACACGATCTTGAGATCGGGAAGAGTACGACTACATCACCCACGAGAATCCGCTCTCGTTAAACACTTTGGAATCTTCGAGGGTAAGTTATTCCATCAACTCGTTGCTACAATCTAGTAGATAGATCTTGGCTTGTTTGTTTGTATGCGATAGAAATTTTTTGTTTTCCATGCTACGAACCCCTACAGTGGTATCAGAGCCGTGTCTATATGTAGATCTGTTGCACGAGTAGAACACAATGGTCATTGTGGGCGTTGATGCTTTTATTGTCGATTGCTTCTTGTGTACTTTGCATCTTGCGGTATGTTGGGATGAAGCGGCCCGGGCTAACCTTACATGACATCGTTCATGAGACTTGCTCCACGATTGACATGCAACTTGTATTGCATAAGTGGCTTTGCGGGTGCCTGTTTCTCCTAGCATAGTTAAGATCCAATTTACAACGGGTGATCAACAATACTAGTATCAATGTTGTGGTTCTTGTTCGTAAGTTAGAACGACACTTATTGAAAGCCCCAAACCACGTAAAATATGCAAAGAAAGTAGAGGCGTCTAACTTTGTTTTGCAGGGGTGTGCAGTGATGTGATATGGCCATGATTGTGATTATATTTGATGTATGCAATGTTCCTTATTGTAAGTTGGCAACCGGCAGGAGCCATATGGTTGTCTTTAATTTATGTTAAGACCCGCGTGTCTATTCAAAGTAGTTGTAATAGTTGAAGCCGGTGGACGACAACCATGGAGAGGCGTCATTGACCTTGATGCAATGCCGGTGATGATGGAGACCATGTTCGTGGTTGAAGATAGAGATCGGAAGCACGAAGAAGAAAGGCCATATCATATCACATATATATTGAATTGCATGTGATGTTAATCCTTTATGCATCTTGTATTGCTTAGTAGACGACGGTAGAATTATAAGATGATCCCTCATGCACATGAATTTCAAGTCATAAAGTGTTCACCCTTAGTTAGCACCGTTGCTAAAGCTTGTTGTTTCGAAGCACCACGTGATGATCGGGTGTGTTAGATTCTGCAAGTGTATACAACGTGAGCAAGCCAGAATTGCTCATGCGGAAACTAAGGTTTGATCTTGACGAGCCTAGCATGTACAGACATGGTCTCGGAACACGGATCACCGAAAGGTAAAGCATGAATCATATAGTAGATATGATGAACATGTCGATTGTTCGCCATTGAAACTATGTCAACTCTCGTGATGATCGGTGTTGATGTAGTGGATTTGGTTCGTGTGATCACTAAAACAATGTGAGGGATGTTGTTTTGAGTGGGAGTTCACCTAGTTTAATTTTATTATTAATTTGAACTCAATTTGTCATAAACTTAGTCTAAAATATTGCGAATATGTTGTAGATCAATGGCAGCCCCTACCATCAATTTTAATGCGTTCCTAGAGAAAGAAAAGTTGAAAAACAATGGAAGCAACTTCGCGGATTGGTTCCGCAATTTGAGGATTGTCCTCACAGCTGGTAATTTGACCTATGTGCTGGATGCACCGCTGGGTGACCCACCTGCAGCTGATGCTCCCGATGAAGTAAAGAATGTTTACCTCGCTCGGAAGAATCAGTACTCCATAGTTCAGTGTGCTATCTTGTATGGTTTGGAATCGGAGCTTCAGAAAAGGTTTGAGGATTCAGACCCATATGATATTGTCGAGGATCTCAAATTGATTTTTGAGACTCATGCGGCAATTGAAAGCTATGAGGCTTCTGAAAAATTCTTTAACTGCAAGATGGAAGAGGGCAGCTCCGTCAGTGAGCATGTGCTTAAGATGTCTGGGCACGCAAACAAACTTCAAAGCTTGGGTATAGTGATTCCTAATGCTTTGGGGATTTACCGTGTCCTCCAATCACTACCACCAAGTTACAAGAACTTTGTGATGAACTACAACATGCAGAACATGAACAAGACGTTGCCAGAACTCTTTGCCATGTTGAAATCTGCAGAAGTGGAGATCAAGAAAGAGCACCAAGTGTTGTTGGTCAATAAGACCACCAAATTCAAGAAAGGCAAGTCTAAGCAAAAGGGACACTTCAAGAAGGGTGGTAAGAAAGTTACTACGCCGGCGAAGAAGACCAAGGCTGGACCTAAGCCTGATACTGAGTGCTTTTACTGCAAGGGAGAAGGTCACTGGAAGCGGAATTGCCCAAAGTACTTGGCGGATTTGAAGAACGGCAACATCAAGAAGAAAGGTATATATGATATACATGTTATTGATGTGTATCTCACTAGTACTCGTAGTAGTGCCTGGGTATTTGATACTGGTTCGGTTGCTCATATTTGTAACTCGAAACAGGTGCTGCAGAATAAACGGAAGCTAGCGAAGAATGAGGTGACGATGCGCGTGGGAAACGGATCAAAGGTTGATGTGATCGTGGTCGGCACGCTACCCCTTCATCTACCATCGGGATTAGTTTTATACTTAAATAATTGTTATTTGGTGCCTGCGTTGAGCATGAACATTATATCGGGATCTTGTTTATTGCGAGACGATTACTTATTTAAGTCCGAGAATAATGGTTGTTCGATTTATATGAGTAATATGTTTTACGCACATGCACCTTTGATAGATGGTCTATTCTTATTGAATCTCGATAGTGGAAATACACATATCAACAACATTGAGGCTAAACGTTTGAAATCAAGCGATAATTTGACCTATATGTGGCACTGTCGTCTTGGTCACATTGGAGTGAAGCGTATGAAGAAACTCCATTCCGATGGACTTCTTGAAACACTTGATTTTGAATCACTTGAAAGATGCGAAGCATGTCTGATGGGAAAAATGACTAAGACTCCATTTTCTGGTATGATGGAGCGAGCTACGGACTTATTGGAAATCATACATACCGATGTGTGTGGTTCAATGAGTGTAGCATCGCGCGGTGGTTATCGTTATGTTCTTACCTTCACGGATGACTTGAGTAGATATGGGTATATCTATTTCATGAAACATAAGTCCGAAACTTTCGAGAAGTTTAAGGAGTTTCAAAGTGAGGTAGAGAATCAACGTAACAAGAAGATTAAATTTCTACGTTCTGATCGTGGAGGTGAATATCTAAGTTACGAGTTTGGCGAGCATTTGAAGAAATGCGGAATACTTTCACAATTGACCCCGCCGGGAACACCACAGCGTAATGGTGTGTCCGAACGTCGTAATCGAACTCTCTTAGATATGGTTCGTTCTATGATGTCACTTACAGATTTACCGCTATCATTTTGGGGTTATGCATTAGAAACAGCCGCATTCACTTTAAATAGGGCACCGTCTAAATCCGTTGAAACGACACCGTATGAATTATGGTTTGGAAGAAACCTAAATTGTCGTTCCTTAAAGTTTGGGGATGCGAAGCCTATGTAAAGAAGTTACAGCCGGACAAGCTAGAACCCAAAGCGGAAAAATGCGTCTTCATAGGATACCCAAAGGAAACTATTGGGTATACCTTCTATCATAGATCCGAAGGCAAAACCTTCATTGCCAAGAATGGATCCTTTCTAGAGAAGGAATTTCTCTCGAAAGAAGTGACTAGAAGGAAAGTAGAACTCGACGAGGTTGTCGAACCTTCTCTCGAAATTGCGAGTAGCGCAGCACCGGAAGAAGTTCCTGTGGTGCCTGCACCAATAAGAGAGGGAGCTAATGATGGTGATCATGAAACTTTGGTTGAAGTTGTTACAGAGCCTCGGAGGTCAACGAGAACTTGTACCACTCCAGATTGGTATGATCCCGTTATGAGTGTCATGTTGGTGGACAACACCGATGACCCCGAGACATATGAGGAAGCAATGATGAGCCCAGATTCCAATAAATGGCAAGAAGCCATGAAATCCGAGATTGGATCCATGTACGAAAACCAAGTATGGACTTTGGTGGACTTACCGGATGGCCGGAAGGCTGTCGAGAACAAATGGATTTTCAAGAAGAAAACAGATGCTGATGGTAATGTTACTGTCTATAAAGCTCGACTTGTCGCAAAAGGGTTTCGACAAATTCAAGGAGTTGACTACGATGAGACTTTCTCACCGGTAGCGAAGCTAAAGTCTGTAAGGATTATGTTAGCAATCGCTGCATATTATGATTATGAGATATGGCAGATGGATGTCAAAACAGCATTCCTCAATGGAGATATTGATGAAGAGTTGTATATGATGCAGCCCAAAGGTTTTGTCGATCCTAAAGATGCTAACAAGGTATGCAAACTTCAACGGTCCATCTATGGATTGAAGCAAGCATCCCGAAGTTGGAATCAACGTTTTGATAAGGTAATCAAAAGTTTTGGTTTTATACAAACTTATGGAGAAGCTTGTATTTACAAGAAAGTGAGTGGGAGCTCTGTAGCATTCTTAATACTATATGTGGATGACATATTGTTGATTGGGAATGATGTAGACCTTCTTAATAGTGTCAAAAAATAATTGAATAATAGTTTTTCAATGAAGGATCTTGGCGAAGCAGCTTACATATTAGGCATAAAGATTTATAGAGATAGATCGAAACGCCAAATATCATTGTCACAGAGTACATATTTGGACAAAGTTCTAAAGAGGTTTGGAATGGAAGAAAGCAAGAAAGGGTTCTTGCCCATGTTGCCCAATACGATCTTGAGTAAAACTCAAAGTCCGACATCGGCAGAAGATAGAGAAAGGATGAGTAAGACTCCCTATGCCTCAGCCATAGGATCTCTAATGTATGCCATGCTATGTACTAGACCCGACATTGCATATGCTGTTAGTTTAACTAGCAGATATCAAAGTGATCCAGGAGTGGATCATTGGACAACGGTCAAAAACATCCTTAAGTACTTGAGAAGAACTAAGGATATGGTTCTTTCTTATGGAGGTGATGAATAACTCGTTGTTAATGGTTACACCGATGCTAGTTGGAACACCGATCCGGATGATTCTAAATCACAATCTGGATACGTATTTATTTTGAATGGTGCAGCAGTTAGCTGGAGGAGTGCAAAGCAAAGCGTTGTGGCGAGATCTTCAACTGAATCGGAATACATGGCTGCTTCGGAGGCTTCACAAGAAGCGATATGGATGAAAGAGTTCATTACAGAGCTGGGTGTGGTTCCTAGTGCGCTGGACCCAATGTCTATCTACTGTGATAACATGGGCGCCATAGCCAATGCGCAAGAACCAAGGTCACACAAGAAGCTGAAGCATATCAAGCTGCGTTTTCACGCTATTCGAGAACATATCCAAGATGGGGATATAAAGATTTGCAAAGTACACACAGATCTGAATGTGGCGGATCCGTTGACTAAGCCTCTCCCGAGGGCAAAACATGACCAACACCAAACTGCCATGGGTGTTCGGTATATTACCATGTAATCTAGATTAGATGACTCTAGTGCAAGTGGGAGACTGTTGGAGATATGCCCTAGAGGAAATAATAAATGTAGTTATTATTATATCTTTGTGTTTATGATAAATGTTTACATTCATGCTATAATAGTATTAACAAGGAAACATTAATACTTGTGTGATTTGTAAACTTAATTTGAAGTCCCTAGTATAGCCTCTATACTTCACTAGCTTGTTGGTTGATAAATGATTGTGGTTTCCCTATCATGAACATTGAGATGTTATCAACAACAAGATCATATCGTTAGGAGAATGATATGGTGGACATACTCCTATAGATAAGCGTAGCATAAAGATCAAGTCATTTCAATAGTTCAATTGCTATATGCTTTCTGATACATAGTAACCTAATTCCTTCGACCATGAGATCATGCCTATCACCTTTACCGGATGGATGCTTTGATGACATCAAACACCACACCGTAACTGGGTGGCTATAAAGGTGGCATTGAGTGTTCGGAAAGTATTGGTTGAGACACATGGATCAAGAGTGGGATTTGTCCATCCATATGACGGATAGATATACTCTGGGCCCTCTCGGTGGAATGTCATCCAATTAGCTTGCAAGCATGTGACTGGATTGTTGGAGATATGCCCTAGAGGTAATAATAAATGTAGTTATTATTATATATCTTTGTGTTTATGATAAATGTTTACATTCATGCTATAATAGTATTAACAAGGAAACCATTAATACTTGTGTGATTTGTAAACTTAATTTGAAGTCCCTAGTATAGCCTCTATACTTCACTAGCTTGTTGGTTGATTGATGATGTGGTTTCTTTGTCATGAACATTGAGATGTTATCAACAACAAGATCATATCGTTAGGAGAATGATATGGTGGACATACTCCTATAGACAAGCGTAGCATAAAGATCAAGTCATTTCAATAGTTCAATTGCTATATGCTTTCTGATACATAGTAACCTAATTCCTTCGACCATGAGATCATGCATATTGCCTTTACTGGATGGATGCTTTGATGTCATCAAACACCACACCGTAACAGGGTGGCTATAAAAGTGGCATTGGGTGTTCGGAAAGTATTGGTTGAAACACATGGATCAAGAGTGGGATTTGTCCATCCACATGACGGATAGATATTCTCTGGGCCCTCTCGGTGAAATGTCATCCAATTAGCTTGCAAGCATGTGACTTGGTCACAAGGGATCACATATCACGGGAACGAGAAAAGAGTACTTATCAGTAACGAGGTTGAACTAGGTATGCAGAGATACCGACGATCATGACCTCGGATAAGTAACATATCGTGAGACAAAGGGAAATTGGTATCGTATGTAAGTGGTTCATTCGATCGCAAAGTAATCGTAGAAATATGTGGGAGCCATATGAATTTCCAGATTCCTCTATTGGTTATTGTTCGGAGAAGTGTCTCGATCATGTCCGCATAATTCACGAACCGTAGGGAGACACACTTAAGGATTCGACGTTGTTTGAGTAGTTATGGTATTATGAGAATGAGACCGAATGTTGTTCGGAGTCTCGGATGGGATCCGGGATATCACGAGGTGATCCGGAATGGTCCGGAGAATAAGATTCATATAAGGAAAGTCCCATTTCGGAGTTGGGGAATGGTTCCGGTGTTTTCATCGGGAACATTCTAGAAGGTCCCGGAATGTCCGGCACTCCGGGGGGGAAGGGGTACATGAATGTGTCATTGCAAGATGGAATGATTGCATCATGTACTAAGTGTTCTCGCTGTCCAAAATAAAGGGTTTATTTAATTCCTAAATTGGAAAAGTCAAACGGCTAGTTTGAAAGTCAAACTGCCAGTTTTGGAAAGTGGGAAGAGGAGGAGAAGAGGAGACCGACTTGGGGAAGGAGTCCCCAAGCCGGCGGCCAGCCCTAGGCCGAGTTGGGGAGGGACTCCCTCCCTCCCCTAGCGCGCCAGCCCTCCCACCTATAAAGGGAGGGGCAGGGCTCCCCTCCCAACACACACAAGTTCCTATCCTCTAAACTAGAAACTAGACCTAGACCCCGGTTTAGAGCTGTTTCGGTTTAGAGCCTTCTAATTGGTTTAGAGCCCTCTAATTGGTGTGTCTAATTACTAGACCACTAATAGCCTCTCTCATAAGCTCCACCATACTCGCACCGGCTTAAGGCGAAGCCCTGCGGGATCTCCCCTCTACCTCCGGTACCACGCCGTTGTGCTGCCGGAATCGCAAGGAGAGTGCTACAACCTCCGCTGCCTGCTGGAACAAGGGAGAGGAAGGTCTTCGTCGAGTACCGAACGTGTGACCGACTGCGGGGGCGCTGCTGGAACGTGGCGCCGGAAGGATCGTCTACGCGATCTTGAGATCGGAAAGAGTACGACTACATCACCCACGAGAATCTGCTCTCGTTAAACACTTTGGAATCTTCGAGGGTGAGTTATTCCATCGACTCGTTGCTACAATCTAGTAGATAGATCTTGGCTTGTTTGTTTGTATGCGATAGAAAATTTTGTTTTCCATGCTACGAACCCCTACAGTGGTATCAGAGCCAGGTCTATATGTAGATCTGTTGCACGAGTAGAACACAATGGTCATTGTGGGCGTTGATGCTTTTATTGTAGATTGCTTTTTGTGTACTTTGCATCTTGCGGTATGTTGGGATGAAGCGGCCCGGGCTAACCTTACATGACATCGTTCATGAGACTTGCTCCACGCTTGACATGCAACTCGTTTTGCATAAGTGGCTTTGCGGGTGCCTGTTTCTCCTAGCATAGTAAAGATCCAATTTACAACGGGTGATCAACAATGCTAGTATCAATGTTGTGGTTCTTGTTCGTAAGTTAGAACGACACTTATGGAAAGCCCCAAACCACGTAAAATATGCAAAGAAAGTAGAAGCGTCTAACTTTGTTTTGCAGGGGTGTGCAGTGATGTGATATGGCCATGATTGTGATTATATTTGATGTATGCAATGATCCTTATTGTAAGTTGGCAACCGGCAGGAGCCATATGGTTGTCTTTAATTTCTGTTAAGGCCTGCGTGTCTATTCAAAATAGTTGTAATAGTTGAAGTTGGCGGACGACAACCATGAAGAAGCGTCATTGACCTTGATGCTATGCCGGTGATGATGGAGATCATGTTCGTGCTTGAAGATGGAGATCGGAAGCACAAAGAAGAAAGGCCATATCATATCACATATTATGAATTGCATGTGATGTTAATCCTTTATGCATCTTGTATTGCTTAGTAGACGACGGTAGCATTATAAGATGATCCCTCATGCACATAAATTTCAAGTTCTAAAAGTGTTCACCCTTAGTATGCACCGTTGCCAAAGCTTGCTGCTTCGAAGCACCACGTGATGATCGGGTGTCTTTGATTCCGCGGGTGACTACAACGTAAGCAAGCCAGATTTGCTTATGCGGAAGCTAAGGTTTGATCTTGACGAGCCTAGCATGTACAGACATGGCCTCAGGAACACGGATCGCCGAAAGGCAAAGCATGAATCATATAGTAGATATGATGAACATGATGATTGTTCGCCATTAAAACTATATCAGCTCTCGTGATGATCGGTGTTGATGTAGTGGATTTGGTTCGTGTGATCACTAAAACAATGTGAGGGATGTTGTTTTGAGTGGGAGTTCACCTAGTTTAATTTCATTAATTAATTTGAACTCAATTTGTCATAAACTTAGTCTAAACTATTGCAAATATGTTGTAGATCAATGGCAGCCCCTACCATCAATTTTAATGCGTTCCTAGAGAAAGAAAAGTTGAAAAACAATGGAAGCAACTTCGCGGATTGGTTCCGCAATTTGAGGATTGTCCTCACAGCTGGTAATTTGACCTATGTGCTGGATGCACCGCTAGGTGACCCACCTGCAGCTGATGCTACCGATGAAGTAAAGAATGTTTACCTCGCTCGGAAGAATCAGTACTCCATAGTTCAGTGTGCTATCTTGTATGGTTTAGAATCGGAGCTTCAGAAAAGGTTTGAAGAGTCAGATCCATATGATATTGTCGAGGATCTCAAATTAATCTTTGAGACTCATGCGGCAATTGAAAGTTATGAAGCTTCTGAAAAGTTCTTTAACTGCAAGATGGAAGAGGGTAGCTCCGTCAGTGAGCATGTGCTTAAAATGTCTGGGCACGCAAATAAACTTCAAAGTTTGGGTATAGTGATTCCTAATACTTTGGGAGTTTACCGCATCCTCCAATCACTACCACCAAGTTACAAGAACTTTGTGATGAACTACAACATGCAGAACATGAACAAAGAGTTGCCAGAACTATTTGCTATGTTAAAATCTGCAGAAGTGGAGATCAAGAAAGAGCACCAAGTGTTGATGGTCAATAAGACCACCAAATTCAAGAAAGGCAAGTCTAAGCAGAAGGGACACTTCAAGAAGGGTGGTAAGAAAGTTACCACGCCGACGAAGAGGACCAAGGCTGGACCCAAGCCTGATACTGAGTGCTTTTACTGCAAGGGAGAAGGTCACTGGAAGCGGAATTGCCCAAGGTACTTGGCGGATTTGAAGAACGGCAACATCAAGAAGAAAGGTATATCTGATATACATGTTATTGATGTGTATCTCACTAGTACTCGTAGTAGTGCCTGGGTATTTGATACTGGTTCGGTTGCTCATATTTGTAACTCGAAACAGGAGCTGCAGAATAAACGGAAGCTAGTGAAGAACGAGGTGACGATGCGCGTGGGAAACGGATCAAAGGTTGATGTGATCGCGGTCGGCACACTACCTCTTCATCTACCATCGGGATTAGTTTTATACTTAAATAATTGTTATTTGGTGCCTGCGTTGAGCATGAACATTATATCGGGATCTTGTTTATTGCGAGACGGTTACTTGTTTAAATCCGAGAATAATGGTTGTTCGATTTATATGAGTAATATGTTTTATGCACATGCACCTTTGATAGATGGTCTATTCATATTGAATCTCGATAGTAGAAATACACATATTAATAACATTGAGGCTAAACGTTTGAAATCAAGCGATAATTTGACCTATATGTGGCACTGTCGTCTTGGTCACATTGGAGTGAAGCGTATGAAGAAACTCCATTCCGATGGACTTCTTGAATCACTTGATTTTGAATCACTTGAAAGATGCGAAGCATGTCTGATGGGTAAAATGACTAAGACTCCATTTTCTGGTATGATGGAGCGAGCTACAGACTTATTGGAAATCATACATACCGATGTGTGTGGTCCAATGAGTGTAGCATCGCGCAGTGGTTATCGTTATGTTCTTACCTTCACGGATGACTTGAGTAGATATGGGTATATCTATTTTATGAAACATAAGTCCGAAACTTTCGAGAAGTTTAAGGAGTTTCAAAGTGAGGTAGAGAATCAACGTAACAAGAAGATTAAATTTCTACGATCTGATCGTGGAGGTGAATATCTAAGTTACGAGTTTGGCGAGCATTTGAAGAAATGTGGAATACTTTCGCAGTTGACACCGCCGGGAACACCACAGCGTAATGGTGTGTCTGAACGTCGTAATCGAACTCTCTTAGATATGGTTCGTTCTATGATGTCACTTACAGATTTGCCACTATCATTTTGGGGTTATGCATTAGAAACAGCCGCATTCACTTTAAATAGGGCACCGTCTAAATCCGTTGAAACGACACCGTATGAATTATGGTTTGGGAAGAAACCTAAATTGTCGTTCCTTAAAGTTTGGGGATGCGAAGCCTATGTAAAGAAGTTACAGCCGGACAAGCTTGAACCCAAAGCGGAAAAATGCGTCTTCATAGGATACCCGAAGGAAACTGTTGGGTATACCTTCTATCATAGATCCGAAGGCAAAATCTTCGTTGCTAAGAATGGATCCTTTCTAGAGAAGGAATTTCTCTCGAAAGAAGTGACTGGAAGGAAAGTAGAACTCGACGAGGTTGTCGAACCTTCTCTCGAAATTGCGAGTAGCGCAGCACCGGAAGAAGTTCCTGTGGTGCCTGCACCAATAAGAGAGGAAGCTAATGATGGTGATCATGAAACTTCGGTTGAAGTTACTACAGAGCCTCGGAGGTCAACGAGAACTCGTACCACTCCAGATTGGTATGATTCCGTTATGAATGTCATGTTGATGGACAACACCGATAACCCCGAGACATATGAGGAAGCGATGATGAGCCCAGATTCCAATAAATGGCAAGAAGCCATGAAATCCGAGATTGGATCCATGTACGAAAACCAAGTATGGACTTTGGTGGACTTACCGGATGGCCGGAAGGCTGTCGAGAACAAATGGATTTTCAAGAAGAAAACAGATGCTGATGGTAATGTTACTGTCTATAAAGCTCGACTTGTCGCAAAAGGGTTTCGACAAATTCAAGGAGTTGACTACGATGAGACTTTCTCACCGGTAGCGAAGCTAAAGTCTGTGAGGATTATGTTAGCAATCGCTGCATATTATGATTATGAGATATGGCAGATGGATGTCAAAACAGCATTCCTCAATGGAGACATTGATGAAGAGTTGTATATGATACAACCCAAAGGTTTTGTCGATCCTAAAGATGCTAACAAGGTATGCAAGCTTCAACGGTCCATCTATGGATTGAAGCAAGCATCCCGAAGTTGGAATCAACGTTTTGATAAGGTAATCAAAAGTTTTGGTTTTATACAAACTTATGGAGAAGCTTGTATTTACAAGAAAGTGAGTGGGAGCTCTGTAGCATTCTTAATACTGTATGTGGATGACATATTGTTGATTGGGAATGATGTAGACCTTCTTAATAGTGTCAAGGAATATTTGAATAATAGTTTTTCAATGAAGGATCTTGGCGAAGCAGCTTACATATTAGGCATAAAGATTTATAGAGATAGATCGAAACGCCAAATATCATTGTCACAAAGTACATATTTGGACAAAGTTCTAAAGAGGTTTGGAATGGAAGATAGCAAGAAAGGGTTCTTGCCCATGTTGCCCAATACGACCTTGAGTAAAACTCAAAGTCCGACATCGGCAGAAGATAGAGAAAAGATGAGTAAGACTCCCTATGCCTCAGCCATAGGATCTCTAATGTATGCCATGCTATGTACTAGACCCGACATCGCATATGCTGTTAGTCTAACTAGCAGATATCAAAGTGATCCAGGAGTGGATCATTGGACAGCGGTCAAAAACATCCTTAAGTACTTGAGGAGAACTAAGGATATGGTTCTTTCTTATGGAGGTGATGAACAGCTCGTTGTTAATGGTTACACCGATGCTAGTTGGAACACCGATCCGGATGATTCTAAATCACAATCTGGATACGTATTTATTTTGAATGGTGCAGCAGTTAGCTGGAGGAGTGCAAAGCAAAGCGTTGTGGCGAGATCTTCAACTGAATCGGAATACATGGCTGCTTCGGAGGCTTCACAAGAAGCGATATGGATGAAAGAGTTCATTACAGAGCTGGGTGTGGTTCCAAGTGCGCTGGACCCAATGTCTATCTACTGTGATAACATGGGCGCCATAGCCAATGCGCAAGAACCAAGGTCACACAAGAAGCTGAAGCATATCAAGCTGCGTTTCCACGCTATTCGAGAACATATCCAGGATGGGGATATAAAGATTTGCAAAGTACACACAGATCTGAATGTGGCGGATCCGTTGACTAAACCTCTCCCGAGGGCAAAACATGACCAACACCAAACTGCCATGGGTGTTCGGTATATTACCATGTAATCTAGATTAGATGACTCTAGTGCAAGTGGGAGACTGTTGGAGATATGCCCTAGAGGTAATAATAAATGTAGTTATTATTATATATCTTTGTGTTTATGATAAATGTTTACATTCATGCTATAATAGTATTAACAAGGAAACCATTAATACTTGTGTGATTTGTAAACTTAATTTGAAGTCCCTAGTATAGCCTCTATACTTCACTAGCTTGTTGGTTGATTGATGATGTGGTTTCTTTGTCATGAACATTGAGATGTTATCAACAACAAGATCATATCGTTAGGAGAATGATATGGTGGACATACTCCTATAGACAAGCGTAGCATAAAGATCAAGTCATTTCAATAGTTCAATTGCTATATGCTTTCTGATACATAGTAACCTAATTCCTTCGACCATGAGATCATGCATATTGCCTTTACTGGATGGATGCTTTGATGTCATCAAACACCACACCGTAACAGGGTGGCTATAAAAGTGGCATTGGGTGTTCGGAAAGTATTGGTTGAAACACATGGATCAAGAGTGGGATTTGTCCATCCACATGACGGATAGATATTCTCTGGGCCCTCTCGGTGAAATGTCATCCAATTAGCTTGCAAGCATGTGACTTGGTCACAAGGGATCACATATCACGGGAACGAGAAAAGAGTACTTATCAGTAACGAGGTTGAACTAGGTATGCAGAGATACCGACGATCATGACCTCGGATAAGTAACATATCGTGAGACAAAGGGAAATTGGTATCGTATGTAAGTGGTTCATTCGATCGCAAAGTAATCGTAGAAATATGTGGGAGCCATATGAATTTCCAGATTCCTCTATTGGTTATTGTTCGGAGAAGTGTCTCGATCATGTCCGCATAATTCACGAACCGTAGGGAGACACACTTAAGGATTCGACGTTGTTTGAGTAGTTATGGTATTATGAGAATGAGACCGAATGTTGTTCGGAGTCTCGGATGGGATCCGGGATATCACGAGGTGATCCGGAATGGTCCGGAGAATAAGATTCATATAAGGAAAGTCCCATTTCGGAGTTGGGGAATGGTTCCGGTGTTTTCATCGGGAACATTCTAGAAGGTCCCGGAATGTCCGGCACTCCGGGGGGGAAGGGGTACATGAATGTGTCATTGCAAGATGGAATGATTGCATCATGTACTAAGTGTTCTCGCTGTCCAAAATAAAGGGTTTATTTAATTCCTAAATTGGAAAAGTCAAACGGCTAGTTTGAAAGTCAAACTGCCAGTTTTGGAAAGTGGGAAGAGGAGGAGAAGAGGAGACCGACTTGGGGAAGGAGTCCCCAAGCCGGCGGCCAGCCCTAGGCCGAGTTGGGGAGGGACTCCCTCCCTCCCCTAGCGCGCCAGCCCTCCCACCTATAAAGGGAGGGGCAGGGCTCCCCTCCCAACACACACAAGTTCCTATCCTCTAAACTAGAAACTAGACCTAGACCCCGGTTTAGAGCTGTTTCGGTTTAGAGCCTTCTAATTGGTTTAGAGCCCTCTAATTGGTGTGTCTAATTACTAGACCACTAATAGCCTCTCTCATAAGCTCCACCATACTCGCACCGGCTTAAGGCGAAGCCCTGCGGGATCTCCCCTCTACCTCCGGTACCACGCCGTTGTGCTGCCGGAATCGCAAGGAGAGTGCTACAACCTCCGCTGCCTGCTGGAACAAGGGAGAGGAAGGTCTTCGTCGAGTACCGAACGTGTGACCGACTGCGGGGGCGCTGCTGGAACGTGGCGCCGGAAGGATCGTCTACGCGATCTTGAGATCGGAAAGAGTACGACTACATCACCCACGAGAATCTGCTCTCGTTAAACACTTTGGAATCTTCGAGGGTGAGTTATTCCATCGACTCGTTGCTACAATCTAGTAGATAGATCTTGGCTTGTTTGTTTGTATGCGATAGAAAATTTTGTTTTCCATGCTACGAACCCCTACATGGATCACAAGGGATCACATATCACGGGAACGAGAAAAGAGTACTTATCAGTAACGAGGTTGAACTAGGTATGCAAAGATACCGACGATCATAACCTCGGATAAGTAACATATCGTGAGACAAAGGGAAATTGGTATCGTATGTAAGTGGTTCATTCGATCGCAAAGTAATCGTAGAAATATGTGGGAGCCATATGAATTTCCAGATTCCTCTATTTGTTATTGTTCGGAGAAGTGTCTCGATCATGTCCGCATAATTCACGAACCGTAGGGAGACACACTTAAGGATTCGACGTTGTTTTGAGTAGTTATGGTATTATGAGAAAGAGACCGAATGTTGTTCGGAGTCTCGGATGGGATCCGGGATATCACGAGGTGATCCGGAATGGTCCGGAGAATAAGATTCATATAAGGAAAGTCCCGTTTCGGAGTTCGGGAATGATTCCGGTGTTTTCATCGGGAATGTTCTAGAAGGTCCCGGAATGTCCGGCACTCCGGGGGGGAAGGGGTACATGAATGTGTCATTACATATTGGAATGATTGCATCATGTACTAAGTGTTCTTGCTGTCCCAAATAAAGGATTAAATTGAATCCTAAAACAGAAAAGTCAAATGTCCAGTTTGAAAGTCAAACGGCTAAAACAAGAAACTGTGGGAAACAAGCAAGAGGAGTTGGGAACCGACTTGGGGGAGGAGTCTCCTCCCCAAGCCGGCGCGCCAACCAAGGCCGACTTGGGGAGGGACTCCCCTCCCCTTGGCCGCACCCTCCACCCATAAAAGGAGGGGCAGGGCCTCCTCCTCTAGACACACAAGTTCCTATCCTCTAATCTCCGGTTTAGAGCCGTTTTGGTTTAGAGCTTCTAATTGCCCTAGCCTTCGGTTTAGAGCCTTCTAATTGGTGTGTCTAATCCCTAGACCACTAATAGCCCTCTCTCATACTCCACCATACTCGCTCCGGCTTAAGGAGAAGCCCTGCGGGATCTCCCCTCTACTTCCGGTACCACGCCGTTGTGCTGCCGGAATCGCGAGGAGAGTGCTACAACCTCCGCTGCCTGCTGGAACAAGGGAGAGGAAGGTCTTCGTCGAGTACCGAACGTGTGACCGACTGCGGGAGCGCTGCCGGAACGCAGCGCCGGAAGGATCGTCTACACGATCTTGAGATCGGGAAGAGTACGACTACATCACCCACGAGAATCCGCTCTCGTTAAACACTTTGGAATCTTCGAGGGTAAGTTATTTCATCAACTCGTTGCTACAATCTAGTAGATAGATCTTGGCTTGTTTGTTTGTATGCGATAGAAATTTTTTGTTTTCCATGCTACGAACCCCTACAGTGGTATCAGAGCCGTGTCTATATGTAGATCTGTTGCACGAGTAGAACACAATGGTCATTGTGGGCGTTGATGCTTTTATTGTCGATTGCTTCTTGTGTACTTTGCATCTTGCGGTATGTTGGGATGAAGCGGCCCGGGCTAACCTTACATGACATCGTTCATGAGACTTGCTCCACGATTGACATGCAACTTGTATTGCATAAGTGGCTTTGCGGGTGCCTGTTTCTCCTAGCATAGTTAAGATCCAATTTACAACGGGTGATCAACAATACTAGTATCAATGTTGTGGTTCTTGTTCGTAAGTTAGAACGACACTTATTGAAAGCCCCAAACCACGTAAAATATGCAAAGAAAGTAGAGGCGTCTAACTTTGTTTTGCAGGGGTGTGCAGTGATGTGATATGGCCATGATTGTGATTATATTTGATGTATGCAATGTTCCTTATTGTAAGTTGGCAACCGGCAGGAGCCATATGGTTGTCTTTAATTTATGTTAAGACCCGCGTGTCTATTCAAAGTAGTTGTAATAGTTGAAGCCGGTGGACGACAACCATGGAGAGGCGTCATTGACCTTGATGCAATGCCGGTGATGATGGAGACCATGTTCGTGGTTGAAGATAGAGATCGGAAGCACGAAGAAGAAAGGCCATATCATATCACATATATATTGAATTGCATGTGATGTTAATCCTTTATGCATCTTGTATTGCTTAGTAGACGACGGTAGCATTATAAGATGATCCCTCATGCACATGAATTTCAAGTCATAAAGTGTTCACCCTTAGTTAGCACCGTTGCTAAAGCTTGTTGTTTCGAAGCACCACGTGATGATCGGGTGTGTTAGATTCTGCAAGTGTATACAACGTGAGCAAGCCAGAATTGCTCATGCGGAAACTAAGGTTTGATCTTGACGAGCCTAGCATGTACAGACATGGTCTCGGAACACGGATCACCGAAAGGTAAAGCATGAATCATATAGTAGATATGATGAACATGTCGATTGTTCGCCATTGAAACTATGTCAACTCTCGTGATGATCGGTGTTGATGTAGTGGATTTGGTTCGTGTGATCACTAAAACAATGTGAGGGATGTTGTTTTGAGTGGGAGTTCACCTAGTTTAATTTTATTATTAATTTGAACTCAATTTGTCATAAACTTAGTCTAAACTATTGCGAATATGTTGTAGATCAATGGCAGCCCCTACCATCAATTTTAATGCGTTCCTAGAGAAAGAAAAGTTGAAAAACAATGGAAGCAACTTCGCGGATTGGTTCCGCAATTTGAGGATTGTCCTCACAGCTGGTAATTTGACCTATGTGCTGGATGCACCGCTGGGTGACCCACCTGCAGCTGATGCTCCCGATGAAGTAAAGAATGTTTACCTCGCTCGGAAGAATCAGTACTCCATAGTTCAGTGTGCTATCTTGTATGGTTTGGAATCGGAGCTTCAGAAAAGGTTTGAGGATTCAGACCCATATGATATTGTCGAGGATCTCAAATTGATTTTTGAGACTCATGCGGCAATTGAAAGCTATGAGGCTTCTGAAAAATTCTTTAACTGCAAGATGGAAGAGGGCAGCTCCATCAGTGAGCATGTGCTTAAGATGTCTGGGCACGCAAACAAACTTCAAAGCTTGGGTATAGTGATTCCTAATGCTTTGGGGATTTACCGTGTCCTCCAATCACTACCACCAAGTTACAAGAACTTTGTGATGAACTACAACATGCAGAACATGAACAAGACGTTGCCAGAACTCTTTGCCATGTTGAAATCTGCAGAAGTGGAGATCAAGAAAGAGCACCAAGTGTTGTTGGTCAATAAGACCACCAAATTCAAGAAAGGCAAGTCTAAGCAAAAGGGACACTTCAAGAAGGGTGGTAAGAAAGTTACTACGCCGGCGAAGAAGACCAAGGCTGGACCTAAGCCTGATACTGAGTGCTTTTACTGCAAGGGAGAAGGTCACTGGAAGCGGAATTGCCCAAAGTACTTGGCGGATTTGAAGAACGGCAACATCAAGAAGAAAGGTATATCTGATATACATGTTATTGATGTGTATCTCACTAGTACTCGTAGTAGTGCCTGGGTATTTGATACTGGTTCGGTTGCTCATATTTGTAACTCGAAACAGGTGCTGCAGAATAAACGGAAGCTAGCGAAGAATGAGGTGACGATGCGCGTGGGAAACGGATCAAAGGTTGATGTGATCGCGGTCGGCACGCTACCCCTTCATCTACCATCGGGATTAGTTTTATACTTAAATAATTGTTATTTGGTGCCTGCGTTGAGCATGAACATTATATCGGGATCTTGTTTATTGCGAGACGATTACTTATTTAAGTCCGAGAATAATGGTTGTTCGATTTATATGAGTAATATGTTTTACGCACATGCACCTTTGATAGATGGTCTATTCTTATTGAATCTCGATAGTGGAAATACACATATCAACAACATTGAGGCTAAACGTTTGAAATCAAGCGATAATTTGACCTATATGTGGCACTGTCGTCTTGGTCACATTGGAGTGAAGCGTATGAAGAAACTCCATTCCGATGGACTTCTTGAAACACTTGATTTTGAATCACTTGAAAGATGCGAAGCATGTCTGATGGGAAAAATGACTAAGACTCCATTTTCTGGTATGATGGAGCGAGCTACGGACTTATTGGAAATCATACATACCGATGTGTGTGGTTCAATGAGTGTAGCATCGCGCGGTGGTTATCATTATGTTCTTACCTTCACGGATGACTTGAGTAGATATGGGTATATCTATTTCATGAAACATAAGTCCGAAACTTTCGAGAAGTTTAAGGAGTTTCAAAGTGAGGTAGAGAATCAACGTAACAAGAAGATTAAATTTCTACGTTCTGATCGTGGAGGTGAATATCTAAGTTACGAGTTTGGCGAGCATTTGAAGAAATGCGGAATACTTTCACAATTGACCCCGCCGGGAACACCACAGCGTAATGGTGTGTCCGAACGTCGTAATCGAACTCTCTTAGATATGGTTCGTTCTATGATGTCACTTACAGATTTACCGCTATCATTTTGGGGTTATGCATTAGAAACAGCCGCATTCACTTTAAATAGGGCACCGTCTAAATCCGTTGAAACGACACCGTATGAATTATGGTTTGGAAGAAACCTAAATTGTCGTTCCTTAAAGTTTGGGGATGCGAAGCCTATGTAAAGAAGTTACAGCCGGACAAGCTAGAACCCAAAGCGGAAAAATGCGTCTTCATAGGATACCCAAAGGAAACTATTGGGTATACCTTCTATCATAGATCCGAAGGCAAAACCTTCATTGCCAAGAATGGATCCTTTCTAGAGAAGGAATTTCTCTCGAAAGAAGTGACTGGAAGGAAAGTAGAACTCGACGAGGTTGTCGAACCTTCTCTCAAAATTGCGAGTAGCGCAGCACCGGAAGAAGTTCCTGTGGTGCCTGCACCAATAAGAGAGGGAGCTAATGATGGTGATCATGAAACTTTAGTTGAAGTTGTTACAGAGCCTCGGAGGTCAACGAGAACTTGTACCACTCCAGATTGGTATGATCCCGTTATGAGTGTCATGTTGGTGGACAACACCGATGACCCCGAGACATATGAGGAAGCAATGATGAGCCCAGATTCCAATAAATGGCAAGAAGCCATGAAATCCGAGATTGGATCCATGTACGAAAACCAAGTATGGACTTTGGTGGACTTACCGGATGGCC
This sequence comes from Avena sativa, assembly GCA_916181665.1. Classification (NCBI taxonomy): domain Eukaryota; kingdom Viridiplantae; phylum Streptophyta; class Magnoliopsida; order Poales; family Poaceae; genus Avena; species Avena sativa. Next base: position 400,760,538 of record OV702284.1, read on the forward strand.
GGAAGGCTGTCGAGAACAAATGGATTTTCAAGAAGAAAACAGATGCTGATGGTAATGTTACTGTCTATAAAGCTCGACTTGTCGCAAAAGGGTTTCGACAAATTCAAGGAGTTGACTACGATGAGACTTTCTCACCGGTAGCGAAGCTAAAGTCTGTAAGGATTATGTTAGCAATCGCTGCATATTATGATTATGAGATATGGCAGATGGATGTCAAAACAGCATTCCTCAATGGAGATATTGATGAAGAGTTGTATATGATGCAGCCCAAAGGTTTTGTTGATCCTAAAGATGCTAACAAGGTATGCAAACTTCAACGGTCCATCTATGGATTGAAGCAAGCATCCCGAAGTTGGAATCAACGTTTTGATAAGGTAATCAAAAGTTTTGGTTTTATACAAACTTATGGAGAAGCTTGTATTTACAAGAAAGTGAGTGGGAGCTCTGTAGCATTCTTAATACTATATGTGGATGACATATTGTTGATTGGGAATGATGTAGACCTTCTTAATAGTGTCAAAAAATAATTGAATAATAGTTTTTCAATGAAGGATCTTGGCGAAGCAGCTTACATATTAGGCATAAAGATTTATAGAGATAGATCGAAACGCCAAATATCATTGTCACAGAGTACATATTTGGACAAAGTTCTAAAGAGGTTTGGAATGGAAGAAAGCAAGAAAGGGTTCTTGCCCATGTTGCCCAATACGATCTTGAGTAAAACTCAAAGTCCGACATCGGCAGAAGATAGAGAAAGGATGAGTAAGACTCCCTATGCCTCAGCCATAGGATCTCTAATGTATGCCATGCTATGTACTAGACCCGACATTGCATATGCTGTTAGTTTAACTAGCAGATATCAAAGTGATCCAGGAGTGGATCATTGGACAACGGTCAAAAACATCCTTAAGTACTTGAGAAGAACTAAGGATATGGTTCTTTCTTATGGAGGTGATGAATAACTCGTTGTTAATGGTTACACCGATGCTAGTTGGAACACCGATCCGGATGATTCTAAATCACAATCTGGATACGTATTTATTTTGAATGGTGCAGCAGTTAGCTGGAGGAGTGCAAAGCAAAGCGTTGTGGCGAGATCTTCAACTGAATCGGAATACATGGCTGCTTCGGAGGCTTCACAAGAAGCGATATGGATGAAAGAGTTCATTACAGAGCTGGGTGTGGTTCCTAGTGCGCTGGACCCAATGTCTATCTACTGTGATAACATGGGCGCCATAGCCAATGCGCAAGAACCAAGGTCACACAAGAAGCTGAAGCATATCAAGCTGCGTTTTCACGCTATTCGAGAACATATCCAAGATGGGGATATAAAGATTTGCAAAGTACACACAGATCTGAATGTGGCGGATCCGTTGACTAAGCCTCTCCCGAGGGCAAAACATGACCAACACCAAACTGCCATGGGTGTTCGGTATATTACCATGTAATCTAGATTAGATGACTCTAGTGCAAGTGGGAGACTGTTGGAGATATGCCCTAGAGGAAATAATAAATGTAGTTATTATTATATCTTTGTGTTTATGATAAATGTTTACATTCATGCTATAATAGTATTAACAAGGAAACATTAATACTTGTGTGATTTGTAAACTTAATTTGAAGTCCCTAGTATAGCCTCTATACTTCACTAGCTTGTTGGTTGATAAATGATTGTGGTTTCCCTATCATGAACATTGAGATGTTATCAACAACAAGATCATATCGTTAGGAGAATGATATGGTGGACATACTCCTATAGATAAGCGTAGCATAAAGATCAAGTCATTTCAATAGTTCAATTGCTATATGCTTTCTGATACATAGTAACCTAATTCCTTCGACCATGAGATCATGCCTATCACCTTTACTGGTGGATGCTTTGATGACATCAAACACCACACCGTAACTGGGTGGCTATAAAGGTGGCATTGAGTGTTCGGAAAGTATTGGTTGATACACATGGATCAAGAGTGGGATTTGTCCATCCATATGACGGATAGATATACTCTGGGCCCTCTCGGTGGAATGTCATCCAATTAGCTTGCAAGCATGTGACTGGATCACAAGGGATCACATATCACGGGAACGAGAAAAGAGTACTTATCAGTAACGAGGTTGAACTAGGTATGCAGAGATACCGACGATCATAACCTCGGATAAGTAACATATCGTGAGACAAAGGGAAATTGGTATCGTATGTAAGTGGTTCATTCGATCGCAAAGTAATCGTAGAAATATGTGGGAGCCATATGAATTTCCAGATTCCTCTATTTGTTATTGTTCGGAGAAGTGTCTCGATCATGTCCGCATAATTCACGAACCGTAGGGAGACACACTTAAGGATTCGACGTTGTTTTGAGTAGTTATGGTATTATGAGAAAGAGACCGAATGTTGTTCGGAGTCTCGGATGGGATCCGGGATATCACGAGGTGATCCGGAATGGTCCGGAGAATAAGATTCATATAAGGAAAGTCCCGTTTCGGAGTTTGGGAATGATTCCGGTGTTTTCATCGGGAATGTTCTAGAAGGTCCCGGAATGTCCAGCACTCCGGGGGGGAAGGGGTACATGAATGTGTCATTACATATTGGAATGATTGCATCATGTACTAAGTGTTCTTGCTGTCCCAAATAAAGGATTAAATTGAATCCTAAAACAGAAAAGTCAAATGTCCAGTTTGAAAGTCAAATGGCTAAAACAAGAAACTGTGGGAAACAAGCAAGAGGAGTTGGGAACCGACTTGGGGGAGGAGTCTCCTCCCCAAGCCGGCGCGCCAACCAAGGCCGACTTGGGGAGGGACTCCCCTCCCCTTGGCCGCACCCTCCACCCATAAAAGGAGGGGCAGGGCCTCCTCCTCTAGACACACAAGTTCCTATCCTCTAATCTCCGGTTTAGAGCCGTTTTGGTTTAGAGATTCTAATTGCCCTAGCCTTCGGTTTAGAGCCTTCTAATTGGTGTGTCTAATCCCTAGACCACTAATAGCCCTCTCTCATACTCCACCATACTCGCTCCGGCTTAAGGCGAAGCCCTGCGGGATCTCCCCTCTACTTCCGGTACCACGCCGTTGTGCTGCCGGAATCGCGAGGAGAGTGCTACAACCTCCGCTGCCTGCTGGAACAAGGGAGAGGAATGTCTTCGTCGAGTACCGAACGTGTGACCGACTGCGGGAGCGCTGCCGGAACACAGCGCCGGAAGGATCGTCTACACGATCTTGAGATCGGGAAGAGTACGACTACATCACCCACGAGAATCCGCTCTCGTTAAACACTTTGGAATCTTCGAGGGTAAGTTATTCCATCAACTCGTTGCTATAATCTAGTAGATAGATCTTGGCTTGTTTGTTTGTATGCGATAGAATTTTTTTGTTTTCCATGCTACGAACCCCTACAGGGAACAAGTCTTGTCCCCTGGGCTCCCCTTTATAAGGAGCACCAGGGGGATCGTTCACAGGGGAGGCCCCGAAGGGCTCCTCTCCTTTCTGCTCACTAGGAGCTCTCCTTCTTCCTCTTCCTCCACTCTCACAGAGAGCTTAGATAGAAGCATAGGGGAAACAGCTCAAGGAGCATGATTGTAGCCACAAGTATGGCAAGATAGTAAGGGATTAGATGTATAGAATGAGGTGTTATCTCCACTTGAGAGCTTCAATCCAATATACATTGTATTTCTCTTTGTTCATATGAGTGCGGTCTTCACCGCATCATCCCTCCCCGGATTCCTCCACGTCCATCGGCCCCAACTTTAGCCTACCCATGGCATATGCCGTGATACCACCACGACATTTGGCGCCCACCGTGGGGCCTTTAGTGGCGTTGGTTGGGTTTCCATCCGGACGGGAACGTCTTCATCAACTTCTTCCTCATAGGGCTCATTCAGTTTCACCAAGCGAACAGAGAACAAAGAGGTAAGCGCAAAGAGTCTCCAAGTCTGACTCAACAAAACAGGTAAGACTCAGCAAGAAGGACTCAAGCACTACTCCAAGCCTACTGTAAGTACCAAATAACTCAGCAAAGCACGTATGACTTAGCAAGACTCACTCAAACACTTCCTCAAGTATACTGTAAGTGCCAGATAACTCAAGTCACCTACACTCAATCCTTCACCCCGGGGAGAAAAGAACTTAACCCGGGGACTAGCCGACTTATCCTTAGAGTCACCTTTGGATTAAGAGAACATCATGTTGATTTAGATATGTACACCAGCCATCTTATCTGTTAACTCGGCCATAAGTTGAATCAGCTTATTTGTGATTCAGATAGATTTTGAGTCAGTTAGTTTATGTTTTGGATTACCCATTAACTCAGCTCACCAGCCAGCTTATCTGTTAACTCGACCATAAGTTGAATTAGCTTATTTGTGATTCAGATAGATTTTGAGTCAGTTAGTTTATGTTTTGGATTGTCCTTTAACTCGGCTCACCAGCCAGCTTATTTATAACTCGGACAGAATTTGAATCAACTTATTTATGATCCAGACAGAATTTGAGTCAGCTTACTTATGAGTCGGATAGAATTTGAGTCAGTTTATTTATGCTTTGGATTGTCCTTTAACTCAGCTTACCGGCCAGCTTATTGATGATTCGGATATAATTTGAGTCAATCTGTTTATGCTTCGAATTAACCTTTAACTCAGCTAAGTAGATTGTCTCTGATTTGGACTAACATTTGATTTAGCTTGCCAGGGTATATTATAATTCAGATTGGTATTCAGACTCGGCGTACTAATCATATCTCTGATTCAGGCCGAAGATTTATTCAGTTCGCCAGATTGCCAGGTTATGTTATGACTCGGATTGTTATTTCACCATCTTGCCAGGTTATCCCATATCTCGGATGACTATTGGCCATCTTATCATATCTCAAATCTATATCTCATATCTACATCCCGAATCAGATCTCTTAGCGGTTAGCCCTATTATCATATCCCAAAGCTTAATCTCGGATCTATATCTCGGATCCATATCAAAGGCAAATTACCGTCATCACGCCAAATCAAGTTATATCGTGGCAAACAGGTGATTCGGATTGGGGATGAGTTAACTCGGATTTGAGTCAGATGACTCAGATTTGGGATGCAAGTCAAAATTGAGTAAAGTAACTCGGATTTGAGATGAGTTAACTCGGATTTGAGTCAGATGACTCAGATTTGGGATGCAAGTCAAAATTGAGTAAAGTAACTCGGATTTGGGATGAGTTAACTCGGATTTGAGTCAGATGACTCAGATTTGGGGTGTAAGTCAAAACTGAGTAAAGTAACTCGGATTTGGGATGAGTTAACTCGGATTTGAGTCAGATGACTCAGATTTGGGATGCAAGTCAAAATTGAGTAAAGTAACTCGGATTTGGGATGAGTTAACTCGGATTTGAGTCAGATGACTCCGGTTTGGGAAGTAAGTCAAAATTGAGTAAAGTAACTCGGATTTGGAGTGAGATAACTCGGATTTAAGTCGTATACCTCGGATTTGAGTCAGAGGACTCAGACTCAAGACCTAAGTCAATTTTGAGTAAAATAACTCAGATTTGGAAACAGATGACTCGGATCATAAATTACCCAATGAGGTTAAAAGAGCAATGCCCAAGAAGGCAAGAACTCATAACTTACCTAAAGAGGTTAAAAGAGCAGTGCCCAATAAGGCCGGAACTCGTAACTTACCCAATGAGGTTAAAAGAGCAGTGCCCAATAAGGCCGGAACTCGTAACTTACCCAATAGGGTTAAAAGAGCAGTGCCCAATAAGGCCGGAACTCGTAACTTACCCAATGGGGTTAAAGGAGCAGTGCCCAATAAGGCCGAAACTTGTAACTTACCAAATGAGGTTAAAAGAGCAGTGCCCAATAAGGCCAGAACTCATAACTTACCCAAAGAGGTTAAAAGAGCAGTGCCCAATAAGGCCGGAACTCATAACTTACCCAAAGAGGTTAAAAGAACAGAGCCCAATAAGGCAGGAACTTATAACTTACCCAATGGGGTTAAAAGAGCAGTGCCAAACAAGGCCAGAACTCATAACTTACTCAAAGGAGTTATGATCAGAGCCCATGAAGGCCAGAAGTTCAGAATATTACCTAAAAGGATTATGACCTGTGCCCAAAAAGGCCAGAGGTCCAAAATCTTACCCAAAGGGGTCATGACCAGTGCCCAAGAAGGCCAGAAGTCAAGAACTTACCAGAAAGGGTCAGGAGCAGTGCCCAAGAGGCCAGGAGTCTGAAACTTGCCCAAAAGGGTTGTGCAAAAAAGAAGTATATAACCAAGAGGTTATAAGTCATGAGACAACTCTGGGAATATTTAATACAAAGTCTATGAGCGACTCTATGAATCCCACATAGACTCGGGGACTAATGTCGGGGATGTAACCCCATATACCCCAGAGTTGAGGTATAAAGAGACACAATGACGAATGCAACAATTCAATATCAAGGGAGACAAACGGAACATTATGCAGGATAAGTAACATATGGAAAATAGAAAATAATAAGAGGGAAAAGCCACCTGGGCCGAGCTATACCAATCTCGGCCCAGTCCTTGGGCTACTAGGCCGAATCAGACCCAGAGGAGGATATAACCCGACTGGGCCTTACCTCAGAACGGCCCACGTAGCTCCCCACCGGGTCAACCTGCCGAGTCAACACCACCTCGGCCCGTTCCTCGTCGAACCATGCTGCCAACCCCGCTTCATCGCACCAGGATTCCCGCCAAGCTCCCCACGACACCCAGCGCCCCCGACGAGAACTCCCGCGTCGCCTCGCCTGCTCCACCTCGCCATCTTCCTCGGGTGGCCTGCGCTGGTACAAGCCAGCCCACCACGGACCGCCTCCTCGTCCCACGACCCACCGGCTCCACCACACACCCCGCCAACAGCTGACCCGGGTGGGCCGGTTTCTCCCTCAACCCGGCCGGCCCATCGCAGGACTGCTTCGTCGAGTAACCCGGCTGGGCCTGGGAATACCCCGGCTGGGCCTCTGCTACTCCGGGCCGACTTTCCCCTCCAGGCCGATTTACCCCTCCAGCCAAGTAAACAGCCCATTCGGCTGAAGCAGGAAATAGTCCGGCTGGGCCCTTTCTCTGGTAGGCCGAATCATCTTTCCCTTAGGCCGAATTTCCACTCCCTCTGGGGCGTTCGGGCCGAATTGTATCATCCCGTACGCCCCCGCACTCACATCCAGACGTACTCCGACATCTATGACGACGCCCCATCGACCCAAGACAAAACAAACAAGTCTCATGCCAGTCTTGGGACGCCCATGACTCAGACTGGCACATGGGCATATGGAATATGCCCTTGGCATCAAGAAGATGGCACCAGGGATATGCTAAGGAATATGCCATGGCATCTCCAAAGATGCCAAGGCATATGCTAAGCATCTAGATAGATGCCAGGAATATGCTACATAGATACCAAGCGTGGGGAACAAGTCTTGTCCCCTGGGCTCCCCTTTATAAGGAGCACCAGGGGGATCGTTCACAGGGGAGGCCCCGAAGGGCTCCTCTCCTTTCTGCTCACTAGGAGCTCTCCTTCTTCCTCTTCCTCCACTCTCACAGAGAGCTTAGATAGAAGCATAGGGGAAACAGCTCAAGGAGCATGATTGTAGCCACAAGTATGGCAAGATAGTAAGGGATTAGATGTATAGAATGAGGTGTTATCTCCACTTGAGAGCTTCAATCCAATATACATTGTATTTCTCTTTGTTCATATGAGTGCGTTCTTCACCGCATCATCCCTCCCCGGATTCCTCCACGTCCATCGGCCCCAACTTTAGCCTACCCATGGCATATGCCGTGATACCACCACGACACCATCGGTTCGTCCTACACGTCGGCGAGAATGACCTTGGCGCCATTCCCGGATGAACTCGACAGCCACCGCCTTGCCGATGCCGCTCACGGAGCCCGTGAAGATGCCAATAAACCATCCGAGGTCTCAACTTCAAGGAGGCAACTCCATTTTCTGCAGAGGCTCAAGGATCACTCTCGACAATCCCGGATCACGCTAGTGGCTCTGGCCATGTGATGGATGCAAGTGCACAGATCGTTTGTAGCTAGTTTCGAAGTTAAGATGCCGATCCCACATGAAGCCAAAAGGTAAGTGTTCATGGGTTAAGTCTCTGTTACACTCGAAATTGTTACGGGTCTTCAAGTGAATTGACTACAAGTGTTGAAATAAGAATATATTTTGGATTAAATGAAAGTATTCAAATAAAACTAAAATGTAAACTTCCGAAATAAAAAGCATAAAAGTAAAGAACGATTTGTTTGTTGTTTTCTGTAGATGACAAAGTAGGCGCGGGGAAATTCAGTTCATGATGATAGTGAATTTGCTGGGTGGATGAGTGATAAGTGTAACAATTATAATCTTATAAGTATGTGTGTAGGCGAGCAACCATAATTAGTCAGAACTTCTCTTGGTAGATTTCATCCCAACTTCAATAATCCTACTAGCCTGTTTACCACAACCATGGTCAGTAACTAGACGATTAAGATCCTTCAGGTTGTTTAGCAATTAAGCTTCTTGGATCGGACTAATGCAATAAGCTCGGTGGTTCCTCGTTATCCTCGAGTCAAACTAGTTTCCCATTGATATCCCCGTGTCACTCGGGGGTCGCAGCTTGCTAGCGAACAAGATTATATCTATATAGAACAAAGCATCATGTTGTCTGAGCCCTTAATTGGACAACATGCATTAAGCATCCCACAGATAGTCAAGCACACATAATATAGTAATTAAAATCAACCACAAACTTAATAAAAATTATATAGGCACATCACATCTCACCAATCCCCTACATCTCCCACGCCCAAAGGAACTTACTCACACATGAGAGAAGAAAGCATCATCGATATAATTAAATAAAGGAAGTTCTTCTTTATATTACCGTGGAGATCCACAATAAGAAATAGAAATAAATCCAACACAATTCAAGATGGAAAGAACAATCTCATACCCTAATCTTGCAAGCTAGATCTCTCTCTCTCAAGTACAAGTAATGGCTATAGAGGTGTGGTGGTTGGGAGATCGAAGATCGTGGAGCGAGATGAAGAACGTCTTCCCCTTCTTCTCTGGATCTCTTCTTTCTCTCTTCTGGATAGGATGGCGGCTCGTGTGTTCTGTTTTCATCCTCGTCCTCTTCACGAAAGTTGTCCCTTTTTATAAGATGAATGGGATGGCAGCTATACGGCGGGAACTATACGGACGGAGAAATATTCCCGCCATATAGTTGCTTGTTAAAGCTTCAGTAAACTCCCCTGGATTGCTTCCAAACGAGACTTGCTTGTTTTCGTCTAAATATTGTGTTTTTGTTGTTAAATCCCTATGTTGATGTTCAGAACCTGAAACACACATTAAAAACCAAGTTTTCTTTGCTACCGAAGTATTAGTGTTAGGTAAATCTAGAAAACCATCAAATCAAAACGAAAACCATCGATAGAAACCATAAAAAATGTGTCGAATCTCACAGCTATCAACTCTCCCAAGCTTAGATGTTTCTCGTCCTTGAGTGACAAGGAAATAAGAAAGGATTGTGGAGATTCGAGACTTAAATAAAAGAACTTACAAGCTCAATTTGGTGTCAAATTCTTTTCTTCACAATTCCTGCAACCTTAAACATAATCATACAAATATCCATAGGAGTGCACTGATTTAATTTCCTTATATACCCAAGCTAGTGTCAAAAGTTTAGCTAGGAAAGTGAAACAAATCTTTTTGGTTTCCCTCTTATCGAGAGATGAAAACTTTTTCCTCTTGTTCATTTAATCGATTAAGAGTACTCAAGTTGGCACCAAGAACATTTAATTTAAGAACAACTCATCTACTCCCATGTCAACATTTCAAGACTCTTAAAGCACCTTTTTTTTCCTTTCCTTGTTTTTCAAAAACTTCAGCTCTTTCATAGAGAAATCATGCCACTGTTTTTAACATATTAATTGGGGTTGTGTTGTGCACTCATGACCATGTCAATAGATAGCTGTTGAGCAATAATGGGTCAGAGGAGTAATACAACTTTACTTGAAATGTGAAACCACGAGGAGACTAAAATTTTACCCGTCATAGCATTGCTGCTACAGATGTTTACATAACTCAATATCCGAAATCAAGTGGTTTCCCACATTTAGATCATTCGTTGGCCAGCGGAGTTAATAGTTCCTCATGGAGTATGATAGTGTCGCAGTGACACGCGTAAAGCAATATCCTACTGTAATTATTAGAAAAGACAGTGGCATAATCTCTACTACGAAACATCCATTTAATCAAACAATTTTATTCAATGGTGCTATCGAGTCTATTTACATTAAGCTCAATGGGGTGGATTAGTTTCTAGAATCGAATCCTTTGGGCTAAACATGGACTCAAGTCATCTCTTGGATGCTTTTTCTCATTGTAAAAATGTTGGAAATATTTCAACCAAGTTCATTGCTCATTGTTTCAAAGCTAAAGGTGGACACTGGCAAGGGAATATAATTTATAGGATAACAAGCTAGGTGGGGCGTGACTCAAGTGCAAGCGAGTAAATAATTGTGAGATCAATTTAAAGTTGCAGAAGTGGTGATGAAAGGAATGTGATACCTCCTTTTGCTTGCTTCGTTCTCGCACTTAAGTCGAATCCTCTCTATATTTCCCTATTGCCAAGTCACCTGAAATTGAGCAATCTTAAAGAAAAACAAAGAAACAAATTGCAAGTAAAAGTTACACCTTTTTTTGTGTGTTTTTGGTTTTAAGAATGCAAACTGAAAGTAAACATGCTATTATTGGAAAAGAAAACAAATCAAAATAAGTAATAGAAATATGAATGCAAGTTTGGAGGTTTTCAAAAACCTCCCCCAAGCTTAGGTTGTTGCCATGCTTGCCGTCGTTTGGCGGCGGCTGCTGATGCTGCTGGTAGTAGTCGGGGAAGTAGGTCATAAAGTTACTAAAGTTGTGAGTTAAAGTACTCACATCTTCACTTACTCCATGCATCATGGCAGGAGTAAGGCCCAAATCTTTGCAGACAAGAGACTTGATCTCATTATCAATATCTTCAACAATACACGAATTGATCACATTATCAACATCCTCAACCGGACGTGACTTCTTCTTCCTAGACCTTTCATACGCACGAATAGTTTTTTTTTCCACAATAGGAGTATCAGTCACCCGGTTTACAGGTGACACAGGATCTACAACAGGTGACCTAGCTTCCGGTGGTGACATATGACGATCATCAGGTGATCTTGCTCCTGGACTATTATTCTACTCTTCATTAGAATCCGAGAAAGTCAAAGATACTGGACATTGGAAGAACCACCAGCACGACCACCAACAACACCCTTACCCTTCCTGTCAGCACGGACAAACCGTTCAGCATCATCATCTCCACTATTGTCAGAACTGCTGCTGTCTGAATCCCTCAGAATTGTATTATCACTAGGAAGAATAGGAGACAAGACTTCATTAGTGCGTGGAACATTCCTTCCACGAGTGATAAAACGAGTAAGCCTAGCTCCACGGACACCACTTGAGGTAGCACCACGGGCACCATCTGAGCTACCACCACGAGCACCGCTTGAGCTAGTTCCACCCATGAATATTCCTCCAATGGGTTGCGTTACAAGTTGACCACCAAACTGGGCAGTAAACTGTTTCGCCATTTCAGCACCAGGATTGCCTTGCACAGCCGTCAAGCCTTGCACAAGGTTACTCATTAACCCAAAAATATCGGATGCAAAACTGCCAACAAGATTTGCTATCTGCGAATTTTGCTGCACAAATAAAAAGAAAGGAAACAACAAGAAAATTACCAAAACAAGAAGCAAACAAAAGTAACATGACAATAAAAAGATAAGTACAATTTCGAGCCCGTCCTCATCTCATCTTGCCCCTCATCTTTAACCTCGAGCCCGTCCCTTTGCCTCCTCCCAGCCCCCAAACACTCCGGCGACCATGGCGACCTCCCCCCTCCGCTTCCCTTCCGACACCGAAGTAAGCGACGAGGACAACCACCCGGACCACAAGCAGTTCTGGGAGCAGGAGGCACCCATGCGCCCCAAGCGTGGCAAGAAGAAGGGACGCAAATCCCTGCCCTGCCCCTGGGGGGCCCCATCGTCCACAACCCAGTCCCCGGCGGCGGCAACCTCCCCGACGACGGCCCCTCCGAAGCGTACTGGGCTAAGACGGAGAAGGAGGAGGAAAAGCAGGAGGCTGCTTACGCCAGGTGGGAGGAGAAGTAGGCCAAGCGCGCCTTGAATAAAAGGCGCAGACGGGAGGACGGGGAGGGACGGGAGGCCAATCGCTGGGCCTTCCAGAAGGAGCAGCGGAAGCGGGAGCAGCGGGAGAGGCTGGCGGCATGGAATGCTGCGGAGGCGGCTCGGTGGGCGGCGGCACCGGCACCGCCTCCACCGCCGATGGAGTAGGGTAGCTAGGGTTAGGGTTTAGGGGCTAGCCCAGGGTTTAGGCGGGACGCCTATTCCCTTCTATATTATTGTACTTTTTTCTTTTTATTGTAATGTTATCCCAATGTTATCGATCCGGCTATCTAATATAAGGAATGTTATCCCAATATTATCTATCCCCTTGTTTTATTGTAATCTGTGTTTTATTGTATTGTCATTTGTCAAAACACCCAAAATAACAAGTGCATAAAACAAAATACACAAAAAACAAGTTCTCATATAATATTCGTGCAATATTTATAAAATGAGTGAAATTAGAAAAGCTCAAAAGGAAGAATAAGTTAACGTAAAGATGGTTGATTATTTTCAAACAACACATGGTTCATTTTCAAACAAGACATTTACATATTTACATAAGTTAAAGGAGCGCCCAAGTTATGTTATTTAAATGGATGCCCTTGGACTTCATTTATATATTTACTTTCGCAAAAAAAAAAGATTGCGACCTGAGCACGAGTATCTGCAGATCCACACGTTCCTATTTAGATTGTAGCGTGAGTACCATTTGTTTTTGCCCAATCAACAAATAATTACTATTGGGCCTGAATACGACCATTTTTGCATGGCTAATTTCTATTTGGGCCTGGCCTTTTTCAATCCTCGTCAATTGTTTTTTTTAACTTTTCAACCCCTCCCCCTCCCCTGCACACGGGCGCTCCCTGCACACTGATAAAAGGAACACTGACGAAACTGACGAAACTGAAGGAACACTGATTTCGAAAACAGAGTAGCTCAAAATTAGCCCGAATTTGTGTTGCATTTTATTCAAGCCAAAGACATAGACCATTACATCCATTACAAAGCATCACTCGAACACTGACTGCGCTGTCTAATGACTAACGATCAGGAGATAAACTAATCCGAGAGAAATTACACAAAAATAAAAAAAACCGGCCATCAGATTGTCCTGCTTCTTCAATTCGATGATTTGCCTTAGCTGCTTGTTCATCTTCTTCAGCTCGGCCTTCACTTCCGCATCCACCGTAGTACCAGCGGAAATGGGTTTGCCACATCCCAATTGCTCCACCACGGATGGGTTTTCGAGCTCCCGGGATGCTACCTCCACCCCAATTCGCTCGATGTACTTATCAAGCCACTCAAAATGCCCACATTTTGGCAGTTCCTGAAATCGCAGAGATGAACCCTAAATCCCAAATTCGATGAAATGCATGAAATTTCGAAAGAAAAGCGAGAAATTGGCGCTCAGAACACTCAGATCTCACCTTTCCCGCTCGGGCTTGCTCTCACACTTCACAAATTTCCGGCCAATGTTGTCGTTCTTGTCGGTGGATGTGTCAAGCCGCTTCAGGGGCGCGGTACGGGGGCAATCGGGGCACCTCCTCATCGGCACCGCACCATACCGAGGCCATGAGCGGTGGGAGGAAGCAGAGCTCGACATCCCTCGCCGGCGTTGCCGCACTTGCTCGCCGGAGAAGAAAACGGAAGGGGATGAGATGCTGGAACGGTGGTGGGAGTGCTCGGGTGCGGGGACGGATCGGGACCAACGGCTCTCTTCAACCACAGGGTGGGTCCCACGATATGAGGTGAACATCAGGTGAGTTCCGCCGTGACGTGGAGAGGCTGTGGGTCCTACTGTGCTCAGCTGATTCGAAATCGTTGACGGTCTCGTGGGGTTAAGTAGAAGTGTCGCACGAGAGCTATTTGCCGCTTCAGAAGTGTCGCATGCGAGCTATTTTTTGCAACGATGTTGCTTTTCTTCCAATTTCACGTAAAGACGTCGCATGAGAGCTATAAGTCCAACACAAAAAGGAGAAAAGTTCCACGTTCTACCACCTTCCTAGGCAGATCTAGGGGGTAGACGACATGTCGGAAACCCTCTGCCACTTGCATGTCTTTGTCGAACTCTTCTTAGTACTTCCTCCGTTTCAGGGCTTAAGGCATCCTCGTTTTGCGTGTTTTTTCTTTGACCAAAAATTACTCTAAATACGTAAAGAGTTTTGGTATAAAACTAGTATCACTGAAAAGTATTTTTCAATACGAATCCAACGGTACTAATTATGTACAATATAATTAAGATTTTGTTGCTCAATTCTTTTAGTCAAACTTTGCTTTGAAAAGCGTGTGCGCCTTAATCCTTGAAACGGAGGTAGTATTATCGTACTCTGACATGATTCCCTGATTATATGGCTTGGTGTTTTGCATCTTTCAGCCGATTCCAATCCTCTACGAGTACGGCAGAACACCAGAGGTATGCAGATATGGCTTGAATTGATTATTCCCTAAAAAAAGATATGTCTTGATTCCTTTAATTGTTCTACTGTTTACTACTACATCATGGTTAGTGCGCGCTGCTGCAGGGCACTCCACTTTCCTATCTTCTATACTACAAGCCATTTTCTCCTACTCGGGTAATAATTCCTACTACTAATTCACATCCTCTTCTTTTTCACCTACTGTCCAAGTTGGACCCATAGGACGTGCCTCCTCTGACTAAAGCAGAGACCCGTGTACGAAGATGGAACCACAAAGGTGATATGCCTGTACCGCATGGTTTCACCGGACCAGCTTGAACTTGAAGACGACGAGTGTTACCGGAAGTTCTGTCGGAGGGTGACGCAAGAAGGCCAACGACACGGTGGTAAACTGGTGAGGACCGTGGTGCCACGGCCTGACCCTAGCGGCGCTCCGGTCGCCGGAGTTGGCAAGGTACGTACATGAGTCTTGATTTATTAGTTTGACATATTTAGATGGGATATCTCAACGGGGAAGGAGATTAATCAACCTTTTTTTTTGGTTGACGCTGTTGTTGTGCATTATTCCGTTGCAGGTGTTTCTGGAATACGCGGATATCGACAGCTCGGCCTATTCCAAGGGAATGTTGCATTGGATGCGGTTTCAAGGGAGGCAGGTGATTGCCGTGTTCTTCGCCGAGGACAAGTTTGCCAATGGCGACTACGATGCATAGAATGGAAATCCGGTATGGAGGGAGTATATCAGTGCATAGAGTGTGGTTTTTACCCCAGCTAGTTTGATGGGCTTGTGAAACCATCGGTTCAATCTTTGATGGTCACAATGACAAGCCTGTGGACATACACTTAATCATCCACTCCTACAGAGTTCATTCGTACTGAAAAACAATGCCAAGTTATTCTTCAGTTTATATGTAAATGCACCGTCAGCTTGTTCTGTTACTTTGAAAGTGCCAACACCGTAGCTAGATTAGCTTTCACCATTCTCAATACTTGTCAATACATATCAAGAACTACCTCAGCTTTTCAAAACATACTACATTTGGAACGGAGGTAATAATCTAGCACAAGTGTAAAATGCAATATTCTTGAGCTTAATGTTTACGGTTTCATCAAGGCCACACAAAGAAAGTTCAGAGATTCCTAACCCTCACAGCGACTCATATGAGAAACACAGAGACACTTTTTAAAAAATGCATGTAAACTACCACTTGGACGCCGGACTTGACCAGTCATCGTCCCACTAAGTTGATGTATGGAGTCTACTAGTTGCGAAGCTCACGGTGACTATGATGGATAGAACGGAAATCTGCTTCCTGTGTATACTCATTGTTATCGGTGCACAGAGTGTGGCTTTTATAACAGTGTGATAAACTTCCGAAACCATATATGTTCATTCTTTGGATATAACTTTTTATTTCTCTTTTAGAAGAGTATTGTTTATGTTTTCGGCCTTCAGTTCACACTGCCGCTGAAACTGCCGTGGTTACAAATCGAAAAAAATATTGTGGATTGCTGGAAAACTCAACCACACGATCTTTGCATAACATCAATTAAGCATATCCACCACTCCACAATATGCTTTTTGTAGAATTAGCACACCTATCCTATTTTACCTGGAATAAAAGTTCAAATTCAGATCACCTGAATTTTTTGACCGGAATCAGCATTTCTCGTGGGGTGCTTAGATTTCCAGTCAGCTTTTGGAATTCTCGACCGAGAAAAATATCCATGACATCAATCTCACACACTCAATTTCTACTGAAAACCACCCTAACAAAGATTAAGGACTACAAGAGGGTCGGCCGGATGAATGGCCGGATGTTTTTCTTTTTTCAGAATCTCTGTCCTATATCCCTATTTTTCATCCGTACTTGCTTGTACTAGTAAATATTACTGTGTTCGATAAAATGGCATGAACTTAAGAATGAGAAACGGATGGATGGAACCGGAGGGGCGTGCTGTAAAATTTAGCATGAATCTCAAACTCAAGGGAAGGGATAAATTAGGAACATGAACATAGAAGTGTGGAATGCATTTACATAGTCTTTGAGGTGATATTAACCACCATTAGTGTACTCAGATGAGTCGATGCACATGACAACAGAGTTAGTAACAATTAGTACAATAGAAAATGCGTAAAAACAGATAAATACATCAATCAGTACGATTCGTGGAGATGAGTTGGACACCAAGTGGCGGAATGCTCTGCTCGTTCCAGAAGTAGTCTTCGGGATCCATCTCACGCTTGGCCATGGCGAGCCTCCTGAAGTTACCCTTGAAATACTTCTCGCCCCAAACCCTGCCGGCCTCGAAGCTCCTGACGCCATGGACGCCGACGTCGTTCTCGCCGAGCCAAAGGTCTCACATTTATTAGTTTGACATATTTAGATGGGATATCTAAACGAGGGAGATTGATCAACATTTTTTTTTGGTTGACGCTGCTGTTGTGCATCGCGTTGCAGGTGTTTCTGGAATACGCGGGTATCGACAGCTCGGCCTATTCCAAGGGAATGTTGCATTGGATGCGGTTTCGAGGGAGGCAGGTGATTGCCGTGTTCTTCCCCGAGAACAAATTTGCCAATGGCGACCACGAGGCATAGAACGGAAAAATCCGCTACCCGTGTGTAATTATTGTTGTGTTATATATCAGTGCACAGAGTGTGGCTTTTGCCCTAGCCAGGTTGATGGGCTTTTCAAAAGCATCGGTTGAATCTTTGGGTTTAACTTTTAATTGAAAAGCTTTTCTATCCGTTGTGGTCAGGAAGTTCGTAGTAAAATACCTAAACAAAGGGTCGTACTCCGCGTCCTTCGGGGATAAGTCCCCAAAATCCCCCGGTTCCTCCTGCTGACACGTGACCTCAAATCCCGTTTTTGCTACAAACATATCCGTTTTTGCTATAAATAGTTCCGTTTTTGCTATATTTTTTTTGGTTGACGCTGCTGTTGTGCATCGCGTTGCAGGTGTTTCCGGAATACGCGGATCTCGACAGCTCGGCCTATTCCAAGGAAACGTTGCATTGGATGCGGTTTCGAGGGAGGCAGGTGATTGCCATGTTCTTCGCCGAGGACGAGTTTGTCAATGGTGACTATGACGCATAGAATGGAAATCCGGTATGGAGGGAGTATATGAGTGCATAGAGTGTGGATTTTACCCCAGCCAGTTTGATGGGCTTATGAAACCATCGGTTCAATCTTTGGGTGTAACTATTAGTTAATAAAGTTGTTTATCCGTTGCACTTAGTCAGAAAATTCGAAGTAAAATACCTAAACAAAGTGCAAAAAAAAAGTTGCACAGCATAGGCCATTTCTTTGGACCAGACAAACCAAAATTCCTTCCACCATTCATAAGAAATCCTTCACCTAAACCTTAATTACAAAAATGTACAGTATTCCTGACTGTTCACTCAAGGAAGTCGTCACAAAGCCATGAAACCAATGCCAACTCCAAGTTTCCATAAATATTACTGTGTTGGATAAAATGGCATTGAACTTAAGAACGGGGAACGGATGGATGCAACTGGAGGGGCATATGCCGTAAAATTTAGCATGAATCTCATTGTCAAGGGAAGGGATAAATTAGGAACGTGAACATAGAAGTGTGGAATGCATTTACATAGTCTTTGTGGTGATATTAACCGCCATTAGTGTCCTCGATCAGTCGATGCTCTTCACGTACGTGACAAAAAAAGAGTGTTATTTACAATTACAACAGCAGAAAATGTGTAAAAATAGATGAATACATCAATCAATACGATCCGTCAAGATGAGTTGGACACCAAGTGGCGGAATGCTCTGCTCGTTCCAGAAGTAGTCTTCGGGATCTAACTCACGCTTGGCCATGGCGAGCCTTCTGAAATTACCCTTGTAGTACTTCTCGCCCCAAACCCTGCTGGCCTCGAATCTCCTGACGCCACCGGCGCCGACAACGTTCTCACCGAGCCAAAGGTCTCTGTAGTTCACGTATGCCTCCCTCGGGTTCTTGCTCACGTGCGGCTCCATGAAAGCGTACACGTCTCTGACCCACCCCGTCCGCGCCGCCTCCTCGCCAGCGGCCCCCCAGAAGTTCATGTACTGGACGTTGTACAGTACGCCGCCACGGTGCGGGAACGGTGTCGCCGACTCTGGCACGTTACTCATTTTGCCGCCGTATGGATCCAAGATCATCAGCCCGGCGTCTGGCCTCGCAAGCCATCTTGTAAAGATCTCCGCCCATACGTCCCTGGAGATGGCACGCCAGACGGCCGCTCGCCTTCCCGACGGCGTGGTAGAGCTCCCCGAGCGTCGCGCCGGAGTCCACCCACGCGGTGGCCGGCGATCCGTCGTCCCGGCTGACGCGCACGGAGCGGAGGCGGGCGAGGTCGACTACGGCGAACGCCGCGCCGGGTCGCACGGACCTGTAGGAGAGGCCCTCGTAGTCGTGCCCGCCGCTGCGCACGCGGAGGCGCACGCCGTGCCGGCGGCCGCAGACGACGGCAGCCTGGGCATGCGACGCGTTCGTCGGCGTGACGATGCAGAGCGGCCGCACTGTCCCCGGCGTGAGGAACATGGGGTTCCGGGCGGTGGACGCGAGGACCGACGCGAACGACGGGGAGCTGTGGGTGAAGAGAAGATGGTTCGGTACGGACGACGAGAGGCACTGGAGGAAGTCATCATCTGAGGAAGCGTAGGAAGAGAAGAAAAAGAAGCTAGAGATCACGAGCATCATTGCTAGCGCCATTGTTCGCGACGAGGCCATAGAGCTCGATGCCCCGACGTGCATGCTTCGTGTGGTCGTCGACAAAACCTGCCATTCTATAGCCTCTTTTATATCATGTATGTATTGCAAACGCGTAACTGATGTATGTTGGGGCCGAATTAGAATGTTAAGGAAATCAATAGTCCGTTGACGCATATGATCTCTATCGATCTGGCGACGCCTAACGTGATCCCGCGTGGGCGTTAAATATACTGTACATGGCGATCTGAATGGACAGTGTGCACACATGTAGTATAATTTTCTAGAACCCGCACACATCTTTACCAAAAAAAGAAAGTCATACACACCCACCAACCATGACCACCAATATGCAGGGCCATCTCCTGGAATTTTTAATCCCGCAGCAAAATTTAAAATAGGGCCTTTTTTTTGGACAGAAATAGGGCCTTAAACTTATACTATCAAGCTAAAAGAGTAAAAAGCTAGCGCTGAAGCAATAAATTGACCTCATGAGTAGATAGAACCCATTGACAAGTCCAAGGACGATTCATAAAAATTTATAATAAAACTGATCAGAAATTGCTTATAAGATGTGTTGGCATGATGAGCTGGTGATAGATGAGAATTACAGAAATAATTGGCTGATTGTATAAGAAATTGAACAAATCTGATAATTGGAGATCGCAATCGGTGTATATAATTAAATAAATTTTATGATTAGTGAAGTGGAGTAACAAAACTACCTCATCCGCTAGTCGTTGCCGGACAGGAGAGTAGTTCAAGGAATGGTCGTCGGTTCGTCGCCTGTTGCCGATTCTGGAAAAGTTCAACCGCAGAGTCCATTGATCAAGGGTTGCATAATTTTGGTTAGATATATTCAGGGCCTGTTTGATTCAAAGGAATTTTATAAGAAATTTGGAAGATTTTGATTCTTAAGAATTTTTCCTTCAGGTATTGTTTGATTTGTAGGATTAGAAACTTAGAAAATTTCCACTATGTGTTGGAGAAAAATTTCCATCCACTAAAACCTTATGTTACAATTTTCTTTGTCTTTCATGTGATTCAAACACTACTTCAAGAAAAATTTATGTAGGTTCTAAATCCCGTAGTATTCAACTGGACAGGATATTCTAATCCTGCATGTTTTCTAATCCCATGTTTTTCTATCCCGCGAATCAAATAGTCCCTTAGTTCAATTACGGCCCGCACACTGCCTAGCGATTTGTCTAGAACCGCATCCAAATCTTCCACACGCCTCTCCTTCTCTCCACTGCCGCCGCGGCCTCCACCTAGGGCCGACACCCTCCCTTTTGTCCTGCTCACCGTTCCATCTACGGTGGCGGCTAATGGCGCGACGGCGGCACCCCTCTGTTTCCTCTTCCTCCACTCCTTCCTCTCCCTCAGATCAAGCTCATACTCGGATGAACATGGGCGCGAGGGTCTTGACCGTGTACTGGTCCGCTGCACGCCATGCCCCCGTCACCAGTTGTCTCGCCACCTACGGGGACGTCTGCCTGCAGCTCGGATCCCGCTCCTGCAGAAAGCTCAGCTAGTGCCTCCATTGGTCTTGACGGCTCGGTCCTGCTCGCCTCGGAGATGGAGAAAAAACGACTGTGAAGATGGCAGCCACTGATGAATCTGTGCAGGCAACCTTCACGACCAACTCTTTGGAGTTTAGCTTCAGGATCCGGCCTTGAGTGAGCACCTGTCGGTCTTGCGGGCAAAGGATCGCCCTCAACGGCTGACCCTAACGCCAACGTCTCCATCGCCGGGACCAGAGTCATGTTTCACCCGCCGGTCGGATATCTTGGAGGAGATGGGGACGGTTTCGTCTGAGGATGGCCATGTATCGGTTTAGGCCACAAAGACGACCATAACTAATGATGATGATGCTTGGACTCCGGTGGCTCGGCGCAGCAAAAGGTCGGACAAATAACTTCTAGTCGGATAGAGATAGACGTTGTAGTCCTTGCGTCGGGAGGTAAGGTTTTGTCTCCAGTGTGCAGGTCCACGAAGCCGCCTTCCCATGGTTCGTCGCTGCTCGAGATTCCCTTAGGAATAGCGAAATGATTGGCTTCCTCTAGGGGATACGATGCATCAATTCCCCGACGCTCCACACACACACCTGGTCGCGGGGTGGGCATGCACCATGTGTCTTACTTCTTCCTAGCCGTATCTTCTTCCCAGTGCACACACCACACATGTTCAACCAAGTATCGTCGTTGCCTCTAGGTAGACTCCACCGCCGGTGCTCCGCTGCGGCCTTCGCCCTACTCCCATCTTCATCGCGCAGTTGTGGCCACCGCCTTGATCCCCGCCACCGGCTCGTCGTGGCCTCGCACCCTAGATCCTACAGGCCACCCGACAACGATGATGCCCTCCCATGACCCACGAGCGCGATGTCGCTCCCCTCCCGCATTTCCTGCGCCCTCACCCGCCTCGCTGGCGTCAAGGACGGTGTGGGGCTTGTTCGCCGTGCATGCCGCAAGCCGTTGTCGAGGACGACATGGTCGACGCAAGGGGATGCCGTGTATGTTGCATGCCGACGGCAAGGACGACGTGGGGATCGTCCGCCATGGGTGCCGCATGGCGCCATTGAGTATGACGAGGCCGACGCGAGGGGCCTCTGTGCATGTTGCGAGCCGACAAGAAGGACGACGCAAGGATTCGCCATGCGTGCATCAAGCTACCATAGATCTGTAGCCATTCTATCCTAGCCGAGCGACCATGCTACCAAGTAATGGCGGCGGCGCCATCATCCGTGGATAAAAAATATGACCCTACAATAGTATATATATTTTTGCTCCAGTTAATCTACGATTGTGCTAATATAGTACAAATTGTTGCTACGATGTCACACGCCGTGTCTGGTGAAATCGCGGGCAAAGTCTATTTTTGCTATAGTTTTTGATTATTTTTGCAGCAATAATTTTGTGGCTTTGGTACAATCATTTTGGGACTCTGCTATAATAGCACAAAGATTCTGATACAAGGTCTTTCGCGAGGTCTGCGAGTCTCCGACGAAGTTGGGTTGCTACATTAGTATAACTGTTTTGCACAACCTTTTGCTATGAGGTCTTCGGTGGGTCTCTCGGCGAAAATCTCCGACGAGTATGCGACGAAGTCACATTTACTGCATTAGCACAACTTTTCTGCTAGAAAGTCTCCAGCGAAACATCCGACGAGGTCTTTGGCAAGACGATCTCTTTTTCTATTTTTAGAGCGAACCATAACAAAATTGAGACATTTTATGACAAAACTAAAACGATTATAGCAAAAGCAGGATTAGGAAGCTATTTTGGGACACGTGTCGCTGATTTTGGGTATGTATCCGCCGGGACCTGGGATGCCTAGTGCCTTCCAATTCCAAACGCGTCCCGATTATCTAGCCGTGTTATTAACACGTTCTGTGTTGGCGACACTTGGATGATTACCATAAGAACCGAAGAGGATTAACTGAACTCTGGTCAGCAGGAAACATAGTTCGACAAACAACTAAGCACGCATACTAACCTCCAAACCAGACTACTCATAATCTCAGTCATCACTCATCAGACACCAGAGCTCTAATAACTTGACGAGAACAAGTGAGACTACATATGGCGCCTATACCGGACGGAACTGGGACCCGACGATCCAGAGCATCCCGAGGGCCGACACCGCCGCGAGAGCCCCGGCAGCGCATGCCATGGCGGCTCCAACAAGGCAAATGAGGCACGCGGCAGTTGAGGTGCAGCAGTCGTGCTGCAGGGCGAACAGGTCGCCGGCGAGGGAGGCACACGCCGTGGCGATGGTCACGCACGCGGCGAGCCACTCCGACGCGACGAGGACCCAGAGCTTGGCACGGCCTGGCTGCTCGCCGCCGAGGCACAGCCAGCGGACCTGGACCCACAGCAGGTACGCACCCCACGGGATGGCCACCTCCATCAGCGCGGCGAACAGCACCCTGCAAATCAAGAAGAGATAGTCGATCTCGGTCACGTTGCTCGCCGCCAGGTTACTGAAATGAATATATAGGCGCAGGCCACTCAACTTGTTGGCGAGGAACCTTGCATCCGCCAGGGTGAGGACGGTCAGCGCCACCACGGCGAGCGCGAGGCTGCCGGCGCTGGAAACGAAGATGATGGTCTCCAGCCACCTGCCGGCCATGCGAGCGCCGTGAGCTGGGGTGCCCGGTCTCGAGATGCCATTGATGCATTTTCCCCTTGCCTCTTGTGATTCGGTGGGGTTTCTACAAATGAGTCCAACAGCTTTGCCGCGATAGTGGTGGATTGGTGGGTGCTTTCACCGAATTGGAAACTCCAGAGGGGGAAGGAAGGCACCCAGAAAGTCACGGCGTCTGCTCGGCTGCACCGACACGACGCGGCTGGCCTGCTTTCTCTTCCTTTTCTCCCCACGGAGAGCTCCTTTCCTTTTCCTTAGAAAAAAAAGAGCAAACTTGGAAGGGGAGGCCCCTACGTGTAAGATGTCAAAGTGGGATCCCACATAGATCACACTTTTAGTTTATTTTCAATTTTGCAGTGCAAAACTATGTCAAAATTTTATACAAGAAATTTTAAATTGAACTAGAGGTGGGACTTAGGTGGGATCCCAATTAACACCCTACCTATCTGAATTAAGCCTTGCTTCGCTGTCCCCCCTTGAGGGAAACGATTAGAAAAAACCCGGTTTGGGGGGTTTGATGGTGTGTTCTGGGTCAGATTAGGAGCGGGTCTATTCCGGTATTTTTTATCGTTGTACGTATTTAAGTTTGGTAGTACATGGCGTCCGTACGGGAAAACAAACTACCGGTCTCACTCACCGTAATCCCGATCCAGATTGCATCGGTCAGGCACTAGCGATATTTAGCGTCGGATGAATATAGCATTCGGTCTGAGACGGCCAATTTTTACTCGCGTTTCCATGTCGAGTTTTTAGTTTTGGCCAAATTTTAAGTAAACTCAGAGAAATTTGGACGAATATAGGCGATTTTGTTAATATATAGACGAGTTCGTACGTATTACGTCAAATTTGGACATACATCCAAATTTTGACTGCATTAGGCTAAAAGAAGAAAAACATTGAAATAGCTTTTTTTTAAGAAACACAGTACAAAACACAGACGTGCCGCCGGGCACACCATTCACATGCCGAAGTTGCGGTAGAAGACGGTGTAGTCAGTGTCCCGGGTGCCATCGTCATCGTCGTCGTCCCTCGGCAGCTGCGGGAGACGCGAGCTACTCTGGCCGACGTCGCCGTAGCGCCATGGCTGGGACGAGGGACCGGCCTCCTCCTCATCGTCGTCGAGGATGGTAACCGGCGCGCCCTGGTAGGCGCGCTGCCGACGAGCGACATGCACGGCCTCGCACTCGGCCTGCTCCTGATGATGCCGAACGCGGTTGGCCTCCTCACTCTCCCAGTCTGCCATGGACCAGGCGCAGGCGTCGGGGGCCTGCATGGTCGGCACATCGTTCAGGGAGCACTCCGGCGCCATCTTCGGGACAAAGTCTTCCTCGTCGACGGGGACTGCCTAGTCCGCCGGCTCAGACTTCGACGTGCACAGGCGAAGCCGGCCGATCGGCAGCGATGGAAGCTCTAAGAAAATGCAGTCCTAAGAAAATCCTCTTTCAGCCTTCGCCGCTACCTGGAACCCAGTGTCGGCCCTAAGTTGGGCTATCCTCCTTACTCCCCGCCATCGGCCGCCCGACGCCGTGCGGTGGCCAACTGGCTGCCGAGGAGGATGGCTTTCCTTTCTTCGTATTCCTCGGCGTCGGCGCCGCGCTTGTCTGGCTCGGCGCCGGCATAGTCACCTCGTGCCGGCACAGTCGCCACGCCTCTGCTCTGACCGGTGAAGCGGGAGATGGAGTCGCCGATGCGCTCCCGCTGAGGACGCGCTCACGCGGCGCGCCATCATCGCCGACCGACCGGCTTTGCCTGCGCACGCCAAAGCCCGAGCCAGCGGACTAGGCGGTTCCCGTCGACGAGGATGCATTCATTCCGAAGAAGATGGCGCTGGAGCACTCCCTGAACGATGTGCCACCCATGCATGCCCTCGACGCCTGCGCCTGGTCTAGGGCGGACTGGGAACACGAGAAGGCCAACTGCGTTCGGCATCATCAGGAGCATGCCGCGCGCGTGGCTCGCTGGCAGCGCGCCCCCACCAGGGCGTGCTGCTTATCGTCCTCGACGATGATGACGACGAGGCCAATTCCTTTTCTCGGCCATGGCGCTACGGCGACGCCGGCCAGGGCATCTCGTGTCCCCCGCAGCCTCCGAGCGATGACGACGGCATCCGGGACGCCGACTACACCGTCTTCTACCACACTTTGGCATGTAAACAGGGTGCCCGTCGGCATTGGCATTGCCTAGTAGCTATTTGAACTTTTTTTTCTTTTATCCTAATGCAGTCAAAATTCGGTTGTATATCAATTTGACATAATATGTATAAACTCGTCTATATATTAACGAAATCGTTATATTTGTCCAAATTTCGTCGAGTTTATTTAAAATTTGGCCAAAACCAGAAACTCGGCCTGAAAACATGAGTAAGAAACTTTATTCTCAAGCCAAATATTACGTCCGTGTGACCCTAAATAACATCAAAATAGAGCTTTGAGACGTTCGAACGAGTGAAGCTGCTCTCACGACCAAAGTCCACATCTCCAAAGACGCACGATGCATGACCGATGCGATCGAAATTAGCATGAGTGGGACCGGCAGTTTTCTTATCCCTACGGAGGCCATGTACAATCAGACTCAAATACGTACAACGGTAGAAAGAATACCGGAGAGGATCCGCTCCTAATCAACACACCATCCAACCCTCCAAACCGGGTTTTTTCTAATCGTTTCCCTCCAAAGGGGGACACCGAAGCAAGGCTCGAATTGAATTTTCATTAATACAGAACGCGAGCCACCAGGAATTAAGTTTCACAAAACCAGATCGTACAGGGGATGAAGAGGGGTCGAACATGAGAATGCAACAAAAGAGAAAAAAAAATCACAAATCAACTGACTGGCATTTGGCAATCCAAATCTTGGCAGCTTCTTTCTCCTTCTTTTTAGCTCTGAATGTCCAGAGCTGGACCACTGCTGCGCATTGCCTAGCGACCACTTCAACCGGCAGCTGAACATCAGCAAAGACTCTTGCCAGTTTCTCGCCAACTATATAGATCCCACGCCCAAACTTTTGTGCTCGGAAGGCTCTCCTTTGCTTCGGTGAACATCTCCTCCGGATCGGAGATTCCAACTAGTTGAATACCCAATCTGCACATGACTTCTCTTGTATGCTGACAGTGAATCGCAAAATGTAGAACTGATTCGTTTTCCTGATATCCAAAGGGACATAGGTTGTTATCTAGAATTTTTTTTGTCTCAGTGAACTCATCCTTTATTACTGCCAAAAGAAAAGAACTCAACTATAATTTCAGTTGCTGAACAGAGCAACTCCCGCTTCTTACCCGTTCTGCTTGGCTGCTCCTAGCTTCTGATGCGATTTGGTGACGAATCCTCTGTTCATGTGTTTTCTGGCAGGCGACGGCTCCCCTTCCCTCCCATCGTCGGCATCCTTGGTCTGTCGGCGATCAATCTCCCGCCGCAGCCCTCCTTGGCTAGGCACAACCTGCTCGTGGAGCCGTGGAGGGCGAGTTCACCACGCACAAGGGTGTGTCACTATGCAGCATGCTGACACACTTGTTCATGGACTTGACATTCCTTGAACCGAATCCTTCATTTGTTCATGCCTAGTTGATAACGGTTACCTGTATCCATACTCTTATGCATCCAGTTATGTGTCTCGGAAAAAATTCGCCACATTTTCTAAAAGCAATGGCGCCCATATAAGTAATAGAGCTCCAACATACGTAACACATAAGCATAAACAAAGCACGTCCATGACAACACTTGAGGTCACCCACCAAGGAGCGATCTATGGTCCTTACTATGACAAACCAGAGGTCAACATAAAGATTCACCTAGTTGCTGGCTGATTGACTTTACTCGACAGCATTCTGCCAGCACCATCTGCCATATTATTACCCTTGGGAATACATGAAGCTCGGATCGAGTGAGCTTTGAGGTTTTGTCCAACACAAATTACAATACAGTACTAAATCGTATAAGGGAGCATTTCCATCAGTCACGAGTTTGCTTGATGCATTGAATACATGGCTTCAGGATGGTGTACTCAACGGCCGAGGGGACTCTCCCCTCGATGTATCTGCTGGCAGCCTCCGTAGCTCTCTGAGCCTTAGCGAGGGCTGCGGTACACATTGGCCAGCATCCGCGAATTACTTGTGAGGCGGGATATTCTTCAATCGCATGCCAGGTCTGGAATCTCCTACGGCAAGAAATAGTTGTGTCGAGCTTAAGGAGCTCCAACGAAGGTGCGTGCTCGAGAATGTGCCTCGTAAACTCAACCATGCTTATGGTTGAGCAGAAGCCCGTGACCATCACCCGCCTGAGACGGTCATGACGGCACTCTGGCTTCCGCCTCAATTCGTCGTCTCCAACAGCAACAACAGAATCATGCCCTGCGCCGGCCTTGTCTACCTGCACATATGTATGTAGGGTTGATGTCATTGTTCTACTATAAAGAACCGGGCATGCGTGAAATAATCATATTGTCTACACGGAATAGCTCCGATTCTTTGAGAATGACTTACACGTAAGATGAAAGACTCTAATGCAGGAGCCGCATGAAGATAAGGAATCAGAGAAAACAAATCACAGATGGGCCATAAGGCCAATGATGATCTGAGGAGTCGGATGTCCATCTTCTTGAGGTGAAGGAACTTGACAGCCAGCATGGGAGTGTTGAAATTCTGAAAAAAAAAACGCAACTACCAAAAAGATCAATTATGCTTTTTTCCCAATATATCCAAGTATAATATCAGTGTTCGTTAGTCTACTGGACCCTATAATTAATCTGATTAAAATGTAAAACCAAAACATACCTCATTACTACAACACAGGGTAAGGCTCCCAACATTCGGCGCAATGGATGTGAGCTTGGCATAGGCAGAAGAGAGAACGCCAAATGGTTTGGTATGTGACATTTGTACATCCTTAAGTCGTGTGGAGTCTATGACGTTTATCTCTACCTGGGTTCCTTCATACTTAAACGAGGAGAGCTTTGGAGCATTTATCTCCACCAACCGGATCATTGGGCAGCTCTTAACGCTCAGGAACATGAGCTTCTGCAGCTTAAAAGGCATCTTCAAGCAAGTTATCTCTTGGCAATAGCCGATTTCCAACTGTTCCAGGCAGGCGAAAGATTTCGAAAGCAAGTGCCCTAATCCCTCGTCATTAATTTTGAGAAAATACAGACATAGAATTTGCAATCTCCTCAACCAGCCAAGTGTTACTGTGGGATGAAATGCGCAGCCGTAGAGGTGAAGAGACTGAATCGACCTTGCAGCAGTATCATCAGACAAAACCGAACAGGGGAAGTCGTAATCTTTCTCCATGAAAGTTGACACCACCAAGCTTACTTCCTCGATCCCGGGTTTAACAGATGTCTGGAGCCACCTGTCCAGGTAGGAGGCACTGATACTGTCACAAGGGAAAAGATCAAGTTTAAGAGTCTTGAGCGCAACGCCACGATGGTTGTTAAGTATGCGGTCAACTTTGTCGATGAGATGGATCTCTATTTCCTTTTCCGAACCCAATTTCTCGTGAGTCAACCCGAGTGTTTGCGTGTTGAGTGTGAGGCTGGAATAGCATCTCCAGGAATGCAAAAAACCATGGGATACACAGGCGGCACGAGCAGCATCCCGCAGCGGCAGGAGGGAATGTATGTGGTGTAAGATGTCCTGCAGAGAAGCAGAGTGGACTGTTAGATTGAAGCTAGTAGTAATGCTCACTTGGTTTGGAATAAACTGCCAAAGCAGATGTCTTGTTAGAATGAGTGTGTTTGCATCAAGATCCTTGCATTATAGATGATGAAGGGAGTAAACAGCAGAATTGTTGGTCTGCATATTTACAATGCACGTGTGTTTTTTGGCAGAAAACGGAGAACACTTAGGGCTTGTTTGAAACGTAGGATAGGAAAAACATGGGAATAGGAGAAACGCAGGAATAGGAAAGGAATGCAAGTGCAAACCATAGGAATGCAAAACACAGGAAAGGATCAGACGAGCTTGTTTGAAACGCAGGAAAAAGACCAGAGGAATCAAGATTAAAACCATTTGCCCTTTGAATGATATACTTGATAACAAACACACAAATGTTTGTTTAGCTACCTAGGCTTACAGACTAGAATAAGTACTGCCCTTTGGTTGGTCCTATGCACGTGGTCGTTCTTCTCTTTGGCACCATATGTATTCTTCTCTCGGCTATCTGCATGATCCAAAGCCGAAGAATGTATGCATAGACCATGCGACCGCAACCCAAAATTGCATTTCGATTTTCCTCTCATCTCTCTCCTGCATCTTGCCTACGGTCGTCCAATGCTTCCAAGAAGTTTTCTTCAATTGTGGTCTGGGGGCTAAGGAGAAGTCTGAGCTATTTGTTGGCTGTACCCCTTGCAGCATTTCCAGTGGCTGCAGGATCTCATGGTGCAGGTTGTAGAGTTAATGGAAGTATTACGAGCAGCCATGTGTTTGATTTGCCTCCAACCATCGCACAGGAATGAAAAAATGAGGTCAGAGCCAATGTTTCCTTTCCTGTGATTTTCCCATGACAACGGCTACAAAGGAAAGTTTCCTCCACTTTTCCTACGCTCGATTCCTGCATTCCAAACGATGCTACAGTGCCAATTCCTACAGGAACCAAAATCCTGTACTTTTCCTGTAAAAATCCTTTGAACCAAACGGGCCCTTAAGTCCTAGGCCAAAGTGTGTTCGGTGCAAACAGTTAATACTTATAGCTACTCCCTCCGACCAATACTAATCGACTTGGATTTGTCAAAATTTGAATAAACCTATATACTAAATAGTGTTTAGATTCATTCAAATCTAGACAAATTTGATTCAACTAATATGGGTCGGAGGGAGTAGAATAATACTGGATTGTGAGCAAAATGCATACCTGTGGAAGTTCGTCAAGCACAAGTCCACCTTGAGAAACAGTATCACTCTGCTGGCAGACTTGCAAGAGTTGTTTCAGTTGTTGAAACCCTTGACCCAGCAGTATCTGCAAGGAGGCAAGGCTGATATAAGTATAAATCAGTTCTGCTGGTGCGATAACAAAAAAAATCTGCAATCGAAATAAAGATCTGAAGTTATTCGGAAAACCTTCTTGATTCGTCCGATGGCGTCGTGCGCCCAACTTAACACCGTGCTGGACATGGAATAGAGGTTTGGATTGCTGATCTCAGGAGCCGCCAGATCGCGAATCTGAGCTGAAAACAGAAGGGACGTGCATATGCACTTGCGGGGGCAGGGGCAGGGAGTTCCGCCTGTAGCCTGTCGATCCCCTGTTTTTTTTTCCTTTTCTGAGCAAAAAGATCCGGAAGCAAACCGATGCGCAGCTTGGTGAGACCGAGACGGAGTCGCCAATCAGGGGACACGCCCACGACGGCCCATCAATCTCTGGCGGTCCGATGGTGTCGATCATGTACGCATCGCGCCCGTGTCCTCACATAATAAGCGGAATGATGCGGCAGCCCGCAAAATATTAATCGCAGTTACGCGGCACCCGTGTATACCCACATACTACCTCTATCCCAGTTTATAAGACTTACGCGTATACCTAGGTCGTCCGCATGAGCTATATAATATAAATTATATAATATAAAAATTATATCATTAGAAAATATTACATTTAAAGTTTCTAATAGTATAGTTTTTATCTTATGTACCTCATGCTAAGTTGGTTAATTTATCGACCTAGAAATACGCGTAGGTCTTATAAACCGAGACGGAGGGAGTAGTATTCACACATCCAAGGACTTTGCTAGTGTATGCTACACATTTGTTACTACTTTGCTAGTACTCCCTCTGTTTCAAAATATAAGATGTTTTCGTTAGTACTTTAGCTTTGTACTTCACAAAGCTAAAATATTTTATATTTTAAAACGGAGGAAGTATATGTTAATCGTATATGTGCATGAATAACTCTGCTACTCCGCGCATCTCCGAACACCGCCCGCCCAACGTGAGTCCTCTTTACCGTGTTAGCCGCCCAACGACCAGACGCCTTCCTGACACCATGACGACTATCTGCCACTACACCGAAGGCCGAATCCGCCAAGCCTGATAAGATTCGGCCGGATCGAACTGCTAATCTCACTTACAACATCTTCACTGGCATTCACCTGAGGGTCTTTTCAGACCAATTTTTTCATTTGGATCGCCAAAATTCACTCAGCCACGATTTTCAGACGTCCAATTTTTGTCAGATTTGTCCTATTTTATATCCCGGGTTCTCAGACCGAATCCAGAGCGCTCAGAATCACCTAGGAACGTCAGATGAAGCAAAGTTTTAAATAGCTGGCTATAGCGTGGCTATAGCCTTTCGAGAGGCCTCCCGCTACGGCTACGACGTTCATAGGCTAAATGGAAAAAAGACGCTAATAGTCAGCTATAGTCCGATTTAGCTATAAAATAGCTTTCAATTTAGCCGCTAAAGGTCATGCTTTATGGATTGTTCTTTTTTTCTTTTTTTAAAAACTCTGTTCAATCTGATTGAATAAAATGTTGTGAGTTGAATGGTTAAATGCTTATTTGTGTTGAATAGTTAAACGAGTTGTAGCTCGAATCATGCTTGTGTCATAGTTTTTTTTGCTTTCTGGCAAGATATGACTAAAATTTCCTCTCTTTTTTAAAAACGGCTAAAACAGAATAGGCCAGCTATAGCCTTGTATAGCTGCTGAAAATATTGCCGCTAAACGAAATAGCCGACTATTTTAAACTTTGGGATGAAGCGAACTCGATGAAAAAACATTGCATTGGTGGCCCTGTTCTGTCAGCGTGTGAAACCAAGTCATCCTCATTCCGTCGCCTCGGCTTCCGTGACGGACCGCCGGACAACGACCGCATGTCTCGTTGGCCACGCGTCGTCCTCATCGCAGGCGTGGCGCTGCGGCGACGCCGGCCATGGCAGCTCTAGGCCACCGTAGCCGCCGAGCGATGACGACGACGGTACCTGGGACCCTTGTCTGGAAGTGCCGGACACGACGTCGAGGCTATGAGTGTCTGCTTTCTCCTTTAAAGTGACATCGAGGTGCAATCCCCCCTCTCCATCCTACCTCTCTCATGTGAAAACCCTAATATTTGGATTAGGCAATCCCCCCTCTCCATCCTTGAAATATCGGGAGCGATGGACCTGGCGGGTAGCACTGAGAAACTGGTAGGGGTTGGCCATGTGGTTGGCCGTGTGCTCCTGATACTAGATGCCCCTCTTCACCCGGAGGTACATGCTCGCTTATAGGTCGACGCCCTCGAGATTGGGCGAGAGGCACTAGTAGAGAAACCTTTATAGGCGCCAGTAGAAGCGCTAGAAAAATGTAATGCCGCTGGTTTCAGGCAAACTTACCGGAGGTGTGTCCGAATGTTAAATGTGGTGCGTACAAACTTACTAGCAACGTCACCTCACCCTAGCCTATGCACGCTGTCGGTGTGTGGGACGCATCGGCCGTCTAAACATAGAGATGGCGTCTCGATTTCCCAAAACTCTACTAGCAATGAGATACTGGCAGTGTTGCACTGGCCCTAATATGATACAGGTTTATAGGACTCATCGGCCTATCAGGCCCAACATAACAATAGTGTGTTTGCGTGTGAGTAAGAACCTAGAGTTTCTACGTCAAGTTTTTTCCAAGAAAAACGTGTTGCCAACTAGCATCGACGAGGCAAAAAAAAAAAAAAGGTTGTGTGCCCTCTTGATTTGACGCACGAAAGATACTACACGTGCGTCAATAATCGATGATTGCTTTATTTACGAGAACGAGGAGGACGCGGACGCAATAGAGTGGCTTGGTGCCTGCAGGGACGGCATGCTTGGTCCCGTACGTGTCGTCGTGATCCTCTGTTCTACGGACTCGCCCTCAGCGGCTAGGCTTCCAAGTTCATGTTCATGAGATGTCATCGCTTCTGTATCAAATTGTATCTGAAATCCTTGTTGATTCAGTGAAGGAAGTCAACAAAGGATTCAGGCTACATGCTCCCAGCGGCTAGGCTTCCCAGTTCATGTTTATGGGTTGCGACTCCGTCTCGGTCTCACCAAGCTTTGAATTCCGAAAGCGCATCGGTTTGCTTCCGGATCCTCTTGCTCTGAAAAGGGAAAAAACGGGGGATCGACAGGCTACAGGCGATCTGGCAGCGATCCAAACCTCTATTCCATGTCCAGCACGGTGTTAAGTTGGGCGCACGACGCCATCGGACGAATCGAGAAGGTTTTCCGAATAACTTCAGATCTTCATTATTTCTGTGGCCGGTCTCTCTTCGTGCGAATCGATTGCAATTCTTTTTGTTATCGCACCAGCAGAATTGATTCATACTACTTATCAGCCTTGCCTCGTTGCAGATACTGGATCAAGGGTTACAACAACTGAAACAACTCTTGCAAGCCTGCCGACAGAGTGATACTGTTTCTCAAGGTGGACTTGTGTTTGACGAACTTCCACAGGTATGCGTTGCTGGCAATCAAGTACTCCCTCCGTCCCAAAATAGATGTCTCAAATTTGTCAAAATTTGAATGAATCTATACACTATTTAGTATATAGATTCATCCAAAATTTAAAAAATCTAAGACATCTGTTCTTTGACGGAGGGAGTATTATTCTACTCCCTCCGACCCATATTAGTTGAATCAAATTTGTTTAGATTTAGATGAATCTAGACACTATTTAGTATGTAGTTTTATTCAAATTTTGACAAATCCAAATCAACTAATATGGGTTCGAGAGAATAGCTATAAGTATTAACTTAAGTGTTTTCTGCCAAAAAACACATGTGCATTGTAAATCCGCAGACCAAAAATTCTGCTGTTTACTTCCTTCATCATCTATAATGCAAGGATCTTGATGCAAACACACTCACCCTAACAAGACATCTACTCTTGCAGTTTATTCCAAGCCAAGTGAGCATTACTACTACCTAGTACAATCTAACCGTCCACTCTGCTTCTGCAGGACATCTTGCACCATATACATTCCCTCCTGCCGCTGCGGGATGCTGCTCGTGCCGCCTGTGTATCCCATGGTTTTTTGCATTCCTGGAGATGCTATTCCAGCCTCACACTCAACACGCGAACACTCGGGTTGACTCACGAGAAATTGGGTTCGGAAAAAGAAATAGAGATCCATCTCATCGACAAAGTTGACCGCATACTATACAACCATCGTGGCGTTGCGCTCAAGACTCTTAAACTTGATCTTTTCCCTTGTGACAGTATCAGTGCCTCCTACCTGGACAGGTGGCTCCAGACATCTGTTAAACCCGGGATCAAGGAAGTAAGCTTGGTGGTGTCAACTTTCATGGAGAAAGATTACAACTTCCCCTGTTCGCTTTTGTCTGATGAGACAGCTGCAAGATCGATTCAGTCTCTCCACCTCTACGGCTGTGCATTTCATCCCACAGTAACACTTGGCTGGTTGAGGAGATTGCAAATTCTACGTCTGAATTTTCTCAAAATTAATGACGAGGGATTAGGGCACTTGCTTTCGAAATCTTTCGCCTGCCTCGAACAGTTGGAAATCGGCTATTGCCAAGAGATAACTTGCTTGAAGATGCCTTTTAAGCTGCAGCAGCTCAAGTTCCTGAGCGTTAAGAGCTGCCCAATGATCCGGTTGGTGGAGATAAATGCTCCAAAGCTCTCCTCGTTTAAGTATGAAGGAACCCAGGTAGAGATAAACGTCATAGACTCCACACAACTTAAGGATGTACAAATGTCACATACCAAACCATTTGGCGTTCTCTCTTCTGCCTATGCCAAGCTCACATCCATTGCGCCGAATGTTGGGAGCCTTACCCTGTGTTGTAGTAATGAGGTATGTTTTGGTTTTACTTTTTAATCAGATTAATTATAGGGTCCAGTAGACTAACGAACACTGATATTACACTTGGATATATTGGAAAAAAAAGCATAATTGATCTTTTTGGTACTTGCGTTTTTTTGCTACGAAGGCTGCCAGCAGATACATCGAGGGGAGAGTCCCCTCGGCCGTTGAGTACACCATCCTGAAGCCATGTATTCAATGCATCGAGCTAACTCGTGACTGATGGAAATGTTCCCTTAAGACTTTTTGTTCTGTTCAAACAATTTAGTATATGATTTAGTACTGTATTGTAATTTGTGTTGGACAAAACCTCACTCCTAGCTTCATGTATTCCCAAGGGTAATAAGATGGCAGATAGGTGCTGCCAGAATGCTGTCGGGAAAAGTCAATCAGCCTGTAACTAGGTGAATCTGGCTAATTTAACACAAAATAAAGAAAATATAACTCCGTCGTCCATGCCGATCATTTAGCAACACTACTAAGTACAGAAATATGTGAGTTTAGAACAGGTCCATGAGCAGGTTGTGCCCAGCCAAGGAGGGCCGCGGCAGGAGAATGATCGTAGTTGAGTTCTTTTCTTTTGGCAGTAATAAAGGATGAGTTCACTGAGACAAAAAAAAATTCTAGACAACAACCTATGTCCCTTTGGATATATCAGGAAAAAGAATCGGTTCTGCATTTTGAGATTCACTGTCAGCATACAAAAGAAGTCATGTGCAGATTGGGTATTCACCTAGCTAGTTGGAATCTCCGATCTGGAGGAGGTCTTCTCTGAAGCGAAGGAGAGCGTTTCGAGCACAAAAGTTTGGGCGTGGGATCTGGTCACTACCGAAGTCTACTGGACTATATAGTTGGCTAGAAATTGGCAAGTCTTTGATGATGGTAAGCTGCTGGTTGAAGTTGTCGCTAGGCAATGTGCAGCAACGATCCGGCTCTAGACATTCAGAGCTAAAAAAGGAGAAAGAAGCTGCCAAGATTTGGACTGCTGAATCGTTGATTTGTAATCTTTTTCCTTTTTACTATTGCATTCTCATATTCGACCCCTCTCTTCATATGGTTTTGTATGATATGGCAGTCTGTTGATTTGTATGATATGGTTTTGTAAAACTTAAGTCCTGGTGGCTCGTGTTCTGTTTTAATGAAAATTTAGGTAGGGGCCTCCCTGAGCTCAAAAAAAAGGTAGGGGCCTCCCCTTCCGACTTTGCTCAGTTTTTTTTTGTTGAGGAAAGGAAAGGAGCTCTCTCTCTGTGGGAATAAAAGGAAGAGAAAGCATCCACCAATTCTCCGTGGGGAGAAAAGGACAGGAGCTCTCCGTGGCCGCGTCGTGTAGGTGCAGCCGAGCAGACGCCGTGACTTTCTGGATGCCTTCCTTCCCGCAATGGAGTTTCCAATTCGGTGAAAGCATCCACCAATCCACCACTACCGCGGCAAAGCTGTTGGACTCATTTGTAGAAACCCCACCGAATCACAAGAGGCAAGGGGAAAATGCATCAATGGCATCTCGAGACCGGGCACCCCAGCTCACGGCGCTCGCATGGCCGGCAGGTGGCTGGAGACCATCATCTTCGTTTCCAGCGCCGGCAGCCTCGCGCTCGCCGTGGTGGCGCTGACCGTCCTCACCCTGGCGGATGCAAGGTTCCTCGCCAACAAGTTGAGTGGCCTGCGCCTATATATTCATTTCAGTAACCTGGCGGCGAGCAACGTGACCGAGATCGACTATCTCTTCTTGATTTGCAGGGTGCTGTTCGCCGCGCTGATGGAGGTGGCCATCCCGTGGGGTGCGTACCTGCTGTGGGTCCAGGTCCGCTGGCTGTGCCTCGGCGGCGAGCAGCCAGGCCGTGCCAAGCTCTGGGTCCTCGTCGCGTCGGAGTGGCTCGCCGCGTGCGTGACCATCGCCACGGCGTGTGCCTCCCTCGCCGGCGACCTGTTCGCCCTGCAGCACGACTGCTGCACCTCAACTGCCGCGTGCCTCATTTGCCTTGTTGGAGCCGCCATGGCATGCGCTGCCGGGGCTCTCGCGGCGGTGTCGGCCCTCGGGATGCTCTGGATCGTCGGGTCCCAGTTCCGTCCGGTATAGGCGCCATATGTAGTCTCACTTGTTCTCGTCAAGTTATTAGAGCTCTGGTGTCGATGAGTGATGACTGAGGTTATGATTAGTCTGGTTTGGAGGTTAGTATGCGTGCTTAGTTGTTTGTCGACTATGTTTCCTGGTGACCAGAGTTCAGTTAATTAAATGGAGTTAGCTTAATCCCCTTCGGTTCTTATGGTAATCATCCATGTGTCGCGAACACAGAACGTGTTAATAACACGGCTAGATAATCGGGACGCGTTTGGAATTGGAAGGCACTAGGCATCCCAGGTCCCGGCGGATACATACCCAAAATCGGCGACACGTGTCCCAAATAGCTTCCTAATCCTGCTTTTGCTATAATAGTTTTAGTTTTGTTATAAAATGTCTCATTTTTTGTTATGGTTCGCTCTGGGCACGTACAATGCAGTGATGTCAGCCTTCCCTTATGGTTGCCACATCGGATTTTTGCTTAGTTGGAGGTAAGAGAAATAAGAAAAAGAAGATTGTCTTCCCTTAGTTAAGGGATGATCTCTTAAAAATAAGAGAAGGTTATTTTCTCCATTGTACCATATGTCTTCTCTTAGAAAAATATGTTTTTACTAAAAATAGTTAATTCCCATTAATTGTTAGAGATGGCAATGAGACAGAATGTATTGTACAACTTATATATAGTGTCTTTTTTAGATGATGTGGAGAGCTAAGAAAAGACATGCCTTCTCCAGCATTGTACATGTCCTAAAAATAGAAAAAGAGATCATCTTCCCAAAGACCTCGTCGGATGTTTCACTGGAGACTTTCTAGCAGAAAAGTTGTCCTAATGCAGTAAACTTAACTTCGCCGGAGATTTTCGCCGAGAGACCCACCGAAGACCTCATAGCAAACGGTTGTGCAAAACAGTTATACTAATGTAGCAACCCAACTTCGTCGGAGACTCGCTGGGAGACCTCGCGAAAGACCTTGTATCAGAATCTTTGTGCTATTATAGCAGCCAAAACGATTGTACCAAAGCCACAAAATTATTGCAGCAAAAATAATTAGTAACTATAGCAAAAATAGACTTCGCCCGCGATTTCACCAGACATGGCGGGTGACATCGTAGCAACAATTTGTACTATATTAGCACAATCGTAGAATAATTGTAGCAAAAAAAATGTGTACTATTGTAGGGTCATATTTTTTATCCACGAATGATGGCGCCACCGCCATTACTTGTTTGCATGGTCGCTCGGCTAGGATAGAATGGCTACAGATCTATGGTAGCTTGATGCACGCATGGCGAACCCTCGCGTCGTCCTTCTCGTCGGCTCGTAACATGCACAGAGGCCCCTCGCGTCGGCCTCGTCATCCTCAATGGCGCCATGTGGCACCCATGGCGGACGAGCCCCATGTCGTCCTTGTCATCGGCATGCAACATACACGGCGACCCCTTGCGTCGACCATGTCGTCCTCGACAACGGCTTGCGGCATGCACGACGGACGAGCCCCACATCGTCCTTGACGCCAGCGAGGCGGGTGAGGGCGCAGGAGATGCGGGAGGGGAGCGACATCGCGCTCGTGGGTCATGGGAGGGCATCATCGTTGTCGGGTGGCCTGCAGGATCGAGGGTGCGGGGCCATGACGAGCCGGTGGCGGGGATCAAGGCGGTGGCCACAACTGCGCGATGAAGATGGGAGTAGGGCGGAGGCCGCAGCGGAGCACCGGCGGTGGAGTCTACCTAGAGGCAACGATGATACTTGGTTGAACCTGTGTGGTGTGTGCACTAGGAAGAAGATACGCCTAGGAAGAAGTAAGACACATGGTGCATGCCCACCTCGCGACCAGGTGTGCGTGTGGAGCGTCGGGGGATTGATGCATCGTATCCCCTAGAGGAAGCCAATCATTACCCTATTCCTAAGGGAATCTCGAGCGGCGACGAACCATGGGAAGGCGGCTCCGTGGACCTGCACACAGGAGACGAAACCTTACCTCCCGACGCAAGGACTACAGCGTCTATCTCTCCCAGAAACTCGACGGTGGTGAAGGAAAGCCGATATCCGACCAGAAGTTCTTTGTCCGACCTTTTGCTGCGCCGAGCCACCGGAGTCCAAGCATCATCATCATTAGCTATGGTCGTCTTTGCGGCCTAAACCGATACATGGCCATCCTCAGACGAAATCGTCCCCGTCTCCTCCAAGATCTCCGACCGGCGGGAGAAACATGACTTTGGTCCCGGCGATGAAGGCGTTGGCGTTAGGGTCAGGCGTTGAGGGCGACCCTTCGCCCGCAAGACCGACAGGTGCTCACTCAAGGCCGGATCCTGAAGCTAAACTCCAAAGAGTTGGTCGTGAAGGTTACCTGCAAAGATTCATCAGTGGCTGCCATCTTCACAGTCGTTTTTTTCTCCATCTCCGAGGCGAGCATGACCGAGCCGTCAAGACCGATGGCGACGCTAGCTGAGCTTTCTGCAGGAGCGGGATCCGAGCTGCAGGCAGACGTCCCCGTAGGTGGCGAGGCGACTGGTGATGGGGGCATGGCATGCAGCGGACCAGTACACGGTCAAGACCCTCGCGCCCATGGTCATCCGAGGAGGAGCTTGATCTGAGGGAGAGGAAGGAGTGGAGGAAGAGGAAACAGAGGGGTGCCACCGTCGCGCCATTGGCCGCCAGCATAGATGGAACAGTGAGCAGGACAAAAGGGAGGGTGTCGGCCCTAGGTGGAGCCCGCGGTGGCAGTTGAGAGAAGGAGAGGCGTGGGGAAGATTTGGATACGATTCTAGACAAATCGCTAGGCAGTGTGCGGGCCGTAATTGAACTAAGGGCCTATTTGATTCGCGGGATAGAAAAACATGGGATTAGAAAACATGCAGGATTAGAATATCCTGTCCAGTTCAATACTAGGGGATTTAGAACCTACATAAATTTTTCTTGAAGTAGTGTTTGAATCACATGAAAGACAAAGAAAATTGTAACATAAGGTTTTAGTGGATGGAAATTTTTCTCCAACACATAGTGGAAATTTTCTAAGTTTCTAATCCTACAAATCAAACAATACCTGAAGGAAAAATTCTTAAGAATCGAAATCCTCCAAATTTGTTATAAGATTCCTTTGAATCAAATAGGCCCTGAATATATCTAGCCAAAATTATGCAACCCTTGATCAATGGACTCTGCGGTTGAACTTTTCCAGAATCGGCAACAGG
Source organism: Avena sativa (assembly GCA_916181665.1). Classification (NCBI taxonomy): domain Eukaryota; kingdom Viridiplantae; phylum Streptophyta; class Magnoliopsida; order Poales; family Poaceae; genus Avena; species Avena sativa. Next base: position 400,801,026 of record OV702284.1, read on the forward strand.
CGACGAACCGACGACCAGTCCTTCAACTACTCTCCTGTCCGGCAACGACTAGCAGATGAGGTAGTTTTGTTACTCCACTTCACTAATCATAAAATTTATTTAATTATATACACCGATTGCGATCTCCAATTATCAGATTTGTTCAATTTATTATACAAGAAGCGAATTGTTTTTGTAATTCTCGTCTATCACCAGCTCATCATGCCAACACATCTTATAACCAATTTCTGATCAATTTATGAATCGTCCTAGTACTTGTCAATGGGTTCTACTCATGAGGTCAATTTATTGCTTCAATGCTAACTTTTTACTCTTTTAGCTTGATATAAGTTTAAGGCCCTATATATTTTAAATTTCGCTCCGGGATTAAAAATTCCAAGCAGAGATGGCCCTGCATATATGGTGGTGATGGTTGGTGGATGTGTATGACTTTCTTTTTTTTTGGTAAAGATGTGTGCGGGTCTCGAAGTATGCAATCCGTGTTTTAGAAAGTTATACGTGTGCACACTGTCCATTCGAGATCGCCATGTAGTATATTTAACGCCTGGGCGAGATCACCAGATCGATAGAGATCATATGCGTCAACGGACTATTGATTTCGTTAACATTCTAATTCGGCTCCAACATGCTTCACTTACGCGTTTGCAATAGATAAAAGAGGCCAGAGAATGGCAGGTTTTGTCCACGACCACACGAAGCATGCACGTCGGGGCGTCGAGCTCTATGGCCTCGTCGCGAACAATGGCGCTAGCAATGATGCTCGTGATCTCTAGCTTCTTTTTCTTCTCTTCCTACGCTTCCTCAGATGATGACTTCCTCCAGTGCCTCTCGTCGTCCGTACCGAACCATCTTCTCTTCACCCACAGCTCCCCGTCGTTCGCGTCGGTCCTCGCGTCCACCGCCCGGAACCCCATGTTCCTCACGCCGGGGACAGTGCGGCCGCTCTGCATCGTCACGCCGACGAACGCGTCGCATGCCCAGGCTGCCGTCGTCTGCGGCCGCCGGCACGGCGTGCGCCTCCGCGTGCGCAGCGGCGGGCACGACTACGAGGGCCTCTCCTACAGGTCGGTGCGACCCGGCGCGGCGTTCGCCGTGGTCGACCTCGCCGGCCTTCGCTCCGTGCGCGTCAGCCGGGACGGATCGCCGCCCACCGCGTGGGTGGACTCCGGCGCGACGCTCGGGGAGCTCTACCACGCCGTCGGGAAGGCGAGCGGCCGTCTGGCGTTTCCGGCGGGCCTGTGCCCGTCGGTGGGCGTCGGCGGGCACCTCAGCGGCGGCGGCTTCGGCATGCTCCTTCGCAAGCACGGCCTCGCCGCCGACCACGTCGTGGACGCCGTGCTAGTGGATGCCAAGGGCCGGCTCCTGGACAGGAGCTCCATGGGGCGCGACGTCTTCTGGGCCATCCGCGGCGGTGGCGCCGGCGGGAGCTTTGGCATCGTGCTCTCCTGGCGGGTGAGGCTCGTGCCCGTGCCGCCGACTGTCACGGTGTTCACCGTCGCCAAGTCAGTCGAGGAGGGCGCCATAGACATTCTCTCCACGTGGCAAGAGGTCGCCCCCGCTCTCCCCGAGGACCTGTTCGTGAGGGTGATCGTCCAGGGACAGGTGGCCACCTTCCAGTCCCAGTACCTAGGCACCTGCGACGCGCTCCTGCCCGTTGATGCGTAGCCGCTTCCCGGCGCTCGGCGTGAACCGGACGCACTGCAAGGAGATGACCTGGCTCCAGTCCGTAGCCTACGTCTACCTCGGCGCCGGTGCCACCGTGGATGACATCCTGAACCGGACCAGTACCGTGGACACTGTCTTCAGCAAGGCCACGTCCGACTACGTCCGGCGTGCCATCTCCAGGGACGTATGGGCGGAGATCTTCGCAAGATGGCTTGCGAGGCCAGACGCCGGGCTGATGATCTTGGATCCATACGGCGGCAAAATGAGTGACGTGCCAGAGTCGGCGACACCGTTCCCGCACCGTGGCGGCGTACTGTACAACGTCCAGTACATGAACTTTTGGGGGGCTGCCAGCGAGGAGGCGGCGCGGACAGGATGGGTCAAAGACGTGTACACGTTTATGGAGCCACACGTGAGCAAGAACCCGAGGGAGGCGTATGCGAACTACAGAGACCTTTGGCTCGGTGAGAACGACGTCGGCGCCCGTGGCATCAGGAGCTTCGAGGCCGGCAGGGTTTGGGGCGAGAAATATTACAAGGGTAACTTTAGGAGGCTCGCCATGGCAAAGCGTGAGATAGATCCCGAAGACTACTTCTGGAACGAGCAAAGCATTCCGCCACTTGGTGTCCAACTCATCTTGACGGATCGTAATGATTGATGTATTCATCTATTTTTACGCATTTTCTGTTGTACTAATTGTAACTAACTCTGTTGTCACGTGAAGAGCATCGACTCATGTGAGTACACTAATGGTGGTTAATGTCACCTCAAAGACTATGTAAATGCATTCCACACTTATATGTTCACGTTCCTAATTTATCCCTCCCCTTGACATTGAGATTCATGCTAAATTTTACAGCATATGCCCCTCCACCAGTTCCATCCATCCGTTCCTCATTCTTAAGTTCATGCCATTTTATCGAACACAGTAATATTTACTAGTACAAGCAAGTACGGATGAAAAATAGGGATATAGGACAGAGATTCTGAAAAAAGAAAAACATCCGGCCATTCATCCGTCCGGCCCTCTTGTAGTCCTTAATCTTTTTTCGGTGGGCGCCGGGGAGGGTGGGGGTGCTCCCGTCGCCCTCGGGGGGGGGGGGGGGGGGGGGGGAGCGAGAGGAGCACAAAGGGGTCTTTTTTCGGTCGGCAAGGACGTCCAACTCCCCTCGTGGGCATGTACAATGCTAGAGAAGGCATGCCTTCTCTTAGCTCTCCACATCATTTAGAGAAGACACAATATATAACTTGTGCAATGCATTATCTCTTATTGCTATCTCTAGCAATTAATAGAATTAACTATTTTTAGTAAAAAAATGGTTGACTAAGAGAAGGCATATGATACAATGGAGAAAAATAGTCTTCTCTTATTGCTAAGAGATCATCCCTTAGCTAAGGGAAGACAACCCTCTCTCTCTTGTTTCTCTCTCCTCCAACTAAGCAAAAATCCAACGTGGCGAGCATAAGGGAAGGCTGACGTCACCGCATTGTACGTGCCTCTTTGTTATGGTGGTTTTCAGTAGAAATTGAGTGTGTGAGATTGATGTCAGGGATATTTTTCTCGGTCCAGAATTCCAAAAGCTGACTGGAAATCTAAGCACCCTACGAGAAATGCTGATTCCGGTCAAAACAATTCAGGTGATCTGAATTTGAACTTTTATTCCAGGTAAAATAGGATAGGTGTGCTAATTCTACAAAAAGCATATTGTGGAGTGGTGGATATGCTTAATTGATGTTATGCAAGATCGTGTGGTTGAGTTTTCCAGCAATCCACAATATTTTTTTCGATTTGTAACCACGGCAGTTTCAGCGGCAGTGTGAACTGAAGGTCGAAAACATAAATACTACTCTTCTAAAACAGAAATAAAAAGTTATATCCAAAGAATGAACATATGGTTTCGGAAGTTTATCACACTGTTATAAAAGCCACACTCTGTGCACTGATAACAATGAGTATACACAGGGAGCAGATTTCCGTTCTATCCATCATAGTCACCATGAGCTTCTCAACTAGTAGACTCCATACATCAACTTAGTGGGATGATGACTGGTCAAGTCCGGCGTCCAAGTGGTAGTTTACATGCATTTTTTAAAAAGTGTCTCTCTGTTTCTCATATGAGTCACTGAGAGGGTTAGGAATCTCTGAACTTTCTTTGTGTGGCCTTGATGAAACTGTAAACATTAAGCTCAAGAATATTGCATCACTTCTGCTAGATTATTACCCCCGTTCCAAAATGTAGTATGTTTTGAAAAGTTGAGGTAGTTCTTGATATGTATTGACAAGTATTGAGAATGGTGAAAGCTAATCTAGCTACGGTGTTGGCACTTTCAAAGTAACAGAACAAGCTGACGGTGCATTTACATATAAACTGAAGAATAACTTGGCATTGTTTTTCAGTACGAATGAACTCTGTAGGAGTGGATGATTAAGTGTATGTCCACAGGCTTGTCATTGTGACCATCAAAGATTGAACCGATGGTTTCACAAGCCCATCAAACTAGCTGGGGTAAAAACCACACTCTATGCACTGATATACTCCCTCCATACCGGATTTCCATTCTATGCATCGTAGTCGCCATTGGCAAACTTGTCCTCGGCGAAGAACACGGCAATCACCTGCCTCCCTTGAAACCGCATCCAATGCAACATTCCCTTGGAATAGGCCGAGCTGTCGATATCCGCGTATTCCAGAAACACCTGTAACGGAATAATGCACAACAACAGCGTCAACCAAAAAAAAAGGTTGATTAATCTCCTTCCCCGTTGAGATATCCCATCTAAATATGTCAAACTAATAAATCAAGACTCATGTACGTACCTTGCCAACTCCGGCGACCGGAGCGCCGCTAGGGTCAGGCCGTGGCACCACGGTCCTCACCAGTTTACCACCGTGTCGTTGGCCTTCTTGCGTCACCCTCCGACAGAACTTCCGGTAACACTCGTCGTCTTCAAGTTCAAGCTGGTCCGGTGAAACCATGCGGTACAGGCATATCACCTTTGTGGTTCCATCTTCGTACACGGGTCTCTGCTTTAATCAGATCGACATTAGTCAGAAACTGATTCTAGCTGAGGAGGCACATAGCATATGAGCCCAGCTTGGACAGTAGGTGAAAAAGAAGAGGATGTGAATTAGTACTAGGAATTACCCGAGTAGAAGAAAATGGCTTGTAGTAGAGAAAATAGGAAAGTGGAGTGCCCTGCAGCGCGCACAAAAGTGTGGTTAAACTAACCATGATGTAGTAGTAATCAGTACTAGAACAATTAAAGGAATCAAGACATATCTTTTTTTAGGGAATAATCAAGCCATATATCTGACTATGATGTACCTATGCATACCTCTGGTGTTCTGCCGTACTCGTAGAGGATTGGAATCGGCTGAAAGATGCAAATTAGGAAGCCAAAATTAGGGAATCATGTTAGAGTACGATAATAGAAGAGTTCGACAGATTAAGCGAGCGAAATCCCTGGGAGTGGAACAAACGCAATCGACGGAAATTATATGCGCGGAATCAGCGGGGGGCGCGAACCTGCTGCTGGGAGCCGCCGTCAGCCGGCGGGGAGAGGTCGCCGTGGTTGGCCATGGGACGCGGTGGCGGTGGCGGCGGCGATTCCCTACTCACTTGCAGCTCCGTCGGATGGCGTGGGATTCGATTGCGCCGGGTTTGGAGACACGGGAATTTTGGGGCTGTCTGCAGATATATAAGGGCTCGTGAGGGGACGACCTACGGCGTCCGATCTCAGATGGGAGTCGGATTGGTTGGTTTTTTATCTCTCGGATACAGTGGCGCTGAACCGCCATCGATTTTAATCAATTCTTTTTTTTTAGCTCATCGATCAATCATGTTGGGCAGTGTTTTTTTTAAGCGAAGCATCAGAGACTCCGTTCTGTTGCGAGTTTTATTCCTTAATAAACTGGTTTACATTATTTGCTAAATCAGCAACAATAAATATTGGCGGATCCTCAACCTCCACGTTTTGAGGTCCACAAGCACATAGTCTTATACAAATAACATGGTCCACAAGCACACACAAATAAGTCCACAAGCACACACAAATTAAACTAGAGAGTTCACGAGTGAGAAAAGATCAAAGATAAAAACGAACTCGTGACTTAGCCCATGCAAATCCAGTGAGCAACCTAATAAACATCTTTCTCCCCCTTTGGCATCGAGACAACAAAAAGGAAGGAAAGATCATTCTAATCGCCCCAACCATGAACGGGATGAGGAGAAAGTTCGGGGTCCCAAGAGGCATTGACCCACGCAGGCTGGGGGACCGGTGACTTCCTCCTCAGACCACTGGCAGTTGTCACGAATCCACTCATCCCTGGGAGCAGTGACGGAGCTAGTGACTGGAGAGCAAGGAATGTGAGAACTGGCATGATACCCTTCTGGCGCTGAGCACTGTGACGCTGATCAACATAAGACTGGTACTCTCGATTCTGCAGAAAGCAAAAAGTCTTCTTCACCTTTCCTAGTAGCTTCTTGGCCCAAGACAACTACCTCTGAAGAGAAGGACCACCAGCACTAGAGCCACCATGAGTAGAAGAGGGACCACCAGCATCAGCACGAGCCTTCCGGAGAGCTTCTTCCTTTTCTTCTTGGGACCGAGGCTTATTGTGTTTGCTCACATGCAACTTCTTCTCCTCATGAATGGTGATGGCATCCTGAGAGAAGCGCGTGCCAGTCACCTCAAGCCACTTGGCATTGATGAGAGTCTGGATGTATGGAGCATAAGGGCAGGAGTGCTTATCAATGATGGCTTGCCAGATCTCAGTGTAGATGAAATGTATGACATCCAGCTTCCTGTCAGAGTCACGACGAAGGTAAGTCTGATACATGAGGTCAACCTGATAGGCATGAAACTGATCAAAGTTGCCGGCCTTTGGAGAGATGGTGTTCAAGTAGACCCTGCACATGATGTCATAGACCGTCTGGAGGTGATTCACAAAACCACAAGTGCCCCATCCTTCAATATAAAGAGGCTCCAAGACTTCGGGATTAGCAGCTTGGGCGGTATGAACACGCCATCCATTTGCCCCCTTGCCAGGCAGGATGGGATAGCCAAGGAGAGCAACAAACTTGGACCATTGGGCGGTAAGCAGCACACCATTAGTCATCCACTTCAAAATCCCTTCAGTAGAAGAACTCATATCCATGTGAAGAGTAGTGTAGAACTGAGCAATAGCATTCTCATCATAGTTCCGACGATGCTCCATGATCGGAATTAGCCCAAACCTTCTGCAAATGTCAAGAGCTTCACCAAAGTATGCATGCTTGTCTTCCATGTGAGCCATGTTGATGTATTTCTGAGGAGCAACGCCAAACTTGGTCTTGGTAGCATAAATTTCAGCAAAGATCTGTTCTTGACGACAGTTGTGGAGAGAGGATCCAAGCAATGACGGTCACGGGGAACAAGATAAGGATCCACACGCCTAAATGCAGAGTAGGCCTTCTGAGTCCACTTAGAGATCTTGGCCTTGGATTTGTCAGGCCCAGTGGCAGTGGACTTCTGGTAGGCAAGAACATGCCGCTTACCCTCAGCAGCAGCGACACGACGAGCAGCAGCAGACTTCTGACGGGCAGTGTGAGTGGATGGATGCAGAACCTCAACATCGTCTTCATCAATCTCAGGAGGAATATCAGAGGAAGGTCGACAGGTGCGCTTGCCTTTGCGGGTACCATCTTGCCCTGAGAAGAAAGCAAAAGAGTAGGGAGGGAAGGTGGGGTAAGTGCACAAGTTCGAAAGAAGACACAAAAGGAGATTGGAAAAATATAGTCAGGAAATTTTTTACTGGCACCGGAACTTCCGCTGAATCTTCGGAACTTACAGTGAAAATGGTCCACCGGAAGTTCCGGTCGTGGCTCACCGGAAGTTCCGGTGAGACCACGAACTGGGCGGTTCAAGCAGAAAATCCCATAGATCTAGATCTACTCGCACAAGTACGGATTTTCCATGAATGTATTGGACCAATCTACCCTAGTAAGATTCCCTAGGCCTACCAAGATCTCCCAACAATTTCTAGCCAAAGAACTAGCCTAGGCAAGGTGAGCCCTAACTCAAGCAATGGTGAGAAATCAAGATCTCCATTAATGGAGGGAGTTGAGGGCAAATACCGGAGTCCATGGCGGGATATCAAGGTGGGGAAGGTTCCCACGAAGGAGATCTGAGGAAGGGTGGTCGAAGACGGAGGGGCCGGAGCACCTCCGCGGAGTTGGCTTCACCGGTGGCTGCTCCAAATAAGAAGTGGGTCTTGGGGAAAAGAGGAAGAAGATCCCGTTTTCCCCAGGGCCCACTTTATATAGGACAGAGAGCCTCACTGGAAGTTCCGAGCCAGGTAGGAATTATCCAGGTCAGCAGCTGGTTCCTAAGAACAACGTGCTGATCGGAAGTTCTGGCAGCTAGCCGGAAGTTCCAGTGACGCCAGAAAAACTTTCTCGGGACAGGAAGATAACAAGGAAGAACTTGTGCAGGGAATAGAGAGGGCTTGAGGAAAGGAGAGGCTTGGATAGAGAGCTCAAACTGTGAAGAACCAAAAATAACAAAGACCAACCAAGCACAAAAACACAAGGAAAAACAAAACAAGAACACAAAAAGGTCGGTGGCCGAGGCCACCTTATATAAGAGTAAATGGCTTGACACCGCGAAGATATATCTTGGCTTCATTACCAACACTCATCATGAAGCTCAAATGGTCTCCTTTAGAGACTATAGAGTATGAAAACATTAATGTGCGCATAATAGGGATAATGTTTGTTCATGAGAAGAACTACACTCCCCCTAAATCCATGCCTACATCCAAACAAAGATACACATTGAGACATGGGTAGGCGTGCAAGGTACTCAAGCAACATTGCTTGAATCTATGATATTTAGCTCATGCCTTAACTCTCGGAACTTTGCTTCATCAAGAGGCTTCGTGAAAAGATCCGCGAGATTTTCCTTGGTGGGAACATACTCCAAAGAAATGTCTCCTCTTGCAACATGGCCCCGAATGAAATGATGACGAATCTCAATGTGCTTAGTCCAGTTGTGTTGCACAGGGTTGTGAGCAATAGCAATAGCACTCTCATTGTCATAGAGAAGTGGCACCTTGTCAAAAGAGAGTCCAAGATCCTTCAAGGTTTGCTTCATCCATAGCAATTAAGCACAACAACTCGCGGCGAAGATGTATTCAGCTTCAGCAGTGGACATAGATACACAATTTTGCTTCTTCGAGGACCAACACACCAAGGATCTTCCACCGACAGGCTCCGGAGGTTGACTTCCTTCCCACTTTGTCACCAGCCCAATCCGAGTCCGTGTATCCAATAAGGTCAAAGCTGGCTCCCTTGGGGTACCACAACCCAAAGTTTGGGGTATGAACCAAATATAGAAAGATTCTCTTGACCGCCACCATGTGGCTTTCTTTTGGTGCGGCTTGGAATCTTGCACACATACCCACACTCAACATAATATCTGATCAAGATGCACAAAGATAGAGCAAAGAACCAATCATAGAGCGATAGAGTTTTTGATCCACATCCTTACCCTTGGTATCGAGATCAAGATTAACCTTAGTTGGCATGAGAGTCTTGGCACCTTTGACTTGATCAAACTTTAACTTCTTGAGCATGTCTTGGATGTATTTGGCTTGGTTGATGAAAGTCCCTTTCCTCAATTGCTTGACTTCAAACCCAAGGAAAAACTTCAACTCTCCCATCATGGACATCTCGAAGCGATCGGTCATGAGCTTGGCAAAATCCTCATTAAAAGCTTTGTTAATAAACCCAAAGATAATGTCATCAACATAGATTTGGCATACGAACAAGTGGCCTCCAACTTTCTTAGTAAAAAGAGTGGGATCAATGAGGCCCACTTCGAAGCCACGGTCCAACAAGAGCTCTCTAAGGAAATCATACCATGCACGTGGGGCTTGTTTGAGGCCATAGAGTGCCTTATTGAGCTTGTAGACATGGTTCGGGAAAAGTGGATCCTCAAAGCCCGGAGGTTGCTTGACGTATACCAACTCTTTCAAGGGACCATTAAGAAAAGCACTCTTAACATCCTTTTGATGCAACTTGAAGTTATGATGAGTAGCAAAAGAAAGAAGCATACGAATGGATTCAAGGCGAGCAACGGGGGCATAAGTCTCAGCATAGTCGATGCCCTCAACATGTGAGTATCCTTGGGGAACTAACCTTGCCTTGTTGCGCACAACTATCCCATTCGCATCACACTTGTTCTTGAAAACCCATTTGGTACCGATGACGTTTTGACAATCTTTGGGCCGCTCAACCAAGGTCCATACTTTCCTCTTGAAGTTGTGAAGTTATTTGTTCATAGCGTCAAGCCAATCATCATCTTCAAGAGCCTCGAAGACTTTCTGTGGTTCCACAAGAGAGATAAAAGCATGGTGAGAGCTAAAGGAGGATAATTGCCTCCTAGTAGTCGAACCTTTATTGAAATCTCCATAAACATTATGAAGGATATGGCCATCTCGAACGAGCTTGGCAAGACGATAGGCTTGACGGTGGGCTTGTGCTTCAACACGAGATTCTTTAGAAACCACTTGGTCATTGCCACCATTGGATTTCCCGCCTTGACTATAAGCACGAACACGAGGATCATCTTCATCAATTTCCACTTCGGGAGAGTCATCATTTGGAGTAGAGCCTTGATTATCATTAGCTTGCCCTTCATCTTGACGAGCTTGACCTTGGGAAGAGCCTTGAGAAGGAAGCCCATCTTGGGGAGGTGGATGTTGTTGATGAAGAGCTTGATCTTGGGAGGTGCCTTGATGAGGAGCCCCATCTTGGGGAGGTTAATGTTGTTGTTGGTGAAGAGCTTGGCCTTGAGAGTCATGAGCATGAGGAGCATCAGAAGAGCTTGAGGGAGCTTGTGCCAAAATAGTAGGTCCTTGAGAGGTAAGATTATCTTATGAAAGTGAGAGCTCCACTTGAGTAGAGCTTTGTCCTTCTCCTTCGTCCACAAGGGGATACTCAATGGGGAGGTGGAAACCCACACCCATTCTTATTATGGCCTTAGGAGGAATTTCATCACTTGGATCACGAACACCGTCTTGCCTAACAAAGGGACTCATGGAATTCATCAAACTTCACATTGATCGTCTCTTCAACTCTTCCATTGGCTTTGTTGTAGACTCTATAAGCATGGGACTGATTTGAGTATCCGACAAAAATTCCTTCTTGAGCCTTGGATTCAAACTTGGACAAACGAACTCCTTTATTGAGAATATAGAACTTGCAACCAAACACTCGAAAGTATCTAACATTTGGCTTTTTCCCGGTGAGCAGATCATAGGGGGTCTTGTTCTTTTTCTTGCGAAGGTAGAGCCGGTTGGTTGCATGACAAGCGGTGGAGATGGCCTCGGCCCAAAAGTTGTATGGAGACTTGAATTCAGCTAACATATACCGAGACGTATCCATCAAAGTGCGATTCTTCCTTTTGGCAACACCATTCTGTTGAGGGGTATAGGGAGTGGAGTATTGATGCTTGATTCCTTCATCACTAAGAAACTCATCCAAGGTATAGTTATTGAACTCGGTGCCATTGTCACTTAGAATGGAGAGAATGGTTGCATTGCGTTTAAATTGAACTTCATTGGCAAAATCGATGAAGGTTTGTTGAGTCTCACTCTTGCACTTGAAGAAGAACACCCAAGTGTATCTTGAGAAATCATCCACAATCACCAAGCAATACTTCTTGCCTCCAAGACTATCATGAGAAGGAGGGCCAAAGAGGTCCATGTGCAAGAGATCCAAGCATATTTCCGTGGTGATTTGATTGAGCACTTTGTGAGGAGTCTCATGCATCTTCCCTTCAATACAAGCCCTACAAACACGATCTTTGGCAAAAGAAACATCGTTAAGACCAAGGATGTGGCCCTCGGAGTGGAGTCTTTGCAAAGTTCTCATGTTAACATGGGCTAGGCGGAGATGCCACAACCAGCCCTTGTCGGATTTAGCATAGAGACATAGAGCATGAGGAGTAGTGGTCCCCGAAAAGTCCACCACATACAAGTCATGCTCTATATACCCTACAAAAGCCACCTTGAGATACTTGCTCCACATGAGGACCACAGAGTGCTCATTAAAGAAAGAAGAGAGACCCATAATGGCAAGAGCACGAACGGAAAGTAAATTGTAACCAAGCGTTTTGACAAGCATGACGTCAACCAAGGATACATCTGGGATTACCACCACTTTGCCAAAACCCAAAACCTGAGAACTTGTTTTATCACCGTAGGAGACCATGGTGTTGGCAATATTTGGCCTTATCTCCGTCATGATAGACTTTCTTTCGGTCATATGACTTGTGGCACCACTATCAAGCACCCATTTTGATCCACCGGAAGCATAGTCCTACAAGAAAATCAAGCTTTGGTTTTAGGTACCCATTTTGCAATGGGTCCCCTTTTGTTAGTAACAAGAGCCTTTGGCACCCAAATGGCCCAATGATAATCATGCGTGTAAGAAGTTCCAACATATCTAGCATATACATGACCATCATAAGACTTGCAAAGAATATAAGAGGGATTGTTCTTTCCGGCAAAGTTGTCACTTTGCAAGATGGTTGGACCATTAGAAGGTCCTTGGGTCATGCCCTTGTTCTTTTTCTTCTTCTTATTCTTCCTCTTCCTCTTCTTATTCTTCTTCTTCTTCTTGTTAGTCTTGGCAAGTTGATCCTTCAACGCCTTGTTCTCCTTAATAAGATACTCATGCTTGCAACAAGGGTTAGGAGTGATAGACAAGTCTATATTTCGCACAGCGGAAGACTTAGCATGTTCACAAGTTAGTTGAGTTTGAAGTTGTTCATGGGCTTCGAAAAGACTTGAGAATTTGCTATCCAATGCTTTGTGTTCCTCTTTGAGTTTCTCAAGATCTTCTTAAGTCCTATCATGACCAACCCCAAACTCAACTTTTTCTTTCTTAAGCACCTTAACCAAAGCAAGAGCATGATCACGTTCTTTAATTAGGGAGGACATGGTGTTGTTATGGTCATCAACAAGTTTATACACACTTTCCTCAAGATTAATTCTCATATTTTGTTCATCCTCAAGACTTTGAGTGAGAGAAGCAATTTCATCGGCGGTATCTCTTTCATTTTTACTTAACAAGTCAAGAAGTTCTTCCTTTTCATCTAAAGCATCCCTAGAATTGTCAAGTTGTGCAAGCAAGGAATCAAAGCAAGTTTTAGTTTATCCAAGGTAGCAATAAACTCACACATGTTTATCATCTCTTTCTTTATCTCTAGACCAACAAGATCAAGAGAAGAAGGCTCACTAGAGATGGGTTGAGGAGTGGGTTTAGATGTTACCTCGATGGCCTTGGCCATGAGACACTTTTGGTTGGAGGAGATGACGTTCTCATTAGGTGAGTCGAAGAGGGACAATCGTGGAGTAGAGGTAGTAGCAATAGCAGCAACTCCCACAATATCTCCACCTTGGACTTCATCATCATCATCTTCTTCTTCATTCGTGCCCTAAAGGTATTCTTCATGGACCACTATAGCTCTTTCCTTGTTGGCAACATTCTTGATGACGTAGTTCTTGTTCAAAGGATGAGGAGGCCTTGACTTGATCTTGCGAATGAGACGACCACCATTGTCTTCATGGTTCTCAAAGGGACACTTGGCCACAAAGTGACTCTTGTCGTTGCAATTGTAGCATGACCTTGCCTTGGGAGACTTGTTGGGTGAGTTGAATCTTGAGTTGTCCCTTGACCTTGACTTGAGCCCGGACTTGTTCCAAAAGGCCCTTGAAGCGAGAGCAATATGTTCGTTGAAAGCACACTTGAGGTCCTCTTGAGACCACTCACTTGATGTATCATCATCATCATCATCATCATCAACTTCAATAGCCTTGGCCTTCAAAGCAAGATTCACTTTTGTTGATCCAATGCCCCTAGCACAGGTAGTCCCTGGATCATTGTAGAGGCCTGAACCCAATAAGGTACAAGTACGTGTGTTTACAGTGATAGTCCCTGGATCGAATAGCTAGCACCCACAGTTTAAGATGTAATATCAAGAAACAAAGGTCATATTACAACTCATAATCAGGAATGAAATAGTTCATTACAACTTACATACCTCATATGGCTATCTTATTACAAAGCAGCAGATATATCTATAAGCATGGAGTCCTTCATCTTCATGTGCCACAGGCAATCATGTTGGTTGTAGACTTGTAATCCCTACTCAACACACTTCACTAACAACAAACAAACCTACAACATAATAAGTTATAGCCACAAGGGTCAATACATTTGAATTGTATTGGCAAGTGATATCATATTGATATGGAGGATCTAACATATACATGAATATATGGCTAAGTGGAGTTTTGGCTGGCCTTTGCATAAAATAAATTTTTACTATCCTTTGTTTCTCTTTTTGAAAACACTTTACCAAACAATGGCACACTGGAGTCACACCAGGTGCTACCCTTGTTCACCCAACAAGTTTTAACTTAGAGAAATTGGGATGAGGAGATTCTTGATCATTTCAATGTCTTTGATGCTCAAAATTTCCATTACCGGGGACACGGCTAAGTACTTAGGTTTTACCCTCTCGAGAGGTGGTGCACTTTCCCCACAAGACTCGACATGCATCAAGACGGGACTTTTCAGAAGCAATCCCTCAGACCACCATGGACGCGTTCCATCCTATCATCACTACCACCAACTGTCCATCTGGCTGATTTCTTGCAACCTAGTTGGTCAAGGCAGAGCCCATATGCCATGTGGTTGCACTGGAAGCTTTTCAACACTAAACATCTCAAATCTCTTTGTTCCTGGGTGGCCATCCACAAGTGATATACACAAGGTAAACCATAGACATGGGCCTTGTGTAACCACTCAACACAAACCATTCTTTCCATTCCACCCAGGTGTTTCATTAACAAGTGGTTTTCTTAGTCAAAAACATATAGGCATAATGTTTCCATAAGGTCATAACATGAATTCCCACCCTTGAATTTCTAATATCTAGGATAAGCATACTGGTGTAACATGTCTCTTAACTTAGGAAGATTCCTACCAAGATATATTCTATAGGATCTACTATAGCATAGCATTATACAAAATAGTCCTACCATGCATACAAAAATATCACTAATGCAATATTGAAAATATAGGACTTTTTATGACCAAAGTATCACTTGACTTTTTAGTATAAAATCTAGGCATTCTCCTTGATCTTGCAATCTCACACTCTTCAAAGTTCACTACATCACAATCAAGCAAAGCACACATTCAAAACTAGCACACAAACAAATAACAAAACAAAACAAGAAAAACAAAGAAATGCATGCAAGCATGCAAAAGGTTATTTTATTGAGAAAGTGCTCTCTAACAAGGTTCTAAACATTTCAAAACACCTACTGGTCCTTTTTATAAAAGTGGAAATTCCATTGGGACCAAGTTAGTGAAATTTGGTTATTTAAATCATTTTTGTTTTATTAGAAATGCCTTTATTTAAAGGAATAATTCCTAGCTTCAACAATTTTTTTTAATTTCAAGTGTTAGTGTTTATGGTCAGAGGGTTCAAAACAAAACCATTTGCAAAAGGTTTCACTCAAAAATAATTCTTAGAATAATTTTTATACTCAAAATAGCCCTAAACAAGTCTCTGCATAAAACTCTAATTTTTCAGAAGAAAATGACTAAATTAATGCCATAGCTGCAAAGGAATCATTTTTCTAAATCCATTGATAAAACATTTGTAATTTTTGGACAAACAGAACAAAAGTTATCGATTTTACAAGTTCAAACATCTAATAGATCAAATTCTGGATTTTAAATCAAAAGCCTGGTCACGTGGCGCTGTCTGACTGGCTCGTACCACTTCGCATGGATCACGCATCGTGGTCCGTTATATCTAACTGAATCGCACGGCTCAGATCTGAGCTTACCGCTTCGCCTAGCTTCTAATCGTAGCCACTGGATCTAGATCTAGTGGATCACATCTACTCGACCCTAAACTAGCGGTGCCCATGGCAAGCACGGCGACGACACGCCAGATGGTGACACTCCGGTGAGGCTAGAGGGAAAGGGAGGGGGTACATAGGCTCACCAGGGTCGCAGGGATGTGGCAATGCTCAATGTGGTCATGGGCGAGGCTAGGAGCACGGGTGGGGCGGCGATTCCTCGTCGGAGTTGCGGTCGTCGTCGGGAGCGCTCAGATGTTGATAGAGGCGAGCCCATATGCCACGAACTAGTGAATGGTGAGGGTCGGAAGAAGCGCAAGATGATGGAGAGTATGCAATCAAGAACTAGAGGGCAAGGCGCGCACGAGACTCACCGAATATCGTCGCCGGAGTTGCACTCGGCGTCGGTCGCTTGGAGGTGATGTTGTTGCCGAGCGTCTGGTGTACAAGAAGGCAAGAGGCTAGTGTCAGTAGATGCGCACGTCGATGGCGAGCAAGATAGCATGAACCAGAGGGTAGGAGGAGGTCTGTTCTCACCGGAATTGTGGCCGGAGTGCATCAGTGCTACGACGACACGAGCTCGATTACGGGCAGCCTGGGGGCTCTCTAGTGAGGGGAAATGAGGGGAAACAGAGAGGAGGGAGGGGTGGTTAATAGGGCGAGGTCGGTGCACAGAATCACGCGCGCAGTTATACGAATTTAAGCGAATCAATTCCATGTAGAAACGGCAGAGAGAGGGGGCGTGTTCAACGCGCGGGAGACAATGATGCTGAGGTGGCAGTGGGGCCGGCTGGTCAGTGGGGATGTGGGTGGACGCACGGGTGAGAAAATAAGCAGAGGGGAGAGGGGGTGGTCGGGTGGGCTAGATGGGTTGTGTTGGGCCAGGGTTGCTGGGCCGTGATAGTTTCCCTTTTTTTCCTTCAAATGTTTTTCCTGTTCTATTTCTGTTTTCTGTTTTTATTCAAATCAATTTGATTTTAACTCCAAATTGATTCAAATCTTTACCAAACCTTTCGGAATATTTCACACATAAGATAATTTGGTTATTTAGTCCATTTTCAAATATTTTTCATGATTTATTAATCATTTAAATTTGAGTGTTGCACCTTGGCATTTATTTAAATAAAATTTGAATATGGTTCATAATCCCATATAATTTTATTTAATAAACTTTTATCCCTTTATATTATTTAATAAACTTTTATTCCATTTACTTATGGATTTGGCCATGGTTTAAATTGTCTTGGTAATTATTCTTATTTATTTATTTCTTTCTTTGTCTTATAAAATTCATATCTTTTTATTTATAGTTCCAAAATTAGTGATTCCAATTTGTATAATTTTATTTAATATTTATTTATATTTTTTAAATCCTTTTAGAATTACTTTGTTCACAATTTTTGGTATGGATTTTAGCTATGATCTTTATTAGCCTTGGAATATTTTCTTTTATCTTATAAAAACCATAAGTTTTTATCCACGGCTCCAAATGGAGTGAAACCAATTCCCATGGTTTTATAATATTTTTCTTACCATTTATTGAACAGTTAGGAATGTTTGTTGCTAAACTTTTATATGGAACAAAGCCATAGTCTTGGAGTGATCTTGATGATGATTTGTTTTATTAGGGTTTAGGTTTTTGGTTTAACTTTTCCAAGTGCTCAAAATCAAGATACATTCTATGCATGGATGCATTTGATTTGTTTAAAAAAATTGTTGCTTTTTCATTCAAATTTTTGTTCAAATAAGGTTTTGATGTTTCCATTTAGAAGCAAAAGTTTCTTCCCCCCTAAATTTCAACATTTGTTTCTTTTGTTTGTTTATTTTTCACATTTCAAAATTTGGAAAAGTTTGGGATGTGACAGACTACCACCGTTAAAAGGAATCTCATCCTGAGATTCGGGAAGGCTGGGAACAACAAGTTGGTTTCAGGACAGCTAGGGTATTACCACCCTTAAAAGGATTTTAACTAGATTGCATCTTGGCTTACTTGGTGTCTTGATGTAACTTCTCTGGAAAGTTGTTTGCATATTGTGCTTTGTTACCACATTTGAAACATGTGACCAGGTTGAGGTCCCTCACAGGTTTTCTTGTCTTGTTCTTCTCCTTTGCTGGACAATTTGATGCATAATGGCCTATCTCTTTGCATTTGTGGCACTTCACCTGGCTAATATCCCTCTTTATCCTTGGTATCACTATCTCTTGTTTCTTTCCTTGGCCCTTCTTCTTTTTGGGTCTCTCCAAGGCTAGGAGGTATCTTAGTTCATGTTCTTCATATTTTACCATAAATGTAGGAAAACTTCCTCGGTTCTTAGAATGGTTCCTAGGATAACACCCACGTTTCCTCTTTTTCTCACCAAAGTTGGTTACCTTGTATGGAGGTGCATACTGGGATTTGACTCTGTCTTCATCACTCTTGGTGGAAGTTGTACCTTCATGGATGTTTCCAAAGACTTGATGTATTCCATCTTTAGCTTGATGTTTCATCAGTTGAACTATAGGATAGATATGGAATTGGACAAGGACATGATCATTTCCTTCACACAGGAAACAAGTAACTTGAGATGTGGGGCATTGTCTAGCTGGATGGTTCTCATCACAATTTGGGCACTGATCAATGTGCTCTTTATAAGTGTGTCCTATGTCTCCACAGATTTTGCAGGCTTGAGTTATTCCCACAATATCATATTTGAAATCATTGTTGTCACAATCTCTTTGGGAAGGGTTGCTTCTCATGTTGATCATATGATTGGTCATCCTTTGCAACAATTGGGATTGGGATCCCAAGAACTTTAGCATGGTTGGGTCCAACTCAATGTCGTTGTGGTTGTTGGCTAAAAACTGGGGGTTCACTTGATTCAACTTAGCTTGGGTTGCTAGCAGTTGTACTTTCATGTGCATCTCTAGGTTATTGTTGTCACCATACTTGATGTTGGAGATGTGGTCTTGTCGGGTGGATAACCCCCGGTAGGGTCATAAGGGGTAAAACATTGCCGAGCTTGGCTTATGCCGAGCCAAATAAATCTCAGGCCAGGTAACAACAGCTAGGTAAGAAGGTCGTGTGTGGCCGACATAAGAATTATGTCGGGCCATATAAGACAAGTTGGTTTACCTTGCAGTAAGCAACGAGCCGAATCTTACGAGGGAAGGTCGAGTCAGAAATGGCGCATGGCAGCTTTCCGAGTAAGGTTTAGGAGGGACCATGGTAAAGCACGGTCAAAAGAGAAGGGCGGCGCCGGGTGACACAAAAGGAGCCGGGTGACGCCCAAAGCAAGGGCTGACGTACAAATTCATGGTATGACGCCAAAAAAGCTGGAGGCTACGTACGAGAAGACCGTTAGCTGTATGGCTTTGTGAAATGCGTCAAGGGGCTCAGGGCTAGCCCATGACCCGGACCGCACAGTAAGGACCAAGATCCAAACAGTAACCCTAGAACCCAAAGGGATGTAACCTAGCTGGCCATCGTCTATATAAGGATGGGAATAACTAGGGTTTAAGGAGGTTGGACCAAGTAGGAAACTAGTTCCCAAAGGCTATGCTCAAACAGCTCAAGGAGCACTTGTAAAACTTCTTGGATCAATAGAAATCCTAAGGGTGGAGAGTTCATCTTGTTCTTCGTACGCGGCTAGACCGTGCACTCCCTCCCCAGTTACCACAAGCGTCCATTCGGCCCCCAACTTAAGCCTACCCATGGAATCTGCCATGACACCACCACGACATTTAGCGCCCACCGTGGGGCAGAAGCAGGCGCTTGCTGGATTTTTCATCCGGACGAGAAACATCATCACCAAGACGGGCGAGCACGTCTATTCGAACCTCATCCAGAGGTCCGGGGCACTCAACTTCGTCAGCGACAATGCAGGTTGCTTCGGGACCAAGCCGTTCCCAAGGGGCGGTTGCTTCATCGAGTTCGGCGAGCACCAGGTCTACTTCGCGGTGCGCGTGGAGCGCGCATACCCGGAGCACGCCATCCTTGTTTGGGATATGCTATATGGGTATCATCATAGCATGTCTCTAATCCGGATAACCCAGGTGGCCCATAGTTGGTAGAAAGGCCCATGGCCTGCTGGGCGTCCCAGTTAGATGGATCCAGAAGGGAGGCCCATGCGGATAAAGGAAGGCTACGGAGGAGTCACCGACGTACCCAGAGCCTTGGAGTGCAAGACACGTTAGACTAATTGTAGGCTGTGTAGGACTCTGTAACCTGTCTGGCTAGGACTTTCCCTGTAACCCTAGGATCTAGGAGCCTTTAGGGCATAACCTAGACCAATGGGAGCCTTTAGGGCATAACCTAGACCAATCAACTCATACCTTGCACAGCGAACCGATCCCCGTAACTCGGCGTATTGCCATTATAGTGATTTATAGCAGGAGTAGGATTCTGCCACCGTTGTGGGATCTGAACCTGGGTAAGCTATGTTACCTCGTACCCGCCAACCTTCCGCCTTACCCCACGTCTCTAAACACGCTCTGTGAGGACCCCTCCATGGCGTACTCGTCGGCAATACCATGACAGTTGGAGCCCACCGTGGGGCAAGAGGCGCTTCAGGCTCTACAATGGGCTAGGTCCAAGCTCTTCGCAGGAATCGGCGAAACCGTAGCCATCAGCCGTGTTCTCCTCTCTGGCAATGTTATGACCATACCTCCCGATGAGTTCTGGATCCCGGTGAATACGAGCCCCACCTGCTGCTCGATCGTCCCAATCGGGGACATCCACCTCTTCATCGGTGAAACCGACTCGGGCACTAGTTCCCTCGAAGTCGGAGGAGCGTCAATACCCGCACGGACCGCCTACGGGAAGGATACATTCACGAAAGGATCAAAGTCGGATCTCTGTTCAGAGTTTGCCGGTAAAGATCAGAAAAATTCAAGGCCCACCCAAACCGCCATGTGTAGGATATAATGGTGGAAGATCGCTGCAAGTCCATCGGCTTTGCCTATGCGTCTGGACAACAAAGATCCAAGTTCATCGGCGTGGTGACTATCTCCGATCTGGCGCATTCGTTCAGAGAGAGGGTAAAAACCCCTGCGATTACCTAGCCAGGTGGCTCCGTATACGGGCTGACCTAGCGCATTACCCCAATGATGATGCCATGTATCACTTTGTGGAAGGACTGGACCACGGTACACTTCTCCGACATACGCTAAGGCGGCAGCAGGCCGCAGGTCTCCTCACTTTCGAAGGCATGGTGAACACCGTCAACAACTACACGACAGCTGAGGAGGCAGCTCAGATAGCGCTCGCACTCTTAGACGGCGCCCCTCCGCCTTAGCCACCACCACCATCGCCTCTGGTCGTCGTCGCTGCGGCCACACCACCACCTCTAGTCATCATCGCTGCTGTCGCACCACCACCGCCCATCATCGAGGAAGCCCCGACACCCTCCAACTCCATTCTTGACGCGCTCTAAGCCGACATCAGCGCTGACTCGGAGAATAGACTTCAGTCCGGAGGAGCTAGACTCTGCTATGCAGGAGATGGAGGAGGATTTCAAACGCGACGAGCAGGCCGACAAAGCCGTCACGTCCCGAGAGGTGTTCGTCGCCATTGGGACCGTGATGGAGGAAGATCAACCCGGACAAGATTCGCCTAAAGAGCTAGATAAGGGGAAGGGACCACCTGTTGCTGACGTCAATGACCGCACAAAGGCCATGCCCCCTCCGCCTGACCTAGTGCAGCAGCCGCAAGAACTCAACGTCGGTCCGAGTAACAACAACACCGCAAACCGGCCGCCTCCGGCATCTACGTCAGCTGCCGCCCTAGTCACTGCAGCTGATAGAGTGCTGTACGACAACCTACTCGTCGAGCCCATGACCGTGGCTCATATTTGGAACGTAGTCCAGCTTGACGAGAAGCGCCAGCAGCTGCTGGAGGAAGCGCAGGCCATCACGGAGCAAGGCACAAAGCTGGACCGAGATCTGGACAACGCGCAGAAGTCAATAGAGAAAGATAGAGCCATGGAGGCCGTGTACAAGACTCTGCTCCAGCACCAGAAGGCTAAGAAAGCTCCGGCTTGCATCATCAACGATCCTTGTGTATGGAGGAACCTAGGGTGGGCTCCCTCCAAGCCGCCACAAGCAAAGCCATACATTGACAGCGAAGGCAGGCAGGTCATGCCCACTTCTATTCTCAACCTCGTTGTTGCCAAGACCCTTCTGGAGCAGGATAGGCACCCGCAGCTGTGGAAAAGGTCTATGACCTTGTGGCAAAGGCGGTGAAATAGCAGGAAAAGGCCACCTCTCAGAGGCTTGAGTCCGACCCAACGTTTTGCTAGTCTAGCATCCCTAAGCCACCAAGGGACCGATCTCCTCATGATGTCGGGTCCCAAACGGGTTCATCAGAACAAAGACGGAGGGATGTGCGCAACAGGAAGGACACTATCCCCATATCCTCCGACCATGGAGGCAAGGCTCATCCTTGTCACCCATCTCCACCGCCCCGCTCTCCCCGACATCGCGAAGACCCCAAGCATCACCATCGCATGGACATGCCTCCGCCAAGGCAAAGCGGCATTGTCATCCGCGACAACGCGGAGCAGCCCCCATCATGATGGAGAGAGCAACCAAGGACACAAGAGTAGGTCGCGCCATGACCCTCCGCGTCCGACAAGAAACCACGACAAGCATGAAGCGTCGCATGAGGGTAATAACAACAAGGCTAACCCACCGCCACCTCCACCTCCATCGCCCCTAGCAGCCACCATGGCGGAGGAGGCCCACGTCGTTCTCCCATCCCTTCCCCTGGCGGCAAGAAGAAAAGAGAAAGCCCGGAGCTATACGATGCACGTTCATGCTTGGACAAGATTCACGAGGCCCGTGAAGGACAATACCTGGGACCACGTTGCTTTGGACCAATAATACGGATCGCAACTTACCCCAAGAGTTTTTGGATTGACAAGACCATCAAGCCCTATGACGGCACTGCCAAGCCAGCTACATGGTTTCAGGATTACAGCAACATGGTAGAGATCACGGGGGAAACCCCAACGTCACCGTCAAGTACCTCCCACTAATGCTGGCGGGCACGTCCCGACAATGGATTGATGACTTTCCAAAGAAATCCATCTGCAACTGGTTGGACATGCGAGAAGCGTTCACCAAGAACTTCGAGGGTATGTATAAGTGTCCCTACACTGTTGGCGATCTACAGTGGTGCATGCAGGAGAAAGACGAGTCATCTCACGCCTACCTCTCTCGCTGGATGGATATGAAGAATTCCTGTGTAGGAGTGCACGCTCAGACCGCCATGGCCGCCTTCATCGATGGGTTGGAGAAAGGTACGTTGCTCCTGTTGGGAATATGCCCTAGAGGCAATCATGTATGATGATATTTCCCATTGTATTCATAAAGTTATTAAGTAGTCCTTGTATGAACATCTGATGTGTATCACTGAATATGTGATTCGGTTGTGGAACTATGCATTCATGTTGTTTATACTAAATATCCTTGGTCATTGAGGTTGTGCTGGACACACAACTTAGACCAATGTGAAAGTTGGCTTGATGACTCGGTTCCACTTGTCATGGGCATGGAGATGCTATTCCAACTTACACAGATTCGGCTAAAGAGTTTAGCGAGTCGGATTGACCCATATTGAGGTACAACGAACTAGTTGTCATTTGTATATCTCAATCAATGTAATCCTTAGACCTGAGGTTGTTGCATAGTCCGAGTTGAGGATCACCGACTTAGGTTCTGTCAAACGCTGATCCGTAACTGGGCAGTTATAAAGGCAGGGTTCGGGTCGACTGAGAATCAAGCTGCGTGATGTGGATAACCAAGATGGGATTTTGCCCCTCCACTCGGAGAGATATTCTCTGGGCCCTCTCGTGAGATATGATTCGGAAAGCATGGCCATGCACGACTCGGTTAAGTGTTAACCGAGGCGATCGTCTAAGAGTTAGTCGGGTGAATCACTTATCTCGGATCGAGAAGAGAGTCGGACTATTTAAGGGATGACATATATTCGCCTATAGTCTGACAAGGTATATCGTGAGGCAAAAGGGACTCAGACGTAAGTCACATTGGAAAGGCAAGTCATCATGACTCTTTGGTACTTGGGAATCGGCATGTTCTGCTAGGAGCCGATGCCGATTGATCGATTGTGAGTCGGACTCTAATCGTGTCCAAGTAACCATGAGCCTGCGGGGTCACACACTTAAGAGCGGGAGCAAGTTCGGATTGGATCCGAATCTGTAATCTGGTTGGGTTGGACCTAAACCAGATTAGGACTGAGTTAGTGAGTTGGACTCACGGTGACTAGTGTTATATGGGCTTTAGTGAATGGGTCGCGTGATCCGAGCCCACGTTCACTCCCTATATATAGTGGAGCACAGTAACCCAGAAAGGTTAATCGTTGTTCGGTTAGGTCATTCCATGTGTTGGAAACCCTAGCTCCACAGCAGTCCAGCCGCCGTAACGAACCTAGCAGTTCGCCGCCGGCGCTCCTCCTTGTACGTGTGGATACCAGCAGAGGTGCTGTGCGATCAGCACTAGGACGATCGGATCGTGAGGACTGCACTGCATCAGCCGACGCGCTTCATCAGTAATCCGCAACCGCGCGTCTAGTGGTAAACCTCGTGCCCTTCTACCTCAGCTAGGTCTTGGGATCACCACGTTAGAGGAAAAAGTTTTGTTTTATCTCTGCGTGGCCCAACAGTGGTATCAGAGCGATAGCTTCTGATTTTAGGCTCGAGATCACGCATATGTGATATGCGGTAGGCTATAGATGAGATCTATGTGCTGTTTTGGTGGTCGATCTATGAGATAGATCGGTTTTGTATGAAGTTGATTGGATCAACTGTACTCGGGGAATGGTAGATCTGATTTCCGTGATCATACTGCTGAGGTCGTGGAACGACATACCCCTACCGGTCGGCTTCCGCCATCGGGGTAGACTGTGACACGTAAATCCAGAAGCGGTGATCGAAGATCAAAGAGTTTGATCGAATCGGAACGATGGTCGGAATCCATGTCCGGATCGTAGATGAGATCTACGTTTTCGGAAAAATCGTTGAGCGCTGCCCGCACCCGCGAGGGGCGCTGCCCCTTCGATCCCCGCCCGCTATCCGGCTAGCGGGACCGCCGGCTTCGCCCTGTCGTAGCGCCTTAGATGTCGTTGCGAGTTTCACAACGCCGGTAGATATTGTATCTATGCATAACTTGTTTTTGCAGGAAGTTGTGAATGGTATGGTTCATGTGCATGTGATGTATGTGTGTAATCCATACGTGATCTGCGAATCACGGTTTTTGTCAGCCGGCTGGAGCCTAGGTGCTGTCATTTTATTGTATAACGACCTGCGTGTCGGATTCTCTATGTAATTTACTTTACTAAGCTAATGTAGCTGTTTGGAGAACCCGGAAGGCATGCAAGGCGTTGTACATGTCGGCGACATGGTGTAAGACAACAAATGACAAGAGTTGGCACGAGTCGAATTACAGGCTTTGTGGAGATGGAGATCGCCATACCATTTCACATTATAATTGCTTTATTTTGTGTTATTGTTATGTCTCTGTTTTACCTCTATTAGATAGTCGGTAAAATTTAATCCCTCAAAGAAGGTCTAGTCGGTTTTCCCGCCAGTGTTTGCACCATCACAAGTTGGACATTTTTGGTAGTGGGCTCATAAAATTGAGGTGCTGCCAATTCTTTCCAACTAGGTGGGTTCGAGTCGGACTCTTACTGCAGAAACACTCGGTAAGCTAGACGGGTCTATCACAACGGTTGTGGGACTTGGGGAAAAGTCGGATGGGAGCCGGGGCATGTGATGCCACCCGTCCAACAGGAGTCGCATGAGATGCGATTGACAAGAAGTTGTCTACCTAGATCACTTGGCGGCTAGCGGTGATGCTAAAGCTCACTAGCCGACTTGCTTATTTAGGATCCTGAATCACTAAGTAACCATCGGAGGGGTGTTGGTTCTAGTGGGAGCATAAAATATTAAAATGTTTAATATGCTTGCTCTTTTATGAATACATGTCTTAAGTGTTTTGCATATTTTCTGTTGTAGATCATGGCACCAAGTAGCAGTCACTCTCAGATATCCGGTTTTGCGTTGAGAACCATTCTTGAGAAAGATAAACTGAACGACACTAATTTTACCAACTGGTATCGAAATCTGAGAATTGTTCTCAAACAAGAAAAGAAGGACCATGTCCTAGACAACCCACTTCCAGATGAGCCGAATGAGAATGCGACTGTCGCAACCACCAATGCCTACCGTCGGGCTAAGGATGAGTCCACGGATATTAGCTGTCTTATGCTTGCTCACATGGAACCGGACTTGCAAAAGCAGTTCGAGCATGTTGAGGCCTACGATATGATCGAAAGCCTCAAAAGTATGTTCCAGGCTCAGGCGAAGACTGAGAGGTATCAAGTCTCTCAGGCTTTGCTGAGTTGCAAGCTTAAGGATGGTGATCCACTGAGTCCGCATGTGATCAAAATGGTTGGTTACGTGCAGTCTCTGGAGAGGCTTGGCTACCCCATAAGCGAAGAGTTCGCTACGGATATAATTCTGAACTCTCTTCCTAGTGCATATGGGCAGTTCATTTCGAACTACCACATGCATGGTATGGATAAAAAGCTCACTGAATTGCATGGGATGCTCAAGCAGGCAGAGGCGGATCTCAAGAAGGGCACCAGTCAAGTGTTGATGGTGCAGAATAAGGCTAAGTTCAAGAAGAGTTCTTGGACTAAGAAGAAGGCTAAGTCAGGAGGAAAGCAGGCTCAGGACCCGGTCCCAAGCGCTTCCTCAGGGACTAAACCATCTCCTTCAGCCGTATCCACTTGCTTCTACTGCAAGGCGGATGGTCACTGGAAGAGGAACTGCAGCAAGTACTTGGCTGACAAAGCCAAGAGTGGAGGTATGACTTCCGACTCAGGTACACTTGTATGCAATGTTATAGACATATATCTTGCTGATGCACCTAATAGTTCTTGGGTATATGATACCGGATCAGTTATTCACATCTGCAACTCGTTGCAGGGACTAGTAAGAACTAGGAGCGTAGCAAGAGGAGAGGTTGATATTCGAGTCGGCAACAAAGCAAGAGTTGCTGCGTTGGAAGTCGGCACGATGCAACTTCATTTACCTTCCGGATTCATTATGGAACTAAATAATTGTTATTATGTTCCAGTGCTCAGTCGAAACATTATTTCTGCTTCATGTTTGATGAGGCAAGGCTATGAGTCGAATATCAAGAATAATGGTTGTTCTTTGTATTTGAATGATATGTTTCACGGCTTTGCACCCGTCCAGGACGGGTTATTTATTTTGAATCTTGATGGTGAGTCGGTTTATAACATAAATGTTAAAAGGTTGAAACCAAATGATCTGAATATGACTTACTTTTGGCACTGTCGGCTTGGTCATATAAGTTGGAAACGCATGAAGAAGCTCCATGATGATGGACTCCTAACTTCGTTCGACTTGGAGTCGTTCGAGACATGCGAATCTTGCCTACTCGGCAAAATGACCAAGACACCTTTTGCAAAGAGTTGCGAAAGGGCGTCCGACTTGTTGGGACTAGTACATAGTGATGTATGTGGACCAATGAGCACGACAGCCAGGGGTGGTTATGAGTACTTCATTACCTTCACTGATGATTTGAGTAGGTATGGATATATCTACTTGATGAAACATAAGTCGGAAGCCTTTGAAAAGTTCAAAGAATTCCAGAATGAAGCACAGAATCAACTCGGCAAGAAAATAAAGTTTCTTCGGTCGGACCGAGGAGGCGAGTACATGAGCCATGAGTTTGATGACCATCTGAAAAGTTGTGGAATAGTTCCTCAACTTACTCCGCCAGGAACGCCACAAAGGAATGGTGTTTCGGAAAGGCGGAATCGGACCTTGTTGGACATGGTACGATCAATGATGAGTCGGACAGATCTGCCTTTATCATTTTGGGGTTATTGTCTAGAAACAGCGGCGTTCACACTAAACAAAGTACCATCAAAGTCGGTAGAGAAGACACCACATGAGATGTGGACAGGCAAAAAGCCGAGTTTGTCTTTTCTTAAGATTTGGGGTTGTGAAGCATTTGTCAAGCAACTTCAGTCGGACAAGCTTACAGCCAAGTCGGATAAGTGTATTTTCGTGGGGTATCCGAGGGAAACCTTGGGTTACTACTTCTACAACCGAGAAGAGGGCAAAGTGTTTGTCGCTCGGAACGGTGTCTTCCTTGAGAAAGAGTTTCTCAGTCGGAGAGTAAGTGGGAGCACGGTGCAACTCGAAGAAATTCGAGAGGAATCGGCAAGTAGCGAGTCGGCAAAAACCTTGGAGGACGAGCCGATCGTGGCAGCTGAGCCGATAGCCGCACCTGTACTACGAAGATCGGCAAGATTACGAAGTGTTCGTGATGTGTTACTGTTAGACAGTGATGAGCCGACAAATTATTCGGAAGCGATGGTGGGATCTGATTCCGAGTCATGGCTTGGAGCCATGAGATCCGAGTTAAAGTCCATGGATGAAAATCAAGTTTGGAACTTGGTTGATCTGCCAGACGGTGCAAGACCCGTCGAGTGCAAATGGGTCTTTAAGAAGAAAACTGATATGGATGGAAATGTTCCGTCTATAAAGCACGCCTTGTCGCGAAGGGGTTCCGACAAGTTCAAGGAGTTGATTACGACGAGACTTTCTCGCCCGTAGCGATGCTTAAATCAGTTCGGATCATGTTAGCTATAGCAGCCTATTTCGACTATGAGATATGGCAGATGGATGTCAAAACGGCTTTCCTTAACGGAAATTTAACCGAGGACGTGTATATGATACAGCCCGAGGGTTTTGTCGATCCGGCTAATGCTGACAAGGTATGCAAACTTCAGAAATCCATTTATGGGTTGAAGCAAGCATCTCGGAGTTGGAATATTCGCTTTGATGAGGTAGTCAAATCGTTTGGCTTCATCAAGAGTGATCATGATTCTTGTTTATACAAGAAGTTTAGTGGGAACAAAGTAAATTTTCTAATCTTATATGTGGATGACATATTACTGATTGGAAATGATATCCAGATGTTGCAAGAAA
Source organism: Avena sativa (assembly GCA_916181665.1). Lineage (NCBI taxonomy): Eukaryota > Viridiplantae > Streptophyta > Magnoliopsida > Poales > Poaceae > Avena > Avena sativa. Next base: position 400,829,644 of record OV702284.1, read on the forward strand.
CCAAGGAATCATTGGAAAGGAGTTTCTCAATGAAAGACTTGGGTGAGGCAACATACATTCTCGGAATCCGGATCTATAGAGATAGATCAAGGAGGCTCATTGGATTGAGTCAGAGTACTTATTTGGACAAAGTGTTGAAAAAGTTCAACATGGAATCGTCTAAGAAAGGGTTCTTACCGATGTCCCATGGTGTAAAACTTAGCAAGACTCAGTGTCCTTCGACAACTGATGAGCGAAGTCCGATGAGTGCGATTCCATATGCTTCTGCAGTTGGATCCATCATGTACGCCATGATTTGTACTAGGCCGGATGTTTCCTATGCTCTAAGTGTTGTGAGCAGATACCAGGCTGATCCTGGAGAGATCCACTGGACAGCGGCTAAAAATATCCTAAAGTACTTGAGAAGGACTAAGGATATGTTCTTGGTTTATGGTGGTGAAGATGAACTCAGTGTAAAGGGTTACACGGATGCGAGTTATCTCACCGACTCTGATGATTCTCGCTCGCAATCCGGATACGTGTTTATTATAAACGGAGGTGCTGTGAGCTGGAAAATTTCCAAGCAAGAGACTGTGTCTGCGTCTACAACAGAGGCTGAGTATATTGCCGCCTCGGAGGCAGCAAAGGAAGCTGTTTGGATGAGGAATTTCCTCATGGATCTTGGTGTGGTTCAGGGCTCGTCCAATCCGTTGGACGTGTATTGTGACAACAATGGTGCTATTGCACAAGCCAAGGAACCTAGACAACACCAGAAGAACAAGCACAGACTCATGCGGTACCACCTAATTCGCCAGTTCGTGAATCAGGGTGATATCAAGTTATGCAAGGTACACACGGATGCAAATATTGCGGATCCGTTGACAAAGCCGTTACCCCAGCCGAAGCATGAGGCGCACCTGAGAGCCATGGGCATTAGATGCCTAGACATGTGATGTCGGAAGATTGACTCTAGTGCAAGTGGGAGACTGTTGGGAATATTCCCTAGAGGCAATCATGTATGATGATATTTCCCATTGTATTCATAAAGTTATTAAGTAGTCCTTGTATGAACATCTGATGTGTATCACTGAATATGTGATTCGGTTGTGGAACTATGCATTCATGTTGTTTATACTAAATATCCTTGGTCATTGAGGTTGTGCTGGACACACAACTTAGACCAATGTGAAAGTTGGCTTGATGACTCGGTTCCACTTGTCATGGGCATGGAGATGCTATTCCAACTTACACAGATTCGGCTAAAGAGTTTAGCGAGTCGGATTGACCCATATTGAGGTACAACGAACTAGTTGTCATTTGTATATCTCAATCAATGTAATCCTTAGACCTGAGGTTGTTGCATAGTCCGAGTTGAGGATCACCGACTTAGGTTCTGTCAAACGCTGATCCGTAACTGGGCAGTTATAAAGGCAGGGTTCGGGTCGACTGAGAATCAAGCTGCGTGATGTGGATAACCAAGATGGGATTTTGCCCCTCCACTCGGAGAGATATTCTCTGGGCCCTCTCGTGAGATATGATTCGGAAAGCATGGCCATGCACGACTCGGTTAAGTGTTAACCGAGGCGATCGGCTAAGAGTTAGTCGGGTGAATCACTTATCTCGGATCGAGAAGAGAGTCGGACTATTTAAGGGATGACATATATTCTCCTATAGTCTGACAAGGTATATCGTGAGGCAAAAGGGACTCAGACGTAAGTCGCATTGGAAAGGCAAGTCGTCATGACTCTTTGGTACTTGGGAATCGGCATGTTCTGCTAGGAGCCGATGCCGATTGATCGATTGTGAGTCGGACTCTAATCGTGTCCAAGTAACCATGAGCCTGCGGGGTCACACACTTAAGAGCGGGAGCAAGTTCGGATTGGATCCGAATCTGTAATCTGGTTGGGTTGGACCTAAACCAGATTAGGACTGAGTTAGTGAGTTGGACTCACGGTGACTAGTGTTATATGGGCTTTAGTGAATGGGTCGCGTGAGCAGAGCCCACGTTCACTCCCTATATATAGTGGAGCACAGTAACCCAGAAAGGTTAATCGTTGTTCGGTTAGGTCATTCCATGTGTTGGAAACCCTAGCTCCACAGCAGTCCAGCCGCCGTAACGAACCTAGCAGTTCGCCGCCGGCGCTCCTCCTTGTACGTGTGGATACCAGCAGAGGTGCTGTGCGATCAGCACCAGGACGATCGGATCGTGAGGACTGCACTGCATCAGCCGACGCGCTTCATCAGTAATCCGCAACCGCGCGTCTAGTGGTAAACCTCGTGCCCTTCTACCTCAGCTAGGTCTTGGGATCACCACGTTAGAGGAAAAAGTTTTGTTTTATCTCTGCGTGGCCTATCGGGGAGATCGTCGCCATCAACACCATCGTCAAGCTAGGCTTCATCGGGATCATCTCCATCAACACCATCATCACCACTCCGTCCCGCTGTAAAAAAGTTGTGTTGGATATTGCTTTAGTTCTCAGGGGAAACTTTCCCTGTGTTAATTACTATTGTAGTTGATGCTTGTGAGTGGAACCATTGGATTATTTTTTATGTTCAGATTGTTATTCATCACCATATCATCTTTGATCTTGATCCATATGATGTCTTGTGAGTAGTTCGTTTAGTTCTTTAGGACATGGGAGAAGTCATGTTGTTATTAGTGGATTTGTATTGAGTTATTATTCAATGGTTTAGTATTTAAGTTGTGGTGCTATTTTTCTAGTGGTGTCGTGTGAATGTCAACTACATGATACTTCACCATTTATGGGCCTAGGGGAATGCATTGTGTATTTGGCTACTAATTGTGGGATTGCCGGAGTGACAGAAACCTGAACCTCCGTTAGGACACCTTTGCACAAGGGAGTGTAGGATCTCAGAGTTTAAGGCTGTGGTTAGATTTATATCTTAATTCTTTCATGTAGTTACGGATGTTTGCAGGGGTTTAATCACAAGTATGTATTAGTCCAAGTAAGGTCGGCATGTTAGCATAGGTTCACCCACACAACACTTACAACACCAAAGAAGAGTACTCAGCTATATGAAGCGAAAGCTGGTGCTTGACGTGGAGCACTTCGTGGAAACCCCAAGAGCAAGATGTGATGAGCACATAAACAAGTCTTCCCTCAGTAGAGACCGAGGTAATCGAACCAGAAGGAGGAAGGAAACGTCACACAGGTGTTGCAAGCAACGCGGAGACCTGCACAACACAAACTCAAGACTTTGCCCCAACGAACAGTGAGGTTGTCAATCTCACCGGTTTGCTGTAATAAAGGATTAAACGTATGGTGTGGAAGGTAATGGTTTGCAACAAGTAAACAGGTAACAGTGGAAAATGTATCAATCGTAAAGATTGGACCGGGTTCCATAGTTCACTAGAGGTGCTCTCCTTAGATAAACAACATGGCATGAAGCATAAACAAATTACAGCAGGGCAATTGACAGGAACTGAGCAAGGCATAACAATGCAATACCAGACAAAAAGATCCTATGAGATTCGATTGGGCAATATAACAATACAGATAGACCGCCATCCAACTGCATCTATGACTAGAAGTCCACCTTCAGGTTATCATCCGAACCCCCTCCAGTATTAAGTTGCAAGCAACAGACAACTACTTTAAGCAAAGTGTGTAAGGTAAACAATCTACTTGTTCCATGAACAAGAGACCATTGTTTTCTCCCTAGTGGCAACAACACATCTACAACCAAAGAGATTCCTGTCACTTCCCTTCGAAACTAGAGGCATGAACCCACTATCGAGCATAAATACCCCCTCTTGGAGTCACTAGCAACTACTCGGCCAAGATAGATACTAACAACGGAGAGCATACAAGATCACAAACAACATAGACATGATAGTATCAAATAGACAAAACCATTAATCAATTTTACATAGTAATCTCAATATCCATCGGATCCCCGCAAACACAACATGCATGATTACAAATAGATTAGATCTTGATCATGAACGGAGCTCACAAGATCTATACATGAAAGCACAAGGAGAAGATACAACCATCTAGCTACTACATGGACCCATAGTCCAAGGCAGGGCTGGGCCTGCATAATCCGAGGCCCTGTGCGAAACTAAAAAATGGGCCCCGTCTCGCTAGAACGGGCGACAGTGATCCGAGGCTTGACTTCTCGGCTTCTCACGTTGCTAATGCCCAAGGAAGATCTAGGAATTGGACATCATGTAGTAAATAGACTAAGTCGAGCAATTTTAACTAAGTTTTCATGAGACAACTCCATTTCTATACATCTAGAGGCTATTTTTTTGGCGGAGGAAAGGAACCATCTGGAGGCTAATTGAAACGTGAATAGCCATAGTAGATCAAAGTAATTAGCAGGATCTCAAATTATCTCGTATTTTTCCCATCCACACATGAAATAGGTGTTTTATTTTGCAAACAGATTTTTTCAAGAACACTTTAGTTGAATCAACAACAAATAAGTATAGAAAATAGAGGGCTAGAAATTTATTTTTGTTAAGAAGTACCTCATTAGTAAATTGATTTATTGCCATAGTGCAAGGTACTATGCTAGTATACTACTGAACCAAACTCTAGATCTTAACTCGTCGTACAAAATTAGTTACTAGCAGTAATCTGTGAGTTCGGCGTACCTTAAAAAAATTGAATACCTGAGTTGATCATTCAGGATCGACGGACTTAGAGCTAGCACAACTCCATGCAGGATCAAGATATTAATCTGATAGCAAAGGAGCGGCGCCCCGTGTCCATGTACTCATCTGATTCACTTCCTAGCCTGGCAGCCGGCAAGGGAAACACACCAAGCGAGCGGCGGCTGGTTCCCTAGCGAGTTACTAAGAAACTGATCTGATCGAGGGGTATGACGGGAAGGTCTTTTAGCTGGGTCAGGGGTTCGGGACTCGTCCACGACATCATGTGAAGGCACCCAGGCAAAACATATAGGCCCTAGTAGAAAATTTGGGGCCCCCAACAATTTTGGGCCCTGTGCGACTCCACAGTTTGCACTCGCATAGGCCCGGGCCTGGTCCAAGATGGAACTACTCACGCATCATACCGGAGAGAAGGCCTCTAGGATGATCTCCCCTCCGGCAGGGTGCCAGGAAGAACTTCAGATCCCCCCGATCTAGGGACGATGGCGACGGTGGCTACAGAAGGTTTCGTGGAGTTTTGATCGGGTGCTTAGGGTTTATGCATCGGGGGCTTCTTATAGGCGAAGAGGCGAGGCCGGGAGGCGACCAGGGGGGACACACCCTACCCAGGCGCGGGCCCACCCCTGGCCGTGCCTAGGGGGTTTGGCCGCCCTGGTTCGCGTCTCCGTCTCGTCTTCTGGATTTGTGTCCCTCACGGTAAAATATTGACTTTGGATTTTGTCCCGTCCAATTCAGAGAATATTGACTTTCTTCCTTTCTAGAACCAAAAACAGAAGAAAACAGGCATCTGGCACTGTGGCGACTTGTTAATAGGTTAGTTCCAGAAAACATATAAAAACACCTCAAAGTGTAGACAAAGCAAAGAAAAGTAGATACTAAACAAGCATGGAGCATCAAAATTATAGATACGTTTCCGACGTATCAAGCATCCCTAAGCTTAACTCCTACTCGTCCTCGAGTAGGTAAGTGATAAAAATAATAATTTTTGAGGTGACATGCACCATCAAAACCAAGATCAAACCATTTGCAAGCATTGAAAGCTGGGATCAAAGAACTCTAAACATGTGCATGAAAGGTGGAGTTCTAACAATAGGACATAGTAACTATGCATGCAACATGAAAGGATACAAACAAAGATCATGAATAACATGCATTGAAAAACATTTTATTTCTTTCACATACAGAAAACATAGCATAGTGGCAATCAGCTTGTCCCTCATAGAGTAGCAAATAGATGCATAGGACACCTTCAAAGTTCACAAAGGTGACTAGAAACAAGTAGCACAAGAACAAGTAATATCACAATATGCATCAATTAATAAGCTTTGGAACACTGTACACAGAATGACAACTATGCTCTCTTAATGGTTCCTAAAGGTAGAAGGTGGAGACTCAATAATGGTGGAAGAAAGGCCTTTTTTGGTTGTAAAGGAAGCAGTGATTACAAGTTTCAAAAAGAGCTTCCAAAAAGTATGGTACTTGTTAGCTTTCATCCCTCATTGTCCCTATCATAAGCATCTTGAAGTGGTTAAGGTTAAAGTGACAAAGCTGGAGTATATGTGTGACGAAGTATAAGTTGGCAATCTCATGTCCCTTGAATACGAGGGCCACACCTCATGCATACTCAACTTTGGGTCCAGGTAAGTTCTTGTCATTGTAAGTATTTGCATATCATTGAGAACCGCCAGCAGGGTACCCCTTGCACATGGTACAAGAGCTTTGCCATAACCAAAATGACAAGGCAAGCAGACTATGAGCATCTCAGCAATCTTTTTATTTACCATATGCATAGCTTTTTATTGAGGATGCTTCATAGATAGCTCATTATGGTGATGCTGCAAGTTTCCACCATGATTAGGCATGGCTTAGGCTAGCGTCCCAGGCATTTCTCTAACACGGGATACAAACTCCATGGACTTACAAGTTCCCTCTTTATTTCACACCGGTGACATCCATAGACAAAAGAACATGATATCAACTGAGTACAAAGAACAAGTGCAATGTTGAAAACGTTCCCTGTGACAGCACGATCCTGCTAATTCCAACTTATAAGTGCAATAATATACAACAAAGTTGTCACAATGGTTCAAGTTTATTAGGGGAAAAGTATATAAAGTGTGCCATCAAGTTCGTGAGGGCTTTAATCACTAAGTTTTCACATAACAAAATAGTTTTAAATTGGAAGATAGTTGAAAACAAGAATATACTTGGAATGATGTAACACACCATGGATAGGAGTTTATAGTGGATGTTGGGAATATGCCCTAGAGGCAATCATGTATGATGATATTTCCCATTGTATTCATAAAGATATTATGTAGTCCTTGTATAAACATATGATGTATATCATTGAATATGTGATTCGGTTGTAGAACTATGCATTCATGTTGTTTGTACTAAATATCCTTGGTCATTGAGGTTGTGCTAGACGCACAACTTAGACCAATGTGAATGTTGTCTTGATGACTCGGTTCCACTTGTCATGGGCATGTTGATGCTATTCCAACTTACACAGATTCGGATAAATAGTTTAGCGAGTCGGATTGACCCATATTGAGGTACAATGAACAAGTTGTCATTTGTATATCTCAATCAATGTAATCCTTAGACCTAAGGTTATTGCATAGTCCGAGTTGAGGATCACCGACTTAGGTTCTGTCAAACGCTGATCCGTAACTGGGCAGTTATAAAGGCACAGTTCGGGTCGACTGAGAATCAAGCCGCGTGATGTGAATAACCAAGATGGGATTTTGCCCCTCCACTTGGAGAGATATTCTCTGGGCCCTCTCGTGAGATATGATTTGGAAAGCATGGCCATGCACGACTCGGTTAAGTGTTAACCGAGGCGATCGACTAAGAGTTAGTCGGGTGAATCACTTATCTCGGATCGAGAAGAGAGTCAGAATATTTAAGGGATGACATATATTCGCCTATAGTCTGACAATGTATATCGTGAGGCAAAATGGACTCAGACGTAAGTCGCATTGGAAAGACAAGTCGTCATGACTCTTTGGTACTTGGGAGTCGGCACGTTCTGCTAGGAGCCGCTACCGACTGATCGATTGAGAGTCGGACTCTAATCGTGTCCAAGTAGCCATGAGCCTGCGGGGTCACACACTTAAGAGCGGGAGCAGGTTCGGATCGGATCTGAACCGGAAATCTGGTTGGGTTGGACCCAAGCCGGATTAGGACTGAGTTAGTGAGTTGGACTCACGGTGACTAATATTATATGGGCTTTAGTGAATGGGCCGCGCGAACAGAGCCCACACTCACTCCCTATATATAGTGGAGCACCGTAGCCCATAAAGGTAAATTGTTGTTCGGTTAGGTCATTCCATGTGTTGGAAACCCTAGCTCCATAGCAGTCCTACCGTTGTATCGAACCTAGCAGTTCGCCGCCGGTGCTCCTCCTTGTACGTGTGGATACCAGCAGAGGTGTTGTATGATCAACACCAGGACACTCGGATCGTGAGGACTGCACTGCATCAACTGACGCGCTTCATCAGTAATCCGCAACTGTGCATCTAGTGGTAAACCTCGTGGCCTTCTACCTCAGCTGGATCTTGGGATCACCACCTTAGAGGAAATTTTCTGTTTTATCTCAGCGTGGCCCAACAGACACTTTGGAATAACTTGGTTTCTTGGGAGTTGGAAGCATGACTAGAACTTACTCATACAAGTGGAGGCTAGCAAAAGACTGGGATCAAGCAACTAAGAGAGCAATAATGGTCATAATCATGCAGTGCAACAAAGCATACTAATCAAAGCAAAGAGTGGTACTTCAAGCAAGGACTTACCACTCCTTTCCAAACACCAAGCAAACTTATTTGCAAAACAACACAGCGAGAACGGGGGTCCAAACTACTCAATAAAACTAAACAAACTATGCAAAGCAAACGAAAAATAAAACGCTCCAAGAACAACACAACTGTGCATGAAACAATAAAAACGAAGTGTCTAGACAGACCTGAGCTTTTTATTGATGAAGAAGGGGATGCCTTGGGCATCCCCAAGCTTTGACGCTTGTACCTCTTGGATATTTATTGGGGTGACACCATGGTGGCATCCCCAAGCTTGAGCTTTTTTCATTCTTCATCTCATTGCATCATTCTCTCTTTACACCTGAAATTTTTTCCTTCACACAATCTTCATTAGCAACATTAGCTTATTCAAAAGATATTAGACCTCTGGCATTGAAATAGCAAGGCTTTTCACTAAAAACACAAGCTACTGTAGTAACTCCTTCAAAAAGCTCAATTCACCTAAAGAGAACTCAAAAAGGAGTCAATAAGAAGCAAATGCAAATAATGGCAGAAATCTGTCAAAACAGACCAGCAGGTAGAAACCGACTTTTTGAACATCTTCTGTTGCTCAAATCAAAAAGTGTTGAACTAACGAAAGTTAGCTAACATACTGGGGGAAATTTTCATCTCAATCCGAGTTACAGAGCCTCCTCATGATTGTTTTTGGTGGAGGACAGAAATCTGTTTCACGACAGCAACTCCCCAAATCTTATTTCCCTCTCATTAGAGGTCATTCTTGGCACAAAAAGAAAACAAAAAGGACAAGGAGAGGTCATTACAGAAGTAATAAATTCCAAGACTCAAGTAAAGTCTTGGGTTATCTCCCAACAAGTACTTTTCTTTAATGCCTTTAAGTTAGGCACAATAGTTTGAGAAGATGCTCACACAAGAAATATGAATTGAAGTCAAAGAGAGCATCAAGAAGCAAATTCAAAACACCTTTAAGTCTAACCCACTTCCTATGCATAGGAATCTTGTAAGAAAATAAATCAAAGAAGCACAAAACCACAAGCATAGGAAAGCAAAACAAGTGCAACTTCAAAACTTTCAACATAAAGAGGGGAAACTTAATATTATTGAGATACATAAGACCATGTTTCCCTCTATCATAATAATTTTCAGTAGCCTCATGAATAAACTCAACAATATAACCATCACGTAAAGCAGGCTTTTCATGAGCTACAAACACATAATTTTTATCAAGCTCAAAAATAAGTGGATTAAAACCTTCACAGGTTTTACCCAAAGTAGATATTTCAAAAGGATCCACATGAACATAACATTCATCCTCCTTTGGTAAGCATGGGGGACAATCAAATAATGTAAGGGATAAAGAGTTACTCTCATTAGAAGGTAGGCATGGGTAGATCCATTCTTACTCCTTTTGTTCATCACTCTGCTCTTCTTTTTCATCTAATGAGCTTCCCGTTTCAACAATTTCTTCTTCCATAGGCTCCTGCAAGGCATTAGTCTTTTCCAAATGTGGAAAGAGCCTATTAAAATATTCAAGAATATAGCCATTTTCTTCCTTGTAATTGTTAAAGCAAAATTTAAGTATCTCATAAACCTCATTTTCATAAGGTGCATCATCAGTATTTTCAAACAAACTAGCAAGTTCAAATGCACCCTTGAAGGCAATGAATTCTTCAATTTGTTCCACATCATAAAAGTCATAATTTCCTTTAACATATGAAGATATGGTAACATTATCATTATACTCACATTGAAAGGGTAGGTGTTTATACCTCCTGCAGCAACAAGCTTTATCAAAGCAATAAGTAACATTATAAGTAGAGCACGCCTCTCTAGCAATAGTATTCAACTTATCAATTTTTTCCCATAGGTGTTTCCCTTTTTGTGACAAACGGTGTTCCTTATAATAATACTTTTGTTCCTCTGTGAACCCACCTTGCCAATAAGAACTAGTTTCAAAGAAACCATCCATTGATAGAAAGCATGACCAAGCAAGGCAACAACAGACTAGCAACTAGAGCAGGAACTGATTTTTTGTGTGTTTTTGAATAAAGCAAGCAAACCAAACTAGACTAATTTTTTTTGGTTTTTTTTGGAAAGAGGCAAACAAAACCAAGCAAAAGAAACAAAGCAAAATAAAAACAAAGTAAAGAGAAAGGAAGCGAAGGACTCCACTTGTGAAGACGTCCTTAGCCTCCCCGACAACAGTGCCAGAAAAGCTTGTTGGTGCTTGATGTGGAGAACTTTGTTGTAAACCCCAAGAGCAAGGTGTGATGAGCACATCAGCAAGTCTTCCCTCAGTAGAGACCGAGGTAATCAAACCATAAGGAGGAAGGAAATGTCACACAGTTGTTGCAAGCAACACGGATACCTGCACAACACAAACTCAAGATTTTGCCCCAACGAACAGTGAGGTTGTCAAGCTCACCGGTTTGCTGTTACAAAGGATTAAACGTATGGTGTGGAAGGTAATGGTTTGCAGCAAGTAAACAGGTAACAGTGGAAAATGTTTCAATGGTAAAGACTGGACCGGGGTCCATAGTTCACTAGAGGTGCTCTCCTTAGATAAACAACATGGCATGAAGCGTAAACAAATTACAGCAGGGTAATTGACAGGAATTGAGCAAGGCATAACAATGCAATACCAGAGAAAAAGATTCTATGAGATTCGATTGGGCAATACAACAATATACATAGACCGCCATCCAACTGCATCTATGACTAGAAGTCCACCTTCAGGTTATCATCCGAATCCCCTCTAGTATTAAGTTGCAAGCAACATACAACTACTTTAAGCAAAGTGTGTAAGATAAACAATCCACTTGTTCCATGAACGAGAGACCGTTATTTTCTCCCTAGTGGCAACAACACATCTACAACTGAAGAGATTTCTGTCACTTCCCTTGGAAACTAGAGGCATGAACCCACTATCGAGCATAAATACCCCCTCTTGGAGTCACTAGCAACTAATCGACCAAGATAGCTACTAACAACGGAGAGCATGCGAGATCACAAACAACATAGACATGATAGTATCAAATAGACAAAACCATTAATCAATCTGACATAGAAATATCCATCGGATCCCCGCAAACACAACATGCATGATTACAAATAGATTAGATCTTGATCATGAACGGAGCTCACAAGATCTATACATGAAAGCACAAGGAGAAGATACAACCTTGTAGCTACTACATGGAACCATAGTCCAAGGTGGAACTACTCACGCATCATACCGGAGAGACGGCCTCCAGGATGATCTCCCTCCCGGCAGGGTGCCGAGAAGAACTTCAGATCCCCCGATCTAGGGACGATGGTGACGGCGGCTACAAAAGATTTCGTGGAGTTTTGATCGGGTGCTTAGGGTTTATGCATCGGGGGCTTCTTATAGGCGAAGAGGCGAGGCCGGGAGGCGACCAGGGGGGCCACACCCTGCCCAGGCGCGGGCCACCCCTGGCCGCTCCTAGGGGGTTTGGCCGCCCTGGTTCGCGTCTCCGTCTCCTCTTCTGGATTTGTGTCCCTCAGGTAAAATATTGACTTTGGATTTTGTCCCGTCCAATTCGGAGAATATTGATTTTCTGCCTTTCTGGATCCAAAAACGGAAGAAAACAGGCAACTGGCACTGTGGCGACTTGTTAATAGGTTAGTTCCAGAAAAGATATAAAAAGACCTCAAAGTGTAGACAAAGCAAAGCAAAGTAGATACTAAACAAGCATGGAGCATCAAAAATTATAGATACGTTTCCAACGTATCAAAAACACTTGACAGAATTCCCATGTGTCCTTGATAACGTTTGGTCCTTATAAGTATTTCCACCGGCTTGTCCTTTGCTAAGAAAGGATTGGGACACTTGCTGCGTTTGTTCTTTGTTACTTTCACTTTGTTTTGTTGCTTTATCATAAAACCACTAAAAATCCGTTTGCTAAGTATTTGCAGAGAGTTCCTGCTCTATACCACTGTTCAGCACCTTCTGCTCCTCGTTGGCATCGACACTCCTATTTATCGAAAGTACTGCGATACACCCCCTATACTTATGTGTCAAGACTATTTTCTGGCGCCGTTGCTGGTGAGTGAAGCGCTATTGAAGAGTGGAACTGGTAAAGGAATCTTCTACTGTGAGTATTGCTTTTTGTTACTGCTTGTTACTTTGTTTCCAATATGGATAACCCACTTGGTTTTCTGTTTGGGAAAACTACTACCACTGCTAGGGTAGTAGATGAACCACCACCTGTTGAGATAGATCCTTTTAAGATACCTACAAGTATTGTTGATCGTGTTATGGATAATTATTTTTTAGGGGATGGAACTGTCCATCCTGGTGATCACTTTCTTTTTATCCATGAATTATGCGGGTTGTTTAAGTGTGCAGGTATCACAACTAAACAGGTGAATAAGAAGTTACTCTCCATATCCTTGAAAGGGAGAGCTGAAGAATGGTATAAGCTGCTGATGAATGGACAATCCATGGAATGGGAGGAAATGGTGTCTCTCTTTTATTCTAAATTTTATCCTCCCAGTGAGATTCATAAGGATAGAAATCTGATATATAACTTTTGGCCTCGTGATGGAGAGAGTACAGCTCAAGCATAAAGCTTTATTATTGAAATACTTGCATAAATTCTATAATAAAGAGGATGTTCCTTGGGTTAAGCTAATTTGGCAGGCATATTATACTGAAAAAGTTCCTCATAATACAGATCCTTGTGGATCCTTTTGGTGGAAGGATGTATGCAAACTTTCCCCTATATACAGAGGCATTGCAAAATGTTCAATAAACAAGGGTGATTCTGTACTCTTCTAGAAGGATGAATGGTTGGATGGAATTTTTTTTGAACAATTCCCTAGAATATTTTCTTATTGCCTCAATGAGGATGTTTCAGTTCAGGAATTCTTAACTGCAGATAATTTGTCACACAATTTTAATCTTCCTTTGTCTCTAGAGGCAATGGGGAACTTAGGCAAATTCAGAACTTATCTCTCCATATTACTTTAGATGGTGCAACTGAAGACTCCTGGAGCTATGATTGGGGTACAAATTATAATTCACAGAAGTTTTACAAGCATTGTTTCAGGAATGTGACTACTCATGAGGCCTTCAAGTGGATTTGGAAATTGAAATGTACACCCAAAGTTAATTTTTTTGCTGGCTTCTATTCTCTGACAGAATAAATACCAGAGACATGTTAAGAAGAAGGCATCTTCATCTCAATTCTGGTTATCTTTGTCCTATTTGTGGACAGACTGAAGAAACTGCTGAACATCTGTTCATGAAGTGTGGCTTCAGTCAATCCTGTTGGCATTCACTCGGTATATACTGGAACACTCAAGGAGCACTCTTGGACTGGATTAGCCATGCAAAACATAATTGGAATCAACCTTTATTCATGGAAATTTTTATGGTGGCTGCTTGGAACATATGGAAGGAAAGAAATGACCTTATATTCAACTCAGTTACACCTTCCTTAAACTCCTAGAAAACTAGATTTTCTACTGATTTCTCTCTCCTGGTCCATAGAACCAAGTCTGATCTGCACTCTGCTATTTATAGTATAGTCAGCAATTTGTAATTTTACTTTTTGGTCTTCTGAAGTCACCTTGACTTCTACTATACTTTGTAATTATGTGCCAATATTAATGAAAAAGGGAGAAGACAGTAGAAACCCTCTGTCATAATTGCTCAAAAAAAGATTAAAGTTACTAATGCTTAAATGTCCTATTCATGAACTCCCTAACAATATTATTATCAATAACTTTTATGCTAGGCTTTATCTTCATGATAAAGATTTACTAGATACTTATTGTGATGGATCATTCACACATATGAAGGAAGAAGCTAAATGGGATCTCTTAGACCGTATTCAATAAAACACTAAAGCTTGGGAGAATGACAAAGGAAGAAAGTCAGGTATAAACTATGATTATGAATGCATTAAATCTTTTATGGAAACTGATGACTTTCGTGATATTAGCAATGACTTTGGTATTGATTCCCAAAGTATTGCCAAATGTTTTAAGGCCTTTGCCTCTTACATAGAAATTCCCAAAAAGAAGTGGAATAAGTACCATGCTCCTTATAAAGATGTTGTTAATCATGTTCCTGTTAGAAGTACCGAAGTTTGTACTACTAATCATATTGTGCCTGAACCTCATGTTGAGAAAATACCTTTCCTAGATAAGGTAAAGGAGTATTCTATGATTATTAGTGCAAATAACAAAGGTACCAAGAAAACTGTGGAGCCTGGTGAGCAATTGAATATTGAACCTATGGTAGCTATTGTGAAAGACACTGTCACTCGAAATATAGAGTATGAGAACATTGTCTTTTGTGAAGACGCTTCTAATATTATCTCTCATCCTAGTAAGGTTATAAAACTAGTGTTCCTGTGCTTTCTGTTAAAATTTGTGATCATTGCTATTATGGTTTATGTGATATTGGTGCTAGTTCTAGTGCTATTCCTTATGAGCTTTACAGGGAAATTATGCATGAAATTGGACCTTGTGAGCTTGAGGACATTGATGTGGTTATTCACCTTGCCAATAGAGAGCAAGTTTGCCCATTGGCATTGTAAGAGGTGTGGAGGTCCTTTGTGGTAAGATTAAATATCCTGCTGATTTTCTAGTACTTGGTAAAGAAGCTAGTAAAACCTATCCTATTATCTTTGGTAGACCCTTCCTGAATACTTGTGGGCCTATTACAGATTGTAAGAAGGGGAAAGTTTTAACTAAGTTTGAGGGATATTCTTATGAGTTTAATTTTTCCAAATTTGCTAAAGCTCCTTGTGAAAATAGCTTGCCTAATAAAGATTTCAGGATGGAACAACTTGCTTCTATTGATCCGGTTTATGACCTTGGACCTATTTTTGGTGACAGTAAGTATGCTCATTCCAATAATAAAGTTGTTGCTAGTGACAGTTATATTGTCAACTTTATTCAAAGTGCTACTGAAAGTTATTATGAGAGAGGGAAACATGGTTTTATGCATCTCAATAATGTTAAGTTTCCCCGTTTTATGTTGAAAGTTTTGTAGTTGCATCTATTTTGTCTTCCTATGCTAGTGGATTTTTGTTTCACAATTCATTTTCTCATGATACCCCGATGCATAGGAAGTGGGTTATACTCAAATGTGTTGGTTATTTGCTTCTTGATGCTCTCTTTCACTTCAAGTATTTATCTCCTTTGTGAGCATCTTTGAAAGTTTCAAGCCTAACTTAAAGGCATAAAACAAAAGTACTTGTTGGGAGATAACCCAAGAGTTTGGTTGAGTCTTGGAAGTTATTAACTCCGTAATAACCGCTCCTTATACCTTTTGTTTTGGTTTTTGTGTCAAGTTCAACTACTTTTATGAAGTAGAGGAGTTGTGAAAAGTGGTTGTCCTAGGACAGATTTTTGTGCTGCGCTGTAAAAATTTGTGAGGGAGCTCATTACGTCGGATGGAGCTGTATTTCTAAGCTTGTTCTCCAAGTTGTTACCCAACTTTCATTAGTTCTGCCCTTTTTTATTTGAGCAATAGAAGGTTTTCGAAAAAAATCAATCTTTACCTGCTGGTCTGTTTTGACAGATTTTTGTTATCATTTGCATTTGCCTCTTATAGAAGCTTTTGTTTTGATCAATTTCAGTTGAAGTGTAGACCTAAAGGTTAATTGTTTTTTATTACACTAATGTTGCCATTGAAGTTTGTGTATTGCCTTGTGAGGAAAGGAAAATTCTAGGAGAAGGAGAAAAGGAGTCTGCAGAGTTCATCTTTGAATAGGTAAAAGTGGTGAAAACAGAAGGTTCGTGAAACCCCAATCTTTTTATATTTTTGATGTTTTTAATACATAAGGGAAGTTACAAGACAGAACAGAAGAGGAAATGGAGTCCGGGGTGGACAAACCCACCCTAGGCGCGGCCCCTGCCTGGCCGCGCCTAGAGGGGGTGTGCCACACCCGAGCTTCGACTCCGCCTCATTTTCGTTCTGTCAGGAAATCTTCTCAAGTTTTGAGCACCATGGTCTCCGCCAACAACAAAGGCATGAAGCCCGAGGAAGACGATCCTCGCAAACCCAAGAGGAGGAAATTTTGGTAGGTTATGAAGGATACATGGAGGAGGACAAGCAACCGGACACCGGCACTACCGTCACAAGCACTGGAGTGGTGGCAAAACCTACCAAGCTTAAGAGGACAGCACGGATGTCTACAGGAGGGAAATCTCGACGTCATACCCTCTCTCCACGGTCACCTCCTCCAAGTACCAAGAAACCCTTCCACACTCTTATACATGAGCGTCAATATCAACATGTGCCCAAAGGGAACTTGCCCTCGATGGGGATATGCCTCGTTCTAACCATGCAGGGAAGGAGCACACTAATAAGGAAGAGTGGGGAAAGAATAGCAAGGACTGGAACTCTCGGTCCGATATGATTATGAACCGCATTGAGCAAAACTCGGAGTTGATTCGTACTGTGACCTTCGATATTGAGGATTTGAGGAAGATGATTGAGGAGCATATCAAGAGAACACCACCACCACCGAAGGAGTAATTCGTCATCAGCTTTGGCATCCCCTTGGCTTGTTCCAAGCTTGGGAGAGTGCCGCGGTATCACCATCATTATCTTTCATCTTTTACCTTTTTAGTGGATTCATATCTTTGGTAGAGAGGTTATCTTATAGTTTGGTTTGCATGTGGAAGTATCTCTCCTTTAGTTGATTATCTATGTATCCCTTGGTGTGAGTGCCTTTATTGGAATATTAACGAGAAGTCTCATCTTTTACTTTTGCACTTCTTATTTTAGTTTGCAATCTCTATTATATGATGGACCTTGTTGATCAGTATTGGCATCACTTTGGGAGCATCAAGTGGATCTAAATTGGTTTTGGCAAACCGAGTTCTGGTCAGTAGCAATACTTTTTGAGGTTTGAAAGAAAAAGAGAAAAAAAGCTTGCATGTATTTTGTATCATTTATTTTCTTTCTTGTTGGGTCATAAGCTTAGTATTCTTTATTTTAGATCTTTTGTGTCTTCAAGGAAGATTGCATGTTTGGCTTTATTACTTGTATATTTGATTGTCTCTTTCAACTCTCTTGCTTGCTACCCAGCCTTGCTAGCCAAAAACCTGTTTTGAGAAGGCATACTTCTCATGTTTCCAATCCCTTTGAACCAAAACCTTCGCCACTTGTGTCCACCATATCTACCTAGTAGCTTTTGCTATTCCAAGAAAATTCTCAAGCTTCATCTACCTTTCAAATTAAAAAGTATTATGTTATGTGAAAACTAGTTAGTAAAGCTCTCACGAACTTGATGGCACACCTTATTTCTTTGCCCCTAATAGACTTGAACCATTGTGTCATCGAAGTTGTATATGCTTGCATCTATATGTTGGAATTAGCAGAACCGTGGTGTCACGGGGAACGTTTTCAACATTGCACCTATACTTTGTACTCAGTTGATATCATGCTCTTTTGTCTATGGATGTCAACAGTGTGAAATAAAGAGGGAGCTTGTAAGTCCATGGAGTCTGTATTTTGTGTTAGAGAAACGCCTGGGCCACTAGCCTAAGCCATGCCTAATCATGGTGGAAACTTGCAGCATCGCCAAAGTGAGCTATATATGAAGCATCCTCAATAAAAAGCTATGTATATAGTAAATAAAAAGATTGCTGAGATGCTCATTGTCTGCTTGCCTTGTCATTTTGGTTATGGGATAGCTCCTGTACCATGTGCAAGGGGTATCCCATTGGAGGTTCTCTATGATACGCATGTACTTACAATGGTGGAAGCTCTTTATGACTTGTAATCCTTGCTTCCCTATATAAAGGGAACTTTCTCCTATTTCCAAGTTGAGTCAGTAAACCTACTTCCTCTCTATCTCCAGCAAGCATTTGAGATGTTGTGTTTCAAGCATTCATATGGTGATTTATTCAATCATGTTCTTTATCTTCCTTGTTTGCACAAAACTTTTATCTATTGAGTATTACTTTGAAAGCCTTCATTGAAAAACCTTTTTAAGCGAAGAGTGCTCGTGTTGAAAAACTTCTACAAAAAGCTTTTTGTGAAATAGTTTGCCAGGTGTTCTCTGACCAAGAACAAGTTTGCCAATTCCAATTATGATTTATCTTTATGCATCTCTATTGTGACTGCTATACTTGGTTGCAAGCTAAGTTCTATAATGCTGAGTTGCTTCCTTCTATGAGTTGTGTAATGGTAAGTGTGATGCTTCTTGTTCGTATTCTTTTATCGACACTTCACTCCATAAACCTGTGGACATGTTTACTGAGCTTAGTTTTCGCTTGGGGACAAGCGAAGGTCTAAGCTTGGGGGAGTTGGTACGCCCAATTTGCATCACCATTCTATATCGTAATCTACCTCTATTCATTGATATTTGTCTTATTATGAGGTATTACTTATGGCTTTTTCATCTATTTATGCATGTTGGATGATTCTTGGAGGATGAACTGCCGGAGTCTGGATTCTGATGGAAAAGAAGGCGTTTCGGTGCAATTTTGTGAAGATCAGAAAAATACCAGAAAAATATGGGAAAATATTATTTTTCCAGAAGATTGAGGAAGCTAGAAGGAGGAGAGAAGAAGGGCCGCAGGGGGCCCACACCCCCTAGGCGCGGGCCCACCCTGGCCCGCGCCTAGGGCAGGTGTGGCCCACCTTCCTGGCTCCCGACTCCTCCCCTTCGCCTATATCTTACCTATGGAACCCTAAGGCTAGGAGAGCGACCACAGATAGATTTCCGCCGCCTCTGCAGGGCAGAAAACACCGAGAGAAAGATCTCTCCGGAAGATAGATTTTTGCCGGGGGAATTCCTACTCGGAGTGGGGAGATCATCGCCATCAACACCATCATCAAGCTAGGCTTCATCGGGATCATCATCATCATCCACACCATCATCTCCATCAGCATCATCATCACCACTCCGTCCCGCTCTAACAATTGTGTCGGACACCTTTGTACAAGGGAGTGTAGGATCTTAGAGTTTAAGGATATGGTTAGATTTATATCTTAATTAATTTCCTGTAGTTACGGATGTTTGCAGGGGGTTTAATCACAAGTATGTATTAGTCCAAGTAAGGTAGGTATGTTAGCATAGGTTCACCCACACAACACTTACAACACCAAAGAAGAGTACTCAGCTATATGAAGCGAAAGCACTTGACAGAATTCCCATGTGTCCTCGAGAACGTTTGGTCCTTATAATTATTTCCACCGGCTTGTCCTTTGCTAAGAAAGGATTGGGCCACTTGCTGCGTTTGTTCTTTGTTACTTGCACTTTGTTTTGTTGCTTTATCAGAAAACCACTAAAAATCTGTTTGCTAAGTATTTGCAGAGAGTTCCTGCTCTATACCACTGTTTAGTACCTTCTGCTCCTTGTTGGGATCGACACTCCTATTTATCGAAAGTACTGCGATACACCCCCTATACTTGTGGGTCATCAGTTCGTCAACGACATCAAGGAGGACCCGGAGTCCGGCTACAAGCAAAGTCGGAAGAACAGACTGCGAAGCAAGGCAAGGGGAAGAAGAAGGAAGAGGAGTCCAAGGATTCAAGTGACATGGACGAGGACGTTGACCCCAAGCACGCCGCCAAGAGCGATGGCAAGGGCAAGAACCCCTTCGAGAATAAGGCCCCCGTCTACCACACTTTCCTTGGCACCCCAACTGTCCGGGCACAGAAAACCTCGCTGAGGATACTGATGGCCACCCTACCCCCAGTCCCCTAGTACCTACACTGGTCGAAGATTCCAATCACTTAGGATAGGAAGGATCACCCAGACCTCATCCCTACGAAGAACCAGTACGCCATGGTCATCAACCCTCTGATTGACGGCGAGTTCACCAAGTGTATGGTGGATAGTGGAAGCAACATCAACATTATGTACCTAGATATGCTGCACAAGATGAACTTGACGGAGGCCAACCTAAGGCGGACCAACACCATGTTCCATGGCGTAGTTCCTGACTGGGAGGCTCGGTCCCTTGGGTACATCATGCTTCAGGTTGCTTTTGGCGATGTTAATAATTACCGCCAAGAACGCATGACCTTTGAGGTGGTCCCTTCAAGAGCGTGTACCACATCATCTTCCACCTAGAAGATCAAAATTACTTAGTCTACTTGGAGCATCTAGCCAGATAAATATCCACCTAGAGGCTTGGGGGCTACAGTGAGAGTTTTTAACTCGGGAAAATGCTTATTCTTTCTTTAAGCATCTAGTCGGAACTAATTTTGTTTCAACTAGAGGCTTGGGGGCTACAGTATTGAAATTTACAAACACTGTGTATGCTACTCTAAAAGTATCTAGTCGGAATAGTTCATTCAAACTAAATACTTGGGGCCTACAGTGAGAAGTTTTCTAGCTTAGTCACTCTTAGAGCATTCAGACACAAAGACCTATTGTTTCCTATATAAATCCTCGGGGCTACAGTGGGATACTACTTATGAAAAGCAAAACTTACAAGTGCGATGATCTTAAGGTTGGCGGCGCCCTCGGCAAATATCTTGGTGAAGGAAAGGCTATTTCCTCGTAGGATATACGCTTGCTTGAGAAGCTCCTCAAGGCCGCAAGTCGGAGAAGTTGGAGCTGCACCAGGAGCCAGAGTTGAGCTACTCGGCGTGAGCGCCGGGTAGACAATCTTCGAGAGCTCTGTTGACGTCCTGGGTGCAGTGGCACCACCTTCGACAGACATTCCGCATACCACCATCGCCTTACTGCTATCGATGGCATCCTTAGCCAGAGCTTCAACCATTTTGGTCACGGTGCTTTCTTGTGTCGCCTGCTCGCCGGCAACGACGAGATACGTGGTAACACCTAGATCCACTTCCATGGCGGAAGGGCCATATGCTACCTTAGCCAGAGAGCTTGTCGGCGCGGCAGCAGGCTGGACACTGGGAGTAGTAGGGGCGATGACGGGAGACGCTTGGTGCAACATATCCTTGATGTTTTTAGAAGCCCCCGATGTTTTGGAGGTCTTCTTCAAACTTAAACTGGCCTTCTTCCTGAAATGTGGAAAAGTATAAGTACAGGGATAAGACGAGCAAGAGACAATTTCGGAGGATAAGAAACTTACACAACGGTGGGTGCCTTGGTGAAAGGGATGCCGGTAATTATTCTTTTCTCTGCCTCCAGGGCGGCTGTGGAATTTTTGGAGGCTCCACCCTCCGTCTTCTTCTTCTTGCCTCCGTCAGCATCGTCAGAGGTGGAGCTCTTCCACTTACGCGCCAACGGAACATCATCGTCGGACACGATGGTGACTTCCTTCATCTTGGGATCATAGATTTGGACAACCATGTTATCCTCCTCTAGATTTTTGAGCTGTTAAGTGAAAACCTAGTGTTAGATGAAATGTGGATGGCTAGATGGAAGAACTAGAGTATATGTCATACATGGAAAATAAACAGATACCTCTGGGCACTTGCCCTCTATGAACATGTCGTAGGTGATGGCGAAGCCACGTTTCCTGTCCTTCACCTTGACGATGTCCTTGAGGAGGAGCTTGATGGAGTCACTCGAGAAGTTATCCTCGGAGATGCGAAGGCTATCCTTCCTATCCTTGGTGTACTGGTGCATCAACTTTGCGCGGTGTTGCAGAGGCTAGATCCGCCTGATGAACCAGCACATGTCTAGGTCCAACCCGGTCAGACCCGTCTCTACGAACAATCTATCCGCCTTATGGTGCGGGAAGCATCGTTGTCGGAGGGAAGGGTGGCCTAGGATCTCCATGTCGGGGCTTCAATGGCAGCCCCATCGACAAAGTCCGGGTACATTCCTTCTCGGCCGGCCAGAGGAATATCTGGGCCGTAGAAGTACGTTCGCTGCCAGTTCTTGCGGGACTCGTGGCCGGCGATGTCGGGGAACCACCGGCCAGGCCGGATCTTGAAACTAATGGTCCCGCAATTCCTGAGCTCGTCCTTGCTTGCTCCGGATTCCCTCTTGATGGTGAAGAAGTAGATGAATAGATCTAACCTATGCCTAATTCCTAGATAGCCCTCACAAAGCGCTACATAATTGCTAAGCGCTAGGATGCTATTCGGAGAAAGGTTCTGAGGTTGAACGCGATAATGGTTGAGGACAGAAAGGAAGAAGTTGGAGATCGGGAGGGAGACGCCGCGTACCATCTATGCTTTGAGGTACACCTTCTCTCCGGCTTGTGGAGAAGGGGTGACCTCGTCGGCTGGTGCCGCTCGCCAGATTAGCCCCTCCGTTGCGGGGAGGTATCCTTCGGTGAGCAGCTCCTAGAGATCACCATCGATGATATCGGAGCCGCGCCATTCTCCCTTGTGGGAGTCGCTTTCCTCCTCCAGCGGCTCCAGCCCTGACGGAATATGGTCGCCAATGGTGGTTTGCACCACCACGGATCGTGGCACCACCACGCCCTCTGGAGGCACATGGATGGATCATGCCGGCTTGGCTGCGCTCTCGTTCGTCGCCGCCATGGAAGGGGTGGAGCTGCTGCTCGACATTGGAGTAGGGGAGAGGTGACTGGGAGATTGGGGAGAAGTTATGGTTTTTCGCGTGCGCGCGGAGAGCTCGAGGAGGTGCTCGCAGGAGGAAGATGATGACACGAGGGAGAATGAGGTGAAAAGATAAAAATCCACCACGGTTGTAATTTATAACCCCCAGTGTCAATATTCGTGCAAGTCGATCGAATGGTTGCTACGTGGACAGCGTGTGTATGTACGTGCGCAGAAATTTTGCCACGTTCCCAATCGCCGCCGCCAACGGTTCGTATCCTTCGCGCAGGAAAAACATACATGATTGTGTTCTCTGCATGTGTGAGTTACGAGTCGTCCCTGACCTATGGTCTACGTTGTTCTAGCTGACACGGGAAGGTGAACCATCCCATCGGAAGATTCTGGCATGGACGGATCTAGTCCGGCTACGAGAAGAGTACGATGGAAGATTCAATAGTTCTCTGACTTACAAGATGAAGACGGAGACTATTGCAGGGTTCTTGGGAGGACTACAAGATATTGCTTGATGATTTGCCGACAATCACATAGACGGAACATTCAACTTGAAGAGGCAAGACAACGCAAGATCTCGGAGTTCTCCGGGGGCTACTGTTGGGGATATGCTATATGGGTATCATCATAGCATGTCTCTAATCCGGATAACCCGGATGACCCACAGTTGGTAGCAAGGCGCATGGCCTGCTAGGCGGCCCAGTTAGATGGATCCAGAAGGGATGACCATGTCGGATAAAGGAAGGCTACGGAGGAGTCACCGATGTACCCGGAGCCTTGGAGTGCAAGAAACGTTAGACTAATTGTAGACTGTGTAGGACTCTGTAACCTCTCCGGCTAGGACTTTCCCTGTAACCCTAGGATCTGGCGACTATATAAGCCGGACCTATGGGAGCCTTTAGGGCATAACCTAGACCAATCAACTTATACCTCGCATAGCGAACCGATCCCTGTAACTTGGCGTATTGCCATTATAGTGATTTATAGCAGGAGTAGGATTCCGCCACCGTTGTGGGATCTGAACCTGGGTAAGCTGTGTTACCTCGTACCCGCCAACCTTCCACCTTACCCCATGTCTCTAAACACGCTCTATGAGGACCCCTCCATGGCGTACTCATCGGAAATACCACGACAATCCTGGCGCCGGATCCACCTGTGGCTCCTGCCGTAGGAAAGCTTCATCAACTCATCTCTGTTGACGTAATGATGACAGCTCTGAATCCCCCAGCACCTCCAGTAGTCCTTGTGGTGAATGAGGATGCCGAGGGAGGAAATCCAGAAGAAATGCCAAGGGCGGCAAGAACTGCAAAAGCGCCGCTAGAAAAGCCAGAGAACATACCTAGGAGTAAGAGAGCCAAAGAATTGCAAGAAGAAATAGAGAAATTAGCAGAGCCAGTAGCGCCAGCAGCTGATCCGGAGCGTGTGTAGGCGGAGTTAGAGGAGGCCAGGATAAAAGTCTTGGAGAAGGCAAAGGAATTAGCGCAGTTAAAGCAAGATGTGGATATCACAATTTGAAAGCTCAACTCAGCAAATCGAGTCAAGGGCGCTAAGACCCAGCTTGATGCAACAAGGTTGAGAGGCAAAAACCTTAATGAAGAACTGGCGGATGCAACATCAAAGATAACACTAGCAAACAACAATGAAACAGCCATGCGGCCAACATACAACACGGCGGCAGCAAAGAGAGCCGCGGAGGCAGCAATGGCTGAGTTGCCCCATATGACGAGTGAAGCAAAGATAAAACAACAGGAACGAGTCAATGAATTAGTGAGAGCAGCAGGCATGTTGAATGAAGCGTACTACAGGGCAAATCCGGGTATAGCTAGAAGGTCACAGTTGGTTCACTCGGTGACTCCCATCCCAGCGAGATCAACTGGCCATACAACCCCTTCACCAGGAGTAGTGCCGAGACAGAGAAAAGAAAAGAGTGTGGATTCAGGAAGGAACAAGCAGATGGTTTCTTATGACCTGGTAGTGGTTCAAGGAAACCCAGCCCGTGTGCAGGGAGGATAAGAAATGTCGCTCAGGGAAATGAGAACCAAGAAAACGCTGGCCGAGAAAGGCAAGCAGGACAAAGAAATGACAATGGGGGGCAGAACTTTGCACCTCAACCTAGGCGTGGAACTCACTCGACAGGAGGGAGAAACCCAACTCCGATTCCCCCGCCAGCACAACCCGAAAGGAGACAACAAAGCATGGGAAAAGCAGTGCAGCAACCTGCAAACCCGAACGCTAACAAATACAATGATGGTTACTCGGCAATGGTAAACGACGGGTATGAATTGTCCGATCACGTGTATCAAGCAATGGGAGCAAGACTCGGAGGCAGAAATCTCCAGTCGGATGATGCAAGACTAAAGCTCGACCGAATAAAAATGGTAGAGTTGATCGAATCGCAAGGTCCACAGGGTCCACCATGTTTTGGCCCAAGTATTATGAAAGAGCCACCAGTTCCAAACTTTCAGCTGGCCAGAGGGACAAAGACCTATGATGGAAGCACAAAGCCAGAAGACTGGCTCATAGATTATGGAACAGTAGTAAAAATCACACAGGGAAATCTGAGATGGGCAGTGCAGTATGTACCACAAATGCTAGAAGGACAAGCAAGGGTGTGGCTGAATAATTTGCCACTCGAAAGCATCAACAGCGGGATGGATTTCCAGGAAGCTTTCATGAGCAACTTCACAAGCATGTACAAGAGGCCGAATCGCCCACAACTGCTAGCTATGTGCAAGTAGAGGCCGAATGAAACATACAGGGAATTTCTCACAAGGTGGTGCACAATGCGCAACTCTTGTGAAGGGGTAATTGTATCCCGGGCCATTGCATGGTTTGCACAAGGATGTAGGCATGGAAGTGCACTGTGGTAGATGTTACAGAGAGATATGCCGGCTAGCCTGGCAGAAATAATAAGAATTGCCGACTCATACGAGTTAGGGGATCCGACTCAGCCTCTGCTCATGTGGGCAGACAGTATGACTGAGACCCAGATCTATGACGCGGCCGGGTCGCAAAGGCGCCATGAAAGGGCCGAGTTTAGAAGCAAGAGAAGAGATGAAAGGCCAGACTATATGTACAGTTCGACTCAAGTTGCAACCATAAATCAGGATCATATAGATGCTGGAAGTAGCCAACGTCAAAGGAAAAATGGGCAACAACAATGGATACCAAAGAATGATGACAAAAAGCTATATGAGCAGAGAAAACCATATCAAGGCAGGCTGAAATATACTTATAAAAACGTTGACCCCCGAGGAATGATCCCTCGCGGGCTATACGTTGTTAGATAGATGAGACCTCTCCAGCAGCAAATTGTACGCGCTCGGATAAAACCCCGTTTAATTCGGTCCCCATGGGGACTCGAACCCGGGTGGACTTGCTGCACACTCGCTAGCCTTGCCACCAAGCCAGCGCTTGGTTCTCGGACAGAAATATACTTATGAAATGATGTTGGACCAACCGTGTAAGTTCCACACGCCAAGTCCTAGTAAGCCGGCAAATCACACAAGACAATGCACTTGGTTTCAGAAGGGAGACAGAGTGGATTCACCGACTCAGTAGTTACCACCACCTCCCCCACCACCGCTCACAGGAGGAAATTCTCAAGCTGTGGGAGTTGAGCATAGATATGAGAACAAGCAGCCGAGATATCATAACCAAGAAAGATGGGAGGCTGTGCATCAGGTGCATAACCCAAGAGGTGATGACGCTCATGTCGGCCATGGAAACAGAAATGAGTATAGAGAGCATCACCAGAGCTATGTCGTATTTGTCACAGAGCCGAATGACAAGAAAAGTCAACAGAGACGGATGATGGAAGTGAACGCCACAATGCCAGCGATACCAAAATACATGCATTGGTCTGAACAGGAGATAACTTGGAGCATAAAGGATCACCGCA
This sequence comes from Avena sativa, assembly GCA_916181665.1. Classification (NCBI taxonomy): domain Eukaryota; kingdom Viridiplantae; phylum Streptophyta; class Magnoliopsida; order Poales; family Poaceae; genus Avena; species Avena sativa. The sequence goes on from OV702284.1 coordinate 400,856,388, forward strand.
AGATCATGCCAACGCCAGGAGGTTATGCTCTTGTCTTGGATCCAACATTCATGGGCCCAGATATCAATGTGAAGTTCTCCAAGGTACTGATAGACGATGGTAGTAGCATCAATATCATGTACAAGGATACCATGCTCAAGTTAGGCATCACTATGAACATGTTGGAGCCGACTAAGACAACTTTCCATGGTATTGTGCCGGGACTGTCCCGTGAGCCAATTGGCAAAATCTGGGTTGACGTCTTATTTGGCAACATAGAAAACTGTCGCACTGAAGCCATAGAGTTCGAGGTGGTTGACCTAGTCAGCTCATATCATGCCTTACTCGGTAGGCCGGCTATGGAAAAATTTATGGCCACTCCTCATATTGCTTACTTAGAAATGAAGCTGCCAGGTCCGTGCGGAGTTATCACAATTGAGGGAGATTACAAGAGATATATTGCATGTGCCTCAGCCGGATCTTCGCTGGCCGAGTCACTGGTCATAGCGTAGGAAAAGCATCAAATGATGGAAGTGGCAGCACTGGACAAGGCGGCACAAATGTCTATGCCGGCACTCACTAACCCGCATGGCAGTGTATCTTTCCAAGCTATCAAGGAAACAAAGAAGATACAGGTTGATGATGCCTTCCCAGAGCGCACAGTTACCATTGGTGTTGGGCTAACTGACAAATAGGAAAGCGAGCTCACCAGCTTCCTCCGTCAGAAATCGAGAAATCTTTGCATGGTCCACACAAGACCTCAAGGAGTTCTGAGGGAGCTGGCTGAGCACTCTCTTCATGTACGGCCAGATGCCAAGCCGGTGAAGCAACCCCTCCGCCGCTTTGCCAAATATAGGAGGAAAGTGATAGTCGCCGAGATAGCCAGGCTCTTGGCTGCCGGGTTCATCATGGAAGTACTGCACCCAGATTGGTTGTCAAATCCAGTCTTGGTCGAAAAGAAAAAGGATGAGCCGAACATGGAAGTGGTGTGGCGCATGTGTATTGACTACACGAACCTCAATAAGGCGTGTACAAAAGATCCGTTCCCCCTGCCACGGATCGATCAAGTCATTGACTCCACTGCCGGGTGTGAGTTGTTGTCATTTGTGGATGCGTACTCTGGTTTCCACCAGATACCACTAAATCCGGATGATCGAATAAAGATAGCTTTTATCACCCCGTATGGGGCTTATTGCTATCGTACTATGACATTTGGATTGAGAAATGCAGGTGCAACATACCAAAGGTGCATGCAAAAATGCTTGCAAGATCAACTGGACAAAAATGTTCAAGTGTATGTCGATGACGTGGTGATAAAAACCAAACAAAGTCATACTCTAATTGAGGACTTGCGTCAAACATTCACAAACCTAAGAAGATTTCGGATGAAACTCAACCCGGAAAATGCACATTTGGTGTCCCGCCTGGAAAATTACTCAGATTTCTCGTGTCCAGCCGAGGAATTGAGGCTAACCCAAAAAAGATCAGGGCCATCAAAAGAATGGAATTGCTGAAAACCCTCAACGATGTCAAGAAGTTTACAGGATGCCTAGCCTCGTTGAGTAGGTTTGTGAGTCCGCTAGGCGAAAAATCCTTACCATTATATCAACTGATGAAAAAATTAGACAAATTCACATGGACACATCAAGCTGATAGTGCTTTCCATGAACTCAGAAAGATGTTGGCAACAACACCAATATTAGCGTCACCATTATCCAAAGAGCCAGTGCTGCTCTATGTCACGACAACCAATAGAGTTGTTAGTGCAGTGATAGTGGTGGAGCGCGAAGAAGAGGGCAAATCAATCCAAAGGCCAGTTTATTACTTGAGAAAAGTGCTCTCTATATCAAAGCAAAATTACCCCCATTACCAAAAAATGACATATGGGGTGTATATGGAAGCAAAGAAGTTGAAGCACTATTTCCAAGAACACCCAATCCAGGTAATATGCGAGGCACCTATCTCGGATATATTGGGCAGCAAAGATTCCAATGGCCGAGTGGCAAAATGGTCCATAGAGCTAGCACCATACACTCCACAATATGATGGACGAGATGCAATTAAATATCAAGTTGTAGCTGATTTCTTCATGGATTGGATGGAAATGCAATATGAACCACCACTTCCGGACCCAAATTACTGGAAGATGCACTTTGACGGATCCAAGAAAAAAATGGGTCTAGGTGCCGGGATAGTACTCACATCACCAAAAAAGGATCAAATCAAGTATGTGTTGCAGATCCACTTCGCTGCATCCAATAATGTAGCTGAGTACAAAGCACTTGTCCATGGGATAAAAGTGGCCAAGGAAATTGGCTTCAAAAGGATCATGTGTTTTGGTGATTCGGATTTGGTTATCCAACAAATACCTGAGCATTGGGATGCATTGGATGCGAACATGGCACTGTATCATTTTCATGTGCAACAGATTTCGGGATATTTTAATGGGTGTGAATTTCATCACATACCCAGAGCATAGAATGAGGTAGCTGACGTACTATCCAAGTTAGGATCATCTCGGCAAGCAATCCCACCAAGAGTAGCGTTGGAACATCTCATAAAACCATCGATCAAGACATCACCAGAGTCCGAGTCAATATTCATCCCGGCAAGCCAGGAGTCAGACGCTGTGCCAATGGACATTGATACAGGGGCAGGTTCAACTCGGGGACTGTTCGGCTCAACCCAGGGGCTGCCGAGTCGCACTCGAGGACTCCTCAGGTTATGTCGGCAGAGCATATGTTGGCTGCGCCAATGGAAATTGATGAAGAAACAGATCCGGAACCGGTGATACCAGCCTGGGCGCAACCAATATTCAATTACTTGAGAGATGGAACCTTGCCTTATGACGAGGTATTGGCAAGACAACTAGAAAGAAGAGCAAAGGCATACATAATAATCAACAAGGAATTGTACAAAAGGAGTGTGACGAGCGTATTGCAACGTTGCATAAGTCCAGAGAAAGGCCAAGAAATACCGTTGGATATTCACCAAGGGGAATGTGGGCACCATGCCTCGTCAACAGCATTGGTAGCCAAGGCATTCCGACATGGATTCTACTGGCCAAGTGCGCTAGCAGAAGCGCAAGACAAGTGAGAAAATGTAATGGTTGTCAACGTTACGCGTCAAAGTCACATTTACTAGCATTTGAGTTAAAAACTATACCAATCACCTGGCCATTCGTAGTATGGTGCCTGGATATGGTAGGACCGTTCAAACCAGCGAGGGGTGGCATGAATCACATACTAGTGACGGTTGACAAGTTTACCAAATGGATAGAAGTAAAGACCATTAAAAAACTAGATGGAAAAACAACTATCACATTCCTGAAAGACATAATCCTGAGATATGGTCACCCTCACAGTGTGATCACAGACAATGGCACAAACTTTGCCGAAGGAGCTTTTGCTCGCTTCTGTGGGAAAAAAGAATAAGACTTGACGTAGCGTCAGTCGCCCATCCAGAGTTAAATGGACAAGTCGAACGAGCTAACGTCTTAGTTCTATCCAGGATAAAAACCCACCTAATGGAACCACTCTAGAGATCACCTGGTTGCTGGATCAAGGAATTACCCTTAGTACTGTGGAGCTTAAGAACAACTCTGAATCGATCAACAGGCTATACGCCATTTTCCTTGTGTATGGGGCAGAAGCAGTTTTGCCTACCGACATAGAGCATGACTCGCCAAGAGTAAGACAATACTCGGATGCCGAGGTAAAAGAGGCCCGAGAAGATGGAGTTGACTTACTCGAAGAAGCAAGAGAATTGGCATTATCCAGATCCACCATATACCAACAAATTCTCTGTCGCTATCATAGGAGGAAAGTTCAACCTCGTGTTTTCCGAGAAGGGGATATGGTGCTCAGACTAGTGCAACGCACATCTGGGATGCATAAACTATCACCCCCATGGGAAGGACCATTCATTGTAAGCAAAACATTGCACAATGATTCGTATTACCTGATAGATGCTCACGAAGCACAAAAGAACAAGGAGATAGATCGGGTGATGAGACCAAAAGATCGTGGAATGTGGCACTACTGCGCCCTTTGTACACCTAGCATAAGTAGTGTATGTATCTCTCAAACTCTCATATGTTGGATGCTTATGCCGGCTATGTGCTGATAATAAAATGGTATGACTCGAAAAACTGACTCGGGGACTGCCCTTCATGTTTATTCTTGAAAATTCTATGTCGCCTGGCGTTGACACTTAAACTTATCTCGTAATAAGTAATGTTTGCTCGTATAGAATCAACTCTTCTACTATGTTGTTGTCAGAAAACAAGGCTTCATGGCAAGCAAGAGGAAAAGATCAATGACGAGTAAACATGAACACCGGATAAGTAAAGGGAGAAACGCGAGTCGGCACTACGTATGCCTTTAACTAACCCATTGCAGGATATATCGGCTTGTATGTCGAATGGTTATAGGTCAAGTTGTCTAGTTTCATATTCGTTAACTGAATCCTTAGAACTTTGAGACTCTAATGTCAAACGCCAAAAAAGTTAGACAAGAGCCAAATTCAGGGACAAAGAAAACTACAAATGAAACTCGGGGACTTGCCCCCTGGATGATTGGCATTCAGAGCAGAATAAAAGTTTAAGCCTTAGCAAAAGGCACACATACCCAAAATAAGTGCACTGTATATTACATCTGCACCCGGCATACCAGGGTTCTCATCAGAATTAAGTGTTTTTGATACCACCATCTTAAGAAACAGCTGGACTCGAGGGAGCATTCTTGGGGATGGAGCTAGGATCAGCTGCATCTGCCGAGTCTGCCACGTCTGACTCGGTGGCCTCACTATCGGCATCATTACCTTTGAATATCTCGGCAAGCGGCTCGCCAAGGTCGAGGAAGCTGGGTCCGTTGCACCAAGCGTGCACCAGAGCGTACTCTACCATGGCATAGGCTCGCTCTTGGCGCTTCTTGATGAGCTCGGGCTCGAGGATCCACCTGCCTTCGGCCCTCATATGCTGATGAACATCAAGGTTGATGTCCTCATACCATGAAAGTACAAAGGCAAGGGCCTTGTCTGCTGCAGCACGACCGGCCGACTCGCGCCACTAATCCAACCTATCCTCAGTCAGAAGCAACTTGGCAGCCAAAGGCTCAATGAGCGTGGGCGCATCCTCATCCGGACAGAGCATCCTAAGTGCATGGATTGCTGAATTAAGCAAGTCGACACCACATGACTTCAGAGTGGTTGCATGCTCTAAAAGCGCTACCAGGTGCTCATCGATGGTGATCTCGCCGTCAACCGGAGCTCCAGATTCGGCTCAAACCTTCTTCATTGCCCTCAGCGTGAACATCTTAGCTTCAGGAAAGTTCTCTGCAAACACGAAGGAACATCAAAAACAATGGAAAAGGGGCAAAGAATAAGAATAGAAGTAGAGTGGAAAGAGTAAGAACTCACTACAGAGAAATGAGTTGATCGCTCCAAGCTTGCTCTACCAGATCTTAGCTTTGGCCTGAAGAGCTTCCAGGTCCTGGTTCGCCGACTGAACTACGAACTCGGCCTCCTTGAGCAGTTGATTAGTTTTTCTAGTGCTGTCAGTGTGCTGGCCATCCTTCTCGGCAAGCTCCCCGCGCAAGCCCTTCAGCTCCGACTGGTGCCTCTGCACCATATCCGCCACCTGCTGCTTCAGCCGAGTCACCTCATCTCGCAACTTTTGGATCTCGATTCGGTGCTTCTCTGCTTGTTTAGAGCATGTGACTCGTTATTAACATTGATGCAGAGCGGGCACAAGATTTCTAAGAACTTACTCTCAGTGTTGCTGATATGGGAGTGCAGTGCATCAATCGTGGACTGGGCAGAAGCTGTGGAAAGACAACGAGAAAAAATCAAGGAGATAAAACAAAGATAGATCTATCAAGTAAAAGCAAGCGGAGTAAGAAAAAGTACCTTGGCCCTAAGCCTCAGCTTTCAGATCTTGGTGAGCGATCTCGAGCTTGCAGTACTCCTAGAGGAGAGTCTGATGCACTTTGGTGCTCTCGTTATGTGTGAGCTGCACGATGAAGATCTAGTCAGAAGATGTAAGCAAATGGTTGAGCTTACAACCGAGTAAATGCATTACTTGGCAGTAACCTCAGGGGCTAGGGATCGAAAATCCGACATGTAAACTTGGCAGGAGAAAATAAAGGTTGGGTTCTAACTCAGAGGTTACAGCGGAATAAGTTCCATACTCGGCAGTAACCTTAGGGACTAGGCATCATGTATAATATAAAGATAATCAGTACGCAAAAGAGTAAGGAAGTTGCATACCTCATTCACTTGATATGCTTTGGCCATCAAGGCGATGGCCTGCTAAGTCATTTCTGAGACAGCCTTGGGGCCCAGCTTCATCTTCTGGCTAGAACTAGAGCTCACTTATTGCTCGCCGACCGTGTTCCAGGCAATGGCATAGCGCTCCACGGAACCAAGGCCTTGCCCGCTGAGCGTCCGAGTTAGGACTTGCCCTTTCTTCAGAATAGTTCCCACCCCGGCACGGGTACAGCGGCGCTGGTATGCAAGGCACCAGCTCTGGAAGCACTACTAGATTCGGCAGCAGCAGACTCGCCCAACTGACCCGTCAGAGCGGGTGCCGTTGTTAATGGTGTGGGCTGAATCCGCAGAGCGGTGCCTGGAGCGTGGACCAAAGTCAATTACTTGGTCGCTGATGGCTTGCTAGATGCAGAACGAGCATGGCCTTGAGCAGAAGGCCGAGTCTGACCTTTAGCAAAAAAAAGCAGGAGGAGCAGGTCTGGAACTGGTTGAGAAAGATATAGGAGCTGACTGAGCAGGATCAACAACAATCTAAGGGGCAACAACTGGGTCAACGAGCACAGTAGAAATGTGAGAGCTGACAACAGGGGTCTTCTCGGCGCCGATATTACTGGCGCCGGGTTCAAGGGTCTGTTCGTGTAAAGCAACTAGAGATTTTGGCCAGTCTCCTCTGACGGGCGCACCGTCGGATCAGCCTCACTCTGAGATGCATGAGCCTCAGTAGTGGGGGCAGTGACCTGGACGGGACTCTGCGCAGCGGAATCAGTACGAGGAGGACAAGCAGGCCTTAGCGGGGAAGAAACCATGCTAGGTGCATCTTGGCTGGTGGACACGGCCGTGGTCAAAATAAAAGCAGAAGCCTATAAGAAAACAAAGACAGAAAAGAAAAGGAAAACATAAGGTAACGGGCAGCTAAAGTTACTCGGAGACAGTCGGGTCGCGCGAGATGCGACGAGTGACCCGGTGCATTGTGGTCTTGTGAGTCTGGGAGGATGTTGCTGCAGAACGTGCGATAGTCTCGAGTCGGCGTTTCTTCAAAGGTTGAGAGCTGGAGGAGGCCCCGCGCCGCTTACTCGATTTGGCAGCAGGGATCTTGCCATACCCGCCTACAACAAGGGGAGGTTCCTCGTGTACCTGGCCAGCTGCATGAGTAAATGACAAGATCAATGGGATAAGTCAGAAAATTAAGGTCATAGGACAAGTACTTCCAAGAATTCATAGTCCACATCGTCATCATCAGACCAATCTCGCAAGGGATTTCGAGTAGAGGTCTTACCCGAAGCGGAAGCAGTGGCAGCATGCGGGATTGGCATAAAGCACTCCAAGTCGAACTCAACCTTGTCGTCGTCAGAGAGATCATCCAAATAGCCGCTAGGAGGGACAGTACTATCATCAACCTGGTGAACAAGATTCTGCAAAAGACAAACAGAATAAGATCAATAAAGAAATAGAGCAGCGAATAAACATAAGGAAAGCTATGTCGGCAGCAAATCAAAGACTCGGACGCTTACCCACGAGACAAGCCTATCCCGGCTGAAAGGGGGCAGCTCCAAGCCTAGTTTTCCGCTAAGTTCAGCTTGAAAATTGAGCTGACTCGGCGGGCCACTGAGTCGTTGGTGAGCTCCAAAGTGGAGTGCCGGGTAGGATCTCGCGGGCCGCTCATGAAGCACATCTTGTGGCTTCTGGCCTGGATGGGGCTGACTCGGCGTACGACGAAAGCACATATGAGGTCCTCCTCAGATAAGTGGAAGTTCTCATCCGGTGAGAGCAGCCTCTCGATGATCCCATGAGCCTCATTCACAGCTGTATTCTTGTCATGCGGGTCAAGTTTCCATAGCTCCTTGCTGGGAACCTCACCTTGAAGGGGGAAGACGGATGTAGTCACTGGACCCGCTGTTCTTGACATAGAAAAAGGTCCTATGCCACTTCTTACAAGAATCGATGTTAGTAACCCGAGGAAAGATCAAGTCCCTCCTGGGTGTGATGCTAGAAGCACCACACCTGGTGGGCCTCTTCTCGGCATGAGGAACGCCGGGATCAAGCACAACTTGAATCCGAAAATTAAAATACTTGTCCCAAAGAAGAACAGTGGGCCATATACCAAGGTATCCCTCGTAGGCAGAGATGAAGCAAGAAAGAGAGCCAATGGCATTGGTGGGAAGGTGATGAGTTTGCAGATGGAAGGTGGAGAGGAAAGACACACAGAAATTGCTGACGGGAAGAGCGAAACCACGCTCAAAGTGCGAGAGGAAAACCACCCTATCGTTGGCCTCAGGCTTAGGGACAATCTCACCTAGGGGAAGGCGGCAGTTGACCTCGAGCGGGATGCGCCTGGTGTAGCGCAGCCACTCGAGTTCCTCCACCGAAACCTCAGAGCCCTCCCATCCGCCGCGCTCGCCGGCGGCAGCCTCGTGCTCCTCCACCTCCTCGCCGGCATCACGAGCATCCATAATATCGCTTGGTTCGGGCTCTTCCACCGTTCGAAGAGGCCTGGAGACACAAGGACCCATCGGGGAATCGAAAAGAGGAGAAGGGAACCACGGGAGAGGAGCAGCAAGATAGAGGAACCGCAAGAAGGCAGTTTGAGATTGGGAGGCGCGAGGAAGAAGAAGAAGGCAAGGGGGAAACTGAAAAGGCAAAGGAAGTTAAGTCCCCCGCACCCCTATTTAAGGAGAGTAAAAACCGCCAGCGTGGGATCCCTTTGTGCCTTGTGGCCACTATGTGGCCGTGTACACGGCCGAGTAAGCGCATCAGTGAGCGCCACGTGTGGGCGATACACGAAAAATCCTGGGCCACGTCACGATGCGTAGGACACGAGGCGCTGAGCGATGGGACTGCCATAGTGACGGGGAGTTACTACGTCGCCGTCACTGTGCAGTCAGGTTTTGAGACAAAATTTGAGGCAAGCAATCATGATTACAACATGTCAGTGACTAAGGCAAGCCTAGAATGACTCGGCAGCGTCAAAAGTGACTCGGCATGAGGCAAAAATGACCCAGAAAGTCAAAGATGAGACTCGAAAGGGGCAAGATAGACTCGGCAAAGATCAAGGTTGCGCCAAACAGTGCGCCCAAAGCAGTAAATGCTGAAAAATAGAAGTTCCAAGCACATTAAAGGAACCTAGAGACGCCTAATAGCAAAAACTGCTAGGCCTCACCAGCTTCGGGAACTAATGTCGGGGGGATAAACCCCGGTATGGTCATAAGGGGTAAAACATTGCCCAGCTTGGCTTGTGCCGAGCCAAAGAAATCTCAGGCCGGGTAACAACGGCCGGGTAAGAAGGTCATGTGCGGCCGACATAAGAATTATGTCGGCCCATATAAGACAAGTTGGTTTACCTTGCAGGAAGCAACGAGCCGAATCTTACGAGGGAAGGACGAGTCAAAAAGGATGCGTGGAAGCTTTCCGATTAAGGTTCAGGAGGGACCATGGTAAAGCACGATCAAAAGAGAAGGGCGACACCGGGTGACACAAAAGAAGCCGGGTGACGCCCAAAGCAAGGGCTGACGTACAAAGTCACGGTATGACGCCAAAAGAGCTGGAGGCTACGTATGAGAAGACCGTTAGTTGTATGGATTTATGGACTGTGTCAAGGGTCTTAGGGCTAGTCCAAGATCCAAAAAGTAACCCTAGAACCCAAAGGGATGTAACCTAGCTGGCCATCGCCTATATAAGGAGGGGCATAGCTAGGGTTTAAGGAGGTTGGACCAAGTAGGAAACTAGTGCCCAAAGGCTATGCTCAAACAGCTCAAGGATCACTTGTAAAACTTCTTGGATCAATAGAAATCCTAAGGGTGGAGAGTTCTTCATCTTGTTCTTTGTGCGCGGCTAGACCGTGCACTCCCTCCCCGGTTACCACAAGCGTCCATTCGTCCCCCAACTTAAGCCTACCCATGGCATCTGCCATGACACCACCACGACAGGTCTCTTGGAGAAGTCATCTGTCTGGGTTAGGTTGGGATTAGAATAGGCAAAAGATCTCTATAGAAAGAATTATACTCACACACAACAAATCACACAAAGCATTTTACAAGCACTCACAATCATGCATTGCACTCAAACAACAAGGTTCAAACATATTTTAGGCAACAAAATATTTTTGCTACACCACATAAGTTGGTGTGATCAATATATGATCAGCAAGTCGATTTAAACAAAAAAGTAGTATGGTGGTCCAACTATGGGGTTCACTTGAGATCATTCCATCCTTCTTAGTTGTTACATCATGAACAAGATCATGATATCCTTGGAAGAAATTATTGCATCTTGGTCACAAAGTTCAAAGGTGATGTCTATAATGTTTCCTCATGAGTTGAGTTTCCTTAGTCTCCAAGTCTTATGTATTATTCTTATCTCACTTGAAGTCATTAGTGATGTCCAGGTTGAAGTCCTTGGTGAAACTGAAGCTAAAGTCCTTTGGTGATGTTGAATTACTTGCTTATGTTGAAGTCTTTGTCCAACAAGTTGAAAAGGGAGAGATGTAGAATCAAAACAAAATGTTGAGGAAAGAGTTTACAAGATTGTTTGTAAATAATTTAGAACAAATACAACTCCTGATTTTATAAGGGGTTTTGTCCAATCCTAGGGTTACAATCCTACAGGCAACACAGTGCTCTGATACCATATGTAGAGGCATAAACCCAATAAGGTACAAGTCCCTGTGTTTACAGTGCTAGTCCCTGGATTGAATAGCTAGCACCCATAGTTTAAGATGTAATATCAAGAAACAAAGGTCATATTATAACTCATAATCAGGAATAAAATAGTTCATTACAACTTACATAGCTCATATGGCTATCTTATCACAAAGCAGCAACTATACCTATAAGCATGGAGTCCTTCATCCTCATGTGCCACAAGAAATCATGTTGTTTGTAAACTTGTAATCCTACTTAACACACTCCACTAACAACAAACAAACCTGCAATGTAATAAGTTACAGCCACAAGGGTCAATACATTTGAATTGTATTGGCAAGTGATATCATATTCATATGTAGAATCTAACATCTACATGAATATATGGCTAAGTAGAGTTTTGGCTGGCCTTTGCATAAAATAAGTTTTTCCTATCCTTTGCAAAATAGTTTTTCTCTTTTTGAAAACACTTTATCAAACAATGGCACACTGGAGTCACACCTGGTGCTACCCTTGTTCACTCAACAAGTTTTAACTTAGAGAAACTGGGATGAGGAGATTCTTGATCATTTCAATGTCTTTGATGCTCAAAATGTCCATTACCGGGGACACGACTAAGTACTTAGGTTTTAACCTCTCGAGAGGTGGTGCACTTTCCCCACAAGACTAGACATACATCGAGACGGGACTTTTCAGAAGCAATCCCTCAGACCACCATGGACGCGTTCCATCCCATCATCACTACCACCAACTGTCCATTTGGCCGAGTTATTGCAACCTAGTTGGTCAAGGAAGAGCCCATATGCCATGTGGTTGCAGTGGAAGCTTCTCAACACTAAACATCTCAAATCTCTTTGTTCCTGGGTGGCCATCCACAAGTGATATACACAAGGTAAACCATAGACATGGGCCTCGTGTAACCGCTCAACACAAACCATTCTTTCCATTTCACCCAGGTTTTTCATTAACAAGTGGTTTTCTTAGTCAAAAACATATAGGAATAATGTTTCCATAAGATCATAACATGAATTCCCACCCTTAAATTTCTAATAACTAGGCTAAGCATACTAGTGTAACATGTCTCTTAACTTAGGAAGATTCCTACCAAGATATATTCTATAGGATCTACTATAGCATAGCATTATACAAAATAGTCCTACCATGCATACAAAAATATCACTAATGCAATATTGAAAAGATAGGACTTTTGATGACCAAATTATCACTTGACTTTTTAGTAGAAAATCTAGGTATTCTCCTTGATCTTGCAATGTCACACTCTTCAAAGTTCACTACATCACAATCAAGCAAAGCACACATTCAAAACTTGCACAGAAACAAATAAGAAAACAAAACAAAACAAAACAAGAAAAACAAAGAAATGCATGCAAGCATGCAAAAGGTTATTTTATTGAGAAAGTGCTCTCTAACAAGGTTCTAAACATTTCAAAACACCTACTGGTCCTTTTTATAAAAGTGGAAATTCCATTGGGAACAAGTTAGTGAAATTTGGTTATTTAAATCATTTTTCTTTTACTAGAAATGATTTTATTTAAAGGAATATTTCCTAGTGTAAAAAAATATATTTTTTTAATTTCAAGTGTTAGTGTTTATGGTCAGAGGGCTCAAAACAAAACCATTCTCAAAAGGTTTCACTCAAAAATAATTTCTAGAACATTTTTTATACTCAAAATAGCCCTAAACAAGTCTCTGCATAAAACTCTAATTTTTTAGAATAAAATGACCAAAGTAAGGCCATAGATGCAAAGGACTCATTTTTCTGAATCCATTGATATAAAAAATTTAATTTTTGTATAAACAGAACAAAAGTTATTGATTTTACAAGTTCAAACATCTAATAGATCAAATTCTGGATTTTAAATCAAAAGTCTGGTCACGTGGCGCTGTCTGACTGGCTGGTACCGCTTCGCGTAGATCACGCATCATGGGCCGTTAGATCTAACTGAATCGCATGGATCAGATCTGATCTTACTGCTTCGCCTAGCTTCTAATCGCAGCCACTGGATCTAGATCCAATGGATCACATCTACTTGACCCTAAACTAGCGGCGCCCATGGCAAGCACGGCGGCAACACGCTAGACAGCGATGCTCTGGCGAGGCCAGAGGGCAAGGGAGAGGGTACAGAGGCTCACCAGGGTCGCAGGGACGTGGCAATGCTTAACGTGGTCGTGGGCGAGGTCGGGGTGCAGCGGCGATTCCTCGTCGGAGTTGCGGCCGTCGTCGGGAGCGCTCAGATGTTGATAGAGGCGATCCTACAGGCCACGAGTTAGTGAACGGTGAGGGTCATAAGAAGTGTAAGATGATGACAAGTATGACAGCAAGAACTAGAGGGCAAGGCGCGCACGGGACTCACCAAATATCGTCGCCGGAGTTGCGCTCGGCGTCGGTCGCTTGTTGGCGATGTTGTTGTTGAGCATCTGGTGTACAAGAAGGCAGGCGTCTAGTGTCAGTAGATGCGCACGACGATGGCGAGCAAGCTAGCGTGAACCAGAGGGCAGGAGGAGGTCTGTGCTCACCGGAATTGTGGCAGAAGTGCGTCGGTGCTGCGGTATCGCGAGCTTGATTACGAGCAGCCTGGGGGCTCTCTGGTGCGAGGAAATGAGCGAAAACAGAGAGGAGGGAGGGATGGTTAAGTGGGATAGGTCGGGGCATAGAATCATGCGCGTAGTTACGCGAGTTTAAGCGAATCAATTCCATGCAGAAATGGCAGAGAGAGGGGGCATGTTCAACACGCTAGAGACGAGGATGTTGAGGTGGCAGTGTGGCTGGCTGATCAGTGGGGATGTGGGTGGACGTGCAGGTGAGAAAAGAAGCAGAGCGGAGAGGGGGTGGCCGGGTGGCCGGGTGGCCGGGTGGGCTAGATGGGCTGTGTTGGGCCAGGGTTACTGGGTTGTGTTAGTTTCCCTTTTTTTTTCCTTCAAATGTTTTTCCTTTTCTATTTCTGTTTTCTGTTTTTATTCAAATCAATTTGATTTCAACTCCAAATTGATTCAAATATTTACCAAACTTTTCAGAATATTTCACACATAAGATAAGCTGGTTATTTAGTCCATTTTCAAATATTTTTCATGATTTATTAATCATTTAAATTTGAGTGTTGCACCTTGGCAATTATTTAAATAAAATTTGAATATGGTTCATAAGCCCATATAATTTTATTTAAATAAACTTTTATACTTTTATATTATTTCATAAACTTTTATTCCATTTACTTATGGATTTGGCCATGGTTAAAATTATCTTGGCAATTATTCTTATTTATTTATTTCTTCTTTGTCTTATAAAATTCATATCTTTTTATTTATAGTTCCAAAATTAGTGATTCCAATTTGTATAATTTTATTTAATATTTATTTATATTTTTAAATCCTTTTAGGATTACTTTGTTCACAATTTTTGGTATGGATTTTAGCTATGAGCTTTATTAGCCTTGGAAAATTTTCTTTTATCTTATAAAAACCAATTCCCATGGTTTTGTAATATTTTTGTTTACCATTTATTGACCAGTTAGGAATGTTTGTTGATAAATTTTTATATGGAACAAAGCCATAGTCTTGGAGTGATCTTGATGATGATTTCTTTTATTAGGGTTTAGGTTTTTGTTTAACTTTTCCAAGTGCTCAAAATCAAGATAAATTCTATGCATGAATGCATTTGATTTGTTTGAAAACTTGTTTGTTGCTTTTTCATTCAAATTTTTGTTCAAGTAAGGTTTTGATGTTTCCATTTAGAAGCAAAAGTTTCTTTTCCCCCTAAAATTCAACATTTGTTTATTTTGTTTGTTTACTTTTCACATTTGAAAATTTGGAAAATTTTGGGATGTGACAGTTATCTGGCTGGAGATTCCTGCCTCCTAGTCGAGATCCCGTCGCATTGTACACATGATCCAACATTTCAGACTCGTCATTCACCATAGCCAAGTAACCATCATTGTACCTGTTAGAATTTGGATCTACGAGTTATTGCACTCCTTGTCCTGCACTTAGATGCCGTCTTTCAGGCTGTGCTGGTGGCGGGTTCGGAGGTGGGTTCCCTCCTCCTGCCGAGTGAGCTTCGTGCCTAGGTTGCGGCGCATAGTTCTGGTCTCCATTATCGTTTCTCTGTCCGACATGCCTTTCTCGGCCTACATTCTCTTGGTTTTTGTTTCCCTGGCCAGCATTTCTTCTTGTGCCTTGGGCACGACCTGGGTTTCATTGAGCTACAGCCAGATCATAGGCTACCATCTATTTGTTTCTTCTTGAGTCCATGCTTTTTTTCTTTTCTCTATCTTGGCGCATCCCCTGGTGAGGAGGCTGTATGCCCAACGGACCTTGCCGGGATTGGTGTTGCCGAGTGAAAAAGTTGTGACCTGCCAGCTATACCCGGATTTGCCCTGTAATAGGCCTCATTCAGTTTTCATGCTGCTCTCACCAGCTCGTTTACTCTTTCTTGTTGTTTTCTCTTTGCCTCACCTGTTAAGTGAGGTAACTCAGCCATTGCTGCTTCTACAGCCCTCAGGTTGGCCGCTGCTATATTGTATGTCAGTCGTAAGGCTATTTCGTGACTACACTCCGAGGTTATTTTGGACGTGGCATCCGCCGGCTCCACGTTGAGGTTCCTTCCTCTTATTCTTGTCGCTTCGAGCTGGGTCTTTGCGTCCTTGACTCGATGCGCCGAGTTATATTCCCAGAGATTAATCTCCATATCCTGTTGTAGCTTGCCAAGCTCTTTAGCTTTCTCCAACAAATTTTTCCTTGTTTCCTCTAACTCGTCTTGTGCATGCGCCGGGTCAGCTGCTGGTGCTACTGGTTCTGCCAATTTTGCTATTGCCTCCTGTAATTCCTTAGCTCTTTTACTCGTTGCTATGTTCTCTGGTCTCTCTAGTGGTACCTTGGCAGTTCTTGCTGCCCTTGGTGTGGCATCCGGGTCTTCTTCCTCGACTGCCTCGATTACCACTGGGAGGTGCTGGGGGGGCGAGAAGGATCAGGTGCAGTCATCATTACATCAGTGTAAGCAACCTGGTGAAGCTTACCTGCAGCATGGACTGCGGGTGGATCCGGTGCCAAGACGACGCGCTCGGGGTATGCGCACTCCATGCGCACTACAACGTAGACTTGGTGCTCGCCGAACTTGATGAAGCTACCGCCCCTGGGGAACGGCCTAGTCCTGAAGCAACATGCATTGTCGCTGACGAAGTTGAGTGCTCCAAACCTATGGATGAGGCCGGAGTAAACACGCTCGCATGTTGAAGCGATGATGTTGCCCGTCCGGATGAAGACTCCAGCAAGCGTCACTGATTGCCCCATAGTGGGAGCCAACTATCGTGGTGGTGTCACGACAGATGCCATGGGTAGGCTTAAGTTGGGAGCCGGATGGACGCTTGAGGTAACCAGGGAGGGTGTGCACGGTCCTGCCGCACACGATGAACATGATGAACTCTCTAGACTTGTGATTTTATTTCTCCTTAGAACTTACAAGTGCTCCTTGAGCTGTTCTAGCATAGCTCCATGGCACTAGTTGTCTCTTGTTCGACCCCCCTAAACCCTAGCTATGCCCCTCCTTATATAGGCTACGGGAATAGCTAGGTTACAGTTTGGGCCCTAGGGTTTACTGTTTCGATCTTTGTCCTTACTATGCGGGCCGGGTCATGGGGCCAGCCCTAGTCCCCTGACCCAGTCAACAAAGTTATAATGCCAACGGTCCTATCGTATGCATATGTCAGCTCTACGACGTCATACGGTGCATTATACGTCACTTCGTGCTTTTGGCATCACCCGGCTCCTTTGTTGTCACCCAGCGGCGCCCTTCTGTTTTGACCATGCTTTAACATGGTCCCTCCTGGATCTTACTCGGAAAGGGGCCACACGTCCTTCTTGACTCGGCCTTCCCTCGTGCGATCCGGCTTGTCGCTTCCTGCAAGATGAACGTCCTTGTCCTGTGCGGGCCGGCATAGTTCCTATGTCGGCCCAACACAGGCTTCACATCCTAGCCTTTAAGACCCAGCTTGTATTTTCTTGACTCGTCCTAAGCCAAGTTGGGTAATTTTTTACCCCTTATGACCCTACCGGGGGTTATCCACCCGACAGTGGCCACACCACCTGGCCACGTGGCCCAGGGGGACCCGCGCCTAGGGGTGGTGTGGGCCCCTGTGGCCCATCTCCACTCCCTTTTCTGGCAACCTTCGTCTTTTGGAAAAATAGGAATTTCCATATATTTTCCGGAATTTTCTGATCTTCGAAAATATTGCATCTGGACATCGCTTTTTCCAGCAGAATTCTAACTCCGGCAGTTCATTCTCCAAAAATCATCAATCATGCAAAATAGATGAAATAACATAAGTATCATCTCTAAATATGAAATATATCAATGAATAACAGTAAATTATGATATAAAATAGTGATGCAAAATGGACATATCACAGTCCCAGAGCCCGATGCTCACATGTCGTGGACTCTAGGTTATTGCCGTTGATAGAAGGGAGGCACGGAAAGGCTCCCACCGAATTGCCACTTTGGGATGAGCATATTCAAGGATATGCCATCCACGTCAGCCCTAGATCTAACCTGGGAACCCCTTTATAAGGTGATCCAGGACCTCCAAGAGGGGGGATTGATTTATCTTTACACTTAGAGCTTTCCAGAGAGCTTTCTTCTCCCTCTCGCTCATACAGCTCGAGGAGCAAGTGTAGCCATTGTTAATCAAAGGAAATATCGTGTTTGTGTTATTTGTGTGTAGAAACCACTACATCATCGCTCCCTAGATCCCACTAGTGCACATTGGCCCCAACTTAAGCCTACACATGGCATCTGCCGTGCCACCACATGATAGTTGGCGCCCACCATGGGGCCAGCAGCGGTGCTAGCTAGAGTCAAGATCCGGACGGGGAACTCCATCGTCACCGGAGAGCGCACCATCTCCGGGATGGTTAAGCGATTCGGTTCACTAGACTACGTCAGCGACAACGCGCATCACTTCACCAAATGCACCCCTCCGTGCAACAGGGTCTTCATTAACCTAGGTGCACACAAGGTCTACGTCGGTGTCGACGTCTCCTGCGTGTACCGACATCGAGTCATCCTCGCGCGAGAGCCTCCCCTCAACACTCCAAGCGGTTTGTGTACCACTTGCCCCATAGGCAGCGTCAAGGTGATGATGACCGCACCTGCAGCAGGCGTCGGAGCCGGCAAGAGCAGAGATCTGGTGACAGCAGATCCGACAGGCGAGGAACCGGATGATCCGGGTAACATCACCCCTAAAGCGCCACGCACAAGGGGCCCTCCTCTAGAAAAACCAAAAAATGTACTACATGCAGCAATAGATAGCTTGACACAAACATGTAGCTCCTATTGTAAATCCGGCTAAGGTGCAGGCCGAGATGGAGGAAACTAGGCAGAAAGTGCTAGCCGGAGCTAAAAAAGTAGCAGAGCTCCAGCAGTCACTGAACATTACTCTGCGTGAGTATGCAAAAGCCAACAAGTTGAAAACTAGCCCATCTAGAATGGATGGGGTGAGATTGAGGGGGAAAAGCTCGTTAGTGAAATAAACAAGGAACATGTGCCTAGAGAAGGTGACTCGGTTGACCCAGGGTTGCCGAGGTACAACACCCCTGCGAAAAATCTAAGAGTTGTAGATGCAGCTGCTGCTGAGATACCTGGTCTGACCGGCGAAGCCCAACAAAGACAACATAAAAGAGTAAATGAGCTGGTGCGCATAGCGAACCAGCAAAATGAGGAAATACTCAAGAACAACCCAGCCAGGCCTGGAGGCTCCCGAGTCGTTCATTCGGCTGGAGGTGCTCTTGCAATATCAGCTGCGGCAACATCATCACCAGGTGATGGCCTAAGAAAAGATAAGGCAGTAACATCTGGAAGAAGGAACAAGCAAATAGTGCTGTATGATCCGACAGTTTCCGGAAAATGAAAAATAGACCAAGGCAATGTAAGCCGAGGTAATAGTGGGAACATAAACCCTGTTCACGGCAATGGTAGCCAAGGGAATGACATGCGGCGTAACCCCGACCCACGTCATTCGGCTAGAGGAGGGCAACACCCTCCGCAGCAGTGCCAGCCGAGATATGAACATCGGCAAGAGCGGGATGCAGGACCAGTTCTGCATAACCCGGAGCCAAATATATATAATGATGGTTACTCATAAATGGAAAATGCAGGATTTGCTAGACCGACTCACCTTTTAGTCATAGAAAGATCAGGAAACAGAAACTTGCAGCCGAATGATGCAAGGTTGAATTTCGACCGAATATACAGGTCCGAGTTATTGGAAGAGCAAGGTCCTCCGGGTCCAGCATGTTTTGGACCTCAGATCATGAGGGAACCACCAGTGCCGAACTTTCAGTTGCCAAGAGGGTTGAAAATGTACAATGGAAGTACAAAGCCACAAGACTGGTTGATTGATTATGCTACATGAGTGGAAATTGCTGAGGGCAACCTAAGATGGGCAGTGAGAAATGTGCCTCAAATGCTGGAGGGACCAGCAAGATTGTGGTTGAATAACTTACCAGCAGGAAGTATTAACTGTTAGTTAGATTTTGAGGAAATGTTCGTGAGCAACTTTACCAACACGTATAAGAGGCCAAATAGACCTCCACAACTTGCGATGTGCAAGCAGAGAACGAATGAGACAGACTGAGAGTTCCTGACCCGGTGGTGCAACCTCAGGAACTCCTGTGAAGGAGTGATCGAATCACATGCAATTGCTTGGTTTGCACAAGGGTGAAGGTACGGAAGTGTGTTGTGGCAAAGGCTATATAGGGACATGCCAACCACATTGGCCGAGACAATCAGAATAGACGAATCATATGATCTGGGCGATCCGACTCAACTTGAGCTTATACCGGCTAATCACAATGAACAGCAAGAGCATTACACAAGAGATGGAGCAGGGTCATCCAGGAGAAATAAATTTCGAGGTAGAAGGAAAGAAGAAAGACTAGATTACCGGTATAACTCGAATCAGGTTGCGGCAGTGAGTCAAGATCAGCCAGGAGCTGGGAGTAGCCAACGACAAAAGAATAGTGCCCAGCAATGGACAACGAGGAATGATGGAAAAAATCAGTGGAGCAATGAGCATAAGAAATAGTGGCAAGAAAGGCCAAAGTATACATACGAATCAATGTTGGATTAGCCGTGTAAGTTTCACACGCCTAACCCGGCTAATCCGGCTAACCATACGACTTGGTAGTGTGCATGGATGAAACTAGCATTCGGAAATTCAGGACCGCCACAGGCACCACAGCAACCACAGCTTACTGGAGGAAATGCCCAGCAACTGATGTTACCCCCACCACCTCCGAGGTATGAAAATCAAGAGAGGAGAGATGCATTGCATCATGTGGCGAATCAAGACCAAGGCAACAGAGGATACCCCGACAATGATGGCCGTAATGAGTACAGAGAGCACCATCAAGCTTATTGTGTGTTCACCACTGAGCAATAAGATAAAAAGCGCATTCAGCGCCGACATATGGAAGTAAATGCGGTTACGCCGGTAGTGCCAAGATACATGTACTGGACAGATCAAGAAATAACCTGGAGTATTAGAGATCACCCCAAGATCATGCCGAACCCCGGATCAATATGCCTTAGTGCTCGATCCGACGTTTGTTGGGCCAAGCATAAATGTGAAATTCTCAAAGGTGCTCATCAATAATGGGAGCAACATAAACATAATGTACAAGGTTACCATGCACAAGCTCGGAATCTCTCCAAACATGCTTCGGTCTCCCAAGACCACTTTCCATGGCATTGTGCCGGGATTGTCATATGAACCAATTGGAAAAGTCTGGGTTGATGTACTATTGGGCACAATGGAGAACTGCAGGGCAGAAAACTTAGAATTTGAAGTTGTGGATCTGGAGAGTTGTTATCATGCATTACTCGATTGACTAGATATATGTCACAATTCATGACCAGTACTCACATCAGCTACCTGAAGATGAAAATGCTAGGGCCACATAGGATAATCACCATTGTTGGAGACTACATGAGATCAATAGAGTGTGCCTCAGCCGGATCAAACCTGGCTGAGTCATTGGTAATTGCAAGAGAAAAAAAGGAGAATTTAGGAAGTAGCAGCTTTGGCTCAGTCGGCACAGCTAAATATGCCGGCACTTTCTAACCCACATGGGAGTGCGTCCTTCTAGCCGACTAAGGATACAAAGAAGGTTCAGATTTATGATCAGTTACCAGAGCACACTGTCACAATTGGTGCCGGCCTAAGAAACAAATAGGAAAGCTAGCTCACCAGCTTCCTTCCTGAGAATCGAGATATCTTTGCTTGGTCTACTCAAGATCTGCAAGGTGTGCTGAGGGAGCAAAGAGCGAAGGAAAGTGCGAAGTCGATATAGCTAGCTTGCTTAAATAAAGTGAGCAAGCGTACTAGATCAAGAGTGGAGAGATGCTGAGCACCCTTGCATGTGAGGTCAAAAGCAAGGCCGGTGAAGCAACCTCTCCGCCGCTTCGCCGAGGACAGGAGAAAAATAATTGGAGATGAGATAGCTCGGCTTCTTGCAGCCGGGTTTATCATGGAAGTGCTTCATCCGGATTGGTTATCTAATCCGGTGTTGGTTGAAAAGAAAAAGGATGATCCGAATGTAGTTGTAGTGTGGTGTATGTGTATCGATTACACGAACCTGAATAAGGTGTGTCCCAAGGATCCATTTCCTTTGCCCAGGATAGATCAGGTCATTGACTCGATCGCGGGTTATGAGCTTTTATCATTTGTAGACACGTATTCTGGTTTCCACCAGATACTGTTAAACACGGCCGATCAAATAAAGACTGCGTTTATCACCCCGTATGGGGCTTATTGCTATCGCACTATGCCATTCAGCTTATGTAATGTAGGGGCAACGTATCAAAGATTTATGCAAAAATGCTTACATGATCAAATTGGCAAAAATGTCCAAGTATACGTTGATGATGTGGTAATAAAAACCAAAGAGATCCACACGCTCCTAGATGATATCCGGCAAACATTCGCAAATCTCAGGATATTTCGAATGAAGCTTAACCCGGAAAAATGCACCTTTGGTATACCGGCTGGAAAATTACTCGGTTTCCTCGTGTCGAGCCGAGGTATCAAGGCAAACCCGACTAAAATTCGAGCGGTAGAACGTATGGAACTACCGAAGTTCCTCAATGATGTAAAGAAATTCACAGGTTGTCTGGCATCTCCGAGTCGGTTTGTAAGTCGGCTTGGAGAAAAAGCACTACCCTTGTATCAATTGTTGAAAAAGTCGGATAAATTCATCTAGACTCCACAGGCAGATAGCGCCTTTCATGAATTAAAGAAAATTCTAGCCTCTGCACCTGTATTAGCCTCACCACTATAAAAAGAGCCGATGTTGCTCTACGTAGCAGCGACTAACCGAGTCATAAGTGATGTAATAGTGGTGGAGAGAGAAGAGGAAGGTAATCTGGTGTAGACGCCAGTTTATTACCTGAGTGAGGTATCATCAGCCTTAAAGCAAAATTAACCGCACTACCAGAAAATGGCATACGGTGTATATATGTCAGCGAAAAAGCTGAAACATTATTTTGAAGAACACCCTATAAAGGTGATACGTGAGGCACCAATAGCCAGATAATGGAAAACAAAGATATCAGTGGCCGAATAGCCAAATGGGCAATTGAATTATCCCCTTATGATACACAATTCGATAGACGAGATGCAATTAAATCTTAGGCACTGGCCGACTTTTTTGTCGATTGGGCTAAATGCAATATGAGCCACCATTGCCTAATTCCATTTATTGTACCATGCATTTTGATGGATCAAAGATGAAGGATGGGCTCGGAGCCGACATAGTGTTAACTTCACCTAAAAAGGATCAGCTAAAATATGTACTACAAATACATTTTGCTGCATCAAACAATGTAGCCGAATGTGAGGCACTTGTTCATGGGCTAAAAGTATCCAAAGATGTGGGAATACGTCAGATTCTATGCTTTGGTGACTCGGACCTTGTGATACAACAGGTTTTAGGTCATTGGGATGCACTTGATGCAAACATGGCCCTATAAAGGTTCCAAGTACAAAAGATCAGTGGTTATTTTGATGGCTGTGAATTTCATCATATACCCCGGGCGAAAAATGATGCTGCAGATACTTTGTCAAAACTTGGTTCATCCAGGCAAGAAATTCCACCTGGCATAGCCCTTGAGCATTTAAGGAAAGCATCAATTACCCCGTCACCAGTATCTGAATCAATCCGTCTCTCGGTTGATCCAAGATCAGAAATTATCCCAATGGACATAGATGGGAAGAAGACACCGAGTAACCCGGGGACTGACTCGGCAAACCCGAGGACTGCCTCGCAGAACCCAGGGACGGGTCAGGGTAATCCGGCAGAGGTTATGTCGATAGAGGCAATGGAAATTTATGAAATAAATACCTCGGCACGTGAAGTACTAGGATGGGAACGACCCATCTTTCTGTTTTTAAAAGATGAAGTGTTGACAAATGATGAAGTCCTTGCCAGGCAAATTGTGATAAGGGAGAAAGCTTACACTATAATTAATAAAGAGTTGTACAAGAGGAGTGTTACAAGTGTCCTACAAAGATGCGTTGATCCGGTAGAAGAACAAGAGATCCTTTTAGATATACATCAAGGTGAATGCGGGAATCATGCCTCATCTAGAGCCTTGGTAGCCAAAGCTTTCCGACATGGATTTTACTAGCCCAGTGCACTACAAAATGCACAAGATCTGGTGAGAAAATGCAATGGTTTCCAAAGATACCAAGCAAAACTCATATGCCCTCATTCGAGTTAATGATCATACCCATCACTTGGTCATTTGTTGTATGGTTCTTGGACATGGTCGGCCCATTTAAGCCGGCTCGTGGTGGCATGACCCATATCTTGGTCATGGTAGACAAATTCATAAAGTGGATTAAGGTAAAGCCAATAAAAAATGTGATGGGCCCACAGCTGTGAAATTCCTCAAGGATATTATCTTGAGATATGGGTATCCACACAGTATAATTACTGATAATGGCACAAATTTTGCCAAGGGAGATTTTGCTCGCTTCTGCCAAGACAATCAAATAAGACTTGATTTTGCATCAGTCGCTCATCCCGCATCGAACGGGCAAGTTGAAAGGTCCAACGGACTTGTATTGTCCGAGATAAAACCCCGGCTCATTGAGACGCTGCAAAGATCAGCGGGTGTTGGATTGAGGAGCTCCCTGCCGTGTTATAGATCCCGAGGACAAGTCCGAATAGATCAATAGGATATACGCCATTTTTTCTGGTATATGGTGCAGAAGCTGTATTACCAGCCGACATAGTGCATTATTCGCCTAGAGTCACCCAATACACAGATGCCGAAGTGAATGAAATAACCCGGCAAGATGATGTTGATTTATTAGAAGAGGCAAGGGAATTGTCATTGTCTAGGTCTGCCATATATCAACAAGATATCCGATGCTATCATAGCAAAGAAGTAAACCTTTGAGTATTTCTAGAGGGGTATCTGGTGCTTAGGCTTGTGCAAAGCATTGCACAATGATGCATACTATATTATAGATGATCAAGCACAAGAGAAAAATAAGGCATACATGTCAAGAGACGAATCATAGATGCCATGGAATGTAGCTCTACTCCGTCCATTTTACACTTAGGTGAAGTGTATGTATCTCGAACTCTCATATGTCAGATTATATGTTAGCAAATGAGTTAATCAATGAAACCTCGGCACCTTGAGCTGCAACTCGGGGACTGAATTAATGAACTTGTTCTTTTCATATGCATTTTATTGAAGGGAATATGCCCGAGAGGCAATAATAAAGTGGTTATTATCGTATTCCTTGTTTATGATAAATGTTTATTTTGCATGCTATAATTGTATTAATACGGAAACGTTAATACATGTGTGTTTAATAAACAAACAGAAAGTTCCTAGTTATGCCTCTCTTATAAACTAGCTCGTTGATTAACAAGATGATCAAGGTTTCCTGATCATGGACATTGGATGTTGTTAATAACGGGATCACAGCATTAGTGTAATGGTGTGATGAACATTCATCCGAAGTATAGCATTACGATCAAAGTCATTGAGTTTATATTGCTATAACAACTTACGAAGTGATCCTAATCCTTAGACCATGAGATCATGTCAATCACTAACACCGGAAGAGTTTCTTGATAACATCAAACGTCACACCGTAACAGGGTGATTATAAAGATGGATTCAGAACTAATAAAGTGTTATGTTGAGGCTCATGGATCGAGAGTGGAATTTGTTCATCCCGATGACGGATAGATATACTCTGGGCCCTCTCGGTGATATCACATTGATTAGCTTGCAAGCAAGTGATTTGATCACTAGAATGTTATATCACGGGAACGAGAAAAGAGTGCATGTCAGTAACGAGATCAAACTAGGTATGGAGATACCGATGATCGAATCTCGGACATGTAATATATCGTGAAACAAAGGGATTAAGATACTAGCGTAAAAGGTTCCGACGATCACAAGAAAGTCATCGTTGAATGTGTGGGAGTCAGTATGGGTCTCCAGATCCCGCTTCTGATTATTGATCCGAGAGGGGTCTCGATCATGTCCGCATTATTCGCGAACCGTAGGGTGACACACTTAAGAGACACCGACATCCATTTGGAGCAAAAGTTTCATGCCGAAAAGAAAAGGAAAGCGCAGGAATTTATTTCACTAGACACCGAAACTGTTTCGGTTGAAATTGCTGAAACTGGTTCTGCATGTGAAATGGAATACTAGCAAGGGGTTTTATGTGAATGTTTGTTAATTAAAGTAATTAACAAAATTCTGAATAAATAAAAGAGTTTTATTTAAATGAGAGCTTGCATTAAATTTGGTGGAAATTTAATGCATGTGAGTGGATTTTTGAGTGGAGGCTTTTTAATGGGAGTGGAGGCTTTTCATTTTGAGTGGGAGCTCCACCCACATGAATGTGGAAGAGGTGGGGGCAGCCCCCATGGCTGGGCGCCATGCCCCTTGGGTGCCCCCCCTCTCCCCTATAAAAGGCCCCCCTCTCCTCCTCTCACAACACACCTCCTCGTGAAGGATCTCTCTCCCCCTCTAGAATTTATCCCCCATGGTCTCGGACTAGCGAGATACATGTTCCCGGTGGCTATTCGGCAAGAAAGAGTTGTGCTTCCGCTGCATCGCTGGAGCGAGGAGGCGGAGGTTGCTCGGTGCCTCGAACGTGTGTGCGAGCACGGATGCGCTGCTATTTTGCGGTGCTAGGACTTCCTCTCGATCTTGAGATCGGCAAGAGATCGTCTACATCAACCACGAGTTTGGACTCGTTAAGCTTTGTCGGTCTTCAAGGGTATGTTCTCTACGGATATACATCCGCCCGTTGTTTGTATCTAGTAGATAGATCATGGTACATAGTTGTTCCCATCGTAGGAAATTTTTTGTTTTCTATGCTGCGAACCCTACATTTATATGTCGATTCGCTTATATATCTTATCCTTAGGCTGAGTTAGTAATGTGTCAGAAGCAAAGGCCAACTCTTCGACTTGCTGCTGTCCAAAAATAGGCATCATGGTAAGAAAGAGAATAGCTTGTGAATGTAGAACACATGAAAAATGACTAAGGAAAGAATAGTACGCGAGCCGACTAATGTGTTATTTCTTACTAATCCCTGCATTCATTGTATTTAGTTATTTTATGAATTTATTTTGAGCTTATCTTCATAATTTCTAAGTATTGTTAGTTCAGTCTATCTATCTCGGACCCGTAAGTCGAACGCCAAAAATGGTAGACACGGTCCGAATGATTGACTCAGAATAACAAGAAACATGAAATTAAGGGATGATGCCCAAAAGGATGCAATATATACAAACCGCATAATAGCAAAAGATTGGAACTGTATCTTACATCATGCACCCGGCATATCGGGGACTTAATAAGATTCATGTTTTTAAGTTTAGGCGCTAGAAGGTGTCGAATCATCCGTGTGTGGGGGAGGATCAACAACCTCCGGAGCAGGAGCTTCCGAGACATTCACTTCTGTTTCCATCGAGGTTACCTCGACTTCGATAGGGGCAGCCTTGGCGTCTTGAATCTTGGTCTCCTTTAAATATACCTCGGCTTGAGCCTGGGAGGTTTTGATCCCCTTGGAGGAAGACAGGACTTCGGCCTCTTGATCAGAAGCTTCTCCTTGCTCATCCAAGCTGTCAGCCTCCTCTTCAGCGTTTTCTTCATCCTCGGCATCTTCCCCGGACTCATCGTCGTCTTCTGCGTCGACATCCTCGTCAACTTTGTCCAGTAGGAAGCTTGGCCCTTCGTTCCATCCATGTACATTGGCATATTGGATGAGTTGATAAGCTCGGGCTTGCCGACGTGCAATATACTCTGGATCACTGATCCAAGGAGTGCCGGTGCGCAAGTTCATCAATGTATCAAGGAAAATACTCTCGTACCATGAAAATACGATAGTAAGCGCCATGTCAGCCCCGGCTCACGCTGCAGATTCCCTCCAGAGGCTAAGCTGCATCTCGCCGTCCATCAATTTTTCCGCAAGCACTAACATCCAAGTTATTTTAGGCTCATTCGTCCAGAGCACATGGAGCACCCGAATGACCGCATCCACAAGATCCTTGCTGAATGCTTTCATGGGCTTTGTGGCAGCACCAATGCTGATCAAGTAGTCCTCCATGGAATATTCACGATCCGGGTCATTGGGTTCACCTCGGTTGACCCGAGCGGCAACCATGCACTCAGCGCTCTGAGACTTGCACTCCAGAAAGTTATCTGAAGAGGGCGAAAAATACAAGTTAGTAAAACATGATAAGGAATAACTCGGACAAAGATAATGAGATAGTGTCGTGGTGTGGAACACGGCAGTGCCATCGGGGATGGAAAAGAAGGGACACAGGATGCATTCGGTGGCTCACGCAACGGGTTGGGCACAGTGCACTGCAAACACAGAGACGTACCCAGGTTCGTGGCCCTCTTGGTGAGGTAACACCCCTACTCCTGCAAGATGAACTATGTATGGGAGCTGATGCTTAGTACAGATGCTCCTTGAGTTGTTTCCTTAGCTACTATCGAAGGCTAGAGGAAGTTGGGAACTTGATGCTAACACTTATATCCTTCTATTGTTGCCTACCTAGAACCCTAGCTCTGCGCTCCCTTATATACTGGTCTGGGGGGTAGATTACAGGTCGGGTCCTAGGGTTTACTGGTTGGATATGGGTTTACAGGGCAGGGCCGGCTGCAGGGCCCAGCCGGTGGGCCAGTACCCAGTCCGCCCTTCTTTTAGCATCACCCTTCTCTTTAGTGGTCACCCGGGCTTCCTTTGGGGCGTCATCCTTGCTTTAACGGTCACCCGGACAGCTTTCGCCAGTCCAGCCGACCATCTTGCTTTATCTTCGTCGGGTAGCGCTGGTCATGACGGCATGCCAGCTTCCTTGGTGACAAGGGAGAGCCAGAAGCATACCCCGCATGAAGCTTCAGACCTTCCGTGCTCTCCATCGAATCCGAGGTGAGCCGAGTGGAAACATCCACCCGGCCGGTTCTTCTGGCCAACGGCTAGACGGGCCAGCTGGGAAGGTTATAAGCCCAGCCAGGCGTGCTCTCCAGTCGGCTAGAGTTGTCTTTCCTGGGGGCCAGGCGACCTGCATCTTCTAGAGCCGGCCTACTTGTGCCTGACTTTCCCCACCCGGGGGTTATCCCCCCGACACTAGTCCCCGAGCACGTATGGGCTTGGCCGCTGGGCAAGATCTTCCGTGCTCCTTCTTGTCCTGAGAAAGTTATTTTATTTCCTCCGGCTGCGGCTTTTGCTTTTGCTTTCCGGCTGGAATTAAACGGCTGCGGAATCGATGGCCGTCCACTGGGTGTAAACAGCGAAGGCAGGTATCGACTGGCGCAGCTGAAGATGAAACGTTTGGCTTGATGACGCCAGTGAGGTCGTCACCCACGACTGCGGCTTTGGCGCACATCGCGTCAGTTTGACTTCCGCGTCGCTGCGTCAGTTTTTGGCAATTGCGCACGCAAACTTGCTGCAGCGGTTTCTCGGGGCAAGTGCGCACGCTTCGTCTCCCTCTAACGCCCGGGGATCTTCTGTGGCAATTATGACGGTGCAGAGGATCTAAAGCCGAAACGTCGTGTGGCTGTGGTTACGCGACACCACGCGTCGCGCAGAAGCCAAAGAGACGACGGTGCCGTTTGCGGGGATAAATAGAGCCCTGAGGGGGATCGTTTCCCACACTTGTCCATCCTCCGGCTCATCTTCCCCTCGTGCTTCAGCGCCCTTGCACTTGCATGCCTTCTCCTTTTCGCTGCCAGACACTTTCTCTGCATCCACCATGGCCTCCTCTTCTGTCGAGATGCTGCCAGAGCAACACGGCGGCTGGTGCGGGTCCTTTGTGACCGACGAGCTCATCAACAAGTACCAGCGGGGGAGGTTTCTTCCCCCGTCGATGCTTGTGAAGCACCAGCTCGCGCCGGAGGGGGAGTGGGTGCCAAATCCGCGGTCGAGGGACAGCATCATCTTTCTTGCGCATTTTTCCCGTGGCTTCGGCCTTCCCGTCAGCCCTTTCCTCCTCCAGCTCTTTCTCTTCTTCGACCTCCAGCTTCATCACTTGGGCGCCAATGCCATGGCGCGGCTGTCGCATCACGCGGCCTGCTGCAAGTCATATCTTGGGGTGTCGCCCGAGGTGGCGAAATTTCTCAAGTTCTTCCACTTCAAGGCCTAGAACATATCCAAGGGTGGCCCGCTGACGCAGACGAGCTGCTGCGTCGTCTACCCGCAGACCTCCTCGCTGATGCCGCGGTTCGAGCTCCCCGACACCATCAAGCTGTGGCAGCGCTCATATTTCTATGTGAGCAATGCCACAGAGATTGATTGGATCTGCCTTCCACCCTTGCCGACGTTCCCTCGACGCAGAAGGGCTGGACGACGAAGGGCATGGGCGCTTCGGCGGACCTCGATCGGATGGCCACCCGGCTGGAGACGATGGTGGAGACGGAGAGGCTCACCGCCCGGGACATCACCTTGTCGTGGATGGTGTGTCGCGTGCTTCCGCTGCAGAAGCTGTCGCACAAGATGTGCCACCTCTCGACCGCCAACAATCCGATGAGGACGTCGCGGAAGGATGTGCCCTACCAGTACCTGCGGAACTGGGTCTCCATGATCTCCAAGTTCCGCATCGAGGCTAAATGGGCGTACTCCTGTCCCCCGTATCATCGCGGCCACCTGCCGCCTCGGATAAGTTTTTCTCCGGTTGTCTTGCGTCTCGCTTCTTGTTATTGCTAGCTTTCCTTGGGTGCCTTATGCTCCCCTTTTTGATTAGTTCTTCATGGCGCAGCTATCTGAGGATGGCATGGGTGACTTCCCGCTTCCATCCTTCTTGGAGGACATGAAGCCGAAGAAGTACCCCCAGACGGAGCCATGCCATCCAGGCGCAGCGGTCCCTGGATGCGGCGTGGCAGCCCCTGGGTGCGATGCGGCAGTCCCTGGGTGCGATGCGGCAGTCCCCGGGTGCGGTGCGGCAGTCCTCGGGCGTAGTGAAGCAGTCCCCGGGTGTGGCGCGGCAGTCCCCGGGTGCGATGCAGCACCGGCCGTTCCTGGGTCCGCGCTGAGCACGATGGAGTCGGACTCTGGTGAGGGGGTGATGGAGGGCTTGCGCAAGTGTTTGAGGGATACCCCAGGCGGTATGGCCTGTCTTGTTGACCCGACCCTGGCCAAGGCGTTAGAAGCTTCGTTGTTGTCTCTGGGCACGTGATGGAACTCACATCCTTCGAAACAGGCACACAACTGCTGGACGAAGAAGCGGTAATGGGCCATGTTCGCGTCCTTGGCGTCCCACTCGCCCGATACTTGTTGCACCACCAAGTACGAATCTCCGAAGCAGAGCACCCTCTGGATGCCTATCTGCTTGGCCATCTTGAGCCCATGGATGAGTGCTTCGTACGACGATGTTGTTGGACACTTTGAAGTGGATCTGGAGAACGTACTCTAGCCGGTCGCCTTTGGTCGAGGTTATCACGATTCCGGCTCCGAGTCCTCCCCTCATTTTTGATCTGTCGAAGTGTATCTTCCAGTAAGTTGAATCCGGCATGGGAGGCATGTATTGTGTCTCTGCCCAATCGACGATGAAATCAGCCAATGCTTGCGACTTGATTGCTGTTCGTGGCTCGTACTGGATGTTATGTGCGGCGAGCTCGATGGCCCATTTTGCCACGCGGCAAGTGGCGTATTTGTTGCCAATGATTTCCGCGAGTGGGGCCAATGCTACCACCCGGATGGAATTCTCCTGGAAGTAATGCTTGAGCTTCTTGGCGGCCATGTACACGCCATACACCAGCTTTTGGTAGTGAGGGTAGTTCTGCTTGGATAGCGAGAGTACCTCACTCAGATAGTATACGGGGCGCTGGACCATCTGAGCTTTTCCTTCCTCTGGTCATTCCACTACAAATACCAAGCTAACCACTTTGTTTGTGGTAGTGATGTACATCAGCATGGGCTCCTTTGCTGCTGGCGCCGCCAGGATGGGTGGCAAGGTGAGCATGCTCTTGAGGTCTCGGAAAGCTTCGTCCGCCTGGGCTGTCCAGACGAATTTGTCCGGTGCTTCATCAGCTGGTACAGGGGAAGGGCCTTCTCCCCCAGCCGGCTAATGAACCGGCTGAGGGAAACGAGGCACCCGGTGAACTTCTGTATGTCGCGCAGGTTCTGTGGCAGCTCCATGCGCTTGATGGCTCCTATCTTCTCTGGGTTCGCCTTGATTCCTCGCTCGGAGACGAGAAAGCCCAGGAGCTTGCCGGCTAGGACGCCGAACACGCACTTCTCCGGGTTCAGCTTGATCTGAAAACGGTGGAGATGGTCGAATATTTCCTTCAGATCCCCAAGGAGTGTGTGCTGCTCCTTGGTCTTGATGACGACGTCGTTGACGTAGCCGTGTATGTTCTTTCCGATCTGCGTTTGCAAGCATTTCTTCATGTAGCGCTAATAGGTTGCGCCTGCGCTCTTTAACCTGAAGGGCATGGTGGTGTAGCAGTATGCTCCATACGGGGTTATGAATGATGTCTTTATTTGATCGGTTACATTGAGCTTGATCTGGTGGTAGCCCGAGTAAGCTTCAAAAAAAGACAACAAATCGCACCCGGCGGTGGAGTCGATGACTTGATCAATCCGCGGCAGTGTTGGAGATATGCCCTAGAGGCAATAATAAAAGTGTTTATTATTATATCTTTGTGTTTATGATAAATGTTTACATTCATGCTATAACAGTATTAAACTGGAAACATTAATACTTGTGTGATTTGTAAACTAAATTAGAGTCCCTAGTAAAGCCTGTTTGTAATACTAGCTTGTTGGTTAATAGATGATCGTGGTTTCCCGATCATGAGCATTGAGATGTTGTTAACAACAGGATCATATCATTAGGATAATGATATGATGGACATACTCCTATAGATAAGCGTAGCATTAAGATCAAGTCATTTCAATAGTTCGTTTGCTATAAGCTTTCTGATACATAGTAACCTAATTCCTTCGACCATGAGATCATGTTAATCACCATCACCGGAAGGATGCTTTGATGACATCAAACACCACACCGTAACTAGGTGGCTATAAAGGTGGCATTGAGTGTTCGAAAAGTATGGGTTGAGGCACATGGATCAAGAATGGTATTTGTCCATCCATATGACAGATAGATATACTCTGAGCCCTCTCGGTGGAATGTCAACCAATTAGCTTGCAAGCATGTGACTGTCTCACAAGGGATCACATATCACGGGAACGAGAAAAGAGTACTTATCGGTAACGAGGTTGAACTAGGTATGCAGAGATACCGACGATCAAAACCTCGTATAATTAAACTATCGCGAGACAAAGGGAAATTGGTATTGTATGTAAGTGGTTCATTCGATCACAAAGTAATCATAGAAATATGTGGGATCCATATGAATTTCCAGATTCCTCTATTGGTTATTGATCGGAGAAGTGTCTTGGTCATGTCCGCATAATTCACGAACCGTAGGGAGACACACTTAAGGATTCGATGTTATTTAGTAGATATGGAATGTTAGTAGGGATACCGAATGTTGTTCGGAGTCTCGGATGGGATCCGGGATATCACGAGGAGATCCGGAATGGTCCAGAGAATAAGATTCATATAAGGAAAGTCCTATTTCGGAGTTCGGGAAAGTTTTCGATGTTTTCATCAGAGAGGTTCTAGAAGGGTCTAGAAGGTTCACCGGTCCGGCAGGAGAATGGTCCATGAAAGTGTCATGGGTAAGTGGAATGATTGGATATTATCCTAGGTCACATGGTGTGTGCATTTGTAAGAGAGAATTAAAGCTCTAAACTGAAAGTCAAACGGGAATTTGAAAAGTCAAACTGGAACAAAGGTTTCCTAGTGGGAGAGGAAACAAGTCCTTCTCTCAATCCAACTTGGGTTTGAGTTTGTATTCAAACCCACCCCTCCCAAGGCTGCCCCCCTCTCATAAATAGAGGGGTAAGGCTGCCCCAAAGCACACAAGCCCTAGCCCCTCTCCCCGCACACGAGCCGCCGCCGCAGCCCCGCCGCCGCCGCGCCGCCTCCCCGCGCCACCGACGACACCTCCTCCTCCTCCCGGTCATCTAATCCCTAGATCTACAGGAAACCCTAATCCACCATAACTCGCACCGGCTTAGGCGAAGCCCTGCGAGATCTTTCCTCTACTTCTGACACCACGCCGTCATGCTGCCGGAATTGCGAGGGAGAACTACAACCTCCGCTGCCTGCTAGAACAAGGGAGAGGAAGGTCTTCATCGAGTACCGAATGTTGTGACCGACTGCGGAAGCGCTGCCGGAA
Organism: Avena sativa; assembly: GCA_916181665.1. Classification (NCBI taxonomy): domain Eukaryota; kingdom Viridiplantae; phylum Streptophyta; class Magnoliopsida; order Poales; family Poaceae; genus Avena; species Avena sativa. Next base: position 400,890,083 of record OV702284.1, read on the forward strand.
CACAGCGCCGGAAGGATCGTCTACGCGATCTTGAGATTGGCAAGTGTACGACTACAACACCCACGAGAATCTGCTCTCGTTAACCGCTTTGGAATCTTCGAGGGTGAGTACTTCTATTGACTCGTTGCTACAATATAGTAGATAGATCTTGGCTTGTTTGTGTGCATGCGGTAGAATTTTTTTGTTTTCCATGCTACGAACACCTATAGTGGTATCAGAGCCGTGTCTATATGTAGATCTGTTGCACGAGTAGAACACCATGGTCATTGTGAGCGGTGGTGCTTTTATTATCAATTGATTTTTATGTACTTTGCATCTTGAGGTATGATGGAATGAAGCGGCCCGGGCTAACCTTGAAGGGAATATGCCCGAGAGGCAATAATAAAGTGGTTATTATAGTATTCCTTATTTATGATAAATGTTTATTTTACATGCTATAATTGTGTTAATACGGAAACGTTAATACATGTGTGTTTAATAAACAAAAAGGAAGTTCCTAGTTATGCCTCTCTTATAAACTAGCTCGTTGATTAACAAGATGATCAAAGGTTTCCTGATCATGGACATTGGATGTTGTTAATAACGAGGTCACAACATTAGTGTAATGGTGTGATGAACATTCATCCGAAGTATAGCATTACGATCAAAGTCATTGAGTTTATATTGCTATAACAACTTACGAAGTGATCCTAATCCTTAGACCATGAGATCATGTCAATCACTAACACCGGAAGAGTTTCTTGATAACATCAAACGTCACACCATAACAGGGTGATTATAAAGATGGATTCAGAACTAATAAAGTGTTATGTTGAGGCTCATGGATCGAGAGTGGAATTTGTTCATCCCGATGACGGATAGATATACTCTGGGACCTCTCGGTGATATCACATTGATTAGCTTGCAAGCAAGTGATTTGATCACTAGAATGTTATATCACGGGAACGAGAAAAGAGTACATGTCAGTAACGAGATCAAACTAGGTATGGAGATACCGATGATCGAATCTCGGACATGTAATATATCGTGAAACAAAGGGATTAAGATACTAGCGTAAAAGGTTCCGACGATCACAAGAAAGTCATCGTTGAATGTGTGGGAGTCAGTATGGGTCTCCAGATCCCGCTTCTGATTATTGATCCGAGAGGGGTCTCGATCATGTCCGCATTATTCGCGAACCGTAGGGTGACACACTTAAGAGACACCGACATCCATTTGGAGCAAAAGTTTCATGCCGAAAAGAATAACAAGCGCAGGAATTTATTTCACTAGATACCGAAACGGGTTTTCGGGTGAAATTGCAGAAAGTGTTTCTACATGTGAAATGAAATACTAGCAAGGGGTTATATGTGAATGTTTTTCATTAAAGTAATTGACAAAATTCTGAATAAATAAAAGGCGTTTTATTTAATGAGAGTTTGCATTAAATTTGGTGGAAATTTAATGGGAATTTGAGTGGACTTTTGAGTGGAGGAAATTTAAAGGGCATTTTGTGAGTGGAGTGTCCACCCACATGAATGAAGGAGGGGAGGGGGCAGCCCCCATGGCCGGCGGCCACCCCCTTGGGTGCCCCCTCCTCCTATAAAAGGAGCCCCCCTCCTCACTTGTCACACACACCTCCTCGTGAAGGATCTCTCTCCCCCTCTAGAATTTATTCCCCATGGTCTCGGACTAGCGAGATACATGTTCCCGGTGGCTATTCGGCAAGAAAGAGTTGTGCTTCCTCTGAATTGCTGGAGCGAGGAGGCGGAGGTTGCTCGGTGCCTCGAACGTGTGTGCGAGCACGGATGCGCTGCTGATTTGCGGCGCTAGGACTTCCTCTCGATCTTGAGATCGGCAAGAGATCGTCTACATCAACCACGAGTTGAACTCGTTAAGCTTTGACGGTCTTCAAGGGTATGTTCTCTACGGATATACATCCTCCCGTTGTTTGTATCTAGTAGATAGATCTTGGTATATAGTTCACATCGTAGGAAAAATTTTGTTTTCTATGCTACGAACCCTACAGTGGTATCAGAGCCGGATCTATGCGTAGATACTTTGCATGGGTAGTACACATATGAGTATGTGGGCGATGATGATCATTTTATTGCTTCTTTGTTGTAATTTTAGATATTGGTGGCATAGTGGGATGAAGCGGCCCGGACAATCTTTACATGTCCTCGCACATGAGACCTGTTCCACGCTTGACATGCAACTAGTTTTGCATAAGTGGTTAGCGGGTGTCTGTCTCTCCTACTATAGTCAATATCTAATTTGCAATGAGTTGTCAACAATTTGGTTATCCTCGTTGTGGTTCATGTTCGTAGGTAATAACGGTTCTATCTTCGAAAGCCCTAAGCCACGTAAAACTTGCAATGGATAAATTAGAGGCGTCTAGTTTAGATTGTTGCTGGGCTAGTGTTATGATATGGTGATATTGTAAGTAGAAGTATGAGATGATACTCTTACAACACACATAGCGTGTAAGTTCCATAGACCTTGGCCTTACACATAAAGGTTTGATAGAGATCATACCACGGTGCACATGATGGAGATCATATGCGGGAACCATATCATTTCACTAATAAAACATGTGATGTTTTGATTGCATCTTATATTGCTTGTTTGGCGTTTTATTAGCATAATAAGATGATCCCTCATTTAGATATCAAGATAAGAATGTGTTCTTCCTTAAGTATGCACCGACAATGTTTCGTCGCTTCAAGACATCACGTGATGATCGGGTGTACTTGAATCCACGAGCATATCTCGGGTGTAAGACAGTTACACACGCGAATACTAAGGTTCTTACTTGGCGAGCCTAGCATGTACAGACATGGCCTCGGAACACGGACCGAAAGGTTAAGCATGAGTCATATGTTTTTATATGATGACCATATGGATGCTCGCCTTTGAAACTACACCGACTCACGTGATGATCGGACTTGGTGTAGTGGATTTGGTTCATGTAATCACCAAAAAGACACGAGGGATGTCGTTTTTGAGTGGGAGTTCATTTCTAATTTGGATTAGTAGAACTCAAATTATCATAAATTAAATCAAAGTGAATTTGCATAATTTGTTGTAGTCATTGGCATTCGTTCACCACCTTATGCATAGTTGTAATTGAGATAATAGAACTATAGAATTCTGGATATATACTTTACGAACTGGTATCGTATTGTGTTGAATGTCAATATAAAGTTTAAAGTCCTATTGCAAACTTTCAGCAAACTCTATTTACTCCGTGAAATTTAATAGTTGGTATTAAATCGAGAGTAACAATTCCAGTGTTAGTATCTTAAGTATCATGTTTGCCTCCATGATTCTTGATTGTTTTAATATCAAGTTTATCTAGGAGCTGAAAGAATTATTTCAGAAACCATCATGTGTGACAGATATAACGATATCTGAAACAATGTTTTGGTTGCAATATGATAGAGTATAATATATATTCTCATATTGGATGAGAATTTACGAAGGTTGGAGATGCTAGACATCCTAATCATCCAAAAAGGTTTTGGAAAGTAATGTTATACTCACGATTCGCCTTTATAAGCTATAGTAGCTTGATCATGAAAGTCGTCATGATAAGGGTGAATAGAATATGTATGTAAAATGTTTACTACACTATAAGATTACTAAAGAATGGATTTTAAAAGAATACCGATCATTTGATGATGGTGATCTACTTCAAAGTGCAAGTCCAAAGGTATTATTATTTGAATATACACACTTTGAACTATGTGTCATGTATATGGAGCCACTTTTGATGTTGATAGATTCTTTTAAAAAGGAAAAGGAAATGCTAAAAGAGAATCTATAAAATATACTTGGCAGAAAAGAAAAGATTGGAAATATCCAATTTAGGTATATGGATGATATACATGTTATGGTTGTATTCTTTGCTTGTTAAACAATGTGGTTCTTGGGTATTGGATACCGAATTGGTTGGTATGAAATTTCATACGGAACGACGCAATTCATGAACCACAATGGCCTAAGTAACTAGCAAGAGAATATGTGATGATGTTCATCGAAAACAAACAAACCGTTGTTTGTATTTCTCGTTGACATCAAAGCTTGACTTCAAGATTTGTTTTAATAATTGTTATTTAAATCAGGTATTATGAGAACAAAGGTTGTTCAAATAATTACCGTATTCCATATAAGATGGATGATTTACAAATCTAGTTGGAGAAATCACATCCATAAAACCTAATGCTAAAATGTCGCAAGACAAATGATTGAAAGATCACTTACGAAGTGACATCGCTGTTTAAATTATATTGGAAAGAAAACATGAAGAATCTCCATATTCATGGATTTTTTGAGTCTTTGATTTGATCAAGTGACGCTTGTGAGACTTTCCACGTGATAATTAAAACTTCGTTCAAAGGCCAAAGAAGAACGAACGACTAAATTATTGGAATTTATACATATCGATGTATGTATTCCATTATGTCTATTCGTAAGCGATGGGTTTCAACTTCATATGCTTTCTCCGGAAATTTGAGTGAATATTCACTTAATGAGAAAGAAGTATGAAATATTTGAAAAACGTTTTCAAAGACTTTCAAGATGAAGTGGGAAATCATTGTAACAAGAAAATAAATGGTTTATGATTTTATCATAAGGGATTTGTTTGAGTTACAAGTGTAATAAGAAAATAAATGAATTATGATTTTATCATAATGGGATTTATTTGAGTTGCAAGTTTAGCAAAATACCTAGATTTACATATCCCTAAACACCATAGGAATATGGAGTGTTTGAGATTTGTAATGAAACCTTGTTTGACATGGTTGGATCAAAGGTGTTATTCATTAAACTGCCATTATGTTTTAAAAGATTAAAGCTTTAGAGACTACCGCTTTTACACTGAAAAGAGCTCCATCTTGATCCGTTGAAATGACATCATATGAGTTATGGTTTGGGGTAAAACCCAAGTTGTCATTTCTTAAATTTTGGTATGCTAAACATAAGTAAGATGTTTACAATCGAAGTCGGATGAGCACGTCTTTGTAAGTTATTTCGAATAACAATTGGTTATTCCTCCATAACACCGAGGACAAAAGGGTTTGTCGCTTGAAATTTGAAATTTCTTGAAGAAGGAATTTTTCATAAATGTTAAGTGGGAGGACAATAGAACTTTGATAAGGTTAACGAAGCTTAGCTAAATGTGCTGAGTTGCGCAGCGCCGGAAATCGTTCCGAAGGCTGCCATAATGCTCATAGCTTATGTGCCTCAAAGGTTGTGGTCACGGAGATCTAAGTTCCTGTTGAACCAAGTAGGTCGGTTAAACAATCAAATGCTAAGATTTGAGAGTAAATCATTATTGTTTGACAATGATGAACCGAATACATACAAAGAAGCGATGATGGGCCCTGACTCCGTCAAATGGCTTGAAGCCATCAAATCCGTGATAGTTCCATACACGAGAAATCAAGTTTTGAACTTGGAAGACCCTCCGGAAAGGTGTAAAAACCTATCGGTCGTATTTGGATCTATAAAGAAACAGACATGGATGTTTCACATCTATGAAATAGTCGACATGTAAAGTATTTTACGACAATGTTCAAGGAGTTGACTATGACAAGATTTGATCTTTCATAGCAATATTTAGTCTGGACGGATTAAAGTAGCAACCACTACATATAATTTGGTATATGGTAGATGAATAAACAAAACAAAATTCTTCTAATAGAATGGTTACCTAGGACGTGTACATGACACGATCCAAAGGGTTTTGTTAATTCAAAGGATGTTAAAAGGGCATGCAAACTTCAATGGTTGAAGTAAGCATCGCGGAGTTGGAATCTTCATCGTGATGAAAAGAGTTTTCATCAGGAGACGATGAAGATGCTTGCATTTGCAAGAAATTAAGTGGGAGCGCTAAGAGATATTTCTAATACATTTTGTGGAGGACATCTTGTTGATTAGAAATGATGTATCTTTTATTGATAAAGGTTAAGAATTTCATTTCGATGAAAGACTTAGGCAAAACCCGAATATTTAGCATGAATGTCTATAGTGGATAGACTGCGACGCCAATATGGTTGTGCCAAACGTACATATATGAGATATTGAAGGAGTTCAATATAGAAACAACAAGAAACGGTTCTTGTCGCATGGAAAGGAATTGAATCAAGATTCAAGTGTATTGACACTTGATAAGTGAAACAAGATTCAAGTGCGTTGACACTTGATGAGTGAAATCACAAGGATGTTTTGATCAATCATACCATGATATGTACACATCCAGATATGTCCTATGCTCTAAGTGTTATGAGCATATACCAGAATGAATCATAAAATGATCATTGGATGATAGTGAGGATATTCTTATGATCTTTTTGAAAGAACTAAGAATATATTTGTGTAGAGGTGACAAACAATTGCAAATAGTTCATTGTAAAGAGTTACATTGATACTAGTTTTGTCACAAGATACAAATTAAGTTTATCTCAATTTAAACTATGGGTGGCACAATGTAATGGAAAGGAGATTCCATGATGGATTTGGAAGAGTTCCAAAGTTAAGACATTGTGACGAATACTACAACAAAAGGCTAAGTATATGACTGCTATAGTAGCAGCAAAGGAGGGAATTTGTGTCAAGTAGTTTGTTATCAAACTAAGGTGTGGTTCGCAACGGGCTAACACTAAAGATATATTGTATGACAATAGTATCGACGTGTTTTAACCCCAAGGAACTAAAGGTCTCACCGAAAGACTAAATTTATACAATGCCATCTCATTGGAGAATGAGTGATGCGTGAAGACGCAAAGACATGCAAATACACACAGACCTGAAGCGTCAGATCCGTAGATTATGTTAACCACTTGCAATTGCGTATATGGAACACCGGAAAGCCATAAGTGTTCAATACGCAAAGTTCTCAAACTAGATTATTGTCTCTAGTGCAAGTGGGAGACTGAAGGGAATATGCCCGAGAGGCAATAATAAAGTGGTTATTATCGTATTCCTTATTTATAATAAATGTTTATTTTACATGCTATAATTGTATTAATACGGAAACGTTAATACATGTGTGTTTAATAAACAAAAAGGAAGTTCCTAGTTATGCCTCTCTTATAAACTAGCTCGTTGATTAACAAGATGATCAAAGGTTTCCTGATCATGGACATTGGATGTTGTTAATAACGAGGTCACAACATTAGTGTAATGGTGTGATGAACATTCATCAGAAGTATAGCATTACGATCAAAGTCATTGAGTTTATATTGCTATAACAACTTACGAAGTGATCCTAATCCTTAGACCATGAGATCATGTCAATCACTAACACCGGAAGAGTTTCTTGATAACATCAAACGTCACACCGTAACAGGGTGATTATAAAGATGGATTCAAAACTAATAAAGTGTTATGTTGAGGCTCATGGTCGAGAGTGGAATTTGTTCATCCCGATGACGGATATATATACTCTGGGCCCTCTCGGTGATATCACATTGATTAGCTTGCAAGCAAGTGATTTGATCACTAGAATGTTATATCACGGGAACGAGAAAAGAGTACATGTCAGTAACGAGATCAAACTAGGTATGGAGATACCGATGATCGAATCTCGGACATGTAATATATCGTGAAACAAAGGGATTAAGATACTAGCGTAAAAGGTTCCGACGATCACAAGAAAGTCATCGTTGAATGTGTGGGAGTCAGTATGGGTCTCCAGATCCCGCTTCTGATTATTGATCCGAGAGGGGTCTCGATCATGTCCGCATTATTCGCGAACCGTAGGGTGGCACACTTAAGAGACACCGACATCCATTTGGAGCAAAAGTTTCATGCCGAAAAGAATAACAAGCGCATGAATTTATTTCACTAGATACCGAAACGGGTTTTCAGGTGAAATTGCAGAAAGTGTTTCTACATGTGAAATGAAATACTAGCAAGGGGTTATATGTGAATGTTTGTCATTAAAGTAATTGACAAAATTATGAATAAATAAAAGGAGTTTTATTTAATGAGAGTTTGCATTAAATTTGGTGGAAATTTAATGGGAATTTGAGTGGACTTTTGAGTGGAGGAAATTTAAAGGGTATTTTGTGAGTGGAGTGTCCACCCACATGAATGAAGGAGGGGAGGGGCAGTCCCCATGGCCGGCGGCCACCCCCTTGGGTGCCCCCCTCCTCCTATAAAAGGAGCCCCCCTCCTCACTTGTCACACACACCTCCTCGTGAAGGATCTCTCTCCCCCTCTAGAATTTATTCCCCATGGTCTCGGACTAGCGAGATACATGTTCCCGGTGGCTATTCGGCAAGAAAGAGTTGTGCTTCCGCTGAATCGCTGGAGCGAGGAGGCGGAGGTAGCTCGGTGCCTCGAACGTGTGTGCGAGCACGGATGCGCTGCTGATTTGCGGCGCTAGGACTTCCTCTCGATCTTGAGATCGGCAAGAGATCGTCTACATCAACCACGAGTTGAACTCGTTAAGCTTTGACGGTCTTCAAGGGTATGTTCTCTACGGATATACATCCGCCCGTTGTTTGTATCTAGTAGATAGATCTTGGTATATAGTTCACATCGTAGGAAATTTTTTGTTTTCTATGCTGCGAACCCTACAAACCTTACATGACATCGTTCATGAGACTTTCTCCACGCTCAACGTGCAACTTGTATTGCATAAGTGGCTTTGCGGGTGTCTGTCTCTCCCATCATAGTATAGATTCAATTTACAACGGGCACTTGATAGTTCAAACATCAACGTTGTGGTTCTTGTTCGTAAGTTAGAACGACACTTATTGAAAGCCCCAAACCACGTAAAATATGCAAAGAAAATTAGAGGCGTCTAACTTTGTTTTGCAGGGGTGTGATGTGATGTGATATGGCCATAATTGTGATTATATATGATGTATGCAATGTTCCTTATTGTAAGTTGGCAACCGGTAGGAGCCATATGGTTGTCTTTTAAATTCCGTTAAGACCTGCATGTCTATTCAAAGTAGCTGTAATAGTTGAAGTTGGTGGATGACAACCATGAAACGGCGACATTGACCTTGAAGCCATACCGGTGATGATGGAGATCATGTTCGTGCTTGAAGATGGAGATCGGAAGCACAAGAAGAAAGGCCATATCATATCACATATTATGAATTACATGTGATGTTAATCCTTTATGCATCTTGTATTGCTTAGTTTGTGACGGTAGCATTATAAGATGATCCCTCAAGCACAAAATTTCAAGTTTTAAAGTGTTCATCCTTAGTAAGCACCGTTGCTAAAGCTCGTTGTTTCGAAGCACCACGTGATGATCGGGTGTGTTAGATTCTACGAGTGTATACAACGTGAGCAAGCCAGATTTTCTCATGCGGAAGCTAAGGTTTGATCTTGACGAGCCTAGCATGTACAAACATGGTCTTGGAACACGGATCACCAAAGGGTAAAGCATGAGTCATATAGTAGATATGATGAACATGTTGATTGTTCGCCATTGAAGCTACATCAACTCTCGTGATGATCGGTTTTGATGTAGTGGATTTGGTTCGTGTGATCACTAAAACAATTTGAGGTATATTGTTTTGAGTAGGAGTTTACCTAGATTAATTTAACTATTAATTAGAACTCAATTTTTCATAAACTTAGTCTAAACTATTGCAAATATGTTGTAGATCAATGGCGGCCCCTACCATCAATTTTAATGCCTTCCTAGAGAAAGAAAAATTGAAAAAACAATGGAAGCAACTTCACGGATTGGTTCTGCAATTTGAGGATTGTCCTCAATGCTGGTAATTTCACCTATGTGTTGGATGCACCGCTTGGTGACCCGCCTGCAGCTAATGCTACCGATGAGGTAAAGAATGTTTTCCTCGCTCGGAAGAATTAGTACTCCACAGTTTAGTGTGCTATCTTGTATGGTTTGGAATCAGAGCTTCAGAAAAGGTTTGAGAACCATGACCCACATGATATTGTCCGTGAACTCAAAATGATATTTGAGGCTCACGCGGCAGTTGAGAGTTATGAGGCTTCTGAAAAATTCTTTAACTGCAAGATGGAAGAGGGTAGCTCCATCAGTGAGCATGTGCTTAAGATGTCTGGGCACACAAGCAAGCTTCAAAGCTTGGGAATATTGATTCCTAATGCTTTGGGGATTCACCGTGTCCTCCAATCACTACCACCAAGTTACAAGAACTTTGCGATGAACTACAATATGCAAAACATGGATAAGTCGTTGCTAGAACTCTTCTCCATGTTGAAATCTGCAGAAGTGGAGATCAAGAAAGAGCACCAAGTGTTGTTGGTCAATAAGACCACCAAATTCAAGAAGCAAGGCAAGTCAAAGAAAAAGGGAAACTTCAAGAAGGGCGGTAAGAAAGTTACCGCGCCGGCGAAGAAGACCAAGGCTGGGCCTAAGCCTGATACTGAGTGTTTTTACTGCAAGGGAGAAGGTCACTAGAAGCGGAATTGCCCAAAGTACTTGGCGGATTTGAAGAACGGCAACATCAAGAAGAAAGGTATATCCGATATACATGTTATTGATGTGTATCTCACTAGTAACCGTAGTAGTGCCTGGGTATTTGATACTGGTTCGGTTGCTCATATTTGTAACTCGAAACAGGTACTACAGAATAAGCGGAAGCTAGCGAAGAACGAGGTGACGATGCGCGTAAGAAATGGATCAAAGGTTGATGTGATCGCGGTCGGCACGCTACCTCTTCATCTACCATCGGGATTAGTTTTATACTTAGATAATTGTTATTTGGTGCCTGCGTTGAGCATGAACATTATATCTGGATCATGTTTATTGCGAGACGGTTACTTGTTTAAGTCCGAGAATAATGGTTGTTCGATTTATATGAGTAATATGTTTTATGCACATGCACCTTTGATAGATGGTCTATTCTTATTGAATCTCGATTGTGGAAATACACACATTAATAACATTGAAGCTAAATGTTTGAAATTGAGCGATAACTCGACCTATATGTGGCACTGTCGTCTTGGTCATATTGGAGTAAAGCGTATGAAAAAACTCTATTCCGGTGGACTTCTTGAATCACTTGATTTCGAATCACTTGAAAGATGTGAAGCATGTCTGATGGGTAAAATGACTAAGACTCCATTTTCTGGTATGATGGAGCGAGCTACGGACTTATTGGAAATCATACATACCGATGTGTGTGGCCCAATGAGTGTAGCATCGCGCGGTGGTTATCGTTATGTTCTTACCTTCACGGATGACTTGAGTAGATATGGGTATATCTATTTCATGAAACATAAGTCCGAAACTTTCGAGAAGTTTAAGGAATTTCAAAGTGAGGTAGAGAATCAGCGTAACAAGAAGATTAAATTTCTACGATCTGATCGTGGAGGTGAATATCTAAGTTACGAGTTTGGCGAGCATTTGAAGAAATGCGGAATACTTTCACAATTGACACCGCCGGGAACACCACGGCATAATGGTGTGTCCGAACGTCGTAATCAAACTCTCTTAGATATGGTTCGTTTTATGATGTCACTTACAGATTTACCGCTATCGTTTTAGGGTTATGCATTAGAAACAGACGCATTCACTTTAAAGGGCACCATCTAAATCCGTTGAAACGACACCGTATGAATTGTGGTTTGGTAAGAAACCTAAATTGTCGTTCCTTAAAGTTTGGGGTTGCGAAGCTTATGTAAAGAAGTTACAGCCAGACAAGCTTGAACCCTAAGCGGAAAAATGTGTCTTCATAGGATACCCAAAGGAAACTATTGGGTATACCTTCTATCATAGATCCGAGGGCAAAATCTTCGTTGCCAGGAATGGATCCTTTCTAGAGAAGGAGTTTCTCACGAAAGAAGTGACTGGAAGGAAAGTAGAACTCGACGAGGTTGTTGAACCTTCTCTCGAACTTGCGAGTATCGCAGCACCAGAAGTAGTTCATATGGCGCCTACACCAATAAGAGAGGAAGCTAATGATATTGATCATGAAACTTTGGTTGAAGTTTCTACAGAACCTCGCAGGTCGACGAGAACTCGTACCACTCCTGATTGGTATGATCCCGTTATGAGTGTCATTTTGGTGGACAACACCGATGACCCTGCGACATATGAGGAAGCGATGATGAGCCCAGATTCCAATAAATGGCAAGAGGCCATGAAATCCGAGATTGGATCCATGTACGAAAACCAAGTATGGACTTTGGTGGACTTACTAGATGGCCAGAAGGTTGTCGAGAACAAATGGATTTTCAAGAAGAAAACAGATGCTGATGGTAATGTTACTGTCTATAAAGCTCGACTTGTCACAAAAGGGTTTCAACAAATTCAAGGAGTTGACTACGATGAGACTTTATCACCAGTAGCGAAGCTAAAGTCTGTGAGGATTATGTTAGCAATCGCTGCATATTATGATTATGAGATATGGCAGATGAATGTTAGTTTGACTTATGTATGCCATGCTATGTACTAGACCCGACATTGCATATGTTGTTAGTTTGACTAGCAGATATCAAAGTGATCTAGGAGTGGATCATTGGACAGCGGTCAAAAACATCCTTAAGTACTTGAGAAGAACTAAGGATATGGTTCTTTCTTATGGAGGTGATGAACAACTCGTTGTTAATGGTTACACCGATGCAAGTTGGAACACCGATCCGGATGATTCTAAATCTCAATCTGGATAAGTATTTAATTTGAATGGTGCAGCAATTAGTTGGAGGAGTGCAAAGCAAAGCGTTATGGCGAGATCTTCAACTGAATCGGAATACATAGCTGCTTCGGAGGCTTCACAAGAGGCGATATGGATGAAGGAGTTCATTACAGAGCTCGGTGTGGTTCCAAGTGCGCTGGACCCAATGTCTATCTACTGTGATAACATGGGCACCATAGCCAATGCGCAAGAACCAAGGTCACACAAGAAGTTGAAGCACATCAAGCTACGTTTTCATGCTATTCGAGAGCATGTCCAAGATGGTGACATAAAGATTTGCAAAGTACACACATATCTGAATGTGGCGGATCCGTTGACTAAACCTCTCCCGAGGGCAAAACATGACCAGCACCAAACCGCCATGGGTGTTCGGTATATTACCATGTAATCTAGATTAGTAGACTCTAGTGCAAGTGGGAGACTGTTGGAGATATCCCCTAGAGGCAATAATAGAAGTGGTTATTATTATATCTTTGTATTTATGATAAATGTTTACACTCATGCTATAACAGTATTAAACTGGAAACATTAATACTTGTGTGATTTGTAAACTAAATTAGAGTCCCTAGTAAAGCCTCTTTGTAATACTAGCTTGTTGGTTAATAGATTATCGTGGTTTCCCGATCATGAGCATTGAGATGTTGTTAACAACAAGATCATATCATTAGGAGAATCATATGATGGACATACTCCTATAGATAAGCGTAGCATTAAGATCAAGTCATTTCAATAGTTCGTTTGCTATAAGATTTCTGATACATAGTAACCTAATTCCTTCGACCATGAGATCATGTTAATCACCATCACCGGAAGGATGCTTTGATGACATCAAACACCACACCGTAACTGGGTGGCTATAAAGGTGGCATTGAGTGTTCAGAAAGTATGGGTTGAGGCACATGGATCAAGAGTGGGATTTGTCCATCCATATGACGGATAGATATACTCTGAGCCCTTTCGGTGGAATGTCATCCAATTAGCTTGCAAGCATGTGACTGGCTCACAAGGGATCACATATCACGGGAACGAGAAAAGAGTACTTATCGGTAACGAGGTTGAACTAGGTATGCAGAGATACCGACGATCAAAACCTCGGATAAGTAAACTATCGCGAGACAAAGGGAAATTGGTATCGTATGTAAGTGGTTCATTTGATCGCAAAGTAATCGTAGAAATATGTGGTAGCCATATGAATTTCCAGATTCCTCTATTGGTTATTGATCGGAGAAGTGTCTTGGTCATGTCCGCATAATTCACGAACCGTAGGGAGAGAGACTTAAGGATTCGATGTTGTTTAGTATATATGGAATGTTAGTAGAGATACCGAATGTTGTTCGTAGTCTCGGATGGGATCCGGGATATCACGAGGAGATCCAGAATGGTCCGGAGAATAAGATTCATATAAGGAAAGTCCTATTTCGGAGTTCGGGAAAGTTTCCGATGTTTTCATCGGAGAGGTTCTAGAAGGGTCTAGAAGGTTCACCGGTCCATGAAAGTGTCATGGGTAAGTGGAATGATTGGATCATATCCTAGGTCACATGGTGTGTGCATTTGTAAGAGAGAATTAAAGATCTAAATTGAAAGTCAAACGGGAGTTTGAAAAGTCAAACTCGAACAATGGTTTCCTAGTGGGAGAGGAAACAAGTCCTTCTCTCAATCCAACTTGGGTTTGGGTTTGGATTCAAACCCACCCCTCCCAAGGCTGGCCCCCCTCTCATAAATAGAGGGGGAGGCTGCCCCAAAGCACACAAGCCCTAGCCCCTCTCCCCACACACGAGCCGTCGCCGCCGCAGCCCCGCCGCCGCTGCCGACACCTCCTCCTCCCGGTCATCTAATCCCTAGATCTCCGGGAAACCCTAATCCACCATAACTCGCACCGTCTTAGATGAAGCCCTGCGGGATCTTTCCTCTACTTTCGACACCACGCCGTCGTTCTGCCGGAATCGCGAGGGAGAACTACAACCTCCGCTGCCTGCTGGAATAAGGGAGAGGAAGGTCTTCATCGAGTATCAAATGTGTGACCGACTGCAGAAGCGCTGCCGGATCGCAGCGCCGGAAGGATCTTCTACGCGATCTTGAGATCGGCAAGTGTACGACTACATCACCCATGAGAATCTGCTCTCGTTAACCGCTTTGGAATCTTCGAGGGTGAGTTCTTCTATCGACTCGTTGCTATAATCTAGTAGATAGATCTTGGCTTGTTTGTGTGCATGCGGTTGTTATCGCCATATTTTGGCCAAAGGAGGAGATGGGCCGTAATCAAGATGGGCTTGGAAGATACATATATGCAACGTGTTGTTGAATCGGCCTTGTGCATGGATTTGGGCTAAATTGCCCGTGTATCTTATATTGTAGTAGGTTCCGTTTCGGTTTAAGTAGGAGATAGAGTTGTTAGGGTTATTCCAAAGATAGAAAGTCTCCGGACTATAAATATGTACCTAAGGTTATTGAGAAAAGGAGGACGATCACGTTCACAACAAACACAATCTCGGCACATCGCCACCCCTTGTTTCTAGGGTTTCTTTCGGGTAAGTGTCATGCTGCCTAGATCGCATCTTGCGATCTAGGCAGTATCTACTTATGCGTTATTTAGTGTTACTCGTGCTGAAGCCTTGTTGATGGCGAGTAATACTGTTATCATAGATCTGTTTGGGCTAGCATCGGTACCTTTTTGTTATGATTGCTTAGCTATGCTGCCTTTACTTATCTCGCTGCCTTTGCACCTTTTTTGGGTGTAAGGGTAGCATCTTGCTTGATCTTTATTTAGTCGATTTGATCTGTTACGGTTATGCCTTGTTTTCCAAGGTTTAGTTTGATATCCACGTAATCAGGCCTTACAAACGGGTTGAACGATCCAGTAGTATGTAAGGATATGGTTTGCCAATTCGAGAGGAGTTGTTCCGGGAATTGACTTTACGTCGGTTGTTAGGCCTTCTCTAGGGTTAGTTTTCTGTCATCTTTCGTATCTACCAGGCTCAATTACGTGTAGGATGTTCCAATTATGTGGTGAAAACGTTAAACTGTCATAGATCGAGTTAACTTATATTGATGAAGCAAAACCCCATGTTATCGTAGATTTAATGCAGAACCATGGGATGATCGGCTCCAGGAGCCGATTCACAGGGAAACCTGGGAGCCGGTCGCGGCTCGAATTTTACGTATGTTTGTTTGCCATGCAGGAAACCAATCGAAGCAATCCATCACCTTCCTGACCAGGTATAGGTCAGGTGGCACGCCCTTGCACCAGCCAGGACGTGTGCCGGAGTTTTGCGGGCCGTTGCCCGAGGGACCAGGGCCCACTAGCAGTTCTGGGAGCCTCCCGGCTCTTCGTGTTGCCCGTCTCTGCTCACCGGTGGGTTTTGGCAGGCAACACATTCTGGCACGCCCGATGGGACATTCAACAACGTCTACATCAACGTCCGACGCAGCGATGGAGAACAGACCGGTCACGTACGACGATCTGCCTGAGGAGCACAAGGCGAAGTATGATGATATCAAAGCTCTCTTCGAAGCCGATCTCATCGGCTCTTTTGAGAGGACCCGTAAGCATGGCATCAGGTGGAAAGGGTTCTCACCCGAAGGTGCTCTTGACGAGGTGGATCTGTCTGTTCCTTCAGAGGAGCGCACCAGAGCTCTGCGACAGGAAGTCAATTACATGGTGGCTCATTCTCTTCACCGCCATTCTGAGAGCCTAGTGAACGCTTTCGAGCGCATCGCGGTTCGCGTAGTTCAGGAGATCATGAAACATCAGTACTCTCCGTCGGGGCCTACTCTAGGGACTCACCAGGGAGAAAGACCGCTCCAGACCAGGCCACAGCTGCCATTCACGCTTGCAGCTCCGGAGCCACCAGGGGCACCGGCGTACGTCGTCTACAAGGTTGGAGGTGACCCTGGCGATTGCCAATTCCTGTTTGAACCACCTAAAGAAATCCCACATGGATATGTGTGCACCTACGTGCCGGACTGCAATAACCTGACGCGCACGAACCAGGTGGCAACTGCAGGGATTTCTGGGGCAGGAGTTTCTGGAGCAGGGGCTTCGGGGGTAGGTATTTCCGGAGCAGGGATGTCTGGGATGGACGCTGATAAACAGGCATGGCTAGCCAAGTACGCCACCGGAGCGAGTTCTGAGAATTTAGCCCCTGCAGCTCAAACGGTGGAGCAAATCCGTACCATCTTGAGAGACCAGTTCGGCTTCGTGCCGAAAAGAAGGACAATCGGCTATTCTAAGCCGTACCCCAACGAGTTTGATCTAATTCCGCTGCCACCCAAGTATCGGCTCCCTGAGTTCTCAAGGTTTAGCGGATCAGAAGGGTCGAGCTCGATCGAGCACGTGAGCCGATACCTGGCACAGTTAGGCATGATTTCGGCATCGGATCAGTTACGCGTAAGGTTCTTTGCGCAATCTCTGACAGGACCAGCTTTTGGGTGGTACACCTTGTTGCCACCGGATTCGATCCAGACCTGGAAGCAACTGGAAGAACAGTTCCACATTCAGTATCATTCAGAAGCTACCGAGGCTGGCATTGCAGATCTGGCGCAGGTGCGGCAAAAGCGGGGAGAAACGGTAGCTGAGTACATTCAACGTTTCAGGACTGTCAAGAACCGATGTTATTCGGCTCGTTTAACTGAGAAAGAAGCGGTCGAGCTGGCAGTGTTGGGTCTCTCAGCACCTATCAAGGATCTGGCTTTCCAAGTAGAGTACAAGTCATTGGCGCACATGGCCCAGAAACTGACAATGTATGAACAGCGCCACCCTGAGTTGTACCAAGACAAGTTCAAACATCCGATAGGCCTGGTCGATACAGAAGAAGAGGATCCTACACAAGACCAGGAGGTGGCCGTGGCTGAATGGGCTCGGGGGGCAGATCCTGTGTCCTGCAAATGGGTGAAGCAGCAAGGGCCTACAAAAGGGTTCGCCTTCGATGTGAGCAAAGCTGAGCAGATATTCGATTTACTGCTGAAAGAAAAGCAGCTGAAGTTACCCGAAGGCCATAAAATCCCTACGGCTCAAGAGATGAACGGGAGACCATACTACAAGTGGCATCACTCGTTCACCCACACCACCAATGACTGCAAAGAGCTACGTCGCCAGATCCAAACGGCGATAGAACAGGGCCGTCTGATCCTTGGGCAATTCGCCATGAAAGTAGACACAAGCCCATTTCCCGGCGTCAACATGGTAGAACACAGCCACTCCACGAGGCGTCAGTTGGATTTCTTGTTCGATGTTAATATGGCAGGACCTGTGTACCACCATGGCACATATAAGGAGGAAGACGGTCGCTCTCGGGGCAAGGAAAGAGAGGAGGCTGGTCCACGCGACCGGTCCCGTTATGACGACAGGCGGTATTTAACCGAGGAGCAAGTGAGAAGCGTGCGGTATCAGAAGCCACACTCCACGCATCTCCTTAACAAGTATGAGCGTCAGTATGACCGACGTCGCCGGCGCGATAGGGATGATGAAAGATATGAGCACCTCGCTAGGGGAAAGTCAAAGGAAAAGGAAGGCATGGACAAACATTGGGATTGTCCCTTCTTCAAGTATTGCTGGGATGCCGGAATGAGCCGATTGCCTACAATCGACAACTGCCCAGAATGTGGACAGCAGAAGGATGACACAGGTCCAGTCTCAGTGTTCAAGCGCCTAGGGCCTCTCCCTCCTCGAGCAAAAGACCTCGAGGAGCCAATGGGTGGAAAAGAAGAAGACAGATATCACCGGCCAAGGTGGTGCCCCGATGGACTCAGGCACACCCAAAAGCGTCGAGTTCAGCGGCTGCGTAACTTGGAGGAAGCCGAAGCGCAGTACCTCCACGCTTTAAGGAAGGCACGGCCCGATCTGGCCGTGAAAGTGCGGCAAACCTTGGAAACAGAGGCTCGTCCGAAAAGAAAAGAGTGGCGCCCCAAACCAGTAAAAGCCGATGCGAAGACATCGGCTGGCACAAACATGGTGTTCACACTTCCGTCAGAATTTTGCGCTCCAAGAACCAAAGAACTACCAGTGGCACAGTTTGACTGCGGCCCACGGCCGGTTATCTTTGAAAAACCACAAGAGAAGGGCTACAAACATCTGAAAGCTCTGTACCTGCGAGGTTATATCAATGGGCAGCCTGTCCGCAAGATGTTGGTTGACACCGGAGCGGCAGTCAATATAATGCCATACTCCATGCTACGGCGTTTGGGACGCTCCACTGCAGATCTGATCAAAAACAACGTAACGTTAAGCGACTTCAACGGCCAAACTTCAGAGACGCAAGGCGTTCTGAATGTGGACCTGACCGTGGGCAGAAAAACCATCCCTACGTCATTCTTCATCGTTGACAGCAAAAGCACTTACGCTGTCTTGCTGGGGAGGGATTGGATTCACGCCAACTGCTGCATTCCATCCACGATGCACCAGTGCCTGATACAGTGGGATGGAGATGAAGTGGAGGTCATTCATGCAGATGATTCGATCGAGATCTCCATAGCTGGCATGAACATCTGGGAGGCAGGAGACCAAGAGCCGATCTCTGGAGTCAGTCTAGACGGCTGTGAGCGCATTGAAGCTACAAAAAACGGGGTGAGGCTGGTCTTATCCACTGGCCTGACAGAGTAGCAAAGTCCACGATAGTACGTGGTATGGCCGATCCCTGCGATCGGCACAAAAAATAAAAAGTAGCAATCTTACGACAAACAGGTCATGCAGTCGTAGTAGGGAGGTTCCCTGCCATGGTAGAACACAGATAAGTTGTAAACCTTCCTGGACTAATGCAATCAAAAAGGGGGCCGATTCTGGCAATCGGCCCAAATTACCTTTGTTATCCTCACCAACTGTTTGCCCCGTGTTTAGCATCGATTTAGCAGGTGACGGAAAGCTAGGGTATGGGTTTACCTCCGCTGATGAGCTAGAGGAGATTGACATCGGTCCTGGGGATAAGCCACGACCAACATTTATCAGCAAGAAGTTAGATCCAAATCTGCGGGGTCCGATGATAGCTTTGTTGAAAGAGTATCCAGATTGCTTTGCCTGGGACTATACATAGATGCCCGGGTTAGACAGGAGCATCATTGAGCATCGACTCCCGCTTAAAAAAGGGTTTCGGCCATTCCAGCAGCGAGCACGACAGATGAAGGCCGAAATTTTGAAAGAAGTCAAGAAAGAGATCGAGAAAATGTTGACAGCTAAGTTAATCAGGCCATGCAGGTATGCTGAGTGGATTTCTAGTATCGTACCTGTAGAGAAAAAAGATGGCCGCTGGCGTGTTGCCATAGATTTTCGGGATCTCAACAAAGCCACTCCAAAGGATGAGTATCCGATGCCGGTGGCAGAGACATTAATCAACGCAGCTGCTGGTCATAAGGTCTTGAGCTTCATGGACGGCAATGCCGGTTACAACCAAATCTTTATGGCTCCGGAAGATATACACAAGACTGCATTCAGAGTCCCAGGTTCGGTGGGGTTGTTTGAATACGTAGTCATGACGTTTGGACTGAAGAATGTCGGCGCCACATACCAAAGAGCCATGAATTACATTTTCCATGATCTGATCGGCAAGCTGGTGGAAATTTATATCGATGACGTGGTGGTCAAGTCTGCTTCAGTACAAGGACACTTGGACGATCTGCGACGCGTCCTGGACCGAACAAGGAAATTTGGGCTACGGATGAACCCAAAGAAGTGTGCCTTCGGTGTGACGGCCGGTCAGTTCTTGGGTTTCTTGGTCCATGAACGCGGAATCGAGATCGGCCTGAAAAGTCAGGAGGCAGTGCGAACAATGAAGCCACCTACCACGAAGAAAGAACTGCAGTCTCTCATCGGCAAGATCAACTTCGTCAGAAGATTCATCTCCAATCTGTCAGGAAGAATAGAGCCGTTCATGGGACTTGTGAAAATTAAAACTGATGAGGAGTTCCGCTGGGGGATAGAACAACAACGAGCCTTCGACGAAATCAAAGAATATCTGACGAAGCCGCCAGTGTTGGTCCCGCCCCAGCCGGATAGGCCGTTCTACATTTACTTGTCAGTAGCTGACACGTCCATCGCCTCGGTGGTGGTGCAAGTTTATGATGGCCAGGAGCGAGTTGTGTTTTACATCAGCAGAAGGATGCTGGACGCAGAAACAAGGTACCCTGAGATCGATAAGTTGTGCCTCTGCCTGTTTTTCACCTGCACCAAGCTGCGCCACATCTTGCTCTCAGCAGAGATTATCATTATATGCGAATCAGATGTCATAAAGCACATGCTGTCGGCTCCTATGTTGAAAGGCCGACTCGGCAAATGGATGTTTGCATTATCGGAATTTGATATCCGGTATCAACCCGCGAAAGCGGTTAAGGGTCAGGCATTGGCCGACCTTATTGCTGAAAGGATCAACACTGATATAGCAGCGCTGTCTATACGAGCGTGGGCTATGTTTTTTGATGGATCGGTTTGTGATGATGGTTGCGGCATTGGCATTCTACTCGTGTCGCCTCGGGGGGCAACATATTCCTTCTCCATCAGGCTAGCTACCCCTCGCACCAACAACGTCGCCGAGTATGAGGCGATACACAAGGGAATGGAGTTGCTCATCGAAGCTGGAGCAGAGGCAGTGGAAATTTTTGGAGACTCCAAATTGGTGATTTCCCAACTCACGGAGGAATACAAGTGTGAGAGCGAGTCGCTCTTCCCATTATGGTTGCAATGCCGTGAGCTCATGGCACAGTTCCGGTACATAAACTTTAACTGGATCCCGCGATCGCAGAATACAGAGGCGAATGATCTCGCACAAATGTCTTCAGGCTACAAGGACGTAGCAGAGGGAACTGATGTTCAAGTACAGTTCCTGGAGGCGGACGACTGGAGAGCCGATATCTTCAATTATTTGAAAGATTCGGCTCGGGGGGCACCTAAACGGATAAGGTACAAGGCCATGAAGTATGTGCTTATCGGGGACGACATGTTCTACAGGACTCTAGAAGGATTACTGCTCAAATGTCTGGGGCCAACCGAGGCCAATCGGCTCCTACACGAGGTACACGAAGGCGCCTGTGGAACTCACCAATCGGCTCACAAGATGAAATGGTTGATCAGGCGATCAGGGTTTTATTGGCCCACCATGCTTGAGGACTGCTTTAAGTACTACAAAGGGTGTCAAGCATGTCAGAAATTTGGAAAAATTCAGACGGTACCCGCGTCAGCAATGAACCCCATCATCAAACCTTGGCCATTCCGAGGTTGGGGCATGGATATGATTGGCAAGATCAATCCTCCATCAAGCAAAGGCCACATGTGGATTTTGGCCATTATGGATTATTTCACTAAATGGGTGGAAGCCGTCCCTATGAAGTCAGTGACCTCGAAGGATGTTATCGATTTTGTGAAAGAACATGTCATTCATAGATTCGGGATTCCCCAAACTATCACGACCGATGGAGGTTCGGTCTTCACTTCTCATGAGTTTAGAGAGTTCTGCGAGGACACGGGAATTAAGCTGATCCGATCATCTCCATACTATGCTCAAGCAAACGGGCAAGCTGAAGCGTCCAACCAGAGCCTTATCAAGTTGATCAAGAGGAAAATCGATGAGCACCCTAGGCGTTGGCACGAGGTTTTGTCAGAGGCTTTATGGGCCTATCGCATGTCATGTCATGGAGCGATAAAAACCTCGCCATACCATCTAGTCTATGGACAAGAAGCCGTATTGCCCTGGGAGATTACGGCTGGATCGAGACGTGTCACTTTTCAGAACGATCTAACAACTGAAGAATATGCGGCCCTGATGAGTGACAGTGTTGAGGATGTGACTGAGCTTAGGCTGTGGTCGCTTGAGAAAATCAAAGAGAACAAGGCCAAGGTAGCTCGTGCATATAATAAGAAGGTGAGACCAAAGGAGTTCCACGTTGGCGACCTGGTATGGGAAGCTGTATTGCCATTGGGGACTAAGGATGCGACATATGGTAAATGGTCTCCAAATTGGCACGGGCCATACATGGTCGATCAAGTTTTAAGAGGGAACGCGTACATGCTTGAGGAGCTAGACGGCGTGAAATTCCCAGTGGCTGTCAACGGTCAGCATCTCAAGAAATATTTCCCAAGCATGTGGGACGATGGACAGTGAAATATGAGGGCCGATACATGAAATCGGCCAATTTCCCAAGCATGTGGGACGATGGACAGTGAAATATGGGGGCTGATACATGAAATCGGCCAATATAAAAAAAAATATTATATGGCCGATGCACAGCCATCGACTCTAGTTACAAAAATATAGCCGATGCACAGACATCGACTCTAGAGGTTCAAACTGTTACGAGCAGGTGCCAGTTTACATGAATGAGCTACTGAAGGAATGCCTCGAAGGCATGGAGGGCGTTAGCACGGACACGATCCACCTCGGCGATCTCGGCTTCATCATCTTCGTCCTTGCCCGTCACTAGCTGCTTGTTCAGGGCACGTATTTCCGCCAGATCAGTCTTCAGTTGAGCTTTAAGGCCTTCCTCTTCGTCTTGGGAGCGGGCGATGAATGCTTCCTTATCACAAATGAGCTGTTTAGTCGCTCGGACCTTCTCTTCAAGATCTTCCAATTCCTTTTTCAGAAGTGCAAGCGCGGCGGTGCTGATAGAGGTGTCAGTTTTAGCATCCAGAGACGCCTTTTTCTCGTTGAGCTGCTGACATTTGTCTGCAATATTGGCCTTCAGCGGGAGTTGGGCGCGGCGCAGATTAATCCTCTCACGAGCCGACTTCACCCTTGACCCGTAGAAAGACAGAGTTACAACTGGCCAGAGCTTCACCTGCAATGCTACTGGGAGTTGGTCCTTGATTTCGGCGAGAACGCTCTTCACCTCTTCAGAGCCCTCGATCAACTCCTCGATTGGGGAGGACAGCAAAGCTTTGAGACGCTGGAATTGAGGTAGAACAGCCCTTGCTCGTAGTTCATCGGTGGCGACAGAGAGAGTTGGTTCGATGGATTCAGGGTCGAACGACAGCAGGCCTGAGATATCACAACCCTGGCAGGCCGAAATGGCGTCAGTATGCGTCCAACACGGAAGGATGAGCCGAAAGAAGCTAACGTACCTCTCCTGAGATCGAGGGGATAGCAGATGACGAGACGATCGGCTTGTGCGTTGTTGCTGGGGGCTCGACTAAAGTGGTAACCGTTTCATCTACACTGTCAGGGATTACTAGATCCAGCCTTGCGAGAGACATCGGTGCTGCCCTGGCTTTCCCACTAGGAGTGTCAGTCGCCTGCATGGAAGGTGCTTGCCGATGTAAATAGTGATGAATCGGCAGATAAAAAAACAATTGGTAAGAGCATGGAGGGTGATGTTGCGAAACCTCCTGGCTCGACGAAGAAGTTTGCAGTCCCTTGCGAGCCTTTTTGGGGCTCACGACTGGCCCCGCCTCGACTGATGCTCGGGGGGCAGCAGGTTCAGGAACTGGCCTTTTCCTGAGAGCCGATTGTGGCAAATCTGGCTGGCTCGGTGTGATGGTCCTCTCAGAATCTGTTGGGCCCAATTCTCCTCGATTGGATTGTGTGTCCTCGCTGGAGGTGTCTTCGACGGAAGCCTGTAAGAAAGGAGAGCTAGTAAGCACGAGCATGTTTGCAAGGATGAAAGAGATCAACCAAGGCATGGGTCAGCGTACATGCGAACTTTCCGGAGAAGGGCTCCGGCGCCTCAAGGTCTTCCTGGCAGCTACCTTCCTCACCATCGTTCTTGTTTTAGTTGGAACTCGAGAGGCAGCTGACTTAGAAGTTGCTTGGTTCTTGGAAGCCGATTGTGGTGATATCGGCTGGTTCTGCGTCACGACCTTTTTCAAAGGTGGCGAGTTTTTGCAGAAAAGGACCACAGGAGCTGGTGGGAAGAATTCGAAGGGGGAGCCATCACCGTGCGTAGGTTCAGGACCATCTTGTTGCTGTAAGGAGACAGAGTGGTGTATTAGAAGAATCATTTGTGAGCTGCATCCAGAAATTTACGAGTAGTGATACCTGTTCTACGGGGATGTCATATTCAGCATCGAGTTGTTCCAGCAACGGTCCCAGAGCTCGCCTGAAGGCATGAGTCTTCCACATCGACCACCAGTTCTCGAAACCATCGGTTGATGATGCAAAGGTGAGGTTGTTAGGAATTGGGATGATCAGAGCATCGAAGAAGGAATAACACCTTTGACTGGTGAGAGGATCGGGCAGGTCAGCTCTGCTCTCTGTAAGATGGTGGAGAAAGAAATGCGGAGGTACTTGTCCAAGGCCAAATTGCCGAGCCGCTACGACCGGCTGGTAGAACTCGTACCCAGGCTTGATTATTCTGTTGGATGTGCTCATGCCAACTGGAAGGAAGCAGGGACGGATCACAGTGGAAAATAGCTGCCGAGTGCTGGTGTCATCGGCAAAGTTGTCTAGCTTGAAGGAGATTGGATTTTCAAAATGTTCCGATTCTTCCATGTAAGGAAAGAAGATAGGATTGTCCAGGCCTTGGAAGAAAATGCTAAACCACTTGGATGCTTCCTGAGGGATCAGTTTACTACCTGGCAGTCTATACAGAGCTTGGCCGTAGCTGGTGCATCGGATCTGCTTCCCTTTGGCATCTGGAAAGGTGCAACTCGCCAAGGGGGAAGTTTGGGACATGGTTTTGAAAATACAGCTGGGCCCATAGCTGAATGAACCACCAAGGACCTCCTGTTTTGACTGCTAGGCCGGAGAATAATTTGACAGACATCAACTGGAGATATCGATAGACTTCTCCAAGGAACAGTTTGTCGATGCCAAGTTGAGTGCCTTTGGCAAGCTCGTAGGCCAAGGAGAGATAATTCTTGGTTGGAGCCAGGGAAGGGCCACAGAATATGAAATGTTCCAGCCAGAAGTTGAGGAAAGCCGTGTGTTCTTTCTCTGTGACAGGGCCTTTAGTTTTCATCTGTTTTTGAAGATAGGCACCCCAGTTCGTGCAGTCTGTTTTGGAAGAAAGCTTGTAGGGGACCTTTGTCAGCTTAAAAGCAGAGGGGCTGGGTGATGTAACGTCCAGACCAGTAATCATCACCACGTCTAACAGAGTTGGTGTCATGGGGCCATGACCAAACATGAAGCAGTTCAGAGCATCGGACCAGAAATAGCCGATGGTTTTTAGAAGATTTTCATGTTTCTCTAGGGGAGACAATGACAAATGCAAGGCATCAGCTATTCCCGTGGTTTCCCATTGAGATTGGTAAGTTTTGGCTACCCTGCTGAACCAAGAGACCCAATGTTCAGGAGGATTAGGCCAGGCTCGCAGGCAGTCGGTCCAAGAATTCAAATCTAGGTTTTGGCTTACGAAGGGGATTCTGTTTGCCTCGCAAGAGATCAGATGGGCAGGACTAGATTCTGTACGGGGGCCAAGACAGAGAGAATTTGGGAGAGAAGGATGCGGCAGTAGAATGTCTGAAACCTAAAAAATTTAATGGTGGAATAAAGCATTAATTCAGGTGTTTGCCATTAATTCTAGCACCGTGTTCAGACTGCGAGGAGTAGGCGTACCTTCAGACCAGAGACCGCTGCGCTGGTGTTGGACGATTCCGCCATCTAGTTTGCCGGCGGAGATGGATCTATGCGATTGGGGATCGAGGGTTCTTGTCGCTGTAAGCTCGATCTATGCGGTGAGGAAGTTGGAGATCTGGTTTAGCCTTTTTGAAGAGGGTCACAGGTTACCGTTTGAAACTGGAAAGTGGCTGCTCAGATTTGACTAAGTACGCGACCAAATTTGACCTTGTCAACGTTTGTGGGGAAAGCCGATGTGTTACCATCGGCTCTTGGGACTTTGACTTGGTTGACTGTATGAGCGCAGTATGGTGAAAGCCGATACATTACTATCGGCTTCTGGAGCGTTGACCTATTTTGACTATCGGCAAAAGCGAATTGGAAAAGCAATCTTTGTTGATTCAAAAGACGATTGTTTACAATGGAGCCGATTGCTTACAAAAGGAAATCTACTGCTAGTACTACTACTACTAGTTCCTAATCTAGAGGCCGGTGTCGTCGCCGCTGTCTTCGCCGTCGTCGTACTCGCTGTCATCAGCGCTGCTGCCGGCGTCGTCTTCGTCGCTGCTGCTGAGGATGTCAGCGGGGGCCTCCTCGTCCTCGTCGTTGTCTTCGGTGTCCTCGCTGGACCCAGCGCGGAAGCGCTTCACCAGCGGGTATTCATCGGAGGAGGTGTCCTCCTCCGCTTCCTCCTCCTCGTCGGAGGATTCGACGCCATCCCAGGACCAGGCGTCGTCAGAGCTCTCCACCTCCAGTTCCCCGTCGACAAGGAACTGGAGGCCCTCCTCGCCGTCGGTCAGGGACTCGTCGTCCTCCGACCAGGCGGCGAAGTCCCAGTCCCTCTCGTCCCACCATTGTGGGGCGAGAGCCTCGTACGCCGCCATTGGCGGGTGCTCCGGCGTCGGCTCTCGGTTGCTCATCGTGTTGGAAGATTGGGAGGAAAGGGCGGATGATTTGGAGGAAGAAGAGGAGGCCATGGCGGAGGGAGAGGGTTTTTTCGGCGGAGGAAGAGGGTTTTTTGGCTAATGGAGGAAGATGGGGGCTGCAAACTGCTCAGATGAATTTAAATAAGGGGAATAGTGGGAGACGGTTCAATGCCATAGCAGTTTCCATAATATGGTGCCAAAACGGTCAAATCATGCACTGCGGAGGAGTTGAGAAGACAGGGCATCATGATGAGGGGGTGGCGTGATGATTCTGCTCTGCAACGCGTAACCCGATATAAAAAAAAAGGGGAAGAAAAAACATCAACAGAGTGGTTTTGGAATTATTATTGCCAAAACCAGGGGGGCATGTGTTATCGCCATATTTTGGCCAAAGGAGGAGATGGGCCATAATCAAGATGGGCTTGGAAGATACATATATGCAACGTGTTGTTGAATCGGCCTTGTGCGTGGATTTGGGCTAAATTGCCCGTGTATCTTATATTGTAGTAGGTTCCGTTTCGGTTTAAGTAGGAGATAGAGTTGTTAGGGTTATTCCAAAGATAGAAAGTCTCCGGACTATAAATATGTACCTAAGGTTATTGAGAAAAGGAGGACGGTCACGTTCACAACAAACACAATCTCGGCGCATCGCCACCCCTTGTTTCTAGGGTTTCTTTCGGGTAAGTGTCATGCTGCCTAGATCGCATCTTGCGATCTAGGCAGTATCTACTTATGCGTTATTTAGTGTTACTCGTGCTGAAGCCTTGTTGATGGCGAGTAATACTATTATCATAGATCTGTTTGGGCTAGCATCGGTACCTTTTTGTTATGATTGCTTAGCTATGCTGCCTTTACTTATCTCGCTGCCTTTGCACCTTTTTTGGGTGTAAGGGTAGC
This sequence comes from Avena sativa, assembly GCA_916181665.1. Lineage (NCBI taxonomy): Eukaryota > Viridiplantae > Streptophyta > Magnoliopsida > Poales > Poaceae > Avena > Avena sativa. The sequence continues at coordinate 400,918,016 of OV702284.1, forward strand.
ATCTTGCTTGATCTTTATTTAGTCGATTTGATCTGTTACGGTTATGCCTTGTTTTCCAAGGTTTAGTTTGATATCCACGTAATCAGGCCTTACAAACGGGTTGAACGATCCAGTAGTATGTAAGGATATGGTTTGCCAATTCGAGAGGAGTTGTTCCAGGAATTGACTTTACGTCGGTTGTTAGGCCTTCTCTAGGGTGAGTTTTCTGTCATCTTTCGTATCTACCAGGCTCAATTACGTGTAGGATGTTCCAACTATGTGGTGAAAACGTTAAACTGTCGTAGATCGAGTTAACTTATATTGATGAAGCAAAACCCCATGTTATCGTAGATTTAATGCAGAACCATGGGATGATCGGCTCCAGGAGCCGATTCACAGGGAAACCTGGGAGCCGGTCGCGGCTCGAATTTTACGTATGTTTGTTTGCCATGCAGGAAACCAATCGAAGCAATCCATCACCTTCCTGACCAGGTATAGGTCAGGTGGCACGCCCTTGCACCAGCCAGGACGTGTGCCGGAGTTTTGCGGGCCGTTGCCCGAGGGACCAGGGCCCACCAGCAGTTCTGGGAGCCTCCCGGCTCTTCGTGTTGCCCATCGCTGCTCGCCGGTGGGTTTTGGCAGGCAACAGCGGTAGAAATTTTTTGTTTTCCATGCTATGAACCCCTACAGGTAGGGCGAAAGGATCTTGGGGGCAAGCTTTGTTGAGACTGGTATAGTCGAGGCACATGCGTCATGTCTTGTTCTTCTTCAGCACCAGCACCGGGTTGGAGAGCCATTCCGGGTGGAAAACTTCCATGATGAAGCCGGCTGCGAGCAGCCATGTGATCTACTCACCAATGGTTCTTCTTTTCTCCTCTGCGAAGCGGCGTAAAGATTGTTTGACCGGCTTCGCATTCGGTCGAACATGAAGGGAGTGCTCGGCGAGTTCCCTCGGGACACCTGGCATGTCTCTGGGGCACCATGCAAAAATTTCCCGATTCTCACGGAGGAAATCGACAAGCGCTCTTTCCTATTTGCTGTCCAGGCCGTCTCCGACCAAGACGAACTTGCTTGGGTCTTCCTCGTTCAGTAGGATCTTCCTTGTTCCCTGCAAGGGCTTGAACTGTGATTCTCTAGCCGGTTTGGGCTCTCCAGCCGGCATATCCTTCTTCAGAGCCGCCACATTCTACATTATGACGCGCTTCTCTTCAGCGATGATCATTGCTTCGGCCAGCTTGGAGCCGTCTGAAGCGCATTCGATCGAACGCTTGTAGCATCCATCAACAGTGATCACTCCCTTTGGGCCCGGTAGCTTCATCTTGAGGTAAGCGTAGTGCGGTACTCCCATGAACTTGGTCAGAGTTGGGCGCCCTAGTATGGAGTGGTTGGCAATGTAGAGGTTCACGACCTCGAACCAAATTGACTCGGGGCGGAAATTGTTCTCGCTGCCGAAGATGACGTCCAGACGGATCTTGCCGATTGGGGAGTGCGATGGCCCTGGTACCGCTTCGTCGAATGAAGTGCTTGAGGGTTCCAACTGGGACTCGCTGATGCCTAGCCTCTCGAGGCTGCTCCGGCAAAGGAGGTTGATGATGCTTCCTCCATCGATCAGTACCCGAGAGAAGCGGCATGAGTGCTTATTGGAGATGATGATGGGATCCAGGACCAACACATAGCTGCCAGGGCTTGGCAACACGGCTGCTTGATCCTCCTTGCTCCATGTGATCGCCTGGTCAGACCAGTGCAGGTACTGGGGGACGGGTGGGACGATTGCATTCACCTCCGCCTCGCATCTCCACTTGGCGTGCTTCGTTTCCGGCTCCGCCAGGAATATGTGGTAATTACCCACCTGCCACGGGTAACCATCCTCATCATCCTTGTGGCGGTTGCGACGTTCCCTGTTGTCCGGTGGGCCTCCGGCTGGTGGTGGAGGTGGTGGTGGGAGTCCACCGGCTTCGGCCATTTTCTTTGTCCAGCTGCATTGGCGCGTCGTGTGATTCGCGGGCTTGTTGCCGCCACTGTGAAACTTTCATGGTCCGTCGAGCATGGACTCCATGGTGTACTTAGGCCGAGGCGGCCTATCGTTCGGCCTCTGCCTCCGGCTGCCTCCTGCAGCCGGATCTTCGTGCACCGTGGCTACTTGTTTTGTGCCGTACCGGCTATCCGGCTGGTCGTATTTCCTCTTGCTATGGCGGTCGTCATGACCGTGTCGCCTGGGATGATGGTCACCCGGCTGGCATCGCTCCGCCTGCTCGTCCGTGACAATTTGGCCTTGGTCGTCCAGCATGATGGGCGTCTTCATTGCTGCGTCCGCGGTGGCATACTTGTCCGCTATAGCCATGACCTGGGCCATGGTTTGCGGGTCTACCCGGAAGAGCTTGTGCTTTAGCATGGTGCCGTCTCGGCAGTCGTTGGTGAAGAAATCTATCGCTTGGTGCTCACGCACCCCTTTGCATGAATTGTGCATGCTGGTCCATCGGGTGAGGTAGGCGCGATCCGACTCATCCTTGCCTTTTACGCAGAGGGAAAGCTCGCGAGGGTGACCCGGTCGCTTGTATGTTCCGATGAAGTTGCGGATGAACGCTTCTTCGAAGTCCAGCCATGCGTTGATGCTGTTGTCGGGGAGGCTATTGAGCCATGTCCTTGCCGAGTCAACGAGCATGAGGGGGACATAGCGGACGGCAAGGCGGAGGTTGCCATTGGCGATTCCCACCATGGTGGTGTAATCGACCAACCAATCCTCGGGCTTGACGGTTCCGTTGTACTTTGGCGTATCCCTTGGGAGCAAAAATCCCTTCGGAAATGGCTCGTTTCGGATGCGCGGGCCGAAACACTTTGGGCCTGCCGGACTTTCCTCCTCCAGGGTGCATGGCTGCACCAGGAGGTCGATGCGCTCCCGCGCGTCAGCCGGTTCTCGGGTACTGAGCCAGCCCTTCAAGCGCGAGCAGGCGGGTCCTTGTTCGCGTCTGCCTCCTCCTCTGGTGCTCGCACCTTTTTCCCCTAGGAAGCTCCGCCTGCGCGGCTTACGCTGTAGGCGGTGGCGTCTCGGTTGTGGCGACCGCGGTTGCCAGATTCGCCATGCGGGCGGCTGTTTCGTCCAACCCCTCCTGGAGAAGAGGCCTGTTGATGCTTGCTTCCTCCATGCGCCGTCTGGTCCGCGCCTTTACGGATGACGATGTAGCGGGAGTTGCCCACCTAGCTGGGGACGCCCTCGGCTTGCTGCTTGTTTGCAGTGGACACGAGGAGCTACACGCGCTCCTGTTGGCGACGAAGTTCCTCGCCCTCAAGGTGCTTTAGCTCCGTGGCCGCAGCCTCGGCTGCCCTCATGTTCTTGGCAGGAGTGCTGTAGACGGGCTGCGCCACACCTGCATGCGATTCGGCGGCGTGGTCCAGTTCCGACGCCAGGTCGCGCCCCCGGTGCTGAATCTTCCTGGCGAAACCGTGAGCCGCATTGTACTCGTGCACGGTGGCATTCAGCCGATGCTGGTTAGCCGTGACCTTGGTGGCTTCCTCCAGGAGTTTTTGGCGCGTAGCTTCGAGCGCTGCCGCTGCGGCCGCTGGATCCGTCTCGATGACGACCGGAGCGTGCAAGTGCTGGATGGAGGCGGTGAGCGTGTCTTGCTGTTGCTCGAGCACGGAGTTCTCTCCTCCTGCCCGACGTTCTTGAGGCTGTCGATGGTTTTCGCGAGCGTTTACCATCATGACTTTGACGCGACCACTCCCTACGGCCGGGACACGGGTGAGGGGCACGTCGAGGACGGGGGTGACCACGCTGGGGAAGCCCTCAGCGATAGTGGTGACGTAGACGCGGACGTCTCCAAAGTGCATGATGGAGTCGTCGACGGGGAAGGTGTTTCCAGCAAAGCACGTTGCATTGTCGATGACGCAGTCGAAGGCACCCATCGTGAGAACGAGGCCAGAGGCCACGCGTTCGCCGGCGACAAGCGCAAGTCCCGTGCGGAAGATGATCCTAGCCGAAGCGTTGTGCCCCACGGTGGGCGCCAACTGTTGTGGTGTGGAACACGGCAGTGCCATCGGGGATGGCAAAGAAGGGGCACATGGATGCATTCGGTGGCTCACGCAACGGGTTGGGCACGGTGCGCTGCAAACACAGGGACGTACCCAGGTTCGGGGCCCTCTTGGTGAGGTAACACCCCTACTCCTGCAAGATGAACTATTTATGGGAGCTGATGATCAGTACATATGCTCCTTGAGTTGTTTCCTTAGATACTATCGAAGGCTATAGGAAGTTGGGAACTTGATGCTAACACTTCTATCCTTCTATTGTTGCCTACCTAGAAAGCTAGCTCTACCCTCCCTTATATACTGGTCTGGGGGCAGATTACAGGTCGGGTCCTAGGGTTTACTGTTTGGATATGGGTTTACAGGGCAGGGCCAGCTGCAGGGCCCAGCCGGTGGGCCAAGACCCAGTCCACACTTCTTTTAGCGTCACCCTTATCTTTAGCGGTCACCCGGGCTTCCTTTAGGGCGTCATCCTTGGTTTAATGGTCACCCGGACCGCTTTTGCCAGTCCGTCCGACCATCCTGCTTTATCTTCGTCGGGTAGCGCTGGTCATGACGGCATGCCAGCTTCCTTGGTGACAAGGGAGAGCCAGAAGCATACCCCGCACGAAGCGTCAGCCCTTCCATGCTCTCCATCGAATCTGAGGTGAGCCGGGTGGAAACGGCCACCCGGCCGGTTCTTCTGGCCAACGGCTAGACGGGCCAGCCGCGAAGGTTATAAGCCCAGCCGGGCGTGCTTGCCAGTCGGCTAGAATTGTCTTTCCTGGGGGCCAGGCGGCCTGCATCTTCTGGAGCCGGCCTACTTGTGCCTGGCTTTCCCCACCCAGGGATTATCCCCCCGATAGATAGGCAAAAATAGGAACTCACTATGGATGAACTTGATGATCCAGGCAAGGTCGGATTTCCAGCCGACTTATTTCCTTTCAAGCAAGCTCGTCCTTGGCAGAATTGGTGCTAGCCTCATTGTTGCTGATGAGCTCTTTATCTTTCTCAAGCTAGAGAGTTAATCAATCCTTCTCCTCAGAAAATTATTGATCAATCTTATCCAGCTCGGACTTTTGTGTTTGCTTTAGGGACTCTATCTCGGCATCAAGTCGAGCTATTTCATCGTCCTTGTCCTTCAGGTTTACTGAGTGGTCCCCTGCTTGTTCTAGAAAATGCAGCATCATATCAGGCATGGAAATGCACTCTTGATGCGATGTTGCAAAGCTTTTTAATTCGGCTGAGCCGAGGCAAAACTTATGAGATACTTCGCAAAACAACAAAGAATTAGTAATAGAAATGCCAAAGTAAAAGAATCCGAATTACCTTCAAGATTGGTGACCTTTTCTTTGAGCACCTTGTTCTAAGTGTCGAGATTGGCTGAGCGAAGGCGAGTCAAAAGTTATCTCGGTTGTACCAATCAGAAGAAAAATTTGGAGAGAGTGTGACAGTGAACTCACCAGTTTTGTTCAAGATGGGCACCATTGTCTTGTATTTCGTCTGCATCTTCCTGTGAGAGAAGAGAAGCCTCTAGAATTCAACTGTACGCTGGTTATGGGCAACCTACAAATATAGAACATCATATTCAAAAGGATATTTGAAGCTAAACTGTAAGATCCGAACCAAGTAAAACTTGATCCAGATCTAGGTGGTTGGATATTTGAAGCTAAACTGTAAGATCCGAACCAAGTAAAACTTGATCTGGATCTAGATGGCTAGATATTGGAAGCTAAACTGTAAGATCCGAACCAAGTAAAACTTGATCCGGATCTAGGTGGCTGGATATTCGAAGCTAAACTGTAAGATCGGAACCTAGTAAAACTTGATCTGGATCTAGGTGGCTGGATATTTGAAGCTAAACTGTAAGATCCAAATCAAGTAAAACTTGATCCGGATCTAGGTGAATGGATATTCGAAGCTAAACTGTAAGATTTGAACCAAGTAAAATTTGATCTGGATCTAGGTGGCTGGATATTTGAAGATAAAATTTAAGATCCGAACCAAGTAAAACTTGATCCGGATCTAGGTGGCTGGATATTTGAAGCTAAACTATAAGATACAAACCAAGTAAAACTTGATCCGGATTTAGGTGGCTGGCTATTTGAAGCTAAAACTTTAAGATCCGAACCAAGTGAAACTTTATCCGGATCTAGGTGGCTGGATATTCGAAGCTAATACAAATTTTGTCTAAGTTAAAATGATTTGTTTTATGCGCCCCGACTACACTAAAGCAATAAGCGAAGATAGCATCCGACCAAATGATAAATCATTCCCCCAGAGGCTTGGGGACTAATGCGCATATATTATATTATGCGAAAAAGTATAAGTGTAGCCGAAGTGTTTACCTCATTCATGCTATCAGTTTAGAGGATAACTCGGCTGGCAAGGTGCAAGCGGTTGCTAATGTCGGGGAGGCGAATAGGATTTGTCCCTGAGTTGACAGTCGAGCTAACCTCGACCTAATCGGCAGCGTTCCAATTTACATCATACTCCTCCAAAGAGCCGAGGCTCTCACCGCTCAAAGTGCACAGCAACACCTTGCCCTTAGCCTCTCGTGCTTGTTGGGCCGCTGCCTCGGTTGCTAGGCTCTTGTGAAGCACCATTTGTGTGCCGGCAGCCAAAGCAGAGGCAGGGGAAGGGGCACCCTTTTGGAGCATATCAACGATGCTAGGCTGAGAAGAGTTGGCCCAATTTTCTTTTGAGCAGGCTTGGCAGCTCCACCCTTCTTGGCCTGGGCGGATGGCTCGACGGTTGGTTGCGATTTAGTTGGTAGAGCTGTGGTCTGAGCAGCCGTTGGAGCTGCAGAAGGAGAAGCAGAATGCGATTTCTACCGAGCTTGGCCTTCTTGCCGAGTCTTGGAGGAGTGAACAGGCGCTGGCGCAGACGCTGGGGCCAAAGGAGCTGGATCTTGGGTTTGGACAGAGGCCGATATAGCCGGTGCCTCGGCGGGCATTGGCTCGGCGTGTTGATCCTTGGAAATATCAATGGGTGCAGCCGGATCAATTAGTTGATCTGGCATGATGATGTCAGTGTTGCCAACAACGCCAGCCCCTGCCTCCTCCCACCGAGGTGTACTATTAGTCGGTGCTTTATGAGGATCATCACGGGCAGGATGAAAGGGCATGTATGCCCCCATGTGTGGTTTTGGTAATTAATGACAACTCTTTGGACTAATGTGTAAATTGAGTTTTACTTGTAGGTTTGTCCATTGGCGTTTCTTGGGCCATGTGTTGGTCTCAAGGTTGAGAGTTGAAGAAATGTCCAAGGGCTTTGTGCCATTGGAATCATGAAGAAAGAAGGAGCTTGAAGGTTGATCAAGACAAGTGCAAAGATTTGCATCAAGATGGATCAACCTCAAGAAGGGATGAAGAAGGGCAAGCTCAAGATGCGCCATCTCTAGAAGATCTCATGCTTGAAGCTTGCCATCCTCATGATCATGGGGTGATGAAGAAAAGTTCAAATAAGAGGTTTCCCCATGGAGTATGGGGGAGCAATTTGCAAGTCTTCATCTTCATCAAGCAAGAGCAAACAAGAAAGGTGTTCCCACTATAGAAGAACAAGACGGTCTACATCAAGTTCAAGTGGGATGCTCAAGGAAAAGGTATGTTATCGATAGGGCTTCTCTTTTGTCGGTCTCGTCTTGTTAGTTGGGAGATCGGGTTTAGGATAGATAGTCGTACTATCAAGAGGGGCTCTCAAGCGGGTGTCTCGATTGCATCGTTCGGAGAGAGCTCAAACCTTTGCATTCATAGCATCATATTTCTTGGTTATTATTTGGTTCTTGTACATGATAGGATCTATAGCTTGTGGTCATCATCATAACAAGCTCTAGTTCATCGTCCAAGGATTTCCCTTACGTATCTTATTGTGGTTTTTTGATCTTGTGAGTTTTTCCGGCTCCACACCTTAGGAGATATCTCACATATATATACTTGATATTTTCTCCCTTGGTGGTATCCAATATTTAACATTTTGTTGGGTTCCACTTGATTTTATCTTCTCAACAAAATTGGTTTCATCCCAATCAGAGTTTCCAAGCTCAACTTCTTGTGTTTTGGATTTTGGAGGTTTTACCAGTTCATCGCTTCTAGAGAGGTCATACCTTTCTCAATTTGGTTTTATCCTTCCTTGCTGGACTATTATGTTTCTTTGCATAATCTTGTAAATATTTTCATTCTCTTCAAAACGAGAACAAGATCATCAAAACCGGAGTCCGAAATCAAAAGTTATTAAAGCTTTCATGCAATGCTATCCTGCGTTTTCCTTGAGCGGAAGTTCCGGCCCAAGTTCCGGTTAGGTTCAGTAACTTGTGTTTCTATTTGCCGGAAGTTCCGGTGGTGAGCGAATCTGACCCAAACAGTCAGTTTTTCCTGGTCCTATTTAAGGGGGGCTTCTTCCCCAATGGTTCCCCATCTTTTGAGCTCGTTTTTGCCCACCATTATTGACCTATTTGAGCTTTATTACTCCCTCTCTCTCCCATGATTGTTACATCTTTTTGAGGGAAAAGTGAGAGGAGATCTAGATCTATAATCCCCCCAAGTCAAATCCCTTATTTGTGAAGGAATCATTGGGATCTAGATCTTTGATAGTTTTGAGTTCTCATCTTGTGTTCTTCCTCCCTTATTCCTCCAATAGTTTTTGTAGATTTGTTGGAATTTGGGAGAGAAGGACTTGCCCTTGCATTTTGTGCATAGGTTTGAGTTCTCCTCTTGTGTTCTTCCTCCCTTATTTCCCCAATAGCTTTTGTAGATTTGTTGGAATTTGGGAGAGAAGGAATTTCCCTTGCATTTGGTGCATAGGTTTGAGTTCTCCTTGGATATTCGGCGAGTACAAGCTTGTGGGATTGTTACTCTTGGGTTCTTGGAACCCTAAACGGTTGTGTGGTTGGATTGTTGACCTTTTTTGGTCTTGTTGACCTTTTGTGGTCTTGTAGCCTCTTGTGACTTTGTTGGCCTTTTGTGGCATTGTAGCCTTTTGTGGCTTTGTTGTTGGGAGCCTCCAATTGAGTTGTGGAGTTAGCCCCAATCTTGTACGGGTTCGGTGACCGCCCTCAAGCGTCCCATAGTGGAGCGAGTGCCCGCCTTTTGTGGTGCGCACTCGGGAGAATAGGGTGAGCCTTTTGTGGCGTCGGTGAGTTGCGTGCTTCCGCATCCGGGGTGAGGCCTTGTGTGGCGTTGGGTGAGCATCGAGCCACCACACCTCGAGGTGAGCCATTTGTGGCGTTCGGAGAGCATTGCGCCATCGCACCTCTCAAACGGAGACGTAGCTTCTTTGGAAGTGAATTTCGGGAAACAAATCTTCGTCTCCACGTCCATCGGTTATCTCTCAACCGAGCCCTTTACTTATGCACTTTACATTGTGATAGCCATCGTGCTTGAAGTATTTATACCTTGATATCACCTTGTTGCTTGTATTTCTTAGCATAGGTTGTTGGTGCACCTAGGTGAACTTAGTGGCTAGGTTTTGTGCTCAATAAATTAAATGTTAGTTTTATTCTGCATTTACTTGAGCCTATACCGTAATAATTTTAAAAATCCTATTCACCCCCCTCTAGGCGACATCCATTGCACTTTCAATTGGTATCAGAGCTAGGTCTCTCGCTTTTAGGCTTCACCACCTCGAGAGTAAAGATGTCTCCTAGGGGTTTAGTGCACTCTCACACATTTACATTTGATGGCACACATTATGATGTTTGGCGTACTCGCATGCTTAGTCATTTCCGGGCCATTGACCCAAACATTGAGTGAATTCTAGATATGGGCTTGTCTCCTCCTAAGGATCCCCAAAATCTATCTTTGGAGGAGAAGACAAACTCTTATCTCGAAGCTCAAGCATCTAATGTGCTTGTTAATGTTGTGAGCTTTGTAGTTCTTTCCTCAATCATGTCTTTCCGGAATGCTCATGATATTTGGACCAAGCTTCAAGCAAAATATGATGTGTCCAAGCTTAATGAGGATGATTGTGTTCCCTCCACCTCCAGCCGCGATGAGTTCTCATCTTCTTCCACTACACCAACATGTGAATTGTCACAAGAGGAAATCGGAGAATGTGTGGGCCAAGGCAAGGTTGCGATTGGAGCTTCATGTGTTCCCCCATTGTCATATTCTCCCAATGTTCACTTGTGCCTCATGGCTAAGGGTTCAAAGGTAACATCTCCTTTGGATCCCAATTTATCTCATGATGATGTGAATGTTGATCATGATGAAGTAGATGATGATTTTGCTTCTTTAAAAGAGAAGGGGGGCTAGTCCTTCGTGCTCTTCATCCTAATAAAAATGATTGCTCTACATTCATTAAAATCTTGACTTTTGCTATTGAAAGTAGGCAACTAATATATGATCATGAGGACAAAATAGATAAAATAAGTAGTCTTGGGTGTGAGTATGCAAATGAAATTGCCAACCTAAATGAAGCACTTGAAGAGGAACAAACCACTAAGGAATCTCTTGAGGAGACCTTTTCTCTAGAGCTATCTAGAGTAAAGAAATCTCACGATAGAGATTTTGAGGTGGCAAGTTCTCTTCAAATTAAAAATGATGAACTTGAAGTTGCTTATGCTAAAATTCTTGAGGATTTTGAGAACCTCAACAATGGATCTAGGGTCATCAAGGGTGAGCTCATCAAACTCACCGAGTCACATGAGAAACTTAAAGCTTCATATTCTAAAGAGCTTTCCAAGTTGCCCTCACCTCTTGCTTTAAATGATGATGCTTGTGCTACTAACTCTATTTCTTGTGAAGCATCTATCTTGAAGGAGAATGTTGAGCTAAAGGCTCAACTTGCTTTGCTAACGAGCAACTATGGGAAATTAGAAGAAAGTCATGCCAAGCTCTCAAGCTCTCATGAGGATCTTCTAGTATCCCATGGTAGGCTAAGGTTAGCTCATGAGGCCATTATGTCAAGGGTAACATCTAATGGGCCTCATGTGGACATTAGCACTATATATACTCCCAATGTTATATTGCCATGTGCTATTCCTTATGATTCATCCACTCATAACCATGTTATATCTTGTGATGAATTGCATTCCTTGCCTTGTTGCTCTAACAAAGCTTCTACTTCCTCTAGTGTTGTTATTGATACTAACCATGTAGAGGAAGTCAAAGAGCTCAAGGCTCAAGTGACTTCTTTGAAGAATGACTTGAAAAGGTGTCATGAAGGGAAGGACACTCTCAAGAAGATGTTGAGTGTGCGACAACCCCCAAGTGACAAGAGTGGGCTTGGATTCAATTCCAATACCAAGAGCAAGCCCACTAACTCGTTGAAGCACAAGGGAAACAAGAAAAAGGGCCAAGGACAAGTGAAGAATCCAGCCAAAATTGTGTGCTTCAAGTTCAAGGAACAAGGGCATCATGTGAGGGATTGTCCATTGAAGAAGAAGCCTCTTAGTGAGAAGCAACGAGGGAATCAGCCTCAAGCTCCTCGACAAGATCAAGATAGGCCGCTTCCCAAGAAGCCTCAAGCTCTTCTTCATGGTGCAGCTCCTTCCAAGAAGAAAGATGGCAAGAGAAGAACTTGCTACATATGCCGTGAGAAGGGGCACCTTTCTTCCTTTTGCACCATGGGTATCTCCTCATCCCATCCTATCTTGATTGATGATGCTTATTCACTTCGTAAGGATGAGGGTGGCAATGTGTTTGCCAAATTTGTTGGTGCCCAAAGTGGTGTCAAGAAAAGAACCATTTGGGTGGCCAAGCCTATTGTGACTACTTCTTAGGACCCAACTTTGTTGGGGACCAACAAGCCAAAACTTGATCAATAGGTGTTTTTGGAGGGCATTGGAGACTTGGCTACCTTATGAAGAATTGAGGGATCTTCATTATATTCTTGTTGTCAAAGTCAAGTCATTGGTTATCATGCTTCTATTCCTTATCCAATGTTCCTCCTTCCGGTAACTTGTGCTAAACTCCGTTACATTTATAGTTACTTGCTCCCTTGTGCATGTGTTGGTTTTGTACCTTGCATGTGTTTGTACATGTTGTGCTTCCCACTTACTTATATTGACCTATGAATTATCTTCTTGTATGTTGGTTGGCACACCATGTATTTGTGTTTCTTGGTTTTGAGCCTTTATTGTTTCTAGTAGGTATCTTATTTGGCTCTTGTGAGGGATTAATGGACTATTCCGTTTTGGGGGAGTGTCATGCTTGGGCATTCCACAATCCTAAAATGTGTGTACATGAGAAAAACCACTTATTAGTCATTTTGTTGTCTCTATGTGGTTTGTCTCTCTCATGAGAAACTCAAGTTTCCATAATGTCCATTAATACCTCTATTTTGATCTTTTTGCCTCTTGTTGTGATTTCTTGGTTTATCACATTATGGGGGAGTCATATGCTTTGTGCATATTACAAACCTAGAAAATGTAAACATTTGAGCTAGTGCCACTTAGAATTGATATTGAAAACTATCTAGATCCTTTGTGGCACAATGGCTCATACAAGTTCCAATTTGCTTGAATGTTTTTATTGCTCATCTTTTGGACCTTGTTTGTGAGAGTGATTCTTGGTATGTGTTTCCTCATATTTGGATCTATATATCCTCATGGTAACCACTTGCTTCTATTTAATCCAATCACTAGTGATTGTTTATCTATTCAAAGCAATCGAGAATCTCTTTCGAAGCATCAAGCTTAATTCCTATCTTGTTATATGATTCTTTGTGTGAATATGATCTTGGATATTCTTGCAAACTACCTCGGGAAAATTATCCCTATTACTTCTTGTACTTGGACAACTAGTACTTTATATACGATAGAATTCATTGATCATATTCGGTTCGGCCTTTTCTTATTTGTCTTATCTTTGGCCAAGAAAATGTTTTTCCATTTGCTCCCAAGCTTTCCTTGCCTCTTGTGGATCTTCTTATGTTATTTGTATCCCCTTGTGTTTTATTTAGTGTAGGTAGTAGTGATGATCTCATTTGTGTGCATTTTGCATTCAAAGGCAAAATTATATATAATTCTCTACTTATGGGGGAGCTCTCCTATATTATCTAGAACATTGTTTTATGCTTCTTGATTTGATCCATTTTTGCTTGGAAGCTTGATCCTTTTTGTGTTGGTACTTGGTGTGCCATCATGAAAAGTGTGAAGAGTGTTTCCTTTCTCTCGTTGGGAGTTGGCTTTATCTCATTCCTTTTCACTTGTTTTGTTCTTTTAGGATGAGGTAAACCCTTGAGACTTGGTATTTTTCTTATCCTTTTTCTTTGACTCTTTCTAGTTCATTTGTTGAACTTGTGTTCTTTCATGTGTTGATTTGGCTCTTTAATACAATTTGGACACCTTTTGTCGAGTCACACCTTTTTGTGTGTCTTATTGCCTTACTTGGTGTTTTTGTTCAAATTGTATCTCCTTGTGGTTCTTGAAAGTCTATGCATGCATATTTACTTCTTGTATAAATTATGGCATGCGTTCTTTCTTTGATCCAATATATAGGGGAAACTCCACCAAATCCTAATGGGATAAGATGTGCATGAAATTCAATTTCATATCAATATGCACATATTTGTGTGGAGGCTCTCCTATGTACTGTAGTTGTACTAACTACTTTGGACCCAATTTGTTTGGGTACCATAGTGTACTTAATTGTGTTTTAGGTACATTGGGATATATATTGGGTGCTTGTATCTTGAACAAGGAAGAAGTGGCGTCTACATGTCAATTGGGTGCAAGATAGGATGATCAACGAATTCACATCTTCTTCATCCTACCAATTATATCTCGGTAACAAGTATCTCTCTCTCTCATGCATACTTATCTTGTTCCCAACCTTTTGTAGGTTGCTTGCTGGCATGAATTTGTGTTCTTGCATATGTTGATTTCTTGCTTTGGCTTTGAAGAGTTCTCTCTATTGAAAATGTGTGTATGTTGAGATGAGTGCATATAATGGGTACTATACTAAATCATGCTCATGATTCACCAATCCCAAATATGTCAATCTAGAAATTTTGTTGCATACTGTTCCTCAATATCTCTCATGTGCAATAGTGAGTACTTTTGCCAAGCTGATTTCTATCTTGTGATACTTGTTGCCTTTCTCCATATATTCCTCCTATCCCCTTCTTCCCTTGGTAATAGTTGTTATGTATGGAGTATGTTGGTGTTTGAAGCTCATCAATGTATAATAAGATGTATTTGAGCCATTGGACATGGTTTCAAGCAAAACATATTATTGGTATATTCTATGACTTCCTCGTTGCCTTTCATGTGCTTTATTGAGTATCTATCTTGTTTGTGCATATTTCTTGTGAGAATTTGTCTTTGTGACATTTTCCACCTAGAAATTTATACACACAAGAGAAGATCATTCTTTGGTTGTTTTTCCATTTCTAACCACCTCTTATTTATTTTTGATTCTTTGGCGGCTTCCATTTTATTGTCTTTTGTGTGCATTGTTAAATGAGTTTGGAGGAGTGAGTATTCCATGGTTGTGCATGTTGTTTCCAAATACAATTACTATAATTGGTGCTTAATCGTTGGGGAGTTTATCTAATTCATTTAAGAATGAACACTTGCCTTCTTTATCATATTATTGTTGTTTAAATGTTTATGGGGGAGCGAGGATTCCACATTTGTGCATCTTGTGTTCAAATGAAATTATTCTAAGTTGTGCACAAATCTTGGGGAGCATCCCTATTTTCATTCAAACATTTTTTCTTTTGGTATCATTTGTTGATTTTTCATTTGGTTCTTTTGGATCTTTTGATTGCTCGCTTCATTTGTTGAATCTTATTTATCTTTCTTTTCTTTTTGCTATCTTTGGGTCCTCAATATAGATTTACTTCCTCCCAAGTACTCATCATTTGACATGTGCATTTGCACACCTTTGGAGGAATTCTCACTATATTGGCCGTCTAGAACATTTTATCCATTTTGGCAATCGATGCCAATGGGGGAGAAGTTTTGGAAGGTTTAAGGGAAGTTGGTTGTTTGTAGAGGTCCCAACCCAATAAGGTTGATCCCTCCTGTGTTTTACAATGCTAGTCCCTGGATCAATAGCTAGCATCCACAGTTAAGATGTAATATCAAGATACAAAGGTCATAATATAAATTTATAACCAGGAATAACATAAGTTTATTACATCAAACATAGCTCATTTGGCTATTACATTATATTTGCAGCGGAATAACTATAAGTATGGGTCCATCATCTTCAAAGTGCCACAGGCAGATGTTGGTTGTAGACTTTGTAGTCCTAGTCAATCAAACAATCTCCTTTTTAAAACAATCAACCTGCAACATTACAAGTTACAGCCACAAGGGTCAATACATTTTGAATTGTATTGGCAAGCTTCACTTTTATGTATTACAAGAGTGGATCCTATCATTATATGCATATTTGGCTATGTAGAGTTTAAGGCTTATTTGCATAAAGCAATATTTTATCCTATCTTTTCAAAAAGGGTTTTTAAAGTCTTTTGTCAAATTTCTTTTCCAAGTTCCTTGAACTCCTTGGTAGAAACTCAAGTGTTCAAATCCTTGTCAAAATCTCTTGAGCACCTTGGTAACCCCAAGTGCAACAAGTTTTATCAAAACCCATGAGTTCCTTGGTAACCCCAAGTACATCATGCTCTTGAGCACCTTGGTAACCCCAAGTGCAACAAGCATTACAAAATCTCTTTGAATTCCTTGGTAGACACACAAGGGCATCAAGTTTTTATATTAGAAGTTGGAATGTCGAGATCTCCCATAGTTCAAACTTTAGTTGCTCAGTATTGTCCATATCCGGGGACACGGCTAAGTACTTAGATTTTATTTACTTCTGCAGAAGGAGTACACTTTACCCACATGACACAATCCCATCTTGTTGCCACCAGTGGCCTACTGGATTAGTGCTCACCAAGATGGGGTACTGGCAGATTGAGAATGTGACGAAGTCTTTCCAAAAGGTCCTCCCATACATCATTGCTAGCTTTGTCTTCAGCCCCCATGAAGCATTCCAGATCCCCATGTCCAGTAACTAAAGACAATGCATGGGTCTTCCTAATGTAATTGACTAAGCCAGAGCCATAATAGCATGTGGTTGTACATGGAAGCCACAATTGGAGAAGCATGTCTGATCTCTAAGTTTCCTAGGTGGTCTTCTTTTGGAGCACAACACAAAGTGATTGCCATAGACATGGTTCTCTTTTGTTGCCACCTTCTCCAAAACTTAAAGTATCCTCCACCTAGGTGGTTCATTGAGTCCTTGTTTTATTATGTAAAACACAAGTCCTTTTCTCAATCATTGTAAAATCTCAACATGTATCTCTTTTTCAAATTATAGCATATAGCATGGCTAAGCATGTACAACTTCAATATTTTCACTAAGGAGTGTTTAGGGAATCCTATTAGGATTTAGCATATCATAAGTATAAAATATCTTTTCATGCATATTTTCAAAATCCACTAAGTATAATGAAAATAGTAGGACTTTTGTATGATAGTGTAACTTGCCTTTTTGTTTAGGGAATGATAGTCACTTCTTGATCTTGCTAGTCTCACACTTTGCTAATTTTACTACAATCAAACAAGCATAGTATCAAGTAGCATTCCATCATTCAAACAATAATTCACATACACAAAGCAATGGTTCCTAAGTCTTGTAAAAAGAGGGTTCTATTGCAAAGTTGGTCTCTACTAGGTTTATAAACTTTGTAAGGTCCACATTGGTCATTTACCAAAATGGCAAAGTCATTTGCAATTGGGTTTTATCCCAAGACTATTTTAAAATTCATTCATCATTTTATGTGGTGAAAATTATTCTTATCCAAGCAAAACTTTAGGTTTTGCACCAAGTAAGTTGCTCTTGGCAAGGCTTGGTGTTTTTGGGTCAGTAAGTTTTGTCCATAACACTTTCCCAAAGTTTTCCTTGCACAAACTTTTCCATAATAAAATCAATGAGTTTTATTTGGCTAGAAAATGACTAAGTTAACTAATTCAACTTAAATTACACAAAATCATTTTTTTAACACTATGGGTTGGTTCCTAGGGTTAGTAGGGTCACATAAATCCATTTTGCAAAAGATTTAATCCTAAAATCAATTTTAAACAATTTTTATACTCTAAACAAGTACACAAATGTTTCTGTAATTTCAAACAAGCTAACAGATACTATTTTCAAAACTAAGGCCATGATTAGCTAGGGCTTGTTCTCCTGATTTCATTGATATAAAATTTGTAATTTTTGGACGTGTGGTTTGAAAATTACAAGGGTTTGAAGTTTGCAATTTATTCTGTTTTCAAAACTGGTTTTAGATCTAATACAGGCCACGCGTCGCGTCGTGATTGGTCGATACCGATTCGTTTGGATCGCGTGCTGCGGCGCGCTGGATCAAGTCAGATCGTGCGGCACAGGATCATCACTTACCCCTTCGTTAACATTCTATCCTATCCGTCAGATCCAGATCCTACGGTTACTAACACGCTTGCCACAGTCTGGCGGCGCTCGTCGGCTGCGCGCGGCGGCGACGGTCGGTCACTGGCGGCGCTGGTGAAATAGGAGGCGAGAGAGGAAGGGAGTAGGCTCACCAGGCTCAGGAGGATACGGCGATGCTCAACGTGCGGTTGACGAGGCAAGGGGCGCTCGGGGTAGGGTAGAATTCCTCGCCGGAGTTGGTTCTGGCGACGGACGCGCTCGGTCGAGGTTGAAGACGGCTCTGTGGTTTACGAGAAGACAAACGGAGGGTTGGGTTAGCTGCGTAGGACCATGGCAAGGATGTGTGCGTGATCCAGAGGGTACGGGGTGGTCGGAATTAACCTGTGGGCGTCGTCGGAGTTGAGGCGGACGACGGTGGCAGTAGGACTCATCGCTGCAGTTCGCCCTAAGGTAAAACAGGAGCACATTTAGGTGCGCAAGAACAAGGCGATGTTGGGTGCGTGAACGAGAGGGGTCGGGGCGGTATGGTTCACCTAAGAGTCGTCGCCGGAGTAGAAACGGACGGCGACGCTGTCGGAGCTTGTCGAAGCCGATGCTCCGGGGCGCCCGCGGTTGAAATAAGGGCACGGGGAGAAGCGTCTGGGAGTGGGGAAGCTGCTAGCATGCTCGGAAAGGTGGAAGGTGGTCTGTACTGGCCTGAATTGGCCGGAGACGGGGGTCAGAACAGAGGAGCTCGAGGAGGGAATTGAGGTGGTCCAAGGCGTGCGAGCGCGAGGTGTCAGAGGGGAATTATAGAGGAGGCTTGGGCGTTTCAACCTGCGTGATCAAAGCTGGTAACGGTGGTCGAGTTAAAGCGAATTAAGGCCGAGAAATCATCGGCAGGGGCGGTGTCGAAGGAGGGAGAAGAGGTCGTGTGGGTGGGAAGAAGAACAGTGACAAGTGGGTCTACCTGTCAGTGGAAAAAAGGAAGAGGGGAAAGGTCCACATGTCAGTGGTTCAGCGGGTTTCTTTTGCGGTGTAGGAAAACGGTTCGGGAGAGAGTAGATGGGCTAGGTGGGCTGCTGCTGGGCTGTTGGGTTGGGTTGATTCCTTTCTTATTTTTTTTTATTCTGTGTTCTTTTCCTTTTCTATTTTATTTTCTGTTTTGAGTTTCCAATCAAATATACATAAACCAAAACAATTCAAACAACACTCAAATTTGTAATATTGAAATTAGTTCTGTTTAGTGATATGGTCAAAAGCCCAAAATGAAATAATAATAACTTTATTAATCCATTCTTTAAAAATGGAGTTTTATTTATTTAACATGGTTTGATTTATTTAATAATAACTCTTATTTGAAAACACTTTCAAATCTAAAACAGTAGGTTTATTTGAAAATAAAGAATATTTGAAAGATTTGTTTTAAAATAAAATAACATTTTATCTTAGAGTCCATTATTAAATAACATAGACTTTTATTATTAAATCCACTTGGGTTTGTTTTATTGAAAATGTTTATTTTAAAATCTAAAATAAAGCCCAAAACACTTTAGTAGGTTTTATTTGTGAATAAAAAACATTTGGAAAACTTATTTTAAATAATTTAATAAGTTTTGATGTTTCAATTAAATTGGTAAGACCTTTTATTCTAAAATAAAATTTGGAGATTTAACTCCTTATTATTTTATTTTAAATAAACCTTTACTATTTTTATTCAAAACAAAATGTTTTTAATTCTAAAGCTTGGCCAAGGTTTAATTTGGGATTTATAAAATATTCTTTTATTTATAAAACTTCTATTTCATTTGAAAACAAATCTTTTCATTTAATTGTTTCAAAATAGTATTTCCAAATGTTTTTATTTTCCTTTTATTAAATGTTTATCTTTTTAAATCCCTTTAGTTTTTATTAAATTCAAATGGGTTTGAGGTTCCAATTGCATTCAAAAAGTTTCTTCTGGCTCTAAAAATCAAACAAAGTTTTATTTTATTAATTTGTTTTCACTTTACAAGATTTGGAAAATCTTGGGATGTGACATTGTTGCTTTAAGCATTTGCCTCTCATGCTCTTGCATCTTTGTGGTTGCTTTGCATGTCGAATATATAGAGGAAACTCAACCAACGGTAATGGTTGGCAATCTATGCAATGAAATTGAAGTTCATCACACATGCATAGATTGTGGGGGAGTTTGCTCAATATATTGTGGTTGTACCAACATCACATACTTGTGTAGTATTTGATGTTGGGGCAACCGCTTTGGTCGTTAATTGTCATATCTAAACCCTCGCTAAGGGATTGTCATCAATTACCAAAATGGGGGAGAATGAAAGGGCATGTATGCCCCCATGTGTGGTTTTGGTAATTAATGACAATCTCTTTGGACTAATGTGTAAATTGAGTTTCACTTGTTGGTTTGACCATTGGCGTTTCTTGGGCCATGTGTTGGTCTCAAGGTTGAGAGTTGAAGAAATGTCCAAGGGCTTTGTGCCATTGGAATCATGAAGAAAGAAGGAGCTTGAAGGTTGATCAAGACAAGTGCAAAGATTTGCATCAAGATGGATCAACCTCAAGAAGGGATGAAGAAGGGCAAGCTCAAGATGCTCCCATCTCTAGAAGATCTCATGCTTGAAGCTTTCCATCCTCATGATCATGGGGTGATGAAGAAAAGTTCAAAGAAGAGGTTTCCCCATGGAGTATGGGGGAGAAATTTGCAAGTCTTCATCTTCATCAAGCAAGAGCAAACAAGAAAGGTGTTCCCACTATAGAAGAACAAGACGGTCTACATCAAGTTCAAGTGGGATGCTCAAGGAAAAGTTATGTTATTGATAGGGATTCTCTTTTGTCGGTCTCGTCTTGTTAGTTGGGAGATCGGGTTTAGGATAGATAGCCGTACTATCAAGAGGGGCTCTCAAGCGGGTGTCTCGATTGCATCGTTCGGAGAGAGCTCAAACCTTTGCATTCATAGCATCATCTTTCTTGGTTGTTATTTGGTTCTTGTACATGAGAGGATCTAGATCTTGTGGTCATCATCATAACAAGCTCTAGTTCATCGTCCAAGGATTTCCCTTGCGTATCTTATTGCGGTTTTTTGATCTTGTGAGTTTTTCCGGCTCCACACCTTAGGAGATATCTCACATATATATACTTGATATTTTCTACCTTGGTGGTATCCAATATTTAACATTTTTTGGGTTCTACTTGGTTTTATCTTCCCAACAAAATTGGTTTCATCCTAATTGGAGTTTCCAAGCTCAACTTCTTGTGTTTTGGATTTTGGAGGTTTTACCAGTTCATCGCTTCTAGAGAGGTCATACCTTTATCAATTTGGTTTTATCCTTACTTGCTGTACTATGATGTTTCTTTGCATAATATTGTAGATATTTTCGTTCTCTTCAAAACGAGAACAAGATCATCAAAAACGGAGTCCGGAATCAAAAGTTATTGAAGTTTTCGTACAATGCTATCCTGCGTTTTCCTTGAGCGGAAGTTCCGGCACAAGTTCCGATCAGGTTTAGTAACTTTGTGTTTCTATTTGCCGAAAGTTCTAGTGGGGGGGCGGAAGTTCCGGTGGTGAGCGAATCTGACCCAAACGATCAGTTTTTCCTTGTCCTATTTAAGGGGGGCTTCTTCCCTAATGGTTCCCCATATTTTGAGCTCGTTTTTGCCCACCATTGTTGACCTATTTGAGCTTTCTTACTCCCTCTCCCTCCCATGATTGTTACATCTTTTTGAGGGAAAAGTGAGAGGAGATCTAGATCTACAATCGCCCCAAGTCAAATCCCTTCTTTGTGGAGGAATCATTGGGATCTAGATCTTGGAGAGTTTTGAGTTCTCCTCTTGTGTTATTCCTCCCTTATTCCCGCAATAGTTTTTGTAGCTTTGTTGGAATTTGGGAGAGAAGGACTTGCCCTTCCATTTGGTGCATAGGTTTGAGTTCTCCTCTTGTGTTCTTCCTCCCTTATTTCCCCAATAGCTTTTGTATCTTTGTTGGGATTTGGGAGAGAAGGACTTTCCCTTGCATTTGGTGCATAGGATTGAGTTCTCCTCGGAGATTCGGTGAGTACAAGCTTGTGGGCTTGTTACTCTTGGGTTCTTGGAACCCTAGACGGTTGTGTGGTTGGATTGTTGACCTTTTGTGGTCTTGTAGCCTCTTGTGTCTTTGTTGGCCTTTTGTGGCATTGTAGCCTTTTGTGCCTTTGTTGTTGGGAGCCTCCAGTTGAGTTGTGGAGTTAGCCCCAATCTTGTACGGGTTCGGTGACCGCCCTCAAGCGTCCCATAGTGGAGCGAGTGCCCGCCTTTTATGGTGCGCACTCGGGAGAATAGGGTGAGCCTTTTGTGGCCTCAGTGAGTTGCGTGCTTCCGCATCCGGGGTGAGGCCTTGTGTGGCGTTGGGTGAGCATCGAGCCACCACACCTCGAGGTGAGCCATTGTGGCGTTCGGAGAGCATTGCGCCATCACACCTCTCCAACAGAGACGCAGCTTCTTTGGAAGTGAACTTCGGGAAACAAATCTTCGTCTCCGCATCCATCAGTTATCTCTCAACCGAGCCCTTTACTTATGCACTTTACATTGTGATATCCATAGTGCTTGAAGTATTTATACATTGCTATCACCTTGTTGCTTGTATTGCTTAGCATAGTTTGTTGGTGCACCTAGGTGAACTTAGTGGCTAGGTTTTGTGCTCAATAAATTAAACATTAGTTTTATTCCACATTTACTTTAGCCTATATCGTAATAATTTTAAAAATCCTATTCACCCCCCCCCCTCTAGGCGACATCCATTGCACTTTCACCGGATTAGGATCCTGGACCTCGCTCTGAAGTTGTGGTGATGGCGGTCGAGTAATTGGCGATGCCATACTCGACCTGCTCTGATCAATCACTCGAGGAGCACTGCCGAGATATAAAGAAAAGGAAAATAAGTAAGAAAAATAAAGAAAGAAAGAAAGAAGAAATACAAGTGTACTTTGGTTAAGAAAACTTACGCAGAAAATCCGGGCATAACCTTGGCCTTGAGAGCTGACGAGGTTTAATCTTATCAATGCCCATTGTTATGGACTTGGGTTTTGGAGAACAAGGGGAAGCTGGAGATCGCGGAACGGCTAACAGGCAAGAAACACGGGGACACGGTGTTTACCCAGGTTCAGGCCCCCGAAAGGAAAACCCTACTCCTGCTTGTCTGTTCTTGATTGACGGCGAGGTCGAAAGTTACAGGGGTGCATAGATGCAATCTGGCGTGAGGTGTGTGCTAGGTTATGAGAGGGATCTTCCTCCTCGCCGTGCCCTCCTAGACTTTATATAGATAGGATAGGTCCCGGGCAGGTCGAGTCGGTTACAGATTAGGGTAAACCCCTTTGAAATTCTATCTACACCTAGTCGTGACCTCCAAGAATTCGAGTTCTCTCCAGGTTTGGGCCATCCGAAGTCTCCTTGGGCTTTGCGTTTGCAGCAAGTCTTTGCGTGGGACTCCACTAGGCTAGACCAGGTAGGCTAATATTAGGTACCCGTAAGGCATATCCATGTCAGTAGACCCCGAGTGTTCAGTCGAATCATATATTCGACTAGAGACTCTATAGTCTTTCGAGTGCTTCTCATCCGAACATGCTTCAGGTGGACATGTTGGTTCACAGGGATTGTTGATACGCGCGCCTGACTCACCCGACGGATCAGGGTCAATTAATGTCTTTGGAAAAAACAACACGATCAACTTCAGACTCGATTCCCCGGATTCGAATCCGGGAAAATGCTGGTGTAATTCAACCCAGGTCGCAAAGGTCTTATAGGAGTCGTATTCCAGTGCTTTAAGTTATGTACCCAATGCGTCCGTCAGGATTTATCATCATGCCTGCTGACATGGGATATTACTGGCAGAGCCCAGTCAGGTGCGATATCTGTAGGTCTTATCTTTGCATCGTAAACGAAGCATCCAAAGATTTATCGCTACGGAGGCGTTTCGGGTGACCAAGGATACGGTATCTCACTTAGCATAAATTTGGGTTAAGTTTCCAATGTAATTTACTTACTTTTGTCATGAGTGATCCGAAGGATCTCACTCGAATAATTCATAGGGTGCGTGACCAGCGCTCCCTATGGGAGTAGCCCCTAAGTGTCTGTTCAAGTCGTAGACTCGAGCGGAGACTTATAATCGTCGGTTGCGTAAACTCGATCCGGAAGTTCTTCGGATGATCCTATAGGTTCTATCAATGCTCACATTTTTTCGAATGCACGACCAACACTCCATATGGGAGTAGACCCCAAGTCCATAGTGGAGTCGGAGACTCGAGGAAGGACTCGAAGCTTTTCCAGGAAGTTTTTCGACTGACCCAAGGACTGTATTGAATTTTTCAGGTGCGCGACCAGTGCTCCTGATAGGAGTATCCCCCGAGTAGTTGGTTGAGTCGTAGACTCGGGTAAGTACTTTGTGTACAATCGAAAATTTGTAGCCTTTATTGGCCTTTGCTTTGATGACATCATTGCTAACGCTTGCTGAGATCAAATGGCTGCGGTAGTAGAAGCGATGTGACCAGACGATTGTGGGTCCCATTTTCTGACTTGAATTTGACTAGTCACGCGTAGTCTACATGATAATTACGGCATCTCCTCGATTCCCGTGTATAGTGGGTAGAGTGCTCGCGATGGTTCGGGAAGATCGCGCCACGTGTATGCCGTGACGTGAGACACGTGTTAGGGTAATTGAATCGACGGTCCTTCTACATCGTCTTTGTCCTTTTATAATGCAGGGCTGTCGTAATTTTTTACCCTTGCCATTTGCTCTTCTCCGTTCTTTGTCTTTCTTCTTCCTCCATTCCCAGAGCTCATACTCGACGTGCACTAGATATTCTCTATGTTTTTTCATCTTCTCTCCTCCGTTCTCATCGTGCTACACTCCACGCGCACACCATGGGCAAGTCGAAGAATTCATTCTCTACTTCTGCGGGGACGAGCGGCACCGGCACCGCCAAGAAGAATTCCACCGCGATCCGCGTCACCGATGGTGGATGCGGCGGTCCTCAATCAGGGAGGTGGATTTGCGCTGCCTGCGCGAGTCCAGATTGATCTCGCAAGAGAAAGGCGATGCCTTGATCCCTTGCAATGAGGTAATCCCGGACCCACTTGAAGGTTTTCGGGTTATGCTTTACGCTTTTCTCGTCCACGGTCTTTCTCTTCCTGCCCACGAATTTCTTCGTGGGCTCCTTTTCCTCTATGGGATGCAGCTCCACCAGTTGTCGCCAACTCTCTTTTGCATATTGCGTGCTTCATCATGCTATGCGAGTGCTAGCTCGGAATCTAGCCACACTTTGGCCTTTTCAAGAAGCTCTACTCCTTGAAAAGGCAGTCTGGTATTGGAGGCGTTTATGCGCTGGGTGGATGCGGGATTTCCATCCGCTCCACCGTTCAGTATTTATCCTTCCACCTCTGTGAATCCGTACAAGGATGGAGGAACAAGTGGTTCTACCTTCGTGACTCCAAGCTCGACGGTCAGCACTATGGGATAGCCCCCTTCGACGCCAGCAAGGTGGTCAACCGAAAGCACTCATGGTCCAACGACATCATGGAGGGTGAAGCCGCGGTGGTGGAAAGGCTGTACCAGCGAGTGGAGGCGCTCCAGCTGGTGCGAGGCAAGGAGGTCTGCGGCATCAACATCATCCAGACGTTCCTCAAGCGTCAGGTGCAACCTCTCCAAGCGAGGGCACACCCGATGTACTTATACTCCGGAACCAGTGACCCGACGAGAGTGTCAAATGAGGATATGTTCTCCGCCGACCTCGACCAAGTGCTCAGACCCCTGCTAAAGTACAAGGGTGACGAGGATTTGTCGGGGAAGTCTCTGACTGCCCCCTACACTGCAAAGAAGGAGGTCCCTCAGGTGAGTCTTGTAGTTTCATGTGATGCATTTTTGAGTGTTTGTGTCTATTGCCATTGACTTTGAGACTTTCATGTTTTTTGATTCGCGGGAGCTTAAGGTGGAGAGCATGATTCCTCCCCTTCCTAAAAGATACGAGGCTGTGACAGATGGCGGGGACATGAAATCTGAATCCATGCTTCCCTCGGACAGTCGCCGTCTACGGAAGCCCCCGAGCATAGCGAAGGGATCTCTTGCAAGAGGTCTCGGAGCGAGAGCTCGGATGGAGCAACACTGCCAACGCCGAAAGGGCCCTCCTTCCTCTTCTGGCACGCTGGGGACGAAGGTGCTACCTCCCCCATTCCTGCAGTACCCGTTCGGGCCATGGCTCCGCAGCCGCCGGCCAAGAAGAAGGAGACGCCAATCTTCAACCTCTCTGACATTCTGTCATAAGTTTCCTGGTATTTTGCGTTTGTGGTTTGCTAAGTATTAGCTTACTATTTTGTCGGTTAGACTGAAATGCTTCGAATGTTCTAGGAGGAACTCCTCAGATGAATCTTTCAAGCAAGAACTTGACGATATGCATGGGGAGTTGAAGACTATGCGGCCTCCCCGAAGATGGTGGCCAACTCTGACGATGAAGCATCGAGCTCGTTGAAGCCGAGGACTCGTGCGTTTGTCGCCCGGAAGGCACAAATTAAACACCCGTAGTCTTCGACTGTCCATGTAAGCATTTTACCATTACTCATCGGCGGGCCCCCGAGTCCTTTTCTTATCTGGTTTCTTGCTTCTTTTCTGCAGCCCTCCATCCACGACATCAACCTCCTCGGGCAACAATACCTCACCTTGGAGGAGAAATATCAGCCAAGGTGTGTATACTTCTGATCTTTGTCTTTTGGGTACTGATGAATGCTTATTCTTTGATCATTTTCTTGTTGATTGCCATAGATGAGAATAATGAGGCTCTTTGTAAGCTAGACGCACTCGAAAAGAGGCACAGCCGAGCGGAGACCAAGGCGAAGGATGCCGTGGCGGCCCTTGAACATTATCGGCAACAATCCCAGGATCTCAAGCAGAAGCTTGCGGCTGCCGCGACGTCTCGGGAGAAGGTGATGGCATAGAAGCATATGGCTGCTGCCAAAGCTCTATCTGGTAAGTTAATATGTGTTACCTGTCTGACCTTATTTTTCTTCTGGTGTTTCCTTTGGCTCATCCGAAATTTCTTTGTCGTAATATGTAGATGCTACTAGCATAGCGTTTGATCGTGCTGCCTTGGAGCATGGGTACCCTAGGGCGGATGTTGTTGCCGTGGTCAAAGACCACTGTAGCTCTACTATCGTGACGCTGGGAAAATCCGAAGAGGTCCTCGCCCGTTTCTACCGGGAGATCTCTCTGAAGGGCGTTTCCCTTGATGATGTCAGCTCTTTGGCGAAGGCCTTGGCGGGCGATGCCCCTGCGGGCTACAAGAAGGCCCAGAAGGGTGTGGGTGCAGCCCCGGGCCTGGCGATGGAAATGGCATCTGGCGCGCAGCTGAATCTCCCCCAGATCACCTCCAAGATTCCAGCGGCAGTGTAGGGCACTAAGGTAGGCTTTGCTTCTTTCGCCTCCCACTGCAAGCACTTCGGCCCAAGATCATTGATCTTCTGGCCACATATGTGCTGGAGCAGCAGCGGGCATCCAAGGCGAAGGCCTCGGAGTCTGAAGTTGTTCCGGATGTGGCTGATTCTTAGGGCTCCTGCGGTGTAGTCTCGTTGGTAGTCTTTTGATTTTGCTTTTCCAACTTGCCTGTAATGCCTCGTGTTGGATGAGTATGACTCTACCTCATAGTTGTTATGTTAATATAAATGTGCGTATTTCTTTTGACTATTGTCGATTGCTTCGATCTTTATATTTTGTCACCTATGTGTCTCTTAGGGTCCTTGATATGTTGTAAATGTATCAATAATTTTTGATGATCCATGCTTGTTTTGCACCAATTATTTTTGTCTACACATTGTGGAATTTCTGTGAATTTTCTGGAACTAACATATTGACAAGTGCCACAGAGCCAGTTTCCTGTTTTCTGTTATTTATGGTTTCAGAAAAAACTAGTAAAAAAATATTCTCGGAATTGGACGAAACAAAAGCCGAAGTTCCTATTTTTCCCGACACGACACTGAGTCTGAAGGAGAGATGAAGAGGCGCCGGAGGCAGCCACACTAGGGGCCATGCGGACCCACCCAGGGTCGCGCCTGGCTATGGTGTGGCCCCCTCACTACTCCATCGACCTCTCCTCTCCTCCTATATAATCCCCTGAGACAAAAACCCTAAGGAACCGATCAGAATTCCACGAAAAAGTCCGTAGTGCTGCCACCATCGTCCCTAGATCGAGAGGGATCTGAATCTCTTCCCGGCACCCTGTCGGAGTGGGGAGATCATCTCGGAGGCATTCTTCATCACCATGCCTGCCTCTCGAGTGATGTGTGAGTAGTTCATCCTTGGACTATGGGTCCATAACAGTAGCTAGATGGTTGTTTCTCCTATTTGTGCCATCATGTTTAGATCTCGTGAGTTGCCTATCATGATCAAGATCATCTTATTTGTAATGCTACATGCTGTGTTTGCTGGGATTCGATGAATATTGACTATTATTTCAGATTGATTATTGTTCTATCATGTCTATGTTATTTGTGATCTTGCATGCTCTTCGTTGCTAGTAGTTACCCTGGCCAAGTATTTTCTTGTGACTCCAAGAGGGAGTATTTATGCTCGATAGTAGGTTCATGCCTCTAGTAATCTGGGAAAGTGATAGAAACTTCTAAGATTTTAGATGTGTTGTTGCTAATAGGGAGAAAACAACAATCCTTTGTCCAAGGGAAATTGTATTGTTTACATTACACACTTTGCTTAATGCGATTATCTGTTGCTTGCAACTTAATACACGAGGGTTCTTCGGATGATATCCCGGAGGTGGATTATTAGTCATAGATGCAGTTGGATTACGGTCTATGTATCATGTTGTAATGACCAAGTGAATCTCACAGTGATCATCATGACATCTACATGCATTGTTATGCATTCTCTATTTGTCAATTGCCCAGCTATAATCTGTTCACCCAGCATGTTATTTATCTTATGGAGAAACACCTCTAGTGAACTGTGGACCCTGGTCCATTCCTTCCCATTAATATTCCATCTACTGTTTACTATTTACTTTCTGCAATTACTACAAACAATTACATTCTTCCACACTATACGTTTAATCCTTTGTTTCAGCAAAACCAGTGAGCTTGACAACCTCACTAAAAAGTTGGGGCAAAGTATTTTGGTTGTGTTGTGTGCAGGTTCCATGTTGCTAGCAACACCTTCGGAAGTGGTTTCTTTCTCATACTGGTTCGATAACCTTGGTTCCATAACTGAGGGAAAACTTGTTGTTGTGCTCATCATATCTTGCTCTTGGGGTTCCCAACAGGCTCCACATCAACTAAGCCATCACAAGCTTTTCTGGCGCTATTTCTAGGGAGAAAGAAGATTTCTGCAAGGGGAGTCTCTCACTATCAATCTTTTTACTTTGTTTTTGTTTTGCTTAGTTTCTTTTGCTTTGTTTGGTTTTCTTCTTTTTTATCAAAAACACAAAAAAATTAGTTCCTACTTTACTTGCTGTTTTTGTTGGCTTGTTTTAATCTTGCAAAAATGACTACTCCTAAAAACACTAAGTTGTGTGACTTCACTAGCACAAACAACAGTGATTTCATTTGCACTCTTATTGCTCCACCTACTCCGGAAGCTACTTTCTATGAAATTAAACCTGCTTTGCTAAATCTTGTTATGAAAGAGCAATTTTCTGGTGTTAGTACTGATGTTGCTGCTGCTCACCTTAATAATTTTGTTGAAATTTGTGAGATGCAAAAATATAAGGATGTAGGTGGCGATATTATTAAGCTTAAATTGTTTCCTTTCTCTTTAAGAGGAAGAGCTAAAGATTGGTTGCTATATTTTCCTAAAAATAGTATTGATTCTTGGATTAAATACAAAGATGCTTCCATTGGAAAATATTATCCTCCCGCTAAGATTATATCCATGAGAAGTGACATAATGAAATTTAAACAATTTGATAATGAACATGTTGCTCAAGCTTGGGAAAGAATGAAATCTTTACTGAAGAATTGCCCCACTCATGGACTGACTACTTGGATGATTATCCAAACCTTTTATGCAGGATTGAATTTTTATTCAAGAAATTTGTTGGATTCGGCTGCTGGAGGTACCTTTATGTCCATCACTTTGGGTTCTGCAACAAAGCTCCTGGATAATATGATGATTTATTATTCCGAATGGCACACTAAGAGAGCTCCACAAGGTAAGAAGGTAAATTCTGTTGAAGAAACCTCCTCCTTGAGTGATAAAATTGATACTATTATAGCTATGCTTGTTAATGGAAAAACTCATATTGATCCAAATAATGTTCCTTTAGCCTCTTTGGTTTCTCAATAAGAGCATGTTGATGTGAATTTCATTAGAAGTAATAATTTTAGCAACAATGCTTATAGGAATAATTTTGGTAATAACAATTATAGGCCCTATCCTTCTAATAATGGTAATGCTTATGGAAATACTTATGGAAATTCCTACAACAACAATATAAGTGCACCCTCTAAACTTGAAGTCATGCTTAAGGATTTTATTAGTAAACAAACTGCTTTCAATAAAACTGTTGAGGAAAAGCTTGGAAAGATTGATGATCTTGCTTCTAAAGTTGATAGCTTTGCTCTTGTTGTTGAACTTCTTAAATTAAAGGTTATGCATCATGATGCTGAAGAAAGCAAGACATTGAATGCCATTCAAGTTAGAATTGATGAAAATGTTAGCATGTTAGCTGAATTACATGCTAGGTGGCAAAGAGAAGATGAAATTTCTAGAAATAATAGTATCACTAAGGTTTGTGCCACTACCACCACTAGTGATGCTGAAGTTTCAAATGCGAGCAAACCTCCTACTGTTAATGGTAAAATAATTGGTGTAGACAAAGTCCCCACTCTTTTTGCAAAATTGCCTAAACCCACTGGAACTTTTTCCAATAAAAATGCTAAAAAAAATCGAAATATGGGAGACAATAGTTCTACTACCTTTGAGGATAATTTTGATTTTGATCTTGATGGTTGCAATATTTCTGAAGTAATTATGTTCTTGCAAAAGCTTTCTAGAAGTCCTAATGCTAGTGCTATGAATATGGAATTTACAAAACATATTAAAAATACTCTCATGAAAATTAAAGAAGAAAACTGAAACATGAAGCTTATATTCCTAGGAAATTAGAAGATGGTTGGGAGCCCATCATTAATTTGAAAGTGAATGATTTTGATTTCAAATCTTTATGTGATCTATGTGCTAGTGTCTCTATTATGCCTAGAAAATTTTATGATATGCTTGATTTACCACCATTGGAAGATTGTTATTTGGATGTACATCTTGATGATAATGCTAAAAATAAACCTATGGGGAGAATTAATGATGTTCTTATTATGGTTAACAATACCTTTGTCCCCGTTGATTTCTATGTTTTGGATGTTGAATGCAATGCTTCTTGTCCTATTATTTTGGGAAGACCTTTTTTTAGAACTATTGGTGTCATTATTGATATGAAGGAAGGCACCATTAAATATCAATTCCCACCCAAGAAAGGTATGGAAAACTTCCCTCGAAAAAGAAATAAGCTATATTTTGATTCTCTTATTATAACAAATTTTGATGTTGATACTTCTTCATTCGAAAATACTTGATACTTTCTTTCTGTGCCTAGCTGAACGGCGTTAAAGAAAAGCACTCTTGGGAGATAACCCAATTTTTTTATTCAGTAAGATTTTATTTTGTTGAGTCTTGGAAGTTATTGCCTTTTTAATAACCTCTCCTTATCCTTTTTATTCTGTTTTTGTGCCAAGAATAGCCTCTAATGATAGGAAGTAAGATTTGGGGAAGTTGTTGTCCCGAAACTGATTCTGTGCTATTACCGTAAAAATTCTTTATCTTAGCCAGAACATTTTATTGATCTGACCTTTTTTGTGCGCATGCCCCTGGTATTTACGAAACTTTCGTTAGTTTTGCACTTTTAGATTTGAGCAACAGAATATTTTCTAAAAAATCGGTCTTTACCTGCAGGTCTGTTTTGACAGATTTCTGCCATTATTTGCATTTGCCTCTTAATCGATTTCTTTTTTAGTTCTTTTGATCACATGAGCTTTTAAAAGGAGTTTCTACAATTGCTTATGTTTTAATGGATGTTTTACTTGAGTTGAAACTGAACCCAAAGGTTTATTATCTTGCATACACTAATGTTGCTAATGAAGATTGTGTGAACTTTTGTATGAAGGAAGTTTTCAAGTGTAGGGAGAGAATGATGTGATGAGATGAAGTATGGACAAAAGCTCAATCTTGGGGATGCCACCCATGTCACCCAAATAAATATTCAAGAAGTACAAGCATTAAAGCTTGGGGATGCCCAAGGCATCCCCTTCTTCATCAACAAAAATCTCAGGTCTTCTTTCAAGACACTATATTTTTATTGCTTCATGCACTATGTGTTGTTCTTGGAGCATCTTTGTTTATGTTTTATTTTGATTTGTTTGCTGCTATAAGTTGGTTGGATCCCAGCACACTTCTTTTGGAGAAGTCACACCCCATTCTTCATTGCCTAGAACACTCTAGTTTTCACTCATTGTTCTGTGAGTGTTCTCTTTTGCTAGCACTGCGTTTAGCTTAATTTTATTCTTCTTTTTGCTTAGAACTTTTTAGTTCTTATTTGTAGTTAGGTGAGACAATCTCTCTGGACTTTATTGATTATTATGTTTGTGAGTTGTTTCAAATAAATTGATTGGTGTTGGAAAAGAGTAGAATGTTTCATGCTTATGGTGGTACAGAAAGAAGCTTGTTTTGACTATGGCATATACTTTATCATATCATGTTAGATGTTTCTTTGACCATATGCTTAGTGGTTATTGTTGTAGCATGACTTGTTTCAAACAATTGATATTGCTTAATGTTCCATGAAAGAATCATGCGTTGTTTTAGCATACAAAAGCATAATATTGTGGTATTCTCCTTTGATGCTTTATTTGGGTTGACTTGGCACATGCTTACACCATGTTGTGACTATGAACCAGTCACCTTAGCCTCTATGATCATTTAGTTTTTGACTTGTGATATCACTTTATGCTTTGATTAATAATGTTTTGTCGCTTTGCATGATTATGGCCATTATTGCTCTCTTAGTTGGTCACTCCTAGTCTTTTGCTAGCCTCTACATGTACTGAGTATGAGCTCCACTCATGCATCCAACTCCCAAGAAACCAAGTTATTCCAAAGAGTCCACTATAAATTCCTATGCATGGTGTGTTACACCATTCCAAATATATTCATGTTTTAATCTATCTTCCAAATTAAATTTTTGTTATGTGAAAATTAGTGATTAAAGCTCTCACGAACTTGAAGGCACATTTTATTTCTTGCACATAATAAACCTGAACCATTGTGACTATTTTATGATGCTTATATGCTTGCAAATTGTAGGCTGGGAGTTAGCAAAACCATGCTTTCATGGGGCACGCTTTCAACATTGCACTTATTTATTCAGTTGATACCATGTTCTTTTGTTTATGGATTCCGTCGGTGTGAAATGAGCTGGGAGCTTGCAGGTCCATGGAGTTTGTATATTTGTTAGAGAAACGCCTAGGAGGCCAGCCTAAGCCATGCCTAATCATGGTGGAAACTTGCAGCAAAACCATAGTGGCATTCTATGAAGCTTCATCAATAAAAACTATGCAAATAGAAAAAAAAGGGATGCTGAGATGCTCACTGTCTGTTGCCTTGTCATTTTGATATGGGATAGCTCTTGTGTCATGGGGCAAGGGGTACCCCGTTGGCGGTTCTCTATGATACACATATACTTACAATGACAAGAACTTGCCTAGGACCAAAGTTGAGTAGCATGAGGCCTCGGTACTCATACTCAAGGGGCATGACATTTTCAATTTGTGATTTATCAAGCATATAACTCATATTTGCCCTCACTTTAACCTTAATTACTTCAAGATGCTTATGATAGGGGTAATGAGAGCTCAAAGATAATGAGTACCATAATTTTTGGAATCGTTATAAAATCATTTAATCCATGCTTCCCTCTACAAAGGGCCTTTCTTTTAGTTTTTATTGAGTCTCCATCTTCTATCTTTATGCGCCCGCTAAGAGAGCATAGTCGTCATTCTTAGTTCAATGTACATTGTCCCAAAACTTGTTGATTGATTCATAGTTATGGTATTTCTTGTTCTTAAATTATTTGTATCTAGACACCCTTATGAACTTTGAAGGTGTTCTATGCATTTATGTTTTGCTATTCCATGAAGGACAAGCTGAATACCACTCTTGTTATGGTTTCTCTATGTGAAACAAACAAATGTCTTTCAAAGCATTATTCATGACATTTTGTTTGTGTTGCCTTTCATGTTGCAACATAGTTGTTATGTCTTATTGTCAGAAATATATCTTTCATGCTTATGTTTAGAGTACTTTGATCCAAGCTATCAATGCTTTGCAATACCTTGATCAAGATTGTGTTGGTGCATGTCACCTCAAAAATTATTCTTTTTATCACTTACCTACTCGAGGACGAGCAGGATTTAAGCTTGGGGATGCTGATACGTTGCAAATGTATCTATATTTTGATGCTCCATGCTTGTTTTGCACCAATTATCTTATGTTTTTGTCTACACTTTGTGGCATTTTTATGAATTTTATGGAACTAACATATTGACAAGTTCCACAGAGCCAGTTTCCTGTTTTTTACTATTTGTGGTTTCAGAAAAACTAGTAAAGAAATATTATCAGAATTGGACGAAACAAAAGCCGAAGTTCCTATTTTTCCTGACACGGCGCGGAGTTAGAAGGAGAGATGAAGAGGCGTCGTGAGGCAGCCACACCAGGGGGGTCGCGCGGGCCCACCATAGGCCGTTCCTGGCTATGGTGTGACCCCCTCGCGAATCCATCGACCTTGCCTCTCTGCCTATATAATCCCCCCAAGATGAAAACCGTAAGGACCAAATCAGAATTCCACGAAAAAGTCCATAGCCGCCTCCACCGTCATCCCTAGATCGGGAGGGATCTGAAGATCTTCCCGACACCCTGCCGAAGAGGGGAGATCATAACGGAGGCCTTCTTCATCACCATGCCTGCCTCCGGAGTGATGTGTGAGTAGTTCATCCTTGGACTATGGGTCCATAGCAGTAGCTAGATGGTTGTTTCTCCTATTTGTGTCGTCATGTTTAGATCTTGTGAGCTGCCTATCATGATCAAGATAATCTTATTGTAATGCTACATGTTGTATTTGCTGGGATCCGATGAATATTGAGTATTGTGTCAGATTGATTATTGTTCTATCATGTCTATGTTATTTGTGATCTTGCATGCTCTCCATTGCTAGTAGTTACTATGGCCAAGTATTTGCTTGTGACTCCAAGAGGGAGTATTTATGCTTGATAGTAGGTTCATGCCTCTAGTAATCTGGGAGAGTGACAGAAACTTCTAAGATTGTAGATTTGTTGATGCTACTAGGGAGAAAACAACAATCCTTTCTCCAAGGGCAATTGTATTGTTTACATTACACACTTTGCTTACTGCGATTATCTGTTGCTTGCAACTTAATACCCGAGGGTTGTTCGGATGATATCCCGGAGGTGGATTATTAGTCATAGATGCAGTTGGATTACAGTCTATGTATCATATTGTAATTCCCAAGTGAATCTCATAGTGATCATCATGTCATGTACATGCATTGTTATGCATTCTTTATTTGTCAATTGCCCAGCTGTAATTTTTTCACCCAGCATGTTATTTATCTTATGGAGAAACACCTCTAGTGAACTATGGACCCTGGTCCATTCCTTCCCACTGATATTCCATCTACTGTTTACTATTTACTTTCTGAAATTACTATAAAGAATTACTTTCTTCCACATTGTACGTTTAATCCTTTGTTTTCAGCAAAACCAGTGAGCTTGACAACCTCACTGATAAGTTGGGGCAAAGTATTTTGGTTGTTTTTGTGTGCAGGTTCCACGTTGCTAGCAACACCTTCGGAAGTGGTTTTTTTCTCCTACTGGTTCGATAACCTTGGTTCCATAACTGAGGGAAAACTTGTTGTTGTGCTCATCATACCTTGCTCTTGGGGTTCCCAACAGGATCCGCATCAACTGAGCCATCAGTCCTTCAAATGCTGATCCAGTGGCCACGCCGTCAACCCTGGCCACGCTGTCAACCGTGGCCACGCCGTCAACCCTGGTTGTTGCTCATCTTCCATCGAGTGAGGCATTGTAGTTGCCTTTACTACATGACCACATCCGAACCCTAGAGAAAGATGTCCTTGTCTTCTGTGGCCATGAGGATGTTTGGAAATCCAAGACCGAATGAGATGTTGTGAGGGAGAAATTTCTTCTTGAGGAACTTTGGCAGATCGGTGAGCAACTCCAATCCAAGTCACCAGGAACTTGCCTTACTTTCCTCAATTTGGTCCAACCTGTATGGCTTCTGAGCTACTGCTTTTGTTTGTAGTTGTTAATCTTCTTCAGCGGGAAGAGAAAGATCGAGTTGCGATTCGGATGAATTGCCTTACCCAACAGGAGTTGTTGGCCGAAGACTTCTTTTGTACGGACCATGATTGTGCGACTGTTGTTGCGACAATTTAGGATCGCGTCCATCAAGTGCTTCAGGTGATGAAGCGTGCGAGGTCGTCACTCGCGTCTATCTGGGCTGCAATGTTCCCCTTGGATGCAGCTCCTTCTAGCTTCTTGGGGTTGCTGGGAAAATTTTGAAGCATGGATGCCATGAAAGAGCTTGTACATCATCAGCTTGTGGCGGGTGCGAAAGGCGGTGCTAGCGCTTGTTCGGTTGCATTGTCGCGATGTGGACCACGTCGAAATAGCGGCTGCGCCACCAGCCCCTCTGGCTGGTATGGCGTGGAACGTGCGTCCACATTATGTCGTGGTCCCTCATCATGCTAAAGACATCGTCGATGTCTTTGATGAGCGTACAAATGTTCTGCTTAGTCGTAGTTGAGTCATGTGGATTGTAAATACGGAAATGTAAGAAATTTATAGTATCGAGTGGGCGTTTTGTGCCCTTGTAAAAATTGCAAGTATGTATTGGCACATGGTGCATTGTTGATTATAAGTTGTGCACATACTTTTCGTTAGCCTGACGTGGTCAGCTACTCAGGGTGATGCCTTGTTGTGACAGTCGACGAAGTCGTAAGGTGAGGTGCAGCCCCCAAGCGTATCTAAGTATGTAAATGTATGCAGTCGAAAAAAATATTTGGGCCGAGGAACTTAGCTTTCATTCATCGTAATGTAGGGGGTATAGTTTTTTGGCTGAGTAGCCTAGCTGAATAGCCTCATTGAAAGTAAAAGACGGCTAGGGGTAGAAGCGTCGCAGTTGTGCGACGTTCCAATGGTTGGATTATGCTACTCCGTAAGCGACGTCCTTAAGGCGGTAGGCGCCACCTGGGATTACTTCAGTAACCACATAAGACCCTTCCCAGGGTGACTCAAGCTTCAGGTGTCCTTTCTGCTAGAGTCGCATGACGAGGCCTCCTTCGACGAAGGACCTTGGGCGTAGCCGTCGACTGTGGTAGTTGCAGAGACTTTGTTGGTATACCACCGAATGGGCCGCTTCGATGTTGCGAGCTTCGTCCAGTGTGTCAACGGCATCTTCGAGTGCGGCCGTTGATTCGGCTTCGCTGTAAGCGACGACCCGTGGGGCCTTGTAGCGTACCTCAGCGGGCAACACTGCTTCGGCTACGTGCACCATGAAGAAGGGTGTGTAGCCAGTGGCGCTGGTTGGCGTTGTGCGTAGGATCCAAAGGACAGAGGGTAGCTCCTCCACCTAGGCTCCCGCCAACCTTTTGAGTGGACGTAGCAGCAGCTTCTTGATTCCATTATAGACGAGGTCGTTGGCTTTTTCGACCTGCCCGTTGGTCTGCGGATGCGCCATAGAGGCGTACGTGAGGTTGATGCCGGGCCCTTCGTAGAAGTCTCGGAAATCCTTCGAGGTGAAGTTTGCGCCATTGTCAATTATGATGCTATGTGGCACTCCAAACCTGTAGACGATAGATTGGAAAATTTTGACGGTGGTAGCGCCGGTTTGGTTAGTGACGGGCATGGCCTCGATCCACTTCGTGAATTTGTCGAATACCACCAGGAGGAAGACGTGTCCTCCAAATGAGGACTTATGCAGTTTGCCGACCATCTCAAGTCCCCATTGGGCGAAGGTCCAGGCCAATGGTATGGGCCGCAGCTCGGAGCATGGCGCGTGCGGCTTGTATGCAAAACTTTGGCAGGCGTTGCATTTCTCAACGATGTCCTTGGCATCACGCATCACGGTTAGCCAATAGAAGCCTGCGTGGTGGCCGTAGATGCCTTCATGGATGTCGAGGAGGATCCTCTTCCCGTCACTATTGGTGACGCATCGCTGGAGCACTCCTAAGATGTTGCGCTTGTATATATCACCATTGATGATGGTGAAGGCCTTTGATTGACGAGCGATGTGTCGGGCGTCTGTCTGGTCCTCGGGTAGCTGTTTTCTTATCAGGTACTTGAGGTATGGTTGGGTCCATGTATGCTCGACCGCCAAGACCTGCATAAGACTCACCATCTCGAACTCCGTGTCCAACTCTTCGGTTGCATCGGATTTCTCGGGTGGCGCAACCCCTGAGTGTCCCATGGCGTCGGTTTTATCCTTCGGGATTTTCCGCTTGATGGAGGGCACGCAGATTTGTTCAAGAAACACACCTAGTGGCACTAGGGCGCAGGTGGAGCTGATGTTCGTGATCTTTTGTGCCTCCTCATTGCTTTCTCTTCTGACGTGTCGGAGCTCGTAGCCGTCAAAGTCTCCTTACAGTGAGTTGTAGAGCGCACGGTATGCGATCATGTTTTTGCTGTGGGCATCGCACTTGTTCATCGTCTGTTGGAAGACGAGGTTGGAGTCACTGTAGATGACAAGGCGCGTGGCGCCACACACCTTGGCCATACGCATGTCGTGCAGGAGCGCCTCGTACTCAGCCTCGTTATTCGATGCACGGAACTTCATCCGTAGCACGTATCTCATCTTATCCCCTTGGGGGGACGTCAAGATTACTCCGGCTCCTACTCCAGCCTCGTGCTTGGAGCCGTCAAAGTGCATTGTCCAGGACTGGGACATGTCTAGAGTGTCCGGTAACTAGATCTCCATCCAGTGGACGAAGAAATCAGGGAGCACCTAAGACTTGATAGTAGTACTCCGCTCGTAGATGATGTCTCGAGGGGATAGCTCGATGCCCCATAAGTCTACTTGCCCTGTAGCTTTAGGGTTGTTTAGTATATTTAACAGTGATGCATCATTGACGACCACAATCAGATGCTCCTAGAAGTAGTGGCACAATCGATGCGCAGTTATGAATGCGCCGTAGGCGAGTTTTTGGTAGTGGGGATACCTTTGATTTGTAGGCATCGGTACCTTGCTGAGGTAGTAGACTGGGCGTTGTACCCCATGGGTTTTGTCGTCTTCAGGTCATTCTACCACGAGGGCAGTGTTGACCACCTGGTGTGTGGTCGCGATGTATAGCAGCATGGGCTCTCTCTCCTTTGGCATTAACAATACAGGAGATGTGGAGAGCAGGCACTTGAGGTCTTCAAATGCCTCATCGTCTTTGGCCGTCCACTCGAATTTTTTGGTCTTGCACAACAGCTGGTAGACGGGGACAGCCTTTTCACCCATGCGGCTGATGAATGCGCTGAGTGCCACGATTCACCCAGCTAGCTATTGGACTCCTTTGACGTTCTTCGGCTTCTCCATGGCTAGTATAGCCCTGATTTTCTTCGGGTTGCCCTCGATGCCCCTTTGGGAGATAAAGTACCCGAGTAGTTGCCCAGACGGGACGCCGAAGGCGCACTTTTCTGGGTTCAGCTTGATCTTGTAACGATCGAGGTTGTCGAACGTCTCGTGGAGATTATTGATAAGTGTTCGGTTGTCTCTGGTCTTGATTACTATGTCGTCGACATGGACGTTGCGCCCGTTCTGTCTCTTCAGTCATGCCTGCATGCACCTTTGATAGGTGGTTCATGCGTTCTTGAGCCTGAAAGGCATTGTGTTGTAGCAGAATACCCCGAACGGTGTGATGAACGTCGTCTTCTCTTGACCTTCGACCTTCAGTAGATGATTGTATCCTGAGCAGGCATCAAGGAAGGAGAGTCTATCGCATCCTGCAGTGGAATCTATGATTTGGTCGATCTGTGGCAAGGGGAAGTGGTCCTTAGGATAGTGCTTGTTAAGCGTCGTGAAGTCCACACACATCCGCAGGATGTCCATGTTCTTTTTAGGGACCAGCACAAGGTTAGCTACCCAGGTTCTTTCCTTTATTTCCCTTATGAAGTTGGCGTCAAGGATCCTATTGACTTTGATACCAACTGCTTCAGCTCTTTTCTCGGACAGTCGATGCATTGATTGTTTCACGGGCGAATTCCCTGGGAACTCCTGGCATGTCCGCAGGACACCAAGCGATGATTTCCCAGCGCTCACGGAGGAATTTGACAAGCACGAGTTCCTATGCGGAACTCAGGTTGTTGGTGATCAGGGTCGTCTTGGTAGGGTCCGTCGGGTGGACCTGCACTGCTTTGGTGTTGACTGTGGAGTAAAACAACATGTCAGGTGCATTTTGACTGGTGACAGGGGGCAGGCTATTGTCTGTTGACTCCTTAAGCCTTGCGAGCTCCTCCTGCATGCCGAATGACTGGGAGATTCTATTGAGGTCCCTGTCGCAGCTGTCTGACCTGGTAAAGCTTCCTGGGACGGTGATGACACCGTTGGTCCCTGGCATATTTAGTAGAAGTACGTGTAATATGGTACTGCCAAGAATCTTGCGAATGCCACTCGCCTGAGGATGGCGTGGTACTGTGAGGGCAAGCCACCACCTCGAACTCGAGTCACTCATGCCTGAAGTTGCTGGGAGTGCCAAAGATGATGTCGAGCCATATCCTGCCCAGGGGTATATTCCTTTCCCTGGGACGATGTTGTGGAAGGTCGTGTCTGACGCCTCCAGGCTGCATAGCGGGATCCGCATAGCCGCGAGTGTGCTGGCGAACATCAGGTTAATCTCGCTGTCATCATCCATGAAGACGCGACTCATCTCGAATCCTCCAATTTGCGCCTCGAGCACCAAGGCAGAATGACCTAGGCAAGGTATTTGGCGTGGGTGATCCAAACGATCGAATGTGATGCAAGACTCTAAGCCGCTAAAGTACTCAGGTATGGCTGGTGGAGAGGTGACAGCCAGGTTGACCTGGCGGGTGATCGTTTTCTACACCCTGTTGGTGGTACATCCCTTTGTATGATCATAGCCCCCAGCGGTGGAGAATATGAATTTGCTCTATTATTTTGGGCCGATGCAGCCGTAGGCTATGCTGGTGCTCCGGGTGGTGGAGGTGGTGCTCCATGTGCAATGGCTCCTGGATCAGGGGCGAGTCCTAGATTTATCGCCTGTCACCGCATCTAGTCATAGCCTTCGTGGGGCTTCTGGAACTCCCTGTAACCCTTGAGCATGTGGTTGGCCTTCTTTTTGTAGTCATGCTTGTCGATGTAGAAGTGGATGGTGTAGGGCCTGATAGTTTCTCGAGTGAGGATGGCTCGTCATCGTGGTTGCGGTGCTGCCATGTTTGTGTTGGATTTCCGCTGTCGCAGTAATTTCTGTGGCGGTATCCGCTGTTGTGGTTGCCATCTTCGTGGCAATCGGCGTAGCCATCCGCAACCATGTCTACTTCCTCGCGCTCGTCGTAGACGCGCTCTCTTCTTTTTCCTCGGCGATCGCGTCAGCGGCCGAAGTCGTCTTTGTCATCCGAACGTGTTCAGTTGACGGCATCCTCGCCATCGGCCCAGCGGTTTGCGATGTCCATCAGGTGATTGATGGTCTTGGGCTTGACGCGCCCACGCTCTTCTTTGAATTCGTGGCGCCTGGCACCACCATTGAAGGCGTTGATTTCCCTTTCCTCCAAGATATTCTCGGCTGAGTTCTTGATGGTAGACCAGCGATGTATGTATGAGCGGATGGACTCATTAGAGTGCTGGCAATAGCCGCGTAGTTCTTCAATTGAAGCTGGCCTCTTGCTGGTGCCTTTGAAGTTGCGAATGAAGCAATACACCAACTCTTCCCTACTACGGATGGATCTGGAGGGGAGACTATTAAGCCAGGCTCTGGCCGCGCCCGTCAGCTATAGCTAAAGGCATTGCATGGCTGTATTTTTATTCCAGCCATGGAGTTTTACCGATGAGACATGGTATTCTAGCCAGATCTTTGGATCTTGCATGCCATCGAACTTTGGCATCCGCGTTTTATCGAGGGGATCTTGAAGACTTTGGGCATCCATGTTTGTCGTATGGCCCTACTGAAGCACCTGGCGTCGCATAGCTCCGTGTCTTCCTCCTCGGACTCCGTGGAGCATGCACATATTGCGCGTGACTTGTCAATCTTGCGCTGTGTGAGCTCGTCACGGGCGTCATAGTTGCGACTCCCTCACCGTGGGCTGCAGCGACAGGTCATGCTCCTCCTCGTCAAATGAGGGTGTGCGGCTTCTCGTGAATTTTACTACAGCCTCCTTCTTCTTTGGCTCTGGGGCCGTTTCTCCATGTAATGCGACGCCAACAAGCCCAAGACCTGCAATCGCAGATTTGTGTATTGTGTATCGTGGGTCTCCCACTGGTGGGGGTTCGATGCCAGGTAGGTGGTAGCCGCCATGCCCGTGGCCTATGGTGTTTTGGGCATGATGTTGCCCTCGCGTCGTGCAGCGGGATCCATGCGCTCCAAGCGGGAGCGATGCTTATGGTCGTCGTATCCTTTCAAGGAAGATCCACCAGCGGAGGAGAGCGCAGCTCGCCGCATGCTCGACTCGTCGGCCGCTCTCCTGCGCTTCTCGAGATCATGTTGCTGCTTGAATTGTCGATTGTGCTCCTCTATGAGGAGCCAGTGGTAGCCCATTAGCATGTCACGGGGGGGCGTCGATCGGCGGAGGATTAGTACCTCGGACAGCTTCTTGCACCCTCGCCCACTGATCGTCGTTGAGGTTGATCTCATGATGTATGCGGTAAATTCCCTCCGCGCTTTCGGGTGGTCTGTTCCTATTGGGATTGGCCAGGCTGGTCCGTTTCCTCCGTTCGTGGCATTGGGAGCCTACGGGTTGGGAGGGGGATTCGGTGGGTCGGCGCTGTCGTCGATGTTACCATCGTGGATGGCCGCGCACATGTAGCGATGGGGGAGATCGTTGCCCTTGCAGCTTTCAGATCCGGAATCGTAGGTTCCTTCATCAGTGGGGGGATCACACAGATCGGAGTTGCAGCTGTTGTTATCATCTGAAGCGTATGTCAGGATCAGTGTATCCAGGACACCAATTGGTTGTACCCATGAGGTGGGCCTGATCGATGGAGGCGACACCCGCTCCGGAAGGCGGAGGGTGCCGATCTGGTCCACCTAGAAGCAGAAGCTCCCGAACAGCATCTCGACTCCATATCCTACGGAGTTGAAGTTCTTGCAGATGGCCGGGGAGTGGACGGTTAAGTCGAGGGCACCGAAGAGGAGATTGTTCTCCATTGCAGATGAGTTGAAGACCACATCAGATGGAGCCTTCACGATCGCACGATCAGCATCCCCAGTTCCCACAGACGGCGCCAATTGACGAGGTTTAATCTCATCAATGCCCATTGTTATGGACTTGGGTTTTGGAGAACAAGGGGAAGCTGGAGATCACGAAACAACTAACAGGCAAGCAACAAAGGGACACGGTGTTTACCCAGGTTCAGACCCCCGGAGGTAAAACCCTAGTCCTGCTTGTCTGTTCTTGATTGATGGCGAGGTCGAAAGTTATAGGGGTGCACAAATGCAATCTGGCGTGAGGTGTGTGCTAGGTTATGAGAGAGATCGTCCTCCTCGCCATGCCCTCCTAGCATTTTTATAGATAGGCTAGGTCCCGGGTAGGTCAAGTTGGTTATAGATTAGGGTCAACCCCTTTGAAATTCTATCTACACCTATCTGTGTCCTCCAAGAAGTCGAGTTCTCTCCGGGTTTGGGACATCCGAAGTCTCCTTGGGCTTTGCGTTTGCAGCAAGTCTTTGCGTAGGCCTCCATAGGCTGGACCAGGTAGGCTAATATTAGGTACCCGTAAGGCATATCCATGTCAGGAGCCCTCTTAGAAGTTTTCTTGAAGCGTTTTCTATGAGCCTAGGTAGAGGGATCATTCGGCGCTGCACGCTTCCTCACAGGCACTTGGTCTCCCACGGCTACGGGATCCACCTCGTGCACCTGGACAGACGGGTTAGCTGGAGGAAAAGGAGCTGGGTAGGCGTATGAGAGGGGCATCACATCATATACCTCAAGAACTTCGACTTCATCCCAGTCATCATCCTCGGATCGGTTGGAAGCCTTACCCGAGGTTGAATCAGGGACGAATCAGGATTCGGAATAAATTCCTACGAATCAGGCACTCCGATCTCCAAAGTATCGCGATCCTTGCTACAGGAAAGGGAATGAATCTTGCTATCTTCCACGGTTTGCTCATCGAATTTATAAGGAAGCAAGTACAAAAAGAATTTAACTACTGGATAAAGCATGAGTGAAATATAACTCAGATGAAATGATTCGAAATCGAGTTACCTTAGGAGGGGGTTGTCGCAGGTGAAGGGCTTCAGGCCCCACTTCCAACCCTTGGCCATATCCGTCTTAAAGATAGCTCTGACACGCTTCTGAATCTAGTCATCGTTGAGATCAAGGTTGAGACGCGATTCGGGTCGAGAGGGCCGCTCATAAAGCAGAGCTTCTGGGTCCACTGCTGAAGGGGCAGATTCGGCTACCGACAAAAGCAGCCATGAGATCCTCGCCACATAGCCCGGCCCAGGTCAGTTCCTTGAGTCGGATCTCGAACGACTCGGCAAGAGCATTGGTCTTCTTCGGATCAAAGTCCCAATTCTTCTTGGTGGGAACACCGACTAAGAAGGCCGACAGCCAAATCTTGTCCTCCTTGCCACTATTCTTGACATAGAAGAATGACCTGTACCATATCTTGCATGACTCAAGGCCCGTGACTCGGGGAAAGATAGATCTCCTCGGCGTTATGGAAGTCGTGCCGCATTGGCACAGAGATTTATCGGCGGAGGGCATGTCTTTATTCGACACAACGTTGGCTCGAATTTGAAAGAATTTAGACCAAAGATCTATAGAGGGCCAAATACCAAAGTATCCTTCGGTGGCCGAGATAAAATCCGAAAGAGAAGCTATGGCGTTAGCCGGCAGGTGGTGAGGCTGGAGGCCGAAGAATTCTAGAAACTCCTTGGCGAAATCGGTAAGGGGGAGGCTAAACCCTCTAGAAAAGTGTGAAAAGAAGACAACAAACTCACCCGGCTCAACGATGGGAGCAAGCTCCTTGCCGGGTAATCGGCAGGTC
Source organism: Avena sativa (assembly GCA_916181665.1). NCBI lineage: Eukaryota > Viridiplantae > Streptophyta > Magnoliopsida > Poales > Poaceae > Avena > Avena sativa. The sequence continues at coordinate 400,962,661 of OV702284.1, forward strand.
ACCTCGGCGGGGATGCGGTGCGTCTTGATGAGACACTCGATCTCTCATCGAGTCATCGTTGACCCTTGCCATGAACCCCGCTCAGAGACGGTGGTTGTGTCCTCTTATCCGGCGACGGCGACACCGTGAGAGCTCGACATGGGATCATCAGAGGAATCAAGGGAGGAAGAAATGTTGGCGGCAGGAAAGGGCCTAGATTGCCACGGACCCATCGTGGTGGTGGAGAGCATGGTCATAGCGGCATAGCTAGGCCAGAGTGGAGGGAGGACTCAACGCAAGCGCACAGCATGGCGGGAAGCTACCAGAAACTAGCGGCGTGGTCGCAGCAAAGGAAGCTCTACGTCGTCGGTGCAAGGAGGAAGATGAGAAAGTTGGGAGCGGGGAAAGTGACTAAGGGTTTCAACCCGCTCCCCCCATTTATAACCACGAACCGCTAGCGGTCATGGGATCATGCGGGTATGACGGTTTCCGCATACACGCATGTATCGGGCGCTGGCAACCGCCGAGTGGAGCCACACCGAAGGCTACATGGCATAGGAGATAATCTGCTCACAGTAACCGTTGTGGTAATCAAAGGGGCACTAGAAGACTTGATCGCTCGCAAGGGATAACTGTCCCCGTGTCAGTAATCATTGTTGCGGCTCAAAAATGAGGCAATGTGCAATGATTATGACACGTAGGATGAAACTTACAAGAGAAGCTAGGGGAATAACCCGGATGAAGAAAGTTGACTCAGCAGATCGAGTCATACCTCGGTATAAGCCGGAATGAGTCGGAAGATTAAACAAAGTGGAGATTGAGATGTACCATGAGAAAGAGCTGACTAAAAGATAAGTCAGCAAACAAATGTATACGTTCCGGATATCTTGAACATGTTGTGGCCTTGCCGACTAAAGTCGCCAAGACCGCACTAGCTCCGGGGACTAATGTTGGGGGGATGACCCCAGATAGGGTCAAGCTAAGGTAAAAGGGAAAAGCCCTCAAAGTTGTTGACCGGGTCAAAGAGTGACCTAGCCGAGTTATATCAATGTCGGCTGAGTAAAGACCGGATTAACCCGAGTCAAGTGGCAAAGGCCTGAATCGGTCAAAATATAGGGTATATCGGCATATCATCTACAATGTTTTATATCTGTAGGTTCGGACTTGGCCGAGTCAAAGGGAAGCTTGCTTGAGAAGGAGAGAACGAACCCCGAAGTTAACACTGCAGACTGTCTCTCCCTCGAGAATCTATACAGTGCCAAGCACTACAGCCAATGATCAGAGGGACAGAGGGGAAGGAGGGGCATCACGGAGGTGACATTCCTAGAGCCCGACGCTCACATGTCGTGGACTCTGGGTTATTGCCATCGATATAAGGGAGGCAGGGAAAGGCTCCCACCGAATTACCACTTTGGGATGAACATATTCGAGGAATATGACATCCACGTCAGCCCTAGATGTAACCTGGCCACCCGTTTATAAGGTGGTATAGGAGCTCCTAGAGGTGGGATCGATTCATTTTTACACTAAGATCTTTCCAGAGAGCTTTCTTCTCCCTCTCACTCATACAGCTCGAGGAGCAAGTGTAGCCATTGTTGATCAAACTAAAGATCGTGTTTGTGTTATCTGCGTGTATAAACCACTACATCATCCCTCCCTGGATCCCACTAGTGCACATTGGCCCCAACTTAATCCTACCCATGGCATCTTCCGTGCCACCACCATGACATAGCCACATATACTAGAGATTATGAGATCGTGCATGCATGAGTAGGGGGTTTATCTCATCTAGAGAGCCCTGAACTTGGGTATATTGTGTGTGCTTGTGTTTGTTCGTTCTTCTCTTGTGTGCAGATCCACTACACACTCTCCCTCCCTGGATTCCTCAAGCGCTCATTCGGCCCCAAACTCAAGCCTACCCATGGCATCTGTCGTGACACCACCACGATAGATCCTCATCTACTGGCTCATTCACTACAGGAGCTACTAGAGCACTAACATGAGAACAAGAGGGAGCGGGAGCGGTCATCATCACCTCTGTCGAGCCAGCGGTACGCTGGCCGCCATTAGCGCGAACAGAGGGAGGATCCGCTGTCACAATCACTCGCTCAGGATATGCGTAAGAGGAATCCGGGGAGGGAGAGTGCAGTGAATCTGCACACAAAGAACAATGAAGAACCTGAGAGACAATCGATGTGCCTCAAGCTAGAACTCGTATTCCTTATATGTCTTGTGGTTACAAGTGCTCCTTGAGATGTTTTTCAAGTTGCTACTAAGAACTAGAGGAAGAAGAAGTGTCCAGCCTCCTCCTAACCCTAGCTCTACCCCTCCTTATATACTGGATGGGAGAGGCTTGGTTACAATGTGGGTTCTAGGGTTTATAGAATGGGCTTCTTCTTTACCCAACGGTCCAGGTCTTAGGGCCTGTTCTAGGACCCAGTCAGCAAAGTGGTGCATGCCAACGGTGTTGCAGTACATTGGCGCCAGTTATTTAGGCGTCATCCAGGGCTTTAAGCGTCATCCGACGCTTTAGGCATCACCCGGCAATGCTCTCCTCATCATTCAGCTTTGTCCCACTTGGTACAGTGGCCGTGTAGCACCGTCAGAGCCATGCGCTAGCCTGTTTGGTGACACGTGGAGCCAGAAGCGTACGTTGGAAGGTGCATCTCTTCCTTCATGACTCGGCTCCACCTTGCTGACTCGGCCTTAGTGTGCCTACAAGTAAGAATTACATATATGCTTGTGCTGACATACATTATATGTCGGATGAGCCTTGCCGTTATTACTCGGCTATTATTAACTCGACATATCTCTGCCTAACTCGGATATGATTAGTCCGAGTCAACCTTAACTTTCACCTCTTATGACCCTACCGGGGGTTATCCCCCGACATTAGTCCCCGAAGCTATTGAGGTCTAGCGGTTTTAACTGATAGGCCTTAGTAGGTTCCTTTAGTGATTTTGGTACATCTATTTTCTATCCGACATATAATAAGCCAGCTCAACTCTTTAGATTCGGCATTGGTTACTGCCAACATCTCTTCGAGTTACAGTCTATCTCCCAGTGCCGAGTCTTATCTCGGTCTTTACCGAGTCTCTCCTGGATTTATATTATTTTATCATGGGAGGCGCGTAATCATCACACTTTTCCTTATTTTCTTCTCAAATACTGACGCGTTGCACAGTTACTGCAACATAGTGACAACCATCACTATAGTGGTCATGTCGCACAGCGCCTCAGGTAACGCATTGACCGATCCGCTACAACGTGGCGGGCAGTTGCTATGCACATGTCACAAATGTAATATCCCAGGATTAGAACCTAGACATAGACATGACACATGTTTGTGCATTGCATTCATGCATAAGAAAATACGGAGAATTTTTGCGCAAAACTTAAGAAGCTATAAAGGGATCGAGATCTCTCTTGTTCTGATAGAAACATCAGGATAAGTGCGATAGATTTGACATGACCTTTAGGTATTCTTTGTGTTTTGGAAGGGTAGAATTCAAACTTGAGTTTGAATTTCTAATTTGAATTTAGAAAGTTCAATAGTAATAGAAGTTTAATAAAGTATAAATAGTTGTTATAGTGGGAAATTATTGGATAATATTATATGTTAACAGATAAGTAATAATATAAAAGGTGGAATGATATTCCATAATTCAATATTATGAAGTAAGTAAACTAAATAAATTAGATAAAAAGAAATGCTTATAATAAAGGTATATAAAGAATTCTTTGTTAAATAGGTATATATATAGTATTACATTTGTTTACAATAAAAGAATAGAAGAAAGTTACCATGAAACAAATAATGGAAAAGGAATTAAAACAATGAAGTAAATTAAAAGAATTCTTTATTACAAGAATATATATTACATTGTCTTTATAGATAAATAAATGAATCACAAAAGAATAAAGATTATGTAACTACCTCGGTGAATTACGCTCCTAGTTACAAGCCTGGATGAGCGGAAATGGTTAAAATAGTACGGTGGGGCCCAAATGCCACTCACAGGTAGACCTTTCGGCCGTCCTAACCATTTCCAAACATCGGGACAAGAACGGGCGGCGTAATCGGCAGGCGAAGGGATCAACTACATACACAAATGAGTATGTATGCAAGCCACCATACAACAGTCCTCAGAGCCATTCCATCTAAAAGAAATAGAAATATTGCAACGCCATACGGCAAGATCCAAATGTCCTAGATAGATATAATAGTTTAGGATATCTCCTCATACATCAAACATCAGAGTATCAGGCGGAAGCGGCAAACAAGATCCGAGTACGGATAAGAAGCAAATCGGCATAAGATGCCCCATAAATAAACACATCCCGCCCACAGATCTCACGGATCCCCGTTCCCAGAATCTCTACACTGAATGATCGTTGTCCACATCGTCCGTCTCCTCCACCCAGTATCCATCTTGTGAGTGTACCTGTGCATCTGAATCAAATAATTTATCGTGTGAGACCCTAGGGGTACTCAGCAAGTCTTTATGCCTCTAAAGGGGACACAACCTGGGTGACGCAATTGCAGCAAAAGATAATACCTAACAATTCTAAAGATACTCGCTAACCATCCGCCTAACCATAGATAGACGGATGTCCGTGAATTAATAACAACAGTTATAACAGTAATATTAACAGATCCATCCTCCTCCTCGCTTACCAACGAGGAAGCGGACGAACACCCCCATCCGTTGGCAGTTTTATTATCCATTCCATGAGTGTTGCACTATTTACTAGTCAGTTACTTAGTCAAATTAAAAGCGGTACTTTAGTTATACTTGTCTATGATCGAGAAACTGTGCTCCAAGTCGTCCATAACCGCGGACACGGCTTTCAGAAAGTTTTACCCTGCAGGGGTGCACAAATAGCAACACACACTCGATCAACCTCGGAAAAACCAAATCAAAACCCAACGAGGCATTCACGACAAAGCAATCAAAAGATTCAGAAATATTTCAGGGGGCCACCCCATTAAGCTACCCGCAATGAAACTGGCCGGCTTCGAGACGGACTCAAGGTTTGTGTGGACGGCTGTAAACGACTGGGAACCCGAAAGTGTGACTGGGCTTGTCGATACAGTGAAAACGTGTCACGGACCTAAACAGTACAGGTGCTCCTCGCACAATCGTAAATAAAGCAGTAAAGCATGGCATAAGTACAGGATAGTAATAAAGCCCCAAACTAATTGTGGCCCCAAGAAATAAGAATGAATCAAGATCTGGCTCAGGGGGGCCCATAAGCCTCCCGGATGTGGATAGCGCGAATATTCAAGGAACAGGAATCAAGTACTCGGGGTCCTACGGGACACAAGTGAGCATGAAAAACCAAATAGCAGATATTGCTCACCGGTGCCACTTTCATTAGTTATCCCATTACTACTCAGATTAAGTTGTTTAGGCACCTCGTTATCCATCAGACACTCACATACCCTACACATGCTGTTCTACGACCCGCATGGCTCAAACAACTCCTGTAGTAATGACTCATGGGATGGAGGAACAAGCTTCGGTGGGGTTTAAAAGTAAAGGCTATGCAATACTTGGGATTCAGTTTAATGCAATCGCGACTCAATGATGCAAGAATAAGATAGAGGCAATAGGTACTATATGTATGCAAGCATGTGGTAGTGCTTGCCTGGCAGCTCAGTTGAAGCGAGAGAAGGATCTGGGTAGTGCTCCTGGGTTTCTTGATATATCCCCTGCTCAGCGTCTATTCGAAGAAGAACCAAACAAACAAGGGCCAACATAAATAAAGTGCACAAGCATATGAATAAGATGCGACAAGCAAACAATCATGCCATGATGAATGATGCACAATTTGCATGGCAATAAAGTAGCATGGCATGGGTGTGGTGTGGAATACAAGAAATAAACATTTTATTGAGTTTTGGTCACATTTTATACTTCAATAAGTTGCTGTATACTTTATATTTATATGATGCATGCTGCAATTCAGAACATGGAATGCATAAACAGAAAGGTCTCGTCGAGCTGATCATTTTAGACATATCATTTGTTAAATTTGAAGTTATAAATCAAAAGTTATTAATTATTTAAGGAAAAAGGGCATTTTATTGTAATTTTAATCAACTTGAACTTTTAAGTGTTCAAAATATATTTTGAAGGCCATAATTGAATTCCTCGATTTTTTCTGATTTCAAAACATATATCATTTGTATTATTTTGGATAATATTTGAAAAGTTATTTAAAAACAGATTTGAATTTGAATTTAAAACAAATTTGAAAAGGTTTAATTTTATATCAGAAAAACAGAAACGTTTAGTACCCAGACGAACCCAGCCCCAGTCGCTGACGGGTGGGCCAGCTACTGGTGGGGTTACAAGCGCGTGGAAAAGCTTTTCACACTGGGGCTCTGCCTAGCCCGTGCGACTGCAAGGTGGGACCAACCGGCTGAAGCCCACGTGACAGCGGCGGAACGCGCGGAGGCTGACAGGTGGGCCAAAGCAGGAGCGCGGGTTAAGGTCCTGGAAACAGGGGTGCTTTTATGCAAAACTCCCGCGGAGGCAGACAGGTGGGACCGAGCGGAGCGCGGGCTAAGGAATCAAAAAGGTGGGGGGGGGAGTGCAAAGTAGCAGCTGCTACTGTACTTCTTCTCTGACTCTGTCGACAAGTTGGTGCTCGACAGGGCGGGGCTCGGTGCAGGGTTCGAACCCGCGACCTCGCGTGCACGCGTGGCGGCGGTTACCGCTGCGGCTCGAAGGGGTTGTTGGTAGGTTGCTGTGGCGCGGCTAGGTAAGGTTCTCGCGACGAGAGGACGGTCCTCGACGACATGAGCTCGCCGCGCCGAGAGCGCTCGACGAAACGCACAACACGAACAGGCAGCAGATCGGCTAGCGGAGGTGTCTGGGAGGGTCGGGCGCTCACCGAGAGTGGGTCGATGGTGGCGGAACGGCTTGGGACGCAGGGGATCGGCGACGATGCAGACGGCCAGCGATTAGGGTTTGCTCATCGGCGTCGCGGATCGGTGGCAGTTCTGGGGCTTCTCCTCCTCGGCGACGTGGACAGGGGTGATGCAGGGGTTCTCCACGGCCTTCCTCAACGCCTCAACGACCGCCCGCCTCCTCGAACTGGTGTAAGAGGTGGATGCCGATGGTGGGGTTGGTGATCGGTGGTGGAGAGGTGGCTGCAGGGGAAGGTGGGGAAGAAGGAGTAGAAGGGCTAGGCCCTGGTGGATCTGGCGTCAACAGGCAGAGAGGGGGAGTGGATAGGAACGGGGAGAGGGGGTGCCGTGGGAGGCGTGGTGGAGGGAAAAGGTGGCGTCGGCCACTTTCTTTATCTCCTCCTTCACGTGCTAGGCAGGCTCGGCCTGGGGTGTGGCTGCAGGAGGGTCCAGGCTTGGTGTGGGGTAGGCCTGGCAGGTAGAGAGAGAGAGAGGGAGAGAGAGAGAGAGGCTCGGGTTGGAGCTAGGGTTAGAGGGAGAGGGTAGATAGCTAGGTTAGGATGGAGAGGCTCGGGTTAGAGCTTTTGGGTAGGGTTGGGGTGGAAGGTAGCTAGGTGGGGCCTGCATGGCATAGAGGAAGGGAGAGAGGCCGAGAGAGAGGGTGTGGTATGGTAGATAGGTTTAGGGTTAGAAAGAGAGGAAGCTAGGTTTAGGGTTTCATGTAGGATTTTTAGGTTTTAACACATGCTTAAAGAAGAAGCCAAGATGAAGGAGAGGGAGTGTGTGGACTAAAGGATGCATGGTCATGACTAGATCAAGTGTGGAGGAGAGATGGAGATGGAAAGGATTTTACATGACCATGCATGGCATACACATGAGAGAAAAGCTTGATGAACCCTAGGCAAAAAGAAATAAACCAAACAAGGTGAAAGATTTGAGAGAGAAGGGGGAGCATCCAAGAGATATACACCACTCAAAAATTCATATAAAATCCCAAAGGACTAGAATGTGGTGGTGCTTGCATGGCCCATGCAAAATAATTAATGCCATGTTTATTCTTGTGAAAACAATAATAATGATATGGCATTATTCTTATGCATTCCCAAGGAGTGGAATAAAAGCCAAGCAAAAGAATTTGTAGAAGTAGATTCATCCTATCTCCCATGAGCTAGATTAAATACCAAAAGAAAATAGAATACAAGCTCATGGATAATGGAATGGTGGAATTATAAGGTGGTGAAAGAAAGGGTGGTGGAGTGGAATAAAAGATATGCCCCCAACTCAACTTGGGCATTTAAACAATATATCAAGAACCAAATACAATATCAAGAGGCAAATACAATTTACAATGCATATGAGAGAAGAACCAAATCAAAAGGGTTTTATATGATGCTCAAATGCAAGGTGGCACGATGACATGAGCATGATATAATTATGATGCAACAATTATATGTAGGAAGTAGCATTTATATTACTAGACCAAGTAGCATTACAATCGTTAGACAATTGGGATGCTACAACTCTCCCCCACTAAACAGGAATCTCGCCCCGAGATTCTAGGATGAAGAAGAAGACTCAAGGAGGGTAGGATACTTTGCACGGAGCTCATCTTCACGTTCCCAAGTGGCTTCATCAACAGAATGGTGCGACCACTGCACCTTGCAGAACTTGATGGACTTGTTGCGAGTCCTTCTTTCTGCGACTTCAAGGATTTTTATGGGGTGTTCTTGATAAGACAGGTCTTCTTGGAGATTGATAAGCTCATGATCCACGGTCCTGCCGGGATCCTTGAAGCACTTCTTGAGTTGAGAGATGTGGAAAACATCATGGACCTTGAGTTTTTCCGGGAGCTCAGGAGCATAATCAACTTCTCCTCTTCTTCCACGAATTTTGAATGGACCGATGTATCTAGGAGCCAGCTTTCCTTTGATACCAAAACGGTGCGTGCCTCTCATGGGAGTGACACGAAGGTAAACGAGATCACCAGGGACATACTCCATGTCCGTGTGCTTTCTGTCATAATTGCTCTTCTGGCGACTTTGAGCAATCTTCAGATTTTCAAGAATGATGTGCACCTTCTCCTCCGCTTGAGTTACAATGTCAAAGCCAAACCATATTCTTTCTCTTGCACCCGACCAACCAATCGGAGTTCTGCATTTGCGACCATAGAGAGCCTCAAATGGTGCCATCTTTAGACTTTTCTGGAAGCTGTTGTTGTAAGAGAATTCAGCATAAGGAAGACATTCTTCCCACTTCATGCCAAAAGAGATGACGCAAGCACGAAGCATATCCTCCAGAATCTGATTGATCCTTTCAACTTGTCCTTGCGACTGAGGGTGGTAAGCTGTGCTGAAGTTCAACTTTGTTCCCAAAGCATTTTGGAAACTTTCCCAGAACTTGGAAGTGAAGATGCTCCCACGGTCTGAACTGATCTCAAGCGGAACCCCATACAGAGAGACAATTCTGTTGATATAGAGCTCAGCCAACTGAATTGCAGAAATTGTTTCCTTGACGGGGAAGAAGTGAGCCACTTTAGAAAGCCTGTCAATGACAACAAAGATTGCATTGTTGCCCTTCTGCGACCTTGGGAAACCAGTGATGAAGTCCATCTCTACTTTCTCCCATTTCCATTCCGGGGGTTTCAATGGCTGTAGAAGACCGGAAGGTTTCTGATGGACAGCTTTAACTCTGCGGCAGACATCACACTCCGAGACATACTTGGCACAATATCGTTTCAAACCCGGCCACCAATATTGTGTTTTCAAGTCCATGTACATCTTTGTGCTGCCAGGGTGGATAGAAAGAACAGAATCATGCGCCTCCTTGAGAACTTGCTCTCTCAAACCCGGGTAGTTCGGAACAAACATCCGGTGTTCAAAGAAAAGCGTGCCTTGATCATCGACGTGGAAGGACTCATACTTCGGAAGCTGAAGTCTGGAGATGATCTTTTTGGTGTGCGGATCACCAAGCTGAAAGGAGCGAACCTTTTCTTCCAAGAGAGGGGTTGCCAGAAGGTTCAGGAGATACCCTTGTTCCACAATTTCAAGGTTGAGCTGACGGAATTCCTCGCACAAGAGAGGCTGTTGTTCTTCCATCATGAGGTTGTTGACATAAGCTTTGCGGCTGAGAGCATCGGCCATGACATTAGCTTTGCCCGGAGTGTAGTTGATGGTCAAATCGAAGTCATTGATTGCTTCAATCCACCTCCTCTGCCGAAGGTTGAGATCAGGCTGAGTGAAGATATACTTCAGACTCTTGTGATCAGAAAAGATTTCACAACGGTTGCCCAGCAAGTAATGCCTCCATAATTTCAAAGCAAAAACAACTGCTGCGAGTTCGAGGTCATGTGTAGGATAGTTGATCTCATGCGTCTTCAACTGTCGAGAGGCATAAGCAACAACTTGTTTTTCTTGCATAAGGACCGCACCCAATCCTTGCAAAGAGGCGTCACAGAAAATCTGGAACGGCTTGGATGTATCCGGAGGAACCAAGACTGGTGTGGAAGTGAGCTTCTCTTTGAGTGTCTCAAAGCTTGCTTGACATGCAGGAGTCCAAAGGTATTTCTTGCCTTTCTTGAGGAGATCGGTAAGAGGCTTCGCTATCTTCGAAAAGTTCTGAACGAAGCGACGGCAATAACTAGCCAAACCAAGGAAACTCCGCACTTCTTTGACATTAACAGGAGGAAGCCATTCAACAATTGTCTTTACAGTTTCCGGGTTGACTGCAATGCCCTTGGCAGAGATGACGTGACCAAGATAGGTTACTTGAGGCAGCCAAAACTCACACTTGGAGAACTTTGCATACAGGCGGTTCTCACGAAGCTTGTTTAGGACACACCGAAGGTGTTCTTCATGTTCTTCCTTTGACTTAGAATAGACTAGGATGTCATCCAGATAGACCACAACGAACTTATCAAGATACTCCATGAAAACCGAGTTCATAAGCCTCGAGAAGGTGGCAGGTGCGTTGGTGAGACCGAAGGACATGACCGTGTACTCATACAGGCCATAGCGGGTGGTGAAAGCTGTTTTAGGAACATCTTCCTTGTGAATCTTGATTTGATGATAACCACTTCTCAAGTCAAGCTTAGAGAATACCACAGCTCCAGCTAGCTGATCGAAGAGATCATTAATCCGCGGAAGGGGATATTTATTCTTGATGGTTTGAGCATTGAGAGCCCGATAGTCAACACAAAGTCTATCAGTCATGTCTCGCTTTTTCACAAAGAGGGTTGGGCTACCCCACGAAGAAGTACTGTGTTGAATGAAACCCAACTTCTCTTGTTCATCAAGCTGACGTTTGAGTTCAGCCAACTCAGCAGGACCCATTTTATAAGGCCGCTTGGAGATAGGAGCCGTTCCAGGTTCAAGCTCAATTACAAACTCAACCTCACGATTCGGAGGCATACCTGGCAACTCTTCAGGAAAGACATCTGGGAACTCACAGACCACCGGAACACTCTGAATAGCTTCCATAGCATCATCATTCAGAGCCGCCAAAGAGAAAAGCTGAATAGAAGGAGTCAGACTTGGAGAATAGACTATATGGCCTTCAGGAATCTTCAGAGAAACCGAGCGTTCAGCCCAATCAATCACAGCTGCATTTGCTGTCAACCAATCCATGCCCAAGATGACATCAATGTCAGAATTGCCCAGAACAATTAAGGACGCCGAGAACGAAGAGCCACCAATCTCAATTTGATTGCCATGGCTGATATGAACAGCCCTCATGTTTGAACCAGGAGATTGTACCACCAGACGATGTGATAAGGGAACCATATCCAGATCATGCTCATGCGCAAACTTATGCGAAACAAAAGAATGCGAAGCACCAGAATCAAACAAAACTCGTGCAGGGACTGAGTTAACGGGAAGCATACCCATCACAACTCCAGGTGCATGCTCAGCTTGAGCGGCGTTGACACAGTTGGCACGAGCAACAGTAGACCCGGGCTTGGTGTTGATGTTGAGAGCCCGAGGTAGTGGTGCACGAACCATAGGAGAGCTTGCCGCAGATCTTGGAGGTGGTGGAGGAAGAGCTTTGTTTTTCATCGGACAGTTCCAGTTTTGATGCCCAGTGTCTCCACAAGTGTAACAAGCACCGGGTGGACGTGGAGCAATGTAGCCAGGGACTCCGCCAGGCGCTCCAGGGTAGTGTTGGTTGTAGCCCCTGGGAGCAGCAGTGAGGAAGTTTGGTGGCCTTGCCGCGTAGCTTGAAGGTCTTGGTGGAGCCGGGAGCGACGGTGGGGTGTTAGGAACCCAGACACGACGCTTAGAAGGAGTTGACATAGCTGAAGAGCTTGTTGCATCGCGGTTGTGTTTCTTTGACTCCTCAAACACTTGCCTACTTGCTTCTTCCTGCAGAGCTGTATGCTGAAGTTCCAGAAAAGACGCCGGCCTTGCATGTGTGATTGCATATTTAATCGATGCATTGAGCCCTTGCCGGAACCTCTTTTGCTTCTTCTTGTCATCAGAGATCTCATCGCCACCATAACGAGAAAGGTTCATGAAGTTCCTGATGTAGGTATTGACATTATCATTGCCCTGCTTGAGGTTGAGAAACACTTCCTTCATCCTCTCCATGACAATTTCTGACAGGTACTGCTCTTTGAAAGCTTCAGTGAACTGTCCCCAAGTAGGCTGAAAACCAATGCAGTTTGCCTTCAGGTAATTCTCCCACCAGAGAGCTGCATCTCCCTTCAGAAGGTGAGTGGCACACTTTACCCATTCTTGCTCAGGAACATCAGCAGTCGCCAGTAGCCTTGACATCTCACGCAACCAATCATCAGCATCAAGTGGTTGATCGGACACATCAAATTGATGTGGGTTGAACTTCAGGAAGCTTTTGATGTCTCCTCGCTTGGGAGGTGGAGGTAGCGGAGCAAACTCATTCCTCCTGACACTTTCTTCGAAACGCTGTTGGTTCTGCTGCATTGCTGCCAAGGCATTGGCGATGCTTGACAACGCGGCCCCCAGTTCAGGTTGTATGTCCTCCTCAGCACGGCGTGGTGGTGCCATCCTGTGATTGATATAAAACACAAGTCAGTACTATAATGGACAATAATAATAATCCAAAATAGTACCAAGATGGAATTAACCAAGATTAAAGGATACAATTTACTAAGATGATATTAAAATATCAACAAAGTTCAAAGCACCTAGAAGATATTAAGCATATCGCACACGACTGAAAAGGAGTGTGGTACACAACTATCAAAGAAAAATTTTCCGCAAATTTCGGCATTAAAATACCAATAGATGCGCAAAATCACTTAACGAGTCAAGATTAGTGACTCTACCAAATCAATATACAAGAGGGAATGATAAAAGTAGTGGTATGGTCGCGACTCCATCCCGCACTCAAATCATTACTCCGTACATGATTAAGTAGAACACATATCCCAACACCTTCTTCTCACGATGAACCTAAAGATTGGTAACTACGGAAACGAACACCCCAAACAAGAGAACGTCGGATAACAAAGAGTAAAACAGATCGCGGCGGTATACAACGAATCAGATAGATCGCGTCGGTTTGCAAAAGCCTGTCGGTATGGAATGTACCAACAGTTGATAACCAAAAGGCTGATTGTGATAACAACTTGGATGCAACAGATAGACAAGGAATTACACACACACACACACAACCTATGGTACTACGGAAACCCAGAACACGTGAATCCTAGTTTGAATTTTAAGGAGAGGATTGAAAACGTTACACTTCCTTACCAGAAAAGGGTGGTGGTTGGGTAAGAAGAAAAGTGGAAGCAGTCCTACTCTCGCGTTTTGTTTTTCCCTAGTATACATAGCTACCAAAAATATTTGCTAGACTGACAACGACCATTTGGCTGAGACCCTGAAGGCGGGATGGCTCTGATACCAATTGTAACTACCTCGGTGAATTACGCTCCTAGTTACAAGCCTGGATGAGCGGAAATGGTTAAAATAGTACGGTGGGGCCCAAATGCCACTCACAGGTAGACCTTTCGACCGTCCTAACCATTTCCAAACATCGGGACAATAACGGGCGGCGTAATCGGCAGGCGAAGGGATCAACTACATACACAAATGAGTATGTATGCAAGCCACCATACAACAGTCCTCAGAGCCATTCCATCTAAAAGAAATAGAAATATTGCAACGCCATACGGCAAGATCCAAATGTCCTAGATAGATATAATAGTTTAGGATATCTCCTCATACATCAAACATCAGAGTATCAGGCGGAAGCGGCAAACAAGATCCGAGTACGGATAAGAAGCAAATCGGCATAAGATGCCCCATAAATAAACACATCCCGCCCACAGATCTCACGGATCCCTGTTCCCGGAATCTCTACACCGAATGATCGTTGTCCACATCGTTCGTCTCCTCCACCCAGTATCCATCTTGTGAGTGTACCTGTGCATCTGAATCAAATAATTTATCGTGTGAGACCCTAGGGGTACTCAACAAGTCTTTATGCCTCTAAAGGGGACACAACCTGGGTGATGCAATTGCAGCAAAAGATAATACCTAACAATTCTAAAGATACTCGCTAACCATCCGCCTAACCATAGATAGACGGATGTCCGTGAATTAATAACAACAGTTATAACAGTAATATTAACAGATCCATCCTCCTCCTCGCTTACCAACGAGGAAGCGGACGAACACCCCCATCCGTTGGCAGTTTTATTATCCATTCCATGAGTGTTGCACTATTTACTAGTCAGTTACTTAGTCAAATTAAAAGCGGTACTTTAGTTATACTTGTCTATGATCGAGAAACTGTGCTCCAAGTCGTCCATAACCGCGAACACGGCTTTCAGAAAGTTTTACCCTGCAGGGGTGCACAAATAGCAACACACACTCGATCAACCTCGGAAAAACCAAATCAAAACCCAACGAGGCATTCACGACAAAGCAATCACAAGATTCAGAAATATTTCAGGGGGCCACCCCATTAAGCTACCCGCAACGAAACTGGCCGGCTCCGAGACGGACTCAAGGTTTGTGTGGACGGCTGTAAACGACTGGGAACCCGAAAGTGTGACTGGGCTTGTCGATACAGCGAAAACGTGTCACGGACCTAAACAGTACAGGTGCTCCTCGCACAATCGTAAATAAAGCAGTAAAGCATGGCATAAGTACAGGATAGTAATAAAGCCCCAAACTAATTGTGGCCCCAAGAAATAAGAATGAATCAAGCTCTGGCTCAGGGGGGTCCCATAAGCCTCCCGGATGTGGATAGCGCGAATATTCAAGGAACAGGAATCAAGTACTCGGGGTCCTACGGGACACAAGTGAGCATGAAAAACCAAATAGCAGATATTGCTCACCGGTGCCACTTTCATTAGTTATCCCATTACTACTCAGATTAAGTTGTTTAGGCACCTCGTTATCCATCAGACACTCACATACCCTACACATGATGTTCTACGACCCGCATGGCTCAAACAACTCCTGTAGTAATGGCTCATGGGATGGAGGAACAAGCTTCGGTGGGGTTTAAAAGTAAAGGCTATGCAATACTTGGGATTCAGTTTAATGCAATCGCGACTCAATGATGCAAGAATAAGATAGAGGCAATAGGTACTATATGTATGCAAGCATGTGGTAGTGCTTGCCTGGCAGCTCAGTTGAAGCGAGAGAAGGATCTGGGTAGTGCTCCTGGGTTTCTTGATATATCCCCTGCTCAGCGTCTATTCGAAGAAGAACCAAACAAACAAGGGCCAACATAAATAAAGTGCACAAGCATACGAATAAGATGCGACAAGCAAACAATCATGCCATGATGAATGATGCACAATTTGCATGGCAATAAAGTAGCATGGCATGGGTGTGGTGTGGAATACAAGAAATAAACATTTTATTGAGTTTTGGTCACATTTTATACTTCAATAAGTTGCTGTATACTTTATATTTATATGATGCATGCTGCAATTCAGAACATGGAATGCATAAACAGAAAGGTCTCGTCGAGCTGATCATTTTAGACATATCATTTGTTAAATTTGGAGTTATAAATCAAAAGTTATTAATTATTTAAGGAAAAAGGGCATTTTATTGTAATTTTAATCAACTTGAACTTTTAAGTGTTCAAAATATATTTTGAAGGCCATAATTGAATTCCTCGAATTTTTCTGATTTCAAAACATATATCATTTGTATTATTTGGGATAATATTTGAAAAGTTATTTAAAAACAGATTTGAATTTGAATTTAAAACAAATTTGAAAAGGTTTAATTTTATATCAGAAAAACAGAAACGTTTAGTACCCAGACGAACCCAGCCCAAGTCGCTGACGGGTGGGCCAGCTACTGGTGGGGTTACAAGCGCGTGGAAAAGCTTTTCACACTGGGGATCTGCCTAGCCCGTGCGACTGCGAGGTGGGACCAACTGGCTGAAGCCCACGTGACAGCGGCGGAACGCGCGGAGGCTGACAGGTGGGCCAAAGCAGGAGCGCGGGTTAAGGTCCTGGAAACAGGGGTGCTTTTATGCAAAACTCCCGCGGAGGCAGACAGGTGGGACCGAGCGGAGCGCGGGCTAAGGAATCAAAAAGGTGGGGGGGAAAGTGCAAAGTAGCAGCTGCTACTGTACTTCTTCTCTGACTCTGTCGACAAGTTGGTGCTCGACAGGGCGGGGCTCGGTGTAGGGTTCGAACCCGCGACCTCGCGTGCGCGCGCGGCGGCGGTTACCGCTGCGGCTCGAAGGGGTTGTTGGTAGGTTGCTGTGGCGCGGCTAGGTAAGGTTCTCGCGACGAGAGAACGGTCCTCGACGACGTGAGCTCGCCGCGCCGAGAGCGCTCGACAAAACGCACAACGCGAACAGGCAGCAGATCGGCTAGCGGAGGTGTCTGGGAGGTTCGGGCGCTCACCGAGAGTGGGTCGATGGTGGCGGAACGGCTTGGGACGCAGG
The DNA here is from genome assembly GCA_916181665.1 of Avena sativa. Taxonomy (NCBI): domain Eukaryota; kingdom Viridiplantae; phylum Streptophyta; class Magnoliopsida; order Poales; family Poaceae; genus Avena; species Avena sativa. Next base: position 400,979,459 of record OV702284.1, read on the forward strand.
GGATCGGCGACGATGCAGACGGCCAGCGATTAGGGTTTGCTCATCGGCGTCGCGGATCGGTGGCAGGTCTGGGGCTTCTCCTCCTCGGCGACGTGGACAGGGGCGATGCAGGGGTTCTCCACGGCCTTCCTCAATGCCTCAACGACCGCCCGCCTCCTCGAACTGGCGTAAGAGGTGGATGCCGACGGTGGGGTTGGTGATCGGTGGTGGAGAGGTGGCTGCAAGGGAAGGTGGGGAAGAAGGAGTAGAAGGGCTAGGCCCTGGTGGATCTGGCGTCGACAGGCAGAGAGGGGGAGTGGATAGGAACGGGGAGAGGGGGTGCCGTGGGAGGCGTGGTGGAGGGAAAAGGTGGCGTCGGCCACTTTCTTTATCTCCTCCTTCACGTGCTAGGCAGGCTCGGCCTGGGGTGTGGCTGCAGGAGGGTCCAGGCTTGGTGTGGGGTAGGCCTGGCAGGTAGAGAGAGAGAGGGAGAGAGAGAGAGGCTCGGGTTGGAGATAGGGTTAGAGGGAGAGGGTAGATAGCTAGGTTAGGATGGAGAGGCTCGGGTTAGAGCTTTTGGGTAGGGTTGGGGTGGAAGGTAGCTAGGTGGGGCCTGCATGGCATAGAGGAAGGGAGAGAGGCCGAGAGAGAGGGTGTGGTATGGTAGATAGGTTTAGGGTTAGAAAGAGAGGAAGCTAGGTTTAGGGTTTCATGTAGGATTTTTAGGTTTTAACACATGCTTAAAGAAGAAGCCAAGATGAAGGAGTGAGGGAGTGTGTGGACTAAAGGATGCATGGTCATGACTAGATCAAGTGTGGAGGAGAGATGGAGATGGAAAGGATTTTACATGACCATGCATGGCATACACATGAGAGAAAAGCTTGATGAACCCTAGGCAAAAAGAAATAAACCAAACAAGGTGAAAGATTTGAGAGAGAAGGGGGAGCATCCAAGAGATATACACCACTCAAAAATTCATATAAAATCCCAAAGGACTAGAATGTGGTGGTGCTTGCATGGGCCATGCAAAATAATTAATGCCATGTTTATTCTTGTGAAAACAATAATAATGATATGGCATTATTCTTATGCATTCCCAAGGAGTGGAATAAAAGCCAAGCAAAAGAATTTGTAGAAGTAGATCCATCATATCTCCCATGAGCTAGATTAAATACCAAAAGAAAATAGAATACAAGCTCATGGATAATGGAATGGTGGAATTATAAGGTGGTGAAAGAAAGGGTGGTGGAGTGGAATAAAAGATATGCCCCCAACTCAACTTGGGCATTTAAACAATATATCAAGAACCAAATACAATATCAAGAGGCAAATACAATTTACAATGTATATGAGAGAAGAACCAAATCAAAAGGGTTTTATATGATGCTCAAATGCAAGGTGGCACGATGACATGAGCATGATATAATTATGATGCAACAATTATATGTAGGAAGTAGCATTTATATTACTAGACCAAGTAGCATTACAATTGTTAGACAATTGGGATGCTACAGATTACAACCAATAATAAAAGAAGTTCTACACTATTCCTAGACTAGTTTCTTTTGTCCTTTGTCTTGATCTTGTTCCTGCAAAAAGAATATAAAACAAACAAAATAGATAACATGGAGAGGATTAGTGGGGGTTAGTGGTTTATATCTTAGTATTAACAGTGAGATGCACTGTTACTATTCATCATTGAGCTTATTCAGAAAAAAGGGGCAAATTTCACGAGTAGTATATGTTCCTATAATAAGGTGTGCGTAAGTACAACCTCGTCGGCCAAATGGCAAGTTTCACCAAAGCTAGATAAAAATCAAATGGTAAAGTATTAGGGAAATATCCCATTTCACTCAGATCTGATCCACACACACATGAGGCAAGTAGGCAAGCAGCATACACACACCTGGATGGTGTTGTGCCGTCAAGAAGTCAGAGAAAGTGACCAAGGTAGAAAAGGAGGTCACAACCACCACTGGGATAGGTACCGCTCACACATCTATACGCTCCTAGAACAGCACAAGGTAAATCACCCAGAACACAATACCACATCTGGTATGACTCCAGATTTGGTTTTCAGCTAAACCAATCACCCAACCACTTCAATAGCCATAGTTACCTGAATTAAAGACAAGGCCAAGCCATGAGAACAAGGTTGGAAGATCAAGAAAGTGCAATATGGTGATACCATGAGGAGCAGCTCACCACAAGAATAAGTAATCTAGATCAACAACCACAGATCCAATCTCAACAAAATAAACAACATCAGAAAACAACTACAATAACAGGTTAGGCATCTAAGATCATGCCTATGTATCTGTTCTTATCATTGCATCTTAGAAAATGGATGGGGCAATATAAAAACCTCAGATCTGTACTCAAGTGGAGCACTAGATCATCACTGGTTAGTTTCATAAGCAAGTAATAACTATTCAATCCAAACATCATAAGAGCCTCAGCCTTTGCATCCTAGGCCAAGACTATTTCCAAGGAATATTTAGTAACAAATCATCTAAACGATGATCTCTAATAAGCAATCAAGTTTTAGCAACAGATCATGTTGCATCACTAGCTTTAAGCCCTATTCCCTAATATACCACTCAGGTTACCTCATAATAGTATTTTACAGTAGTATATCATGCTATCTGATTATTACTGTGCACACTCATAATTTAAGGCACCATAGTAGAAATTTCCAATAGCAGAAGCCACCGAATTCACTAGCTAAGATCAGCAGCAAATATGCATGTTAAAAGAATGAGTTACAACCACAGGGTATTACTTCAAATCATTTTCCTACCCAGTTTTCACAGGAATCATTTTCTTCTTGAAAATACATCATTCCATCTGTTCAAATCCACAACCTAAATCTCAGCCTATACATCACTGACTTAAGCTGGTATTCACTAGTTTTAAATCAGATGTAAGCAAATACATTCATGATCTTCTATTTGGCACATCCAAAATATTGGGTAGCACCTCAATAGTAGCCAAGAGAACATTCATTTGTTTATTATAAAGATCCCATTTGCAAGCATTCATAGAATAGATAATCAAATCATTTTCCTAAAAATAAAAATCATTTAGGAATCAATTATTTTCCTCTAAAAATCTTTCACAGAGAATTCATCAGTACAAGTAAAATTAGTATCATCATCTAAATGAGATAAATCTTTACCTGATACATGAATGGACTATTATAGTAAATAATCACGGATATTGGTTTATGAATTCACAAACTCGGGAATGCAATCTTTATGAAATCACTGCCAATAATGACAGCAAACAAGAATAGTATCATGTAATCATATTTTTCCCACACGGTTGATTATCATAGGGATATCTCAGGCACAAATCAGGTATACTTGATCTTTCTGCTAGTAAGCAGAGAGTGTTATTTTAATATGATCATTTCGCATAACCAATGTCATTCAACTTTACAATGAACAGAGCAATGCAGGTTGCTCTTAGGGTAAATAGAGAGCTCCATGGCCGGTTCAGTCACTGCTGAAAGTGATGCGTGCATGATGGTGTCACGGGAGAGCGGTTTGTCGGCCGACACGACATGGTGCCGCATGCTACAATATCTGCAAGATGGCATATCTGCTTGTCATAGTGAAGGAGATATGTGCTTATATCCCCCCTTTGAAATAAATTCCCATCTTATGGTACCGAAAACAAAATTATAGTTTGTTACTACAGTGCACATGTGTTTGCAACACGAGAAATGAGTCAAGACTAAGGGCGTGTTTAGTTGCTCGGGCCGAAATTTCCTGTTTTTGCTAGTTGTCCTGGGGGAAGCTGCATGTGGGAAGATTGGGCTCAGGCCAGGATTGGTTGTTTATTTGGTAGCCCGTATTTTGGTTTCCCATCCTAGGGAGCACATATGGCCCATTTGTTTGGTTTCCCAGATTGGGCTATACTGATGCAAAGATGCACGTTTGGGAGCCCTTGTAAGGACCGATATGATTACCTCGCACAGAAAAATGGTGAGCTTACCAGCAACTACTCGTGAGGGTTTAATAGTTCAAGGTCTTACATGATAGATCACACACATCATAAGAAGTGGTAAGTACACAATCCACATGATCAGGCCAATGATGATGAGGTCTTTGATCATACTTTCACCTTGTTGAGGTGCAACATGTTGTTCATGAAGAACCAGCTGAGCTACAGTTTTCTTGCCGTCATTGCGGTCCATGGCCTGTGGTGGTGGTTGTGGAGATATATTGTTGTTCATGGCATGTATACCCTCTACTAAGAACTCAGAGTAGGCTAACTGTGCATCCTCTAAAGTCTTAAACCCCTTATGGAGGTTGTATTTGTAACCTGTCACTTTTGGCTGCACTCCTTCCATGTCTTGTAGGTTCCTGGCTACTTGCCGTAGTACACTACATACCAGTTGTATTTATATGATACATAACAACATATGCAACATAAGGATCACGACTAAATCAGGCAGATCAAGTTCAATAAACATAAGCTAGTTAAGAATGCATGATCATATGGGCAAAAGCATCAACAGTTCCAATCTTCCAAGTTAGTGTGATCCTACTGATCACCACTAACTTCTATGGTGTCATCCTACCACCACATCAAAAGGGGTGTGATCTTTTTACTGCATAAGCTCCATCATGTGAAGGGTTAGTATATACCACCTCACAGTAAACATGCATAAGTTTTCATTAGGTCCCTAGCTACTTCAAAATATACTTCTTCTTCATCATGCATGCACCATCGCCACCATCTCCATGCTCAAGGAGCAAGCAGACCAGGAAGGTCCTGGGCTAGAGCACCCTGTGGTCCTCCGCCATCTGAACAAAGTCGTTTCCCTGGGCCCTGTTGTCGAAGAGGTTGCTGAGCGCCACCATCGGTGCCTCAGGGCTGAAGCCGGTGGCGGCCATGATGGCGTTATAGAGGGCTGGATGCACATCTTGAGGGGAAGCAGTGGTGATGGTGGCCACCTTTTCATGGCCTCGGTCATGCACATGATGGAGATGTCGTCGTCCTCTCCTAGCAGCTACCTCTTACTCTTCTTTCAAGGGTCAAAGCCACCACTAGTAATGTTGGCATTTGTGCTTCCGCCAGGACCAATGCCTGGAGAAGGAGAACCTGCGGCGGCATCGGTCTCTCCGTCGTCATCAAGTACCACTGTCTCGGACTCCTAGGTATGCATGTACTCAGGGCTTTGGTTTGCCAAGAGGCTCACTTGATCCCATGGCAAACTTGCCAAAGGCAAGGCCATAGGAGAAGATGGTCTGCATCTGGACATAGTTGAGGATAGGCTTGTTTAGAAACTCGGCACCCTTGGGCTGATCCTAAGAAAGGGAATTGCAGCGAGGTTAGTGGTAGTTAGCGAGGTTACAAAAGGAAATTGTAGGGATGTTAGTGCATGAACTGAAATTAGTTAGTACTGAGATGTGTTCCCTATAGTGGGCATCCTCCAAGATGATGGTGCTGGTCTCTTCATCCCGGCCATCTCCGCTAAGGTCCCTCAGCTTGGACACATGGATCCACCTGGTCCTCCACTTACATAGGTGGTTGTACACCTGCTGTGAGGACACCTCGATACCATAAAAATCAAACACCTTTCGGGCAACAGTGTTCAGGTGCACCTCCTTGAACCTCTTCTTCGTCCTCACGCCACTCTTGATGATCTCACACATCTTGCTGAGCACAAACGTGGAGAGGAACGGTTCCCACTTCATGGTGCCCTTCACCCTATTGCCTGTGTTATGGGCTTTGGTAGCCTTGATGGCCTTCTTGGCCACGACCCTGACAGCTTCCTCTACAATCTAATCCACCACGTACCCGATCAATGGAGACGGAGACACTATCTTCGAACGTTGAGGATAGGTGGGCCTCAACGGCGAGAGCTGGGGTTGGGTCTCAGCGACAAAGGTCTCCAGAGAATCCATGAGGGTCTAGCTGAACTCATCAGGGGTCATGTCCTACATGAATCACGGATGCACAAAACTTGCAATAAGGGCATAAAAACATCGATCTATGACTTCGCCAAGCGGTTCATGGGCATACTACCACAAATCTACAGCAAACTACAATCAGATCTAGGAGGTGTTAACAGATCGAAGCTACTCAACCTAGGGTTTGATGAAACTCACTGGCATCGGAGAAGTGGAACACGTCGCCGCCAAAGATTTGGAGAAAAACTACTGCACCAGTCGATCTACAACCACCACCGCTGCTACTGCCGCTTACCTGCTGGCCGATGAAGATCTTCGCGAGCTTGAGAGCTCAAAAAATGGGGGAAATGGTGGCGTGACACTACATGGTGATATATACCGCCACGCTCCCGCGGGCGGTGACGAAATTTCTCCCGTCGGCTTTTGGGGAAAAGCTATGCCATCGCCGATCTCGCACGGGCAGCGCGCTGTTTTGCTGTTTTTTGCACGAGCGCAGCCTGTCCTCGCGAAAACACTCGATTCAGGCTCTTAGCGGGCTAAGTTTTGAACCGCTTTAAATCCCGTGTGGTATAAGGAAACCGTGCGACCCAATAGCAAACGCCCTTATTTTCTGCCGGCCCATGCGAGAAATGGAGGAACAGAAAAACGGGCGAGCAAACATGCCCTATGAGACACCAGGTAGTTGCAATTGCATGAGAACTGTTTTTGTACAACATAGTGATGAATGAATAAAAGAATGCCCTATGAGACACCAGGTAGTTGCAATTGCATGAGAACTGTTTTAGTGATGAATGAATAAACGAATGCTAGCTTCTCCTACAGTAGTATCTTGTTCTGCTATCTAACAATGTTTTGCGTTCAGAGCCTCCCGCCCGTTTCTGTCAACAAAAGTCTAACAGGTCAACGTTGTGTGAGCTAACCCATAGCAGCAGCATAGTGGGGTGCGAGGACAACCCTCCAGAAAATGTGGAGAGGGTCGACCGGTGGAATCTCCACCGAGAACTCCACCCTCCAAGCCCACCCGTTCTCCCCCTCTCGTCTGTAGATGTGCGTCTGGAGTCGAACTCCCAGGTCCGGGCGGAGGTACGCGCTCGCAGTATTGTAGAAGGAGATCAGTACGAAATCAGGGCCTGGAAGGTAACGGTAGATCTGCCAGAGTGGCCGACGGAGCTGGACGAAGGTGCGGGGTATCGGCTGGCTGTCGCTGGTGGTGAAAAGTGGTGGGATGGGCACTGGGCGAATTCCTATGCCGCAGCCGCACTGGACGGGGGAGTGCAAACGGCAATCACCACACAGAGCGGTGCCGCAACACGGCACAAACCAGGACGAACCCCTCTCTGTGCATAGCGCACAGGTCTCCGACACCTCCTGATCGGCCTCATCCTCAATCCTGTCATCCTGATGATTATATAAATAATAAATAAGTCATGGACATCCCTGTGTATTTGGTTTGGTCAAAGTTATACATTGTCACATAGCAAAGTTTGAACAATTATTATGTCAAAAGAAAATTTGAACAATTATTCCATAGATAGAGAAAAGGGCATCAACATCTACAATATCAAATCTATATTATTAATAAGAATGCAATATACTTTCAGACTACTTGGTTGGTTGATAGCATTACCAAACCTATAAGGCCCAAAATAGCCCATCAATCAATTGCTGATGACTAAAACATGGATGTCAGTGTGCTAGTGCATTAGAGAGCTCATCAACATCGCTAACGAGAATGGAAAATTATGGTTTTAATCCGCAACATTGATATGAAATATATTGCACAAAGTAGTACACAAAGGCCACTATTCACAAATATATTGCACAAAGTAGTACACAAAGGCCACTATTCGCAACAATTATGGTTTTAATCCGCAACATTGATATAAAATATATTTGCACTGTTTCAATCTTTAACTCGATACACTCATTAAAAAAGGGAAGATGGGAAAACTTGTCTGAAGTAGTACAAAAAGGCCACTATTCACAACAAGATTGAACTTCCAACTATTCCTAGCATGATTTCTCCTTTTCCCTTTCTCAACTGTGGATACACTTTGAATTGGAAGTTTTTGGCCATGACAAATCGCATATGGTGTCAATGTGGTGAATAAAAGATAGAATCTTGTAGTAACAAATAACAATGATAATTAGTTCTCTAGTGCACCTAATGTTTCTAATGTATACATTCTCAATTTTTTTTCCTAATGTACACTGTTTGCATATCCTATTTCCTTGATGCTGGCCAATACACTGACGGATTTTGTTACCTGCGCAGCGAGGTCGACGGGGACGCCCAGCCGAGTGCTCTCGGTAGCAGCCAAGATGTGCTGCAAACCCAACCAAGAAACCAGTTAGAAGCCTATCGGCTATCGATGACACCGGACAACTTAACATTGCATTGATTTACTACTTACATAAGCTAAAGCTAAGAGAATCTGGGTGGCATAGCCTGCCCACTCTCCGGCCGGCGAACCGGGGACTGCAGCACTGGGTCCAATGGCCAGACTCATGCTGGAGGTAATCTGAATACACAGGACAACTGGTTTGAGCCAAATTGAGAAGGACATGGTTGGCTCCGACGAGTAATCTTGAACGAGTTTAATTATCTCACCGGGAGCGTGCGGATGGTACCATCAACAGCCGCGTCGCCGTAGAAGAGATAGAGATACGTCGGTATCGGCGGGGGAGCGGCGACTGGTGCCACGATGGAAGAAGAGACGGCGTCGTCGTACCCTGGAGCGGCGGCGGCGTCCTCGGCTGCAATGTAGTAGGTGTTGCCGTACGTGGAGGACAACAAAGAAGTGGCGACCGCAGCTCCCGCGGTGATGACAATCGCGCTGGCGGAGACAACCTTTTCGAAGGAAAAAGAAAGGAATTAGTTTTCTTGATTGATAGAAATTTGCATTTCTTGTTTCTTGAGGTAATCGTTGCCTTACCGTCGCAAGGACCGGCTCGCCGGAGTCCAAGCGGAGCGCCTCTCCATCTCCACGTGGGGAGGAAGACAGGCACCATACAACTGGCAAGAAGGCGGCTGGGCGGGCGTACATGTCGACGGGACCGCCCCCTGCCGACGCGGCGGCGTGTGCGCCATCATGGAGGGGCTGGAGGGAGGAAGCCACCCGCGCGGTGGCATCTCCTGGATGCAGTGAAGGATCGTGCGTACAAGGCAAGACGCAGTCTACGGGGCGGTGTCTGTCGTCTGGCTCTGGCGCCATGGCTGCTCTCTTTCCTCGGGACCTCGAGCTCTCGGAGAAACAGGGCGAGGAGGGGAAAAGAAAGGAGGGAGAGCGGGAGAGGGGATGTTCGAGGTTCGAGTTCTGAACGACGGGTGGAACTTATATTATTGATTGAAATTGATGATGAGTTTCCCTGACCGTGCGATCGCCTCTCGAGATTCGTGACAGATTGGAAGGACGGAAGTGGTTATTTTAAGGTAGATTTTTTTTTCAGTAATGATATAGTAATGATAAGCCACAGCTGATTTGTGGCGACCGAGCGCCGCCGCTATCGGCGGGGACTAGCGCGGCCGCCGCAAGGTGAATCGGCGGGGAGAGGCGCGTCGGCCGCTAGAGGAGAATTGGCGGGGAGTGGCGCGGCCGCCGCAAGGTGAATCGCCGGGGAGTGGCGCGGCCGCCGCAAGGTGAATCGCCAGGGAGTGGCGCGGCGTCCGCCGCTAGGTGAATCGCCGGGGAGTGGCGTGGCCGCCGCAAGGTAAATCGGCGGGGAGTGGCGCGGCCGCCGCTAGGCGAATCGGCCCTTCTCATTGGGCTGGCCTGCCGGTTTCAGAAAACTACCTCCTCTAATTAACTCGCACCTTTTGGTTGATGGCATAGTTACTCTGGTCCAATCTTATCTTAATTGCTTTCAGTCCATTGTTGTGTACTTTTAGCATATTTGATTTATTATTGGACTGTGGAAGTAATGTCAGGCAAGAAGGGTTAATTAGAGGATGCAAACGATGGTATTCAGATATTTGCAAAGCTGAATAATACGTGTATTCAGATATTTTTTTGTCTTTGTATATGCCCAAACGATTGTTTTTCGTCTCAATAAAGTGAGGCCCTTTGTGAGGATTTGATTTAAGTCAATAAAGTGCTGTCGTCTCTTCAGTTCTGTAACAGTTTTCTTCAGTACAAGCTTCTCATTTTTTATATGTCTTCATTTGGGACAGGATACACTGAACTTTCTTTGTGTGACCTTAATGAAACTGGAAACAACTAACCTAAAAAATCTGGCATTTTACTCTACTGGATTACTTGATATGTACTCCAGCACAAGGATTGAGGAGATGGTGTCAGGGCTGGCATACATGTCGACAGGACTGCCCCCTGCTGACGCGGTGTGTGCGCCATTCTGGAGGGGCTGGAGGGAGGCAGACGTCTGTGCGGTGGCATCTCCTGGCTGCGTAGAAGGATCAGACGGTGAACAGGGTGGTGTCTGTCATCTGGGTCTGGCACCATGGCCGCTCTCGTATCTCGAGCTCTCGATGAAACAGGGCGAGGAGGGGAAAAGACAGAGGGCGAGCGGGAGAGAGGAGGTTCGGGTTCTGGATGACGGGTGGGGATGTTTTTTTTATATTATTGATTGATTGATGACGAATTCCCAATTGTTATTTTCCACCGTGCAATCGTCTCTTAAGATGCTGACAGATCGGACATCGTAATTTGAAGGTCCAGGAAGATTTTTTTTTATTTTTCAGTGATAATAATGAAAAAATCCACATCTGATTTGATCAATGGGAGCGAGCAAGCGAGTGCCGCCGCTAGGAAAATCGGCGGGGAGTGGCGCCGTCGCAAGGTGAATCGGCAGGGAGAGGTGCCGTGGCTGCAAGGTGAACCGGCAGGGAGAGGCGCGGCCGCCGCGAATCGGCCTGTCGCTGTTACCGGAGCAATTTATTTGGCTGATTCTAGGATTGTGCAATTTGTGGATTTCCTCCCGTGGATATGATGGATTTGTGTTCTTGTGTTACTACAGGTTACAGCCCTAGCGACTGCATCGCTCCAACCTCCCCGTCGGAGATTCTCCCCTCTATAGTGAAGGTGTTTGTAGCTTAAGCAGGGATTTGAACTGTACAACAAAATGACAATTTCACTCAATTTTTTTTTGGCATAAGTTCTCTATCGTAATAGGCTCTGAGTTCTGCAACTTATTTCCGTTTATTTTGGCCTCATATATGTGCTTCTCATAAGATGGTAAGCAGATAAGAGCCTTCATCCTGCCAAATTAATATGTTATTCAGTGGAAATGTCACAGCTTGACACGGGGCGATTAAAACAAACAGAGGAGGAAATTGTTCATGGAGTATTAAATTCCTCTCTGACTAACCAACTTTAATTTCTTGTTTTTCCTATTTCAAGTTTACATTTGCATTAGAGGTTGTGGTTGATATCAGCATATTTTTTTACTATCATTGTACTGAACTTCCTTTCCATTGCAGATGCTGCTTTGGCATTTCGTCATTAGCTACAGCTTGTTTTTGTGTTGGTTTGAATTTTGGTCTGTGATGGCCATCGAATCCTGTTTCAAGCATTGGACCTTAGGTTCATGCAAAATAGATGTTTGTTCTTCACCAGATAAATTTTAATTCTTCCAGCTCAAAGGCCGGTATGCGTTGCCAGCTTGACTTTAATCGCCTTTTATTTGAAGGTAAATTATTTGCATGACTTGCATTGTTAACTTTTATTTGTTGGGTAAAGTGTCAGTCAGAACTAAAGGTAGTAGATGAATTCTGCTGTACAATAGGAAACATGCAAATAATATCATGTCCCCTTATTTCTCATGCAAACTAGAACAAGCTGATCCTTTCATGGGAATGCACAACAAGTCAATTTGATAGGATGGATGAACTTTGTACTGCATGTTCTGAAGATGTAATTTTTGTTCAAATAATCTGTTCACATTTACTAGTCACAGGATGACACTACATCAAAACATGAGAGCTCCAGAGATTATTAAATTACTGTGGTCCGAAATTGGTATATGGAGTAGTTAAGTCTTATGACACTCATCTTACGAGAAGTTTTTTTTCTTTATCAAAGGTGTAACTAGTGGCATGAGAAGAATAGAGATCATTCTTTAGCCGCTTTAGTTTTCGTCGGGGTCTTGTTATGTCTTATCCTCTTATGGAAGTTTATTTTTTCTAGGTAGATGTTTGAACTCTATTACTGAGAGCTTCATTAGATTCAGCAGCGACCCTTTTTTCAGTCAATTCATATCTATGCCTTGGAATTTTGTAATTTGTATGTCTTGATCCATATAAAATATGAAGCTTATTTCTTTCCATAAGAACCTTAGACAAATCTGTGAATTATGTGATAACAGATGCCAGTCTACAGAGCAGAAGTTTCTTGTCAGAACATAAGAGACTCTCTTGGTTTTGTGAACCAGGTATGCTTATTCCCTCAGCATCTTTTTCTGAAGGCAAAGAACTGACTTGCATATGTTAAACACATCGTGCAATTTTGTTCTTTTTGCAAGACTACCAAGAGCAGTAGCAGTAGCAGCAGATACTATGTTAACAAATATGACAAACCCTGTATATATTCTAGAACAAAACAAATTCAGTTCCTAGAGGAAACATTACTGTTTCTATAATACAGACTTATGATTTATGATTCATATCTCTCGGATGTCATGCTTTCAGGAATCTGCCTCTTTGTAATAGTGTTGGCCTGTTCTTCGTTCCACATTCTCCAAGATTGGTAAGTGGAATCAATGGTATACTCTTCTATGCCACCAACATTTTCGAAGCTGAATACTAATAAGTGTATTCAGATATTTTATGTCTTGTATCTGTCATATCTATAACAATTCTGTTTCTGTGTCTTCATTTACGTAACAGTTTTCTTGAGTATTAGCTTCTCAACTAGTAGACTCCATACATCAACTTAGTGGAATGATGAATTGTCAAGTCCAGCATCAAAGTGGTAGTTTACATGCATTTAAAAAAATATTGAGACCTGCTGTTTTCTCATATGAGTCGCTGTGAGGGTCAGGAATCTCTGAACTTTCTTTTTGTGGCCTTTAGGCTCAAGAATATTGCATTTTACAATACTGAATTATTACCGCTGTTACGAAATGTAGTACTCCCTTCGTCCAGAAATAACTGACATGGTGGCTGTTTTGCAAAAAACTCCCTGACCTTTTTCACCTGAAACCCGCAGTCCGTGCCTTCCTGGCCCCTGGCTCGACTCGCCGTGTTCCCCTCTGCGTTCTCCGTCGCCGGCGTCCTCGGACGATTCGACGACTCCGGTGACTCCTGACGCCGCACGACCACCGCCCCTGAACCACCTTGTCCTTCCTCTCTCGATCCCACCGCCCCTGATCCCATGGCTTATATCCCCAGCCCCACCACAAACCCTAGCCCAGGCTCCTCCAAGGTTCGGTTTTTGGGATCAACGGCGGCGTCGGCGTGTCGGGCTCTGGAGCTGGGGCCATGGGGCATCCATGGTGACGTCGGCATCCTCAGGCTCCGGCAAGCTTCGATCTTTGACCTAGGGCCCTCACCATCCATCAGGTTCACGGCACGGGAGGGATCAAAAACCGTCGGTGAGAGGGCACTCTCCTTCATCACATCCTCCCCTGAGGTAGAGCGCCCAGGCCCCATTATCGCGGTCTCCTCGGATGACCGGTGAGACATCTGCTTTTCCCCCAACCTTTAGCCTCCTGGTGTAAAAAACACGTCTTGTGCATCATGTACTGATTTGATTAGATCCATCCCGAGAGCTTCTGTTTCTACATACTTGTCACACAAACATGCCCATTTAGCTACAAGGATCTTCCTTGTTGTAGATAATGCTATGGTTCTTGTTTCTTCTTCTAGTAGCGTTTAAGTTAGCTCTGATCTGTTTCTGCTAACATAATGGATGAGTTTAACAGTATTGTCTTAATTCATTTTGATGTGGTGTGAAACCATTCTCTTAGTCCCCAATACTAAATTCTCTGCTGGAACATGATTTGTAGTCTCATTTTTGCTGCACTAACATGGATGGTGTTTGTTGAGTCTGATGGTTCAGGCTCAAGGTTTTGAGCATGTATTTTTCCAGCTAAACAAAAAAATTAGTCTAATTTAGCTACTACATAGTGATTCATCTTTTTGGGGGGACAAGTGAGGTTTGCAACTGAGCTACTACATAGTTCAGTTGAGGTATTTCTTTTATTTTTTAAATCAAGAAAACACAAAAACTTTCTAGATGTTCATTGGCAGGTGAAACTGCAACGCTTTACTGTGTAACAGCTAGATTGTTCTTTCTTACCAAGTAGAATCCTTCAAAAGTTTCAGTTCCACTAGTCCATTTTGAATGGATCTCATTACCACATCTTTGCTCATCTTTTGTAAACAATAAAAAGGCTATGGTTGTAGTATACATCTTCAGTTTTTACAGGAGTCTGATGAACTTCAGTTTTTACAGGACTGTGATGAACATAAGTTTGTTCTTGAAATAGAATTGTCTTTAGCGAATTGTATGTTGTTATGTTGTTAGCTTCTCTCAGACTTCCTGGTAATCACTCTGTTACTTTGAATGCAGTGAGCTAAACGACACAGTTGTTGAAGGTCAGATAAGAACAAGACAAGTTCCTCATGTTCTTCCTAGTCGAACAGTATGGATTTCTGCACACTCCTAGTCGAACAGATTGGTAAAGCCTTGTTTTTTCTGCAGTACTAATGCTAACTACTGACTTGGTACCTGTCCTGGTCCTGTTATCTGCAGTTTTTTGTTCGCTTGATGTGTTAGCATAGTTGATCCAACTTATGTGTCAGCATATATTTTCACACACAAGAAAATATATCAGATAGTGAGAAGTTCTACCAGTTCTACGGTACAAGTTGTTAATCAGATAGTGAGATTTATTCTTTCTTACCAAGTTGATAATCAGATAGTGAGGTTTATTCTTTCTTACCAAGTTGATAATCAGATAGTGAGAAGTTCTACCAGTATCTTATTATATTGCACATTTTTCATCTAGATTTTCTGGAGTACTATAGAAACTGAATATGCTAGTGCAAATGAAACATGGTTGCTCCTTCTATTGTTCACACAAGGTACTGTCAAGCACAATACAGCTAGTACAAATGAAAAATGGACATGTTGGTTGGTTACTTATGAAGCAATAATTCGGAATTTAAGGACTGATGTGGTGCTTGATGACGTGAAAGTTCTTTGTTTAATTGTCATCGCTGGAACTTGATGATCTGGAATTTGATAATTGCACAATAATTGTACTATTGCAGAAGAAAAAAGTATGGCAAAGGAAAATGCCAGGCCAAGTTTTTAGTGTCGCGGAAGTGTGCCTGCTTACCCTGGGCTTGAAGGAACATGCATAAATGCTTACACAGAGATTACTTTCTGGAGAATGAAGAATAAAGATAGTTTTTGCCTTTTTCAAGTGTTCTTCCTCGACTGAATCTCCAAGTTCAGTAGAGGATGCCAGGATGCCAGAGCTGCCATGCACACAGCCACTTGAGCATCTGAACCTGAGCCATGTTTGATAGTTTGACATTCAGTTGTTCAGTTTCATTGCAGATTTGCCGGCGAGGGTGACAACAAATCGTTGGCGATACAACCACAAATCATATGTGAGTTTCGCCCAAAATATCAATACTACGTCTACATTCTTATTCTTTTTGCTTAACAACATGACTTTTCAGGTTGGTGGTCTGGCAGATGTAGTTACTAGGTCTTGGCAAGGTTCTTCACGAAAAGGGACATCTAGTAGAGATTATTCTCTTTCAGAGTTCATAATTAATCTTTCTATTGATTCCAGGTCCCTTGAGTGATGCATAAAAAAGGTGTAAGCTCTGGTCAGTTTAATACAGAGGAATTATCACAAGATAAGACGTTTACTGCATCAGAACACAGGCTCTACATTTGTTTTGGACTACAACTCTAGGCATGCTTTCTAACTATCGCGTTCTGCTTTTAATCTCTGTGTTTAGATTGCAACGATTGTCAGAATTTGCGGTGTCTGTAATAAGGTGATTCTGGATTGTGATGTGGTAAAAAAAAATGGCTACACAAATATCCGATTTTAAGGAATTTTATTCCCTGTAGCCTAATACTCCTTGATCTACAGGTACTGGCTGGCTGTAGCGTGCTCCGGCGATCAAGCTTGGGGCGGCGATCTGTGGGGGGGGGGGGGGGGGGGTGAGGCGCCTGGGGTTGTACAGTCCACGCTGGTGAGTGGTGGAGGTCCTAGGCCGATGGCGCACAGGAGATGCGGGAGGGCAGCGCCGTCGAGGGCCGTGGCGGTGCGCTGGTGGTGGGAAGCAGGGCGGGTGCCACGGCGGCGAGCTGGCTGTGGGATGCAGGAAGCGGGGTGGGAGACACGGCGACACGCCGGCGGCGGCGGAGGGGCAATCGCATCTTCGTGAGCTGGGTCGAGGAGGGATCGCTACCTGGGAGTGTGAAACCTGGAGGGTCTGATTGTAAAAATGACGTTAGTTGAAAATTTTGATTCTCCACGTCGGTTATTTCTAGACGGAGGGAGTATATTTTGGATAGCTGAGGTAATACTTGATATGTATTGAGAACGGTGAAAGCTAATAGTAATCGGATTTGCTAGTTCTCAGGCGCCTGAGAACTTCAGTCATCTCTCTCGCCATTAGATTTATCTCGCGATTCGTGCAACATGAGACTTTTACATGAATTGCAACTAGGTTATAACTGGGATTTTAATGAGTTACAACTGAAAATTAGTACAAATTATATAAGTTATAACTAGGTTGTAACTCATGTCAAAAAAAAAACTAGGTTGTAACTAGCACAAATAGTAGGATGATGTCAGCGGCTTAGACATAAGAAATTCTCAGACGCATGAGATCTAGACACTCCCAATAGTAATAGCTTACTGTGTTGGCACTTTCAAAGTAACAGCACAAACTTATGGTGCATCTGCACGTACACTGAACAAATAACTTGGCATTGTTTTCCAGTATGAATGGATTCTGAAGGAGTGGATCGATCGAGTGTATGTATTGTCCGCAGGCTTGTCCTTGTGACCATTAAACAGGCTTCGTGCGACACCACCCTATATTCTCGCAGCTTGGACGGTCTTGGTCCTGTAAAATTTTAGACTAGATGAGCAAGCTTCGCTGCGCCGCCTGCAATATGTCACATTACATGTGGACTTACTACTATCTTAAATTATAAGGCAGAAGTATTACAAATAATGCTAAGGGTCCGTTCGGCAACACTCCAGCTCCCTACTCCACTACCGGAGTGTGCGGAGCCATGCCGAACACCTCAGCTTCGTGGATCTGGAATCAAAGAGCGGAGCGATCTGTAGTAAAAAATGGCAGAGCGGCTCATTCCTCGCTCCTCGTTTAAGCAAAAGCCGGATTTTACATAAATTACAAAAAATACCACCGCTAACTGTACATCGAACCGGTACACTTTCTATTTCTCTCATCTTCTCCATCGTTAGACGGTCTTGGTCCTGTAAAACTCTAGATGTTCCGTTTATCAAAACTTGGATTTGGCATTTGTTTGATGGCTTTGTGACGACTTCCTCGGGTGAACAGTCAGGAATACTTCATTTCAGTAAGTGAAGGATTTCTTATGAATGGTGAAAGGATTGTCTCGTGTGATCCAAAGAATGTGCAACTTCTTTTGCACTTTGTTTAGGTATTTTATTTCGAATTTTCTGACTACTCCCTCCATTTTCATAATATAAGATGTTTTGAGGGAGTACAACGGATAAACAGCTTTTTATTTTAGTTAAATGTTACACCCCAAAGATTGAACCGATGGTTTCAACAGCCCATCAAACTGGCTGGGGTAAAAGCCACACTCTGTGCACTGATAACACAATAACAATTACACACTGGTAGCGGATTTTTCCGTTCTATCCGTTGTAGTCACCATTGGCAAACTTGTCCTCGGCGAAGAACACGGCAATCACCTGCCTCCCTTGAAACCGTATCCAATGCAACATTCCCTTGGAATAGGCCGAGCTGTCGAGATCCGCGTATTCCAGAAACACCTGAATGCGATGCACAACAGCAGCGTCAACAAAAAAAAGTTGATTAATCTTCCTCGTTCTGGTGGAGCGGGAGACGACCGTGATTTGGTATGTACACTACTTGATACAAGTTTTCACCTGCCTTATAAATATAAAGCCAACACAGCCGAACAATATAAGATAGTGAGGTAACTCTCTTAAGCCGCACCAAAAACGTCAAGAGGTGAAAAATAACACAACTACAAAGCCGGGCATGTACTCCGGGATGCCTGAACACTCCACGACATGCCCAAGGGTACTTGGGCTCCACGACGGCGCCCCCAGGAGGGTGACGATGCAAAGCATCGCCTCCGCCCAGTCCACATGGCATGGATTTTCATCCGGAACACTAGCATGGGAAAAGACCACCTCCACGACGTCCTCAAGCGGAGAGCAGTACCAGCGGGCATCATTGCCGTCAGTGCCAAAGCACGGATATTTCGCTCGGTAAATCCCACGTGACAAGAAGAGGGCCGAAGGGCCCACTCAGGACGAGTAGACATCCAGCTCCAGATCTAGGCACCGCTACAACCGCCAGAAGAGACTATGCCTGAGCCATGCGTTGTTGCAACCATTGCCGCACACATGAACAAAATACACAGCCTCCACCGTCGTTGTGGTGCTTGCTGGAGAGATACCCACGTAACCCGCCTTATGGGGCCGCCACCCCGGCATCTGCGAACTTGTCCCGTGAAGGGAGGAACTGCACAACGCGTGGGTTGCAAGGCGGAGTAGATGGAATGGGAACCGGAGGACAGCAACACTGCAGCCACTCGGAGGGGGCGTCCTCCACCGCCGTAGACGGTTGCCGTTCGGATGCGGTATTAGGGGAATGCCAGGCCTAGATAGGCCCGGGCGACTAATCTGCATGCAGCTTGGTCAGATCCGTTGGATTTGATTGCCCAGGGTAGAGATGGAGGATTTGGGATCTTTGCATATTAGGGTCGTGGCGGGGATAATGGGCGGGCCGCGATTTCAGATGGGAGTTTGTTGTCTTGTATTTCTCCAATCGATTGTTTAATCATGTTTTGTAGTATTGGGTATTGCCAAATTGCAATGGATTAATTATGTTGTGCAATATTAATCTGAGATCATTCTTGATTTCTTCACGGTATTACATGCCATCAAGGGTTGTGCAATGCGTCGGCCAAGTGGAATGATACACAGTCGGTCCCTCTGAAACCCGTCATATCTCACTAAAATGTTATACTCCCACCATCCAGAAATAACTGGTTTGGATTAGATTTAAATTTATCTAACACTAAAATGTGTTTAGATATATTCGAATCTAACCAAAACCAAGTCAGTTATTTCTGGACGGAGAAAGCATTTGCATTGTCCGTTCATCGCACAATACACCTCATCCGACGCCACACTCTTTTGTATCCACATGATCATAGCATTTTCTTCGAATAATGTTAAAGACTGTGTAAAAATGTCACACCATTTTCAGAATACCAATGCACTAAAATAAGTTTGAGTAAACAACTTATGCCTAGTGGTTGGTAAATTCCAGATAAAAACTCACTAAATGGACTACATAGGAGACCAAAACACAAACACATTTGTAGCAATGGAGCAACATTTGCAGTAGATGCGTAGAAGCATTGCAACATCTAAGTCGTTTGTAGAATAATATGTGTCTCATAATTGATTGATTGTTTGGGGATTACAAGAGGTATATATGAGGGGACCGACGGCCACCCCTTACTTGGATTACAAGCAAAACTCTAAAACAAAACGTATCTGACTCATATTCTAACATTTCCCGTAGTGTCAACGTGGGGTTTACCAACGTTGAGACTGAAACGAATATCGGTAAACGATGATGTAGGGAGTCTCTTGGTGAAGATGTCTGCAAATTGCGCAGTAGTAGGAACATGGAGAACTCGAACTTGTCCAAGGGCCACCTTCTCCCGAACAAAATATATGTCAATCTCGATATGCTTGGTCCGTCGATGCTGCACAGAATTACTAGACATGTAAACAGCGGAAATATTATCACAATAAACCACAATAGCCTGCTGGACAGAACGACAAAGATCCGAGAGAAGCTGATGCAACCAAACCATTTCGGCAACAGCATGTGCCACTGCACGGTACTCGGCCTCTGTAGACGAACGCGAAACTGTAACATGTTGTTTCGAAGACCATGAAATCAAGTTGTTACCAAGAAAAACACAGTATCCGGATGTGGATCGATGAGTACCCGGGCAACCAGCCCAGTCGGCATCGAAATATGCTATCAAAGTGTGTGGAGAAGATGAATAAATGTGCAAACCATGATCTAAAGTACCTTTGAGATAGCGGAGGACACGTTTAACATGATTATAATGGAGAACTCGGGGATCATGCATGTAGAGACACGCTTGTTGGATAGCAAAAGAAATTTCTGGGCGAGTGAGAGTAAGATATTGTAAAGCACCAGTTATACTACGATAAAGAGTGGCATCGGAAAAAAACTCACGAGAAGAGGAGAGCTTGTTTGTAGTGTCTACAGGGGTTTTAGAAGGTTGACAGTCAAGCATGCCTGCTTTAGTGAGAAGATATAGAATATATTGTCGTTGAGAAAGAAATAAATCATGAGATCACGAGTGACATCTATTCCTAAGAAGTGATGTAGAAGACCAAGATCAGTCATGGAAAACTCAGATCATAATAAGGAGATGATGAGATCAAGAAACTGTTGAGAAGAGGCTGTTAAAACTATATCATCGACATATAAAAGAAGATAGGCAGTTTGAGAGTTGTTATGATAAACAAAAAGAGATGAATCAAAGGGGGAAGGATGAAAACCAATACTGAGAATAAAGGTAGAGAAACGTTGAAACCAAGCACGAGGAGCTTGTTTAAAACTATATAGAGATTTTTAAAGAAGGCAAACATGATTTGGATTAGTGGAGTCTTCGAATCCTAAAGGTTGCTAGCAGTAAACAGTTTCATTTAGTGATCCATATAAGAAAGCATTTTTAATATCAAATTGATGGATAGGCCAAGAAGAAGTGACGACGAGACTAAGAACTAGGCGAATTGTGCTAGGTTTAACTATATGAGAGAAGGTTTCATCGTAATCAAGACCATGTTGTTGAGAGAATCCACGACAGACCCAACGAGCTTTATAGCGAGAGAGAACCATCGGAGTGTAATTTTTAACGAAAAACCATTTACCAGAAACAACATTTGCACTAGGAGGCCGAGTGACGAGTTGCCAACTTTGATTATCTATAAAAGCTTGAAATTCAACACGCATTGCAGAAGTCCAATGGGGATCAAGAAGAGCTGATTTATAAGATTTGGGGATGGGATATATAGATGGAGTAACATTAAGATTTAATTTTGAGTTGGTAATTTAAAACCTGATTTTTCACGAGTGCGCATTACATGTTCATTAGTAGGTTTAGTTATAGGAACGACATGGGCGGGAGGTTGGATAGGAGAGGTTAAAGCATTGCTCGGCGCAGCGGATGATTCGGGCATAGGAGAGGGAGGATCGGGAGGCGCGGCAGAGAAGTCTGCCGCGGTATTATTGCATGCTGTCGCAGGAGGATTTAGAGCAGTTTCGGCTGCCGCGGCAGGGCTCGGGGTAGGGTTTTATGGGGTTGGTTTCGGTACAACATAGAGAGGGTTTAGGGTGGGTCGGCGAGGTGAGGGAGACATGGTAGATGTGTCGGTCTCGGATGGCGTGTGGCGTTGAGAAAAAGGAAAAATGGTTTTAACAAAAGTGACATGACGAGAGATATGAATGCGGCCACAGAGAAGATCAAGACAATGAAAACCTTTGTGTTCATCGGAGTAACCAAGAGACAGGCAGGAGATAGATCGGGGGGCTAGTTTATTTGGTGATGTGGCATACATGTTAGGGAAGCAAAGACAACCAAAAACACGAAGCTCGAAGTAATCGGGATGCCATCTAAAAGAGAAAAGTAGGGAGTGTGATGAGGATTCGATTTAGTTGGTCGGATGTTTAGAAGATATGTTGCAGTGCGTAGGGCCTCAGCCCAATATCTTGAAGGCATAGATGAATGAATTAAAAGTGTGCGAATTATATCATTGAGTGTTCGTAGAGCTCGTTCGGATTTGCCGTTTTGGGGAGAGGTATAGGGGCAGGAAAAACATAGGAGGATGCCATGATTAAGGAATAAATTTCTGTTTCGATTGTTATCAAATTCTTTACCATTATCATATTGAATAAATTTTATAGGTAAAAAGAAGTGAGTGGCTACATAACGTTGGAAATTTAGAAATATTGTGTGGACATCAGATTTGTGCGCATGGGAAAAGTCCAAATAAAGTGTGTAAAATCATCGAGAATAACAAGATAGTATTTAAAACCAGAAAAACTTTCATGTGGAGAAGTCCATAAATTACAATGTATTAATTCAAAGGTAAAAGTGCTAGAAGATTGGAGGTACTAAAGGGAAGACGAACATGTTTGCCTAATTGACATGACTCACAACCAAAGTATCATGATAATCTTTATTACATAAAATTGAAAATTCGCTAAGAAGATTGGATAGCGTGGCAGCTTGAGGATGTCCTAGTCGTTGATGCCATAGATCCATCGAAGCAACCATGGAGGAGGGCTGAGCCGTGGTGGGTATAGGTCTCCGAAACTTTTGAAGCGTGCGATCTCCGCCTTGGTCATGTAATCCTTCACAAACAAGCCAAAACAGTCAAACTCGACGGAGACAAGATTATCACGTGTAAATTGGTGGACTGAAATTAAGTTTTTGATTAGTGCAGGGGCAACGAGGACATCTCGAAGGAGGATTGGTTTTGTGGTAGATGGAAGATGGGTTTGGCCAACACAATGGATAGGAATTAGAGAACCATCTCCAAGAGTAATAGAGGAAAAGGGTGAAGAAGTGCATGATGATAGCATATTACGCGAATTAGACATGTGACTGCCTGAGTTTTCTTGAGCAGCGAAGTTGTTCATGGCCTAGAGAAAAGCGGTTTGGTCCCACCTTGGTGTTGTTCCAGGGAACGAGATTGGTGCAGATGGCGGTGCTGGGGCGAGAGGTGGATGCGGAAGATGGTACATCGGATAGTGGCCGCCTGTTGAGGTGTTGTAGTTCATTGGCGACGGTGCGCTGTAGGAGTAGTAGGATGGTGAAGCGACGTAAGCCTGTGACGGAGGACTCATACCGAGTAGTTCAGGGGAGCCGGTGTGCGGGCGCATGCCCGGCATCCAAGAACCAGTGTAGGCGGGTGGAGCGCCGATCGGAGAGGTAGCCGCCCAGGGCATGGGTCAGGCCTGCACGAGGCCAGTCTAAGGGTCATGTGGGGGGAGGTAGATCGGCGATGCTGGAGGTGCAGGAGCCGGTGGTGGAGCCGTAGCCGGTGGTGCACCGCCTGAGGGAGCCGGAGCCGATGGTGCTGATGGCTGTGGAGGTCGATAGATCGGCCTTGTGCCTCGGTAGTTGGGGCTGGGGCGCCATCCTGGGTGTGGTTGCACCGATGGTGGAGGAGGCAGCGGCGATGGAGCTGGAGCGGGCGGACGTTGGACGGCCACGAAGACTTGGGGGCGAGCCTCCTTGTTGGTGATGGCACGATCTGCCCATTGAAGAATGGAGCGAACCTCTGCGAAGGAGGGTCACAGACGCATCATGGGGATGAAGGAGGCTTGCTTCTCAAAACATCCACCGAGCCCAACGAGAAGAACATTGATGAGTTGGCGGTCGTCGATGGGGTCGCCGAGTTCGCAGAGCTCGTCGGCGAGAGCCTTGAGCCGCTGACAATAAATCCCCACTCGGGAGTCTCCTTGGACGGTGTTGCGGAGCTCGGTGTGGAGGGTGTTGACACGAGCATCGACGTTGTCTTGAAATAGTTGATAGAGGGCCGCCCAGAGCGTGGCGGCGCTGGAGGCATCGCAGAAGACGAGGTTGAAGATCCTGGTGGACACCCGTTGGTAGATCCATTGGATGATGGCGAGGTCGTCCTTTACCTAGCGAGGATCCGAGGGCTGGGGGACGAAGTTGGCGTCGACGTGGCCGAGGAGATTGCAGCGGCCTAGATGAACTTCAAAGAGGTGGCGCGAATGGTAGTAGTTGTGCTTGGGAAGATCTAAAGTAACAGGAATAAAGGGACTAACATCTTGAATTGTATCGGCATATTGGATGGTGGGTGGGGGTAGAGGAGACTAGGGTTTTGGTAGAGATAGAGGTGAAGGCGGCGAGTTGGGAGCGCCACTCGAAATAACCGGGCGGCGGCGGTGGTGGGACGGGCGACGACATGGCCTAGGTCGGTTTTAGTCTGATACCATGTAGAATAATATTTTTCTCATAATTGATTGATTGTTTGGAGATTACAAGAGGTATATATGAGGGGGCTGGCGGCCACCCTTATTTGGATTACAAGCAAAACTCTAAAACAAAATGTATCCGACTCATATTCTAGCATCGTTCATCCACAAAAATGCAAACAAGCTTGTAACATTGAAAATTGGAGAATCACTTATTTGTATTTTGAAGCTCCTATCTTGTCGGGGCCTTGCTGGTGCTAGATCCGGTGATCTAAGCTGACTTATATTAGGTGATGACATGGACAATGGTACATGTAGGTGAGGGAGGAGTACCCAGCGGGCAACATTGTTGCACAAGCTTAGGGTTACATTGTTTCACAGCTTTGTCATGTTGCCTTGGACAGCATCTCGTCTTTGATTGGCGTCAATTTTGGCAATGTCGTGGGCTGCACACCATTGGCCACTCTCACTGTGACGTCAACACCGCAAGCATGGACTTATCTAATGATTGTAAACCATAAGTTTTAAATGAGAAATGATCGTTCCTACGTGGAGGAAGAAATAGGTATTTTTTGCGGCGGAGGCTGAAGCGCTACGACCTGGGCGGCGTCCCTTGGTCGGGGTGGAGGCGGCGGTTCCCCATGGTGGCGATCTGGTGGAGGAGGTGCTGGTGTTGGGATTTCGTTTGGAAGACCTAGATCAGCCCTCTAACCCTAATTGCCGGCGGGACCCAGGCACAGCCATGGGCCTCCTGGCCATGGCGGGCGTGGGCCGGAGCGGCAAAGTGTGGTCGGGGGGCGCGCTGAGAGATGGGGTCGATCTGGACCTTGATCCGATCTGGTACTTGTCTCTGGCGTTGCCTTGCCTTCTCCTTCGTTGTTTTGATCGGCGGCGTGGGTCCTGCTGGTGTGCTTGAATAATGGAGGAGGTCATAGGGTACCTCTCACGGGAAGATGAAGATCTGCTTGATGCTTGACCTCGTGGATCTGGTCGAAATGGTGAGTTTCGAAAGGCTCCGTCGACGATCCCATGGGTGAATAATGCTTGGAGATTGCCGTATTGGAGAGATTCGGTCGTGTGCACCCATGTTTTACTCTGACTGTTTGGGTTCAGAGGAAGCGCTTCGAAGCTCTGTTCGCTGTTAATATCATAGGGCATGTTCTTGTTCCATGGTGCTGACGGAGAAGTTCATGGAGAACGAGTTCTGAGGACTAACAATGGTGGTTCGAGTCTGGATGGTGATGAGGAATTGGCTTGGTGACTCGTGACTTGGAGCAGTGGGATGCAAGTGGGGGCGACTGCACAGAAGAGGTTCACAATCCTACCTTTCAGGGAAAAAACCCAGGGTCTGGCCTTAATTGGTCGTGTCTCGCAATGGTCTTATTAAAGGTATTGTTTTGAGAGCGTGAACTTTCTTTAGGATAAAAACCTAAGATCTATGATCGGACGATGACGGTGTTTGTGCACCGTTCCTTTCTTGGAGGCGTCACAGAATTAGAACTAAGAGTTCTTCAGTCGAGCAGTTGAGGGAACGAGTAAGATACGTTTGTCAGTCTACCTTTTGGACAAGCTGGACTTTTGGTGCTGTCTTGGTGGTGGTAGTACTGCTATTTCAACGAATAGGTCACTCTAGCGGGACTTTTTTTTATTTTTTTTGTTATGTGCATCCGTATGATCGCTAGGGCAATGCGTTGTTGCAAAGACCGGATGTAATTGGTATCTTATGATATTAATATATGCTCCTTCCAAAAAAAAAAGTTCGAAATGAACTAAGAAATAGCTAGTGCAAAATAGAGACATGAAGCATATCATTTTAATCATTGACCGAAGAAGCTCACGCGCCATGCCATACAGTGATTCCTTTGAGTGGGAATTTAGATGCTCACACGGCATGGTATCCTGGAGTTCGTGGTCCACAACCATGTCGTGCCTAAAACCCTAGAGTTCATCTAATACCCGCTCAAGATAAAAGACATGCAGGCTTAACAAAGCCCGCGGTGCTAACCTAATACCCTCGTCTTCGATCGTCTACATGATCGAAATTAAAGGAAGCACCGTCTCTGAATCGTCCACTGAAGTTGTAGACGAGCGAAATGTTCAGGGCCGTGCAGCTACTTATCAGGTACTGTAATAAAACGGCATGAGATTTCGGTCTTGTAATGTTTAAAGTTCTGTAATAAAACTCAAAGTACTGATGGATCGGACGGTGTTCTTACACGTGAGTGTGTGTGGCTGGCAGGGAGAAGTGTGGCAGAGTAGCTCATGCGGCGACCTCGTCAGGTCTCGTCCATGGCTTCTCCACGGCTGCGAGCCCTCAGGCTCAGAGGCTGGCTGGTAAGGTGGCGGTCATCATGGGCGCCGCGAGCGGCATCGGCAAGGCGACGGCGGCGGAGTTCATCCGGAATGGCGCCAAGGTCATCCTCGCCGACGTGCAGGACGACCTGGGCCGGCACGTGGCCGCGGATCTCGGCCCGGACGCCGCCTACACCCGGTGCGACGTCACCGACGAGGCGCAGATCGCCTCGGCCGTCGGCCTCGCCGTTGAGCGGCACGGGCACCTCGACATCCTCTACAGAAACGCCGGCATCTCCGGGTCCCCGTCCCAGGCCTCCGTGGGCGCGCTGGACCTCGACGACTTCGACCGCGTGATGGAGGTCAACGCCTGGGCGGCGGTCGCCTGCATCAAGCACGGCGCGCGCGTCATGGCGCCCGGCCGACGCGGCGGCAGCGTCCTCTGCACGGCCAGCGTCATAGGCGTGCTCAGCTTCGGCTCCCCTATCCTAGCGTACGCGATCTCCAAGGCCACCGTCATCGCTGCGGTGCGCGGGACCGGGTGCGGGTGAACGCCATCTCGCCGCACGCCATCGCGACGCCGCTGACGGTGCGGTCCATGGCGGAGATGTTCCCGGACGCGGGCGAGGAAACGCTGATGCGCGTGGTTGAGAGGGACTGGAGCGAGCTGGTGCTGGCGGTGGAGGACGTGTCCAGGGCGGCGCTGTACCTGGCGTCCGACGAGCGAGGCCAGGTACGTGACCGGGCACAACCTGCTCCTCGACGGCGGGTTCACTGCGCACAAGGGTATCCGCATGCTGTCGCTGGATGATCCGCTGAGCCCCTGACGAGAGACGTGGATTCCAGAATCCAAACGCGTCACCATTTGTAATTAACGATGCTGTCTTCGACACGATGACCTTCGCTTATGAACCAACAAACAGGAGGATCAACCTAATTTCATTATCGTCTACTAAACTCGAGTTACCAGCTGGGAATCAGAGTCAACAAATTGCTCTAATTACCATGGACGAGAAGACTAATTACCACTAAGCACAGCCATAAACTTCAGTTTTCACACCTGAGTGCTCTAATTACCGGACGAGCAGAAGACTAATTAACTAGGGCGCCTGCGCCGGCCGGAACCGGCAGCCGAGGATCCAAAGCATCCCGAGCGCGGACACCGCGGCGAGAGCCCCGGCGGCGCATGCCATCGCGGCGGCGACAAGGGACAACTCGCAGCCGGCGCGTGTGTCGCAGTAGTGGTGCTGCAAGGCGAATTGGTCGACGGTGATGGCCGCACACGCAGTGCCGATGGTGAAGCACGCGGCCGTCCACTCCACCGCGATTAGGATCAGGAGCTGGCCATTGGCCGGCTGTTCGCCGCCGAGACACAGCCAGCGGACCTGGAACCAGAGCAGACACCCAGCCCACGCTACGTCCCCGTAGATCAGCGTGAAGAACACCAAGCTGAGAATTAATTAGACAGAGTGAGCCAGCCGGGTAGCAGCGACCGAACAAATTAATTTAGGCGCAGGTTACTCAACTTGTTGGCGGTGAACTTTAGGTTAGCAACGGTGAGGACGGCCAGCGCCGTGACGGAGAGGGCGAGGCCGCCGGCTCTGGAGAAGACGACGGTGAGCTCCATCTTCCTGCCCATGCGCGCGCCGTGAGTTACTGGGCTGGGGATCTCTGTGACGAGCGATCCGATACTTCGATGTCTGGTGCTGGACTGCTGGTACAGAAGTACAGTGGTAGAGAAACAGAAATGCCATTGATGCATCTGCCACTCTCCCCTTTTGATTCAGTGGGGTTTCTACAAACGGGCGCAACAGCTTTGCCACGAGAGTGGTGGAATGCTTTCACCGAACTGGAAACTCGATAGGGGAAGGCACCGGAAAAGTCATGGCGTCTACTCGGCTGCACATGCTTAGCTAGCTAGTACTAGCTCCCAATGATGAAGACTAAACTCAATGATAGTAGTATCGTTTTTGGTCTCCGATATACTATCGCAGTTACTCGTACGTACTGATTTAGATTTTTCAATCAACAAAGTTTGTATGTACTTGCAATGCACCTACAATGGTTCACCGACCAGTGTTAAAAGAATTTTAAGGTACGTCAAGGCACACGTGATTTCCGTCGAATAATATTTCATAAATTCTCAGTCTTTTTTGGTTGGTGGATTTTTCTCATACAGATTGGGTTGGATGCTTCTCTAGCAGATACCTACCGCATATTGCCTCGTACCGCAAAATAACCGCCAGTTTACGGTACAAGACCGAAAATATGGCCATTCCAAGTACCCTAAACCATACCGTATCCAAAAACAAAAAATTTGGTTCCCCGCAAATCGGCGCATCCATGCCGCATATATACTGTTTGTGTCGTGGTGGTGGCACGACAGATGCCATGGGTAGACTAAAGTATGAGGCCAATGGATGCTAGAGGGATCTGGGGTGGGGTGGGAGGGGGGGGGGAGATGTAGTTGATTCTACACACAGAAAACTAAGGCAAAGATCTTATTTCTTCTTCCTTGGGCTACAAGTGCTCCTTGAGCCGTATACAGGGAGAAGAGAGGAACTTTACCAGCCTAACGGCTCTAACTTCAGTCAATCCCCCCTTCAGAGTACAAGCCTCTCCTTATAAAGGAGAGCCTTGGGTTCCTCTAGGAATATGCTTGTCCCAATATAGTAGTTCGGTGCCCTCCTTTCCCTGTCGCTCCCCTAATGACGGCAAGGTTCCAGAGGGCCCCTCCTGTGCGCCTCGGGCTTCTGGACTGTCACCTCCGTGACCTCCTTCTGCCTCTCTGTCGCTCTGCTCCTTTGTCCCTAGCGCTTGGCTCCGCTCAGATTCTTCCTAGCTTGCTGCTAGGGTTTGACTTTAGGCTTCTCCTTCCCCTGCAAGCTTCATATCATTCGGTCCTTCCTCGCATAACTCGGATCGTCCTTTACCTGCATCAAGATTACTCAGGCTAACCCGGCCGACTTACGCAGTATCTCGGCCGGGTAATGTCTTAGCATAAACACATGGGTCTCTCCCCTTCATATCTCGGCCGACTTCTACAGGATTCGGCCGACTTAGGCTGTAACTCGGAAACCAGACGGGGGTTATACTCTCGTCTTTCCCCGTCTTTACCCTATCCGGGGTTACCTCCCCAACATTAGTCCCCGAAGCTGGTGCGGCCCTGCCGATGACCTCGGTCGGGCCGTATCAGTTTCATCACATTCTTTCTGCATTGTTTCCGAGTTATCCCTCTCTCGTTCGAGGTATCCACGTTCCTTCTCGCGTACGCCTTGTCCTACGTGTCACCCCCATCATTGCTCCTCTAGTTTTTTGTTCCTCTACAGTATTTACTGACAGGCTACAGTTAACACTGTGCCTGTCGCGCCGGCGCTGCGACGCCTCGTGTGCCGTTTCCCTTGGGGATCGCGACCTTCTTCGCTACTGTGTGGCCCTGGGTGCGGTTCCACTTAACGACGTGCGTTTGCGCCGCACCCACGATCTACACGGTCAACCGCCGCACCCACGATCCCACTACCTCGCTTGTGGCTCGATTATAAAGAGGGGCGCGGCGTCTGGGAATTCACTTTTCCCCTTTTCGTTCGCCTGTGCCCTTCTTCTTCCTCTCGCTTCTGCGCCCTCTCGCAGCTCTGCCGCCGCGTGCTCATCAGAACTTCCGACGGCGAGGACTCCGCCGTGTCGTTCCGTTCGCCTCGCCCGCGTTCGCCAGCTCCGGCGCCGTCGCCGGTGAGTTCTTTCCGGTCGCGTTGCCTAGGTTTTATCCTAGATTTCTCTGTTTCGATCTTGTATTCGTGCGGCGGTTCCTCTGCTCCTCCGCCGCCGTTCCTGTGCCAAATCACGACGGGGCCTCGTAGCTCGAAGATTTCCTCTGCCGCCAGCTCTTCCTCCGTCGATCTTTCCGGCGAACCCATGTCTAGCTCCTTTAGTGGTGCCCTGGTAGAAGATGACGATGCTGGCTCTAGGCCCGAGCGAGGCTCGTGGCAAGGCTCCTCCGTTACACGCCGCGAGATTGAGTGGCTTATCCGAACTCGGAGGATTCCCGCCGAGGTCTCCTGTCGCTTACCCGGCAGCGAGTCCTCTCCTGATATTAGGGAGGGCGAGTTTGTAGTTTTTATGTCACATTTCTCGCGCGGCTTTGGTCTCCCTCTCAGTGATTTTGCTAGAGAGTTTCTCGACTACTTCGGCCTTCAGCCGCATCATCTTCCTGCTAATGCCATCGCTTCTCTTTCTGCTTTTATCTCCGCCTCGGAGGGATACTTCGGCCTGTGGCCGTCCGTGCACGTCTGGTCGAAGTTCTTCCAGATTCGCTCTAACGTGGTCCCTGACAAGTCTCTGCACCCTTCCGAGAAACTGCTTACTCAATGTGGGGCAGCGTCCATTACACCTCGGAGGAAATCCGCATTTCCCCGTGTCACCGGGTTAGAGTCGTGCAAGAAGTGGCACAAATCGTTCTTTTACGTCAAGAACAGAGGGACGGAGGACAAGATTCGGCTTCCCGCCTTCTCCATTGGTCCGCCTTCTAAGGTGAATTGGACTTATAATCCGAGGAAGAGTCACGCCTTGGCCGAGGCCTTTGAGATTCGGCTCAAAGAGCTGATCCGTGCCGGGTTATGCGGTGAAGATCTGATGGCTACCTTTATCAGTAGCCGAATCTGCCCATTCCAGAAGCGGACTCACAAACTGTGCTACATGAGCGGTCCTCTTGACCCTAACCGAGTCTCGACCGTGGAACTGGACAACTATCTTATCCATAAGCGTGTCCGAGCTATCTTCAAGACGGAGATGCCTGAGGATTGGGCTTGGGGATTGAAACCGTTCACCCGCGATCGTCCGCCTCCCGAAGTAAGCTTAACCAATAATGCTCTGTTATCCAATTGCTTTTGTAACGGTTTTCGCTAATTCTCTTTTTTCTTGTCTTGCAGAGGTTCGCAGAGAAGAAGAATGAGGATGCCGAAGTTTTGTTGCTTCCGTGGCCTGCGGACCGGAGCACCCCGGATACTGGTGAGCCGGACTCGGAAGAGTTCGTCCCTAAGTCGGATCCTGCCCCGGCTCGAGCTCGTGGTAAGACCTCGGCCCACGAGGAGGAAGGTGATTCGGACGAGGTCCAAATTCTTGAGGTAGTTGCCGTAATGCCTATTTCTTATGCATTTCCGGCTTCTACTTTCCCAGCTAATCCGGCCGGTCAGGTTCACGACGCCGAGCCTATTGCTTCCCGACCCCCTGTTACCTCGGGGAAACGCGGGGCTCCTGCTAGTGCCTCAGAGGCGGCCCCCAAGAAACGAATGAAGAAATCTGCTCCGAATCCTCCCAGGCGCAAACCATGCCTGGGGTCACAGGGTAAGTTCCTTTTGCTCATATTTCTTGTTTCTCTCTTTCTGTTTTTCATCCTGACACCCTTTTTTCTTTCTTATTTTCACAGTGCTCCGCTTTCTGTTAAGCCCGGTGGTCCTAGCATGACTAGCCGCCCGATTCGACAGCCGTCTCCTCCGCCCGTTGAAGATACTAGGATTCCCAGTCCTGCTCGTGCTGCCTCTCCTTCAGCTCCGAATCAGTCGCCCCCTCGTCGCGACGTGCCTGAAACTCCTTTTGTCGACATCGATTCCACTCGGCCCTCCGAGATTTCTGTCGGATCCGTTGCCCCCTCTGTGGGTCCGAGCGCCTCTACTGAGCCTCTATCCGCCCCAGCAATCTCTACGGCAACACCAGCCCCGGCCGAAGAGGTCGTTATCTCGGTGCCTTCTGCGACCGTGACTCCTGCTGCTCCTAAAAACACCGTTCCCATTACCGAGGTATCGGCTCCTGCTGATGCCTCTTCTAAGGCAAAACAAACTGTT
This sequence comes from Avena sativa, assembly GCA_916181665.1. Classification (NCBI taxonomy): domain Eukaryota; kingdom Viridiplantae; phylum Streptophyta; class Magnoliopsida; order Poales; family Poaceae; genus Avena; species Avena sativa. The sequence continues at coordinate 401,011,735 of OV702284.1, forward strand.
GCCACCAAGGCCTCCTCTTCCCAGAAAGGTCTTGTCGGCTCTTCTCAGCCGAGTATTGCCGACGTGCTGCGCAAAGGAACTGCGCCCACCAAGGCCTCCGTTACCTCGGCTACCAGCACCCAACTTGCTCTTCATAAAAGCCCTGCGGCCGCAGTGGTTACACAACATGCTCGGGGTAAAGTCTTAACTCGGACGGCTAGTGGGAACAGCCTCGGCTCACTGGTGGAATACGCCAATAATTGGAATGCTGCTGATCAGTTTGAGGGTAATCCAATCAGTCAGCCCTTTCAGCTTTCCGACATGAGCGACCGTTTCGATCAAGCTGCCAAGTTCATCCTTGACACTAATAAGATGAATGAGGTAATTGCTGTTTTGCGGAGTTTTTAGATTAGTTGTCCAGATGTTACTATATGCTCTAGTCCCCGAAACTTGCAAGGAAATAACTTGTTATATGCTTGGAAGTTTAATAATTCTGTACTTAATCTAACTTTATCTCTAGAGTTCGAATTTATATCCGACTAGATTTGCTTTATAGTTTGCTTGACTTTCGTTTTAGTTGATCTTGAAATATTCAGCCACCTATATTTGGTTTTAGTCTCACTTGACTCGGATCTGTTTTAGCTTCGAATATCCAACCACCTAGATCCGGGTTAAGTTTTGCTTGACTCGGATCTGGTCTAGCTTTGAATATCCAGCCACCTATATCCGAGTTAAGTTTTGCTTGACTCGGATCTGGATTAGCTTCGAATATCCAGCCACCTAGGTCCGAGTTAAGTTTTGCTTGACTCGGATCTGGTTTAGCTTCGAATATTCACTTATCGTTTTGCTCCATTGTTCAGGTTGCACATGACCGGCGGACTGCCGAATTTCAGAGGTTGCTTTTTTCGCACCGCAAACTGGAAGAAAAGTATGAGAAAATCCTTCCTGTGGTAAAAAAGGCTGGTAAGTCGATAGTTCCTTTTCGTTATTCTCGACGCTCTTATTGATTTGTCCGCGAGATGCCGGCTCACTTTTTTGGTGAACAGGTAATATCAATAACCTCAACATTCGTCTTGAGAAGAAAGTCAAGAGCTTGGAAGGTTAGTTTCCCTTTTATCTTACACCTTTTTCCCTTTAACATGTGTGCTAAGCTTTGTTTATTTCGTTTGGCTTTGGTAAAGCCGAGTTGAAAATCTTTGCAGCATCTCACCAAGATTGCACGCCCATCCCTGACGTGATGCTGCATTTTTTAGAACAAAGCGCTACTCATTCGGCACAGCTATAAGAAAAAGATGATGAAATAGCTCGCCTGTGGGCTGAAGTGGATGCCCTTAAGCTCTCCCAAAAATCTGAACTAGAAAAGGTCGATCAGGAATTCTCCGAGGAGAAGAATCGGCTGGCTTTGGAGTTGCAGAAGAATAAAGAACTCCTCGAGGCTGCCGAACTAAAAAATCATGGAATGAGCGAGGAAATCGCTCGCTTTGAGAAGAAAAAGATCGATTGGGCCAAAGACCTTCAGATAATGATGAGTTATATCCATCGTAAGCTTCTTAGCACGGCCGAATTATATTTTTCTCTTTGTCCCTGCTGCCACCTGATACATTTGTGTTTTGCACAGATCATTTTCCCGAAGCTAAGCCCCTGAGTTCTAAAGCGGTTCTTGCAGCTTGTGTGCGCCGAGGTGTTCCTGTTGCCGCTGACTCGGAGTATTCGATGGAGGATTTCCTGGTTGCTGTTGGTGCTGCAGTTGGTCCAATGAAGATTATGGGCCGGGATTTGGTGAAGGCAGCTATTCGAGCTTACCATGTTCTCTGGCCGAACACTTCTGGGACTCCTGATATCAATGAGGTTGAATTACTGGTGAAAAGACTGATGGCATCTGAGAAGCAACTAAGTCTCTGGAGGGAATCAGCCGGTCGCGCTGGCGCTGATATGGCCCTTACTGTGATCATGTCATGGTATGAAGACATTTCCCTTGAAATCCTGAGAAATTTGCGCACTGGCTCCCGTTGGGTTGAGGACCCCACCTTTGTTGCTCTTCGGCAAGCTCGCGCCTTCCAGCTTGTTGAGTATGCCGATGTGCATACCTGGAATGAAGGTCCGAGTTTTCTTCCAAACCCGGACGATGAGGTCGTAGTTGAGGATGCCTCGGATAACAACTCAGCTGAGCAAGGGGAGGGTGAGGATGACTCGGCCACATCTGGTAGCTCCAGTTCAAGCTCGGATAGTGATGGCGATGCGCGGTCCTCCTCCAAAGGTACTGGGCATTCAACTGCACAAACTGATGCTCCCGAGCAACCTCGGGCTTCCGCTGAAGTTGCACCTGGGTCTATGGAGGGCGAGGCAACCTCGGTCGAAGTTCCTCCTTCGTCGGAGTGTCCAGCGCCCGACCAAGTTGCTGCCTCTTAAGTTATTCCTTATCCCTGGCATGCCGGGCGTATGATGTACGTGAAACATTTGTCCGTTCTCTGTATGACCTGAATTTCTTTTGCCGCCTACTACTGCGACATATATGTTTGTAGTTGTTATAATTTTGTTTAAGTGGGTTTTCGTCCGAATTCTTGCTTTGATGACCTGCAATTTCCTGACTTTAGGATGTATCCTTGTCTTTGTATTCTCGTGGTTTAGCCGAGTAGTCTAGGTGTGAGTTTCGAATATCATATAAGATTGATCTGCTCTGAACAAAGGTTGACTATTATTTTGGAACAATATACGGCAGTCCCCGAATCACTGCCTATCGCGCCGAATTCCAATATGTAAACCAAATTTCAGAAATAATATAAGACCAATGTCGAGGCGCTGCTCAGGGTGGTGCTCAACATAAAACTGGGGCAGCATATGGCAGTCCCCGAGTCGCTGCTTTGGATGCCGAGGTTCAAATACATAATATGAAATTGAAATAACATACGGCAATCCCCGGGTCATCTCGCTGGATGCCGAAGTTTTAATGCATAATATGAAATTGGAACAACGTATGGCAGTCCCCGAGTCACTGCTCTGGGTGCCGAGGTTTAATACATAAAATGACATTGAAATAGCATACGGCAGTCCCCGAGTCACTGCTCTGGGTGCCGAGGTTCAAATACATAACATGAAATTGAAATAACATATGACAGTCCCCGGGTCACTGCTCTGGGTGCCGAGGTTTAATACATCATTGGTTCTTGACCTTGAGATACTGTGCTACGAGTAAACTAGACGAAGCAAAGCTACATTCCATGGACGCTTCGTTTCTTCGCCAGCTTTGTCTGCCTTGTTCCTTCCGGGAGATTGGGCGTCGATTAGATAATAAGCATCGTTATGCAATGCTTTGCTCACGATGAATGGTCCCTCCCATGGAGGTGACAGCTTGTGCATGCCGGCCGTGCGTTGCACCAGTCGGAGGACTAAATCTCCTTCTTTGAATACCCTTGGATTCACTTTCTTGCTGTGATATCGTCGCAAGTTCTTCTGATAAATAGCTGATCGTGACAATGCCAGTTCTCTGGCTTCTTCTAGCAGGTCTACAGTATCTTGCCGAGCTATCTCGTTTACCTCCGAGGTTGTATACTGAGTAACTCTTGGCGAGTCATGTATTATGTCGGCTGGAAGCACGACCTCTGCCCCGTATACCAGAAAGAATGGTGTATAACCTGTTGATCTATTCGGAGTAGTCCTGAGGCTCCATAATACGGCTGGGAGTTCCTCAATCCAATATCCTGCCGACCTTTGCAGTGGTTCAACCAGTCGCGGTTTTATTCCTGACAATACTAGTCCATTAGACCTTTCCACTTGCCCATTAGATGCCGGGTGAGCCACAGAGGCAACATCTAGTCTTATGTGTTTCTCTCTACAGAACCTAGCGAAAGCTCCTTCTGCAAAGTTTGTGCCGTTATCTGTAATAATACTGTGCGGATACCCATATCTTAAAATAATATCTTTGAGAAATTTCACTGCTGTGGGTCCATCGCATTTTTTTATTGGTTTCACTTCAATCCATTTTGTGAACTTGTCCACCATAACCAATATGTGGGTCATTCCCCCTCGGGCCGGCTTAAATGGTCCCACTTTATTGGTGTCAGCTTGTGACACTTCTTTTATATAGCTCATTGTTTATGATTGTATAAGCTTTTGCTCTCCTTACAATTTGTCTTGCTAATACTTCATTGCTCGGCAACATCGAGTCTTTAAGGTAGGAGAATATGGGTTGCGCCCATAGCGGTGTGACTTTTTCTGGTGTGATCTCACTGTCTATTTCCATGTTTTCTGCCGACATACCTATCTCGGCTTTCTCCATGATTGTGCTTACTTCTGTTGTCCTCTTCTTGGGGGGTTCCGAGTCATATTGCTGGTCTACTTCCATCAGCGCATTATCTTCTGCTGAATTTGCCGGAATAAAGATAGATTCGGATTCTGGTGATGGGATTATTGATGGTTTCCTGAGGTGTTCCAGGGAAATACCCGGGGGAATCGACTGCCGGGTTGATCCTAGTTTTGAGAACGTGTCTGCGGTATCATTTTCTGCCCGAGGTATGTGGTGGAATTCACATCCTTCAAAGTATCCACTGATCTTTTGCACATGAAATCTGTATAAAGCCATATTAGCATCTAATGCATCCCAATTGCCTGAGACTTGCTGTACTACTAGATCCGAGTCCCCATAGCATAAGATTAGGCGTATGCCAATTTCTTTTGCTACTTTCAATCCATGGACCAGTGCTTCATATTCGGCTACGTTGTTGGATGCTGCAAAATGTATTTGTAGCACATACTTCAGCTGATCTCTTTTAGGCGAGGTTAACACTATTCCTGCCCCCAAACCATTCCTTAGTTTGGAACCATCGATATGCATCGTCCAATAATTTGGGTCTAGCAATGGTGGCTCATACTGCACCTCGGCCCAGTCTACGAAGAAGTCGGCGACCGCTTAAGATTTGATTGCATCTCTCCTATCGAATTGTGGAGCGTATGGTGACAACTCGATTGCCCATTTTGCTATTCGGCCACTTGCATCTTTGTTGCTCAATATGTCGGCTATGGGTGCTTCACAGATCACTTTGATGGGATGCTCTTCGAAGTAATGTTTAAGCTTTTTTGCCGACATATACACTCCATAAGCCATCTTCTGATAATGTGGGTAATTCTGCTTTGAAGTGGATAACACCTCACTTAAATAATACACCGGCCTCTGTACCGACTTATCATTTTCAAGTCGTTCTACTACGACTACGGCACTCACTACTCTGTTGGTAGCCTCTATATAGAGTAACATGAGCTCTTTTGATAATGGAGAAGCCAAAATGGGTGCTGTGACCAACATCTTTTTCAACTCATGAAATGCGTTGTCCGCTTGTGGAGTCCAAATGAATTTATCTGATTTCTTCATCAGCTGATAGAGTGGTAGCGCCTTCTCTCCCAGCCGGCATACAAATCGGCTGAGCGAAGCCAGACAACCCGTGAATTTTTGTACATCGTTTAAACATCTTGGTAATTCCATTCTTTCTACGGCCTTTATCTTTGTTGGGTTGGCCTCTATACCTCGGCTAGATACAAGAAAACCGAGTAACTTTCCTGCTGGCACGCCAAATGTGCATTTTTCCGGATTAAGCTTCATTCGGAACCTTCTCAGGTTCGCGAAAGTCTGCCGTATATCTTCCAGTAACGTTTTGCTTTTCTTGGTTTTGATGACCACGTCATCTACATATACTTGTACATTTTTTCCTATCTGATCGTGTAGACATTTTTGCATGCATCTCTGATATGTTGCTCCCGCGTTTCGCAGGCCGATTGACATTGTGCGATAGCAATAAGCCCCGTACGGGGTAATAAACGCAGTCTTTATTTGATCGGCCGGATTTAACGGTATCTGGTAGAAACCAGAATACGCGTCTACAAATGACAATAACTCGCAACCAGCGGTCGAATCAATGACTTGGTCTATTCTAGGTAATGGAAAAGGATCTTTTGGACACGCCTTGTTCAGGTTCGTGTAATCGATACACATTCGCCACACAATGGCCACATTGGGATCATCTTTCTTCTTTTCTACTAGCACCGGATTTGACAACCAACCCGGATACAGCACCTCCATGATGAACCCGGCTGCGAGGAGCCGAGCTATTTCATCCCCTATTATTTTTCTCCTGTCTTCGGCGAAGCGGCGGAGAGGTTGCTTCACCGGCCTTGCTCCTGGCCTTACATTCAAAGAGTGCTCAGCCAAACAGTTTGGAGGGGTAGGTTTGCGGTTCACCGCAAAATGCGTATTCCATTGGTGGGAGGGAAATTTCCTCTCCCCTTCTTCCTGCTCAACCGCCTCCGCGTGGATCTGCCGCCGCCGGCTGTTTTCCCTGCCAGTATTTGCTTCCTCCTTACCACTCTCTTTCTCTCTCTCACCCGCTGCCATGGCGAGAACCAGTCTAAACGAGTACGAGGTCGCGATGTTCATGGTATTACACAACATCCATCATGGGCTTCTCTACGCGCATGCCGAGCGGAATGATACACACTCGATCTCGGTCCCTCTAGAACCGTTATTTCTCACTAAAAAGTTATATTTTCATTATTCATTCATCGCGCAATGCACCTCATCCGGCGCCACACTCTTTTGTATCCACATGATCTTAGCATTTGTTCAAGTGATGTATTAAAAACTGTGTAAAAATGTCAAAACATTTTCAAAACACCAATACAACAAAATAAGTACGAGTAAATAGCAAATGCCTAGTTGTTGGTAAATCCTCGAGAAAAAGTCAGCACATGGGCAACATGGGAGACAAACAATTTGCAGCATGACACAAACACATTTGTAGCAATGGAGCAGCATTATTTGCAGTAGATGCCAAGAATCACCGCAACATAAGTTGTTCATCCGTAATAAATGCAAACAGGCTTGCAACATCAAATGTTAGAAAATCATTTACCTGTATTTTGAAGCACCTATCTTGTTGGATTCTTGATAATGCTGGACACGGTGATCTAAGCCGACTTAGAGTATGTGACGACATGGATAATGGTCTATCTAGGGGAGCGAGGAGTACCTAGTGGGTGACATTGTTGCACAGGCTTAGGGGAACATTATTTCACAAGATTCGTCTTGTTGTCTTGGACATCATGTCGTCTTTGGTTGGCGTCAATCTTGGCAATATAGTGGGCTGCACACCATTGGCCACTCTCACTGTGACGTCAATGCCGCAAGCATGGACGACAAACATATAAAATATTTCATCTAATGATTGTAAATCATACTAATTTTAATGAGAAACGATTGTTCCTACGTGGAGGAAGAAATAGGTAATTTTTGTATGTCCCAATAAAGTTCAGAATGAACTAAGAAATAGCTAGTGCAAAATAGAGACATGAAGCATCTCATTTTAATCATTGACCGAAGAAGCTCACGCGCCATGGCATGCGAGTGATTCCTTAGAGTAAGAATTTAGTTGCTCACACTCCATGGTATCGTGAGTTCCTGATCCACAACCACGTCGTGCCAAAAACCCCGGAGTGGAATTATCCAAAGCATTAGGTGAAGGCCAGATAGCGACTATGGAGGAGACATTGGCTCAAGATAAAGACACGCGGGCTTAATGTTAAGCCCGCGGTGCTACCTAATACCCTCGTGTGCGGTGCTACCTAATACCCTCGTGTGCACGATCGAAAGGAAGCACCAAACTCTGAATCGTCCGACCCTACCTTGCTACACTGAAGTTCTAGACGAGCGTAATGTTCAAGGCCGTGCAGCTACTTATGAGGTATATCATGAGAATTCGGTCTTGTAATGTTTGAAGTTCTGTAAAACTCAAAGTACTAATGGATATATTGGATGGTGTTATTTTGAGAAATATTGGATGGTGTTCTTACACGTGAGTGTTTGTGGCAGAATAGCTCATGTGGCGCGCTCGTCAGGTCTCGGTCATGGCTTCTCCACGGCTGCGAGCCCTTAGGCTCATAGGCTGGCTGGTAAGGTGGCGGTTATCACGGGCGCCGCGAGCGGCATCAGCAAGGCGACGGCGGCGGAGTTCATCCAGAACGGCGCCAAGGTCATCCTCGCTGACGTGCAGGACGACCTGGGCCGCCACATGGCCGTGGAGCTCGGCCCGGATGCCGCCTACACCCGGTGCAACGTCACTGACAAGGCGCAGATCGCCGTGGAGCGGCACGGGCACCTCGACATCCTCGACGAGGCCAGGTACATGACCGGGCACAATACCTGCTCCTCGACGGCGGGTTCACTACGCACAAGGGTGTCCGCTCAGGATGGGAACGGGCCGACCCGGACCTGGCCTTGGACCTGGCCCTGCCGGCTTCGAGGCCAATTTGAGGGGACATGGGTCGACCCATTTCAAAATAGTCAGCGGCCTTGACGGCCCAATGGGTATCTTAGGTCGACCCAAAATAAGCATTTATATATTTTTTAGGCTATGCTACCACCTAAAAATCTTTTTAAAATATGTAGTAATAGTTTACATTTATATATACCTATATATACCTAATAATAAAGTACGAAGTGTTTTTTGTGGTTCAACATTTTTTTAACCATTTTGTCCTTCTACCAAACACGAAATTACCCACCAATACTACCGATAAGAAAAATATGGACGTATGTCTCATACGCCCCGGAAACAAAATCACAATGCTTTGCTAGCCGATGTGGTACTAAAAGACTCCCTCAGATTTTCGGTCTCATCGTACACAAGGTAGCCACGCTTTTAACTGGTCTTTTAGATCGCACGTATGCAAGGCGCCGGCCGTGGTTTTCAGCTGGTCCAAGTCCGATCGTGTTCTACTAAAAAATACTTCCTCAATATCACACCGGAGCGCTGCGCCATTCTATTATGGGCCACGAGCTCAGGACGTATATCCATGTCGAAAAGTTACACCTCAACTACGAGTGAAATCATGCGGCGATAGTCCCACATCGCTTCCTGATAGCTGTGGTACGGACTAGACGTGGCCTAGAAAACAAGAAGCTGCAGTACCTTTCATGTTGCTGATGGGTCCGATGGGAGAGAGACAGACACGCCTCGAACCATATAGCTGTGGTACGGACTAGACGTGGCCTGACATGGCTGGTGAAATATTTAGGTCGGTTGTTTTTCTAGCAAATCGTGACTTGCCACTGTTCACCACATCATCCCGTAAGTTTATTCAGTAAACAACTCCCCCCCGTATGTACAGCATTATACAAACCGTTCCCGCCTTTTATGCATGGGATAAATTTTTTAAACAAACTTCATCCGTAGCCTTTTCGTGAGCCAGCCAGTTCGTAGGTCTAGCATTATTGCTTCAAAAATATGCAAAATTTAAGAAACTACACTAGCGGTCCTACTTCTTTGTCGATACCTTCAATTTGGTCTTAAATCTTTGAAATTATACATCTAGGTTCTAAATCTTTCGTAAGTGATTCACCCATGCGCTCGGCCACTTGCATTTTCACCCGTCTCGGCTGCACCCCTCTGCTTGCTCACCTTCTCTTTCTCAATGGTTACTGCCTCGTCCTTGCTGCAAGAGCTACGTCCAGGAGATACATCTCAGCTCGCTACTGAGCAATAGCGCTCTTCCACTGCCACAGCGACCGGCTCCGGCCTCTTCTGCTACTGCAAACCAACCCCATCCGACTTGACCCACATCACTCCCCCGCGGCACATGCTCCCGCGCCACTCGCTCATGGCCAGGGTCGTGTAGTACGATCGGTCCCTGGGCGCCCCTTAGTCCTTCTCGCTGGTGTAGATGAGCATCCGGACGCCCCGGAGGTTCTCCAACCCGGTGCGTCGGGCGGGTTCATCCTCGGGTCATTCACGCCGCCCGCCACGCCGAGGCAGGCGAACTCCTAGACCATGCCCATGTCCATGGCCGTCTCTTCGTTCTCGCCTTCGAAGCTTGTGCTCCCACCGAACCAGGGATGTAGAAGGATCGCACCCTCGATCCTCGATGTCTGCTGGAACGATGCCCTGATCAGGATGTTGTGCACGATATTGCCGCCGGCACTGTCGCCCATGAGAAACAGGTGCGCGATGTCGTCGTGCTCCGCGAGCCAATCGCCGCGTCGTAGGAAGCGGGCATCGAGTGCTCAGGCACGAGGTGGTACTCGACGGAAACGGGCGAGGACGCCAACTGCGGCGACGAGGGATGCGACGTAGCCTTGGTACAACGGGGAGACAGCCGACTTGATGAGGAAGAAACCATCCGGTATCCCTCCGACATGATTCACCCGAGGGTCCACGGACCTTATCGCAAATATAGACGTCTGATTGGTATCCCTCCTAGACGCTATTGGCGACATGGTAGTGGTCAAAGCGTCACGCAGACAGGTAAAAATGGTCCGAGCAAAATAGGATTAAATCACTTACGAAAGATTTAGAGAATCTCCAACAGAAGCACTAAAACAGCGCGGCGTGGGAAAACCGCCGATTTACCGTGTGGGCATGAGTTTTTCCCGCCCAGAACATGCACGAAAATAGCACGCGCGCGAAAAGTTTTGCCGTGTGCGTCATTTTGCACAATCCTGAGCGCTATAGCTACCGCGTGCGGCAAAGTCACAACCCGCGTGCAAACCAACCGTCCTGTAAACTTCCCCCTCTTCTACGCGTGCCACGCCCGCTTTGCCGCTTTACCTCCACGTGCCACGCAAGCCCACGCCACCACCGATGTTGAGATGCCGCCGTGCCACCGCGGGAACTCCTCCGGCTACGTCAGCGTCCGAGCACGCTCGACCAGGACCTTCTACGTAGAGATCCACTCCGGCGAGACGCACATCGGTCTCAGGATCTTCGATACGGCGCACGAGTCCGCACGCTTGTACGACGTGGCGGCGTGGCACCTCGGCCATCCTCCCCGGTCGATGAACTTCCACGACGTCCACACGCGCGAGCAGGCGGAAATGCTCGTGCTTCCGTCGCGCCTCATCACCGACGAGGAGCGCCGCCTCCATCGCGCCTAGCAGCGCCGGCTCGTGAATGCTGAGGTGGACAAGTGTTGTCGCCTACTGTGGGCGGAGTGCTTCCTGAAGGATGTCCAAGCCGAGGAGCGTTTCTACGACGAACAAGGGCAGAGGACGCATCAAAGGCTACATAACCTCCACGAGAGGAGGGCCGACAAGGCGCGCCTACATCCTCACGCGGCTGGACAATCCCATGATCCCGGAGGACGACCCGCGTTGGATGGACCTTTGGTCATCGACAGCCGGTTTCGTCCTCAACGGAGGACGGCTCCGATTAGTTTCCTATCGTGTTTAAGCATGTTTTAGTATAACTAGTACTAGTTTTTATTATTGTGTTTAATTTCGTCGTCGTTGTAATATAATCCTAATTTCTAGTATTTGTTCTTTGCTTTTAATTTTTTGCTGATTTTATTGTATGTTTTTATCTTTCTTTTTGAGATTGGTGTGTTGAAATGTGTTTGCGCCGCCGCGTGCGCGCTGTATTTTGTAGCCTTCGGTGGAGCGCTGTTTTTCTGCGCGTAAATTTATAGCGTCCGGTGGAGCACTGCATGCCTATGCGCTGAAACGGCACTGCAAATGATTTATAGAGCTTGTTATTTTAGCGCTTCTGTTGGAGATGGTGTTAGAGGCTTGTCTAAATTTGGTAGTCTACTAACATAATATGTATGATAGCAACAACCAATAACTATCTCTGATTTACCAGGGTTTCACCTCACTCATATCATGGAGACGACTTCAAATAGTAGCTTTTATATGCATAAAAAAATAAGAATTGGTTCTTTTGATTGTCCCTACACTTGTCGTGACACGTCTAAAACAACTTATTTTGGCACCTCCACCTGTGTGAGTTGATGGTACCAATGAAAAGTACAAAGATGATTATCTAAAAGGTCATTCAATTTTATGAACACAAACTGAATTTATGATGTTTGCGATAATTACAATGAATCCTTTTTTGAAAATAGTAATTATTTTTGAAATGATAACATTTAACCATGCCTCTAGCAACAACTCTTTTGAGGACAGTGTCTTTGTCTCATGCATGACCAGGATTACCAACATGTTTTTGTTGGCTCCTTGTCCTAGATAAGAAATTGCATAATCTCCAACCTCTCTTCCTTTCGACCTGAGTTGGTTGAATGTAACTCTCCAAAAAATCCACTTTGGCTCATAGGTGTAGATGCATCCATTATCTAAATCCATTTTGGTGCAAAAAAACATTTTTTTGTGACATATGTAAACAAAATACAAGCCACAAAAAAATTTCCTTTTTTGAAACATTGTGTGCAAACATAGAACGTTCAGATGTACATACAAAATTTTTGTTTGGAATTTTTTGACATTTGTAACGCGTTTTTTCTGCACTTTTCATAATAGATGTGTCTACACCTATAAGACAACACATCAGCTCCCTCTCTGTCATTTTGTTTTCTCTAACAAAACCGGAGTGTAAAAACAAATTCTAATCTACATATCCCATTAAATTTCAAAGCTGCAAAATAGTTGAGCAAAATGGAATTTTCCATCGATAAGAATACATCTCTTAGAAAACATCATATTTATCTTCAAACAACTATTGTATATCAAACTTATACAATATGGGACACATTGTACTAAGGTAAATCTGGACAAGGCTGGGAACCCTACATATATTCTCAACATATAAACTAATTCAGATTTATAAATCCACATACATCTTGAAGATCTTATACATATACATGTTTAGAAAAGACCCTAAAAACGAACAAAAATAATATCACTTTCATACTTGACGTAAAACTCGTAGCCTATGGTGTCCAAGACACATCCAAAGTTGTGGCAAATGCAAAAGAACTGGACCAGAAGGAAGGATGGCAGCTAAAGAAACATCTGAAACTTCTAAGCAAATAATAAGACCGTGTCTCTTCAAATAACAACAAGCTCTGTAGGACTGAACTTGTACAGCTGAGATAATCATTCCTGCTTCATGGTCAAAACACAAGTAACTCCATGCAGCTACACTTGAGAGGTAAAGGTCGACAATGAATATGAATTAGTCAGGACTAAATATGTGTAGAGCTGGAATTGTAGCTCAGTATAGAGGTTTTATTTTAGTTACTATATAATGTAAGTGTGATGGATTCACGTGCATACCTGATAGAAGGACACCTGAACAAACTGTTGAAATAATTAGCAGTTTTCGCATTAATTTAATCCAAGTGTAAATTATGACAGAACAATTTCCAAGACTAACTAGCATACGCATAGTAGACATGCACCATACAGGCAAGTGAAAACCTAACACATCTACGCATACTGCAATACTAGTAATCATTATAGGAAATAACATGAGGGCAAAGAACACGTACGAGTTCGTCGATGGTATGACCAACGGCGCAACAGAAGTGGATCCGCCATCGGCGGTAGCAGCAGCAGCCTGCTTGGAAGCGTCGTCAGACATGGCGATGGAGTCGAGGAAGCCGGACGAAGAAGAGCTTGAGCAGTTGCGCCTAGACGCTCCCCAAAAACCTTATCGCCTCTCTCCCGGTGCAGGATCAAAGAGACGGGGTTCCGGAGGCCTGCTCTCTCGGACGGCCGTGCACGCAGCCGGCAGGATGGAGTAGCAGAGGGCAGCATAGAGAGGTGGAACGGCGATGCGCAGGTAGGCAGATGCAATCTAATTGCTGGTGACGGCTAGGGTTCGCGTCTGCCTGGTTATATAGTGCGGGTCGGGTAGGACGTGGGCAACAACCCACGACCGAGTCAGTACCAGCTCACGATGTAGAAACGGCTGGTTGATTAACACGTCCGTAATGACGCATTAATGACTCATAATTAATACACAATTAATTTTCCCAAACAACAAAATAAAGCTTGGCTCAGCGAGATTCCCGCAACCCGCGGCGCGCGCGCGTCGTGACGAGGCGAGGCAGGCGGCGTCGGATGAGGAGTGCGCGAGGGCTTCTCTTCTTCTCACACCTTAGTGAGTGGTGCAACACTCTACTATATAAGGTGGTCCAACTCTCCTTATACTAACAATGTGGGACTAAACTTTGGCACCACTAGCACACACATGAGCTGCCATAGTAATGGGCCAAAGAGAATTTCAGAATTTGTATTTGTTATGGGCCAAAAACCCAACATCAAATATGCCTCAAATTCCAACAATCCCCCACAAAGTCTCATTGGCACATCACATCATTTTGTTCCAAATCACTGTTTTGATATACCAGCGTTTTTCAGTGGAGACTGTTAAGTTGAACTTCCACCTAGAGCATTAGACTACACTCATCAACAACTGTCAATGGACTAAGCCTTCAATTGCCAGTTTTGTGTAAACAAGTTTCACCTACTGTCATACTGATACTAGGCTGCCGAAGGCTACCCCTCGGGTGGAGCATATAAGTCACACTCCTGGCCTTTTTCATGAGCTTCCTAGAGATTACCCTATCTCATAGACTGTAACCAGCAGTCGGGCTCACATAGGTGCGTTCTTTCAAGACTGCTCTATAGGATAGCATCTTGGCTTATACAAGCCTATGAACACATTAAGACTAAGTCAACCTGCCATACAGATCGTGAGAGTAATGCATCTTCAGCGGAGTGGATTAATAAAAGTTACTCTCCTCCAGTTAGCCACTGGCTTGTTTCCCCAGGTCCTAATTCACGGGATCTCCGATCACATAGGTTGGGTTACTACCACGGTAACTCATGTGGGTCTCAAACCCATCTCCTTTGATGCAATATCTATCACATTTCTTGATAGACCTTTTATGAAAGGATCTGCTAGATTCTTAGCTGTTTGGATATAATCCAATGCTATTACTCCGGAGTTTCTCATTTTCCTAACAGATGCCAATCTTCTCTTTATATGTCTTGATGACTTCATATTATCCTTTGAACTACTCACTTTGATGATCACAGTTTGATTGTCGCAGTTCATAAGAATAGCCGGCATAGGTTTATCAACAACCGGCAAGTCAATCAAGAGTTCACAAAGCCAATCTGCTTCAACAGTAGCTGTATCTAGTGCTCTGAGTTCTGCTTCCATTGTTGACCTCGTTAAGATGGTCTGCTTGCAATACTTCCATGAAACAGTGCCACCACCATGAGTGAATACATATCCACTTGTGGCTTTCAACTCATTAGCATCAGAAATCCAATTTGAGTCACTATACCCTTCAAGTACCGCAGAGTCTCCGGTATAGTGAATACCATAACTCGATGTACCCTTTAGATAGCGCATTACTCTCTCAAGAGCATGTCAATGATCATCTCCCGGATTGGAAACAAACCGGCTAAGTTTGCTCACAGCAAATGCGATGTTAGGCCTTGTTGCGCTAGCTAAATACATTAACGAGCCAATTATCTGAGAGTATCTCAGCTGACCTCTAGTTGTTATTTTGTTCTTTCGAAGCATCTTACTAGGATCATATGGTGTCGGCGAAGGAGTACAATCTGAGTAGCCAAAGCGACTCAACACCTTCTCCACATAGTGAGATTGCATAAGTGTAATTCCGCCATTCTCATCTCTCAGCAGCTTAATGTTTAGAATAACATCAGCTTCTCCAAGGTCTTTCATGTCAAAACTTTGAGACAAGAAACTCTTGACCTGTTCGATGACAATCATATCTGTCCCAAAAATCAGTATGTCATCAACATACAAACAAAGTATAACTCATTCGCCCCCACCATGGTCATAGTATACACATTTGTCGGCTTCATTTACAACAAAGCCAGCAGATGTTAAAGTTTGATCAAACTTCTCATGCCATTGCTTAGGTGCTTGTTTCAGTCCATACAAAGACTTCAATAGCTTGCACACCTTGCCTTCTTGACCATCTACTACAAAACCATCTGGCTGATCCATATAAATTTCCTCATCCAACTCTCCATTAAGGAAAGTTGTCTTGACGTCCATTTGATGAATGATAATACCATGTGAGGCAGCCAATGAGAATAGAACTCGAATAGTGGTCAATCTAGCCACAGGCGAATAAGTATCAAAGAAGCCTTCGCCTTCTTTTTGGGTATAACCCTTGGCAACAAGCCGAGCCTTGTACTTTTCAATCGTACAATTAGGCCTAAGCTTCTTTTTGAACATCCACTTACATCCTACAAGTTTGCACCCATAAGAACGATCAGTGATCTTCCAAGTTTCATTTGCCATGATGGAATCTATCTCACTACGAACAACCTCTTTCCAGTAGTCTGCATCAGGGGATGCATAAGCCTCTGAAATAGAGGTGGGAGTATCATCCACGAGATAGACAATGAAATCATCACCAAAGGACTTTGCAATCCTCTGTCTCTTGTTCCTTACAGGAACTTCATTTTATACCTCCTCAGGAATTTCATCATGTGCTCGTTCATAATATTCCATGGGAATAGCAGGTTCAGGAGTTTCAACAGATTCCTGTCTAGATGTACTAGGCATATCTTTCATCGGAAAAATATCCTCAAAGAATATAGCATCCTTAGACTCCATAATTGTACCGACATTCATGTCAGGTACCTTAGATTTCACCACTAGAAATTTGTATCCAACGCTATAATGAGCATAGCCAAGAAAGACACGGTCTACGGTCTTTGGTCCAAATTTATGCTTTTTGGGAATTGGAAAATTCACCTTTGCCAAACATCCCCAAGTACGTAAGTACGAGAGTGTTAGTTTTCTCTTCTCCCATAATTCATAGGGAGCAGTTTCATTGTCTTTTGTGGGAACTTTATTCAGGACATGACATGATGTCAATATCGCCTCCCCCCACCATGCCTTGGATAAACCCGAAGTACCTAACATGGCGTTAACCAAGTCTGTTAGAGTACGATTTTTCCTTTCGGCAACCCCGTTAGATTGGGGAGAATGGGGAGGCGTCCTCTCATGAATAATGCCATGTTCCGCAAAAAACAAATCAAACTCATTAGAGAAATACTCTCCACCACGATATGACCGGACTCTCTTAATCTTTCTCTCAAGTTGATTTTCAACTTCTGCCTTATAGTTTTTAAAGTGGTGTAGAGCCTCATCTTTAGTTTTCAAAAGATATACATAGCAAAATCTAGTAGAATCATCAATCAATGTCATGAAGTATTTCTTTCCACCTTTAGTCAACACACCATTCATCTCACATAGATCTGAATGTATAAGCTCTAGTGGTGCCAAGTTTCTTGCTTCCTGCACAGGCTTGTGAGGCTTGCGCGGTTGCTTAGCTTGAACACACTCTTGACATTTAGAGCCTTTGGCTAAAGTGAAACTCGGAATTAAATTCATCTTAGCTAGCCGCGTCATACAACCAAAATTAATGTGATAAAGTCGTGAATGCCAAATATCGTATCATTGCCAGGGGCACAAATATGGTTCACAACCTTATTACAAAAATCTGATAGGGAAAGACGGAACAAACCGCCGCACTCATAACCTTTACCAATAAATTGTCCATACTTAGAGATAACTACTTTATTGGACTCAAATATCAACTTAAAACCTTCTTTGCAAAGAAGGGAACCACTAACGAGATTCTTATTTATTGAGGGCACATGCTGCACGTTCTTCAGCTGCACGATCTTTCCCGAAGTAAACTTCAGATCCACCATGCCAACACCACGAACAGAAGCATGCGATCCATTTCCCATCAAGACAGAGAGATCTCTTGTGACCTGATAAGAAGAAAACAAAGAGATATCAGCACACACATGAATATTAGCACCGGTGTCGATCCACCAATCTGTAGATTGACAAATTGATAAAACAGTAGGTAAATTACCATACCCAGATGCACCCTTATCATTGTTGCTCATAGTCACGTTGACAGACTTAGTGTTGTATCCATTTGGATTCTTCCTTCCTTTGCGCTGCTTGCAGTTTGGAGCCCAATGTCCAACCTCGCCGCACACAAAGCAGGGATCATGTAACTTGTCCTTCTTATTCTTTTTGAAGTTGGTAGTACGAACGGCCTTGGTATTCCCCTTGAACTTGTTGTGGAAGTTCTTCTGCACCACATTGGCGCTTGACTGGGGTGCCTCGGCTCCCTTTGGGTGTGCGTCTTTTGCCTTTGCCTTTTCCTCAAGGTCCAGAAACCCAATGAGATTCTCAACAGACATATCTTGCCTCTGGTGTTTGAGGTTACTGGCAACACTCCACCAGGATTGAGGAAGCTTTGCAATAATGCATCCCGCAATAAATTTCTCGTGCAACGCACACTTCAGGAGCTCAAGTTCTTTTGCAATGCACTGAATCTCATGAGCCTGTTCAACGATAGAACGGTTTTCAACCATCCTATAGTCATGAAACTGCTCCATGGCATACAGTTCGCTGCCAGTATCAGTAGCACCGAATTTTGCTTCGAGTGCATCCCACAGTTCTTTGACATTGCACATATGTAAATATGCATCCACCAACTTGTCCCCAATGACACTTATGACACAGCCCATAAAGAATATGGTGGTCTCCTTGAACGTCTTCTCCTGTTCAGGAGTGATCGTTCCTTCAGGATTACCAGCCGATACCCAAAAGGCGTCCATAGCCATCAGCCAGAGGGTACACTTGGTTTGCCAGCGCTTAAAATGCGCACCCGTAAACGGGTTCGGTATCAGACAAGCGGCAAAGCCTTGACGCGAAAACAGCCTAAAATAAGGTTTTTTTGGATTGTTGAAATAATTAGCAGTTTTCGCATTAATTTCATCCAAGTGTAAATCATGACAGAACAATTTCCAAGACTAACTAGCATACGCATAGTAGATATGCACCATACAGGCAAGTGAAAACCTAGCACATCTACGCATACTGCAATACTAGTGATCATCATAGGAAATAACTGGAGGGCAAAGAACACGTACGAGTTCGTCGATGGTATGACCAACGGCGTAACAAAAGTGGATCCGCCACCGGAGGTAGCAGCAGCAGCCTGCTTGGAAGCGTCGTCAGACATGACGATGGAGTCGAGGAAGCCGGACGAAGAAGAGCTTGAGCAGTCGCGCATAGACGCTCCCCAAAAACCTTATCGCCTCTCTCCCGGTGCAGGATCAGAGAGACGGGGTTCCGGAGGCCTACTCTCCCGGACGGTCGTGCACGCAGCCGGCGGGATGGAGTAGCAGAGGGCAACACAGAGAGGTGGAACGGCGATGCGCAGGTAGGCAGATGCAATCTAATTGCTGGTGACGGCTAGGGTTCGCGTCTGCCTGCTTATATAGTGTGGGTCGGGTAGGACGTGGGCAACAACCCACGACCGAGTCAGTACCAGCCCACGATGTAGAAACGGCCGGTTGATTAACGCGTCCGTAATGACGCATTAATGACTCATAATTAATACACAATTAATTTTCCCAAACAATAAAATAAAGCTTGGCTCGGCGAGATTCCCGCAACCCGTAACCCACGCGCGTCGTGACGAGGCGGGCGGCGGAGGAGGAGGAGTGCGCGAGGGCTTCTCTTCTTCTCACACCTTAGTGAGTGGTGCAATACTCTACTATATAAGGTGGTCCAATTCCCCTTCCACTAGCAATATGGGACTAAACTTTGGCACCACTAGCACACACATGAGCTGCCATAGTAATGGGCCAAAGAGAATTTCAGAATTTGTATTTGTTATGGTCCAAGATCCCAACATCAAATATGCCTCAAATTCCAACACAAACTACGCAGAAATGCATTAGACATGAACTCCAGGATGAATCCCATGCATGAACTCAAATAACTTGTTCCAGTGAACCCCGAGAAACCTAGAATACTGAGTTATGGTGATCAGCAACGCAGATGCGCCCGTGCGCAGGGTGGCGGCGGGTAGGCCCGGACAGACCTCTAAAAACATCAACACGAGGTAAATTTTGCACATGCTTCAAATCCAACAGGCATCTAAAAATAACTTATGTAAAGAGCATGTTGTCTCCCTTTCTTTCTACATCTATCGGTTAATAAAATTCTGAACCTTGGTTGACACTTAGCTACATCATATTCTAAACCTTTGTTGACTTCTAGTATAAATAACTTAGGTAAAGACTAAAGAGGACCCCTCCCTCCCTCTCTGCATATATCACTAAACCAAATTCCATTGTTGATAACAAGCATTTTACTATGTTCATATCTCAGGTCTTCAAAACACAGGCATATCACGTTTGGATTGGTCAGTGCAATATTATAGTACACCAGAAACTGCTCATTTTTAGTTGTAATTAGAGAAACTTTTGAGCAAATCTCATTAGCTCTTTTCCACAATGTTCTTGCCCAAACAATTCAACAACCTATGAACCGAAATATTTGCAAAACAACCTAAGCACATCAAAGAGTCCAATCATCCAAGTTGGCACGGTAAATCATCAAAATAGTACCTAAAACTTGGCATGGCATGATGCACGTGTTGAAGTGTATAAGTGGATTGCACTAGCCCTTTCCATCAGTTTGGACTTTTGGTTGTGGTGGCTAGTGCATGAAGCTTGACATGGTATCAGAGTCTAAGGTCTCGAGTTCGAGTCCTGGCTTTCGTAATTTATTTTAAAATTGTTGTTGACCCCTCTATATCCACGTATAGGCCTCTTGAGTCATACGTGAGTTTCGCGCGCCGTCGCTTTCTTCCGGTTACACGTGCTGACTTCTCCCCGTCACACGTGAGAGGGGGTGTTGAAGTGTATAAGTGGATTGCACTAGCCCTTTCCATCAGTTCGGACTTTTGGTTGCGTTGGCTAGTGCATGAAGCTTGACAGCACGTACAGACGAAACTCGACGATCCTTAGTGAAACCACGACTCTCTCTCTCAAACCTTGACACCCTGAGAGTTCCTTTATCTTGTCTGCCTCTATCAGCTGAAAGATCTTCTCGTTCTCCCTGGTTTAACCATACATGTCTGATACGTTTTATCTTTCTATAGTTTAAAAAAGCAAGGTTAACCATCATCCAAAGAAAGAGACACACGAGAAACAGAGGAAACGAGAGCTGATTCAAATCAGATAGGTATGACTCATAGATATTCTTTATTTTAAACTGTAAACATGTGACAGGAAAACACCACCAAATATATCTTTTCCCCAAAGGCAAACAACTTGGCCCGTCTTCATGCTCAAGGAAAGGCATATGTAATTTAAGGATTTCAAAAGGTGAATAATTTCAAAGGTAACACTGAGGCTGCCAAGGAATTTCGCATTTTCAGAACAACAACTGTCGTCACAAAAGTCATATGAACAATCATAAGAACCTGATCATCTCAGGGGTGACAGCAAGGATATCCCGGGGTGCTCATGATCTTTCCAACAAAGAAGCAGCATTTGTATATTATATCTTACCAAGTTAACATTCAGAAAGCAATGGTGGTCATAGTTGTATCTTATAATTGTATCTTTTGATATGTTATCTATAGGTAAGCTAAGTTGAAGACAATGTTGAACTCGTGAGAGCCGAAGAGTGAATACCACATGGCCTTTTGTTTCCATCTCAAAGGGATGCAGCGAAGCTAACCTTGATCGATCAACAGAGGTATTGGACTGTAAATTGCTGAGTTTCTCCATACATCTACATTTATAAAGTATATCTACTCCCTTCGACCCATGTAGTTGACTCAAATTTTTCTAGATTCGTATGTATTTAATTACGTATTTAGTCTAGATGCATCCGTATGTAGAATTAGTTGGGTCAACTAATATGGGTCGAAGGAGTAGTAAATTGTTTACTTCATTGTCTCTAAAAGAAAAATAAACAATTTACTGATACTAATACTTTACAAGAAAACATATCTGATATAATAGAGGAAAATATGTCACTTCTCTTACCTATGATAAGACAGACTATTTTTACAGCCTAGGTGGGACTGGAGTCCAATAGTCCAAGATATGTTGGCCGCTGATGTGGCAGATGCACGTGATCTGCATGATGCAAACATATCACAAGGAGGAAGATGCACGTTTCTCAATCTTCAACCTTAAAACTGGAAACAATAGACCTGATGTTAAACTGAAGGTGGGCATTTAGCAAAACAATACAAGAAAAATACTATGAAGATGCAGAGTGCACTGGCTGCTCTAAAATGCATCTATGAGTCAATGAAAGTGCGATCTATTACGATTTAGATAGTCCGTAGCAAATTTATTGGAAAGTACAAGCGAAATCGGGTCGTGGACCACAACCAACCGTGTGCCACCGTCCTAGCCTCGGCGCAACACATCAGCTAACAACAATGTCTCTCCTCCTCTTCTTGCCCTCCTCTTGTAACTCCTTTTCTTTTGCGCTCCTTCTCCTTGTCGTACTGCGACATATACGTGCTCGCCAAGCTAGTGGACATTCCTCATGTTCATACTCATCCCAATTAAAAATTCTAAAGAGCAATGTCTGACCATATGAACCTGAAAAGGATGTCAAACCATCATAATAATCGAAAAATATTACAGAAATGACTCACACAGCTTCCACTTACATAGTTACATACCTTAGTCATCTATCATGCCATAGGAATATTGCCACGGTTGGTTGTGATCCAATAGCATGGTAGAGTGAGGGCTAGAATACAGAAAAAACAATCATACTTTAATCATGATAGTTTAGAAGATCTGTTAATGGTGGAAAGAATTTTGTACCGTATTAGCACCTGTAGATACAAAATCAGGTAAGAGCGTTACCTGCAAGCTTCAAAATTATAACTATGATTCAATCATAGGGATTCCCAACTTTAGTAAGAGGAGGAATAAATCAAACTTGCAGTTTAATAAAACTAAAAAGGAAGACGCAAGCGATAGTCCTCACCTCTTATAGGTGGGAAGAATCTCGTTAGCGATATTGTCGTCGCGCACACATCAGCTAACAACAATGCCTCTCCTTCTCTTCTCGCCTTCCTCTTGTAACTCCTTTTCTTTTGTGCTCCTTGTCCTTGCCCTACTGTGACATATGCGTGCTCGCCAAGCTAGTGGACATTCATCGTGTTCATACTTATCCCCATTAAAAATTCTACAGAAGAATGTCTGACCATATGAACCCGAAAAGGATGTCAAACTATCATAATAATCGCGAAATATTACAGAAATGACTCACACAGCTTTCACTTACATAGTTACATACCTTAGGCATCTATCATGCCATGGACATATTGCCTCGGTTGGTTGTGGTCCAACAACATGTAGAATGAGGGCTAGAATATAGAAAAAACAATCATACTTTAATCATGATAGTTTAGAAGATCTGTTAATGGTGCAAAGCAGTTCCTACCATATGAGCACCTATAGATACAAAATCAGGTAAGAGTTACCTGCAAGCTTCAAATTAATCATACGGATTCCCACCTTTAGTAAGAGGAGGAATAAATCAAACTTGCAGTTTAATAAAACTGAAAAGGGAGACGCAAGCGATAGTCCTCACCTCTTATTGGAGGGAAGAATCTCATTGGCGATATTGTCATCACGCTCAAAAGTTCAGGTTGTCGAACTCAGGGAAGTGTTGGTGTCCCTGATGGCGCGGAGGAAGGGCAATAGAGTCTGCATCGTCCCAGGACCAGTCCAAAGATTTCGGAGGCCTAGGGCCACACAAAAAATGAAAGGCCCTTGATATATAATTTAGATTATAGTTTACACAATACAGTACTTATCTGTGCAGGCATATGTTGAATTTTACCAAAAACCAAAAGGTCACCCTGAAAGACATATTCATATAAAAAATTATATATTCCAAATGCAGCACATGAAAACACAAATTAAATTTAGCTGTCAAAAAAAGAGTATGGATGTGATACGTCCAAAACGTATCTACTTTTCCGAACACTTTTGCTATTGTTTTTCCTCTAAACTTGTGTGATTTGGAAACAACTAACACGAACTGACGCTGTTTTCAGCAGAATTACCTTGGTGTCTAGTTTTTATGTAGAAAATCAACTATCAGGAAAAATCCTGGAAAATACGCCAAAAATTATATTTCACCAGAAGATCAACGGAGCCAGAAGACGAAATGGAGTGGAGGCCTAGGGGGCCCACACCCCTGCCAGGCGCGGGTGGAGCCTGCCCGCTCCTAGGGGGTGCGGCCACCCCAGGCACCCCCTCGGACTTCCTCTACGCCTATAAGTTACCCCTTGACCTAAAAACCAGGGGGGTTCGACGTTTCTCCAGAAAGAGTTCCGCTCCGCCGCCACCATCAGAAACCAAGATTCAGATCCAGAAACTCCGTTCTGGCACCCTACCGGGACGGGGAATTTGGAGAGGATCATCGCCATCGTCATCACCAACGCCTCTCCATCAACCATCAATGTTTCCCTCATCCATGAGTGAGTAATCCCCTGCTGTAGGCTATGGGGATGTTAGGGATTGGATGAGTTCTATCTTGTAATCAAATAAGATTATTAGGGCATAGTGCCTAGTATCTCTATTAGTGCTATTTGACTTTGTTACAACTTGTTGTGCTTAATGCTTGTCACTAGGGTCCGAGTGCCATGATCTCAGGTCTGAACTTATTATTGAATCATTATGATAGTATTGTTTGTGATCTTATCTGCAAGTTGTGTACACATATCATTGTCCGGATCCAAAGGCCCCGAAGTGACAGAAATTGGGACAACCGGAGGGGATGACTGTGGTGTGAGGATCACATGTGTTCATGGAGTGTTAATGCTTTGCTCCGGTGCTCTATTAAAAGGAGCACCTTAATTGCTGGTAGTTCCCTCGATGCCTCGCTGCCACTGGCTGGCAGGACAGAAGATGTTGTGCAAGTTCTCATTGCTAGCACGTATGACTATATATGGAGCACATGCCTAGGATTGTTTGTTACTTGGATGCTTATTCTTATTTATCTGCAATGCCCTAGATCTTGAAGTTACATGTTTAAACTCGTCCATGCAACGCCCATTCATCCATCCCTATGCCTACCGCGCTTATATCCTACTGTTTGCTGCTACTATTTGTTGGGGATATGCTATATGGGTATCCTTATAGCATGTCTCTTATCCTGCTAACCCGGGTGGCCCATAGTCGTTAGCATGGCCTATGGCCTGCTAGGCGGCCCAGTTAGATGGATCCAGAAGGGAGGCCCATGCCGGATAAAGTAAGGCTACGGTGGAGTCACCAGCGTACCCGGAGCCTTGGAGTGCAAGATACACAAGACTAGTAATAGATAGTGTAGGACTCTGCAACCTGTCCGGCTAGGAATTTTCCCTGTAACCCTAGGACCTAGCGACTATATAAGTCGGGCCTATGGGAGCCTTTAGGGCACAATCTCATACGATCATAGAAAACTTCATACAACCTCGCACAGCGAACCTATCTCTGTAACTCAGCGTATCGCCCTTATGGTGATTTATAGCAGGAGTAGGATTCCGCCACTGTTGTGGGATCTGAACCGGGGTAAGCTATGTTACCTCATACCCGTCAACCGTCCGCCTTACCCCATGTCTCTAAACACGCACTGTGAGGACCCCTCCATGGCGTACTCGTCGGCAATACCACGACAGTTGGTGCCCACCGTGGGGCAAGAGGCGCTTCAGGCTCTTCAGCGGGCGAGGACCAAGATCTTCGCCGGAATCGGCGAAACCGTAGCCATTGGTCGCGTTCTCTTCTCCGGCAACGTTCCGATCGTCCCTCCTGACGAGTTCTGGATCCCGGCAAAAATGAACCCTACGCGGTGTTCGATCGTTCCTATCGGAGACATCCACCTCTTCATCGGCGAAACCGACTTGGCACTAGTTCCCTGGGAGTCGGAGGAGCACCAAGACCCGCACGGACCGCCTACGGGCAGGATATGTTTGCGGAAGGATCGATGCCGGATCTCTCTTCGGAGTTTGTCGACAAAGATCGGAAAGCACCAAGGCCCGCGCGGACCGCCTACGAGCAGGATATGTTTGCGGGAGGATCGATGTCAGATCTCTCCTCGGAGTTGGCCTCCGATTCAGCCACCGCCACCACCGCCTCCGGCCGCCATCATCGCAGCAGCACCACCACCTCCAGTCATCGTTGAGGCCATTGCACATCCACCGCCCATCATTGAGGAAGTCCTGGCACCCTTCGACTCTGTCATTGACGCGCTTTATGCTGATTTCAGTGCAGATTCAGAGGGGATAGACTTCAGTCCAGAAGAGCTAGACTCCGCTATGCAGGAGATGGAGGAGGAGTACTCGCGCGACGAGCAAGCCAACAACACTGTCACATCCCGAGGGGTGTTCGTCACCATTGGGAAGGCGATGGATGAAGATCAACCCGGACAAGCTCCGCCTACATCGCTAGACAAGGGGAAGGGGCCACTTATTGTTGCTGACGTTGATCGCGCAAAGGTTATGCCTCCTCCGCCTAACCCAGTGCAGCAGCCGCAGGAACTCGGCACCGGCCCGAGCAACAATAACACCGCAAACTTGCCGCCTCCAGCATCTACGTCGGCAGCAGCCCATGTTACTCCAGCTGATAGAGTGATGTACGGCAATCTCCTTGTCGAGCCACTAACCGTCGCTCATATCCAGAACGTGACCCATCTTGACGAGAAGCGCCAGCAGCTGCTGGAGAAAGCACAGGCCATCACGGAGCAAGGCGCTAAACTAGATCGAGATCTGGTCAACACGCAGAAGTCCATAGAGAAAGCTAGAGTAATGGAGGCCGAGTACAAGACTTTACTGCAGCAGCAGAAGGATAAGAAAGCTCCGGCTCGCGTCATCAACGATCCTGGTGTACGGAGCAACCTAGGATGGGATCCCTCGAAGCCGGCACAGGCCAAGCCATACATTGACAGTGAAGGCAAGCAGGTGATGCCCACCCCACTCCTTAACCTCGCCATCGCCAAGACCCTTCTGGAGCAGGATAGATCGCCTGAGGCAGTGGAACAGGTCTATGACCTAGTGGCCAAGGCGGTGAAGCAGCAGGAAAAGGCCACCTCTCAGAGGCTTGAGTCTGACCCAGCGCTCTGCCGATCTAGCCAGTACAAGCCGCCAAGGGACAGATCTCCTCTTGATGTTGGGTCCCAGACGGGTTCATCAGAGCAAAGACGGAGGGATGCGCGCAACAGGAAGGATGCCATCCCCATATCCTCCGACCACGGAGAAAGGGCCCGACCTCGTCGCCCGTCGCCACCACCCACTACAAGGAATGTGTTATTCTATGACCTTCTAATAGTGACTATGGACAAAATCGTCATAGAATTATGACGATTTTGCACTAAATGGTCGTAAGCTATTTAGGAGGTTCAAAACCTTAGAAAATTATGACGATCTTGCTTAAAAACGTCATGGTTTTATTAGCTCAAATCGTCATAACCCAGTAAATACATCTCGGGAGGTATTGGTAGCTCACTATAACGATTTTAAATTGTCATATCGTCTAAATTAGAAAACAAGAGGTTGGCCACGTCAACAATTATGCCTACATGTCATGTCTACAGCCAACCAGAGAACAGAAAATGAAAGCGAGCGGATCACCACGCGAACGAATCTCGACCGTCAAATCCCCTCCGATACGACGACCTGACCTCTTCCAACCCCCCGAAGAAACACATGCGCATGCGCCCAATGATACCAAACCCTAGCCCGCCACATTCCTGCTGTCTCCATAGTCCCTCCCTTTGTTCCTCCAGCGCCCGCGCCGCCACCCCAGCCACAGATCTCGATCCCCTACCCGAAGCCTCCATTCGAGCGCCTCCATTCTTGCCGGATGATGCGCCAACCGCGACTTCAAGCCTCCAAGCTCGTCGCCTCCAAGCTCGAGGGCCTGCTCCTGGCTGTCCGCCTCCAAGTTCGAGGATCTCGTGGTGCTTTGCGGTGGCAGCGAAGAGGCAGAAGATGCCATGGAGGCGGCGATGTGCGGGCTGCTGGTGGGCCTCGACGAGGACGACCGTCGGGAGGAGCTGCGCAGGACGCACAAGCGCGTCGCCAAGGCCTTCCGCGATGGCACCCGAGGTACTTATCCGCCAACCTACCTCATCCTCCAGTCTCCCCGGAGCCCTAGAGGCTCTTCTCCTCTGGCGCCCTTCCTAGGAGGTTCCTTCATCCACCGCACCAGGTACGGAACGAGGTCCCCCTCTTTCCCCTCCCATTTTCTTCCTGTCTTCGGGGGTCCTCATAGTCAATCGAGATAGCGCCGGTCAATCGAGATAGCGCCGGAGCTGCCCGTAGCGTGTTTGTGTTTATGCCTAGTAGTGTTTGTGTTTAGAACAAGAATAACGGTGAAACTGATGGACTTTCTATCAGTTTGTAATTGCTATTGGTAGGCTACTGACCATGCCTATTTGAACTGTAGATCTGATAAGCTTACTACTATGCTCATATTGTTTATACTTTGTGTGTATTAGTAGGCAGTGGGTTGCAGAGGAGCTACATCCGTGAGCTCAGGATGGATACATGATAGCTGCCCAATACCGGACTAGCCAAGATGGAGTTTCGAGGGCTGGCGTAGGTGAACCCCTTAAGCGATTTAATTTTCGTGCTGCTCGTTTGTTTTGTTCATGATGATGATCTTTTCCATTGTACCTGAAACCAACAGTTCCCAGCTTAATAAAGAAACTATATTATCCTGCTGCATACCACTCTTACATGCCACCTGAATGCATGATTATGAATTTCAGTCTGTGAAAACATGTCTAACAATAAAACATAGGTATGTAAAAAATGGTCTGTTGCAAAACAGATTAATAGTTGCTAGCTCCACACATTGTCCACAACATGGTCCACCCCTTGTTTTGCTTTATAGTCAGTACTATGGCCAGCTTCTTAGCTCTAATGGTAGTTGCATCACCTATCTTATTACTGTGATTCATGTATTGATTATTCTTCTTCTTTACTATTCTATTGTGATCACTGTGATTTATTTTTTGAGCGAGTATGCCCCTAACTAGGATGTGTTTAATGTGATATTGTTGCTACTATTAAGATGGTTATATTGATGCTGATGTTGTAGGGAGAGATTCAGGAAGGACCTGAAGAACCATGTTGCTCCCTTTAGTTTAAGTCTGGTAGAATTTATGAGTTGTAGAAGCTTTTGTTGTTTGGTTATTTGTATGTTGTTCTGAATGAACTTGAATATGTTTTTTTTATATCTGATGTTAATAATCTCTCTGTTGTTTATGTGAAATGACATGTCATAATAATCTCTCCACAAGCGGAGCACCACCTCTAGCCAAGGAGCACGACGACGAGTTCATCTTTTCAACGAGTCCAAGTGTAAGCAAGAAGCAACTGATTTGCCATCGCCGCCGTTGAAGGGTCATTCCTTTTTGGCTTTGATGAAGGTGAGAACTAACGACTTGCACTCTATTGAATCGGGAGTTTTCTTCTATGATTTGGTTCATTAGTTGTAATCCACTCTCTTGTAGTATTTTCGTTTAACATATTACAGCTTCTTGCTGAAGAATTTGGTTCATTAGTTGTAATCCACTCTCTTGTATAAGAAAGTTAGTGCTTGTGTTAACTTAACTTTGCTTGTAATCCAATCTCTGTTCCAAACTCCCTTGTTCTAAACTGAATTAATTAACCAAACTTGCTGCAGAAAAACAAAGTTTCTTTATTTTCTTGATGTATATTCGTGTAGTACTACTAGTGGACTAATTATGGAAATATGGGCTAACATGATTCTATAAGTACACATGACTAAAACGTATCAAAAGATGGCTGCATGGTTCAGTACTCGCGTGTCTAGATAAAATTTAGAGAAAATAGCTGCAAGATAGCCACTGAATTGGTGTAAGATAATGCTTACGATAAAAACTTTAGTGCAATACTGCAACTTAGTTTGAACATGTAGTTTAAATTCTGAATATTTTGGGGTCTTAGACAGATTATTATAGGTGAATCTCTGAACAATTTAGAATCTCCCATTTAGAATAGGGTGAAATACACTCAGGGTTTTCCTTGCATAGAGGCAGTAGATGTTGTTTTGATTAATTGTATGGGCTTTCTTATTGTTTTCTGCTTGCTTGCTTGTTTACATATTCTTGTGAATTTAATTTGATGTTCATTTAATCCTCCTTATTGTTTTCTTAGATTTGTAAAGTTGATAACAAATTCAGTCTGTAGATAGATCATGTTTCACCATGGCATGCATTCCATGCATCATTTTATTTGTTAGATTGGGCAATGAAATTGTGCCCCATTTCATTCTATTCTGTTTAGGGTTTATGCTTTCATATCTTTCATTTTAATTATGAACATGTGCGTATCTTTGTTGACAAAATTGTTTTTTGTTAATTTCCAGTGTAAAGAAGATAGGGAAAATTGCATGTTTGACATGATCATTCGAAGACCAAGAAGATAAAGGTTCCTGCTACAAGGTATATTTCTAGTTGTATATAACCATTTATCTGATCTAGTGTGCATTCAAATTCAGGTGGACTATCCATTAGATATCTGGCTGCCGTTAGCTGACTTAGCATTATAGGTGATTAGAATAGATATAAAGAATTTTCAGATATAAACATATTACTCCCTCTATTCCAAAATATAAGATGTTTTAGTTTTTGTAAATTGAATGTATCTAGACGCCTTATGATGTCTAGGTTCGGAGTGAATCTACACATAAAAGCGTCTAGATACATTCGTTTCACAAATGCTAAAATATCTTATATTTTGAAACACAGCGAGTAGTTTTCATGCATACTACAGAAGCAAGTTGCATGTTCTGTGCATTGCTCCATGATTCTTTTTTATTTAAATCTCTTGAATTAATGATGTCTATTTGCAAGTTATTTGACTTCGATGTAGAAAGCAACCATGGTCTTATTGTAAATGGTTTCTTACGTATGCTCCATTTACTTAATCTCTCCTGTGATGTTTTTATGCAGGAAAAAGTTTAGGGTGGCTTTCGAAGAAAATAGAATGTCTTACATACCAGCGTTGAGCAGCATATCTGCTAATCAGGTAATCCTCAACAAAATATCCTATGTCATATCGCATCATATAGCTGCCATCTCAAATTTGCTTGTTATTACTCTTGTTGGCCCGATGTTGGCTATATCACTATTTGTTATTGTAATTTGCGGAAAATTATCATTTTTGGAACATATTCTTATGTGTAATAATGAATCTGAACTAGTATCATATATTTGCTTCTTTTCAAGCCAAACAACTAAGTTTGATCGTTCAAATTTCTGCCTAGATGGCGAGAGATAGGAGTTGGATGGATAGGGCCGGGATAGAGGTTATGTAGAATGGCAAACTGGCATGAAGGAGTTCCTAGATTTTTCTTTTGAAGGCACTGATGATGACACTACTTTCCATGTCCGTGTAGGAAATACGTTAATATCTGTCAAGTACTCCAGTTTTTTTATAGGATAGCTAGCAGCAGGAGTAGCGAGGATAAATAGCAGGAGTAGTCTTTCTTGAAGCATTGATATATATATTATTAATTTAATAATATTTTACAAAGAGTAGAATGCACCCAGGCACGGTTCACACTGATGTTATATCTGAGTTTAGACAAACTCTATTAGTAGAGTTTAGACATCTAAAATATAAAGATCTGCCCTGAAACTTGTCAGGACATAGAGGCTTGTCTCCCTTGCTGTTGTTTAGACTAGCTAGTGCTTCCTTTCGCAGCCTCTACCAAGTAGCAAGAGAAGTGAGAAACATAAAGTTTGCTTCAGATCCTTGTCTTTCGTCCGACATTTTTTTATAATGTAGCATCAGGTCTGCATGCTCTTAAGCTTGCTTGTTCAGAGCCCAAACTATTTTTTTATAATGGTATTCATTTATATGCCTAACCTTTTGCTTACTATTCTGTTTGTGTTGCAGGAGAAGGCTCGCTAGTCTTCACAACACCAAGGCCACAAGCTGAAGTTCCTGAAGAAGTTCGAGAGTATCATCAGAGTAGCTAGCGTTTATACTTTATGAGAGTTTTGTTTGTAGATTTGGGGTGTCCAAGATTTTTTGATTGAACTAGTAGTGATGTGAACTAGTGGAATTTCACGTGTTCAATCTGTTCGACTGTCATATTGTTGTAATGAATTGATTTTGACATTTATTTAAATATTGTCATGCTTTTATCTCACGTTAGATTGTTATATTGGATATTAATTAATTAACTATATGAAGAATCTGACAACTAGAGCCTAATTTCTATAGGAAACTGACAATTGAGACCCATTTGATAAAAAGGCCGAAATTAGAAAATGATTGGATTGTAAGAAGGCCAAGGCCTATAAAATAAATAAGGCTGAAATATTAAAAACTGCCAAAATTACTGGGCTGAGCCCATATAAGCGACCAAACTGGACTGGGCTGAATTCGATTTAAGACAGTTTAATTTCGTCATAATTTTGCCACGTAGGATCGGCCACGTAGGATCTGACTTGGCCAGGCTAGATGGCCCGTGACGATATTGGATCGTCATAGATGTTATGACGATCCAATATCGTCATAGACGGTTATGACGATTTTACCAAAAACGTCGTTATAGTTCATTTGCGACGCTCAGCTTTCGACGATCTCAAAATCGTCATAAAATCGTCATAAACAGACTACTATGACGATTTTGTGACGAAAATGGAGGGTCATATATAGCCAGATTCCTTGTAGTGACCCCGATCTCCCCGACATCGCGAAGATCACAAGGCTCACCATCATACGGATATGCCCCCACCAAAGTAGTGCGACATCATCATTCGCGACAACACGGAGTAGACCCGTCATGACGGAGAGCGGAACCAAGGACACAAGAGAAGGTCACGCCATGACCCTCCACGTCCGACAAGCAACCGTGACAGGCGTGAGGCGTCGCAGGAGGGTAACAACAAGAAAGCTAACCCACCGCCACCTCCGCCTCCGTCACCACCAAGCAGTCACCATGGCGGAAGAGGCCCGCGTCGTTCACGCAGCCCATCCCTTGTTGACAAAAAGAAGAACCCGGAGCCGTACAATGCACGTTCGCGGATCGACAAGATCCACGAGGCCCGGGAAGGACCATACTTGGGACCACGTTGTTTTGGACCTGCAATAAGGTCCGCAACTTACCCCAAAGGTTTCCGGATTGACAAGACCATCAAGCCATATGACGGCACCGCCAAGCCAGCCACATGGTTGCAGGACTATGGAAACGCGGTGGAGATTGCCGGAGGCAACCCCAACGTCGCCGTCAAGTACCTCCCGTTAATGTTGGCAGGCATGGCCCGTCAATGGATCGACGACTTGCCAGATAAATCTATCTACAACTGGCTGGACATGAAAGAAGCATTCACCAAGAACTTGGAGGGTACATACAAGCGTCCCTGCACTATGGGCGATCTACAGTGGTGCGTGCAAGAAAAAGACAAGGCATCTCGCGCCTACCTCTCCCGATGGCTGGATATGAAGAATTCCTACGCAGGAGTGCACGCTCAGACCGCCATGGCCGCCTTCATCGATGGGTTGGAAAGGGGCACGCTGCTCCGAAATAAGCTGAAGCGCTTGCAGGACAATCACCAGCTTGACTTGAATCAGATGATTTAGTTGGCTAGCGAGTTCGCAGCTGCCGACGACGATGCTCGTGGCTCTTTGCCGGCAACGGCCGTTCCAACTCAAGCTCGGAGGAACAACAGTACAAAGCGGAAAACCGCTCCAGAAGAAAAGCAATCTACCGACATGGTCGCTATGACTTTTGCAGGACGAGGAGAAGGCGGACAACGTGGCTAAGGAAGGGGAGCTGGTCGTGGGCAGCAACGAGGAAGTGAAACCACCTCGGCTCCGCTCTGCGTTCCCTAAGCCTACAAAGAGTACCACGATATGCCGTGCCTCGTACACCTCAATGCCAACGGCAAGGCTACCCATACTAATCGACACTGCAAGTTCGTCAGCGACCTCAAAGAAGACCCGAAGTCCGGCTACAAGCGAAGTCGGAAGAACAGACCGCGGGGCAAGGGCAAAGGGAAGAAGAAGGAGGAGGAGTCCAAGGATTCAAGTGACATGGACGAAGACGTTGACCCCAAGCACGCCGCCAAGAGCGACGAAAAGGGCAAGAACCCCTTCTCAAAGAAGGCTCCAGTCTACCACACTTTCCTTGGCACCCCCACCGTCCGACAACAGAAGACCTCTCTAAGGATCCTCATGGCCACTCTCCCCCAGTCCCCCTGTACCTGCGCTGGTCGGAGGTTCCAATAACTTGGGATAGGACGGACCACCCAGACCTTGTGCCCACGGAGAACCAGTACGCCATGGTCATCAACCCCTTGATTGATGGCGTGGAGTTCACCAAGTGTATGGTGGATAGTGGAAGCAGCATCAACATCATGTACCTGGATACACTGCATAAGATGAACTTGACGGAGGCAAACCTAAGGCGGACCAACACCATCTTCCACGGCGTAGTCCCTGGTCGGGAGGCTCGGTCCCTTGGGTGTATCACACTTCAGGTTGCCTTTGGCGATGTTAACAATTACCGCCAAGAGCACATGACCTTCGAGGTGGTCCCCTTCAAGAGTTTGTACCACGTCATATTCGGCCGCGACATATTCCACACGTTCATGGCCAAGCCATGCTTCGTCTACAACAAACTCAAGATACCCGGACCAAACGGTGTCATCACCGTATCCGAAAGCTTTACCAAGGCAAGGGACTGCGAGATCAATGAAGCAGCTGTTGCAGAAGCTGTCCTCTACAGCAAAGAATTCAAAGAGATCCAGAGCAAGGTCAATGACTCAGACATGCCCGCGTCGAAGAAGCAGATCCCCGACTCCCCTCCTGCATTCAAGGCCACCATCGAGACCAAGCTGGTGGAACTTGTGGTAGGCGATGCCTCCAAGACCGTCGCCATTGGGACGAACCTGGATCCCAAATAGGAAAGCGCGCTTGTCGAGTTCCTCCGTGAGAATAGGGACATCTTTGCCTGGCAACCTGCCGACATGAAAGGTGTACCTAGGGAACTTGCCAAGCACAGCTTAAACATTGATCCAAAATGCAAACAAGTGAAACAACCTCTACGACGCTTTGGAGATGAGAAGAGACGCGCCATTGGCAAAGAGATAGCTAGGTTACTTAAGGCTAGATTTATCCGAGAAGTCCTTCACACCCAATGGGTGGCCAATCCTGTACTTGTCCCCAAAAAGGGAACCAATGAATTAAGAATGTGCGTTGATTACACCGGCTTGAACAAAGCATGTCCCAAAGATCCGTTTTCTTTGCCTCGCATTGATCAAGTCATTGACTCGACGGCTGGCTTGGAGCTTTTGTGTTTTCTTGATGCATACTCAGGATACCACCAGATCAAGATGAGGAAGTCGGACCAATTGTCCACTTAGTTCACTACCCCTTACGGCACGTTTTGCTATGTCACGATGCCCTTTGGGCTAAAAAACGCAGGTGCTACGTACCAGCGGACAATGCAACGTTGCCTACACGACCAAATTGGTCGGAACGTTCACGCCTATGTGGACGATATCGCGGTGATGTCTAAAAAGTCAAACGACTTAATCTCCGACTTAAAAGAAACCTTTGATAATCTCCAGAAATACAACATGATGCTCAACCCTAAGAAGTGCGTCTTCGGGGTTCCAGCCGGCAAATTGTTGGGCTTCATCATTTCCCAACGTGGAATCGAGGTCAACCCGGAGAAAATCAAGGCCATCTTAAACATAAACCGTCCGACATGCCTAAAGGACATTCAACAACTAATAGGTTGTGTTGCAGCAGTTAGTCGGTTCATCAGCCGACTTGGAGAGAAGGCCCTGCCGCTGTACAAGTTGCTGAAGAAGGCGGACAAATTCACATGGATAGACGAAGCATATGCAGCATTGAAGTAGCTCAAGGAGATTCTCTCCTAGCACCCATCCTTGCAGCACCCGAGCCTAGAGATCCCCTGTTAATTTACATGGCGGCAACCAACCGGGTTATCAGCATCATCGTCGTGGTAGAGCGGAAGGAACCAGGATATGAGCACGGAGTTCAACGACCAGTTTACTATGTGAGCGAGGTCTTGACGGAGTCCAAGCAGCGTTACCCGCACTATCAAAAGATAGCTTATGGAGTATTCCTTGCTTCTCGGAAGCTGAGGCATTACTTCCAGGAGCATCCAATTACAGTGGTGAGCAAGAATCCATTGTCCGACATTATCAATAACAGCGATGCTGCAGGAAGGGTCGCGAAGTGGGGCATTGAACTTGCCGCCTTCGAGATCACCTACAAGAGACGCGACGCTATCAAGTCACAAGCCTTGGCGGATTTTGTTGCAGATTGGACGAAGGCGCCAGATGTTACTCTGTTTCCGGAACCAGAGTATTGGGTGATGCACTTTGACGGATCAAAGCTGCTCAACGGCTCAGGGGCTGGTGTATTGCTACAGTCACCAACAGGAGACAAGCTACACTACGTTCTGCATATCCACTTCGAGGCTACAAACAACATGGCGGAGTATGAAGCACTCATTCACGGACTACGTGTAGCCAAGGATATTGGCATCAAGCGCATAGTTTGCTGTGGAGATTCCGACTTGGTTGCCTAGCAGGTGGCTGGCACCTGGAATGCGCGGAACCCCATGATGGCGGCATATCGAGACGAAGTGGACGAGATAGCCAAGAGCTTCTTGGGCTACGAAGTCAAGTATGTACCTAGGGAACAAAATGAGGCGGCTGATCTTCTGTCTAAGCTTGGATCAGGGCGCAAGCGAATTCCGCTAGGAGTTTTCCAGAGAGCACTTGCGCACACCATCCATGAAGGGCGCCGACATCGACAACCCGGATAGAGCTGACTCTTTCGTCAACATGGTGACTAAGGTCCCTCCGGCTTGGACAAAACCGTTCATGGAATATCTCGAACACGGAACTTTGCCCGACGACGAAGTCGAAAGACGACAAATAGTACGACGAGCAAAGGGTTATACCATAATCAATGGACAACTCTATAAAAGGAGCACTACTGGTGTATACCTAAAGTGTGTTTCCCAGCTAGAAGGTATGGAAATCCTGCGCGAAATCCATCTTGGATATTGCGGGCATCACGCCGCTCCTCGATCGTTGGTCACGAAAGCCTTCCGGCAAGGATTCTACTGGCTGACCGCGAAGGCGGACGTCGACAAGCTGGTTGAGACATGCATGGGATGCCAGTATTATGCCCGATAACCACATGTTCCTGCTGAAGAATTGCGAACAATACCAATAACTTGGTCGTTACGCATCTTCTTGTAGCAGTTGGGGGCTGGACATGGTGGGACCATTACAGACGGCACCTTGTGGATTTACGCATCTTCTTGTAGCAGTTGACAAATTCACTAAATGGTAGAAGCTAAACCCATTAGAAAGCTTGATGGGGCAACTGCCCTTAGGTTTGTCCGGGATCTAATGGTGAGATTTGGTCTCCCACATAGCATTATCACCGGCAACGGAAGCAACTTGTCACTCGGAGAAGTCGAGTCTTATTGCTGGGAGAAAGGCATCCGACTTGACCTTGCATCTGTGGCACACCCACAATCCAATGGTCAGGTTGAGCGAGCCAATGGATTAATTCTGCAGGGAATCAAGCCACGTCTCGAGGCACCGCTACATAGAGTAGCTGGAGCCTGGGCGGAAAAATTGCCATCTGTGCTGTGGAGTTTACGAACTACACCCAACAGATCCACCGGCTACACCCCTTACTTCATGGTATATGGAGTATAAGCCATCTTGCCTTCCGACATCATCCACGATGCACCAAGAGTTGCCGCCTACGACGAGGATGACGCTGAAGAATCCAGACGCCTAGATGTGGACCTTCTCGAGGAGGAGCGCGTTTTGGCATGCCAAAGATCCGCCATCTACCAGCAGAAGCTACGCAGCTACCATAGTGCTCCGACTTAAGCAGAAGAAGTCACACAAATTATCCCTGCTATGGGAAGGACCGTTCATCATAAGCAAGGCGCTGCACAATGGGTCTTACTACCTTGTTGACAATCATGAACTAAAGGATAGACCCAACGAGGATCATAAGCGTAAGCGACGTGACCCGGATGATGACTACCCGGAGATTGATCGGCCATGGAACATAGCACAGCTACGTCCTTTTTACACTTAGCATTTTTTATCTAATTGTATATCTCTTATATGATTAATGAAATAAAGCTCTCTGGTTCACTCATATTCTGAGTCTTTTACCTCCTTTAGTGTTCATTTTTTGGATCATGTAAAACCTTTATGCACAAGTCTTGCGTTTGCACTTGTGAAAATTCCGCCTATGGGCGTTAGCTTAAGTTTTCTGGTCTACACGTTCTTTGTCGTTTTTATGTTGATTCTGGAGTAGTGACTTTTGGCACTTGTTGTCGGCGATTTTGTGCTCAGGTTATTGACGGTGCCATTGGGCATCATCGCCTAAGCGCATGGTTCCGACAACGAGTCTTCCGACTCACGAAAAGTCAAGCATAAGAACTAAAGTAATGGATAAGCCAGCATTTGCTTAAAAAATATATACATGCTGGAAATTAGTTCTTAAGTAGCAGGACATAACAACCATTGTTTTCTACCTTAAGTTACATCACCAAGTTTTTTCCGCGCATACACCAAAGGTGAAACAAATATTACAAAGTTGTTTTTTCACTCCTTTGGCACAAGAGACTTGGAAGCAGCATCATCACCAGCCGGAGAATCACCATCAACGCCGGCACTATGGTGAGACTCGGAGGAATCTTGGTTGACGCTGTCGATGGTGTTCATGGGCACGAAGACGTCGATGTCCACCAACTCGGCAACTCTGGTGTCATAACCCGCGAGTGACGACAAGATGGCTTCATGATCAATCTCTCTGCCGTCATCGTCAACGTCGGAGATACCAGAGGTCACCGTGTCGATGTTGGCACCTTCGTAGTGTGCCTTCAACATTGACAGCGCCATCCTTGCGCCAGCCCATGCACATGAAGCTTTCCAGCTTGTGAGACGCTCGGGGGCTCGACGCAGAATCTCTGACTACTTCGCCACGGAGTCCGAGGCCTTAATATATATCTGGAGGGGCTTGGCAATCTCTTTGGCCTGGGTGATGGCGGTGTTGATGAAGTTGCCGGCAAGAACCATGCATTCCTTGTCCGAAGGAGGCGAGCGGGTTAATCCCATAGGAGCTGCAAATTCCGACAAGGAGCGCATGAGTTCAATAAATCCTAAGCATACAGACTACAGAAATACAAGGCGGAGGAAACTTACTGAAGATGCTGGCCTTACCTTGCCAGAGGGTGTCCGCCAGGGATTCTTTCTCTTGTTAGAGGAGCTTAAACGCCTCGCTGTGGCGTTGTTTTGTTCATCAACAGCTTGATTCTGATCTTTTAAGATCACAAGCTCCTCCTTCAAGCGATTGATCTCTGCGGAGGCGGAGTCCTGCAGGGCCTTCATGGAGTCCTCGTGCATTTTCAGCATTTCCTTCCTCTCCTCCTTAAGGATCTTGTTCTCGCTGTCCAGCTTCTAGATGTGCTTGGACTACTTGACAATGTCCTTGGCCTTGGCGACA
The DNA here is from genome assembly GCA_916181665.1 of Avena sativa. NCBI lineage: Eukaryota > Viridiplantae > Streptophyta > Magnoliopsida > Poales > Poaceae > Avena > Avena sativa. The sequence continues at coordinate 401,050,897 of OV702284.1, forward strand.
TGTTCTGCAAGTCGGAGAAAACAAATTACACAGTGAGTACTCGGAGAATGAAGGCACAGAAACAAGACGGAATGCGCAAAAAAGAAAACAGACTCTTGTTTTTGATGATCTGTTCCTTCAAGAAGGCAGTTTTACCCTTTTCAGCTTCAAGATCTGCACGCATCTTCTGGTACTTATCATTGTCCATGCCCCTCCAAGCATTCTCGTTCTGTGGAAAAAAGAAAAAAAGTTAAACCGTTGTTTAGTCTGCTTGGAGCATCTAGTCGGAAATTTTCCACCTAGACGCTCGGGGGCTACAGCGAGAGTTTTTTACTTAGCAATATGCTTAGATTTTCTTTAAGCATCTAGTCGGAGCTAATTCAGTTCTTGATTAGAAGCTTGGGGGCTACAGTATAAAGTTTTTAACTCGGAATCTGCTTAGCTTTTATTTAAGCATCTAGTCGGAACTAATTCAGTTACAACTAGAGGCTTGGGGGCTACAGTATTGAAAATTATAAACACTGCGTATGCTACTCTTAAAGCATCTAGTCGGAATAGTTCATTCCATCTAAATTCTTGGGGGCTACAATGAGAGTTATTCTAGCTTAGTCACTCTTAGAGCATATAGATGCAAAACCTATGGTTTTCCGTCTACATCCTCGGAGGGCTATAGTGGGATACTCATGTGAAATGCAAAAGGCAAAGTAAAACTTACAAGTGCAATGATCTTGAGGTTTGTAGCGCTCTCGGCTAGCAGCTTGCCAAAGGAAATGCTATTTCCTTGCAAGATGTCCGCTTGTCGGAGGAGCTCCTCAAGGCCGCACGTCGGAGATGTCGGTACTCCTCTAGGAACCAGAGTTGTGTTACTCGGCGTGAGCGCCGGGTAGACTATTTTTGGGAACTCAAAGGGTTTCTGGGGAGTAAGGGCACCGCCTTCGGCAGAAGTACCAGCTTCCACCACCGCCTTGCCGCCACCGATGGCATCCTTAGCCGGAGCTTCAGCCATTTGTAGAGCGGTGCTCTCCTGCGTCGCCTGCTCGTCGACAACAACGAGTTCGGTAGAGGCGCCAGAATCCACTTCCATGGCGGAAGGGCCTGGTGCCTCCCTAGCTTGTGAGCTTGTCGGAGCAGACGAAGGCTTGACGGCAGGGGTAGCAGGGGCGATGGCGGGGGAGGCGTCGTGATGCAGCATGTCCTTGATATTTTGAGAAGCCCCCAAAGTTTTGGAGGTATTCTTGAGGCTGGTCGTGGCTTTCTTCCTGAGACGTGCAAAATGCATAAGTACAGGAACGAGACAAACAAATAGACAATGTTGGAGAATGAGAAGCTTACACTAGGGGGGGGTGCTTTGGCAAAGATCCCGGTGGCTTTTCTCTTTTCCGCCTCCAGGGCGGCGGTAGTCTTCTTGGAGGCTCCACCCTCCGTCTTCTTCTTCTTGCCTCCGTCGGCGATGTCAGAGGTGGAGCTCTTCCGCTTTCGCGCCAACGGGACATCGTTGTCGGACATGACCGTGACTTCCTTCATCTTTGGATCGTAGACTTGGGCAGCCAGGTTGCCCTCATCTAGATTGCTAAGCTGTTAAGTAAGAAACCACCGTGTTAGATAAGATGGTAGTGGCAAGACAGAAAAACTGGAGTATATGTCGTATACGAAAAATAAATACCTACCTTTGGGAACTTGCCGTCTACGAACATGTCGTAGGTGATGGTGAAGCCACGCTTCCTGTCCTTCACCTTGACGATGTCCTTAAGGCGGAGCTTGACGGAGTCACTAGAGAAGTTATCCACGGAGATGCGGAGGGTATCCCTTCGGTCGCTGGTATACTCATGCATATACTTCACACGGTGCTGTAGAGGTTGGATTCGCCTGATGAACCAGCACATGGCTAGGTCCAAGCCGGTTAAAACCGTCTCTACAAACCATTCGATCCGCCTTATGGCGCGAGAAGCGTCGAGGTCGGAGGGAAGGGAGGCTTGGGATCTCCATGTGGAAACTTCAGCGGCGGCTCCATCCACGAAGTCCAGGTATGTTACTTCTCGGCCCGCCAGAGGAATGTCGGGGCCGTAAAAGTATGTCAGTTGCCAGTTCTTGCAGGACTCGTGGCCGACGATGTCGGGGAACCGCCGGCCAGGTCGAATCTTGAAGCTGATGGTGCCGCAGTTCCTAAGCTCCTCCTTACTATGTCCGGCTTCACGTTTGACGGTGAAGAAGTACACAAAAAGGTCTAACCTAGGACTTATCCCTAGATATCCCTCGCAAAGTGCCGCGAAGTTGCTAAGCACTAGGATACTATTGGGGGAAAGGTTATGGGGCTAGACCCTATAGTGGTTTAAGACAGAGAGGAAGAAGTGGGAGATGGGCAGGGAAACGCCGTGTACCAGCTGAGCCTTGAGGTACACCTTTTCTCCGGTTGGGGAGAAGGTGTCACCTCGCCGGACGACGCCGCCCTCCAGGCGAGCCCCTCCGTCGCGGGAAGGTAACCTTCGGCGACCATCTCTTGGATGTCGCAGTCGGTGATGTCCGAATCGTGCCAGTCGCCCTTGTGCGAGTCTGGCTCTTCCTCCAGTGGCTCAAGCACCGCCAAATTTTGGTCGCCGCCGGTGGACTCGATTACCGCCGATGCGGGGATGACCAAACCCTCTGGGGCACGATGACGGAGCTCGCCGGCTTCGCCACGGCTTCGCTCGACGCCGCCATCGATGGGGAGGTGCTGCTGCTAGCCATGGAGTGAAGGGTGGATGCGACTGGTGCAGAGGAGAGCTAGGGTTTTCTCGAGGTTTCTCGCGGAGAGCTCGAGGAGACGTGCGGCTGGAGGAAGAAGACGACGCGAGAAGAATGAGGTAAGAAGTGGAAAATTCCCCATGGTTATTATTTATCACCCTCGGCGTCAAGATTCATGCATCTTGATCGGACGGTTGCCGCGTAGACGACGTGTTCGCGAACATGCGCGGAAATTTCACCACGTCTCCAACCGCCGCCGCCAACGGTTCGTATCGCTCGCGCGGGAAAATCGGATATGATTGCGTTCTCTGCATGTGTGAGTTACGAGGCGTCGCTGACCTAAGCCTATGTCATCCTAGCTGACATGGGTAGATGAGCCGTCACATCAAAGATTCCGACATAGACGGATTCAATCCGACTACAGAAGAGTACGATGGAAGATTCAACATTTCTCCGGCTTACAAGTCGAAGACGGAGAAAGCCTTGCAGGGTTCTTTGGGAGGACTACAAGATGTTGCTTGACGATTTGCCGACATCCATCTAGATGGAGCATTCCACGTGAGGAGGCAAGACGGCGCAAGATCTCGGAGTTCTCCGGGGGCTACTGTTGGGGATATGCTATATGGATATCCTTATAGTATGTCTCTTATCCGGCTAACCGGGTGGCCCATAGTCGGTAGCATGGCCTATGGCCTGCTGGGCGGCCCAGTTAGATGGATCCAGAAGGGAGGCCCATGCCGGATAAAGGAAGGCTACGGTGGAGTCACCAGCGTACCCGGAGCCTTGGAGTGCAAGATACACAAGACTAGTAATAGACATTGTAGGACTTTGTAACCTGTCCGACTAGGACTTTTCCCTGTAACCCTAGGACCTGGCGACTATATAAGTCGGGCCTATGGGAGCCTTTAGGGCACAATCTCATACGATCATAGACAACTTCATACAACCTCGCACAGCGAACCTATCTCTATAACTCGGCGTATCGCCCTTATAGTGATTTATAGCAGGAGTAGGATTCCGCCACCGTTGTGGGATCTAAACTTGGGTAAGCTGTGTTACCTCGTACCTGTCAACCGTCTGCCTTACCCCACGTCTCTAAACACGCTCTATGAGGACCCCTCCATGGCGTACTCGTCGGCAATACCACGACACTATTACTATTGATCTTGTTGCTTTTTTGTTGCTACTACAAACTGTTGCTACTGATAAACTTCTGTGAGAAAGAACTATTTCCAGGTGCAGCTGAATTGACAACTCAGTTGTTAAGGCTTGCAAGTATTCTTTGGCCCCCTTGTGTCGAGTCAATAAATTGGGTAATACTACCCGCGAAGACTGTTGCAATCTCCAACACTTGTTGGTCATCAAGACTATTTTCTGGCGCCGTTGCCGGGTAGCATAGCTTTATTTCTAAGTTAACTTGGATCTACTATTGTTCACTTGAAAAGACATTTATTGTCATAATCACTTTTGGTGTTCGTTAACAACAAGTAGATCATTTTACCGTTTGTTATTGTCCACAGGTTGGTATTATCATAGATAAACATGACACACACTCTTGGGAAAAGACCACATACATTTGCCACTGTTCTGGAAACTCCAGACCGGAGTCTCCGGTCTGACAAAACCGGAGTCTCCGGTGTGGTCCGGAGTTTCCGGTACTGGCTCCGGTGGTGCCTCCCAGGACTTGGCTGGGTCATTCTGTTGGCCTGTCCGGAGACTGGTCCGGAGATTGGCCGGAGTCTCCGGACCTTGGTCAGACCGGAGTCTCCGGTGTTGACAGTCCGGAGTCTCCGGTGTTGCTGGCGAAGAAATGCGCTGGGTCAGTCAGATGGCCAGTCCGGAGACTAGTCCGGAGTTTATCCGGAGACTTTGGTCGGACCGGAGTCTCCGGTGTTGGAAGTCCGGAGTCTCCGGTGTTGCTGGTGAAGAAATGGGCTGGGTCAGTCAGATGGCCAGTCCGGAGACTGGTCCGGAGATTGACCGGAGTCTCCGGTGTAGACCGGAGTCTCCGGTGTATGGACCGGAGTCTCCGGTCTGACTTTTCTTCAACGGTCAGAAAACGGTTCGTGGAGGGGGTTGTCTATAAATAGGGACCCTTATCTTCTTCCTCCAGTTGCTCGAGCTGCTCAAGAACACCAACACCATTAGAGCCACCAAATCCACAAGATCTCTTCATTCAACCATCCAAAGTCATTGATCTTTGGAGAATCGAAGGAGGAGGCCTTGATTCACATCTTCACCAAGAGAGATCTTCATTTCCCCCTCATTCACTTTAGGGCCCCCAAGCTCTAGTGTTTCTTTGGAAACCCTAACTTTGATTTGGTTCTTACAAGCTTGTCTTTGATTTTTCTTGACAGCCTGCTTGTATTTGGGAGCCTCCAATTCAGTTGTGGATGTGTGCCCCGAACTTGTTGTAAAGGTGCCGGCTTCCACCTTGAAGGTTGCCGCTATAGTGGAAGGTTGTCACATCCCAAGATTTTCCAAATCTTGTAATGTGAAAATAAATGAATAAAATAAAACTTTGTTTGATTTTCAGAGCCAGAAGAAACTTTTTGAATTCAATTGGAACTTCAAACCCATTTGAATTAAATAAAACCTAAAGGGATTTAAAAAGATTAACATTTAATAAAAGGAAAATAAAAACATTTGGAAATACTATTTTGAAACAATTAAATGAAAAGATTTGTTTTCAAATGAAATAGAAGTTTTATAAATAAAAGAACATTTTATAAAACCCAAATTAAACCTTGGCCAAGCTTCAAAATTAAAACATTTTGTTTTGAATAAAAATAGTAAAGGTTTATTTAAATAAAATAATAAGGAATTAATATCCAAATTTTATTTAAATAAAAGGTTTTACCATTTTAATTAAAACACTAAAACCTATTTATTTGTTTTAAATAAGTTTTCCAAATATTTTATATTCTCAAATAAAAACCTACTGAAGTGTTTTGGTTTTATTTTAGATTTTCAAAATAAAGATTTTCATAAAACAAAACCTATTTGAATTAAATGAATAAGGTTTATTCATTTAATTATTATTGGACCCTAAAACAAAATGTTATTTTAATTTAAAACAAGTTTTCCAAGTATCTTCTATTTTCAAATAAAACCTACTGTTTTGGTTTTGAAAATATTTGGATTTAAAATGGAGATTTTATTAATTAAACCAAACCCTATTTTATTAATAAACCATGGTCCATTTTATTTAATTAATAAATGGAACCTAAAAAGAATAAAAATATTATTTTATTCTGGAATTTGGGTATGTTGATAAACAGAATCAAATTCAAAATTACAAAGCTGAATGATTGTTTGAATTGATTTGGGTGTGATTTGTTTGTTTGGAAATTCAAAACAGAATTCAGAAATAGAAAAAGAAAAGGATACAGAATAAAAAAAATGGAAGTGGACCAGACCCAACTAAGCCAGCCCAACAGCCCACTTAGCCCAGTTCTCTCCTCCCCGCAGAAAACGATTCGAACCAACTCCCTAACCCGCAAAGCCACTGACTAGTGGACCTCCCCCTCTTCCCTTTTCCCACTGACGCAACGGCCCCACTCCTCCTGTTCTTCCTCTCCACCCCGCACGACCCCTTCTTCCCCCTCGCCGGTCGTTGCAGACTTAATTTCGCGGCATCAATTCTCCTTAACGCGGCCACCTTAACTCGCAGTGATCAAGCTCGATAAAACGCCAGCACGTCCTCTCTCGTTCCCCTCTGCCTCCTTCCCCAAGCACGCCCCCAGGCTGCCGTATTTCGTCAGCCACTCTCTCTGTCTCCGACGACCCTTCTCGCCAATTCCGGCCAGCACACGCCCCCTTCCGCCTCCCTGAGCACACGAGCACGCTCACCATACACTGGCGCATCCTTCTGTGTCAATCACTCGACCGCAGACGCCCCAGAACTTTGGCTTGGACTAGCTCTGAGCGCCGCCGCGTCTGTCTTCTTCTCCGGTGAGCTTCCCAGGTAAAATCCGGCCGCCCCTTTGTTTCTCGATCATGCTGGCATCTTCGCCTTGGTCTTGCGCACCTAATCGTGCCATCCGTTTGGCTTCTCGTGATCGACAGCGTCGCCTCCGACCACAACCAGGACCACCTGACGCCGTTCGCAACTCCGACGAGGAATTACTGCAACCCTAGTGCGCCCCTTGACCAACCGCGAGTACCTTGAGCTTCACCGTGTTCTCCTGAGCCTGGTGAGCATCTTCTTACCCTTTCTTACTTCCTGCCTCGCCAGCGCCGCCGCCAACTGGTCGCTCCGCCGCTCGCCGATGACCTCGCGCCGCCAGTTCATGGCTATTAGATAGGAGCCGTCCGATATCAATCGAGTGGATGTGATAGAATAACTTAAACGCGAAGGGGTACGTGATCTGGGCCATACGATCTGCTTAGATCCGACGGACTGCACCGTGATCCACCCCGAAACGGTACTGGCGAATTAGAATATGACGCGTGGCATCAGATGAACTGAAATAGAATTTGAAATCAGAATTTGATGCCATTTTCAAACCCTTATAACTTTTTATCCACACGTCCAAATTTGGAAAATTTTATATCAATGGATTCAGGAGAACAAGACCTAGCCAACCATGCCCTTAGTTTAGTAAATAGTATCCGTTATCTTGTTTGAAATTGCAGAAACATTTGTATGCTTGTTAAGAATGTAAAAATTGTTTTAAATTGAATTTAGGGTTGAAATCTTTGGAAATTGGATTGATTTGAACCTACTGACCCTAGGAAACACTTTGTGGACACAAAAATGTATTTGGAGAAATTAAGAAATGATTCTTTAATTTAAAACCATTTCTAGTCAAATAGAAATGTAATTTATTTATTGAAAATAATTTTGAAGTAAAACCTTTACAAATTGAATGGTTGTGACCTTACTGACCCTAGGAACCAACCCTTGGTGTTAAAAATGATCATGGAAAGACTTAGGTTGGATTACTTGACTTAGTCATTTTCTAGCCAAATAAAAAGAATGGTATTTGTTATAAAAATATTTATGGAAAGAAAACTTTAAGAAAATGGTTTGATCAAACCCACTGACTCAAAACACCAAGTTTTGCAAATTAGCAACTCATTTGGTGAACAACTTAAGAGTTTTGCCTTGATAAAAACATTTTTCACCACATAAAATGATGAATGGATTTAAAGATAGTTTTTGGACAAAACCCTCTTGCTAATGACCTTGCCACATTGGTAAATGACCAATTTGGATCTTACAAAGTTTAGAAACACCATAGAGACCCCTTTGCAAAATAAAACTATCTTGTGCATGCTCCCATGCATGAATTGGTTTTCCATTATCTTGTGTGTGTGAATTTGTTTGAGTGATTATTGGTTTGGAATGTAAATTGAATTGGTGTTTGCTTGATTGACTTGTAGTGAAGTGTGAGACTAGCAAGAACATGGAGTGAACCACCATTCCCTACCAAAAAGGCAAGTGATGCTTCATACTTTCTATCCTATTACTTTCACTATGCATTAGTGATTTTGCTAAGTAAAACTTGCATGGATTTTGCTAAGTATAAACCTTACTATAGGAAAACCTAGTAGATGAATCCTTAGTAGGATTTCCTAAGTTAAAGATTCCTACTACTATCAAGCTTAGCCTAGCTAATAGAAAACATGGGTGGAATATATATTCACACTATGGAAAAATATTCTAAGTCTGAGGACTTAGGTTTTGATTAATAAAACAACTAAGTTAATGAACCTCCTGGGTGGAATGGAAGGATTGGGTTATGTTGAGTGGTTCACAAGGCCATGGACTTGGGTTGTGTATCTCACTTGTGGATGGCCACCCAGGAAACAAAGGGATTTGAGATGTCAAATGTTGAGAAGCTTCAAGTGCAACCACTTGGCAATATGGGCTCTGCCATGATCATATAGGTTGCAAGAACTTAGCCATATGGACAGTTGGTGGTAGTGTTTGATAGGTTGGAGCGCGTCCATTTTTGTCTAAGGGAAAGCTTCTGAAAGATCTTGTCTTGGGAAACCAAGTCTTGTGGGGAAAGTGCACCACCTCTGCAGAGTGTAAAATCTAAGTACTTAGCCATGTCCCTGGTAAAGGACAATTTGAGCATCAAGACATGGAAGCAATCAAGAATCTCATCATTCAAATTTCTAAATTAAAACTTGTGGATTGAACAAGGGTTGTTTGAATTCTTCAATCATTGATGGAGAGATGGCTTGGTACAAGGATCTTGAAATCTTTGATTGAGAAAAATGATTTTGTCAAGCAAAAACTTAGTATTTTCAAAATGATAAGAAAAATCTACTTTGAGCAATGCTAGCCTCAACTCCACTTAGCCAAATGCATATAGATGATAGATTCCACTATACTATCATAGTACCACTTGCCAATACAATTCAAATGTATTGACCCTTTGTGGCTGTAACTTATATGTTGCAGGTTTGATTGATTTTAGTGAAGATTGATTGATTAGGATTACAAAGTCTACAACCAACATCTTCCTGTGGCACTTTGAATATGAAGGACCCCATGCTTATAGTTATTCCGCTGCAATGTAATGTAATAGCCATATGAGCTATGTTTGATGTAATAAACTTATGTTATTCTTGGTTATAAAGTTATATTATGACCTTTGTTTCTTGATATTACATCTTAACTGTGGATGCTAGCTATTGATCCAGGGACTAGCATTGTAAAACACAGGAGGCTCTATCTTATCAGGTTGAGGCCTCTACAAAGGTGAATCGAGCCCTTTGGGGTGAGGTTCATCGGAGAACAAGGGAGGCCTCTCGTGGCGTTGGTGGTTTGAAACCACCCCCTCTCCAAACATAGACGTACTTCCCCTCAAAAGGAAGGAACTACGGGAAACAAATCCTTGTGTCTCCGCGTCCACTCCTTTGGTTACTTCTATCCTTTACCGCACTTTACTTACTTGTTCTTGCTTAGTTTTGTGTTTGTTTGTGCTTGTTTGTCATATAGGTAAATTCACCATAGTTGCATATTCTAGAGAATTTACCTTTCTTGTCAAACCCTAATTTGAAAAGGAGTAAAATTTGAAGTAGCACCTATTCACCCCCCCCTCTAGGTGCCCATACGATCCTTTCATCATTGCTACTCCTTTCATCATGGGTAAGTCTCATGATGGAAAATTTCCTATTTTACCTTCCACTACAAGAAGAGGTACAGTCCTAAACACCTCTGTTTCTCTTGATTCACCGTCTGTTATAAGTAAGCATGTCACACCACCACCACATACTCATGATACACACACTGCTACTACTACTGAATCTGAAACTGCTTTTGATGCTCATGATTCTACTTCTACTGTGCTTGATGTGAGTGGTTCATTAGGTCCTTTCCTAGATGCTACTATGGCTAGTCTAAGAAATACTGAAACTCCTAGTGAAGACACTGTTACAACTGTTAGCTCACATGAGTCTAGAGAGAGTTATGATATTAATGATGGTTACATTGAGTTCACTGATGAATTTGTTGAAGAGTGCTGAAACACACATAGTACTAGTGCTATTAAGAGTCTCCTTGATAGACGTACTATTATGCCTAAACTGTCCTCTGATCCTAAGTTTGCCACCTCTCCCATAGATATTAAAGATAAAGATTATGATTTCTCTCTTGATTTATCCTATTTGGACATTGTTGAGAAATAACCTTTTTGTGGGACTGAAAATGAGAGTGTCGTGGCTCATATGAATGAGCTTTCTACTATGAGTTCTTAGTTCTCTGGTGATTTTAAGATGCGCAAGTATTTTGTTACTAAGATCTTCCCTTTTTCACTAAAAGGAGAAGCTAAGGCTTGGTTTAATAGATTACCTCCTGGTTCCATTTATAGCCCTGATTGCTTGATTGCTTCTTTCTTCCAGAAAATTTTCCTCCCAGTGCTAGACATGCTGCTTTGCAGAGACTTTTTGATTTTAAACAGGGAGAAGAAGAGAAATTGCCTGAGTCATGGACAAGGTTCTGTGCCTTGATTCATGCACATCCTGGATGTCCATTGCCTAAGAATGAGCTTCTTGATATTTATTATAATGGACTAACTGATAATTCTACAACCTGCCTAGATAGTTTTGCTGATTGTGTTTTCAGGAAAAGAACTCCTACAGATGTTGAAGAATTAATGGCTAAGATAAGCAAGAATTATGATGATTGGACTTCAACTGAGCTAAATACACCTGAGCCTATTACTCCTGAACCAGTTGTGCCTGAACCAGATCCAATACCAACACCAAAGAAGAGGGGAGTTATTGCATTAAATGATGAAGTGATGAAGGAAGCTAAGAAATGTCTAAAGGAGAAAGGTATTAGAGCTAAAGATGTAAAGAATCTACCTCCTATAGAAGAATTATGTAAGCCAATTCCCCACTCATCTACTATTGAGGTACACTCTCTCCACTTTAATGAAGGAGATATTCCCTATGGTAAGCCTGCTGATCAATGCTTAGAGGAACTTGACACATTTGTTGTTAAACAAGGTAACTTTAATAAACAAGTTCAGAATCATTTATTGGAAACCTCTAGAGCTATTAAAGAGTTGAAAGATATTGTGGAAATAACTTTCAATGATATTAAAATTCTTTGTAAACACTTTAAAATAGTTCAAACCCAACTTGATCAACTTGCTAAGGTACAAAAAGATATGCTAGTTAATGCCTCAGGAGATAAACATGCTTATGGAATTGGGGTAGCTACTCAAGACCCTTTATATCCTGAAGGACACCCTAAACGAATTGAGCAGGATTCTCAACAAGGTGAAAGTAGTGGTAGTCCTCGTAAGAGAAAGAAAAAGAAACATAAGGTAGTTGAGGAACTACTTGAACCTGCTGTAGATCCTAATAGTATATCTATCTTTGATGCTAAAACTAGGAGTGGTAATGATAAAAATGATGCTCCTGATAAGGAGGAAGTTGAGGAAGAACCTCAGAAGCACACTAAGAACACTAGGTACACTAAGGAAGATTTTATTGCTAATAAACATGGTAGTGAGAGAGAACCTTGGGTGCAGAAACCTATGCCTTTTCCAGGTAAGAAACACAAGTCAAAGGAAGACGAACACCCTTGTTGTTGGTACTTTTATTTAGCCATTCTGTTGTAGTGGAGCTGATTACTAGTCATATCGGATACAAGTCAAATTATAACAGTAAACTTTAGTTATGGTTGTCTATGATCGATAACTGTGCTCCAAGTCGTCCATAACCGCGGACACGGCTTCTCGAAAAGATTTAACCCTGCAGGGGTGCACCAAAGTATCCACACGCACCTACACCCTTGTTGTCGGATCAGGTAGGTACAAGATCACAAAACATACACCCAATGGTATGTCGACGGGGTTTCGGACACGACGTTTCCCAGACCCAAAGCAAGCACGGGGGGCCACCCCACTAAGTATACCCGCAACGAAGTCGGCCGGTCTCCGAGACGGACTCAGGGTTTGCGCCAGTGGCTATAAACGACTGGGAACCCGAAACTCTCGGGCTTGTCGATACCGCGAAAACACTCTGCTTCCAAAACAGTACACGTGCAGTACCTCGCACAATTTTAAATAAAGCAGTAAAACATGGCATAAGTACAGAATAGTAATAAAGCCCCAAACTACTTGTGGCCCCCAGTACAGTACTTGGAATCAGGTACTAAATCGATGGGGGTGCCCATACACTCCACCTGTGGTTAGCGCGCTCGATCTCGGAACAGGTGTCAAGAACTCGGGGTCCTACGAGACACAAGTGGACGGTTAACAACCAAATAACATCTATTGCCCACCTGTGCCTCTACTTACCTACTTCAATTTTAGTTATTAAACGATAATTGAATTAAACGATAATTAAAGCCATGATCATCTCCAACCTTAAACATACGGCAATACTCCAACAACTGAGGTACTTGACGACACGCAACAGCACTTAAATAAGCGACTACGACGCGCAAGTCCAACTATCTACCAAATCAACAGGTAATAGGAGGTGTCCAAGGCATTATAAGGCTGCAAGGGATATCACGGGTACGAAAACTAGAGCATCGCAACACAGATAGCAATAGATCAACAATACTATAAAAGTAAGATAGGTAGAAAGGGGGAGATGCTCGCCTGAAAAACATTGCCGAAGGTTCAACCGAAGATCGGGTCGACACTCGCATCAACTCAACGGCCTTATCCGCGAAGAACCAAAACACTAGAATAAACACCGGATGCAATATTTAATACTATGACAGAAGATCGGGCATGATGCATGTATGATGTATGACATGGCAAAGGTGCAATGCAATTAGATCATATTAAGCGGAACCGAGGCCCCGACAATTAGTTAATAGGTTCATGTTGTTTAGATACCCCACAATTTAAATGTTGTAGAAACAGGGTGAAACATGGCATCGATTCGCTACACCAATTTAAATGAAGTCCGGAATAAGACAAAGATATCCCGCATATAGACTCCATATTCAATTATGAGATGAATTGGTATAATGCCCCCAAACCACAGACAAGTATGCATGCATGATCAATTTAATATGCAACAATGATATATAGTTTATAAAATAGGGGTCTCGGATAGGGATTATACACGGGGGTTTGGCGATCTTGGGCTCCGAGGGGTTCGGGGTCGGGTCTCAGGGTTCAGGGTTCGACGGGATCGGTCTCGGCAGAAACATTCTCGGACAGCGGAGTAGATCTTGTCGCATCCGGGAAGAAGGACTTAGTTGGCGTCGGGGGCGCATCGGACTCGCCCTGGTCGGTGTCGATCTTGTCGTCACGAAGGTCTTGTCGGGTCCACGCCATCAAGTCGGTCTTGGCATTCGGGGTGAAGAACTTGGCGTTCTGCGTCGGTGTTCTTACCGTCCGGGTTCTCGAGCATCGCATCCGGAAGGAGTACTTGTCGCACATGTGGTCTTCGGGTTCAGGTAGAAGAGCTCGTCGTCCGGGGATTCTCTGGGTCCGTGGTCTTCGGGTAGCTGGTCTTGGCGTTCCGTGAGGAAGACCTCGTCGCTCCAGGAGGAGATCTTGGGGTTCCGCGTCGACGGCCTTCGGGTACGGGGTCTCGGCGAACTTGGCGTGTCGAGGTTGGGTTTTCGGGTCCGGCGCCGTGGTCTTGCATATTTTCCGGGTCTCGACTCGTGTCGGTCTTGTCGACGAGATGATTTGGTCGCCCCCAAACTTGGTGTCGGTTCTTCTATGGAAGAGCTTGGGGACTGTCTCCGGCCTGCCGTAGTAGCAAGGCATGTCCACAGAGACAGCAACTTCACCTGGGGTAGTGGCAGGGCGCTGCGGCCACGGGACATGTGCGCACCTCGGCAACATGGGCGGCCAGAGAATGGTGGCCTGGGGCCGTCGCACTACCGAGGCGGTGGCAGCGAAGGCAGCGGCGACTGGAAGACGCGAGAGGGCCAGGGCCGGCGGACGACGCAGAGGCGGCGGGGCCTTGCAGCGGAGCGGATGGCCACCGGAGCGGGGCTCACAGGGAAGCAGAGGAGGGCGCTGGCGGCGGCTAGACGGCGACGCGGTTCGGCTGGCGATGGGGCGGAGGACGGACAGCGGTTGCTGGGGGGAAGAGGCGGCCGGAGCATGGTGGAGGTGGCCGACGGAGCGGGCTCGACGGCGAGCGGCGGGGTCCGCAGGGCGACGTCGGGCGGGCGGCCGGACGCGGTAGAGTACGGAGGGCCGGGGCGAGCGGAAGCGGAGCTCGGTGGCGGCGGGGACGCCGGCGGCGGGGCTCGGGGAAGGCCCAGCGGCGGCCGCGGCGCCAGAGAGGAAGGTGGAGGCGGGGGGAAGCGAAGAGGAGAGGGCGGGGCGAGCGGGGCACGCGGGATGGGGCGAGGCGCGGCGGTGGTTGTCGGGGAGAGGAGGATGGCGGCGGGGTGAATGCGAGGAAGAGGATGCGAGGGAGGCAGGAGTGCGGGGCGAGGGTCGCGGAATGGGGAGGTGGGTTCTGGGGTAGCAGGCGTGTCGCTGCAGGAGGGGCCGGGGTGGGGACGCGCCCAGGTGGTGAGGCTGCCGGTGGGTGAGGGAGTGGGTGCTGTGGGCCAGGGAGGGAGTGGGTCAGCTGGGCGAGGGAGGAGAGATGAGGTGGCGGGTGGCGATTGGTGGGAATTTGGGGAGAGGTGAGGTGTCGACAGGCTATTGGGTGGGGTGAGGTGGAGGCAGAGTGGGTAGAATTAGGTGGGGTAGGTTAGGGATTAGACTAGGTTTTAGCTTAGGGCTTGGAGGTGGCCGGCCGGGCTTTCGGGCCTGGCAGGCTGCCTCCTAAAAAAATAAAATAAAAGTTTTATTATTTAAAACGGGGCATTTGAAATCCGTTGATAGACGAAACAAAATAATCCGGAGACCCGGGTTTTAATTTGAAATCAAGACGGGGCGTTTAGAAAACAAGAACAGGTTTTTCGAAAATAGTTTTATGCAAACAAATGCAAGATGACATGACGATGCCCAAATGCAATGTGGCATGATGACATGAGCATGGGGTCATGATGATGCAATGCACAAAGACAACGCGATTTTCTAGTAGTGGTTTTGCGGGATGCCACAATTCGACACCACTAACAATGGATCTCGCCCTCGAGATCCGCCTCATGGTACAGGGAAGAAGGCCGACGATCTGATCCTTCGCGCTTCATGTAGATCCTCGCGACACCACTAACAAGGGTTCTTTCTCAGCTTGAAAATGGCGACACCACCAACAAGGTTTGTTCCCCATTCGTCGAGAGAACACTCCGGAGAAACAAAGATGAAGGTATAGGTCTCAAAAGGGTAAAGCCACCTCTAACTTCCGCGGAAGGAGTATAACTGCAATGATTCACCATTCAATGTGCAAGAGCGAATGATAAGAGTAGTCGGATGGTGATCAGTCCATCGCGCACCCAAAGCATTACTCTGCACATGAATAGGAAATTATGCAACCAACCCTCAGAATTCAGATTGTAGATCTCGACAAGCGAGGTTCAGGAACAAAGGAGTGATGCAGACTCTGCATCGGATCTGGCGTAGATGATGTCGTCGCGTCAGAAAACACCGGAAGGCACAAACAAGGAACAAAGAATGGTACCACAGTAGACGGATTCCTCAGACAGCATGAACACCGGATGGTAGAACACCGTTATCAAAGGAGGAAGCGAAACCCTGAAGGTACGACGGAACCTAACCGCGAGAAATCCTGGCTTCGAAGAGAGAGAAGAGAGCGGATTCAAAACACGCAGAGGTGAGAGGAGAGCAGCAGAGGGGTAAGGAGTAAAATTAGACCTAATCAGAACTATCCAACCGATTTTCCAAAAATAGTTTTGACACTCTACTTCGGCCGTTAGCTAGGTTATCCTACATGCTGGACTTGTGGGGTATCGCAACTGCTGAGCTCTGATACCACTCTGTAACACCCTCAAATCGGCCCTATGCAAGTTTTAGCGCTTCCCGCCAAACCCGCATAGAAACGATTCAAGGACGCCCACCAGGCACTTTCGTGCGGGTGGAAAACGAAGTAATATCATTACACAACAGTCCTCGATGGGACCCACAGAACAGATATATATACAACACGACTCCATGAGTCAAGAATACAGATATACCGAACAAAGATCCAAATCACCTTGAAAACGATAGAGCGTCCAGCTACGGACAAGATGCAAATTGAGCTAAGAGCCCTGAAGAATAACCAATGGCGTCCATAACCCTGCCCAGGCCAAGCCGGAAGGGTAACCCTGCTAACAACGTCGATCTCAAAACCTGCTTAAACAAAAAAGGGGTGCCGACAAAGGGCAAAGGAAAAAGAGAGAGCGGTCAGTACTGAGGCCAGTACACGGCGAGGCTAGAATTCGGCGGTCCTCGCCTACATAGGTATGGTGGACTGCAGCGGCAGCGCGGCATGCACTAAACAACCTATAGAGACTCGATATAACTGTCGGCTATCAGAGAGGGATAAGAAAGACCTATTCGGAACCAACCTGATGCTACCATCAAACAAACCCATCCTGGTGTTTCCCCCTCGAGACCAAACGAGGAAGTCAACCGAGGAACTCACACAGTTGGCAGTTTTATTTATTCAGTTATCGTTGCAGCAATTACTAGTCAGGTGTAGATAATCATCCTAATAAAATAAGCAGTGGGCCGTTTTAGTTAACCATTCCGTTGTAGTTGCAACACTTACTAGTCAGATACAATTAGCATGAGGTATCCCAAAACCCAGCAGTTGTTGGTACTTTTATTTAGCCATTCCGTTGTAGTGGAGCTGATTACTAGTCATATCGGATACAAGTCAAATTATAACAGTAAACTTTAGTTATGGTTGTCTATGATCGAGAACTGTGCTCCAAGTCGTCCATAACCGCGGACACGGCTTCTCGAAAAGATTTAACCCTGCAGGGGTGCACCAAAGTATCCACACGCACCTACACCCTTGTTGCCGGATCAGGTAGGTACAAGATCACAAAACATACACCCAACGGTATGTCGACGGGGTTTCGGACACGACGTTTCCCAGACCCAAAGCAAGCACGGGGGGCCACCCCACTAAGTATACCCGCAACAAAGTCGGCCGGTCTCCGAGACGGTCTCAGGGTTTGCGCCAGTGGCTGTAAACGACTGGGAACCCGAAACTCTCGGGCTTATCGATACCGCGAAAACACTCCGCTTCCAAAACAGTACACGTGCAGTACCTCGCACAATTTTAAATAAAGCAGTAAAACATGGCATAAGTACAGAATAGTAATAAAGCCCCAAACTACTTGTGGCCCCCAGTACAGTACTTGGAATCAGGTACTAAATCGATGGGGGTGCCCATACACTCCACCTGTGGTTAGCGCGCTCGATCTCGGAACAGGTGTCAAGAACTCGGGGTCCTACGGGACACAAGTGGACGATTAACAACCAAATAACATCTATTGCCCACCTGTGCCTCTACTTACCTACTTCAATTTTAGTTATTAAACGATAATTGAATTAAACGATAATTAAAGCCATGATCATCTCCAACCTTAAACATACGGCAATACTCCAACAACTGAGGTACTTGACGACACGCAACAGCACTTGAACAAGCGACTACGACGCGCAAGTCCAACTATCTACCAAATCAACAGGTAATAGGAGGTGTCCAAGGCATTATAAGGCTGCAAGGGATATCACGGGTACGAAAACTAGAGCATCGCAACACAGATAGCAATAGATCAACAATACTATAAAAGTAAGATAGGTAGAAAGGGGGAGATGCTCGCCTGAAAAACATTGCCGAAGGTTCAACCGAAGATCGGGTTGACACTCGCATCAACTCAACGGCCTTATCTGCGAAGAACCAAAACACTAGAATAAACACCGGATGCAATATTTAATACTATGACAGAAGATCGGGCATGATGCATGTATGATGTATGACATGGCAAAGGTGCAATGCAATTAGATCATATTAAGCGGAACCGAGGCCCCGGCAATTAGTTAATAGGTTCATGTTGTTTAGATACCCCGCAATTTAAATGTTGTAGCAACAGGGTGAAACATGCATCGATTCGCTACACCAATTTAAATGAAGTCCGGAATAAGACAAAGATATCCCGCATATAGACTCCATATTCAATTATGAGATGAATTGGCATAATTCCCCCAAACCACAGACAAGTATGCATGCATGATCAATTTAATATGCAACAATGATATATCGTTTATAAAATAGGGGTCTCAGATAGGGGTTATACACGGGGGTTTGGCGATCTTGGGCTCCGAGGGGTTCGGGGTCGGGTCTCAGGGTTCAGGGTTCGACGTGATCGGTCTCGGCAGAAACATTCTCGGACAGCGGAGTAGATCTTGTCGCATCCGGGAAGAAGGACTTGGTTGGCGTCGGGGGCGCATCGGACTCGCCCTGGTCGGTGTCGATCTTGTCGTCATGAAGGTCTTGTCGGGTCCGCGCCATCAAGTCGGTCTTGGCATTCGGGGTGAAGAACTTGGCGTTCTGCGTCGGTGTTCTTACCGTCCGGGTTCTCGAGCATCGCATCCGGAAGGAGTACTTGTCGCACATGTGGTCTTCGGGTTCAGGTAGAAGAGCTCGTCGTCCGGGGATTCTCTGGGTCCGTGGTCTTCGGGTAGCTGGTCTTGGCGTTCCGTGAGGAAGACCTCGTCGCTCCAGGAGGATATCTTGGGGTTCCGCGTCGACGGCCTTCGGGTACGGGGTCTCGGCGAACTTGGCGTGTCGAGGTTGGGTTTTCGGGTCCGGCGCCGTGGTCTTGCATATTTTCCGGGTCTCGACTCGTGTCGGTCTTGTCGACGAGATGATTTGGTCGCCCCCAAACTTGGTGTCGGTTCTTCTATGGAAGAGCTTGGGGACTGTCTCCGGGCTGCCGTAGTAGCAAGGCATGTCCACAGAGACAGCAACTTCACCTGGGGTAGTGGCAGGGCGCTGCGGCCACGGGACATGTGCGCACCTCGGCAACATGGGCGGCCAGAGAATGGTGGCCTGGGGCCGTCGCACTACCGAGGCGGTGGCAGCGAAGGCAGCGGCGACTAGAAGACGCGAGAGGGCCAGGGCCGGCGGACGACGCAGAGGCGGCGGGGCCTTGCAGCGGAGCGGATGGCCACCGGAGCGGGGCTCACAGGGAAGCAGAGGAGGGCGCTGGCGGCGGCTAGACGGCGACGCGGTTCGGCCGGCGATGGGGCGGAGGACGGACAGCGGTTGCTTGGGGGAAGAGGCGGCCGGAGCTTGGTGGAGGTGGCCGGCGGAGCGGGCTCGACGGCGAACGGCGGGGTCCGCAGGGCGACGTCGGGCGGGCGGCCGGACGCGGTCGAGGACGGAGGGCCAGGGAGAGCGGAAGCGAAGCTCGGTGGCGGCGGGGACGCCAGCGGCGGGGCTCGGGGAAGGCCCAGCGGCGGCCGCGGCGCCAGAGAGGAAGGTGGAGGCGGGGGGAAGCGAAGAGGAGAGGGCGGGGCGAGCGGGGCACGCGGGATGGGGCGAGGCGCGGCGGTGGTTGTCGGGGAGAGGAGGATGGCGGCGGGGTGAATGCGAGGAAGAGGATGCGAGGGAGGCAGGAGTGCGGGGCGAGGGTCACGGAATGGGGAGGTGGGTTCTGGGGTAGCAGGCGTGTCGCTGCAGGTGGGGCCGGGGTGGGGACGCGCCCAGGTGGGGAGGCTGTCGGTGGGTGAGGGAGTGGGGGCTGTGGGCCAGGGAGGGAGTGGGTCAGCTGGCTGAGGGAGGAGAGATGAGGTGGCGGGTGGCGATTGGTGGGAATTTGGGGAGAGGTGAGGTGTCGACAGGCTATTGGGTGGGGTGAGGTGGAGGCAGAGTGGGTAGAATTAGGTGGGGTAGGTTAGGGATTAGACTAGGTTTTAGCTTAGGGCTTGGAGGTGGCCGGCCGGGCTTTCGGGCCTGGCAGGCTGCCTCCTAAAAAAATAAAATAAAAGTTTTATTATTTAAAACGGGGCATTTGAAATCCGTTGATAGACGAAACAAAATAATCCGGAGACCCGGGTTTTAATTTGAAATCAAGACGGGGCGTTTAGAAAACAAGAACAGGTTTTTCGAAAATAGTTTTATGCAAACAAATGCAAGATGACATGACGATGCCCAAATGCAATGTGGCATGATGACATGAGCATGGGGTCATGATGATGCAATGCACAAAGACAACGCGATTTTCTAGTAGTGGTTTTGCGGGATGCCACAAGACTCTAGCTAGAAAAGTTGATACCACCTGATATATCTTTGCAAATGGCTGATAAGTCAACTACTATTCCTGTTGGTATATGTGAGGATGTTCCTGTTCAAGTGGCTCATAATTGCTTGGTTTTAACTGATTTTGTTGTGCTTGAAATGCCTGAAGATGATAATATGTCTATTATTCTTTGGAGACCTTTTCTTAATACTGCAGGTGTTGTTATTAATTGCAATCAAGGAAAAGTAACATTCAATATTAATGACAAAGATCATACTGTTTATTTCCCTAAGAAGGTTGCTAGAAGCTATTGCCTAAATTCCATTGAAAATATTGAGAGCATCAAGGTTGGAGAAATATATTGTCCCATTCCACAAGAAAATTTTGAAACTATTATGATTGGGACCATTGCTATCAAGTTTGAGGTAACATAATCACCTTATGGATTGCAAAGTTTTGTTTCATATAATATTGTTTTGGTAACAAGACTTGATCAACCTTGTTAACAAAAGGATTTTTATGAACAGAATAATGTTTCTACTTTGGTTATACTTGCTTTCTTCTATTTTTCTCCTTCCTAATATTTGCCTTTTCTTTTGTTAGCTTTGGTTTTGTTAGTTGTTTATTTGTTAGAGTGTCTTAGAACTTTTGTAGTTTTGCTTTTGGTTTGCTTTTGCTTCTTCTAAAAAAACTGTTTCTGCGAGAAATCAATTTTCATACCCTGAAAATTTGCCAAAAAATAAAGTTTCCCGAAAAATTCTAGAAAATTCAAAATAAATTTTTCCTCGAAAAAAGGGGCAGAGTGACACCTGGAATGACCCAGGGGGCCACGTTAGGCACCCACACCCTTGGTAGGCTCGGGCCCCCTACAGGTGGCACCTAGGGGGGTGTGGCCCACCTGGGGCCCTCCAAAGTGTCTCCTCCCAGCCATCTTCTTTCTCCCTCCCGAAAAACACCGGAAAACTTGCTCAAGCTCGAGTTCCTGCTGTTCTTTCTCGCGATTTTCGATCTCCTTGCTCAGCCCCTCTTCGCTTTTCATTTTTTTGGAGGGATTGCTCCTTGGTATGTGCCTCCTCTACTTGTCCAATTAGATTTGTGATTGATAGATTGTATCTTGAGTATTTTGCTGCTATAGGTGACAGGTTGTGTGAGCTTGCATGCTTGTTCTATGCTTAGAGATTTCATTTTGATGCATGTGTAGCCCTCTAGCAAGTTCCTATAGTAGTTTCTCATCATTTATCAACTTGGAAATCACTTGCTTTTTGGCTAGCAAGAAAAAGAGTTAAAAGAAACAAGAAAACCTACAAGTGATAAAGCCAAACATGTAATCTTCCATGAAGACACAAAAGATCTTAAATAAAGAATACTAAGCTTATGAGCCAATCAAGAAAGAAAATAAATGATACAAAATACCTGTAAGCTTTTTCTCTTTTTCTTTCAAACCTCAAAAAGTGTTGCTACTGACCAGAGCTCAGTTTGCCAAAACCAATTTAGATTTACTTGATTCTCCCAAAGTGATGCCAATACTGATCAACAAGATCAATCATATAAAAGAGATTGCAAACTAAAATAAGAAGTGCAAAAAGTAAAAGATGAAACTTCTCATTAATACTCCAATAAGGCACTCACACGAAGAGATACATAGATAATCAACTAAAGGAGAGATACTTCCACATGCAAACCAACCTATAAGATAACTCCTCTACCAAAGATATGAATCCACTAAAAAGGTAAAAGATAAAAGAAAATGATGGTGATACTGCAGCACTCCCCCAAGCTTGGAACAAACCAAGGGGATGCCAAACCTGATGACGAATTACTACTTCGGTGGTAGTGGTGTTATCTTGATAAGCTCCTCAATCAGTTTCCTCAAATCCTCAATCTCAAAGGTCAGAGTACGAATCAACTCCGAATTTTGCTCAATGCGGTTCATGATCATATCGGACCGAGAGCCCTATTCCTTACTATTCTTTCCCCACTCTTCCTTCTTAGTGTGTTCCTCCCCTGCATGGTTAGAACGAGGCATATCCCACATCTAGGGCAAGTTCCCTTTAGGCACCTGTTGGTATTGATGCTCATGTATAAGAGTATGGAAGGGTCTCTTGGTACGTGGAGGAGATGGCCGTGGAGTGTAGATAAGACGTGGAGGTTTCCCTCATGTAGACATCTGTGTTGTTCTCCTAAGCTTGGTAGGTTTTACCACCACTCCAATGCTTGCGACGGTAGCGCGGGTGTCCGGTTGCTCGTCCTCCTCCATGTCTTCTTCATCACCTACCAAAATCTACTCCTCATTGGGATCTTGAGGATCATCTTTCTCGGGCTTCTTGCCTTTGTCGTTGGCGGAGACCATGCTGCTCTAAACTTGAGAAGATTTCCTGACAGAAACAGATCGAAACAAAAACACGACGAGAACACGATGCACGAACCTCGGAGGATCCGGAGGGTTATATATTACGAAGTTTCAATGCATAAGGAAGGTACTGGTACAAAACCGAGGCAGAGACGGAGCTCGGGGGGCTCACACCCCCTCCAGGCGCGGCCAGCTGGGGCCCATGCCTGGGGTGGGTTTGTCCACCCCGGCCTCCGTTTCCTCCTCTGTTCCGTCTCGTAACTTTCCTTATATAATAAAAATATCAAAAATATAAAAAGATTGGGTGTTCACGAACCTTCTGTTTTCACTACTTTTGACTATTCAAAGACGAACTCTGCAGAGTCCTTTTCTCCTTCTCGTGGAAATTCCTTTTCTCACAAGGCAATACACAAACTTCAATGGCAAGATTAGTGTAAGCAAAAACAATAAACCTTTAGGTACACACTTGATACGCCCAATTTGAATCACCACTATATATATCATAATTTACCTCTATTCATTGATATTTGTGTTATTATGAGGTATTACTTATGGCTTTTCATCTGTTTATGCATGTTGGATGATTCTTGGAGGATGAACTGCTGGAGTCTGGATTCTGATGGAAAAGAAGGCGTTTCGGTGCAATTTCGTGAAGATCAGAAAAATACCAGAAAAATATAGAAACATATTATTTTACCAAAAGACGAAGGAAGACAGGAGGAGGAGCGAAGAGGGGCCACAGGGGGGGCCACACCCCCTAGGCGCGGGCCCACCTGACCCCGCGCCTAGGGCAGGTGTGGCCACCTGTCCGGCCTCTGACTCTCCCCCTTCGCCTATATCTTTCCTACGGAACCCTAAGTCTCGGGGAGAAACCACAGATAGATTTCCGCCGCCTCTAGGGGGAAACACCGAGAGAGAAAGATCTCTCCGCCAGACAGATTTCTGCGGGGGGAATTCCTTCCCGGAGAGGGGAGATCGTCACCATCAACACCGTCATCAATCTAGGCTTCATCGGGATCATCATCATCATCCACACCATCATCTCCACCAGCACCATCGTCACCACTCCGTCCTGCTGTAACAATTGTGTTGGATATTGCTTTAGTTCTTAGGGGAAACTTTACCGGTGTTAATTACTATTGTAGTTGATGCTTGTGAGTGGAACCATTGGATTATTGTTTATGTTCAGATTGTTATCCTTTATCATATCATCTTTGATCTTGATCCATATGATGTCTTGTGAGTAGTTCATCTAGTTCTTGAGTACATGTGAGAAGTCATGTTGTTATTAGTGGATCTGTGTTGAGTTATTATTCAATGGTTAGTATTTAAGTTGTGGTTCTATTCTTCTAGTGGTGTCATGTGAACGTCGACTACATGACACTTCACCACTTATGGGCCTCGGGGAGTGCATTGTGTATTTGGCTACTAATTATGGGGTTGCCGGAGTGACGGAAACCTGAACCCCTATTAGGACACCATTGCATAAGGGAGCGTAGGATCTCAGAGTTTAAGGCTGTGGTTAGATTTATATCTTAATTACTTTCCTGTAGTTACAGATGTTTGCAGGGGGTTTAATCACAAGTATGTATTAGTCCAAGTAAGGTCGGTATATTAGCACATGTTCACCCACACAACACTTACAACACCAAAGAAGAGTACTTAGCTATTTGAAGCGAAAGCACTTGACAGAATTCCCATGTGTCCTCGAGAATGTTTGGTCTTTATAAGTATTTCCACCGGCTTTTCCTTTGCTAAGAAAGGATTGGGCAACTTGCTGCGTTTGTTCTTTGTTACTTGCTCTTTGTTTTGTTGCCTTATCAGAAAACCACTAAAAATATGTTTGCTAAATATTCACATGGATTTCCTGCTCCATACCACTGTTCAGCACCTTCTTATCCTCGTTGGGATCGACACTCATATTTATCAAAAGTACTACGATACACCCCCTATACTTGTGGGTCATCAAGACCATTTTCTGGCGCTGTTGCCGGGGAGTGAAGCGCTATTGAAGAGTGGAACTGGTAAAGGAAACTTTTACTGTGAGTATTGCTTTTGTTACTGCTTGTTACTTTGTTTCCAATATGGATAACCCACTTGGTTTTCTATTTGGGAAAACTACTACCACTGCTATGGTAGTAGATGAACCACCTCCTGTTCAGATAGATCCGTTTAAGATACCTACAAGTATTGTTAATCGTGTTATGGATAATTATTATTTTGGGGATGGAACTGTCCATCCTGGTGATCATTTGCTTTTTATCCATGAATTATGCGGGTTGTTTAAGTGTGCAGGTATCACAACTGAACAGGTGAAGAAGAAGTTACTCTCCATATCCTTGAAAGGGAGAGCTGAAGAATGGTATAAGCTGCTGAAGAATGGACAATCCATGGAATGGGAGGAGATGGAATCTCTCTTTTACTCTAAATTTTATCCTCCCAGTGAAATTCATAAGGATATAAATCTGATATATAACTTTTAGCCTCGCGATGGAGAGAGTACAGCTCAAGCTTGGGGGAGACTGAAGTTACTAATGCTTAAATGTCCTATTCATGAACTCCCTAACAATATTATTATCAATAACTTTTATGCTAGGCTCTCTCTTCATAATAAAGATTTACTAGATGCTTCTTGTGTTGGATCATTCACACGTATGAAGGAAGAAGCTAACTGGGATCTACTAGACCGTATTCAAGATAACACTGAGGCTTGGGAGAATGACAAAGGAAGAAAGTCAGGTATAAACTATGATTATGAATGTATTAAATCTTTTATGGGAACTGATGACTTCCGTGATATTAGTAATGAGTTTGGTCTTGATTTCCAAAGTATTACCAACTATTTTAAGGCCTTTGCCTCTTACATAGAAATTCCCAAGAAGAAGTGGAATAAGTACCATGCTCCTTTTAAAGATGTTGTTAGTCATGTTCCTGTTAGAAGTACTCAAGTTTGTACTACTAATCATATTGTGGCTGAACCTTATGTTGAGAAAATACCTTTCCCAGCTAAGGTAAAGGAGTATTCTATGATTATTAGTGCAAATAATAAAAGTACAAAGAAAACTGTGGAGCCTGTTGAGCAATTGAATATAAAACATGTGGTAGCTATTGTGAAAGATCTTGACGCTAGAAATATAAAGGATGAGCATATTGTCTTCTCTGAAGATGCTTCTAATATTATTTCTCATCCTAGTAAAGCTAGAAAAGCTAGTGTTCCTGTGCTTTCTGTTAAAATTGGTGATCATTGCTACTATGGTTTATGTGATATTGGTGCTAGTTCTAGTGCTATTCCTTATGAGCTTTACAGGGAAATTATGCATGAAATTGGTCCTTGTGAGCTTGAGGACATCGATGTGGTCATTCACCTTTCTAATAAGGAAACAATTTGCCCCATTGGCATTGTAAGAGATGTGGAGGTTCTGTGTGGTAAGATTAAAATCCTGCTGATTTTCTAGTGCTTAATTCAGCAGCTAGCAAAATTTGTCCTATCATTTTTGGTAGACCTTTCTTGAACACTTGTGGATCTATTATTGATTGTAAGAAGGAATTTTTTTAAACTAAGTTTGATGGAGATTCTTATGAGTTCAACTTTTCCAAATTTGCTAAAGCTCCTTGTGAAAACAGCTTGCCTAATAAAGATTTCAGGATGGAACAACTTGCTTCTATTGATCTGGTTTATGACCTTGGACCTCTTTTTGGTGACTGTAAGTATGCTTACTCAGATGATAAAGTTGTTGTCGGTGATAGTTATATTGTCAACTTTATTATGAGAGAGGGAAATGTGGTTTTATGCATCTCAATAATGTTAAGTTTCCCCGTTTTATGTTGAAAGCTTTGAAGTTGCATTTGTTTTGTCTTCCTATGCTAGTGGATTTTGGTTTCCACAATTCATTTTCTCATACTACTCCCATGCATAGAAAGTGGGTTAGACTCAAGTGTGTTGGTTATTTGCTTCTTGATGCGCTTTTTCACTCCAGATTTATATCTCCTTTGTGAGCATCTTTGAAACTCTCAGGCCTAACTTAAAGGCATAAAAGAAAAGTACTGGTTGGGAGATAACCCAAGAGTTTTGCCGAGTCTTGGAAGTTATTACCTCTGTAATAACCGCTCCTTATCCTTTTTGTTTTGGTTTTTATGTCAAGTTCAACAGCTTTTGTGAAGTAGAGGAGTTATGAAAAGTGGCTGTCCTGGGACAGATTTTTGTGTTGCACCGTAAAAATTCATGAGGGAGCTCAGTATGTCGGATGGAGCTGTATTTGTATGATCTTGTTCCCCAAGTTGTTACCCAACTTTCGTTAGTTTTGCACTTTTTGATTTGAGCAACAGAAGGTTTTCTAAAAGATCAAACTTTACCTGCTAGTCTGTTATCATTTGCATTTGCCTCTTTTAGAAGCTTTTGTTTTGATAGCTTTCAGTTGAAGTGTGAACCTAAAGGTTTGTTGTTTTGCTTACACTAATGTTGCCATTTAAGCTTGTGTATTTCCTTGTGAGGAAAGGAAACTTTCAGGAGAAGGAGAAAAGGAATCTGCAGAGTTCGTTTTTGAATAGGTAAAAGTGGTGAAAACAGAAGGTTCATGAAACCCCAATCTTTTTATATTTTTGATGTTTTTAATATATAAGGAAGACTACGAGACGAAACAGAGGAGGAACCGGAGTCCGGGGTGGAAAAACCCACCCAGGCGCGGGCGCAGCCTGGCCGCGCCTGGAGGGGGTTTGACTCCCCAGAACTCCGACTCCGCCTTGTTTCCGTGTCAAAACCTTCCTTATACTTTGAACTTCGTAATATATAACCCCATGGATTGACCGAGGTCCGTGCATCGTGTTTTTGTTTCGATCTGTTTCTGTCAGAAAATCTTCTCAAGTTTAGAGCACCGTGGTCTCCACCAATGACAAAGGCAAGAAGCTCGTGGAGGAAGTAAAGTTGGAGGAACAAACCGTCGCAGAGGCAAGGTCAAGGAAACCTACTTTGGTAGGAGCAATTAACACTGGGGATGCTTTTTCTCGTAACATGCAGGGAATCATAGCCTTCGGTCCAGACCTCAGATACTGCCTTGAGGCAGCGAAAGCCCTTCGAACCACTAACGAGTTTTGTGAAAAGTACCGTGCTTTGAGGATGAAGGTGGATATACTTCAAGAAGAGAATGAAAGGCTTCGTAAGATACTAGAGGACCTCCTTACCCTAAACAAGAGAACACCACCACCTCCAAAGGAGTAATTCGTCATCAGGTCTGGCATCCCCTTAGCTTGTTCCAAGCTTGGGGGAGTGTCGCGGTATCACCACCATTATCTTTTATCTTTTACCTTTTTAGTGGATTCGTATCTTTGGTAGAGAGGTTATCTTATAGTTTGTTTGCATGTGGAAGTATATCTCCTTTAGTTAGTTATCTATGTATCTCTTGGTGTGAGTGCCTTATTGGAATATTAATGAGAAGTTTCATCTTTTACTTTTTGCACTTCTTATTTTTAGTTTGCAAACTCTATTATATGATGGATCTTGTTGATCAGTATTGGCATCACTTTGGGAGCATCAAGTGGATCTAAATTGGTTTTGGCAAACCGAGATCTGGTGAGTAGCAATACTTTTTGAGATTTGAAAGAAAAAGAGAAAAAACTTACAGGTATTTTGTATCATTTGTTTTCTTGTTGGCTCATAAGATTAGTATTCTTTATTTAAGATCTTTTGTCTCTTCAAGGAATACTGCATGTTTGGCTTTATTACTTGTATGTTTGCTTGTTTCTTTCAACTCTCTTGCTTGCTACCCAGCCTTGCTAGCCAAAAACCTGTTTTGAGAAGGCATACTTCTCATGTTTCCTAGCGCTTTAACCAAAACCATTGCCATTTGTGTACATCATATCTACCTATAGCTTTTGCTATTCCTATCAAATTCTCAAGCTTCATCTACCTTTCGAATTAAAAAATATTTTGTTATGTGAAAACTAGTTAGTAAAGCTCTCATGAACTTGATGGCACACCTTATTTTCTTGCCCCTAATAGACTTGAACCATTGTGCCATAGAAGTTGTATATGCTTGCATCTATACCTTGGAATTAGCAGAACCGTGCTGTCACGAGGAAAGTTTTTTGAACATTGCACATGTACTTTTGTACTCAGTTGATATCATGCTCTTTTTTCTATGGATGTCAATGGTGTGAAATAAAGAGGGAACTTGTAAGTCGATGAAGTTTGTATTATGTGTTAGAGAAACGCCTGGGCCGCTAGCCTAAGCCATGCTTAATCATGGTGGAAACTTGCAGCATCACCATAGTGAGATATCTATGAAGCATCCACAATAAAAAGCTATGCACATGGTAAATAAAAATATCGCTAAGATGCTCATTGTCTGCTTGCCTTGTCATTTTAGTTATAGGAAAGCTCTTGTACCATGTGCAAGGGGTACCCCATTGGCGGTTCTCTTTGATACGCAAATACTTACAATGACAAGAACTTAACTGGGCCCAAAGTTGAGTAGCATGAGGAGTGGCCCTCATATTCAAGGGACATGAGATTGCCAACTTATATCCCGTCAAGCATATACTCCATCTTTGTGCACTTTAACCTTAATCATCTCAAGATGCCTATGATAGGGGCAATGAGGGATCAAAGCTAGTAAGTACCATAATATTTTGGAACCTCTTTATGACTTGTAATCCCTGCTTCCCTCTATAAAGGGACCTTTCCCCCACTTCCAAGTTGAGTCAGTAAACCTACTTCCTCTCTATCTCCAGCAAGCATTTGAGTTGTTGTGTTTCAAGCATTCATATGGTGATTTATTCAATCATGTTCTTTATATTCCTTGTTTGCACAAAACTCTTATCTATTGAGTATTACTTTGAAAGCTTTCACTTGTGAAAAACCTTTTGAGCAAAGAGTGCTCCTATTTTAAAACTTCTACAAAAAGCTTTTGTGAAACTATTTGCCAGGTATTCTCTGACCAAGAACAACTTTGCCAATTCCAATTATGATTTATCTTTATGCATCTCTATTGTGATTGTTGAACTTGGTTGCGAGCTAAGTTATATAATGGTGAGTTGCTTTCTTCTATGAGTTGTGCAACGTTAAGTGTGATGCTCCTTTTTAGTATTATTTTATCGACACTTCACTCCATAAACCTGTGGACATGTTTAATGAGCTCAGTATTCGCTTGGGGACAAGCGAAGTCTATGCTTGGGGGAGTTGATACGCCCAATTTGCATCACCACTCTATATCATAATTTACCTCTATTCATTGATATTTGTCTTATTATGAGGTATTACTTATGGCTTTTCATCTGTTTATGCATGTTGGATGATTCTTGGAGGATGAACTGTCGGAGTCTGGATTGTGATGGAAAAGAAGGCGTTTCGTGCAATTTCGCGAAGATTAGAAAAATACCAAAAAAATATGGAAACATATTATTTTACCAGAAGACGAAGGAAGCCAGAAGGAGGAGCGAAGAGGGGCCGCAGGGGGCCCACACCCCCCTAGGCACGGGCCCACCTGACCCCGCGCCTAGGGCAGGTGTGGCCCACCTACCCGTCCTCCGACTCTCCCCCTTTGCCTATATCTTCCCTACGGAACCCTAAGTCTCGGGGATCGACCACAGATAGATTTCTGCCGCCTCTGGGGGCGGAAAACACCGAGAGAGAAAGATCTCTCCGTCAAACAGATTTCTGCCGGGTGAATTCCTTCCCAGAGAGGGGATATCGTCGCCATCAACACCGTCATTAAGCTAGGATTCATCGGGATCATCATCATCATCACCATCCACACCATCATCTCCACCAGCACCATAATCACGACTCTGTCCCGCTGTAACAATTGTGTTGGATATTGCTTTAGTTCTTAGGGGAAACTTTCCCGGTGTTAATTACTATTGTAGTTGATGCTTGTGAGTGGAACCATTGGATTATTGTTTATGTTCAGATTGTTATCCATTATCATATCATATTTGATCTTGATCCCTATGATGTCTTATGAGTAGTTCGTCTAGTTCTTGAGGACATGGGAGAAGTCATGTTGTTATTAGTGGATCTGTGTTGAGTTATTATTCAATGGTCAGTATTTAAGTTGTGGTGCTATTCTTCTAATGGTGTCATGTGAACGTCGACTACATGACACTTCACCATTTATGGGCCTCGGGGAATGCATTGTGTATTTGGCTACTAATTGTGGGGTTGCCGGAGTGAGAGAAACCTGAATCCCCGTTAGGATACCATTCCATAAGGGAGCGTAGGATCTCGAAGTTTAAGGATGTGGTTAGATTTATATCTTAATTACTTTCCTGTAGTTACAAATGTTTGCAGGGGGTTTAATCACAAGTATGTATTAGTCCAAGTAAGGTCGGTACATTAGCACAGGTTCACCCACACAACACTTACAACACTAAAGAAGAGTAGTCAGCTATTTGAAGTGAAAGCACTTGACAGAATTCCCATGTGTCCTCAAGAACGTTTGGTCTTTATAAGTACTTCCACCGGCTTGTCCTTTGCTAAGAAAGGATTGGGCCACTTGCTGCGTTTGTTCTTTGTTACTTGCTCTTTGTTTTGTTGCCTTATCAGAAAACCACTAAAAATCCGTTTGCTAAGTATTCACATGGATTTCCTGCTCCATACCACTGTTCCGCACCTTCTGCTCCTTGTTGGGATCGACACTCCTATTTATAGTAAGTACTACGATAAACCCCCTATACTTGTCGGTCATCAACACTTCAACTAAAATCCATCAAAACAAAGGCTTCTGTAAGAGGCAAATGCAAATGATAACAAAAATTTGTCAAAACAGACCAGCAGGTAAAGATTGATTTTTTCGAAAACCTTCTGTTGCTCAAATCAAAAAGCACAAAACTAATGAAAGTTGGGTAACAACCTGGAGAACAAGCTCAGAAAAATACAGCTGGATCCGACGTACTGCGCTCCCTCACGAATTTTTACAATGCAGCACAAAAATCTGTCCCAGGACAACCACTTTTCTCAACTCCTCCACTTCTCAAAAGTAGTTGAACTTGACACAAAAACCAAAACAAAAAGGATAAGGAGCGGTTATTACAGAGGTAATAACTTCCAAGACTACCAAACTCTTGGGTTATCTCCCAACAAGTACTTTTCTTTAATGCCTTTAAGTTAGGCTTGTAAGTTTCAAAGATGCTCACAAAGGAGATAAATATTTGAAGTGAAAGAGAGCATCAAGAAGCAAATAACCAACACATTTGAGTCTCACCCACTTCCTATGCATGGGGGTATCATGAGAAGAAATTTTTTTGAAACAAAAATCCATTAGCATAGGAAGACAAAACAGATGCAACTTCAAAGCTTTCAACATAAAACAGGGAAACTTAACATAATTGAGATGCATAAAACCATGTTTCCCTCTCTCATAATAACTTTCAGTAGCACTTTGAATAAAGTTGACAATATAAATGTCATAGGAAACAACTCTATCATCAGAATGAGCAAACTTACAATCATCAAAAAGAGGCCCAATGTAATAAACTGGATCAATAGAAGCAAGTTGTTCCATCCTGAAATCTTTATTAGGCAAGTTGTTTTCACAAGGAGATTTAGCAAATTTGGAAAAGTTAAACTCATAAGAATCTCCATCAAACTTAGTTAAAACTTTTTCCTTCTTACAATCTATAATATCCCCACAAGTGTTCAAGAAAGGTCTACCAAAAATGATAGGGCAAGTTTTACTAGGTGCTGAATTAAGTACTAGAAAATCAGCAGGATACTTAATCTTACCACAGAGAACATCCACATCTCTTACAATACCAATAGAGCAAATGGTTTACTTATTAGAAAGGTGAATAACCATATCAATGCCCTCAAGCTCACAAGGACCAATTTCATGCATAATTTCCCTATAAAGCTCATAAGGAATAGCACTAGAACTAGCACCAATATCACATAAACCATAATAAGAATGGTCACCAATTTTAACAGAAAGCACATGGACACTAGATTTTCTAGGATGAGAGACAATATTAGAAGCGTCTTCACATAAGACAATATGCTCATCCTCTATATTTATAGTGACAGGGTCTTTCACAATAGCTACCATAGGCTCAATATTCAATTGCTCATCAGGCTCCACATTTTTCTTAGTACCTTTATTATTCGCACTATTAATCATAGAATACTCCTTTACCTTAGCTAGGAAAGGTATTTTCTCAACATAAGGTTCAGGCACAATATGATTAGTAGTACAAACTTCGGTGCTTCTAACAGGAACATGACTAACAACATCTTTATAAGGTGCATGGTACTTATTCCACTTCTTTTTGGGAATTTCTATGTAGGAGGCAAAGGCCTTAAAACAATTGGCAATACTTTGGGAATCCATACCAAACTCATTACTAATATCACGGAAGTCATCAGTTCCCATAAAAGATTTAATGCATTCATAATCATAGTTTATACCTGACTTTCTTCCTTTGTCATTCTCCCAAGCTTCAGTGTTTTCTTGAATACGGTCTAGGAGATCCCATTTAGCTTCTTCCTTCATACGTGTGAATGATCTAGCACAAGAAGCATCTAGTAAATCTTTATCATGAAGAGAAAGCCTAGCATAAAAGTTATTGATAATAATTTTGTTAGGGAGTTCATGAATAGGACATTTAAGCATTAGTAAATTCAATCTCCCCCAAGATTGAGCTGTACTCTCTCCATCACGAGGCCAAAAGTTATATATCAGATTCCTATCCTTACGAATCTCACTGGGAAGATAGAACTTAGAATAAAAGAGAGAAGCCATTTCCTCCCATTCCATGGATTGTCCATTCTTCAACACCTTATACCATTCTTTAGCTCTCCCTTTCAAGGATATAGAGAGTAACTTCTTCTTCACCTGTTCAGTTGTGATACCTGCACACTTAAACAACCCGCATAATTCATGGATAAAAAGCAAGTGATCACCAGGATGAACAGTTCCATCCCCAAAATAATAATTATCCATAACACGATCAACAATACTTGTAGGTATCTTAAAAGGATCTATCTCAACAGGTTGTGGTTCATCTACTACCCTAATAGTGGTAGTAGTTTTCCCAAACAGAAAACCAACTGGTTTATCCATATTGGATACAAAGTAACAAACAGAAAAAAAACAAATACTCACAGTAGAAGCTTCCTTTACCAGTTCCACTCTTCAATAGCGCTTCACTCCCCGGCAACGACGCCAGAAAATAGTCTTGATGACCCACAAGTATGTAGGGATTCGTAGCATGGAAAACAAAAAATTTCTACCGCATACAAACAAACCAAAATCTATCTACTAGATTGTAGCAACGAGTCGATGGAATAACTCACCCTCGAAGATTCCAAAGTGTTTAACGAGAGCGGATTCTCGTGGGTGATGTAGTCGTACTCTTCCCGATCTCAAGATCGCGTAGACGATCCTTCCGGCGCTGCTTTCCGGCAGCGCTCCCGCAGTCGGTCACACGTTCGGTACTCAACGAAGACCTTCCTCTCCCTTGTTCCAGCAGGCAGCGGAGGTTGTAGCACTCTCCTCGCGATTCCGGCAGCACAACGGCGTGGTACCGGAAGTAGAGGGGAGATCTCGCAGGGCTTCGCCTTAAGCCGGAGCGAGTATGGTGGACTATGAGAGAGCTCCTCGGTGATCTAGGATTTAGACACACCAAGGAGGAGGCTTGGCCGGCGGCTAGGGTTAGCTAGGCGACAGCGGCGGCTTGCCCTAGGGCGGCGGCGGCTGCAGGAGGGCCGGCAGCTTAGGGCTAGGGTTTGCGGGTGGAGGTGTTGGGTGCTAGGAGGGGCAGCCCTGCCCCTCCTTATATAGGTGGAGGGGGCGCGCCAGGGGAGGGGAGTCCCTCCTCAACTCGGTTTCCCAAGGGGGGCGGCGGTGGAGGGGAGGAACTCCTCCCCAACTCGGTTTCCACCTTCCCCTCCACTTCCCAAAATAGCCGTTTGACTTTTCAAATTGGCGTTTGACTTTTCAAACTAGGATTTGATTAAACCCTTTATTTTGTTCAGCGATGACACCTAGTACATGATGCAATCATTCCAACTTGGTATGACACACTCATGTACCCTTCCCTTCGGAGTGCCGGACATTCCGGAACCTTCTAGAACATTCCCGATGAAAACACCGGAACCATTCTCCAACCCTGAAACAGGACTTTCCTTATATGAATATTATTCTCCGGACCATTCCGGATCTCCTCGTGATATCCCGGATCCCATCCGAGACTCCGAACAACATTCGGTCTCTTACTCATCATTCCATAACTACTCAAACAACGTCGAATCCTTAAGTGTGTCTCCCTACGGTTCGTGAATTATGCGGACATGATCGAGACACTTCTCCGAACAATAACCAATAGAGGAATCTGGAAATTCATATGGCCCCCACATATTTCTACGATTACTTTGTGATCGAATGAACCACTTACATACGATACCAATTTCCCTTTGTCTCACGATAGTTTACTTATCCGAGGTTATGATCGTCGGTATCTCTGCATACCTAGTTCAACCTCGTTACTGATAAGTACTCTTTTCTCGTTCCCGTGATATGTGATCCCCTGTGAGCCAGTCATATGCTTGCAAGCTAATTGGATGATATTTCACCGAGAGGGCCCAGAGTATATCTATCCGTCATATGGATGGACAAATCCTACTCTTGATCCATGTGTCTCAACCGATACTTTCCGAACACTCAATGCCACCTTTATAGCCACCCAGTTACGGTGTGGTGTTTGATGTCATCAAAGCATCCTTCTGGTGAAGGTGATATGCATGATCTCATGGTCGAAGGAATTAGGTTACTATGTATCAAAAAGCATATAGCAATTGAACTATTAAAATGACTTGATCTTTATGCTACGCTTATCTATAGGAGTATGTCCACCATATCATTCTCCTAACGATATGATCTTGTTGTTAATAACATCTCAATGATCATGATAGGGAAACCACAATCATTTATTAACCAACAAGCTAGTATTATAAAGAGGCTTTACTAGGGACTCTATTTTAAGTTTACAAATCACACAAGTATTAATGTTTCCTTGTTAATACTATTATAGCATGAATGTAAAAATTTATCATAAACACAAAGATATAATAATAACTACATTTATTATTGCCTCTAGGGCATATCTCCAACAGTCTCCCACTTGCACTAGAGTCATCTAATCTAGATTACATGGTAATATACCGAACACCCATGGCAGTTTGGTGCTGGTCATGTTTTTCCCTCGGGAGAGGTTTAGTCAACGGATCCGCCACATTCAGATATGTGTGTACTTTGCAAATCTTTATGTCCCCATCTTGGACATGTTCTCGAATAGCGTGAAAACTTAGCTTGATGTGCTTCAGCTTCTTGTGTGACCTTGGTTCTTGCGCATTGGCTATGGCGCCCATGTTATCACAGTAGATAGACATTGGGTAAAGAGCACTAGGAACCACACCCAGCTCTGTAATGAACTCTTTCATCCATATCGCTTCTTGTGAAGCCTCCGAAGCAGCCATGTATTCCGATTCAGTTGAAGATCTCACCACAACGCTTTGCTTTGCACTCCTCCAGCTAACTGCTGCACCATTCAAAGTGAATACGTATCCAGATTGTGATTTAGAATCATCCGGATCGGTGTTCCAACTAGCATCGGTGTAACCATTAACAACGAGTTGTTTATCACCTCCATAAGAAAGAACCATATCCTTAGTTCTTCTCAAGTACTTAAGGATGTTTTTGACCGCTGTCCAATGATCCACTCCTGGATCACTTTGATATCTGCTAGTTAAACTAACAGCATATGCAATGTCGGGTCTAGTACATAGCATGGCATACATTAGAGATCCTATGGCTAAGGCATAGGGAGTCTTACTCATCCTTTCTCTATCTTCTGCCATTGTTCGACTTTGAGTTTTACTCAAGGTCGTATTGGGCAACATGGGCAAGAACCCTTTCTTTCTATCTTCCATTCCAAACCTCTTTAGAACTTTGTCCAAATATGTACTTTGTGACAATGATATTAGGCGTCTCGATCTATCTCTATAAATCTTTATGCCTAATATGTAAGCTGCTTCGCCAAGATCCTTCATTGAAAAACTATTATTCAAATATTCCTTGACACTATTAAGAAGGTTTACATCATTCCCAATCAACAATATGTCATCTACATATAGTATTAAGAATGCTACAGAGCTCCCACTCACTTTCTTGTAAATACAAGCTTCTCCATAAGTTTGTATAAAACCAAAACTTTTGGTTACCTTATCAAAACGTTGATTCCAACTTCGGGATGCTTGCTTCAATCCATAGATGGGCCGTTGAAGTTTGCATACCTTGTTAGCATCTTTAGGATCAACAAAACCTTTGGGTTGCATCATATACAACTCTTCATCAATGTCTCCATTGAGGAATGCTGTTTTGACATCCATCTGCCATATCTCATAATCATAATATGCAGCGATTGCTAACATAATCCTCACAGACTTTAGCTTCGCTACTGGTGAGAAAGTCTCATCGTATTCAACTCCTTGAATTTGTCGAAACCCTTTTGCGACAAGTTGAGCTTTATAGACAGTAACATTACCATTAGCATCTGTTTTCTTCTTGAAAATCCATTTGTTCTCGACAGCCTTCCGGCCATCCGGTAAGTCCACCAAAGTCCATACTTGGTTTTCGTACATGGATCCAATCTCGGATTTCATGGCTTCTTGCCATTTATTGGAATCTGGGCTCATCATCGCTTCCTCATATGTCGCAGGGTCATCGGTGTTGTCCACCAACATGACATTCATAACGGGATCATACCAATCAGGAGTGGTACGAGTTCTCATTGACCTGCGAGGCTCTGTAGCAACTACAACCGAAGTTTCATGATCATCATCATTAGCTTCCTCTCTTATTGGTGCAGGCACCACATGAACTTATTCCGGTGCTGCGCTACTCGCAATTTCGAGAGAAGGTTCGACAACCTCGTCGAGTTCTACTTTCCTTCTAGTCACTTCTTTCGAGAGAAACTCCTTCTCTAGAAAGGATCCATTCTTGGCAACGAAGATTTTGCCTTCGGATCTATGATAGAAGGTATACCCAATAGTTTCCTTCGGGTATCATATGAAGACGCATTTTTCCGCTTTGGGTTCAAGCTTGTCCGGCTGTAACTTCTTTACATAAGCTTCGCAACCCCAAACTTTAAGGAACGACAATTTAGGTTTCTTCCCAAACCATAATTCATGCGGTGTAGTTTCAACGGATTTAGATGGTGCCCTATTTAAAGTGAATGCGGCTGTTTCTAATGCATAACCCCAAAATGATAGCGGTAAATCTGTAAGTGACATCATAGATCGAACCATATCTAAGAGAGTTTGATTACGATGTTCGGACACACCATTACGCTGTGGTGTTCCCGGAGGTGTCAATTGTGAAAGTATTCCGCATTTCTTCAAATGATCGCCAAACTCGTAACTTAGATATTCACCTCCACGATCAGAACGTAGAAATTTAATCTTCTTGTTACGTTGATTCTCAACCTCACTTTGAAATTCCTTAAACTTCTCGAAAGTTTCGGACTTATGTTTCATGAAATAGATAAACCCATATCTACTCAAGTCATCCGTGAAGGTAAGAACATAACGATAACCACCGCGCGATGCTACACTCATTGGACCACACACATCGGTATGTATGATTTCCAATAAGTCCGTAGCTCGCTCCATCATACCAAAAAATGGAGTCTTAGTCATTTTCCCATCAGACATGCTTCGCATCTTTCAAGTGATTCGAAATCAAGTGATTTGAGAAGTCCATCGGAATGGAGTTTCTTCATACGCTTCACTCCAATGTGACCAAGACGACAGTGCCACATATAGGTCGAGTTATCGCTCGATTTCAAATGTTTAGCCTCAATGTTATTAATATGTATATTTCCACTATCGAGATTCAATAAGAATATACCATCTATCAAAGGTGCATGTGCATAAAACATATTACTCATATAAATCGAACAACCATTATTCTCAGACTTAAACAAGTAACCGTCTCGCAATAAACAAGATCCCGATATAATGTTCATGCTTAACGCAGGCACCAAATAACAATTATTTAAGTATAAAACTAATCCCGATGGTAGATGAAGGGGTAGCGTGCCGACCGCGATCACATCAACCTTTGATCCGTTTCCCACGCGCATCGTCACCTCGTTCTTCGCTAGCTTCCGTTTATTCTGCAGCACCTGTTTCGAGTTACAAATATGAGCAACCGAACCAGTATCAAATACCCAGGCACTACTACGAGTACTAGTGAGATACACATCAATAACATGTATATCGGATATACCTTTCTTCTTGATGTTTCCGTTCTTCAAATCCGCCAAGTACTTTGGGCAATTCCGCTTCTAGTGACCTTCTCCCTTGCAGTAAAAGCACTCAGTATCAGGCTTAGGTCCAGCCTTGGTCTTCTTCGTCGGCGCGGTAACTTTCTTACCAACCTTCTTGAAGTGTCCCTTTTTCTTAGACTTGCCTTTCTTGAATTTGGTGGTCTTATTGACCATCAACACTTGGTCCTCTTTCTTGATCTCCACTTCTGCAGATTTCAACATGGCAAAGAGTTCTGGCAACTTCTTGTTCATGTTTTGCATATTGTAGTTCATCACAAAGTTCTTGTAACTTGGTGGTAGTGATTGGAGGACACGGTAAATCCCCAAAGCATTAGGAATCACTATACCCAAGCTTTGAAGTTTGTTTGCGTGCCCAGACATCTTAAGCACATGCTCACTAACGGAGCTGCCCTCTTCCATCTTGCAGTTAAAGAACTTTTCAGAAGCCTCATAGCTCTCAATCGCCGCGTGAGTCTCAAAGATCAATTTGAGATCACGGACAATATCATGTGGGTCTGAATTCTCAAACCTTTTCTGAAGCTTCGATTCTAAACCATACAAGATAGCACACTGAACTGTGGAGTACTGAGTCTTCCGAGCGAGGTAAACATTCTTTACTTCATCGGTAGCAGTAGCTGCAGGTGGGTCACCCAGCGGTGCATCCAGCACATAGGTCAAATTACCAGCTGTGAGGACAATCCTCAAATTGCGGAACCAATCCGCGAAGTTGCTTCCATTGTTTTTCAACTTTTCTTTCTCTAGGAACGCATTAAAATTGATGGTAGGGGCCGCCATTGATCTACAACATATTTGCAATAGTTTAGACTAAGTTTATGACAAATTGAGTTCTAATTAATAGTTAAATTAATCTAGGTGAACTCCCACTCAAAACAACATCCCTCACATTGTTTTAGTGATCACACGAACCAAATCCACCACATCAAAACCGATCATCACGAGAGTTGTAATAGTTTCAATGGCGAACAATCGACATGTTCATCATATCTACTATATGATTCATGCTTTACCTTTCGGTGATCCGTGTTCCGAGACCATGTCTGTACATGCTAGGCTCGTCAAGATCAAACCTTAGCTTCCGCATGAGCAAATCTGGCTTGCTCACGTTGTATACACTTGCGGAATCTAACACACCCGACCATCACGTGGTGCTTCGAAACAACAAGCTTTAGCAACGGTGCTAACTAAGGATGAACACTTTAGAACTTGAAATTCATGTGCATGAGGGATCATCTTATAATGCTACCGTCGTTAACTAAGCAATATAAGATGCATAAAGGATTAACATCACATGCAATTCATAATGTGTGATATGATATGGCCTTTCTTCTTTGTGCTTCCGATCTCCATCTTCAAGCACGAACATGATCTCCATCATCACCGGCATTGCATCAAGGTCAATGATTCTTCTCCATGGTTGTCTTCCACCGTCTTCAACTATTACAAATACTTTTAATAGACACACGGGTCTTAACAAAATTAAAGACAACCATATGGCTCCTGCCGGTTGCCAACTTACAATAAGGAACATTGCATACATCAAATATAATCACAATCATGGCCATATCACATCACTGCACACCCCTGCAAAACAAAGTTAGACGCCTCTACTTTCTTTGCATGTTTTACGTGGTTTGGGGCTTTCAATAAGTGTCGTTCTAACTTACGAACAAGAACCACAACATTGATACTAGTATTGTTAATCACCCGTTGTAAATTGAATCTTAACTATGTTGGGAGAAACAGGCACCCGCAAAGCCACTTATGCAATACAAGTTGCATGTCAAGCGTGGAGCAAGTCTCATGAACGATGTCATGTAAGGTTATCCCGGGCCGCTTCATCCCAACATCCCGCAAGATGCAAAGTACACAAGAAGCAATCGACAATAAAAGCATCAACGCCCACAATGACCATTGTGTTCTACTCGTGCAACAGATCTACATATAGACACGGCTCTAATACTACTGTAGGGATTCGTAGCATGGAAAACAAAAAATTTCTACCGCATACAAACAAACAAGCCAAGATCTATCTACCAGATTGTAGCAACGAGTCGATGGAATAACTCACCCTCGAAGATTCCAAAGTGTTTAACGAGAGCGGATTCTCGTGGGTGATGTAGTCGTACTCTTCCCGATCTCAACATCGCGTAGACGATCCTTCCGGCGCTACGTTCCGGAAGCGCTCCCGCAGTCGGTCACACGTTCGGTACTCGGCGAAGACCTTCCTCTCCCTTGTTCCAGCAGGCAGCGGAGGTTGTAGCACTCTCGTCGCGATTCCGGCAGCACAACGGCGTGGTACCGAAAGTAGAGGGGATATCTCGCAGGGCTTCGCCTTAAGCCGGAGCAAGTATGGTGGACTATGAGAGAGATCCTCGGCAATCTAGGGTTTAGACACACCAAGGAGGAGGCTTGGCCGGCGGCTTGCCCTAGGGCGGCGGCGGCTGCAGGAGGGCCGGCGGCTTAGGGCTAGGGTTTGCGGGTGGAGGTGTTGGGTGCTAGGAGGGGCAGCCCTGCCCCTCCTTATATAGGTGGA
Source organism: Avena sativa (assembly GCA_916181665.1). Taxonomy (NCBI): domain Eukaryota; kingdom Viridiplantae; phylum Streptophyta; class Magnoliopsida; order Poales; family Poaceae; genus Avena; species Avena sativa. The sequence continues at coordinate 401,092,426 of OV702284.1, forward strand.
GGGGGTGCGCCAGGGGAGGGGAGTCCCTCCCCAACTCGGTTTCCCAAGGGGGTCGGCGGTGGAGGGGAGGAACTCCTCCCCAACTCGGTTTCCACCTTCCCCTCCACTTCCCAAAATAGCCGTTTGACTTTTGAAATTGGCGTTTGACTTTTCAAACTAGGATTTGATTAAACCCTTTATTTTGTTCAGCGATGACACCTAGTACATGATGCAATCATTCCAACTTGGTATGACACATTCATGTACCCTTCCCCTTCGGAGTGCCGTACATTCCGGAACCTTCTAGAACATTCCCGATGAAAACATCGGAACCATTCTCCAACCCCGAAACAGGACTTTCCTTATATGAATCTTATTCTCCGGACCATTCCGGATCTCCACGTGATATCCCGGATCCCATCCGAGACTCCGAACAACATTCGGTCTCTTACTCATCATTCCATAACTACTCAAATAACGTCGAATCCTTAAGTGTGTCTCCCTACGGTTCGTGAATTATGTAGACATGATCGAGACACTTCTCCGAACAATAACCAATAGAGGAATCTGGAAATTCATATGGCTCCCACATATTTCTACGATTACTTTACGATCGAATGAACCACTTACATACGATACCAATTTCCCTTTGTCTCACGATAGTTTACTTATCCGAGGTTATGATCGTAGGTATCTCTGCATACCTAGTTCAACCTCGTTACTGATAAGTACTCTTTGCTCGTTCCCGTGATATGTGATCCCTTGTGAGCCAGTCACATGCTTGCAAGCTAATTGGATGACATTTCACCGAGAGGGCCCAGAGTATATCTATCCGTCATATGGATGGACAAATCCCACTCTTGATCCATGTGTCTCAACCAATACTTTCCGAACACTCAATGACACCTTTATAGCCACCCAGTTACGGTATGGTGTTTGATGTCATCAAAGCATCCTTCCGGTGAAGGTGATATGCATGATCTCATGGTCGAAGGAATTAGGTTACTATGTATCAGAAAGCATATAGCAATTGAACTATTAAAATGACTTGATCTTTATGCTACACTTATCTATAGGAGTATGTCCACCATATCATTCTCCTAACGATATGATCTTGTTGTTAATAACATCTCAATGTTCATGATAGGGAAACCACAATCATTTATTAACCAACAAGCTAGTATTATAAAGAGGCTTTACTAGGGACTCTATTTTAAGTTTACAAATCACACAAGTATTAATGTTTCCTTGTTAATACTATTATAGCATGAATGTAAACATTTATCATAAACACAAAGATATAATAATAACTACATTTATTATTGCCTCTAGGGCATATCTCCAACAAATTATAGGGGGTGTATCATAGTACTTTCGATAAATACGAGTGTCGATCCCAACAAGGAGCAGAAGGTGTTGACTAGTGGAATGGAGCAGGAATTCTCTGTAAATACTTAGCAAACGGATTTTTAGGGGTTTTCTGGTGAAGCAACAAAACAAAGTGCAAGTAATAAAGACAACGAACAACTGCATCAAGTGGCCCAATCCTTTCTTAGCAAAGTACAAGCCGGTGGAAATTCTTACAAGGGCCAAACGTTCTCGAGTACACATGGGAATTCTGTCAAGTGCTTTCACTTCAAATAGCTGAGTACTCTTCTTTGGTGTTGTAAGTGTTGTGTGGGTGAACCTGTGCTAATGTACCGACCTTACTTGGACTAATTCATACTTGTGATTAAACCCCCTGCAAGCATCCGTAACTACAGGAAAGTAATTAAGATATAAACCTAACGACAACCTTAAACTCTGAGATCCTACACTCCCTTGTGCAAAGGTGTCCTAATAGGGGTTTAGGTTTCTATCACTCCGGCAACCCCACAATTAGTAGCCAAATACACAATGCATTCCCTAGGCCCATAAATGGTGAAGTATCATGTAGTTGGCGCTCACATGGCACCACTAGAAGAATAGCACCACAACTTAAATACTAAACCATTGAATAATAACTCAAGACAAATACACTACTAACAACATGACTTCTCCCATGTCCTTAAAAGCTATACAAACTACTCACAAGACATCATATGGATCAAGATCAAAGATGATATGGTGATGGATAAAAATCTAAGCATAAAAAATAATCCAATGGTTCCACTCATAAGCATCAACTACAATATTAATTAACACCGGGAAAGTTTCCCCTAAGAACTAATGCAAGATCCAACACGGTTGTTACAACGGGATGGAGTGGTGATGATGGTGCTGGTGGAGATGATGGTGTGGATGATGATGATGATCCCGATGAAGTCTAGCTTAATGACGTTGTTGATGGCGACGATCTCCCCTCTCCAAGAAGGAATTTCCCCGATAGAAATATGTCTGTCGGAGAGCTCTTTCTCTCTCGGTGTTTTCCGCCCCGCAGAGGTGGCAGAAATCTTTCTGTGGCCGCTCCCCTGGTATTAGGGTTTCAATAGGAATATATAGGCGAGAGGGTGGAGTCGGAGGCCGGCCAGGTGGGCCACACCTGCCCTAGGCGCGACCCAGGGGGACCCGTGCCTAGGGGGTGTGGGCCCCCTGTGGCCCAGATATGCCTCCCCTTCTAACTTCCTTCGTCTTTTGGGAAAATATAATTTTTCAATATTTTTCTGGTCTTCGCGAAATTGCATCAAAACACCTACTTTTCCATCAGAAACCTGACTCTGACAGTCCATCCTCCAAGAATCATCCAACATGCAAAAACAGAGGAAAAGACATAAGTAACACCTCACAATAAGAAAAATATCAATGAATAGAGGCAAATTATGATATAGAATGGTGATGCAAATTGGACGTATCACCTGCCAACGTCCGTCCAATCATGTGCAAGTGGGCATATAAGGTTAAGAATCGCTCTGATGGTTCTCTCGTGGCTCATGGCTTTCAGCAGGAGCAGGGCCGCGACTATGATGAGACTATCGCCCCAGTGGCTCACATGACCACTATTCGCACTCTTCTCTCCATGGCCTCTGTTCGCCACTGGTCTGTGTCTCAACTTGATGTGCAGAATGCTTTTCTAAATGGCGAGCTACGTGAGGAGGTCTATATGCAGCCAGCTCCTGGGTATTTTTTCCCTGACGACATGGTTTGCCGTCTTCGGCGCTCTCTCTATGGCCTTAAGCAAGCCCCTCGCACCTGGTTTGAGCAGTTTGCCTCCGTGGACACTGCTGCGGGTTTCTCGCCCAACGCCCATGACCCTTCTCTGTTTGTCCACACCTTTCCTCGTGGTTGGACTCTTCTTCTTATGTATATTGATTACATGATCATTACTAGCGATTACTCTGAGTACATTGCCTTTGTTAAGGCTCGTCTTCGTGAGCAGTTCCTTATGTATGATCTTGGTCCTCTTTGCTACTTTCTTGGGATTGAGGTTTCCTCTACCTCTGATGGTTTCTATATCTCCTAGGAAAAGTATATTCAGGATCTGTTGGCTCGTGCTGCTCTTAGTGATGAGCGCACCGTTGAGACTCCTATGGAGCTCAATGTTCACCTTTGTGCCTCTGATGGTGATCCCTTGACTAACGCAGTGCGCTATCACCATCTGGTTGGAAGCCTTGTCTACCTTGCCATCACTCGTACATACATCTCCTACCTTGTCCATATTCTGAGTCAGTTTGTCTCTGCTCCTACTTTAGTCCACTACACTCACCTTCTTCATGTTCTACGATATCTTCGTGGAACGATCTCTCACCGTCTTTTCTTCCCTCGCTCCATCTCTCTTCAGCTCTAGGCCTATTCGGATGCTACGTGGGTGAGTGATCTGTTGGATTGCCATTCACTCTTTGCGTACTGTGTGTTTCTTGGTGGTTCTCTCAGTGCTTGGAAGACAAAGAAACAGACTGTGGTTTCTCGCTCGGTTGCAGAGGCTGAGTTGCGAGTTATGGCTCTTTTGAGCACGGAGGTGACGTGGTTATGTTGGTTACTAGAGGGTTTTGGTGTTTGATGACCCACAAGTATAGGGGGTGTATCATAGTACTTTCTATAAATAAGAGTGTCAAACCCAACGAGGAGCAGAAAGTGTTGACAAGTGGTTTGGATCAGGAATTCACTATAAATACTAAGAAAACGGATGTTTAGGGGGTTTTGGTACTGCAGATAAATAAAGTGCGAGTAAATAAAAGACAATAATAATAATTGCAGCAAGTGGCCCAATCCTTTTTTAGCAAAGGACAAGCTGATTGTATTACTTATAAGGACCAAACGTTCTCGAGGATACATGGGAATATTGTCAAGTGCTTTCGCTTTATATTATCGATTAATCTTTTTTGGTTTGACAAGTGTTGTGTGGGTGAACCTATGCTAATGTACTGACCTTACTTGGACTAATACAAACTTTTGATTATACCCCTTGCAAGAATCCGCAACTACAAGAAATTAATTAAGATAAAAACCTAACCACAGCATTAAACTCTGAGATCCTACACTCCCTTATGCAAAGGTTTCCTAATGGGGGTTTAGGTTTCTGTCACTCCGGCAACCCCATAATTAGTAGCCAAATGCACAATGCATTCCCCTAGGCTAATAAAGGTGAAGTATTATGTAGTCAACGTTCATATGACAACACTAGAATAAATAGCACCACAACTTAAATATCAAACCATCAAATATTTCTCAACACAATTCCACTACTAACAACATGACTTCTCCCATGTCCTCAAGAACTAAACGAACTACTCACGAGACATCATATGGATCAAGATCAGAGATGAAATAATGATAAGTAACAATCTGAACATAAACAGTAATTCAATGGTTCCACTCAATAGCATCAACTACAATAAGTAATCAACACCGGGAAAGTTTCCCCTAAGAACTATGCAAGATTCAACCCAATTGTTACTGCAGGATGGAGTGGTGGTGATGGTGCTGGTGGAGATGATGATGATCTCGATGAAATCTAGCTTGATGACGGTGTTGGCGACGATCTCCCCTCTCTAGGAAGAAATTTCCCCTACAGATTTCTGCCTGCCGGAGAGCACTTTCTCTCTCTGTAGTTTCCGCGCCGCAGAGGCAGCAGAATCTTTCTATGGTCGCCCCTCGAGTCTTAGGGTTTCGAGGGGATTAAATATGCCAAAGGGCGATGCCAGAGGTGGGCCTGGGTGGCCACACCACCTGGTGGCGCGGCCTAGGGGGGCCGTGCCAGGGAGTGGTGTGGGCCCCCTGTGGCCCATCTCCACTCCTCATTCTGGTTTCCTTCATCTTCTGGAAAAATAGTAATTTCCATATATTTTTTGGGATTTTCTGATCTTCACGAATATTGCATCTGGACAACGCTTTTTCCATCAGAATCCTGACTCCGGCGATTCATCCTCCAAAAGTCATCAATCATGCAAAATAGATGAAATAACATGAGTATCATCTCTTAATATGAAATATATCAATGAATAATAGCAAATTATGATATAAAATAGTGATGCAAAATGGACGTATCAACTCCCCCCAAGCTTAGACATTGCTTGTCCCCAAGCGAAAACTGAGCTCAATAAACATGACCACGGGTTTATGGAGCGAAGTATCGATAAAAAATACGGACAAGAAGCATCACATTTATTAATATACAAATCATAATAAAAACAACTCACTATTATATAACTTAACTTGCAACGAGTAAGGAAGTCACAATAAAGATACATAAAAAAATCATAATTGGTGATGACAAATTTTGTTCTTGTCAGAGAACAATTAGCAAATCATACTTAGTTTTAAGCAAAGATTTTATAAAGGAGTTTATAATGCAGGAGTCTCTTTCTCAAACATAATGGTCTTTTCACCTACAAAGATAACTTTCAAAGTCATATCCATTCACATAAGAGTGTTCTGGAAAACAAGAAACATAAGAAACAAGATTGAATAAATCAACATATGGATGATTGAATCACAACAACTCAAATGCTTGCTTGAGATAGAAAGGAATAGGTTTACTGACTCAACATAAAAGTAAAAGATATGCCCTTCGCAGAGGGAAGCAGGGATTTCAAGTTTTATAAAGAGCTTCCAAAAATTATGATACTTATTGGCTTTCAGACTCATAACTCTAAATTATTACGATAACCTTGTAACAGATAATTTCAGGCCATATGCTTTTTTTTGAGAAAACGCAAACGTCTCTCTGCGTTTTATTTCATTGAAAAGGTAGAGAGATTACATAACTCCTAGTAGGTTTATGTCCGATTACATTGCATTACAGCAGCACTATATTCTAGTGTACATCCCATATTGTTGGTATAACATCCCTCAACCCTTTTGCTCCTATCAGGATCCACACCGCGACCTCATCCTTGATCTGCAAGACTAGGGCTTGGATGGAAGGTTACACTCCGTCGAAGACGCAATCGTTGTGATGCTTCCAAATCATCCAAGGCACCAACAGGGTTGCTGAGGCGATCCCCTTGTGCATGGCCTTTGGGGTGTTTTGCTTGACTCATGTCCACCAATAGAAGAGGGAGGACTCGAGGGCTAGTGGCGTGCAAGGCATGCGCAACCAGGGCAAGATCTCATGCCAGACTTGGCGGGAGAATGGGCAGCTGATGATCAGGTGCAACATTGTCTCTGGCTCTTGGTCAAGGCGGCGACATCGCGGCGTGGGGGAACCGGCAGCGTGAGGCTGGGGGAGTAGGAATGTGGGATGGCGTCAGGCGGTGTGGGGACAATGGCCATGTGGCGCACAAGCGGAAGACGAGCAGCGGTAAAGACGAGCGAGCGAGGAAGACGAGAAGAGCCACGTGGGGATTTAAGGTTCTGCCGGAAATTTATCGAGGGCGTTTTTATAAAATGATCATCGCGAGGCCTGAAGGAGTAGTAGTTGTTTTGGTCCGCCCCTACATAAGAGCATATTTAATGCAATGAGCTTGTTTAGACGCTTGGCAGAAAAAGAATCCGAAGATTAATCCCAGGACCCGTATAGGAGTCCAAAGCCCCAATGCATGCATTTAATTTCCAGGCAATTATTTTACTACTAACTGACCCGATCTGATTTTTCTGCCCAACTAGAAAAACTGGCAAGCCCCTGGTGCGGAGATTTGCGTCGGCGCGTTTAAATAAGCTTCGATTGCCAGGATTGTTGGTCGCGGATGCTCAGCGTCCGGGATCCGAATCCTGGCGCCCATAAATAAGAACCCCCATTAAAAGATCAGAAAATGGAAAGCTAGATACCGACATATATACTGCCTTGCACATGAGGCCATGCGCGTATCCGAATTGATTTCCCTTTATAGCAGATCGAATCGCATCCACGCATGCCAAAAACAAAAGATTTGAATCAGATACAATCGAAGCCACGACCCCTATAAATTGCGGCGCTGCTAATGTGTCTTCCGATCTCTCTGCAGTTCGAGCGCGATGGGTTCTACTTCTCTATTAGCCGTGTTGCTGATCCTGCTCTTCGCCGCCGGAGCCAATGCAGGGCGGCTCTACCCAACTAGCCAAGAGGTGGTACGTATACTATATCTGTCCCGTACTGGAATTAATTAACTGCATGTTCTGGCCACTAATTTCATTGTATTTTGTTTGATCTCTGCAAGTGTAACAAAGAAACAAGCAGCTTTTCGGTTCAATCTCGATTGATTCAGGGATTGGCTGATACTAATGATTCTGGTCACATCTACACCAACGTACGTATTTACAGAGATATAGCATGCACTACTATATGCCTTGCTTAATCTGACCTAATTTTATCCATGGTACGTACGAAATGTAGGTGGCATATCATCAGATGCAAGGGGGGGAGTACTACGGAGTCAGCGTGACCATGGACGTGTACGACCTCGTGCTGACCGACGACCAGTACAGTTTTGCTGGTGTTTATATCTCCAACGGAGATATCATCCAGATCGGTTGGGAGGTATAAGCTTCTAACCATCCTATATCTTCTTTAGATATACTCCTGTATATGTGCAATGAAATCCACGTACACTAGCTTATGTTTTCAATGATTTGCTACAGGTCAGCCCACCAGCTTATGGTGATTCACGTGCTCATTTTTCTGCTCTTTCGGTAAGTGATGATCTTGATCAACCGAGTTGCCACCTTTTCCCTTATTCGTCTATGTACTAATATTTGCTGTTTTTTTATGCAGACTGATGGGCACCAGCATGTCTGCATCAACACCGAATGTCCTATAGGTTTCCAGCCTGAGGCAGGCGCGCCCATAGCTCTTGGTGACGTCATTGAGCCTGTTTCCCAGCCCAAGGGAGCCAAGCAAAACATCACAATCAAAGTCATTAAGGTATAGGTTGAAGGAGTATGATAGCAGCATTAAAAACTTAGAGATATGCCTGTTATAATTATGGCCTCATGCATGGCTTTACTTTGCAGGATAGTCCGTCCGGAGACTGGCTGGTGTATTACGGGTTTAACCAGCCTGATCCCGTGCTGATCGGTCGTTACCCCAAATCGTTATTCCCCAGCGGCTTGGCAGATCGAGCGACAAAGGTCAACATCGGCGGTTCCGTGATGGCCGGCAATATGGGCCTCATTCCTATGGGTAGCGGCCATCTCCCGACCAATGATAGCATAGCCATGGCTACCGCAGCGTCATTCACCAACATCCAGATCATTGACCAGAACGGGAAAGCTTCGCTCTTGAACCACGACTTTCCTGGGTATACAAGCAAACCAGAGTCGTACTTTGTTAGTCCTGTGATCGATGGGCAATTCTTCTACGGTGGGCCTAACTGAGTTTGCACAATAATGGTGTGAGATTGCGTTTGTGCTATATGAATACACCTAAAGCTAAGCAATCATTTGGTTACCAATAATTGTTATGTATTTTGTTTTATATTTATAGTTATTATTAAACTGTGTTATGGTGCGTTCATATACTTTATAATCCAAGCTGGAAAAAAGTTGCATGACAAACTAGACATTGTCCAACAAACTAGAGAAATTCATGTAGTAAAAAAAACTAGATGTCTGCGATGGCAAGGTCCTGTACAACGTCCCTGTTTTATGAAGTCCGCTTGAATATATGTTTGTGAGTTCCTGCTAGCTCTATTGAACACGTGGTGATGAGTACTCAACTTAGGATCATGACATATTGACTGACAGGATTTGCGGAACTCGGGCACCATTATGCACTTTATTTATTTATTTTTGAAATTTCTACTTTTTGGTTTAAAAAATCACAAATTTATTTTTGGGACTCCTCATGTATATGACTCGAATACCATAGCAAGTTTCGGTAAAATATTGTATTATTTTGTGCTACAGAAAAAACACAAAATTCTGACAATATATAGCAGTAAAAAAAGGAAAAATTCTGACAATATATAGCATAGTTTGTGATAATGTACCCATATTGTACGTATATATGCATCATGGGATGGCGAACAATATTGCAGGAGGAAGTTTTCCTTTTCGTCGCATCAAAAAGCCGTTTTCTATTTTCCGAGCATAAAAACAGACGGTTTTGTGAAGCAACCACCAAATGGCTAATTCAAAATGCTACCACCACATTCTACAAAAATACTAGACCACCTTATATGGATAATATACCAACAGGGGGATCTGAAACCTTTTCGTCCACCCCTGGTGAAAAAGACAAATTCCTACCAAATCGGCAGGAAGTGGGTCAGATATGAACTACACGTACATGATCTGATGCTCATGTTTTTTTTATAAAATCATTTTTAGGTTCACAATATCTATTTTATTAAATATCTAATGCAAGTTTAGCGAGGCTCGGCCCCGAGCTAAGAATCTTCATGCCCGTCGTTCGACAAAGTTTGATGATAGTTTAAAACGAGCATAAAAAATTCAAAAACGATCGGAACTATGCGAAACCTTCGCGTGGTGTAATATTATGTGATATAGTTAGAAGGAAAATATCAAACTTGGTATATTGATTATGTTTCAAAAAAAATCTTCACAAAATGACCTATCTCATTCGAGGTTTCTTAACTTTCGGGTCAAATGACCAATGTTATGGATAGAATCAAGGCATAGTTTATGATAACGTGTCCATATTGTGCATACATGTGCATCATGGGATGACGAATAATGTTGTAGGAGGAAGTTTTCCTTTTCGGTGCACCAAAAATCCATTTTCCATTTTCCGAGCGCAAAAAAGAGGAATTTTGTGAAGCAACCACCAATTAGTTAATTCAAAAACTGGAGGTTTGTGGTAAGTTGATATGGATATCATATTTAGATTCTTTTCTTTTTTCTGATTAATTTAGACATATTATTTATCGAATTCTGATTTACGGATTTAAAGATATTAATTATTCCATATTAAATAGAAAAATACAAAAAGTAAAATTATTATATTTTTATTTGAATTCAATAGTAATTTTATTTGAATCAGTAATATTCTTACTTATTCATTGTTGTTTACTTAAATAAGTGTTTGTAGTTTCAAAAAATAAAAACATGTGACATAATGATATAAGAGTTAATAGAATTTATATTATAGTATTGATAACTAGGTACAAATTGCTTCACGGAAACTGATTTAGAAGGAACTGAGAAGTTAAGAGTGCTGGAGCTAGAGTAGTGTTAGGAGACCGAGCGGGAAGTTTGATAAAAACTGCAATTTGATCAAAGATTAAATGTAATTAGTGTTAAAAATGTTCGAGGTGAGAGATTAACGATTTAAACAATTCAAAGATTCAAAAAAGTTGAGAAAAAATCAAAACAAAAATTAAAGAAATTTGAATTTTTTTTGGATTCTTTTACAACCTGCCGTTTTATTATGCCAACGGGGCTATGTCGAAGGCAAGGCCGTCGGCATAACATACGCCGATGGCTAGAGCTACGCCGACGGGCAAAAGTGCCTCCGCCGAGGAGGCTGCGCCGAGGGCAGTCGGCGGCAAACCATACGCCGAGGGCATTTTGGCCTACACCGACGGCTTTTTGTCCTCGGCGTAGTGTGCCGTTCATGTAGTGCTAGCACATGGATTGGTTGATCACTATGTCACTATTGGAAAAAAAAATTTAGCACCACGGTAACTTTAGTGCGGAAAAAACGAAATTAGCAAGCTTCGCCTATGCACCTACAAGTATGGAAGTATGAACAAAAAAAATTATGATTGCATGTGAGTTGAGCTCAACGGTGTTATTTCAATGCAAAGTGCAAAGTAAGTATGCAATGCCAGCCAATTGTTGGACTCACGAACATGAAAAATATAGTAATTAGCTATGAGCGGACCAATAAATGAGCAACCCAACGATTTGTATATTTTACAATTTTCTATTTAGTACATTGATTGTTATAAAATATATTTAGTTACACCTAAAATAGAAAATCATGTATTTGAGAAACATCTGTTAGGTCCATAGATAGCTCATGATACTTAATAAAACTCGTGACATGTCCATATATTTGCAATTCCTCGAATGGGCAAGATTTTTTGGTGAACACATGTGATTCTTTTTGTTATCGACAAAAATATATTTAACCAAACAAATTGGGGAGTGGTGTCTCGAGAAAACAATCTACCATAAGCTCGCCTATAATACATGATTTTAGGGTTTAGGGAAAGTACAATTTCCACCGCAGACGTTATACTATATAATAAAAAAAGTTGTATATTGGTTTGACTGTTGTATTATTAAATGGTTAGTTTTATAAAATATAATATAAAACTATGGAGGTTAAAATCATATTTCAACGGAATGGATTGTAATAATTAGAAAAGTTAAAAAGTTTGGTTTTAAGTGTTGTTTTTACAAATCGAAATTGTTATGGGAAAATGCGCCTAGATACTCTGCATCGATATGTCTATTTGCGACAATAAAGGCGTCTGTGTGATTGTCACTGTCGTGCTCTGATAAATGTATCTAGTTGATTTTTGTAGGATATACTTTTAGCAAGTGACATCATAGTTGTCCATTGAGTGAGAAACTCATCCAGCATTCTTTCATAACCCTGTTGGTTCTCGAGAAATTTATCAAGTTAATAACTGCATTTGTAATGATATAGACGTCATATGGCAAATCATTTCTTCTTACTTCTTTTGATAACTTGCTGGACTGCTATGTATGCCAATGATTCGACAATGATGGTAAACTGATTTGGCGAATTGCTTTCTAGAAATTAACCCTACAGGCAATCATAAGGATAATTATATTTCGATGTATCCATCATTTATTACAAGTTCTGTGAAATGTTTATAACAGACAACTTGTATTGATTGGAAAATACGTGAATTGTTTGTGAAATAATATACTTGTATAGTTATTTTGAAGTTGTCTCTAGTCGAAGTTAATGTGAGGATATACGTGAATATAACACTAGCATATGGATTGGTTGGTCACTATATCACTATTGGGAAAAGTTTAGCGCCACGGTAACCTTAGTGTAGAAACCTTAGTGTAGAAAAAACGAAATCCCGCCGCTGGTAACATGAACTCCGGGCGAGAAAAACAAGATCATAACCTATAAGTCGCGAACTGATCCATGCAAGACTTACCGCTGACAAACAAAAGAAAATTTTGTCTTTTTTCCATTGGTGGGCTCCTGTGTGTGGGGGGGAGGGGGGGGGGCAAAACAATCCGTGACATTCAACGTTTTACGTTTCATCATGACTGCAATGTTTAGTGGTGATGGTGATAATAATGTAAAGGAAGTATGTCGCTGAATCGGTCCATGACGGCGCGTGTCCATGTGGTGGCAGAAGAGCAACTGCCCTTCCTGGCCAAGAACGATGTCAGAGAAGAGGTGATTCTATTGCTTGTGGCTAGGCCGCAACGGTAAGGTCGACCTAAAGGTTTTCTCCCTAATGACCGACGCTCACAATGTATAAACTTAAGGGAAATGATATGACTCCCCTGGGGGATGCGATCCCCCGCCTCCTGCCCATGACGCGATGACGCGCCTCCTATGTGGGCCCACGTCTTATTTCTCCACCCATCTTCTACCTTGCGTTCGTCTTTTCTCCCCATTCACTCCATGGATCCTGTCGGCTTCTCCCCGCTAACCACTGCCCCCTCCCTTGCCGCCGCCGGTCCCCCGGGTCGCCCTTCCCTGGACTTCTCCCTCATCACCACCCCTGGATCCCCATCTCCGGCGCCATCCTCCCCCATCTCCCCATGTGCTCGTGGGCTGCTTGGGCGGTGGTGGTGTCGCCTCGAGCAAGTGCTGCCCACGCCGGTGGTTGTACCGCCGCGAGTAGGTGCTGCCCGTGTAGGTGGTGGTGACGCCCAGCTCTGCCTCCGCACCGGTGCAGAGCGCCGCCCCTCGCTACTGGTTTTCCTAGGGCCGGAGCTGCTACCAACAGTAGCAAGCTTTGCTACCTCCGCCCTGTCGTGTGCCGCCGCCCTCTGCATGTCGCGCTCCCGCCACCCCGCCGTCCTCCGTCCTGCCGCGCGACGCACGTACAACTTTTGCCATGGCTCGTTCCCTTCTTGTTGCAGGTCGTACGGTGTCCGTGTTGCTACCACAGTTTAGATTGCTTGCTACTTGAGTTGATCGATATCGCTACTTTATCTCTGTCTATGAACGTCTTGCTATCTTAGCATATTATTTTTGCTATATATTCATATATTTTTTGCTACTTTCGTATAACTTTTTTGCTACAATCAATCTCTATGATTTTGCTACGAGTTCTCCGACGAGAGTCTCCGGCGATGTCTCCGGCGATATCCCTTTTGCTACATTAGAAAAAATATGTTGCTACACTCAGTTTTGTGTTTTTGCTACGATAACGTAAATTGTTTGCTACGAGATATCCAGCGACATTTTTTCCGGCGAGAGTCTCCGGCGAAGTCGGTTTTGCAACACTAGCACAACTTTCTTGCTGCACAGTCGCCGACGAGGTCTCCGGCGAGGTCCAGTCTATTTTATATTTTTTGGGCCGAACCGTTTTTTGCTACATATAGCAAAAGCGGGGCTATTTATAATAAAAACGGGTGTGTTTGTAGCAAAAACAAGATTTTTAGAATTTTTAGGAGACACGTGTCAGCAGGAGGACCAGGGGGATTTTGGGGAAATATCTCCGGGACGTCGTAGTACTGCCCTAAACTTAACCAAGGTCGGCCATAAGAGGCTTAAGACCAGCCTTATTTTAACATTGTAGACACCCTTTATACCGCGTCGATTGACGTCGGTTGACTACCCTGTAGCCGTACGTTCTCGTCGGGTCGTCAACCGATACATCATATACCATGCACGAAGGTGCCAACGAAAGTGTTCTCTCAGAAAAAAAAAGGTGCTAACAGAAGTGCATGTGTGAAAATGTTGCCATACTTTCCCCAATACTATCTCTTACCCGAAAAGCATTGAAGTTCAGCGCCCCATGGACGTACTGCAACAACGTCCATACGCCACAGATAACTGGACTTATCTGTGGCGCATCTCCACGTACGCCAATGATAAAATATATCAGTGTTGTGATGACAATGGCGCACAGCCCATGCTCCACTAACCTCATATTCCATGCGCCACAGATAGGGTCTTTTGTAGTAGTGAATGTTTGCTTCCCTTCCAACGATGACGCATGCTTCAGGTCTGCCTTGTATGCAAACTGGTAACTGTATCGTGCGAGAAGCTTGTACCAGTGTGCTGGCAGCTGCAGCAGACAGCACCATCAAATGCTGACCTTGAGGAGGAGGAGGAGAAGTCTTCTCATTCGTGTCAAAAAATTCATCATCACTGCCCTAAACCGTTTGCATACACTCCACCATTTCCTGAACTATGTGTAGTTGGATGTTAGATTTACACTGATGCTCGCGACCCTACTTCTCGCCGCAAATAAAACACAACCCCTTGGAGAGCCTGTAAGCTTTGAGGTTCTGCCATTTATCGTCAGTTGGCGCCTTGTATTGCTCACATGCATGCTTCTCCTCGACTGGACGAGACACCCAACGAGCAGGTGGTGGTGGCGGTGGTGTGGGTGATGGCGATGACGATGTCGCGGTGAGAATATGTGTGGGGCCGCAGGTGAGTATTGGTACTTCTTTACGGAAGGGTGAGCAGGACCACAATCCTCACCCAAATCTTCATAGAGCAACGCCAAGGAATAAGTTGTCTCCAGATCACTCGGCTTCTGAATAGCAACCAGAATACAAACCCCCGGAAACAATCCATCCAAGAACTTGGTGATGTAATGAACATGGTCAGGCCGAGAATCATACGCAGCAATTTGATCTAGAAGAGCTGAAAACATGTTGACATAATCCTCGATGGTGGTCAGTTGTTTGATGTGGATCAATCGACGAGCTAGGACTTGATGCTGATTACGGATAAAACACGCCAGAACTGCGGCGATGAAATCAGACCATGCTAGGTGCGGTTGTTGTTGTTGTACATAAGATAAGACTCCAACCAAGTCGTTGCTATCCCAATAAACTGATCAGAAGACAAGAGTGCCCAATGCACAGCAGATGTATGTCCCCTCTGAAATGCTTCCTCACAGCGGTGTCGCCATAGTTTGGGGTTGGAACCATCGAATTGCAGAAGTTCAACACGCAAACCAAGGCCCGAGTCAGTACTGATGGATTTACCGATGGGACTATAAAAAAATTCACGGTAAGTATAGGCGGGTCGCATACTAGTGACCGGAGGATGCGCTCTTTTGCACGATGTCCCCCGGTGTTGATGTCACAGTGGTGCCCTTCTGGGACGGCGGTCGATCCTCCAGGCTCGCGAGTGGGCGTAGCCGTAGATCCTGTCGCCATAGCGCCGGTATCTGGGCGGGGAAGCCGCCCAACCGCAGCTTCCAACTGCGCGATCTCGGAGCTCAACGACTCCCGCAGATTATCGATCTCTCCACTGATCTGTGCCTTGACATCTTCCAAATCCACTCCCACCGAGGGTCAGATCGACTCCACCGCGGTGCGCATGGTCCAGAGTTGACTCGTAGTGTCGGCGACGAAGGCCTTGATCGAGTAGAGCATGTCATTTTTGTAATCACTGAAGCGCCTCTCGTACTCCTCCTTGGATTCCGTCATGAGGAGCTCATATAGGATCTTCGAATCCGGGGAAAGCGACTCCGTCACCTCTGAGCGCCTACGAGACAAAAAAAACGGTTTGGGTAGGTGTGGTCTGGTAACTCCAGAATTGGTGGTGGATCTAGAAGCTCTGATACCAATTGTAAGAGTACACTCTAAGAACGGGATAAAATCAGCGACTCACAAATGGAATTGTCCAGGCCGGATCCTCCCAACCATCCACCAAGTCAGTTCCACACGGCATTGTCGTTCATCTATTCAATTACCAACCAAAGAAGGAAATGAGCTCTCAGCCTCGCTTACATATCACGTGCAACACGTCTCTCGCGTTGCCAGCTAGGTGACCCACTCTTCACCCACGTGCCACCCCGGGGCCCATCGCTCCTCTTGGGCCGGCCCTCCGGCGGCCCAAGGCCTTCCTCTTCTGTCCCGCTTCCGTGGTTGGCCTCACGTAGTGCCAGGTCGCTGACATATCATGAGATCCAGACTCATGCCAGCCATGCGCGTGCCATGAGCTTGGGCTACTCGATCTCGAACGATGTGTGTGTGGTATATATTAGATAGAAATGCCATTGATGCATCTCTCTCACTCCCCTTGTGATTTAGTGGGGTTACTACAAAAGGGCGAATTGCCTTTCTTCCTTTTCTCCCCTTCGAGAGCTTTCTCTTTTTTCCTTGAATAAAAAATAATTCACTAATACAATTTACTCCATAAACTCAGCAAAGAGCTATCCAAATGCAGACGACAATGTCCGTTGCCGGCAAAATATACACGGCAAACAATGCCCCGACAAAGATTCTCGTCGTGTTCATTTTCACATGAACTCGACAAAAATGTTTGCCGTGTGCATTTGATAGCACGGGATAAAAAGATGTTTATGAAGGGTTTCGCGGCATAGTAAATCAAAATTTTCTACGGATGCGAACAGAGGGAAAGCCAAGATCTAATCTAGGAGATGCAAACAACGAGAGAGATTGGATTAGATCTTCATACCCTTAAAGATTCGCACAGCGAAACGTTCGTCGGAACGTGGGTGATGTAGTCGTACTCGCTTCTCCTCCTCGCGATCCGATCCGATCTAGAACCACAAGTGGCGGTGCCTCCGTGAGATGCACACGTGCAGCACCTCGACGTCTCCTCCTTCCTTGGTCCAGCAAGTATGGTGTAGAGATGGGTTGGATCTACAACGCGACGGCGCGGTGCAATTGGTGGAGAATTTCTGCAGCAGGGCTTCGCCTACAAGCAGTCGGGAGGGAGAGAGGAGGGCAGCAGGGCGGCTAGGGTTGGAGGGGAAGGTGTAGGGGGTTGGTGCGCCCCCAGCCCTCTATATATAGAGGGGTGGGCGCAGCCCTAGCCCCTCCCCCAAGACAAGGCCGGCGGCCCCAAGGAGGAAGAGTAGGGGGGCAAGGAAACCCCCCTTCTAGAAGCTCTATCTAGAGTTTAAACCTCTCTTGGCCGGCTGGGCCCTATGGGGCCTTGTGCCCCTGGCCCAATGCGGCCAGGGCACTCCCTCATAGGCCCATGCCCCCTCCCGGAAGGTGGGGCCACGTTGGTCCCCTTCCAGAAGGTTCTAGAAGCTTCCGGTACAATACCGATTAACCCGGAACAATTCCGAACTCCAAAAACCGCACTGCCTTATTTGAATCTTATTCTCCGGACAACTCCGGAACCTCTCGTGATCCGAGACAAAAACTCATAAACCAATTATCCAATCTATCCTAGCGTCGAGACACGTTAAGTGTGTGACCCTGCGGGTTCGAGAATATGCAGACATGATCTTCTATCAATAATCAACAGCGGGGTCTGGAAACCCATATTGACTCCCACACATTCATCGATGATCATATCGGATGAACCACGAGGCCAGGATTCAATAAATCCCATATATATATTCCCTTCGTCTCGCGATATTTTACTTGCCCGAGATTCGATCGTCGGTACCGTCATACCTAGTTCAATCTCGTTCACAGCAAGCACTTTACTCGTTTCGTAATCCGATATCACTTTGTGATTAACTCCTTAACCACATGCTTGCAAGCGGTGTTGATATCGATTACCGAGTGGGCCCGAAGTATATCTCTCCAACTTGGGAGGGACAAATCCCATCTCGATACATACAACCCAACAGATACTTTCCGATCACCTGAGAGACACCTTTATGATCACCCTCTCATAGGATGACGTTTGATGACCTCAAAGCTTTCTTCCGATACCAGGGAGTTGTATTATCTCATGGTCTAAGGAATAGAATATTTGACATAAGAAAAGCTTCGCAAAGACGAACACGATAACACGATCTAATTGCTTCGCTTAGTTTGGGTCTGTCCACCATATCATTCTCCCAATGATATGATCTCATTATTAATTGACAACTCATGTCCATGGTTAGGAAACATTAACCATCATTAATCAATGAGCTAGTCCTTAGAGGCGTACTAGGGACACGGTGTTGTTCACAAACCACACAAGTATTAAAGTTTCCGCTTAATACAATTCTAGCATGGAATATAAACATTATCATGAACAAGAATTATAATAATAACACCTTTATTATTGCCTCTAGGGCATAATCGCAACAGTCTCCCACTTGCACTAGAGTCAATAATCTAGTTTACATTTGGCAACAATCTCACACCCATGGCACTGAGGTGCTGATCATGTTTTACACGTGGAAGAGGTTTAGTCAATGGATCTGCGACATTCAGATCTGTATGTACTTTGCTGATCTTCAGATCTCCATCTGCTATATAATCTCGGATTATATGAAACTTGCGGTTGATATGCTTGGTCTTTGGATGATATCTTGGTTCCTTAGCGAGTGCTATGGCGCCAGTGTTGTCACACAATATCTCCAGTGGGTCCAATGCACTTGGAACCACGCCAAGCTCAGTGATGAAGTTCCTGATCCAAACTCCTTCACTTGACGCTTCTGCAGCAGCCATGTATTCCGCTTCTACTGTAGATCCCGCGATCACGCTTTGCTTGCAGCTTCTCCAGCTCACAACTCCTCCATTCAAAATATACATGAATCCTGTCTGAGATTTAGAATCATCCTTGTCGGTGTCAAAACTAGCGTCGACGTAACCTTTTACGACGAGCCGTTCATCACCCCCATAGACTAAGAACATTTCTTTAGTCCTATTTAGGTACTTTAGGATGTTCTTCACGGCTGTCCAGTGTTCCACTCCTGGATCACTTTGATATCTGCTCGTCAAACTAAGAGCATTGGACACATCCGGTCTAGTACACAGCATGGCATACATGATGGAACCTATGGCCGAGGCATAAGGCACTTTGCTCATAGCTTCCCTATCATTTACCGTAGCTGGACACTGAGCCTTGCTCAATATCTTACCTGACAACATATGCACTGAACCTTTCTTTGCCTTATCCATTATGAACCTTTTCAGAACTTTGTCTAGGTATGTACTCTGGCTTAAAGCTATCAGGCGTCTTTGTCTATCTCTATAGATTTTGATGCCCAATATATAAGCAGCTTCACCTAGGTCTTTCATTGAAAAACACTTGTTCAAATAACTCTTCACATCGTTAAGCATGTTAATGTCATTTCCAATAATTAATATGTCATCCACATATAGTACCAGAAACGTCACCGAGCTCCCACTCACTTTCTTGTAGATACAAGCTTCGTAGCAATTTAGAACAAATCCAAAGCTCTTGATCACTTGATCAAAACGAAGGTTCCAACTCCGAGATGCTTGCTTCAGTCCATAAATGGAACGCTGAAGTTTGCATACTTTATCAGCATCCTTAGGATCGACAAAACCTTTGGGTTGCATCATATACAACTCTTCATCAATGTTGCCATTGAGGAAAGCAGTCTTGACATCCATCTGCCATATTTCATAATCATGAAACGCAGCAATTTCTAATAAAATCCGAATGGACTTAAACATCGCTACGGGAGAGAAAGTCTTATCGTAGTCAACACCTTGAACTTGTCGAAAACCTTTCGCAACAAGCCGTGCTTTATAGACAGTAACATTACCATCCGCGTCCGTTTTCTTCTTGAAGATCCATTTGCACTCAACGGCCTTTCGGTCGCTAGGAGGGTCCACCAAAGTCCATACTTGGTTTTCGCTCATGGATCCCAATTCGGATTTCATGGCTTCTAGCCATTTCTCAGAGTCTGGGCTCATCATCGCTTCCTCATAGTTTGTAGGTTCACTGTCTTCTACTAACAATACAGTCAAGACAGGGTTGCCGTACCACTCAGGAGGGGCACGTGACCTTGTCGACCTGCGATGTTCAGTAGCAGCATCGTCCGAAGCTTCATGATCCTTGTCATTAGCTTCCTCTATTGTTGGTGCAGGCGGCACTGGAACAATTTCAGGTGCTGCGCTACTCTCCAATTCAAGAGAAGGTTCAATAACCTCGTCTAGCTCTACTTTCCTCCCACTCACTTCTTTCGAGAGAAACTCCTTCTCAAGAAAGGAACCGTTCTTTGCGACAAACACTTTGCCTTCGGTTCTGTGATAGAAGGTATACCCAGTAGTTTCCTTAGGGTATCCTATGAAGAAGCATTTCTCCGCTTTGGGTTCGAGCTTGTCCGGCATCAACTTCTTGACGTAATCTTCGCATCCCCAAACTTTAAGAAACGACAACTTAGGTTTAGCTCCAAACCACAGTTCATACGGTGTCGTCTCAACGGATTTAGATGGAGCCCTATTTAAAGTGAATGCAGCGGTTTCTAATGCATAAACCCAAAATGATAACGGCAAATCAGTAAGAGACATCATTGATCGGACCATATCTAATAGGGTTCAATTCCGGCGTTCAGACACACCATTGCGCTGTGGTGTTCCGGGTGGCGTGAGTTGTGAAACGATTTCACTTGCTTTAAGATGCGTGAGAAAATCATAACTCAAATATTCACCTCCACGATCGGATCGTAGAAACTTAATCTTTCTGTTACGATGGTTCTCCACTTTATTCTGAAATTCTTTGAACTTTTCAAATGTTTCAGATTTATGTTTTATTAAATAGATATACCCATATCTACTTAAGTCATCGGTAAAAGTGAGAAAATAGCGATATCCACCGCGCGTCGAAACACTCATCGGTCCACATACATCGGTATGTATGATTTCCAACAAGTCCGTTGCTCGCTCCATCATACCGGAGAACGGGGTTTTGATCATCTTGCCCATGAGGCATGGTTCGCATGTGTCAAATGATTCAAAATCAAGAGACTCCAAAAGTCCATCAGAATGAAGTTTCTTCATGCGCTTTACACCAATATGACCTAGACGACAGTGTCACAAATAAGTAGTATTATCACTATCTACTTTGCATCTCTTAGCCTCAATGTTATGGATGTGTGTTTCATCCCTTTCGAGATTTAGAAGAAATAAACCATTCACAATAGGTGCATGACCATAAAATATGTTACTCATATAAATAGAATAACCATTATTCTCCGATTTAAATGAATAACCGTCTTGCAATAAACAAGATCCAAAAATAATGTTCATGCTCAACGCAGGCACATAATAACACTTATTAAGGTTTAAAACTAATCCCGAAGGTAAAACTAAGGAGAGCGTGCCGACGGCCATCACATCAACTCTTGATCCGTTGCCAATGCGCATCGTCACCTCATCCCTCGCAAGCCGCCGTCTATTCCGTAGCTCCTGTTTCGAGTTACAAATATTATCAACTGAACCGGTATCAAATACACAGGCACTACAACGAGGGCTAGTAAGGAAAACATCAATAACATGTATATCAAATATACCTTTGATGGTGCCAGCCTTCTTGTCCGCTAAGTACTTCGGACAGTTGCGCTTCCAGTGACCCTTGTCCTTGCAATAGAAGCACTCAGTGTCCGGCTTAGGACCAGACTTGAGCATCTTCTCAGCAGGGGCAACGCGCTTGCCGCCGCCTTTCTTGAAGGGCTTCTTTGCACCCTTACCTTTCTTGAAGGTGGGGGGCTTGTTGACCATCAACATATGATTATTCCTTTTGATGTCCACCTCCGCTACTTTCATCTTAGCGAAGAGCTCAGTGATCATATCAGTGGAACCAATCTGATTGTGAGCAACTACAAAACTTTTGTAGCTAGGAGGGAGTGATTGCATAACTCTGTCAATCTTGAGCTCCTCTGGAATCTTGCAGTCCAGTTGCTCAAGGCGTTGAGTGTAGCCTGACATCTTGATGGCGTGCTCACTAACGGAACTCCCTTCCTCCATCTTGTAGTTAAAGAATTTCTTAGAGATCTCATATCTCTCAGAATGGGCTTGAGTCTGAAACATGTTTTTCAGCTCCTCGAGAATCTCAAAGGGCCCGGCGAACTCCTCAAAACGATTTTGAAGATCCGATTCCATAGCATACAACATGGCGACCTTAATCAAACCATAATAATCCTTGCGTGACTGATAAACAGCTTTCTCATCAGCCGGCGCATCTACAGCAGGGGCGTCACCTAGCGCTTTCTCAAGGAGATAGTCCTTTTGTCCGCCAGCGAGAATGATTCTCAGAATACGGAACCATTTGGTGAAGTTAGACCCATTGTTTCTAAGATTTTCTATCTCAGCAAAACGTTGAAGTTGAAGTTGGACTTGGCCATGTGATCTACAGTATTTGCAAGTACAACTTAGACTATGTTCATGATAAATAGTTCAACTTAATCAAATTACTAGATGAACTCCCACTAAATTCAACATCCCTCAAGTTGTTTAGTGAACATGATCCAAATTCACCACACCTAATCCGATCATCACGAGAAGAGATGTGGCTTCAATGATGGACAACGAAGTGTCGATCATATCATTCATATGACTCATGCTTAACCTTTCGGTTCATGTGTTCCGAGGCCATGTCTATACATGCTAGGCTCGTCAAGTTAGACCCAAGTATTTCCGCGTGTGCAAAACTGGCTTGCACCCGTTGTATGTGAGCGTAGAGTCTATAGCACCCGATCATCAATTGATGCTTGGACACGACGAACTTTCGCAACGGTGCATACTTGGGGAGAACACAGTTTTTATCTTGATCTTTAATTGAGGAATCATCTTATAATGCTACCGTCGCGATCTAAGCATAATAAGATACATAAAAGGATAAACATCACATGCATATAACTTTATGTGACATGGTATAGCCAATCTTCGCGCAATGATCTCCATCTTGTGCGTTCCGGCATGATCTCCATCACTCCACCATGATTGCCTCCACCACGAATAGCAACTACAACTATTGCTAACTACTTAGCGATAAAGTAAAGCTATTACATGGCGTATAAGAAGTTGACTCGCAGGTCATACACAATTATAAAGACAACCATATGGCTCCTGCCGGTTGTGTACTCATCGACATGCAAGTCGTGAAACATTACAAAACATGATCATCGCATACAATATACACATCACATCTTGGGCCATACTATATCACAGAAAACACTCCCTGCAAAAACAAGTTAGACGTCTCTACTTTGTTGTTGCATATTTTACGTGGCTTATGGGAGTAGATGCTAAGAACGATTCTTACCTACGGAAAGCCACAACGGTGATATTATGGTTGCCAAACTCCGGTGTTAATCCCATGACAACTATAGTGAGAGAAACTGACATCCACCAGCCGCATGTGTGGAACAAGCCACACGTCAAGTGCGGAGCCGGTCTCGCGAACGACGTCGCGTAAGGTTGGCCTGGACCGCTTTAATCTCACTATCCCGCGTCATAAGAAGAACACAAACAAGAGGCTTGTAACAGAAAACATCAACGACCGCAACAACCATGTTGCGTTCTACTCGTGAAACACATCTACGCATAGATCTAGCTCTGATACCACTGAAGGGTTTCGCGGCATAGTAAATCAAAATTTTCTACGGATGCGAACAGAGGGAAAGCCAAGATCTAATCTAGGAGATGCAAACAACGAGAGAGATTGGATTAGATCTTCATACCCTTGAATATTCACACAGCGGAACGTTCGTCGGAACGTGGGTGATGTAGTCGTACTCGCTTCTCCTCCTCGCGATCCGATCCGATCTAGCACCACAAGTGGCGGTGCCTCTGTGAGATGCACACGTGCAGCACCTCGACGTCTCCTCCTTCCTTGGTCCAGCAAGTATGGTGGAGAGATGGGTTGGATCTACAACGCGACGGAGCGGTGCAATTGGTGGAGAATTTCTGCAGCAGGGCTTCGCCTACAAGCAGTCGGGAGGGAGAGAGGAGGGCAGCAGGGAGGCTAGGGTTGGAGGGGAAGGTGTAGGGGGTTGGTGTGCCCCCAGCCCTCTATATATAGAGGGGTGGGCGCAGCCCTAGCCCCTCCACCAAGCCAAGGCCGGCGGCCCCAAGGAGGAAGAGTAGGGGGGCAAGGAAACCCCCCCTTCTAGAAGCTCTATCTAGAGTTTAAACCTCTCGTGGCCGGCTGGGCCCTATGGGGCCTTGTGCCCCTGGCCCAATGCGGCCAGGGCACTCCCTCATAGGCCCATGCCCCCTCCCGGAAGGTTGGGCCACGTTGGTCCCCTTCCGGAAGGTTCTAGAAGCTTCCGGTACAATAACGATTCAGGCCCGGGCCGGCAGGAGTGCAAACTGTGCACTCGCACAGGGCCTATAAAATTTAGGGGCCCAAAATTTTGGTACAATCTTGTATAGGTATATATACAGCAAAAAAATTATGTTTCCTCAGCTGGGTTTGTTGTTCCGTGACCGCTGAGAATAGAAATAAAAGGCCAGCTTGGCGCTTGGGGCTTTGGGCCAACGATCGGACGCTGCTAGCTTAGAGATATTAATTGATTGGTTAATATATGGACTCAACCAGCAAACGAGGGATATTAACCGATCTTGTGGCCCTTCAACAAACGAGCCCACGCGAGATCACAACTAGCGAGCGCCGACTCCACCAGGAGCGTCACGGCGGCCACACGTACGTCCATCAGTTCGTCTTCGTATCGCTCGCCGCCTAGCAATCTCGAGATCTTCCTTTGAGAATCGCCAAAAAACTGATTTTGTGGATCGAGTCCATCAATCGACAGGTTGGAGAATATTGATTACTAGGATATCATTGAAGTCCATCAATCGCCAAAAGACTCAATGATTTAGCTACAATAGCACTTGAGAGTGAAGTGTTGGAGAAGATTGATTACGAGGATATCATTGAAGATTTTATTTCGAAGAATACTAAGAGAATGATGATGTTCAAAGAAACAATATGCAAGCAGGAGTTTAGTAGGTAAGTTTATTCATACATCCAATTTGTATGTAAGATACACTTGCATATGAATTATAATTATTAAATTAGTTATAAAAATTAGTGCCAAAGGGCCCCATTTTAAAGTTTCGCACAGGGCCTTGGATTTTGCCGGCCCGGCCCTGATTGATTAACCCGGAACAATTCCGAACTCCAAAAACTGCACTGCCTTATATGAATCTTATTCTCCGGACCACTCCGGAACCTCTCGTGATGTCCCGGATCCCATCCGAGACTCCGAACAAAAACTCATAAACCAATTATCCAATCTATCCTAGCGTCGAGACACGTTAAGTGTGTGACCCTGCGGGTTCGAGAATATGCAGACATGATCTTCTATCAATAATCAACAGCGGGGTCTGGAAACCCATATTGACTCCCACACATTCATCGATGATCATATCGGATGAACCACGATGCCAGGATTTAATCAATTCCATATATATATTCCCTTCGTCTCGCGATATTTTACTTGCCCGAGATTCGATCGTTGGTACCGTCATACCTAGTTCAATCTCGTTGACAGCAAGTACTTTACTCGTTCCGTAATCCGATATCACTTTGTGATTAACTCCTTAACCACATGCTTGCAAGCGGTGTTGATATCGATTACCAAGTGGGCCCGAAGTATATCTCTCCAACTTGGGAGGGACAAATCTCATCTCGATACATACAACCCAACAGATACTTTCCGATTACCTGAGAGACACCTTTATGATCACCCTCTCATAGGATGACGTTTGATGACCTCAAAGCTTTCTTCCGATACCAGGGAGTTGTATTATCTCATGGTCTAAGGAATACAATATTTGACATAAGAAAAGCTTCGCAAAGACGAACACGATGACACGATCTAATTGCTTCGCTTAGTTTGGGTCTGTCCACCATATCATTCTTCCAATGATATGATCTCATTATTAATTGACAACTCATGTCCATGGTTAGGAAACCTTAACCATCATTAATCAATGAGCTAGTCCTTAGAGGCGTACTAGGGACACGGTGTTGTTCACAAACCACACAAGTATTAAAATTTCCGCTTAATACAATTCTAGCATGGAATATAAACATTATCATGAACAAGAATTATAATAATAACACCTTTATTATTGCCTCTAGGGCATAATTCCAACAGTTTAACAGCCGATCGAGCTAACAGAGAAGCAATGTGTCACGTGGCTTTGCCGTTTGAAACTTATACCGTGTGCATCTTTTGAATTCATGGTAAAAGTTTCAAATTTCTGTCGTGCACAACTTTTTGCCATGTTTTTTCGCAGTACATGACAAACATTCGTACACTGCGTATACCGGGGCCCATGCTTTTTCCTTCTCATGCGGCTCAATTTTCTGAATTTTTTGCCGGGTGCAACTCAAAAGAGCACACGGCAAAGTTGCCAAATGGCATCAGGGAGATGCTAGACTGCACAAAATCATGCCACGTTTCCTCTTTGCCCAATACACTTGCAAAGATTCTTTGCAAGTATATTGCACACTTCAATGAGGCTACAAATTTTAGTTTTTTTCTTCGAAAATTCATGCAGATTCAAAACAGATAGATGTATATGATAGTTTTAAATAGCAGATGCAATATATATTTGACAACACTAAGAAGATACACAAATCCATCAAGTTCATTACATGCACATAGTCCATGACATATTCCATCAAATTTCGAAGTGTACCAAACATACAAATTCATCAAACAAGTTCATGAAAAATGAAGATCTCAAATCCATCAAACACAAATATTGCACAACACCGAAGGTGTACTTGATGGTGTTCTTGATGCAACTCCACAGGTATGAAACCAAATAATGATCATAAGAGTATTAGTGGCTTTACAATAAATGAAAAGGTATGGAAGTATAAAACAAAATATGAACAAATTAGCAAGCTTCGCCTATGCACCTACAAGTATGGAAGTATGAACAAAAAAATTATGATTGCATGTGAGTTGAGCTCAACGATGTTATTTCAATGCAAAGTGCAAAGTAAGTATGCAATGCCAGCCAATTGTTGGACCCACGAACACGAAAAACATAATTATCTATGAGTGGACCAATAAATGAGCAACCCAATGATTTGTATATTTTACAATTTTCTATTTAGTACATTGATTGTTATAAAATATATTTAGTTACACCTAAAATAGAAAATCATGTATTCGAGAAACATCTGTTAGGTCCATAGATAGCTCATGATACTTAACAAAACTCGTGACATGTCCATATATTTGCAGTTCCTCGGATGGGCAAGATTTTTTGGTGAACACACGTGATTCTTTTTGTTATCGACAACAATATATTTAACCAAACAAATTGGGGAGTGGTGTCTCGAGGAAACAACCTACCATAATTTCGGCTATATACATGATTTTAGGGTTTAGGGAATGTTCAATTTCCACCGCAGACATTATACTACATAATAAAATAGCTGTATATTGGTTTGATTGTTGTATTATTAAATGCTTAGTTTTATAAAATATAATATAAAACTATGGAGGTTAAAATCATATTTCAACGGAATGTATTGTAATAGTTAGAACGTTAAAAAGTTTGGTATTAAGTGGTATTTTACAAATCGAAATTGCTATGGGAAAGTGCGCTCGGATACCCTGCGTCGATACGTCTGTTTGCGATAATGAAGGCGTCTATGTGGTTGTCACAGTCGTGCTCTGATAAATGTATCTAGTTGATTTTTGTAGGATACACTTTTAGCAAGTGACATCATAGTTGTCCATTGCTTGAGCAACTCATCCAACATTCTTTCATAACCCTGTTGGTTATTGAGAAATTTGTCTAGTTAATAACTGCATTTGTAATGATAGGACGCGGATTTGGTGTCTATGGTGATACGTGCGCACGTGCTCTATATCGTTGGATGTAGCCTCGTGATTCGTGCTACCGGTTGGTTCAATCCACGTTTGTTTACCATGAGCGGTATTTCTTTTTTGCAAAAACTCTTTCCATCCATGGGTCATTATCTTAACGCAAACAAAAGAACTGCCATGTTTCAAAAAAAAGAATTAGGATCACCGTCTTATTTTTCTATCTCACACAACCAAAAACCATTACCTTTTTTCGTTGACAAAGAATTGCACGAGTCTTTTTTTTGTTAATTAGCTATGGACACAACTATTCTTCCTTGATGTATTTGTGTATATTTTCTTGGGAGTGAACGGATCATGCATGGAACTAAACAACCGTTTCTCTTTTTTTTCTAGATAAAGAACCGCAAAGTTCTTTTTTGGTTAATTAGAGATGGACCATGCTACATTTCGTTGATGGATTTGTGTATTTTTGCTTGGTAGTGAACGAATTGCACAAGAAACTAAATAACCATTGCTCGTTTTTCGTTGACAAAGAATGGTATAACTGTTTTTTCGTTATTTAGGAACAGATAGTCCTACTTTTTGTTCATGGGAATGGTTACGCTAACGCCGTTAACTGAAATGTACGGTTAGAAATACCCCTAGGAAGATCTAATGGCTAAATGTGGGTGCACACCTATCCCCCATGGCACACCACTATTTTGCTTGTAATGATATAGACATCATATGGCAAATTATTTCTTTCTTACTTCTTTTGATAACTTGTTGGACTACTATGTATGCCAATGATTTGACAATGATGGTAAACTGATTTGGAGAATTGCTTTCTAGAAATTAACCCTACAATCAATCATAAGGATGATTATATTTCGATGTATCCATGATTTATTATAACTTCCCTGAAATATTTATAACAAACAACTTGTATTGACTGGAAAATACGTTAATTGTTTGTGAAACGATATACTTGTATGGTTATTTTGAAGTTGCCCCTAGTCGAAGTTAATGTGAGAACACACGTGAATATAAGACTAGCATATAGATTGGTTAATCACTATGTCACTATTGGAAAAAAAAAGTTTAGCACCACGGTAACCTTAGTGCGGAAAAAACGAAATTCCGCCACCGGTAACATGAACTCCGGGCAAGAAAAAGAAGATCATTACCTATAGGTCGTGAACTGATCCCTGCGACTTACCGCTGACAAACAAAAGAAAAATTCTTCGATGTTCCATGAGTAGACTCGAGGGCAAAATAATCCGCGACATTCAACTTTTTACGTTCGTCACGACTGCAGTGTTTAGTAGTGATGATGATAACATAAAGGAAGTATGTCGCTGGATCGTCCGTGACAGCGCGTGTCCATGTGGTGGTGGAAGAGCAATTGCCCTTTCTGGCCAAGAACAGTGTCAGAGAAGAGGTGAAAAAAGTGTTTTCTATTGCTTGTGGCTTAGGCCGCAATGATAAGGTCGACCTAAAGGCAGGCCCGGGCCGGCAGGAGTGCAAACTGTGCACTCGCACAGGGCCTATAAAATTTAGGGGCCCAAAATTTTGGTACAATCTTGTATAGGTATATATACAGCAAAAAAATTATGTTTCCTCAGCTGGGTTTGTTGTTTCGTGACCGCTGAGAATAGAAATAAAAGGCCAGCTTGGCGCTTGGGGCTTTGGGCCAACGATCGGACGCTGCTAGCTTAGAGATATTAATTGATTGGTTAATATATGGACTCAACCAGCAAACGAGGGATATTAACCGATCTTGTGGCCCTTCAACAAACGAGCCCACGCGAGATCACAACTAGCGAGCGCCGACTCCACCAGGAGCGTCACGGCGGCCACACGTACGTCCATCAGTTCGTCTTCGTATCGCTCGCCGCCTAGCAATCTCGAGATCTTCCTTTGAGAATCGCCAAAAAACTGATTTTGTGGATCGAGTCCATCAATCGACAGGTTGGAGAAGATTGATTACTAGGATATCATTGAAGTCCATCAATCGCCAAAAGACTCAATGATTTAGCTACAATAGCACTTGAGAGTGAAGTGTTGGAGAAGATTGATTACGAGGATATCATTGAAGATTTTATTTCGAAGAATACTAAGAGAATGATGCTGTTCAAAGAAACAATATGCAAGCAGGAGTTTAGTAGGTAAGTTTATTCATACATCCAATTTGTATGTAAGATACACTTGCATATGAATTATAATTATTAAATTAGTTATAAAAATTAGTGCCAAAGGGCCCTATTTTAAAGTTTCGCACAGGGTCTTGGATTTTGCCGGCCCGGCCCTGTCTAAAGGTGCATAAGAGGCTTATAAGACCAGCCTTATTTCAACATTGTATACATCCTTTATACCGCGTCGATTGAAAGGCCCACAATGTTGGTTGACTACACTGCAACCGTTCTCGTCGGGTCGTCAATCGATACAGCTTATACCATGCACACGAAGG
Organism: Avena sativa; assembly: GCA_916181665.1. Lineage (NCBI taxonomy): Eukaryota > Viridiplantae > Streptophyta > Magnoliopsida > Poales > Poaceae > Avena > Avena sativa. Next base: position 401,122,822 of record OV702284.1, read on the forward strand.
TGCCAACGAAAGTGTTCCCTCAGAAAAAATAAAAGGTGCTAACGAAAGTGCATGTGTGAAAATGTTGCCATACTTTCCCCAATACTATCTCTTACGTACCCGAAAAGCATTGAATTTCAGCGCCCCATGGACGTACTGCAACAACGTGAAATCGGTGATGCTTTGCTCCCAGTTTCGAATTTTGTTTTCCGGCGTGCTCAGTTGGGAGTTGGGACCCTTTTCTTTTCACACCGCGGGGGCAAGTGTGGTGAGTCATTTTAAACAAACTTGCACTTCAAAAGTTGTGGGAATGTTTCTACGCTCGCGACCCGGAGACCGGAGTCGTGCACGACAAACGTTTCACTGTCATGCAAATGGCACTATTTTAAGTTTCCCCATCCGCCATAATGCATAGTAATAATTACCCAGTACTCTCTTTATTTTAAAACGCGTGTACTTCATCCATTTTGAAATATATAAGATGTTTTAGTATTTTTTTTTGGAAATAAATTTATCTAGATGTCTTTTAGTGTGTGGATTTTACTCATTTTGTTTCGAACGTACACACCAAAAGGCATATAGATATATGTTTTTCAGAAGGCTAAAACATCTTATAATTTGGAAAGAAGGAAGTAGCTTTGTAGCCTCATTTTCTCTTGAAAAGTTATGATGTTATGATAATTTAGCTAATTATCATATCCATCTCTATAATTATATATAATAGTATGTCATGTCATATCAAAATGATTACTAGTTGGCATTGCATGTGCTAGCTTATTGTTCACTCCCACTCCCACGATGACTAGTGTAAATGGCAAACCACGATATCTGTTGCTGATTTGCCAGTTATAATAATTAATAACGACTCGGTGTTATTTTACTAATGTAATGTAATGTAATAATGCCGGCCGCCCACATGCCTAAGTTAGCTGGCGGACTCTTTGAATCTTTTCTGCACGCTTAGCTTAGGGCATGGTGTTGGTAGGTGAGATCCGAACGCGGCCTCATGCCGTCTGGGGCTCTCGGCACAGAATAAGCTCGAACGGATCAGCGATGGACGGAATATTAGGTATATAGCCACTTAGTAGTCAGCAAGCTAAGCAAAGCCCGTTCCAACAATGGCGCACTACACGACCATCTCATTCTCTGCGGCAGTGCTTCACCCAGTGATCATGGCGGCAGCGGCACTGACGATGCTGCGAGCAGCAGCTGCAGCTCCAGCTCCGACGCCGATAGGGATGCCCAAGTGCGACACCACCTGCGGCAACATGACCGTGCCATACCCGTTCGGCATGGGCCCGGAACGGTGCTACCTGCCGGGGTTCAACCTGACCTGCGACAGGTCAAGCGAGCCCCCGCGGCTGCTCCTCGGCGACGGAACCCTCCAAGTGTCCGAAGACATCAGCCCCGAGTGGCCCGTCCTGACCGTCGTGCGCACCGGAGCAGGCCTAGGCGGCGCCGTGAAAACCGACGGGGGCGGGCATGGCGCCTTGGGCGGCGGCCTCAGCGACGACGGGCCCTACACGCTGAGCCGCGCGAACGAGCTCATCCTCATGGGCTGCAACCTGCGGGCGACGCTCAAGAGCGGCAACCTCACCATGAGCAGCTGCTCCTCCTTCTGCGACAAGGGGCAGGAGTCCACCTTCACCTCGGGGAACCTGCCGTCGAGGCTCGAGAGCAGCATGCTCTGCTCCGGCATCGGCTGCTGCCAGGCGCCCGTCGTCGTCAACCGCTTTGAGTCACCCGCACTACCGGGAGGAATAAAGCTTGCCCACATCACGTCCTACGACGTGGAGCTCCAGCCGTTCGGGTGGGACCTGCGCGACGCGGACCGGGGGGAGTGGCCGCCTCGCGTGTTCGTCGCGCGGAACGGGTGGTTCGAGCAGACGGATGTCTCGCGGCAGCTGCTGCAGAAGCGCCCGCCGGCGTCGATGGTGGTTCCTGTTTCGCTGGACTGGGAGGTCGTCCTTGACATCGACGTTGGCTATGGCGCGGCACAGCCTCCAGATGACTGTCCCAGGGAGGCAGCCAGCATCGTCTGCAAGAGCAACCACAGCGAGTGCACAAAGGGCACAAAAGGAGGCTATAGGTGCTTCTGCAAGGATGGTTATCAGGGCAATCCCTACATCGCTGACGGATGCCAAGGTGCCTCTCTCCCTAACTTCTACTCCCTCCGTTTAGAAATATAAGATGTTTTAGGTTTATAAATAAAATGTATCTAGACATCTTTTAGTGTCTAGATTTATTTGAACCTATACACTAAAAAGTGTCTAGATACATCTCTTTCACAAACCTAAAACATCTTATATTTCTAAACAGAGGGAGTATTTATATTTTCATTTTTGTAGTACTATGTTCGATCCAACGCTGTATGCTCATCATTTCTTTCTTTCTAGATATCGACGAGTGCGATCAGACAGGAGATAGGCAATGGTGCTACGGTGATTGTACCAACAAAATGGGATCGTTTGACTGCCAATGCCCGGCAGGAACACATGGCAACCCCACCCTGCCCGGTGGCTGCTTCAGTTCCCTAGTAGGTACGTCACGCTGCAAAGCAATTTCAGAGGATACTATATATGCATACATTGTTTCCCTTCCTTTCTCAGTTTAGAGATGAAGCCAAATTTACTATAGGTAGTAATTGCAACTTGCAAATTGGTTCAGGTATTTGCTATGATGCATGGACTTAGAAAGGTTGCAACGCCCCAAGTAGTTGCACACTGAAAAAAAGAAACAGGTCACTTACAAAAGCTTAGAAAAGTGCGATCGACCAAGTATTTGCACATCGTTAAGCTTGAATTTCCCTAGACTTCTACAATGCTAAAATATGCAACTACCAGGTTGTTGTTCATTCGATCAAAGTACACTTTCTGAGCAAAAAAATCAAAGTACATTGTCAATACTGAATTTCTATGATGGATCCGGTTCCAGGAACTGTCCAATGCAACAACACTTTTTAACAACTTAGGCTCAGCTTTACGCTTGCTAACTGTACTTTATTGAACTTATTTTATGGACAGTTTTTAAGCCGCTCCTAAACAATTCTCGATGGTCCAGTCGTATACTTATACTTATCTGTTCCCTTTAACTATCCGTCTTAGCCAAAAGCGTAGATACCATCGAGATCGGGCTCCTTTTCATGGTTGCTAGAAAATTTTACCCCTAACATAAACTAGCAGTTCATGCAAACTAGTACTCATGAATGCAGAACCGAAGGGTATTATAGGAAACCGTAGCTGGCTGAGGTTATGTTGCAAACTAATATGGAAAAACCGAAAAAAAGTTATGCGCGTAGTAAAAAAGGAACATAAGCAGTATAATCCTTTGATGCTCAATCACTTTGTAATAGAGGTAAGAGACCTTTTTAAGGCCAACGATGTTTTTTTGCATCAATACTTGTAGTTAATTGGCATGAGCATGGATAGTACATGTAAGTAAAATGTTTTTGTTGTTTCTTCTGGGTTGTTCGATTCAAAAGGAATTGTGTGAGAAGAAACTTTACACTAGGTTTCTCAGTCATATACCAAAGCCTACTTCTTAATGATACTAAATTGTTATAGTGGAATCTTGACACACTTAAAAATATTTATCCTAAATCCAACATTTCTGTACCGAGATATATATCACATATTTTAAAAATTATCAATCTTTTCATAGATACATCACATTTAAATTTCACACAACGTATAACAAAGAAATTTAGAAAAACATGTTCTGGATTTTCTTGTTAACCCACTTTAACCGAAAAGATTATATAAATTTGACTTGAGTATATATTTACCATTTAGTAATGATATGCGATTCAATCATACAAATTTTTTGCAAGACGCAGTCACCTGCAAGGAATAAAATGTTTTGTATGAGCTTATAGAATGATGGATGTGCTAGAATAATACTTCTCTGATTTTTTTTTGTGCATCGAATTACTGGGTGGCTAGTTTCTTAACAAGATATCCAAAAATTAACCTGATAAGTGGACAGCTTAGATGTAATATTTCTCCAGCCTCTAGAGTCGTAATTTATAGAGATTCTTAAAACTAAATTATCTTGATAATCTGTGGTGAAAAAACAGCAACAAAGCAGCAAAACAAGTGGTTATCCAACTAGATAATTGGGAAAAAATATGGCTAGAAAAGATAAATTAAGAAAATCCATGTTAATACAAAAATAATAGTAAGTTACTTGTATGTTCACGCTTAATCAATGGGATCAACCACAGAATATGTATTCTAAGATAGATAATTTATAAAAAACATTATCAAATAAAGGCGAGGGTGCGCTCAAATGATACATTAACGAGAACAAATTGAGATAAACCCTATGTTTTTTTGTGGGACAATTCAACATACTTTTTTCTATCTAATTTTCTATTGGTTTTGATGTGATGGAATGGCAATACTTTCATTTGGACCTGCAAGAGTGCTAATCAAATTGCTTGTTAATCTGGAAGTGTACTAGAAGTTGTAAATCAAACTACATCGGTCTTATTTATGATAAATCGTCAAACTGGACAAGCACAATAAACACTACATCTAGTCAATATTGCTTGGTTTCGGAATAAAAATAGCCAATACTCAGTTATATTGTTACTTTGATATGATATTTAGCACAACTTTACACCAATCAGGGATATGAGGCTCCTTTTTTTTTAGCAAAGAGTCTTTTTTAGAATAGCCGCTTTTCTCTTGTAGCTGATCCACGTCCCCTAGGCCATATAATGAATTAGCTGTCCTGCAAGGCCCAATGGTTGACTCGTGCAACTTACCGCTTCAAGTCTTCAACCTGCCCTCATCCCCAACTGAGGATCATACACAAAGTGCTGCAAGCTTTTCTTCTCCCTTGCTCTGATCATGGCTATGACTACCTAGCTAGGTAATACTTTTTTGGTAGAAATGGAGGGTGGTCTAGAGGCTATTGAAGCCACCAGGTAGATTCGGGCATTCGGATAATAATTAATTTGTTTTAGCAAGAAAACACAGAGTAATAAATTGTGGGCTAGATAAATATTTTTGCATGCTACATAAACACAAAAACAATTGCACAAACTTATTCTGAAAGTGCATGGTTTTCAAACATGCTAATCAAATAAATAAATTACAAGATCATATTATCTTTATTGATAAAAACTAAATCAATCAAAAGAAATAAAATGGCTATACCTAAATTGGCTTTCATTGTTCCTGTGCCTACACAAATTCTCAACACGGAAACACCAGGCAACTCAGCGCGTTGACTTAGACATAATAGAATGCCAGGCGACATAAATTTAGCAAAACTGTAAGACATACCTTGAATATGGAGAGGCCACGTGTGGACTGTTTATGTGTGCATTGTCTTCGTCTGATGTTTCTGAGTTTAATAAAAACATCATTTACCAAAAAGAAATAAGAAAATATTCTATGTTTCCTATCTTCCTGAACTTAAGAGCATGGCTCAAATCCTTACAAAACTAATTATGAAGCTCCGAATGAATTGAAATAACACAGCCAGCATTTGATAATTGAATTTTTTGCACTAGGCAACTGCAGCGCGTCGTGTGGCAACCTGAGTGTGCCGTACCCTTTCGGCATAGGCCCGGCCACGTGCTACTTCCCAGGGTTCAACCTCACCTGCGACACAAGCAATGACCCTCCGCGGCTCCTGCTCGGCACCGACGGCACCCTTCAAGTCGTTGATATCTCCTTCCAGGATAACACGGTGCGCGTCGTCCGCACCCATCCAACTGTGGGTATCTATGCCGGTGTACTTAGCACTACAGACACTTTCAGCAGCTTCTTCACAAGTGATCGAGATGATGTGCCCTACTCGTTGTCGACCCGTAACGAGCTCATCCTCGTGGGATGTGGCGTGCAAGCTGTGCTGTCTGGGAGCGGCAACCCCACCATCCTCAGTGGATGCTCCTCATTCTGCTCCTCAAACAAGAGTGGCCCCTCATTTGGCAGCAACAATGACGACGACTACTGCTACGGCGTGGGCTGCTGCCAGGCACGCATATCCATGTCCAGGGATGGCATGCCCACCGAACTGGGGATCACCTGGATCGACCAGAACAATGTCGAGGACAAGACATTGCTTCCTTCCTACGCGGTAATCACAGAGCAGGGGTGGTTCACCAAGCGCCGAGTCTCTGATAAGGTGCGCTCGGAGTACTCCCAGAATCGGTGGAAAACTTATGATGCGCTTGAGGTTCCCATTATTCTAGATTGGGAGGTACTGCAGCCTGGCTCACGGCCTCGGGCCAACGTCAGCTTACAATATCCTCCCAGTTGTCCTGTGGAGGTAACCTACAACATCTGCAAGAGCAAGCATAGCCTCTGCAAACCAGGAATCAGAGGCTATTTGTGCCACTGCGAGGACGGCTATGTGGGCAACCCCTACCTCATTGACGGATGTGAAGGTTAGCATGCACAACATACATACATCACATGTGAACGTATGGTCAAATTTTCCATCACTGTCTATCAATTATACATGCAAGCGATCTCTATATGTGATTAATTAAGTTAATGTTACTACCTTTTTCTTTGTCTCCAGGTGACCAGAAATACTCTAAAGGTGAGCACAACAACTTCATTGATTCATTTTTCATCTTTGTCATGCTTTCCCATTAGCCGACGCAACCAAAAGTTTGTACCGATAAAAAAGACGGCTATAGACAATCTACAAACATGGCTATAGACAACATACATATACTGTAATACACTCTCTCGCGTGTGACTAGTGGGGGAGGAGGAGGGCAAACACGTGCATAGAAATCTCAGAAACAGGCAAGCGCAATTTTATTAAATTGTGAAAGCTGGGATTCAAAATCGACACCTTAGGATATGATACCATGTCAAACTTCATGCACCATCCAATGCACCCAAAAGTCCGAACTAATAGAAAAAACTATACATAATTCACATGTACCATAACAGTTCTAACACATAAAGGCACCACAAATTACTTGACAAAAATATATATTCATTTCTTTAATCTTACCGAATGTACATGGACCTAGAAAGTAATGGTGCACGTGGAGGAAAAATTTGCATGAATATTATTAATATCTGTACATTTTCAGGTATGAGTGCTGCTATAGGAGTTGCCAGTGGGGCTGGCCTCATACTTTTGGTTCTCATTGCATTCTTCATTTCGAGAAAGTTAAAGTACCATAAGGCACAAATGTTGAAGAGGAAGTTCTTTGAGCAAAACCGGGGACAACTGCTGCGACAATTGATATCTCAAAGAACTGATATTGCAGAAAGAATGATCATATCATTAGAGGAGTTGGAGAAGGCAACCAACAATTTTGATAAATCCCGTGAACTTGGTGGAGGTGGGCATGGTACCGTATACAAAGGAATTCTATCAGATCTGCATGTTGTAGCCATTAAAAAGCCAAAGAAGGTGGTCCAGAAAGAGATTGATGAGTTCATTAATGAGGTGGCAATACTATCACAAATCAACCATAGGAATGTGGTACAACTCTATGGTTGTTGTCTTGAGACAGAAGTACCAATGTTGGTATATGAGTTCATCTCCAACGGAACCCTTCATGATCATCTTCATGTCAAAGGACCCCGATCATTGTCATGGGACAATAGGCTACGTATAGCAATTGAAACAGCAAAATCCATAGCCCATCTACACTCATCGGCTTCAGTTCCTATTATCCATAGAGATATCAAGTCGGTTAACATACTTCTGGATGATATGCTAACAGCAAAGGTTGCAGACTTTGGAGCTTCAAGGTATGTTCCTATAGACAAATCAGGGCTAACAACAATGGTGCAAGGAACTATAGGATATATGGACCCTATGTACTTTTACACGGGACGACTCACGGAAAAAAGTGATGTTTACGGCTTCGGAGTTATGCTTGTAGAAATATTGACTAGACAAAAGCCATTTGCATATATGTCTCCTGAAGGTGATGGCCTTGTTGCACATTTTGTTTCCTTGTTTGGAGAAGGAAAACTGTCACAGATATTAGACCCACAGGTCATGGAAGAGGGAGGCAAAGAAGTTGAAGAAGTGATCGTGCTTGCCATAGCATGCATCAAATTAAGAGGAGAGGAGAGGCCAACTATGAGATAAGTAGAGCTGGCATTGGAAACTATTCAATCACCCAAGCAGCTAGGTAATGTGGTTGCAACGAAATTTGACAAGGATACTATCACTTATTCATTGATGAAAGATGGAAGAAGCAGCCAGGCATGTACCAGACAGTATAGTACAGAGCAAGCATTTCAGTTGTCGGCAAGCTATCCTCGATAAAGTTTGATTTGGTTGTAAGTTTAATATGATTAGTTTCAGGAAATTCATGCATAGTCCATTGACATAGTTCGTATCTCTTTGCTCTGGCAGAGCAGCTTTGTTTCTTAATTTTATTTCTGTTGTGGCCATCTCGTCATACACAATTCTAGAGAGATTAACACTGAAAATGGGATACATGGTTGTTAATACTTAATAGTCGAAATGTGTCCGTTGAAGTCATTATAAGCCACATAATTGCTGTTATCCATCCTTATTTGTGGTGACTTCTGGATGGTGAAGGCTGTGTTGTAGTGAATATAAGTCTCATGGCTCTATTATTGTCTTAGGGTGATCGTCATGGTCGACACATCCAACACTGGGATTTTTTGGTGTTTAGGTCTTGTGGATCGTTATCCAGCAATTTGACCTATCATGGTGGCAGTGACGGCAATGATATTGTCGCGGTGTGATTTGGTTAGGCTTTCTTGGTTTTCAATTTTTCATACTCCAAAAGTTCTTCACATACAGTATGACGACGAAGCAACAATTCTACAACTTGCCTTGCAGGGTGTATGTCCTGTCTTTAAAGATCATAGGTTCTTACCTATTGGATGGGTCATTCATGCGGCTTTTCAAAATCATTGAGATTGTTTTAGATTGTACAATCTTGGACTTCTGCATTTTTTATCAGATTCAGATGGTCAAATATTGAGATGTAAATGTGAAGCTATAGATGATGACTTCAAAAAATCTCGATGTTACTATTAGATTAATCACATTCCTTTTTTGCTCTTTGTTTCAATTTATTTGATCTAATGTACTTTGTATAAAAAATAAAGGAAGCTAGTTTGCTTTAAAAAAGGCAGCGCTAGACATATAGCCGGGTGATAGAAATGCCCGCATCCACCTTCCCCCACTACTAGAGAAAAGGCTATAGGAGACATGCTTATGCGAGGCACATTTAGACCATATGCGCCTCCTATAAATAGGCGAGGCACACTCCTTCTCCATGCGCCTCTAGTATAAAAATAGGCGAGGCGCATCCTATAATCCCTGTACGGACGGAATCTAGCAGCCCCATATTATGCGAGGCGCATTCTAGTCATATGCGCCTCCTATATATCAGATAGGCGAGGCGCATATGGACAGAATGCGCCTCGAATAATCTGTGTGGGCCCGCGTGTTGGTAGGTGCACGAATATGCGAGGCGCATATGGTTATATGCGCCTCCTATATTTGATAATATGCGAGGCGCATATAGTCATATGCGCCTCAAGTAACTCCTGCGGGCCCGGGCGGTGGTAGGTGGCCGCATATGCGAGGCGCATATTGCTATATGCGCCTCCTATAGTTTGAATTATAGGAGGCGCATATTGTGCAATATGCGCCTCGCATAACCTGACACTACTTTTTTCCAGCTTTTTGCACATGGAGGCAAACTCACTTGTGTCACTTCTTCCTCCTCCACCAAGACAAATCTGGTCGCCCCCTCCTCCTCCTCACCTCATTTCCCCCATTGATTCACCATAGAAGCTTGCTCAACATCCATTGGTTGACACCCATATGTAAGTGAAGTCTCTTGCTCCTCTAGATCTACAACATGTCAATTTACTTCTCCTCCGGCTCTCTTGCGCAAGTCGTTGTTGGAGGAAGCGTGAAGGCGTTGCTTGCATGTATGCGCGTTGTCGGAGACACCGACTATATGATTGTGTTGTGGTGCTACTTTTTGTGCAGGGATTTCATTTGAGATGCCAATGTTTCGCCGGAATGTCGATTTATTTCTTTTCCGGCGAATTTCTAGCACTCGCGGATGTCCTCTTTTTAGGGGAGGTCATGCCGAATTTTTCCGGCGATCCACGTCCATATATGCTCTAATTATTCTCTTGCTCTTTGTACCACGCAGGCGGCCATGGTCCGACCACTGATCAACAAAGCCCGCTTGGATAGGTGGATGACATGCGCGAGGGCCGATATGGAACGTGCAAACAAGACAGAGATAAGATGTCCATGTCGGGACTGCAAGCTGATGTATCTGATAAGGCATGATTCCGGAATGCTGGAGTCGCACCTGCTTCGACGTAGTTTCATGGATGGCTACACTCGATGGATACGTGATGACGAATATGATGATGAGGATGTCAATAATGGTGAAGATCAAGATGCCAGTGATGATCACGAAGATCAAGACGCCAGTCACGATCACGAAGATCAGGGTGGCACTGGACATGGACACGAAGATGATCAAGGTGGCGTCGGGCATGGACACGAAGATGATCAAGGTGGCGCCGGTCATGAACACGAAGATCAAGGTGCCGACCATGATTCGAGCTGGTTGCGAGACCCTCATGTCCAAGATCTGCTTCTCAAGAAGATCAAGGTGCCGCCGGTAGAGAGAAGGCTAAACTGGAGCAAATGGAGAAAGACGCGGTCACTCCATTGTTTGACGGATGCAACGATGGGGATACCCGTCTAAATGTAACGCTTAGGGCTCTAGAGATGAAGGCGAAACACAAAATGACCGATGAATGTTTCGACGACAACATTGTATTCTGGCACAATATTCTTCCCAAGAAGGGGAACACATGTACGACTAGTATTGTTGAGGCGAAGAAAGTCGTGTGCCCTCTCAATCTACCGCACGTGAAATACCATGTCTGCATAAATGATTGCATCATCTACCGGGGCGAGGACGCGGAGAAGACCACGTGTCCGGTGTGCAAGACCTCTCGATACAAGAGAGGGACCAAGAAAGCTCCTAGGAAGGTGGTGTGGTACTTTCCTCTAACTCCTCGTTTGCAGCGGTATTTCGCAGACCCTAAGGAAGCACAGCTCATGCGCTGGCACGCGGAAAGAAAGAGGCCGGAAGACGATGATCCGGAGAAGGAGGAAATGTTGAGGCACCCTTCGGATGCTTGCCAGTGGAAGGCGTTGGACCTCCAATATTACCAACATTTTGGGAAAGAGTCAAGGAACCTCAGGCTAGGCGTGAGCACTGACGGACTCAATCCATTTGGAAGCCAGAGCAGCACACACAGCACCTGGCTCGTGTTTGTATGGATCTACAACCTCCCCCCTGGTTGTGCATGAAAAAGAAGTATGTAACCATGAGTATGCTCGTTCAAGGGCCAAAACAACCTGGTACAGACATCAATCTGTATCTCACGTTGTTGAAAGAGGAGTTGGCCACGTTATGGGAAGAAGGAGCCCGTACATGGGACGCCTCGAGACAAGAGTACTTTGACATGAGAGCGGCGGTGATCACGACGGTGCAAGACTATCCCGGTTACGGATACTTCTCGGGGCAGGTGGTCCAAGGATTCTATGGGTGCGTTAGGTGCAAGGATAATACAACGTACCGCCAGCTACAGAAAGATCCCGGGTCCGGGAAAACCGTGTTCCTTGGGGCTCGGAGGTGGCTTCCCAAGAATCACGCCTGGAGAAATCTAGGACATCTGTTCGATGGGACGATCGAGCTCCGAGGAATCCCACACCAGAAGAGTGGCGCGGAAATCTACAAGCTGTTGAATAACTGGAAGGAGTGCCCTGCGCCAGGAAAGACCCAGAAGAAGCCAGAGCCGTTGCTGAAGGTATGGAAGGCGAGGTCTGTTTTCTGGGACTTGCCATACTGGAAGATCCTCCGCGTGCCTCATAGCCTTGATCTCATGCATATCACGAAGAACGTGGGCGAGAGTCTGCTTGCCACCCTCCTTAACACCGACAAGACCAAAGATGGGCCGAAGGCAAGGAACGACTTGAAGCATATGGGCATCAGGGATGAACTTCAACCACCACCTAGCGATGATGAGGAGGAGGACGAGGTGGAGGAGACAGAAACACAGAATAGCCGTCGTCGCAAGGGGAAAAAGGTTAAGAAGGGAGAGGTCAAGCTCAAGGCTTCATGCTTCACTCTGAGTAAGAAGGAGGCCATATAGTTTATGAAGTGCCTCCTCGGAGTCAAATTTCTGAACGGCTACGCGGGGAAGATAAGCAGATGGCTAGACGAGGCGAAGCAGCGCTTCAGCGGGATGAAGTCTCACGACGTCGCCGTGCTAATGACACAGGTACTCCCGGTCGCGATCCGAGGTATAATGGACAAGCACATCCGTGAAACACTGTTTGGCCTCTACAACTTTTTTGACGTCATCTCTCGGAAGTCGATAGGCATTAAGCAGCTCACGAGGCTACAGGACGAGATCGTGGTGATAATGTGCGAGCTCGAGATCTATTTCCCCCCGCTTTCTTCGACATCATGCTTCATCTGCTTCTCCATGTCGTGGAGGATATCGTCCAGCTCGGTCCTGCGTTTCTGCGAAGCATGATGCCGTTCGAAAGGCTCAATGGACACATCAAGGGATACGTTAAGAACAAGTCCCGTCTAGATGGAAGCATAGCAAACGGCTTCCTGGCCGAAGAGTGCATCTCTTTCTGCTCGAACTTTCTACAAACCGAGACCCCTCTTGGTATGCCATTCAACAAGCACCTCGGGAGGCTCGCTGGATGGGGTCACCGCGAGGGTCGACGTGCAAAGCATGTCGACATGGAGGGCCGAACCAAGGACTTTGAAAGAGCAAACCTGGTCGCGCTGCAACACCTGCAGGTGGTTGATCCATACATACATGAGCACAAAGAGTTTATCAAGAAGAATTACGCTGATCAGGGGCGCCAGGTCCCGAGGGAGGAAGATGTTATCAAGGAGCACAACTCAGGTTTCACGCGGTGGTTTAGGGAGAAGGTCATAGCTAATCCACTGCAGGGCGAGTACTCGGAGGAAGATAAACTCATATTCTCATTATCACAGGGCGCCTCGCACAACCTCATGACCTATCAGGCTTACGATATCAACGGATACACGTTCTACACAGAGGAAAAAGAAAATAACTGCGATTACCAGAACTCAGGGGTAACAGGGATATTCTACACCGGCGACATCCCGGAAAGATACTACGAAAGGATTGAGGAGATTTGGGAGCTCGGCTATGTTACGGAGAAGGTGCCGATGTTCCGTGTCAGGTGGGCCAAGAGCGTCGAGAAAGAAGACCGGTATTTCACCACGATGGTTATACCGTCAAAGACCACCATCGCGAACGCACCCGCAAGAAATGAGCCTTGGGTTTTGGCTAGCAAAGTCGACCAATGCTGGTACATCAAAGACCCGTCAAAGCCTAGCCGGGTTGTCGTCAGGAGAGACAAAAGAAACATTATCGGAATGGACGGAGTCGCCAACGAGCAAGACTTTGACCAGAACGGCGACCCGAAGATAGAAGACGGGTATGGCAACCAAACACCGTACACCACAACTCTACCTAAGAAAGGACTTCCGTTCAAGAGAAGTAGTGAAGACGTCTCGGACCTAACCTATGCAACCGCGACAAAGAAGGGCAAGAAGACGACCATTGTCAAGAAACGCTAGCGCGCTCCGACCATTGTCAAGAACCGTCGTGTGTGTGGCCTACTATTATGTATCAAAACATTCTTAATTTTCATTATGTGTGTGTTATAATAATATTGCATTGAGAATATTATGTATCGACAAGACACATTCATGCATTGAGAATACTCACTTTTGTTGTTTTAGCAATATTTGAATATTTAAAATATTTGTAGTATATTTTATAGTTCATATTGTGTTTGGACAATGCTTTTACATGAAAAATGGCCTTTAAAAAAAATTCCAAAAAATTGTTAACCTTAGGAATCGAACCTGGGTGGCCAGCAGTGAAATAGGACAAGGCATGTTACCACTAGGCTGCTGTGTTTGTTGATAGAAACTTGCGCACTGCCCTATTTGTCTAGGATTGCATATTATGCGAGGCGCATTTAGCCCAGATGCGCCTCGCGTAATATTATACGAGGCACACTTTGCGATATGCGCCTCGCATAATCCGGTATAGATCAAAGCCGCCACGCGCACGCCCAGAACCTTTCTTTACATCTCACGCACGCGCGCCGCGTCTCACATCTCAGATCGAAGCCGCCGTCGCCGCCGCCGGCCGTCCGCGCCCGGAGCAGCCCGCCCGCCGGACCTGCAACCTCGAGGCACTCGTCGGCCGCGACTTCCTCCCGCGCGGCTCCGACATCTGCACGCGCCGCCCCCTCGTGCTCCAGCTCGTGCCCCAGCCGCAGCGCCCCGCCAGCGTCGACTCCGCCTACCCGCCCGCCCTCCTCCCCTCCTCCACTTCCCCGTAAGCTCCTCTGTCCCTCCCCGCCTCCACTTGTTCCCCACACTGAGATCACTCTCAGTCCATCATTGTCCTTCTTGTTTTAGTGGTTGCAGATGATTGTTGCTAAAAGTTGCAGATGATTGTTTAGTCGTGGTTTTAGTTTGATGGAAAAGAAAGAACAGCTGAAAGAATAGGGTGCCAGACTTGAATTTAGCCCATGAGTTAGTTTGATGGAAAAGAAAGAACAGCTGAAAGAATAGGGTTTGATTGAGGGTTTGCTTCGCTCTGTAAACTAAGTATCTCCCCTATTTGGATATGTGAGCATTTTATGAACTCTCGCATACGAGTTCAATATATTGTAGATAGACTGAAGTAATTTTGTCACGAAGATGCATTCTATCTTTATGTAGTCAGATGTCGTTGCAATGTTAAATAGTGAGAGTGTTGTTCTTCCTGAGCCTAGTCATCCTGCGTACTTCAATCTAAGGGTGTCTAAGGTACATGAATTGGTTAGTGTTATTGTTCCATGCGGTAATAATGATGTAACCATCACCGCGGAGCAAGATGGTAGATAGTTGATCACCCGGTTTCAGTTGTTAATTAATGAAAGAACTAGCAATCAGACTCATGTGAGTTGTACAATAACTACAAGAAGACTGCACGTGTTTTAACTAAAGTATAGTAAATACTAGTACTATATATATTCTCGTAATATTTATAAAGTAGAATATTTCAATTCCTGTGTGCTTTCATGTGTATCAGTGTATCGCGTCTACATGGAAAGCAGACTCTCGAGGATATCCCTGCTAGTTCCAGTATGTTAGGTTATAGAGAATCATGATCTGTTGGTATTTTTTTTCCTAGGAAAACTGGAAGTTGATTATTCTGTGTTTTCTTTGCGTTTCAATCTTTGCGCCATATCTGTATGTAGCGTCAAGGTCTGCATGCCAGAAACTGACATTTTGTGGCTTGTATGAGAATTCTCCAAGTTCTGTGTTGTAGTCTGCTTAATGTTTCCTACCGTCCATCAAACCATGATGTATGTTAAACTGCACCAGGATACTGTATGTATGGCACTGATCCGATATATGTATGTGTTTGTGTATGCTGGCAGAAAAATGGCTGTGTTTGTGTATGCTGGAAGCAAAATGGCTGTGATGATGGCAGTTGATCCTTTTTGTGCAGGTTTTTCTTTTTGAGTTGCCAATGTTTCGCCGGAATGTTGATTCATTTCCGTTCCGGCGAATTTCTGGCACTCCTAGACATAGAAAATTAGCAAAGTTCATGCCAAATTTTTTTGTGAATTTTTGTGCTTATTAGTTTCATTTATTTGTGTGTTTAGAAATGTCGGATCCGGGGCCTTCTAGCCAGAAGCCCTTTTGGGAGCAGCAGGCGGAAATGGAATCCCTAGAGGCCCCGGAATTTGTTCCGCGGGACGACGAGATGGAGGAGGACGAGGATACCTCGTCGGGCAATGAGGAGATGGGGGACGCCGATGGCGACGCCACTACCACTGATGGCGGCGGTGAAGCTACTACAGACGGTGGTAGCGCATCGAAGAAGTCTCGGAAGGATCGGACCCCGATGGTGGTCGACCTCAAAAGGTCCATCATCACAAGCGTGAGCCCTAAAGGTGCGCCTTTGGAGCCAGAAGAATTTGTTGGGGGTTACTCTAACCAGCTCGCGGCAATCCTCCGGAACACCGTCACGATCAACATGGAGAACCTGAAGGCCGAAGAGAACAAGGGTTTCCTCATCCAGCTTTTTCGGAAGCTGCACGCAAGATACGCGTTCCCGGGTGATGAGGAAAACAAGTATAATAATGACAATCTCAAAGGGAATCCGGTGAACAAGTATGCCCTCGGGAGGATGACCAAGGCCTTGTCAAATTGGAAGGCTCGGGGTGAAGAATCTGATTTTCGAGGAGAAGCTAAGTTATCCAGAGCTCGTCAAGAAGGAGCCTCTGGTCAAGGAAGAAGACTACAATGTGTTCAAGGCCAGATGTAACTCCGCCTTGGGCAAGGCCAGGACTGAAAAGGGCAAGAATATGAGATCCCGAAACATTGGTACCCACCATCTCGGCTCCGGCGGTTATAGATCCGCGAGGCCCAAATGGGATAAGGAGGACGCCGACGCTCGTGCAAAGGGGTTGACACGTCCCTTTGACGACATAAAGGAGGAGCAGGCAAAGAACTTCGTCAGGGCCCGGTTTGCCCCGCCGAAAGGGGGTTCTGATTATTCTTCGGAGCCCGCCGACCCCTTTGCTCCGAGGGTGAAGGACTTCATGCAAAAATATGTAAGTAGTTTGCATGCAAGTCGATTAATTGCATTCATGATTAATCAATGAAGTCCAGTTTTCTGATCAAATGCTTCGCGTTCCTTGTGCGCAGGACGAGGAGTGTAGGAGCTCCTCATCCCAGGGGTCAGGGCCACCGCCTGTCGCCAAGTGGGACACCACTTTTAATAGGGCGCTGAACCGGACCAAGAGTGTCGATCCCCTGGCGGCCCCGTCGGCTGGTCGTGTGGTCGGCTTTGGCGGCATATCATGGTCCGAGTACTATGGCACCTCGGAGCGGAAGGGCAAGAAGGCCGAAAGCGCCGAGGTAAAACTTCTAAGGGAACAGGTGGAAGCCTTTCCAAATATAGTCCAAGATGCCGTGAACAAGGCTGTGTCGGCTGCCGAGACAAAGTTTCAAGAACAAGTCCAGACACAAGTCCAGTCACAAGTCCATTCACAAGTGAACGAGAAGCTCAACACCATCCTTCTCGTCTACATGGAAAAGTACAACAAGTGGCAGAAGGGTGGTAAACGAGGGCCGCCACCGGTTCCCAACCTCAACAGCGCCCAATCGGACAATGTGGCGCGGCCGGAGGCGTTGGTGACTCCTCCAGCAGGGCCGGTGGTGGTGGAGACTCCTCTAGCTCCGGAGCTTAACTTGCCCACTGCGGCGAAGGCGCCGGCCCGCACCACCGTGCCATCAGGCAGCCACTCCGCCACTTGCGTGGTCAAGCCTATCGGCGTCGGTGCCTCGACATTGGCCGAGTTTGACGCCCTCAAGGTAACTAACTAATTAAAGCGAGAGTTGGGAGGCTCAACCACACCGATGACTTGATCTCTGTTTTTCTAACGCTCGGCCTACATGTCGATCTTTCGCAGGGAGACACTCCTTGCACTCTAATGCACTAGGTGGGCGGCCAGTTGATGGATGTTGCCAAGGGTACTATTGTTCAACCAGAGAACCGCAAAATGCACAATGTCACAATGCCACCTAACATGATGAGGGTCAAATACAGTATGGTGCTTCCGGGCTACGAGCAAGTGGAACCTCCCTCTCAACCTCAAGGATGGGATGATGAGGACACGGCAGCGGTCCTCAATACCGGCTTCGGCTACTTGTACCTATGGCCGAAGAGCCAGATCCGTTTGGGGACAGAGGACCAGCTCAACATCACCCTAGAGGCAACACAACCAGCACATGATGAAGACTTCGAGATGGGAGACTTGGACAACATGGCACAGAATCCCGATGATGATGAAGAAATTGACCCGAACTACGGTGACCAGTTTGTTAACACAAGGTTTTATGATTTGTATGAGCCGGGACCATCAGGAACACATCAAGTTGCCGAGACCCAACCAGCACCAGCGAAACCCCCTTGCAAGGTGCGTCTCTTCCCAACTAGTCAGGAGACGCCACCACCTGTCCCCTTCACCGAGCCTCCAAGGCCAGTAGTTCCTTTGATCAGCCACGACACCCTCCATAAGACGGTCGGTGAGGTGAACGCAGTGGCCGAAGCCGTAAAGAGCAAGAAGGGTCGCAAAAGGAAGCCTAAGGGTGATCGGGGCCAGGATCCAAATCCTGTTTTCCGGGACGGCGCTGTGGGGCAAGCCAGGAATCAGCAGCACGTTGCAGGTGTACCGATGATGTGTAAATCGATGCTCGAGGTCGTAGGCTCGCATATGCGTAGTATTCATTATGGCTGTCTCACAATTGAGCAGTGCCGCATTCGCGACAACGATCAGTCGTACCTCGTTTTCAAGGCTAAGGTGCCTTCTCATATGCCGTGCTTCGTCACTGTACCCCCGGGGATATCTTCTACGTGCGTCATACCGACCTATTTGACATGTTGAACGGGTTTCGACTGCACAATACCCTGGTCTGGCTGTTCTCCCTCAATATGGCCATGGAGATCACCAGAGACAAGATCCCGGGCATCCAGATAGTGGATCCCTACTTCATGCGTGACGCCGTCCTGAAAGATGCTAAGGCCATAGATCTGGCGACCGACTACCTCTCAAACTTCCTGCAAACATACTCGGACAAGGATGTGATTCTCCTTCCCTACCATCCCATCACGGAGGATGATCGGACAGGCTGTGTGCTCATAAGCTTGAATTTGAAACACTCAACAGCCTTGTACCTCGACTCAAACAGTGCGATCCAAAAAAACTACACCAATATCAAGAAAATTCTTGATGGAGCTCTCACCGGCTACGTCGCAGCGGGAGGCGTCAAACCGGCAAGGCCACATGTAAAGTTCGGCGTGCACGTGTTCCGCCACACGACGAAGTTTGCTTGCGTCAAGCAACCGCCTGGCAGTGGGAAGGATGCCTTCTACGCCCTTTACCACATGAAGGCGTTCTTCAATGACATGGAGACCAAAACGCTGCCATCTGACCTCGTGAAGTGGGCTGAAAAGCTTGCATGCATACAGGCTCGCAACCTCAGGCAACACTTCTTCAACATCCAAGAGGAGATCGCGACAATCATGTACCAGGGAGTCATAAAAACCGGAGGCACCTTCTACGGCGGCTATACACCGTCCAACAGGGAGATAGACGGACGCTTAGCGCAGCAGGGTGACGGCAGGATGTTCATGCAAATGGCGAAAACTCGGTCGGGCTTCATCAATGCCCCCCCAAAGCCGACTCAAGAGCCGAAGAAGACTTCATGATTGCATTGCCTGGGTACCTAGCTGTTAGTTCCGAACTCGTGTTGTAACCTCTTATCACTATGTTAAACTTGCCTAACAAAACCTCTAGAATATGTTTCGTCAACCGTTGAACTTGATTGTGAGAGACACTAGCTAGTTATTTATGTTACGAACTATTTTAAGTGCTTGTTGTTTTTCATTTGTCATTGCTTCCCTACTTCTTGTGGTTTGCTTTCTTTGTCTTTCTTCGAAATGTCGATGATTAGAACATGTTATGGCGGATCTGGTGTGCCAAGTAGACTAGTAATTTGGGCATATATATTCTACTTGACGCACAAGATCGAACAACGAGCATTATTATTTCCGTGCCCAACCTAAGTATGAGGTACTAATCCAAGTCATTCTTGGTTTGCTTTTTTTTGGTCTTTCTTCGAAATGCCGATGATTAGAACGTGATTTCTTACATTTTGTTGCACCCATATATATATGCATGATTCTATCTTGTGAACTGCTAGCTATTGCTTTCCACTGACATAAGTAATATCATCTTTATTATGTGTAGGAGATGCTGAGGTGTTATGTCGTGTACGTCGGTCGGGTTCCAGGTGTGTACGAGGAGTGGAAAGACTGCCAGAAGCAAGTGAACAACTTCTCGGGCAACAGCTACCAAGGCTATGAGAGTAGAGAGGTGGCGGAAGAGAAGTGGAGGAGGAATGGAAGGAAGAAGTGGAGAAACTTCCTCGTGATCACCACCTTGTTGCTCTTCATGGTAGGTTATGTGTTCTACTTCATCTAGGTAGAGCTACGTCGTTGGAGTTGTAATGTGATTGTGAACTTGTACTCGAAGGTGTAATGTGATTGTGAACTTGTACTCGGAGGTGTGAACTTGTGGCACAAACACTTGATGTATGAACTTGTATGTCATGATTGATGTGTAATGTATTGTATTCATGTTGGTTCTATTATGCTTTGGCAAATTGCAAGTTTCTGAAAAATTCTGTGCTCTTTATACTGTATTCTGGACTATATTGTATATTTGAATATCTGTATATTATTATTTATAGTGGTCTGTAAAACTTGAATTTCGAAAATATTACCGGAGGCGCATATAGGATACTATAGGAGGCGCATATACTATAAATATACGAGGCGCATTGTAAAACATATGCGAGGCGCATATGATATGCGTCTCCTATACTTCACATATGCGAGGCGCATATCGACATGCGCCTCACATAATAAATATGCGAGGCGCATATCGATATGCGCCTCGCATATGTGAAGTATAGGAGGCGCATATCATATGCGCCTCGCATAAAAAATACCCGAGGCTTGAAGCTAGAGGCGCATATGATATGCGCCTCGCATAGGCTTTTAGGTGCGCCTCGCATAGGCTTTTCTCTAGTAGTGCCCACCGCTCGATCCCACTTAAAGTGAGATCTAGACCTTCCCACCATTCGATCCCACTTAAGGTGAGATCTAGACCGTGCGACAGTGGCAACATAACCCCACCCACAACAACAACAAATGTGATGTGGTGGCGAGTCAAGAAATTGGCTCAGAAATAGGCATGCAGGATACGCTGCATGTAGAGCCGTTGGCTCCGGGAGCTCTACGTGGAGGCACACAAGGTTCAGAAACTGAAGAAACAAGCGCGTTGTCGGACGCAGAAGAGTATGTCGCAGAGCCTCCGACTGCACTGGAGATGAGACGACTACGACCGACGCAAGCACACATGCGAGACGTGGTGGACTACTATCCAAAGAAAGAATTTTGGACGGTAAATTATCTGGTGAAGATGGAGTACGGAAATCAATGTTTGTTCATCAAGGAACCGGTGAAGACTGAAGGCATGGTCATGCACGATATCGACAAGGAGGACGCGGACGAGGAGGGTCGACGTGAAGCCATGGAGAAGCCGACAAAAGAAATGTCGGTGACATGGGTGCCAAGGAAGGGGACGGCGAAAGCAATGCCGAGGAAGACGTCGGCGAGGAGCAAGCGGCGCATTTGGGACCCTGGTCGAAGACGAAGAGAGCACGTCGTGCTTAGGGGGTGATTGTTAGGAATAAGCACGATGTGGTGTTTGGTCCGTATACAACATGTGTCCAATGGTCCGAGTAGGACACAAGTTGTGCTCCGAGTAGGTTAATAGGTTTTCCTTATACGTGTATATAAGGAGCACCTAGCTAGGCTGTAATCTTAGTACCAGACACCGTGAGTTGAGAAGCAATACAAAAGAAAGCAAGGCTCGACAAGAGCCTTTGGTGATCAAGTTGTTTTTTGCGTGTGCGTGTGTAAGTATACTAGTTAGATCAAAAGAATCGATCAGCTAGCAGTACTTGCATCTCGACGGAAGTTATCGGGTACGTGCGTGTCGTCTCGTCGGAATTTCCTCATCGGTGTCGTCGGAAAGTACTCGGCGGCAGGGGCTGTGCTAACAATTGGTATCAGAGCCTTGTGGAGTATCTCCTAGTAACGGGAGGTCATGACGAAGGAGGTGGGCGAGTATTCTGGTGCGGCTACGGGTGCACCGGTGTCGATGCAGTATCCGCGGTACAGCCGCGACAACTACACAGTCTGGGCGGTCCAGATGGAGTGGGCGTTAGAAGGCGCCAAACTCTGGGAGGCTGTCGATCCAGGCGGCGACGAGTTCAAGAAAGGCGCGTCGAAGTACCACCTAGACCGACTAGCACTCACGGCCATATGCTCGGTGGTGCCAACGGATCTGATGCAACACCTGATCTTGAAGAAATCTGCAAAGGAGGTGTGGGATACGCTCAAGACGCTAAATCTTGGGCACGAGCGCGTCCGTGAGGCGACCCTGCAAACCTTGCAGAAGAAGTACGAGAATCTGGAGATGGGAGAAGATGAGACGCTAGACGCTTTTGCTTCAAGGGTCGCTACACTGGTCAATGGGATTCGCGGACTTGGCGAGAAGCTAGATGAGATCTCTATTGTGAGGCGTTTCCTCCGCGTGGCGCCGCCGCGTTACTCACCCGTTGTCTCGGCGATCGAGCAATGCGTTGATCTCAAGACTCTCACGATGGATGATCTAGTTGGACGGTTCAAGGCGCACGACGAGCGGATGAAGATCACCTATGGCGACGCGAAAGTGGATGAGCATCTCATGCTTATGGCTCGAGCGTTGTTTGCCAAGGAGAAGAAGGGCGATAAAGCATCCGGCAGCAGGAGTGATAGAGAAGATTCTCGCCTGGCGAAAAAGCATATCGCAGGGGAGGACGAGGACGAGGCTCCGCCGCGGAGGAAGTTTGACATCAAAAAAGTAAGATGTCATAAGTGCGGCGAGCTCGGTCACTTCAAGAAGGATTGCAAGAAATCGTCGAAGGAGAGGTCTCTCATCGCCCAGGAAGGAGATGATGATGGACCGATGATGCTGATGCTCGAAGTAACTGAGCTGAAGGATGAGGAGGATCCTCCATCACCGGGTACGGAGATTGTGGCGCAAGTGGATCACGATCTACCGTGTGTGGATCACGAGCAACGGAGTGCCCCGTTTCTGCGTGATGTCACGTTTGAGGCAAGTGAAGCTTCAAAATCTGATCATGGCGATCTATGCGTTGGAATTTCACCTGCAACTCCGTCCGGCAATAAGTTCTTCATGCTTGTGGTGGATGATCATAGTAAATACATGTGGATTGTGTTGCTAAAAAGTAAGGGTCAAACTCAACAAGCATTTGAGAAGATCAAGGAAGCCGAAGAGTTCAAGGTGGAGGCGAAGATAAGAGCTCTAAGCATTGATCAGGAAGGCGAGCTGCATCAAACCGTGTTGACCATGGCACGGAGGATGATGAAGAGTAAAGGTTTGCCAGGAAACTTCTGGGGTGAGGCAGTCAATACGGCTGTGTATTTGCTGAACATGGAGCCAACTGAGAGTGGATTTGGTATGACTCCGTATGAAGCATGGTACGGACGGAAGCCCTCGGTTGATCATATTCGCACTTTTGGGTGCGTGGCGCATGTGGCGGAGACGAGGACTCCAATGATCATGACAGGATATGAAGGCTCGAAGAAGTACCGTTTGTGCAATCCTTATACCAATAAGATGGTTTTCATGGACGACGTAGTCTTTGAAGAAGAGAAATCATGGAATTGGGGATCCAAGGAACCGGAATATTCATCTTTTCACATCACGTGGGATCTTGAGTATGAAGAAAATATGGATCAACCAAGCTTATCTTTGTCAGCAAATTTGGACCCAGAAGAGATTGAAGGCCTAGGGGGTGCTCTAAGCGTGGACACCAGGCTAGAAGCACTAGGGATACTCCCAGAAGGAAAAGTGTCCGGAGAAAAGGCTAGTCTGTGGTCAGAAAAAACAGAGCTAGAAGGTGTTGTCTTTAGCTCATCATCTGCTAGTACAGAAGGTGATGATCCACGTGAAGAGCTTGGGGCAAAGGAGTGTCTAGAAGTGCAAGGGCCATGTGATGTGGTGGCGAGTCAAGAAATTGGCTCAGACATAGGCATGTAGGATACGCTGCATGTAGAGCCGTTGGCTCCAGGAGCTCTACGTGGAGGCACACAAGGTTCAGAAACTGAAGAAACAAGCGCGTTGTCGGACGCAGAAGAGTATGTCGCAGAGCCTCCGACTGCACTGGAGATGAGACGACTACGACCGACGCAAGCACACATGCGAGACGTGGTGGACTACTATCCGAAGAAAGAATTTTGGACGGTAAATTATCTGGTGAAGATGGAGTACGGAAATCAATGTTTGTTCATCAAGGAACCGGTGAAGACTGAAGGCATGGTCATGCACGATATCGACAAGGAGGACGCGGAAAAGATGGACGCGGACGAGGAGGGTCGACGTGAAGCCATGGAGAAGCCGACAAAAGAAATGTCGGTGACATGGGTGCCAAGGAAGGGGACGGCGAAAGCAATACCGAGGAAGACGTCGGCGAGGAGAAAGTGGCGCATTTGGGACCCTGGTCGAAGACGAAGAGAGCACGTCGTGCTTAGGGGGTGATTGTTAGGAATAAGAACGATGTGGTGTTTGGTCCGTATACAACATGTGTCCAATGGTCCGAGTAGGACACAAGTTGTGCTTCGAGTAGGTTAATAGGTTTTCCTTATACGTGTATATAAGGAGCACCTAGCTAGGCTGTAATCTTAGTACCAGACATCGTGAGTTGAGAAGCAATACAAAAGAAAGCAAGGCTCGACAAGAGCCTTTGGTGATCAAGTTGTTTTTTGCGTGTGCATGTGTGAGTATACTAGTTAGATCAAAAGAATCGATCAGCTAGCAGTACTTGCATCTCGGCGGAAGTTATCGGGTACGTGCGTGTCGTCTCGTTGGAATTTCCTCGTCGGTGTCTTCGGAAAGTACTCGGCGGCAGGGGTTGTGCTAACAATTGGTATCAGAGCCTCGTGGAGTATCTCCTAGTAACAGGAGGTCATGACGAAGGAGGTGGGCGAGTATTCTGGTGCGGCTACGGGTGCACCGGTGTCGATGCAGTATCCGCGATACAGCCGCGACAACTACACAGTCTGGGCGGTCCAGATGGAGTGGGCGTTAGAAGGCGTCAGACTCTGGGAGGCTGTCGATCCAGGCGGCAACGAGTTCAAGAAAGGCGCGTCGAAGTACCACCTAGACCGACTAGCACTCACGGCCATATGCTCGGTGGTGCCAACGGATCTGATGCAACACCTGATCTCGAAGAAATCTGCAAAGGAGGTGTGGGATACGCTCAAGACGCTAAATCTTGGGCACGAGCGCGTCCGTGAGGCGACCTTGCAGAAGAAGTACGAGAATCTGGAGATGGGAGAAGATGAGACGCTAGACGCTTTTGCTTCAAGGGCCGCTACACTGGTCAATGGGATTCGCGGACTTGGCGAGAAGCTGGATGAGATCTCTATTGTGAGGCGTTTCCTCCGCGTGGCGCCGCCGCGTTACTCACCCGTTGTCTCGGCGATCGAGCAATGCGTTGATCTCAAGACTCTCACGATGGATGATCTAGTTGGACGGTTCAAGGCGCACGACGAGCGGATGAAGATCACCTATGGCGACGCGAAAGTGGATGAGCATCTCATGCTTATGGCTCGAGCGTTGTTTGCCAAGGAGAAGAAGGGCGATAAAGCATCCGGCAGCAGGAGTGATAGAGACGATTCTCGCCCGGCGAAAAAGCATATCGCAGGGGAGGACGAGGACGAGGCTCCGCCGCAAAGGAAGTTTGACATCAAGAAAGTAAGATGTCATAAGTGCGGCGAGCTTGGTCACTTCAAGAAGGATTGCAAGAAATCGTCGAAGGAGAGGGCTCTCATCGCCCAGGAAGGAGATGATGATGGACCGATGATGCTGATGCTCGAAGAAACTGAGCTGAAGGATGAGGAGGATCCTCCATCACTGGGTACGAAGATTGTGGCGCAAGTGGATCACGATCTACCGTGTGTGGATCACGAGCAACGGAGTGCCCCGTTTCTGTGTGATGTCACGTTTGAGGCAAGTGAAGCTTCAGAATCTGATCATGGCGATCTATGCGTTGGAATTTCACCTGCAACTCCGTCCGGCAATAAGTTCTTCATGCTTGTGGTGGATGGTCATAGTAAATACATGTGGATTGTGTTGCTAAAAAGTAAGGGTCAAGCTCAACAAGCAGTTGAGAAGATCAAGGAAGCCGAAGAGTTCAAGGTGGAGGCGAAGATAAGAGCTCTACGCATTGATCAGGAAGGCGAGCTGCATCAAAACGTGTTGACCATGGCACGAAGGATGATGAAGAGTAAAGGTTTGCCAGGAAACTTCTGGGGTGAGGCAGTCAATACGGATGTGTATTTGCTGAACATGGAGCCAACTGAGAGTGGAGTTGGTATGACTCCGTATGAAGCATGGTACGGGCGGAAGCCCTCGGTTGATCATATTCGCACTTTTGGGTGCGTGGCGCATGTGGCGGAGACGAGGACTCCAATGATCATGACAGGATATGAAGGCTCGAAGAAGTACCGTTTGTGCAATCCTTATACCAATAAGATGGTTTTCATGGACGACGTAGTCTTTGAAGAAGAGAAATCATGGAATTGGGGATCCAAGGAACCGGAATATTCATCTTTTCACATCACGTGGGATCTTGAGTATGAAGAAAATATGGATCAACCAATCTTATCTTTGTCAGCAAATTTGGACCCAGAAGAGATTGAAGGCCTAGGGGGTGCTCTAGGCATGGACACCAGGCCAGAAGCACTAGGGATACTCCCAGAAGGAAAAGTGTCCGGAGAAAAGGCTAGTCTGTGGTCAGAAAAAACAGAGCTAGAAGGTGTTGTCTTTAGCTCATCATCTGCTAGTACAGGAGGTGATGATCAACGTGAAGAGCTTGGGGCAAAGGAGTGTCTAGAAGTGCAAGGGCCATGTGATGTGGTGGCGAGTCAAGAAATTGGATCAGAAATAGGCATGCAGGATACGCTGCATGTAGAGCCGTTGGCTCCAGGAGCTCTACGTGGAGGCACACAAGGTTCAGAAACTGAAGAAACAAGCGCGTTGTCGGACGCAGAAGAGTATGTCGCAGAGCCTCCGACTGCACTAGAGATGAGACGACTACGACCGACGCAAGCACACATGCGAGACGTGGTGGACTACTATCCGAAGAAAGAATTTTGGACGGTAAATTATCTGGTGAAGATGGAGTACGGAAATCAATGTTTGTTCATCAAGGAACCGGTGAAGACTGAAGGCATGGTCATGCACGATATCGACAAGGAGGACGCGGAAAAGATGGACGCGGACGAGGAGGGTCGACGTGAAGCCATGGAGAAGCCGACAAAAGAAATGTCGGTGACATGGGTGCCAAGGAAGGGGACGGCGAAAGCAATGCCGAGGAAGACGTCGGCGAGGAGAAAGTGGCGCATTTGGGACCCTGGTCGAAGACGAAGAGAGCACGTCGTGCTTAGGGGGTGATTGTTAGGAATAAGCACGATGTGGTGTTTGGTCCGTATACAACATGTGTCCAATGGTCCGAGTAGGACACAAGTTGTGCTCCGAGTAGGTTAATAGGTTTTCCTTATACGTGTATATAAGGAGCACCTAGCTAGGCTGTAATCTTAGTACCAGACATCGTGAGTTGAGAAGCAATACAAAAGAAAGCAAGGCTCGACAAGAGCCTTTGGTGATCAAGTTGTTTTTTGCGTGTGCGTGTGTAAGTATACTAGTTAGATCAAAAGAATCGATCAGCTAGCAGTACTTGCATCTCGGCGGAAGTTATCGGGTACGTGCGTGTCGTCTCGTCGGAATTTCCTCGTCGGTGTCGTCGGAAAGTACTCGGCGGCAGGGGCTGTGCTAACATCCTTAAGGCCTAACATAATAAACTATATTGCTTTAAATACAAATCTAGTTACAATACTAAAGAGAACTCATTGAGTACCATCCGTATAAAAGAAACAAAGAAGTGCAGCTTTGTTTTGGTTGAATGTTTGAAACATAACCAGATGTTTAGTAGAATTCATGTCAGAACTCCATGTTTGTGTAAGAAAGCATAAGGATATGCTTATTAGACAATCTAAAGGTACTAGAAAATAACCAGTATTTTAAGTGGACAAAATTAAGATCTAGGAAATGTGAAAAGTTATTTAGTGCGAACAAACCCACAAGCTCCATGCATACATCAACATATTATTCCCTCCACTAAAAGTACAAATGTTTTTCTAGCCTTGCTAGTTTGTTACTAAGTAAATGTCCTAAAATTCTAAAATGCAGTTATAACAATGGTGCGTACATATCCTGCCTCGGTAATTGGAAATTACCATTGCAAGACATGGCTACCATAGTAGATAGGACTATAACATAGTTGCTAGAAGCTAGAATAGCAGGTATTTAGTAATGTAGGAAGTAATTATATAACTACCAATGGACAACATAAAGATGAGAACTGAAATATGTGCACTACAAGAAAAAAAATGTGAATAGAAAGCAAAAGTTGCTGAAAGTTACCATGTGTAAGGTCAATTTTATCATAGGCCTGCAAGAATGCATAGCATTCTCTTGTGCTGAAATCCTCACTGGTTCTGCCATCAGGCTTCATAGATGGTGGTAAATTTGCATCAGGGTCGAACCGTCCTGCTTTTTTCCTGCCTATGAAATATCCTGAAGAAAAAAAATACAAAGTTCAATCCATCATACTTATGGCAGATCTTACGAGACTTGATCCTATATGGAATAATCACCTCACATATCCCTTGAGCACTGATGTTATACTGAACTCTTAGATCCACTATTAGCATAGCCATTACACAAGCCCGTGTAGGGACCCTAGGTGGATTACTATACAACCATAGTTCTGGAGGCATTGCCCACCCATTGATGCGGAAAGCATGAGGGAGGATTCTTTCCGTAGGTAAAGAAAACTCATTAAGTAACATTGAGCAATAGGATAGAAATTAACCGAAGGAATCTGCAAGCCTGTTATTGCTGTTACGGACCCAGCTGCAGGTTTCAGTTGCCATGCTCTAATCACTCAGACTGGTCTGAATAGCTATCTCACATTCAAAGAACAGTACTGGTTTAGAGAGCTCCCAAGAATTTTGTCCACTTGGGTAAATACTGCCACACAAGGAACCCTCCATTGCACACCTACTAATTTCAGTAGGTAGGATTTTTTTTGTGTGTGAATTGTTGGTAGGATGGCTTCATAGGCAAATATGACAGGCCAAGAAACAAAGAGGCGATGTTGAGTATGCTGGCAGTAGCATCCTCAGTGAGCGCAGAAAGATGAACTCGGCCCCTCACCTGTCTTTTGAAAGAAATGCTTCATCCGCCCAGTCACATAATCACAATTTGCCTCATGAGGTTTTTGTTCAACTGCACACAAAAGTTCCACTAGTTTTTTCTGCTTCTTTCAATGGCAATAAGTGAACAAGAGCATAAACTAACTGACACCTCCACTGGCAGAATGCTTCGGTCTCTTCGCATCCTCCTCCTTGGCGAGCACCTTTTACCCCGACGTTTCGTCGAACACCTTGGAGGCAGCCAACCGGCGCCAGATAGACAGCTCCGGCCAGAAAGCAGAAGTCCACCTCTGAACCAGCACCTCCAGCTGCCGCTGCAGGATAACCTGCAGACCCTGCATGTAGCGCCGCCGGGCCCGAGTTCCCAGCTCTCCTGGCGCCCAGGCGTCGGCGATGGAGACGAAGTCTCGTTCAAGACAGGCGCCGCAGGGTCGTGTTAGGGTGTTTTGGGTGATTTGGCAGACACGCAGGGTCGCAGTTGATTATCATAGTTGATACGGAGCCTGATGTCTCTCCAAAGAAACATAGTAATACCGACTGGATCTAAAAAAAAAACTCTTACGGACAGATGACGTGGACAGGGGAGAAAATACAAACCGCTTCCGCTTTTTATGCAAGGGATAATTTTTTTTGGCACAAAAGCTATGGTAGTCTTTCCGTGAGCCAGCCGGTACCGTAGGTCTAGCATTATTGCTCTAAAAATATGCAAAATTTGAAAAACCGCCCCACGGGTCTGACTTTTTTGTTGGTACCTTTAATTTGGTTTTAAATCTTTAAAATTGTATATCTAGGTTCTAAATCTTTCATAATTGATTCATCCGCGCGCTTGGTCATTTGCGTTTTTGGCCGCCTCGGCTGCACCCCTCTGCTTGCTCGTCTTCTCTTTCTCAACTGTTGCGTCGTCCCTGCTGCAGGAGCTACGTCCACGAGATACATCTCAGCTCGCTGCTGAGCAATGGCGCTCTTCTGCTGCCGCAGCGACCGGCTCCGGCCTCTTCTGCTACCGCAAACCAACCCATCCGACTTGACCCACACCACGACCCCAGGGCACATGCTCCCGCGCCACGCGCTCGTGGCCACGGTCGCGTAGTACGCTTGGTCCCTGGGCGCCCCTTAGTCCTTCTCGTCGGTGTAGATGAGCATCCGAACGCCCCGGAGATTCTCCAACCCGATGCGTCAGACGGGTTCATCATCGGGTCATTCGCGACGCCCACCATGCCAGGCAGGCGAACTCCTAGACCATGCCCATGTCCATGGCAGTCTCTTCGTCCTTGCCTTCGAAACTTGTGCTCCCACCGAACCAGGGATGTAGAAGGATCGCGCCCTCGATCCTCGGTGTCTGCTGGAACGACAACCTGATCAGGACGTTGTGCACGATATTGTCGTCGGCGCAGTCGCCCGTGAGAAACAAGTGCGCGTCGTCGCCGTGCTCCGTGAGCCACTCGCCGGCACACCATAGTGCAACCCAAGCGTCATCATAGGCAGCGGGCACAGAGTGCTCGGGCGCGAGGCGGTACTCGACGGAGATGGGAGAGGACGCCAACTACGGCGACGAGGGACGCGACATAGCCATGGTACAACGGGGAGATGGCCGATTCGATGAGGAAGCAACCATCTGGTATCCCACTGGCATGATTCACCCGAGGGTCCACAGACCTTTTCGCAAATATAGACGTCCTAGACGCTATTGCCGATCTCGTGGTAGTGGTCAAAGCATCACGTAGACAGGTAAAGACGGTCCGAGTAAAATGGGACTAGGTCACTTACGAAAGATTTAGAGCATCTCCAACAGAAACGCTAAAATAGCACTGTGCGGGCAAAACCACAGATTTAGCGTGCGAAAAGTTTTGCCACGCGCGCCATTTTGCATAATCCTGAGCACTATAGCTACCGCAAGTCACAGCACGCGTGCAAACCAACCGCCTCATAAACATCCCCCCTCTTCTGCGCATGCCACGCCCGCTCTGCCGCTTCACCTCCGCGTGCCACGCAAGCCCACGCCACCATCGATGCCGAGATGATGTCGCGCCGCCGCGGGAACTCCTCCGGCTATGTCGGCGTCCGAGCGCGCCCGACGGGGAACTCTTCTATGTGGAGATCTGCTCCGGCGAGACGCATCGGGTTCGGGATCTTCAATATGACGCACAAGGCCACGCGCGCGTACGACGCGGCGGCGTGGCACCTCGGCCAGCCTCCCCGGTCGATGAACTTTAACGATGTCCACACGCGCGAACAGGCGGAGATGCTCGCGCTGCCGCCGCGACTTATCACCAACGAGGAGCACCCATCGCGCCCAGTAGCGCCGCCTCGTGAATGCCGCGAAGGACGAGCGTTGCGGCCTGCTGTGGGCAGAGTGCTTCCCGGAGGGCGTCCAAGCTGAGGAGCGTTTCTATGCCGAACGGGAGAATATGACGTAGCAAAGGCGGCAAAACCGCCGCGAGAGCAGGGCCGAGAAGGTGCACCGGCGCACCTACATCCTCACGCAAGTGGACATTCCCACGATCCCGGAGGACGACCCACATTGGATGGACCTTTGGTCGTCGACGTCGGTTTCGTCCTCAATGGAGGACGGCTCCGATTAGTTTCTTATCATGTTTAAATATGTTTTAGTATAAGTAGTACTAGTTTTATTATTGTGTTTAATTTCGTTCATCGTCGAACTCTTGTTTGCTTGTAATATAATCCTAATTTGAAGTATTTGTTTTTTGCTTTTGAACTTTTGTTGATTTCATTGTATGCTTTTTATCTTCTTTTTTGAGATTTGTGTGTTGAAATGTGTTTGTACTGCCGGTGCACCCTGAATTTTGCAGCGTTCGGTGGAGCGCTATTTTGCCGCGCCTAAATTTGTAACATCGGTGGAGCGCCGCACGCAGCGCTAGTCCAAATGGGAGCGCTTCGTCGGGAAACCCCAAGAGCAAGGTGTGAAGCAGCACAGCAGCAAGTTTTCCCTCAATAAGAAACCGAGATTATCGAACCAGTAGGAGGAAGGAAACGTCACACAGGTGTTGCAAGCAACGCGGAGATCTGCACAACACAAACTCAAGACTTTGCCCCAACAAATCAATTAGGTTGTCAAGCTCACCATTTTGCTGTACCAAAGGATTAAACGTATGGTGTGGAAGGTAATGGTTTGCAGCAAGTAGACAAGTAACAGTGGAAGATGTATTGATGGTAAATATTGGACCGGGGTTCATAGTTCATTATAGATGCTCTCCTTAGATAAACAACATAGCATGAAGGATAAACAAATTACAGCAGGGCAATTGACAGGAACTGAGCAAGGCATAACAATGTAATACTAGTCAGAAAGATCCTATGAGATTCAATTGGGCAATACAACAAGATACATAAACCGCCATCCAACTGCATCTATGACTAGAAGTCCACCTTCAGGTTATCATCCGAACCCCCTCTAGTATTAAGTTGCAAGCAACAGACAACTGCTTTAAGCAAAGTGTGTAAGATAAATAGTCCACATGTTCCATGAACAAGAGACCGGTGTTTTCTCCCTAGTAGCAACAGCACATCTACAACCAAAGAGATTATTGTCACTTCCCTTGGAAACTAGAGGCACGAACCCACTATCGAGCATAAATACTCCCTCTTGGAGTCACTAGCAACTCCTTGGCCAAGATAACCACTAGCAACGGAGAGCATGCAAGATCACAAACAACACAGACATGATAAAATCATAAAGACAAAATCATTAATCAAACCAACATAATAATCTTAATGTCCATCGGATCCCCGCAAACACAACATGCATAATTACAAATAGATTAGATCTTGATCATGAACGGAGCTCACAAGATCTATACATGAAAGCACAAAGGAGGAGATACAACCATCTAGCTACTACATGGACCCATAGTCCAAGGGGGAACTACTCACGAATCATACCGGAGAGAAGGCCTCTGGGGTGATCTCCCATCAGGCAGGGTGCCGGGAAGATCTTCATATCCCCCCAATCTAGGGACGATGGTGGCGGTTGCTAGAGACAGTTTTGTGGATTTATGATCGGGTCCTCAGAGTTTCTGCATCGGGGGCTTCTTATAGGCGAAGGGGAAGGCCAAGGAGGCGGCCAGGGCTGGCAAACCCTAGCCAGGCGCGGGCTAGGGCCCACCCACGCCTAGGGTGGGTCTGGCCCCCCTGGCTGGCCTCCCGGGCTCCCCTCTAGACTTCTTGTTCCCCACGGAAAGTAATTGACTTTGGCGTTTGTCCCGTCCAATTCCGAGAATATTTCTTCACTAACTTTTCTGAAACCAAACACAGCAGAAAACAGGCATCTGGCACTGTTGCAACTTGTTAATAGGTTAGTACCATAAAACATGTAAAAATCACCTCAAAGTGTAGACAAGTAAAGCAAAGTAGATACTAAACAAGCATGGAGCATAAAAAATTATAGGTACGTTTCCGACGTATCAACATCCCCAAGCTTAACTCCTGCTCATCCTCGAGTAGGTAAGTGATAAACAAAATATTTTTTGTGGTGAACATGCACCCTCACAATAAAGATCCAACCATTTGCAAGCATTGAAAGCTGGGATCAAAGAACTCTAAACATGTGAATGAAAGAATGGAGTTCTAACAGTAGGACATATTAACTATGCATGCAACATGGCAAGATACAAACAAAGATCATGAATAACATGCATTGAAAAACATTTGTTTGTTTCACATACAGAAAACATAGCATAGTGGCAATCAGCTTTCCCTCATAAAGTATCAATATAGATACATAGGACACCTTCAAAGTTCACAAGGGTGACTAGAAGAAAGTAGCACAAGAACAAGTAATATCACAATATGCATCAATTAATAAGCTTTGGAACACTGCACACAGAATGACAACTATGCTCTCTTAATGGCGCCTAAAGGTAGAAGGTGGAGACTCAAATAATGGTGGAAGAAAGGCCTTTTTTGTAAAGGAATCAGGGATTACAAGTTTCAAAAAGAGCTTCCAAAAATTATGGTACCTGTTAGCTTTCAGCCCTCATTGCCCCTATCATAAGCATCTTGAAGTGGTTAAGGTTAAAGTGGCAAAGCTGGAGTATATGCTTGATGAAGTATAAGTTGGCAATCTCAAGTCCCTTGAATATGAGGGCTACACCTCATGGATACTCAACTTAGGGCCCAGGCAAGTTCTTGCCACTGTAAGTATTTGCTTATCATTGAGAACTGCCAATGGGGTACACCTTGCACATGGTACAGGAGCTTTCCCATAACCAAAATGACAAGGCAAGCAGACAATGAGCATCTCAGCAATCTTTTTATTTACCATGTGCATAGCTTTTTATTGAGGATGCTTCATAGATAGCTCACTATGGTGATGCTGCAAGTTTCCACCGTGATTAGGCATGGCTTAGGCTAGCGGCCCAGGCGTTTCTCTAACACAGAATATAAACTCCATGGACTTACAAGTTCCCACTTCATTTCACACCGGTAACATCCATAGACAAAAGAGCATGATATCAACGCGTGATAGCACGGTTCTGATAATCCCAACTTATAAGTGCAAGCATATACAACAAAGTTGTCTAAATGGTTCAAGTTTATTAGGGGCAAAGCATAATGTGCCATCAAGTTTGTGAGGGCTTTAATCACTAATTTTTCACATAACAAAATAGTTATTAATTGGAAGGTAGTTGAAAACAAGAATATACTTGGAATGGTGTAACACACCATGCATAGGAGTTTATAGTGGACACTTTGGAATAACTTGGTTTCTTGGGAGTTGGAAGCATGAGTAGAACTTACTCATACAAGTGGAGGCTAGCAAAAGACTGGGAGCAACCAACTAAGAGAGCATAATGGCCATAATCATGCAATGCAACAAAGCATACTAATCAAAGCAAAGAGTGGTACTACAAGTCAAGGACTAAATGATAATAGAGGATAATGGTGACTTGTCATAGTCATAACATGGTGTAAGCATGTGCCAAGTCAACCCAAGCAAAGCATTAAAGGAGAATACCACAATACTATGCTTTTGTATGCTAAAACAACGCATAATTTCTTCAAGGCACACTAAGCAATCCCAATTTTTTGGAACAAGACATGCTACAACAATAATCACTAAGCAATAAGCATAATGATAAAACAACACCTAGCATGTCATGCTAAAGTCTAAGTCACAGTCAATGCAAGCTCCTCTTACACATCAAGCAAAAACTTACTACTCCTTTCCAACACCAAGAAAACTTATTTGCAAAATAACACAGCGAGAACGGGGGTCCAAACTACTTTATTCAAGCAAACTAAACAACCTAAGCAAAGCAAACGAAAACTAAGACGCTCCAAGAACAACACAACTGTGCATGAAACAATAAAAGTGATGTATCTAGACAGACCTGAGCTTTTTATTGATGAAGAAGGGGATGCCTTGGGCATCCCCAAGCTTTGACACTTGTACCTCTTGGATATTTCTTGGGGTGACACCATGGTGGCATACCCAAGCTTGAGATTTTATCCATTCTTCATCTCATTACATCATTCTCTCTCTACACCTGAAATTTTTCCTTCATATAAAACTTCACACAATCTTCATTAGCAACATTAGCTTATTCAAAAGATATTAGACCACTGGCAAAGCTTTGGAACAGCAAGGCTTTTCACCAGAAACACAAACTACTGTAGCAACTCCTTCAAAAAGCTCAATTTACCTGAAGATAACTCAAAAAGGAATCAATAAGAAGCAAATAATGGCAGAAATCTGTCAAAATAGACCAGCAGGTAGAAACCTTTTTTCCGAACGTATTCTGTTGCTTAAATAAAAAGTGTTGAACTAATGAAAGTTATCTAACATACTGGGGGATTTATTCGTAAATTTTGAGCTCAATCCGAGTTACAGAGATTCCTCACGAAATTTTTTGGTGGAGGACAGAAATCTGTTTTGGGACAAGAGCTCTCCAAATCTTACTTCCCTCTCATTAGAGGTCATTCTTGGCACAAAAAGCAAACAAAAAGGATAAGGAGAGGTCATTACTAAAGTAATAACTTTCAAGACTCAAGGAAACTCTTGGGTTACCTCCTAACAAGTTAGGCACAAGAAGCAAGAAGAATCAAGTATTTTTCAAATGAAGAAGCATTAACATCAAATCTTGCTTTCAAAGGAGGAGCAAAAAGCAACTTTTCTCTCCTCATAGGGAAGTGTTCAATACCTTTCTTGAATGGAAATTGATATTTGTGATGACCCAGCATACCACTGCATGTGTAGTACACTATAGTCGTTGACATGACACTCATAGAACATCGTTCTGTAAATATCACATCCCTCAGAGTGGTACAACAGAAACATTGCGAGTCCATATTACAAACATTCACACATTATTATTATTACAATACCAGAAGTTCAAGACTTCAAAAGGTTCTACTTACAAACCAAAATATAAAGTGTTTTAGCGGAATTTAAAAGTAGCAACTCCAACTAGGAGTTGAGCTCGGCAACTTATTCTATAGAGTTCATGCTGCTCGGCTCCGTTGGTTACTACTAACTAGGATACTTAGTTGGATTCGTTATCGTTGACACCATAGCGGATTTCGTAATCCACTCCTTCAACACCTCCTGACAGGTCAGGCTCCTCGTAGAACACATCTTCTTGACATTCAGCTGCATACATTGGCACGTCTTCGGGATCCTCAAAGTCTAAGCAAGGGATCAAAGGAAAGGACGAGTAACAGCAAGTTCATTATATGCAAAGTGGGAAGTTTGATGCTCTAACTACCACCTCGGACTATAAGTCCTTGGCACTATGCAGTTTTTGTAAATCTTTCTTCAAAGATTGATTTTATTATAAAAATCTATGACAATCAGCCTTCACAGGTTGACCAGAACTTTCATGGAGTTCCTTTCCTGCCGCGTTTGTAGCTCCTTCCCGGAACAGGGAGTAACAAGTTACAATTCTTACACTCTGCAGAGGTGCGTTACTTTATCCATGAGAGATCAACTCCTTGTTGCACAACCGGGCGTACTTTCCCGTCCACAATTCCATGATGTGGGGCCCAGTAGTTGGTCCAAGCCAATCACTGCCCCCTTCGCGACCTCGCATGCCTCCTTGGTGTACACCATGCCCACATAATGAATTACGGCAATGGTTTGTACAAACCGTTAGATGCCAGAACTATCATGGGACGATGAGGGTTTCCACCCATATGCTGCATATACTCTACGAATTACCAATTAATATGCACTCTACGAGGATAACAGCCACGACCTTCACATTCGTCTTCATGCGAGAGGAAGAAGATACATCTGACTTCTCCGTCCCATTCCAAATCTCATTGCTAGCGCGTAATATACGGCGCTAGAATCACTGATGTCAGGGATTATTAAGCCCTAATTGATCATCATTGTTGCAAATAGAACCCTAAGTTCTATTGCTCCATTATATCATCACTTGGGATGATATCTATGATTTCTTTATTTGTGAAAATAATATTTCTTTCTTTTAGAGTATATATGATAACACACAATTTGCAAATACTTTGATAAAGACTCTTCAAAGGATATGAGAAAGTGATGAACTTGCCTTGTGATGGAAAGGTACTAAAGTCTGATGCTTGCACTGGACCTTGAGCTTCTATGTCAAAAAAAACATCATTATTGCCCGGTAAGGACAATATTTAAAGAAGCAAAATGATTATGCAAAGTAATGTAATGCATCATTTAACTTGACATGCATTATCCCCATTATTATAAAAAATCTTTTTAATAATAAAGGATTTATAAATATTAATTTTTAATATTTATAATAGAATATTGTATTCTTTTATTTTATTTCCCTTTTATTTGACTTTTATTGATTTAATAACTTTTTTAAGAATTATCACTTAAATATCAAAAATTGTTATTAAATATTTGTTTAGTATTTTTGAAAATACTA
This sequence comes from Avena sativa, assembly GCA_916181665.1. NCBI lineage: Eukaryota > Viridiplantae > Streptophyta > Magnoliopsida > Poales > Poaceae > Avena > Avena sativa. Next base: position 401,160,749 of record OV702284.1, read on the forward strand.
CAATATTAATATATGATGAAAGTGATTTTTATTATTTTTATCATATTTCAATAATTTTGCAAAAATCCATAAGGAATATATAATTTACAAAATTCTTAATAAAATTTATATGTCTAAAATTTTATCTCTTAAATTATTTGGATAGTTTGTATTATTGTGAATCCAAAAATATTTTATTTATAATTTTTGGAATTTTATTTTATTTTTTAGAATTTAATTAAGTTCAGGGTCATTTTGGTCTTTTTCTACTTATCAAAACAGGCCTTAAAGGTTTTTGGGCTGGCTTATTCTTATTGGGCCCTTGTGGCCCATTAGGCATAGTCAAAACAGCCACCCCGAAGGGTTTTGGCCCAACTCAGCCCACCCACTCGCTGTCTCTCACCCTCGAGCTCACTCCTCTCCTCCTCTATCCCCGACCTCGTGGTCGGTGATGTCGCCGCTGGCGATTTCCGTCATCGTGGACCGCCATGGCCGCTGCCGTGGTGCAGGAAGGTATTGTCTATTTCGCTCTTCCCTCCTGTCCAACTGGATTTGGACATGGAGCTCTCCTGCGACAGATCGATGTCGTCCCGAACCCTAGGGTTTGGGATTGGCGTTGATCCTGGCGCCGTCGTTGCTGTCGCTCTCTGTGGTGATTCACCTCGCCCCTAGGCGTCACTATGGTCGCCGTCATGGCGCTGTATGGGTCGCAGCGCCCCCCTGTGGGTGCTCCCCGTGCCGCCATGGTCGCCGGCCCTTCTGCTTCCTCTTCTATTCTTTAGCGAGGACCTTTGTGAGTGCTCCCTCTCCTCTCGTGCTGCTCTGTGTTAAGTCATCCTCTGCTAGAGGTTTGGTGGTGATCTTTCAGGTCACTGTCTTGTTCTAATTAGGGTTCTTGGTTCTGTTTAGGGTTCATACCCTGCTGTTGATTAGATACTGATGAATTTTATCATGTGTTGATGATCTCTGAATCTGTTAAGTGGTGATTAGCTGTGTCTTATGGCTGATGATTAGCTGTGGTGATGCTAGTGGCTTACCTATTGATGATTCCATGGTTAGATCTCATATGATTTAGAGGGTAAAATTGTACTGGAAACACTACTTGGTAAAGCTAGTGGTTTGGATAACTTACCACTGTCATTACTTGGTTAATGACAGTGGGTATGGTGTGATGAAGTTACTGTCTTAGTACTGTTGGCTTGAGAATTCAGATGTAGTTTGAGATCAAATGATTTCAAATAGTGAAGATATACATAGGTGAATATCTTGTTTATGATTCCTGTGTTTAAGAACAGGAAAATGATTTACAGTGGTTTGGTTGAATCTGGGAAGGTTGAATGCTTAACCTGATTAATATAGAATTGTTCTTGTGAAACCATCTTTGGATGGCACACAAGTTAGATTCTATTTCATGGATTGGGTTGGTGCAAGATTAAGATGAGTTTGGCTTTAAAGATAAGTAGAAATTTTCCCTTCTTAAATTCCTAAGACCAATGATGTTGGCCTGAGGTTTAGGGATTTAAGCTTTATCTAGTTGATTGATTTGGATGGTTCTGGTAGTGGTACCAGCTACTGTTTCTTGAATCAAAGCTCAAAAAAAATGGTTATAAGCTTGATAACTTGCATAGATTCATAAGATTAGATTCTAAGGTGGTACTCTTGTTTTAGAGATGTGCCTAGAAGTTAAATCTTAGCTATATTCATTCTTAAGTGAAAATATAGCTTTATAGCTAAATTAATGATGTTGTTCTGAGATTTAGTTGGATCCTTATGCTTTTCTGTTTGCTTTTAGAGTTTAAAACCTCAGTGATGAATTCACCCCACTTGGGTGCTTTCTAAGAGTTTGAATGTGATACAGATCATGTATGCTTGTCTAATCTTAGACAAATAGATCATGTGATGGTCTATTTACTCACCACTGTCACTTGATGTTGTGGTTGCTAGTGGTGAATCTTGTGGTAGCTTGATCTTGTGGTTGATCTTTTGCTCCCCTGGTATATCCAGCTCCTGGCTTGTCCTTGATCTAGCCCATCATCTCCTGATCCTGATGGCTTGACCTTGGTCTTGCTATCCGCCTGATCTTCGCCCTCCTTATGTCACCATCTTGGTGATGTGCTCCTGGTTTTTGGTTGGTTTGATCTAGCTTGGCTTTGGATTGGTGTAGCTGCTGGCTGCTATGCTTGGTGTGTAAAAGCAATGGAATGGTGTGGGGATTGGTTTTCCCACAGCTGTGTTGGGAGTTTTGTTTGGTTGTGCTGTTGTTGTGGTGTTGACAGCACACACCATGTAGTTTGGTGTGTGTGCTGCTTGTGTGCTTACTGCACAGATTGGGATATGTTCAGAATTTTGAAAGTTACTTTTATCTGATTACTTTTACTTGGCTGGTGAAACTTGCCCCTCCTTGCTGTCATTTGACTTCTGGCTTAAAATTATGAAAGATACATTCTTTCATATTGGTGAAACTTGCCCCTTTTATAAGTTTACTCCATGATGAACCTTGATTAGTGCACTTCACTGACAAGTCTGAGAGTAAAACAATGCTAATCCTAACTTTCCTTTTCCTATTCAGTTTCTGTTTATTTTGTAGGTACAGATTTGAAGATGAAGATTTTACTTTAGGTTTCTTTATAGAATAGTCCAATGTAATCTTCTTTATTCTTTTGTAATTTTAGTTCTATTCTTTTCTAATCTTCATTTTATTATTTTGTAATAAAGATTATACTATTATCAATAAATAAATATTATTCTTCATTTATTTACTATTGTAAAAATTGTGGATGATTTTTATAAGTTACATTTTTGTAACTTATTTAGTGAATGAAAATATGAAATAGGTATTCATATTCTTAATTGCTTTATTTAGATAAAGTTTGAGTTATTTTGGTTAACTCTTAACTAAATCAAGATTCAAACATTCTTCAAAAATCCTTTTGAACTATAATTCAAACACTCATGTTTTAAATTCAAATTTCTTTTCCCAAAACACATAATTCCACAAAGACCATATCAAAGTCTATAACAATCATCCTTTAAGACTAAACCTAATATCAAAGTTTGAAAGAAACCTTGATCACTTTAGGTTTTTATTTGGCGAAAAATTTACCCACATTTTCACAGATGAATGTGTGCAACATTCCAAATTCCTAAATATACCCTTCGTTAGTTCCTAAATGCTGGGATGTTACAGACTTCCCCCCTTAAATTAAACTTCATCCCGAAGTTTGTGGAGATGTACCTGAATAGTTCTGGATAGGTTTTTCTTAAATCCTCTTCTTTCTCCTACGTGGCTTCTCTTTCAGGGTGATGTTCCCATTGTACTTTGCAATACTTGATTGCTCTGTTCCTCAACCTTTTCCAGTTTTTTTCCAGAATCTTACAGGGCTTTTCAATATAGGTCAAGTCTACTTGTAGTTCTATCTCTTGATGTGTAATTGCATCATCTAGAACTTTCAAACATTTACGAAGTTGTGACACATGAAAAACATTGTGCACTTGAGCCAATCTTGATGGTTACTCTAAAGCATAAGCTATAGTTCTATTTTGACTCAATATCTTGAATGGTCCGATGTATCTTGGACACAGTTTTCCTTTAACTCCGAACCTTTTCACCCCTTTCATTGGACTTACTTTCAAGTATACCATGTCTCCTACTTCTGGATGCCAAGATCTTCGACTTTGATCAGCATAAATTTTCTGTCTACTCTGGGCTATTTTTAGTCTATCCCTGATCTTATCAATGATATCTTGTATTTCTTTGATATAATCTGGTGCAAATTCTTTGCTGCTTCCAGGTTCATACCAACATATTGGTGATCTACACTTCCTTCCATATAGAACCTGATATGGAGCTGCCTTCGGACTACTCTGATAGCTATTATTATAAGAAAATTCTGCCAATGGTAGATGATCTTCCCATGTACCTCCAAAATCTAATGCAAACGCTCTTAGCATGTCTTCTAGTATTTGATTTGTTCTCTATGTTTGACCTCCTGTCTCAGGATGATAGGCTGTGCTGAAATCTAACTTTGAACCAAGTGCTTCATGCAATTGCTTCCAAAATGCTGAAGTAAACACTGATCCCCTATCAGTTATGATCTTTTTGGGTACTCCATGCTTACTTACTATCTCTTTGACATATACTTCAACTAACTTCTCGGCATTATATTTTTGATTCACCGGGATAAAATGTGCACTCTTAGTGAGTCTGTCCACAATTACCCATATCATATCCTTCCGTTTAGGTGTCAAAGGCAATCCTGTGATGAAGTCCATACCTATTTCCTCCCACTTCCACTCGGGAATTTCTAAAGGTTGTAATGGTACTGCTGGACTTTGATGTTAAGCCTTAACCCTTTGGCAAGTATGACATTCTGATACATATTTAGCCCTGTCCCTTTTCATGTTATTCCACCAGAATAGTTCTTTCAAATCCATATACATCTTAGTACTTCCTGGATGTATAGAGTACGGTGTTTCATGTGCTTCTCTGAGTATGACATCACGAATCTCAGTCACATCTGGAACACAAAGGCGGTCTTGAAACCATAAGGACTCATAATCTCCAAGGCGAAAAACTGATTTTTGCCCTTGAGATATCCTCCGAATTTCCTCAGCAATAAAAGGATCTTCTGTTTGATGTCTAGAAATCTCTTGCTTAAGATCACTGTCCTGCTCTGCAACTACCTGCATAGTAGCTAATCCTCCAAGAACCTCTGTTCTAATGAATTGAAGCTCTAATATTTCCAAGTCCATTTGTAACTCTTTTGGTAACTCCCGATTACTAGGCTGAATATCTGCACTCTTTCTGCTTAAAGCATCAGCTACAACATTTGCTTTTCTTGGAGTATAGTTGATTGTTAAATCATAATCCTTGATTAGTTCCAACCAACGCTTCTGTCTCATATTCAATTCCTTTTGAGTGAAGAAATATTTGAGACTTTTATGGTCAGTGTATAACTCACATCTGGCTCCATAAAAAAAATGCCTCCATACTTTTAGCGCAAAAACTACTGCTGCTAACTCTAAATCATGAGTTGGATAGTTGACTTCATGTGGTTTTAGTTGTCTTAAACCATAAGCAATCACTTTCCGATCTTGCATTAACACACAACCTAGACCTTCTTTAGATGCATCACAGTATACTATAAAGTCTTTCCCTGTTTCAGGAACTGCTAAGATTGGAGCTGTGGTTAACCTAGTCTTCAACTCCTAAAAACTTGCTTCACACTTCTCATCCCAATTGAATGGTGTATTCTTTCTTAACAATTTGTTCATTGGTCCGGATATTTTGGAGAAACCTTCAATGAATCTCCGATAATAACCAACCATTCCTAAGAAACCTCGAATTTGCTTCACATTGGCCGGTGCAGTCCACTCTAGTACTGACTGAACTTTAGATGGATTTACAGCGATTCCATCTTTACTGATCACATGACCGAGGAATTCTACCTCATCTAGCCAAAATTCACACTTACTAAACTTAGCATAAAGTTTGTGTTCCCTTAGAGTCTGCAATGCTATTCTCAAATGATCAGCATGCTCTTCCTTATCTTGGAATATATCAGAATATCATCAATAAAAACTATGATGAACTTGTCCAAATATGGCATGAAGATCTTGTTCATCAGATTCATGAATATTGCAGGTGCATTGGTCAAACCAAATGGCACTACCAGATACTCATGGTTTCCATATCTTGAGACAAATGCTGTCTTTAGAACATCTTCCGGTTTGATTTTTATTTGATGGTATCCAGATCTTAAATCGATCTTTGAGAATACTCCGGCTCCTTTCACTTGATCAAACAAATCTTGAATTCTTGGTAAAGGATACTTATTCTTGATAGTAACGTTGTTCAGATTTCTATAATCTCCACACATTCTTCTTCCACCATCTCTCTTATCCATAAAGATTACTGGTGTTCCCCATGGAGATACACTTTCCTGAATACATCCTTTTCTGGCTAACTCATCAATTTGCTCTTTGAGTTCTTTTAACTCTTTGGGTCCCATTTTATATGGTGCTTGAGCTATTGGTGCTGTACCAGGAATTAGGTCAATGGTGAACTCTATCTCCCGGTCTGGTGGCATTCCCGGTAGCTTTGCTGGAAAAACATCTTGAAATTCATTTACTATAGGAATATCTTTCAATTTGACCTCTTTCATTGAGTTCAACTGCAGATCCACCTCTGTGCTTATCTGCTTGATAAACTATCCTTGCTCCACTTGGAGTTTTGATTAAGACAGTTTTCTCCTCACAATTTATCTGAGCTCTGTGTTCCATCATCCAATCCATTCCCAGCACTACTACAATTACCTTCAAAGGAATCACATAAAGGTCTGTGAAGTATGTAAAACCATAGATCGAGATAACCTGATCTTGTTTTATGTGGCGTACAATCACATTTCCCCCTACCGTAACTACGGTCATAGGACTTTCTAACGTTGCCCTTCTAATCCCAAACTTATCACAAAATTCTTCAGAAATGAATGAAGTAGTTGCACCAGTATCAAATAGAACTTTGCCGGGATTGGTAAGGATATTGAGCGTACCTATCACTGCATGCTCCGAATTATCCACCTCCTCGAGGGTTGCACAGTTCAGTTTCCCGGTAGGTCTGTTCCTCTTGCCATTGTTGTTCTTGCCATTATTTCCTCCTTTATTGGGCTGTCCATTTCCTCCACTGGTTTGTCCTCCTCCCTTGGTAGGCCAACCTCCTGGTGGTTTGCTCGGACAATCGGGCTTGATATGCCCCTTCTGACCACAACCGTAACAGATCACTACAAGCTTTTTGCATTCCCTCTGGAAATGCCTTGGCATTCCACAATTGTTACAAATAACATTCCTTCTCGGATTGGATTGATTTCCACCACTGCCCTTGTTATTGTTATTGTTGCCATAGTTCCTGTTTCGAGTTTTGAACTCCAGGTTGGGTTTAGGTTTGCTTGCCTGAATTCTCTTGGTTTCCTTCTTGGCTCTATTCCTCCTATCCTCTTGGACATTCTTATAATCATCTTCGAAAGTAATGGCTGCATCCAGCAACTGCTGATAAGTTTGCTTATTAGCTAACCTTAGCTGAATTTTCACAAATGGTTTTAACCCACGCAGAAAACGTTTCTTCCACTTCTCTTCAGTGTTAACATCCTCCTCAGCATAGCGAGACAATTGACTAAACTCCCGGATGTACTTCATGACACTAGTATATCCCTGCTAAAGCTCCTCAAATTCTCTCCGCTTCAACTCCATAACACTTTCCGGAACATGATATTCACGGAATCTCTGCTTAAACTCCTCCCAGGTAAACTCCCTTCCTGGTTGTTGCATAGCCAACTATTTCTCCCACCATGATGCTACAGGTCCAGTCAGAATATGAGTTGCATACCTTAATTTCTTCTCATCATTGCAACCTATAGTTTTCAGCTTCCTTTCTGTATCTACTAGCCAATCATGTGCATCCATTGGTTCAAGAGCTGATGCAAAAGGTAACGGCCTTGCATTCTAGAAGTCAGATAGACTTACTCCTCCACCTTCAGGTGCCCTCTGATTTGCTCGTCCCAGCAGCTCTTCCATGAACTTGTTCTGGGTCTCTTGCATCATTTGCATGCACTGCATAAAGTTCTGCTCCATTAACGGCCTCATTGGTGGTGGTGGAAATGCTCCCTGATTTGCTGCATCTGCATCGGCCTTCTCCTTGGCCTCTCGCTCCATCCGTCGCTGCTCAGTTTTCATTTCTACACCCGTATCCATGACCCTCTAGTCTTGCAACATAAAGCGAATATTCATAGTTACATCATGCACATGTGTTCTGAGCTCGACTTTATGCACAGAACTAGTCACACAATGAAGATCCAAAGAAAATCCAAATATGCATTTCACATATTATACATAATATCATAATAATACAAAGTCATTACAACATATACCATATAGGTATAATCACAAAACTACCTTATTCATGTAACTATCTTATTTCTTGGAGTACAATACACGAAACTTGATATCACTAACTAGTTGCCTCCTTCTAGTAGTAACTACGCTCATCATACATGCCTGATGTCCAACCGTGATGACGTGTTGTTCGTCTCATAGTTTGTGGAACAAATGGCCTTCCAGAAGGAACATACTCTGTATCTGAAGTGTCAGGACTTGAGTCATTACTCAACTTGAGCGCATTGACTCCCTCCAGCTCAGCTAAAAAGTCTTCAGAAACATATTCAATATTATCTTCCGCCTGCATCTCCTGAGCTTCATTCCTTGAGTTGTCAACAGGATACGCAGATCCTGCTGCTTCCTAGGTGCCCCTTTGGGCAAGATAGTTAAACACTGGATAATGTATATTACCTGGGTTTTGAGAAGATGTTTATGATTCAAACACTCTCTCCTCAGGATCTTCTTCTTCCTCCTGATTATCTATCGACATGGCATTTCTACTACGGTTACTAGGGTTAATCCTTGCACCCATCCAACTAGATTGTCCAACATTTCTGTCAGAACCATCTGTGGACATCTGGTGTTCATGAGATCCTTCATATGATCCCCTTCTCCTACCATCAGAATTCTCAATAGGAAGTTCTGAGTCAGAACCATCCCCCGAGCCTTGTGGTACTGCATACATCATTGTAGGGGTTCGTAGCATGGAAAACAAAAAAATTCTATCGCATACAAACAAACAAGCCAAGATCTATCTACTAGATTGTAGCAACGAGTCGATGGAATAACTTACCCTTGAAGATTCCAAAGCGGTTAACGAGAGCAGATTCTCGTGGGTGATGTAGTCGTACTCTTTCCGATCTCAATATCGCGTAGACGATCCTTCCGGCGCCACGTTCCGGCAGCGCTCCCGCAGTCGGTCACACGTTCGGTACTCGACGAAGACCTTCCTCTCCCTTGTTCCAGCAGGCAGCGGAGGTTGTAGCACTCTCCTCGCGATTCCGGCAGCACAACGGCGTGGTACCGGAAGTAGAGGGGAAATCCCGCAGGGCTTCGCCTTAAGCCGGAGCGAGTATGGTGGAGTATGAGAGAGGATTTAGTGGTCTAGGGATTAGACACACCAATTAGAAGGCTCTAAACCGAAGGCTAGGGCAATTAGAAGCTCTAAACCAAAACGGCTCTAAACCGGAGGCTGTGGCTAGGGTTTAGATTTAGAGGATAGGAACTTGTGTGTCTAGAGGAGGGAGCCCTGCCCCTCCTTATATAGGTGGAGGGGCCGGCGCGCCAAGGGGAGGGAGAGGAGTCCCTCCCCAACTCGGCTTGGAGGTGGGCCGCCGGTTGGAGGAGGGAACTCCTCCCCAACTCGGTTTCCCTCTCCTTCCTCTTTCCCTCTTTCCAATTTTAGTCGTTTGACTTTTCAAACATGCTATTTGACTTTTCAATTTAGGATTCAATTTAATCCTTTATTTGGAACAGCGAGAACACTTAGTACATGATGCAATCATTCCAATATGCAATGACACATTCATGTACCCCTTCCCCTCCGGAGTGCCGGACATTCCGGAACCTTCTAGAACATTCCCGATGAAAACACCGGAATCATTCCCGAACTCCGAAACGGGACTTTCCTTATATGAATCTTATTCTCCGGACTATTCCGGATCACCTCGTGATATCCCGGATCCCATCTGAGACTCCGAACAACATTCGGTCTCTTTCTCATAATATCATAACTACTCAAACAACGTCGAATCCTTAAGTGTGTCTCCCTACGGTTCGTGAATTATGCGGACATGATCGAGACACTTCTCCGAACAATAACCAATAGAGGAATCTAGAAATTCATATGGCTCCCACATATTTCTACGATTACTTTGCGATCGAATGAACCACTTACATACGATACCAATTTCCCTTTGTCTCACGATAGTTTACTTATCCGAGGTCATGATCGTCGGTATCTCTGCATACCTAGTTCAACCTCGTTACCGATAAGTACTCTTTTCTCGTTCCCTATGTGATCCCTTGTGAGCCAGTCACATGCTTGCAAGCCAATTGGATGACATTCCACCGAGAGGGCCCAGAGTATATCTATCCGCATATGGATGGACAAATCCCAATCTTGATCCATGTGTCTCAACCAATACTTTCCGAACACTCAATGCCACCTTTATAACCACCCAGTTACGGTGTGGTGTTTGATGTCATCAAAGCATCCATCCGGTAAAGGTGATATGCATGATCTCATGGTCGAAGGAATTAGGTTACTATGTATCAGAAAGCATATAGCAATTGAACTATTGAAATGACTTGATCTTTATGCTACGCTTATCTATAGGAGTATGTCCATCACATCATTCTCCTAATGATATGATCCTGTTGTTAATAACATCTCTATGTTCATGATCAGGAAACCATGATCATATATTAACCAACAAGCTAGTTTAACAAGAGGCTTTACTAGGGACTCTTATTTTAGTTTACAAATCACACAAGTATTAATGTTTCCGGTTAATATAATTATAGCATGGTATGTAAACATTTATCATAAGTGTGAAGATATGATAATAACCACTTTATTATTGCCTCTTGGGCATATCTCCAACAGTCTCCCACTTGCACTAGAGTCAATAATCTAGTTTCAAACCTTTGTGTATTCAACACCTATGGCTTTCCGGTGTTGTATGTACACGATTGCTAGTGGTCAACTGATCTCCGGATCTGACACTTCCAGGTACGTGTGTAATTGCATGTCTTTGCGTCTCTACGCATCACTCATTCTCTAATGAGATGGCTTCGTACAAATTTGGTCTTTCGGTGTGACCTTTAGCTCTTTGGGGTTAAAACATGTTGATAATATTGTCGCACAATATATCTTCATAGTATTATCCCACTGTGAACTACACCTAGTTTGATAACAAACTACTTGACACAAATGCCCTCTTTTGCTGCTAAAATAGCAGTCATATACTTAGCTTTTGTTGTAGTATCTGTCACAATGTCTTAACTTTGGAACTCATCCAAATCCATTATGGAACTTTCTTTCCATTATATTGTGCCACCCTTAGTTTAGATTGAGATAAACTTAATTTGTACTTTGTGACAAAACTAGTATCAATGTAGTACTTTTACAATGAACTAACCATCTATTTGTCACTTCTACAAATAATATACTCTTAGTTCTTCCAAAAGATCATAAGAATATCCTTACTATTGTCCAATCATCATCTTATGAATCATTCTGGTATATGCTCATAACATTTAGAGCATAGGACATATCTGGATTTGTACACATCACAGCATGATTGATATAAATACTCTTTGTGATTTCATACATCAAGTATCAATCTATACTTGAATCTTTGTTTCACTTACCCAATGTCATTACACTTGAATATATCATCAATATTGAACTCATTCAATCCTTTCCGTGCAACAAGAACCTTTCTTGTAGTTTCTATATTGAACTCATTCAATATCTTGTCTATGTACTTCTGGCACAACCATATTAGCGCCTATTGATGCCAAATATTTGGGTTTTGCCTAAGTCTTTCATCGGGATGAAATTCTTAATATGTGTTAATAAAAGATACATTATTTCTAATCAACAATATGTCTTCCACATAATGTATTAGAAACATGTCTTAGCGCTCCCACTTAATTTCTTGCAAATGCAAGCATCTTCATCGTCTCTAATGAACTTTTAAACTCCTTTAACAGTTTCATCACAGTGAAGATTCCAACTCCGCGATGCTCACTTTAACCAATGAAGTTTGCATATGCTTTTAGCATCCTTCGAATTAACAAAACCCTATGGACCGTGTTTTGCACATGTCCTAGGTAACGATTCTATTAGAAGAACTTGTTTTGTTTATTCAACTACCATATAACAAATTATATGTAGTGGTTGCTACATTAATCCGTCTAGACTAAATATCACTATGAAAGATCAAATCTTGTCATAGTCAACCTTTGAACATTTTGTGAACTCTTTCCCAACATGTCGACTATTTCATATATGTAAAACATCCATGTCTATTTCTTTATAGATCCAGACACAACTGTAAGGTCTTACACCTTTCTCGAGGGTCCTTCAAGTTCAAAACTTGATTTCTCGTGTATGGAACTATCACGGATTTTATGGCTTCAAGCCATTTTACGGAGTCAGGGCCCATCATCGCTTCTTTGCATGTAGTACGTTCATTATTCTCAAATAATGATTCAACCCTCAAATCTTGGTATTTGATTGTTTACTCGACCTACTTGGTTCAATAGAAACTTTGACCTCTGTAACCACAACCTTTGAGGCACGTGAGCCATGAGCATTGTTGCTGCCTCCGGAACACTTTTCGGTGCTGCGCAACTTTGCACATATAGCTAAGGTTCTTTTAACCTTATCAAAGTTATATTGTCCTCCCACTTATCTTTTCACGAAAAATTCCTTCTCAAAGAAACTTGACGTTCTAAGTGACAAACACTTTTGTCTCCGGTGTTATGGAGGAATACTTAACAAAGACAGGTTTATCTGACTTTGGTTGCAAACATCTTTCTTATGCATAGCATACCAATGTTTAAGAAAGGACAACTTGGGTTTTATCCCAAACCATAACTTTATATGGTGTCATTTCAGCGAATTATGATGGAGCTCTTTTCAGTGGAAAAACGGTAATCTCTAAAGCTTTTAACCTTTAAAATATAATGGCAGTTTTATGAATTACACCTTCGATCTTACCATGTCAAACAAGGTTTAATTACATATCTCGAACGCTCCATACTCTTATGGTGTTTCGGGAAATGCAAATCCACGGAACGATTCCTTAAATCTTAGGTATTATGCTAAACTTGTAACTCAAATATCTTCCTTTATGATCTTATCATAAACTATTTATATTCTTGTTACAATGATTTTGCACTTCATCTTGAAAGTCTTTGAACTTTTCAAATGTTTCATACTTCATCCTTATTAAGTAAATATTCATATATTCACTCAAATTTTCGGAGAAAGCATATGAAGTTGAAATCCATCGCTTTTGACTACACATGATGGACTTTGTACAACAATATGTACAATTCCCAATAAGCTAGTCTTTCGTTCCCTTTTTGGCCTATGAACGAAGTTTTAATTATCTCTAGGAAAGTTTCACAAGCGTCATTTGATCAAAAATCAAAAGACTCCAAAATTCCATCCACATGGAGTTTCTTCATGTTTTCTTTCCAATATAATTTAAACGGCGATGTCACTTCCTAAGTGATCTTTCAATCAATTTGTCTTTCGACATTTTTAGCACTGGTTTTATGGATGTGATTTCTCCAACGAGATTTGTGAATCATCCATCTTTTATGGATTACGACAATTATTTGAACAACCCTTTTGTTCTCATAATACCTGATAAAACAAATCTTGAAGGCAAGCTTTGATGTTTAACGAGCAACACAATAACCCTTTATTTGTTCTCGATGAACATCATCACATATTCTTTTGCTAGTTACTTAGGCCATTGTAGTTCATGAAGTTTTTTGTTTCGTATGACGATTCACACCAACAAATTCAGTATCAAATACTTAATAACCACATTGTTTAATAAGCAAAGAATATAGCCATAACATGTATATCATCTATATACTTAAACTGAACAATTCTAGTCTTTTATTTTCTGCCATATATTTATGAGATTCTCTTTCAGTATTTCCTTTTCTATTTGAAAGAATCTATCAACATCAATAGTGGAGTCATACATATGACACATAATCCAAAGCGTGTATAGTCAAATACCAATGTCTTTGGACTTGCACTTTGAAGTAGATCACCATCATCAAATGTTTGGTGTTCTTTCAAATTCCTTTCTTTAGTAATCTCTTGGTGTAGTAAACATTTTACCTACATCAAATTTTCACCCTCATCATGGATTTATCCATGATCAAGCTACTTTTAGCTTGTAACGGTGAATCGCGAGTATAATGTTGCTCTCCAAAACCTTTTGGAAGTTTTAGGACAACTAGTGTCTCCAACCTTTTACAAATTCTCATCAAATATGAGAACATGTCTTTTACCATATTATACTCTATCATATTGCAACCAAAATTTCGTTTCAGATATCACAATATCTTCCACACATAATGGTTTCTGAAACAACTCTTTCAGATCCTAGATAACCTTGATATTAAGACAATCCTTTGAATATCAAGAATCATGGAGACAAACATGATACTTATATACTAACATTGGAATTGTTACTCTTGTTTTAATACCAATTATTAAACTTCATGGAGTAACCGGAACTTACTGAAAGTTTGCAATAGGACTTTTAAACTTTAGATTAACACTTCAAAACAATACGATACCAGTTCATAAAGTAACTAACCAGAATTCTATAGTTCTATCATCTCAATTAAAACTAAGCGCAAGGTGGTAAAACGGATGCCAATGACTACAACAACTATGCAAATTCACTTTGATTTGATTTATGATAAATAGTGTTCAACTTTTAATTATATTGCCGTTGAACTCCCACTCAAAACAATATCCCTCACATTGTTTTAGTGATCACACGAACCAAATCCACCACATCAAAACCGATCATCACGAGAGTTGATGTAACTTCAATGGCGAACAATCAACATGTTCATCATATCTACTATATGACTCATGCTTTACCTTTCGGTGATCCGTGTTCCGAGACCATGTCTGTACATGCTAGGCTCGTCAAGATCAAACCTTAGTTTCCGCATGAGCAAATCTGGCTTGCTCACGTTGTATACACTTGCAGAATCTAACGCACCCGATCATCACGTGGTGCTTCGAAACAACAAGCTTTAGCAACGGTGCTAACTAAGGGTGAACACTTTATGACTTGAAATTCATGTGCATGAGGGATCATCTTATAATGATACCGTCGTCTACTAAGCAATACAAGATGCATAAAGGATTAACATCACATGCAATTCATAATATGTGATATGATATGGCCTTTCTTCTTTGTGCTTCCGATCTCCATCTTCCAGCACGAACATGATCTCCATCATCACCGGCATTGCATCAAGGTCAATGACGCCTCTCCATGGTTGTCGTCCACCGGCTTCAACTATTACAACTACTTTGAATAGACACGCGGGTCTTAAAAGAAATTAAAGACAACCATATGGCTCCTGCCGGTTGCCAACTTACAATAAGGAACATTGCATACATCATATATAATCACAATCATGGCCATATCACATCACTTCACACCCCTGCAAAACAAGTTTAGACGCCTCTACTTTCTTTGCATATTTTACGTGGTTTGGGGCTTTCAATAAGTGTCGTTCTAACTTACGAACAAGAACCACAACATTGATACTAGTATTGTTAATCACCCGTTGTAAATTGGATCTTAACTATGCTAGGAGAAACAGGCACCCGCAAAGCCACTTATGCAATTCAAGTTGCATGTCAAGCGTGGAGCAAGTCTCATGAACGATGTCATGTAAGGTTAGCCCGGGCCGCTTCATCCCAACATACCGCAAGATGCAAAGTACACAAGAAGCAATCAACAATAAAAGCATCAACGCCCATAATGACTATTGTGTTCTACTCGTGCAACAGATCTACATATAGACACGGCTCTGATACCACTGTAGGGGTTCGTAGCATGGAAAACAAAAAATTTCTATCGCATACAAACAAACAAGCCAAGATCTATCTACTAGATTGTAGCAACGAGTCGATGGAATAACTTACCCTTGAAGATTCCAAAGCGGTTAACGAGAGCAGATTCTCGTGGGTGATGTAGTCGTACTCTTTCCGATCTCAAGATCGCGTAGACGATCCTTCCGGCGCCACGTTTCGGCAGCGCACCCGCAGTCGGTCACACGTTCGGTACTCGACGAAGACCTTCCTCTCCCTTGTTCCAGCAGGCAGCGGAGGTTGTAGCACTCTCCTCGCGATTCCGGCAGCACAACGGCGTGGTACCGGAAGTAGAGGGGAAATCCCGCGGGGCTTCGCCTTAAGCCGGAGCGAGTATGGTGGAGTATGAGAGAGGCTTTAGTGGTCTAGGGATTAGACACACCAATTAGAAGGCTCTAAACCGAAGGCTAGGGCAATTAGAAGCTCTAAACCAAAACGGCTCTAAACCGGAGGCTGTGGCTAGGGTTTAGATTTAGAGGATAGGAACTTGTGTGTCTAGAGGAGGGAGCCCTGCCCCTCCTTATATAGGTGGAGGGGCCGGCGCGCCAAGGGGAGGGAGAGGAGTCCCTCCCCAACTCGTCTTGGAGGTGGGCCGCCGGTTGGATGAGAGAACTCCTCCCCAACTCGGTTTCCCTCTCCTTCCTCTTTCCCTCTTTCCAATTTTAGTCGTTTGACTTTTCAAACATGCTATTTGACTTTTCAATTTAGGATTCAATTTAATCCTTTATTTGGAACAGCGAGAACACTTAGTACATGATGCAATCATTCCAATATGCAATGACACATTCATGTACCCCTTCCCCTCCGGAGTGCCGGACATTCCGGAACCTTCTAGAACATTCCCGATGAAAACATCGGAATCATTCCCGAACTCCGAAACGGGACTTTCCTTATATGAATCTTATTCTCCGGACTATTCCGGATCACCTCGTGATATCCCGGATCCCATCTGAGACTCCGAACAACATTCGGTCTCTTTCTCATAATATCATAACTACTCAAACAACGTCGAATCCTTAAGTGTGTCTCCCTACGGTTCGTGAATTATGCGGACATGATCGAGACACTTCTCCGAACAATAACCAATAGAGGAATCTGGAAATTCATATGGCTCCCACATATTTCTACGATTACTTTGCGATCGAATGAACCACTTACATACGATACCAATTTCCCTTTGTCTCACGATAGTTTACTTATCCGAGGTCATGATCGTCGGTATCTCTGCATACCTAGTTCAACCTCGTTACCGATAAGTACTCTTTTCTCGTTCCCGTGATATGTGATCCCTTGTGAGCCAGTCACATGCTTGCAAGCCAATTGGATGACATTCCACCGAGAGGGCCCAGAGTATATCTATCCGTCATATGGATGGACAAATCCCAATCTTGATCCATGTGTCTCAACCAATACTTTCCGAACACTCAATGCCACCTTTATAACCACCCAGTTACGG
This sequence comes from Avena sativa, assembly GCA_916181665.1. NCBI lineage: Eukaryota > Viridiplantae > Streptophyta > Magnoliopsida > Poales > Poaceae > Avena > Avena sativa. Next base: position 401,177,776 of record OV702284.1, read on the forward strand.
TGTGGTGTTTGATGTCATCAAAGCATCCATCCGGTAAAGGTGATATGCATGATCTCATGGTCGAAGGAATTAGGTTACTATGTATCAGAAAGCATATAGCAATTGAACTATTTAAATGACTTGATCTTTATGCTACGCTTATCTATAGGAGTATGTCCATCACATCATTCTCCTAATGATATGATCCTGTTGTTAATAACATCTCTATGTTCATGATCAGGAAACCATGATCATATATTAACCAACAAGCTAGTTTAACAAGAGGCTTTACTAGGGACTCTTATTTTAGTTTACAAATCACACAAGTATTAATGTTTCCGGTTAATATAATTATAGCATGGTATGTAAACATTTATCATAAGTGTGAAGATATGATAATAACCACTTTATTATTGCCTCTTGGGCATATCTCCAACACTCATATCCATAGTAGGATCATATCTAGGTTCAGGACTTGGTGACTAAGGATATGGTATCAAAGATTCAGGATCTATAGGGATATCCTTAAAGATAGGTGTTGCACTACTACCTTCTTCCTTCTCTAACTGGAATGCTAACTGCTTCCTCCTTTCCGGATCAGTTAGATCTTCTAACATTTCAATCTTATCTTCAACAATCACTTGATGTGTCTTGTAAAAAGACGCAACGAGTGTTCAGTATCTATCCATAAACTTGGAAGCTAACTTAGGATGCTTCTTAACCATAGTAAGATGATCCGGTATAGGCTCCGAGTCTATTGAATCATGAGGTATCACAGAGAATGTGCTACCTTCTAACTCCTTGGCTTTATGCTCCCGGATATTAGCTATCGCCTCCACAACCGCAACATGATATGCTGCTAAGTGAATCCTACCTTCACCTATAGGTAGATCGTGATATAATCCAAGCTCCTCTGGAAGTTGGATACTCACACGATACTTGGATAACATCCGGCCATCAAGGTAAGTTATAATATTCACTGGAATTCTAGTTGGACAACTAAAGATCTTTAAAAGTTGACGAAGTTGGTCGGTGAATGATCCTTGATAATCATCAAGAGTCTCCTCTTTCCTTACCAAAGTCTGTTTTGGAAACTTTGGTTCCATAGCTCTATATATCAGAAAAATAGTTTTGATTAGTTGTCGTGGTATTGCCGACGAGTACGCCATGGAGGGGTCCTCACAGTGTGTGTTGAGAAACGTGGGGGAAGGAGGATGGTTGACGGGTACGAGGTAAAACAACTTACCCAGGTTTAGATCTCACAATGGTGGCGGAATCCTACTCCTGCTATAAATCACTACAAGGGCAATACGTCGAGTTACAGGGATTGGTTCGCTGTGCGAGGTTGTCTGAGGTTATCTATGATCGTGCCCTAAAGGCTCGCATAGGCCCGACTTATATAGTCACCAGGTCCTAGGGTTACAGGGAAAAGTCCTATCCGGACAGGTTACAGAGTCCTACACCGTCTATTACTAGTCTTGTGCATCTTGCACTCCTAGGCTCCGGGTACGTCGGTGACTCCAACCATAGCCTTCCTTTGTCTGGCATGGGCCTCCCTTCTGGATCCATCTAACTAGGCCGCCCAGCAGGCCATGGGCCATGCTACCAATTGTGGGCCACCCGGGTTATCCAGATAGGAGACATGCTATTAGGATACTCCTATAGCATATCCCCAACAGTAGCCCCCGGAGAACTCATGGGCCTCTTCTCGTTGAATGCTCCGTCTAGATGGATGTCGGCAAATCGTCAAGCAATATCTTGTAGTCCTCCCAAAGAACCATGCAAGGTTTTCTCCGTCTTCAATATGCAAGTCGGAGAAATGCTGAATCTTCCATCATACTCTTCCGTAGCTGGACTGGATCCGTCCATGCCGGAATCTTCCAATGTGATGGCTCATCTGCCTATGTCAGCTAGGGCGACGTAGGCGTAGGTCAGCGATGCCTCGTAACTCACACATGCAGAGAACGCAATCATGTCCGATTTTCCCGTGCGAGCGATACGAACCGTTGGCGGCGACTGTTGGGACGTGGCGAAATTTCTGCGCACGTTCGCACACACGTCGTCTATGCGGCAACCGTCCGATCAAGTTGCACGAATCTCGATGCTGGAGATCATAAATAGTAACTACAGTGGAACTTTTTACTTTTCACCTCATTCTCTCCTCGCATCGTCTTCTTCCTCTAGCAAGCGCCCCCTCGAGCTCTCCGCGCAATCTTCGTGAAAAACCCTAGCTCCAATTCTCGCCAGTCACCTTCAAACTCACCTAATGTCCAGTAGAAGCTCTACTCCTTCCATGGCGGCGTCGGGTGAATCCGCGGCGATGCCGGCGAGCTCCATCATCATGCCCCTAGAGGGTCTGGTCATCCCCGTCTCGGCGGTGGTTGAGTCCACCGGCGGCGAACATAATCCAGCGGCGCTGGAGCCGCTGGAGGAGGAGCTGGACTCGCACAAAGGCGATTGGCGCGGTTCGGACATCACGGACCGCGACATCAAGGAACTGATTGCCGAAGGCTACCTCCCTGCGACAGAGGGGCTTGCCTGGCGGGCGGCACCGGCCGGCGAGGTGACACCTTCTCCCCAAGCCAGAGAAAAGGTGTACCTCAAAGCCCAATTGGTACGCGGCGTCTCCCTGCCCATCTCTAACTTATTCCTTTCCGTCCTGAATCACTATAGAGTCCAGCCCCAAAACCTCTCTCCCAATAGCATCCTAGCGCTTAGCAATTACGCGGCGCTCCGCGAGGGTTACCTCTGGATTAGGCCTAGGCTAGACCTCTTTGTGTATTTCTTCACCGTCAAACGTGAAGCCGGAGCCAGTAAGGATGAACACAGAAATTGTGGCACCATAAGCTTCAAGATCCGTCCTGGTCGGTGGTTCCCCGACATCGTCGGCCACGAAAACTGCAAGAACTAGCAGCATACTTACTTCTACGGCCCAGATATCCCTCTGACCAGCCGAGAAGTAACGTACCCGGACTTCGTCGATGGAGCCGCCGCTGAAGCCTCATCATGGAGATCCCAAGCCTCCCTTCCCTCCGACCTTGATGCTTTCCGTGCCATAAGGCGGATAGAGTGGCTCGTAGAGACGGGTTTGACCGGCTTGGACCTAGACATGTGTTGGTTCATCAGGCGAATCCAGCCTCTGTAGCACCACACGAAGCTAATGCACGAGTATACCAACGATAGAAGGGATAGCCTCCGTATCTCCGTGGACAATTTCTCGAGCGACTCCGTCAAGCTCCGTCTTAAGGACATTATCAAGGTGAAGGATAAAAGGCGCGGCTTCACCATCACCAACGACATGTTCGTAGACGGCAAGTGCCCAAAGGTATTTGTTTATTTTCCGTGTTTGACATATACTCCAGTTCTTCCGTCTAGCCATTACCATCTCATCTAACACGGTGGTCCTTTTTACAGCTTAGCGACATAGATGAGGATAGCATGGCTCCTAAAATCTATGATCCAAAGATGAAGGAAGTCATCGTCATGTCCGACGACGATGCTCCATTGGATCGAAAGCGGAAGAGCTCCACCTCTGACGCTGCCGACGGAGGCAAGAAGAAGAAGACGGAGGGTGGAGCCTCCAAGAAGACTACCGCCGCCCTGGAGGCGGAGAAGAGAAAAGTTACCGGGATCCCCTTTGCCAAAGCACCCCCACTTGTGTAAGCTTCTTTCTCTCCGACATTGTCTATTTATCTGTCTTGCTCCTGTACTTATGCATTTTGCATGTTTCAGGAAGAAAGCCACGACCAGCTTGAAGAAGACCTCCAAAACTTTGGGGGCTTCTAGAACCATTAAGGACATGCTGCATCGTGACGCATCTCCCGCCATCGCCCCTGTCACTCCTTCCGTCAAGCCCTCGTCTGCCCCGACAAGCTCGCAAGCTAGGGAGGCGTCTGTCCCTTCTGTCATGGAAGTGGACTCAGGTGCCTCTACAGAGATTGTTGTCGTTGGCGAGCAGGCGACGCAGGAAAGTGCCGCACACCCAATGGCTGAAGCTCCGGCTAAGGATGACATTGGTAGCGGTAAGGCGGTGGTGGAAGATGGTACTTCTGCCGTAGGTGGCGCCCCCGCACCCAAAAAAGCCATAGAGTATCCAAAGATAGTCTATCCGGTTCTTACACCGAGTAGCACTGCTCTGGTTCGCGGTGCGACGCCGACATCTCCGACGTGCGGTCTAGAGGAGCTCCTCCGACAGGAAGAGATCTTGCAAGGAAATAGCGTATCCTTTGGCAAGCTGCTGGCCGAGAGTGTTACCAACCTCAAGATCATTGCACTTGTAAGTTTTATTTGCCTTTTGCATTTCATATGAGTATCCCACTGTAGCCCCCGAGGATTTAGACGGAAAACCATAGGTCTTTGCGTCTAGATTCTCTAAGAGTGACTAAGCTAGAAAACTTCTCACTATAGCCCCCAAGCATATAGGTGGAATGAAATATTCCGACTAAATGCTTTAAGAGTGGCATACGCAGTGTTTATAAATTTCAATACTGTAGCCCCCAAGCCTCTAGTTGTAACTGAATTAGTTCCGACTAGATGCTTAAAGAAAAGCTAAGCATATTGCCAAGTTAAAAACTCTCGCTGTAGCCCCCGAGCGTCTAGGTGGAAAATTTCCGGCTAGATGCTCCAAGTAGACCAAACAACGTTTTAATTCTTCTTTTTTCCACAGAACGAGAATTCTCGGATGGGCATGGCCAACGACAAGTATCAGAAGATGCGCGTAGACTTGGAAGCTGAAAAGGGTAAAACTGCCTTCTTGAAGGAACAGATCACCAAGAGCAAGCGTCTGTTTTCTTTTTCACATTCCGAATTGGTTTTGTGCCCACATTCTCTGAGTACTCACTATGTACTTTGCTTTCTCCGACTTGCAGAAACCATTGTGAAGGCCAAGGACATTGTCAAGCAATCCAAGCATATTCAAGAGCTGGATAGCGAGAACAAGATCCTTAAGCATGAGAGGAAGAACATGCTGAAGATGCACGAGGAATCCATGAAAGTCTTGCAGGACTTCGCCTCCGAGGAGATCAACCGCTTGAAGGAGGAGATCTCGATCTTGAGAGATTAGAATAAAGTTGCCGACGAGCAGAATCAACGCCATCATGAGGCATATAAACTTCTCCAACAAGAACGGGACTCCTTGGCGGATACTCTCTGGAAGGCTGAGGCCAGCATCTTCAGTAAGTGTTTCTCCGTCTAGGATTTCTGTAGTCTAGATACTCCGAATTTTTGAACTCATGTGTTCCTTGTCGGAATTTGTAGCTCCTATGGGCTTAACCCGGTCGCCTTCTCCAGCCAAGGAATGCATGGTTCTTGCCGGCAACTTCATCAACACCGCCATCGTGCAAGCCAAAGAGATCGCCAAGCCCCTTCAGATTAACATCAAGGCATCGGACTCTATGGCGAAGTACTCGGAGATCCTGCGTCGAGCCCCTGAGCGTATCACAAGCTGGAAAGCTTCATGTGCACGGGCTGGCGCAAGGATGGCGCTGTCAATGGTGAAGGCACACTACAAAGATGTCGGCATCGACACGGTGACCTCTGGCATTCCCGACGTAGATGACGATGGCAAAGAGATTAATAACGAATCCATCTTGTCGTCACTCGTGGGCTATGACACTAGAGTTGCCGAGTTAGTCGATGTCAACGTCTTCGTGCCAATGAACACCATCGATGGCGGCAACCAAAGCTCCTCCGACTCCCTTCACACTGCCGACTTTGAGGGTGATTCTCCTGCTGTCGATGACACTGCTTCCAAGTCGCCTGCGCCCAAGCAATGAAAAACAATCTTGTAATATTTGTTTCATCTTTGATGCGTATGCGGAAAAAACTATGTATTTAACTTAAGGCGGAAAACAATGTTGTATGTCCTGCTACTTAAGAACCATTTTCCAGCATGTATATATTTTTTGAGCAAGTGCTGGTTTATCCATTACTTTGGTTCTTATGCTTGACTTTTCGTGAGTCGGAAGACTCGTTGTCGGAACCATGCGCTCAGGTGATGATGCCCAATGGCACCGTCAAAAACCTAAGCAAAAAATCGCTGACAACAAGTGTCGAAAGTCACTACTCCAGAATCCACATAAAAACGACAAAGAACGTGTAGACCAGAAAACTTAAGCTAACGCCTGTAGGCAGAATTTTCACAAGTGCAATCAAAAAACTTGTGCATAAAGGTTTTACATGATCCAAAAATGAACACTAAAGGAGGTAAAAGACTCAGAAATATGAGTGAACCAAAGAGCTTTATATCATTGATCATATAAGAGGTACACAATTAGATAAAAAATGCTAAGTGTAAAAAGGACGTAGCTGTGCTATGTTCCATGGCCGATCAAGCTCCGGGTAGTCATCATCCGGGTCACGTCGCTTACGCTTATGATCCTCGTTGGGTCTATGCTTCAGTTCACGATTGTCCACAAGGTAGTAAGACCCATTGATTAGCGCCTTGCTTATGATGAACGGTCCTTCCCATGGCAGGGATAATTTGTGTGACTTCTTCTGCTTAAGTCAGAGCACCAAATCCCCCTCTTTAAACGAGTGATGCCGAACGCGGCGACTATGGTAGCTACATAGCTTTTGCTGGTAGATGGCGGATCTTTGGCATGCCAAAACGTGCTCCTTTCTCGAGAAGGTCCACATCTAGGCGTCTGGATTCTTCAGTGTCATCTTCGTCATAGGCGGCAAGTCTTGGTGCATCGTGAAGTATGTCGGAAGGTAGGATGGCTTATGCTCCATATACCATGAAGTATGGGGTGTAGCCGGTGGATCTATTGGGTGTAGTTCGTAAACTCCACAACACAGATGGCAATTCTTCCGCCCAGGCTCCAGCTGCTCTATGTAGCGGTTCCTCAAGACGTGGCTTGATTCCCTGCAGAATTAATCCATTGGCTCGCTCAACCTGACCATTGGATTGTGGGTGTGCCATAGATGCAAGGTCAAGTCGGATGCCCTTCTCCCAACAATAAGCCTCCACTTCTCCGAGTGACAAGTTGCTGCCATTGTCGGTGATAATGCTATGTGGGAGACCAAATCTCACCACCAGATCCCAGACAAACCTGAGGGCAGTTGCCCCATCAAGCTTTCTAATGGGTTTAGCTTCTATCCATTTAGTGAATTTATCAACTGCTACTAGCAGATGTGTAAACCCACATGGTGTCGTCTGTAACGGTCCCACCATGTCTAGCCCCCAGACTGCAAACGACCAAGCTATTGGTATTGTTCGCAATTCTTCAGCACGAACATGTGGTTGTCGGGCATAATACTGGCATCCCATGCATGTCTCAACCAGCTTTTCGGCGTCCGCCTTCGCGGTCAACCAGTAGAATCCTTGCCGGAAAGCTTTCGCGACCAACGATCGAGGAGCGGCGTGATGCGCGCAATCTCTGAGATGGATTTCGCATAGGATTTCAATACCTTCTAGCTGGGAAACACACTTTAGGTATACACCAGTAGTGCTCCTTTTGAAGAGTTGTCCATTGATGATGGTATAACCCTTTGCTCGTTGTACTATTTGCCGTCTTTCGACCTTGTCATCGGGCAAAGTTCTGTGTTCGAGATATTCCATGAATTGTTTTGTCCAAGCCGGAGGAATCTTTGTCACCATGTTGACGAAAGAGTTAGCTCTATCCGGGTTGTCGATGTCGGCTCCCTTCACGGATGGCGTGCGCAGATGCTCTAGGAAAACTCCTGGCGGAATTCATTTGCGCCCTGATCCAAGCTTAGATAGCAGATTAGCCGCCTCGTTTTGCTCCCTAGGTACATACTTGACTTCGTAGCCCAAGAAGCTCTTGGCTATCTCGTCCACTTCGTCTCGATATGCCGCCATCATAGGGTTCTGCGCATTCTAGGTGCCAGCCACCTGCTGGGCAACCAAGTCGGAATCTCCACAGCAAACTATGCGCTTGATGCCAATATCCTTGGCTACACGTAGTCTGTGAATGAGTGCTTCATACTCCGCCATATTGTTTGTAGCCTCGAAGTGGATCTGCAGAACGTAGTGTAGCTTGTCTCCTATTGGTGACTGGAGCAATACACCAGCCCCCGAGCCGTTGAGCAACTTTGATCCGTCAAAGTGCATCACCCAGTATTCTGGTTCCGGCAACGGAGTAGCATCTGGCATCTCCGTCCAATCTGCAACAAAATCCGCCAAGGCTTGTGACTTGATAGCGTCGTGTCTCTTGTAGGTGATCTCGAAGGCGGCAAGTTCAATGCCCCACTTCGCGACCCTTCCCGTAGCGTCGTTGTTGTTGATAATGTCGGACAGTGGAGTCTTGCTCACCACTATGATTGGGTGCTCCTAAAAGTTGTGCCTCAGCTTCCGAGAAGCAAGGAATACTCCATAATCTATCTTCTGGTAGTGCGGGTAACGCTGCTTGGACTCCGTCAAGACATCGCTTACATAGTAAACTGGTCGTTGAACTCCGTGCTCATAGCCTGGTTCCTTCCGCTCTACCACGACGAAGATTTTGATTACCCGGTTGGTTGCCGCCATGTAGATTAACAGGGGCTCGCCAGGCTCGGGCGCTGCAAGGATGGGCGCTGAGGAAAGAATCTCCTTGAGCTGCTTCAATGATGCATCTGCTTCTTCCGTCCACGTGAATTTGTCCGCCTTCTTCAGCAACTTGTACAGCGGCAGATCCTTCTCTCCAAGTCGGCTGACGAACCGACTAACTGCTGCAACACAACCTGTTAGTCGTTGAATGTCCTTTAGGCATGTCGGACGGTTTATGTTTAAGATGTCCTTGATTTTCTCCGGGTTGACCTCGATTCCGCGCTGGGAAACGATGAAACCCAACAATTTGCCGGCTAGAACCCCGAAGACGCACTTCTTAGGGTTAAGCATCATGTTGTATTTCTGGAGATTATCAAAGGTTTCTTTTAAGTCAGAGATTAAGTCATTTGACTTTTTAGACATCACCGCGATATCGTCCACATAGGCGTGAACGTTCCGACCAATTTGGTCATGTAGGCAATGTTGCATTGTCCGCTGGTACGTAGCACCTGCGTTTTTCAGCCTAAAGGGCATCATAACATAGCAAAACGTGATGTATGGGGTAGTGAACAAAGTGGCCAATTGGTCCGACTTCCTCATCTTGATCTGGTAGTATCATGAGTATGCATCGAGAAAACACAAAAGTTCCGAGCCAGCCGTCGAGTCAATGACTTGGTCAATGCGAGGCAAAGCAAACAGATCTTTGGGACATGCTTTGTTCAAGCCGGTTTAATCAACGCACATTCTTAATTCTTTGGTTCCCTTTTTGGGGACAAGTATAGGATTGGCCACCCATCGGTTGTGAAGGACTTCTTGGATAAATCTAGCTTTAAGCAACCTAGCTATCTCTTTTCCAATGGCGCGTCTCTTCTCGTCTCCGAAGCGTCATAGAGGTTGCTTCACTGATTTACATTTTGGATCGATGTTTAAGTTGTGCTTGGCAAGTTCCCTAGGTATACCTTTCATGTCGGCAGGTTGCCAGGCAAAGATGTCCCTGTTCTCACGGAGGAACTCGACGAGCGCGCTTTCCTATTTGGGATCCAGGTTTGTCCCAATGGTGGTGACCTTGGAGGCATCGCCTACCACAAGTTCCACTGGCTTGGTCTCGATGGCGGCCTTGAATGCAGGAGCGGAGTCGGAGATCTGTTTCTTCGACGCGGGCATCTTTGAGTCATCGACCTTGCTCTGGATCTCTTTGAATTCTTCGCTATAGAGGACAGCTTCCGCGAAGGCTACTTCATTAATCTCACAGTCCCTTGCCTTGTTAAAGCTTCCGGATACGGTGATGACACCGTTTGGTCCGGGTATCTTGAGTTTGTTGTAGATGAAGCATGGCTTGGCCATGAACGTGTGGAATATGCCGCGGCCGAATATGACGTGGTACACGCTCTTGAAGGGGACCACCTCAAAGGCCATGCGCTCTTGGCGCTAATTGTTAACATCGCCAAAGGCAACCTGAAGTGTAATGCACCCAAGGGACCGAGCCTCCTGACCAGGAACTACACCGTGGAAGATGTTATTGGTCCACCTTAGGTTTGCCTCCGTCAAGTTCATCTTCTGCAGTGTATCTAGGTACATGATGTTAATGCTGCTTCCACTATCCACCATACACTTGGTGAACTCCGCGCCGTCAATCAGAGGGTTGATGACCATTGTGTATTGGTTCTCCATAGGAACAAGGTCTGGGTGGTCCATCCTGTCCCAAGTAATTGGAACCTCTGACCAGCGCAGGTACTGGGAACTGGGGGTAGAGTAGCCATCAGGATCCTCATAGAGGTCTTCTGTTGTCGGACGGTGGGGGTGCCAAGGAAAGTGTGGTAGACTGGTGACTTCTTCACGAAGGGGTTCTTGCCCTTGTCGTCTCTCTTGGCGGCATGCTTGGGGTCAACGTCATTGTGCATGTCACTTGAATCCTTGGACTCCTCCTCCTTCTTATTCCCCTTGCCCTTGCCTCGCGGTCTGTTATTCCGACTTTGCTTGTAGCCGGACTCCGGGTCTTCCTTGAGGTCGTTGACGAACTTGCAGTGTCGATTGGTATGAGTGGCCTTGCCGTTGACATCGAGGTGTACGAGGCACGACATATCGCGGTACTCCTCGTAGGTTTGGGGAATGCGGAGCGGCGCCGAGGTAGCTTCACTTCCTCGCTGCTGCCCACGGCCAGCTCCCCTTCCTCGGCCACGTTGTCCGCCATCACCTCGTCCTGCAAAAGTCATAGCTGTTGGAGATATGCCCTAGAGGCAATAATAAATGTAGTTATTATTATATCTTTGTGTTTATGATAAATGTTTACATTCATGCTATAATAGTATTAACAAGGAAACATTAATACTTGTGTGATTTGTAAACTAAATTAGAGTCCCCAGTAAAGCCTCTTTATAATACTAGCTTGTTGGTTAATAAATGATTGTGGTTTCCCTATCATGAACATTGAGATGTTATTAACAACAAGATCATATCTTTAGGAGAATGATATGATGGACATACTCCTATAGATAAGCGTAGCATAAAGATCAAGTCATTTTAATAGTTCAATTGCTATATGCTTTCTGATACATAGTAACCTAATTCCTTCGACCATGAGATCATGCATATCACCATCACCGGAAGGATGCTTTGATGACATCAAACACCACACCGTAACTGGGTGGCTATAAAGGTGGCATTGAGTGTTCGAAAAGTATTGGTTGAGACACATGGATCAAGAGTGGGATTTGTCCATCCATATGACAGATAGATATACTCTGGGCCCTCTCGGTGGAATGTCATCCAATTAGCTTGCAAGCATGTGACTGGCTCACAAGGGATCACATATCACGGGAACAAGAAAAGAGTACTTATCAGTAACGAGGTTGAACTAGGTATGCAAAGATACCGACGATCAAAACCTCGGATAAGTAAACTATCATGAGATAAAGGGAAATTGGTATCGTATGTAAGTGGTTCATTCGATCGCAAAGTAATCGTAGAAATATGTGGGAGCCATACGAATTTCCAGATTCCTCTATTGGTTATTGTTCGGAGAAGTGTCTCGATCATGTCCGCATAATTCACGAACCGTAGGGAGACACACTTAAGGATTCAACGTTGTTGAGTAGTTATGGAATGATGAGTAAGAGACCGAATGTTGTTCGGAGTCTCAGATGAGATCCGGGATATCACGAGGAGATCTGGAATGGTCCGGAGAATAAGATTCATATAAGGAAAGTCCTGTTTCGGGGTTGGAGAATGGTTCCGGTGTTTTCATCGGGAATGTTCTAGAAGGTTCCGGAATGTGCGGCACTCCAGAGGGGAAGGGTACATGAATGTGTCATAACAAGTTGGAATGGTTGCATCATGTACTAGGTGTCATCGTTGAACAAAATAAAGGGTTAAATCAAATCCTAGTTTGAAAAGTCAAACGCCAATTTGAAAAGTCAAACGGCTATTTTGTTTGGTGGAGGGAGAGTAGGAAACCTACTTGGGGAGGAAGTCCCTCTCCCTCCACCGCCGACCTTGGAAGCCGAGTTGGGGAGGGACTCCCCTCCCCTTGGCCGGCCCCCTCCACCTATATTAGGAGGGACAGGGCTGCCCCTCCAAGCACACAACTTGCACCCCGCAAACCCTAGCTCCAAGCCGCCGGCGCCGCCACCTCCTGCTGCCGCCGCCTAGGGCTAAACCCTAGCCGCCGAGTTAGGGCATCCCCTTGCCCTAGACGCCATCCTAGCCTCTCCTCCTTGGTGCGTCTAAACCCTAGATCACCGAGGCTCTCTCATAGTCCACCATACTCGCTCCGGCTTAAGGCGAAGCCCTGCGAGATCTCCCCTCTACTTCCGGTATCACGCTGTCGTGCTGCCGGAATCGCGAGAAGAGTGATACAACCTCCACTGCCTGCTGGAAAAAGGGAGATGAAGGTCTTCGTCGAGTACCGAACGTGTGACCGACTGCGGAAGCGCTACTGGAACGCAGCGCCGGAAGGATCGTCTATGCGATCTTGAGATCGGGAAGAGTACGACTACATCACCCACGAGAATCCGCTCTCGTTAAACACTTTGGAATCTTCGAGGGTGAGTTATTCCATCGAATCGTTGCTACAATCTAGTAGATAGATCTTGGCTTGTTTGTTTGTATGTGGTAGAAATTTTTTGTTTTCCATGCTACGAACCCCTACAATAGCGACCATATCGGTAGATTGCTTTTCTTCTGGAGCGGTTTTCCATTTTGTACTGTTGTTTCTCCGAGATTGAGTTGGAACGGCCGTTGCCGGCAAGGAGCCGCGAGCATCGCCGTTGGCAGCAGCAAACTCACTAGCTAACTGAATCATCTGGTTCAAGTCAAGCTGGTGATTGTCCTGCAAGCGCTTTAGCTTATGTCGGAGCAACGTGCCCCTTTCCAATCCATCGATGAAGGCAGTCTGAGCGTGCACTCCTACGCATGAATTCTTCATGTCCAGCCAGCGGGAGAGGTAGGCGCGAGATGTCTCGTCTTTCTCTTGCACACACCGCTGTAGATTGCCAACAGTGAAGGGACGCTTGTACGTACCCTCAAAGTTCTTGGTGAATGCTTCTTGCATGTCCAACCAATTGCAGATGGGTTTCTCCGGCAAGTCGTCGATCCATTGACGGGTCGTGCCCGCCAACATTAATGGGAGGTACTTGACGGCGGCCTTGGGGTTGCCTCCGGCAATCTCCACCGTGTTGCCGTAGTCCTGCAACCATGTGGCTGGCTTGGTCGTGCCGTCATAGGGCTTGATGGTCTTGTCAATCCGGAAACCTTTGGGGTAAGTTGCGGACCGTATTGCAGGTCCAAAGCAATGTGGTCGCAGGTATGGTCCTTCCCGGGACTCGTGGATCTTATCGATCCGCGAACGTGCGTCGTATGGCTCCGGGTTCTTCTTCTTCTTGTCAACAGGGGATGGGCTGCGTGAACGACGCGGGCCCCCTCCGCCATGGTGATTGCTAGGTGGTGACGAAGGTGGAGGTGGCGGTGGGTTAGCCTTCTTGTTGTTACCCTCCTGTGACGCCTCGCGCCTGTCACGGTTGCTTGTCGGACGCGGAGGGTCATGGCGTGACCTGCTCTTGTGTCCTTGGTTGTGCTCTCCGTCATGACGGGTCTGCTCCGCGTTGTCGCGGATGACGATGTTGTGTTGCCTTGGGGGGCATATCCGTACGATGGTGAGCCTTGGGATCTTCGCGATGTTGGGGGGATCGGGGCGGTGGCGATGGGCGACGAGGTCGGGCCTTTTCTCCGTGGTCGGAGGATATGGGGATAGCATTCTTCCTGTTGTGTGCATCCCTCCGTCTTTGTTCTGATGAACCCGTCTAGGACCCGACATCAAGAGGAGATCTGTCCCTTGGCGGCTTATGCTAGTTAGACTGGAAAAGCGTTGGGTCGGACTCAAGCCTCTGAGAGTTGGCTTTTTCCTGCTGCTTCACCGCCTTGGCCACTAGGTCATAGACCTGTTCCACTGCCTCGGGCGATCTATCCTGCTCCAGAAGGGTCTTGGCAACGACGAGGTTAATGAGTGGGGTGGGCATCACCAGCTTGCCTTCACTGTCAATGTATGGCTTGGCCTGTGCCGGCTTCAAGGGAGCCAATCCTAGGTTTCGCCATACACCAGGATCGTTGATGACGCGAGCCGGAGCTTTCTTGGCCTTCTGTTGCTGCAGCAGAGTCTTGTACTCGGCCTCCATTGCTCTAGCTTTCTCTATGGACTTTTGTGCGTTGACCAGATCTCGATCTAGCTTGGCGCCTTGCTCCGCGATGGCCTGCGCTTCCTCCAGCAGCTGCTGGCGCTTCTCGTCAAGCTGAGTCACGTTCCGTATATGAGCTACGGTCAGTGGCTCAACGAGAATATTGCCGTACATCACTCTATCAGCCAGAGTAACTTGGGCAGCAGCAGACGTAGATGCCGGAGGCGGCAAGTTTGCGGTGTTGTTGTTGCTCGGGCCGGTGCCGAGTTCCTGTGGCTGGTGCACTGGGTTAGGCGGAGGAGGCATGACCTTTGCGCGATCATCATCAGCAGCAATAAGTGGCCCCTTCTCCAACGCTGTAGGCGGAGCTCGTCCGGGTTGATCTTCATCCATCGCCGTCCCAATGGTGACGAACACTTCTCGGGACGTGACGGCGTTGTTGGCTTGCTCGTCGCGCGTGTAATCCTCCTCCATCTCCTGCATGGCGGAGTCTAGTTCCTCTGGACTAAAATCCATCTCCTCTAAATCTGCACTGAAGTCGGCATAGAGCACGTCAATCACAGGGTCGTAGGGTGCCAGAACTTCCTCGATGGTGGGCGGTGGAGGTGCAACATCAGCGACTATGACTGGAGGTGGCGGTGCGATGGAGGCCGGAGGCGGTAGTGGCGGTGGCTAAATCGGAGGGGCTCTGTCAATGAGCGCAAGCGCTGTCTGAACTGCCGCTTCAGCTTCCGCGTAGTTGTTGACGGTGTTCACCATGCCTTCGAAGGTAAGGCGTCCTGACGCCTGCTTCCGTCTTAGAGAATGTCGAAGAAGCGTGCCATGGTCCAGTCCTTCCACAAAGTGATACATAGCATCATCATTGGGGTAGTGGGCCAGATCGGCTCGTATGCGGAGCCACCTGGCCAGGTAATCGCGAGGGTTTTCGCCCTCTCTCTGAATGCAACACGCTAGATCGAAGATGGTAACCACGCCGACGAACTTGGGTCTCTGATGTCCAGACGCACGGGTGAAGCCGGCGGACTTGTAGTGATCTTCCACCTTTATGTCCTGCACATGGGCGGTTTGGGTGGGCCTTGAATTTTTCCGATCTTTGCCGGCAAACTCCAAGGAGAGATCCGACAACGATCCTTCCGCAAATGTATCCTGCCCGTAGGCGGTCCGTGCGGGCCTTGATGCTCCTCCGACTCCCAGGGAACTAGTGCCCGAATCGGTTTCGCCAATGAAGAGGTGGATGTCTCCGATAGGAACGATCGAGCACCGCGTAGGGTTCGTCTTTGCCGAGATCCAGAACTTGTCGGGAGGGACGATCAAAATGTTGCCAGAGAAGAGAACACGACCGATGGCTACGGTTTCGCCGATTCCCGCGAAGATCTTGGTGTTGGAGATATGCCCTAGAGGCAATAATAAATATAGTTATTATTATATATCTTTGTGTTTATGATAAATGTTTGCATTCATGCTATAATAGTATTAACAAGGAAACCATTAATACTTGTGTGATTTGTAAACTTAATTTGAAGTCCCTAGTATAGCCTCTATACTTCACTAGCTTGTTGGTTGATTGATGATGTGGTTTCTTTGTCATGAACATTGAGATGTTGTCAACAACAAGATCATATCGTTAGGAGAATGATATGGTGGACATACTCCTATAGACAAGCGTAGCATAAAGATCAAGTCATTTCAATAGTTCAATTGCTATATGCTTTCTGATACATAGTAACCTAATTCCTTCGACCATGAGATCATGCATATCACCTTTACTGGATGGATGCTTTGATGTCATCAAACACCACACCGTAACAGGGTGGCTATAAAGGTGGCATTGAGTGTTCGGAAAGTATTGGTTGAAACACATGGATCAAGAGTGGGATTTGTCCATCCACATGACGGATAGATATTCTCTGGGCCCTCTCGGTGAAATGTCATTCAATTAGCTTGCAAGCATGTGACTTGGTCACAAGGGATCACATGTCACGGGAACGAGAAAAGAGTACTTATCAGTAACGAGGATGAACTAGGTATGCAGAGATACCGACGATCATAACCTCGGATAAGTAACATATCGTGAGACAAAGGGAAATTGGTATCGTATGTAAGTGGTTCATTCGATCGCAAAGTAATCGTAGAAATATGTGGGAGCCATATGAATTTCCAGATTCCTCTATTGGTTATTGTTCGGAGAAGTGTCTCGATCATGTCCGCATAATTCACGAACCGTAGGGAGACACACTTAAGGATTCGACGTTGTTTGAGTAGTTATGGTATTATGAGAAAGAGACCGAATGTTGTTCGGAGTCTCGGATAGGATCCGGGATATCACGAGGTGATCCGGAATGGTCCGGAGAATAAGATTCATATAAGGAAAGTCCCGTTTCGGAGTTCGGGAATGATTCCGGTGTTTTCATCGGGGATATTCTAGAAGGTTCCGGATTGTCCGGCACTCCGGGGGGGAAGGGGTACATGAATGTGTCATTACATATTGGAATGATTGCATCATGTACTAAGTGTTCTTGCTGTCCCAAATATAGGATTAAATTGAATCCTAAAACAGAAAAGTCAAATGTCCAGTTTGAAAGTCAAACTGCCAAAAACAAGAAACTGTGGGAAACAAGCAAGAGGAGTTGGAGTCGACTTGGAGGAGGAGTTTCTCTCCTCCAAGCCGGCGGCCAGCCTAGGCCGAGTTGGGGAGGGACTCCCTCCCTCCCCTGGCGCGCCCACCCCCTCCCACCTATATAAGGAGGGGCAGGGCTCCCCTCCTAGACACACAAGTTTCCTATCCTCTAAACTAAACCCTAGATCTAGACCCCGGTTTAGAGCTATTCGGTTTAGAGCCTTCTAATTGGTTTAGAGCCCTCTAATTGGTGTGTCTAATTACTAGACCACTAATAGCCTCTCTCATAAGCTCCACCATACTCGCACCGGCTTAAGGCGAAGCCCTGCGGGATTTCCCCTCTACCTCCGGTACCACGCCGTTGTGCTGCCGGAATCGCGAGGAGAGTGCTACAACCTCCGCTGCCTGCTGGAACAAGGGAGAGGAAGGTCTTCGTCGAGTACCGAACGTGTGACCGACTGCGGGAGCGCTGCGGGAACGCGGCGCCGGAAGGATCGTCTACGCGATCTTGAGATCGGAAAGAGTACGACTACATCACCCACGAGAATCTGCTCTCGTTAAACACTTTGGAATCTTCGAGGGTGAGTTATTCCATCGACTTGTTGCTACAATCTAGTAGATAGATCTTGGCTTGTTTGTTTGTATGCGATAGAAAATTTTTGTTTTCCATGCTACGAACCCCTACAGTGGTATCAGAGCCGTGTCTATATGTAGATCTGTTGCACGAGTAGAACACAATGGTCATTGTGGGCGTTGATGCTTTTATTGTAGATTGCTTTTTGTGTACTTTGCATCTTGCGGTATGTTGGGATGAAGCGGCCCGGGCTAACCTTACATGACATCGTTCATGAGACTTGCTCCACGCTTGACATGCAACTCGTTTTGCATAAGTGGCTTTGCGGGTGCCTGTTTCTCCTAGCATAGTAAAGATCCAAATTACAACGGGTGATCAACAATGCTAGTATCAATGTTGTGGTTCTTGTTCGTAAGTTAGAACGACACTTATGGAAAGCCCCAAACCACGTAAAATATGCAAAGAAAGTAGAAGCGTCTAACTTTGTTTTGCAGGGGTGTGCAGTGATGTGATATGGCCATGATTGTGATTATATTTGATGTATGCAATGTTCCTTATTGTAAGTTGGCAACCGGCAGGAGCCATATGGTTGTCTTTAATTTCTGTTGAGACCTGCGTGTCTATTCAAAATAGTTGTAATAGTTGAAGCTGGTGGACGACAACCATGGAGAAGCGTCATTGACCTTGATGCTATGCCGGTGATGATGGAGATCATATTCGTGCTTGAAGATGGAGATCGGAAGCACAAAGAAGAAAGGCCATATCATATCACATATTATGAATTGCATGTGATGTTAATCCTTTATGCATCTTGTATTGCTTAGTAGACGACGGTAGCATTATAAGATGATCCCTCATGCACATAAATTTCAAGTTCTAAAGTGTTCACCCTTAGTATGCACCGTTGCCAAAGCTTGCTGCTTCGAAGCACCACGTGATGATCGGGTGTTTTTGATTCCGCGGGTGAATACAACGTAAGCAAGCCAGATTTGCTTATGCGGAAGCTAAGGTTTGATCTTGACGAGCCTAGCATGTACAGACATGGCCTCAGGAACACGGATCGCCGAAAGGCAAAGCATGAATCATATAGTAGATATGATGAACATGATGATTGTTCGCCATTAAAACTATATCAGCTCTCGTGATGATCGGTGTTGATGTAGTGGATTTGGTTCGTGTGATCACTAAAACAATGTGAGGGATGTTGTTTTGAGTGGGAGTTCACCTAGTTTAATTTCATTAATTAATTTGAACTCAATTTGTCATAAACTTAGTCTAAACTATTGCAAATATGTTGTAGATCAATGGCAGCCCCTACCATCAATTTTAATGCGTTCCTAGAGAAAGAATAGTTGAAAAACAATGGAAGCAACTTCGCGGATTGGTTCCGCAATTTGAGGATTGTCCTCACAGCTGGTAATTTGACCTATGTGCTGGATGCACCGCTAGGTGACCCACCTGCAGCTGATGCTACCGATGAAGTAAAGAATGTTTACCTTGCTCGGAAGAATCAGTACTCCATAGTTCAGTGTGCTATCTTGTATGGTTTAGAATCGGAGCTTCAGAAAAGGTTTGAAGAGTCAGATCCATATGATATTGTCGAGGATCTCAAATTAATCTTTGAGACTCATGCGGCAATTGAAAGTTATGAAGCTTCTGAAAAGTTCTTTAACTGCAAGATGGAAGAGGGTAGCTCCGTCAGTGAGCATGTGCTTAAGATGTCTGGGCACGCAAATAAACTTCAAAGTTTGGGTATAGTGATTCCTAATACTTTGGGAGTTTACCGCATCCTCCAATCACTACCACCAAGTTACAAGAACTTTGTGATGAACTACAACATGCAGAACATGAACAAAGAGTTGCCAGAACTATTTGCTATGTTAAAATCTGCAGAAGTGGAGATCAAGAAAGAGCACCAAGTGTTGATGGTCAATAAGACCACCAAATTCAAGAAAGGCAAGTCTAAGCAAAAGGGACACTTCAAGAAGGGTGGTAAGAAAGTTACCACGCCGACGAAGAAGACCAAGGCTGGACCTAAACCTGAAACTGAGTGTTTTTACTGCAAGGGAGAAGGTCACTGGAAGCGGAATTGCCCAAGGTACTTGGCGGATTTGAAGAACGGCAACATCAAGAAGAAAGGTATATCTGATATACATGTTATTGATGTGTATCTCACTAGTACTCGTAGTAGTGCCTGGGTATTTGATACTGGTTCGGTTGCTCATATTTGTAACTCGAAACAGGAGCTGCAGAATAAACGGAAGCTAGTGAAGAACGAGGTGACGATGCGCGTAGGAAACGGATCAAAGGTTGATGTGATCGCGGTCGGCACGCTACCTCTTCATCTACCATCGGGATTAGTTTTATACTTAAATAATTGTTATTTGGTGCCTACGTTAAGCATGAACATTATATCAGGATCTTGTTTATTGCGAGACGGTTACTTGTTTAAATCCGAGAATAATGGTTGTTCGATTTATATGAGTAATGTGTTTTATGCACATGCACCTTTGATAGATGGTCTATTCATATTGAATCTCGATAGTAGAAATACACATATTAATAACATTGAGGCTAAACGTTTGAAATCAAGCGATAATTTGACCTATATGTGGCACTGTCGTCTTGGTCACATTGGAGTGAAACGTATGAAGAAACTCCATTCCGATGGACTTCTTGAATCACTTGATTTTGAATCACTTGAAAGATGCGAAGCATGTCTGATGGGTAAAATGACTAAGACTCCATTTTCTGGTATAATGGAGCGAGCTACAGACTTATTGGAAATCATACATACCGATGTGTGTGGTCCAATGAGTGTAGCATCGCGCAGTGGTTATCGTTATGTTCTTACCTTCACGGATGACTTGAGTAGATATGGGTATATCTATTTCATGAAACATAAGTCCGAAACTTTCGAGAAGTTTAAGGAGTTTCAAAGTGAGGTAGAGAATCAACGTAACAAGAAGATTAAATTTCTACGTTCTGATCGTGGAGGTGAATATCTTAGTTACGAGTTTGGCGAGCATTTAAAGAAGTGCGGAATACTTTCACAATTGACACCGCCGGGAACACCACAGCGTAATGGTGTGTCTGAACGTCGTAATCGAACTCTCTTAGATATGGTTCGTTCTATGATGTCACTTACAGATTTACCGCTATCATTTTGGGGTTATGCATTAGAAACAGCCGCATTCACTTTAAATAGGGCACCATCTAAATCCGTTGAAACGACACCGTATGAATTATGGTTTGGGAAGAAACCTAAATTGTCGTTCCTTAAAGTTTGGGGATGCGAAGCCTATGTAAAGAAGTTACAGCCGGACAAGCTTGAACCCAAAGCGGAAAAATGCGTCTTCATAGGATACCCGAAGGAAACTATTGGGTATACCTTTTATCATAGATCCGAAGGCAAAATCTTTGTTGCCAAGAATGGATCCTTTCTAGAGAAGGAATTTCTCTCGAAAGAAGTGACTGGAAGGAAAGTAGAACTCGACGAGGTTGTCGAACCTTCTCTCGAAATTGCGAGTAGCGCAGCACCGGAAGAAGTTCCTGTGGTGCCTGCACCAATAAGAGAGGAAGCTAATGATAGTGATCATGAAACTTCGGTTGAAGTTGCTACAGAGCCTCGGAGGTCAACGAGAACTCGTACCACTCCAGATTGGTATGATTCCGTTATGAATGTCATGTTGGTGGACAACACCGATGACCCCGAGACATATGAGGAAGTGATGATGAGCCCAGATTCCAATAAATGGCAAGAAGCCATGAAATCCGAGATTGGATCCATGTACGAAAACCAAGTATGGACTTTGGTGGACTTACCGGATGGCCGGAAGGCTGTCGAGAACAAATGGATTTTCAAGAAGAAAACAGATGCTGATGGTAATGTTACTGTCTATAAAGCTCGACTTGTCGCAAAAGGGTTTCGACAAATTCAAGGAGTTGACTACGATGAGACTTTCTCACCGGTAGCGAAGCTAAAGTCTGTGAGGATTATGTTAGCAATCGCTGCATATTATGATTATGAGATATGGCAGATGGATGTCAAAACAGCATTCCTCAATGGAGACATTGATGAAGAGTTGTATATGATACAACCCAAAGGTTTTGTCGATCCTAAAGATGCTAACAAGGTATGCAAGCTTCAACGGTCCATCTATGGATTGAAGCAAGCATCCCGAAGTTGGAATCAACGTTTTGATAAGGTAATCAAAAGTTTTGGTTTTATACAAACTTATGGAGAAGCTTGTATTTACAAGAAAGTGAGTGGGAGCTCTGTAGCATTCTTAATACTGTATGTGGATGACATATTGTTGATTGGGAATGATGTAGACCTTCTTAATAGTGTCAAGGAATATTTGAATAATAGTTTTTCAATGAAGGATCTTGGCGAAGCAGCTTACATATTAGGCATAAAGATTTATAGAGATAGATCGAAACGCCAAATATCATTGTCACAAAGTACATATTTGGACAAAGTTCTAAAGAGGTTTGGAATGGAAGATAGCAAGAAAGGGTTCTTGCCCATGTTGCCCAATACGACCTTGAGTAAAACTCAAAGTCCGACATCGGCAGAAGATAGAGAAAGGATGAGTAAGACTCCCTATGCCTCAGCCATAGGATCTCTAATGTATGCCATGCTATGTACTAGACCCGACATCGCATATGCTGTTAGTTTAACTAGCAGATATCAAAGTGATCCAGGAGTGGATCATTGGACAGCGGTCAAAAACATCCTTAAGTACTTGAGAAGAACGAAGGATATGGTTCTTTCTTATGGAGGTGATGAACAGCTCGTTGTTAATGGTTACACCGATGCTAGTTGGAACACCGATCCAGATGATTCTAAATCACAATCTGGATACGTATTTATTTTGAATGGTGCAGCAGTTAGCTGGAGGAGTGCAAAGCAAAGCGTTGTGGCGAGATCTTCAATTGAATCGGAATACATGGCTGCTTCGGAGGCTTCACAAGAAGCGATATGGATGAAAGAGTTCATTACAGAGCTGGGTGTGGTTCCTAGTGCGCTGGACCCAATGTCTATCTACTGTGATAACATGGGCGCCATAGCCAATGCGCAAGAACCAAGGTCACACAAGAAGCTGAAGCATATCAAGCTACGTTTTCACGCTATTCGAGAACATATCCAGGATGGGGATATAAAGATTTGCAAAGTACACACAGATCTGAATGTGGCGGATCCGTTGACTAAACCTCTCCCGAGGGCAAAACATGACCAACACCAAACTGCCATGGGTGTTCGGTATATTACCATGTAATCTAGATTAGATGACTCTAGTGCAAGTGGGAGACTGTTGGAGATATGCCCTAGAGGCAATAATAAATATAGTTATTATTATATATCTTTGTGTTTATGATAAATGTTTGCATTCATGCTATAATAGTATTAACAAGGAAACCATTAATACTTGTGTGATTTGTAAACTTAATTTGAAGTCCCTAGTATAGCCTCTATACTTCACTAGCTTGTTGGTTGATTGATGATGTGGTTTCTTTGTCATGAACATTGAGATGTTGTCAACAACAAGATCATATCGTTAGGAGAATGATATGGTGGACATACTCCTATAGACAAGCGTAGCATAAAGATCAAGTCATTTCAATAGTTCAATTGCTATATGCTTTCTGATACATAGTAACCTAATTCCTTCGACCATGAGATCATGCATATCACCTTTACTGGATGGATGCTTTGATGTCATCAAACACCACACCGTAACAGGGTGGCTATAAAGGTGGCATTGAGTGTTCGGAAAGTATTGGTTGAAACACATGGATCAAGAGTGGGATTTGTCCATCCACATGACGGATAGATATTCTCTGGGCCCTCTCGGTGAAATGTCATTCAATTAGCTTGCAAGCATGTGACTTGGTCACAAGGGATCACATGTCACGGGAACGAGAAAAGAGTACTTATCAGTAACGAGGATGAACTAGGTATGCAGAGATACCGACGATCATAACCTCGGATAAGTAACATATCGTGAGACAAAGGGAAATTGGTATCGTATGTAAGTGGTTCATTCGATCGCAAAGTAATCGTAGAAATATGTGGGAGCCATATGAATTTCCAGATTCCTCTATTGGTTATTGTTCGGAGAAGTGTCTCGATCATGTCCGCATAATTCACGAACCGTAGGGAGACACACTTAAGGATTCGACGTTGTTTGAGTAGTTATGGTATTATGAGAAAGAGACCGAATGTTGTTCGGAGTCTCGGATAGGATCCGGGATATCACGAGGTGATCCGGAATGGTCCGGAGAATAAGATTCATATAAGGAAAGTCCCGTTTCGGAGTTCGGGAATGATTCCGGTGTTTTCATCGGGGATATTCTAGAAGGTTCCGGATTGTCCGGCACTCCGGGGGGGAAGGGGTACATGAATGTGTCATTACATATTGGAATGATTGCATCATGTACTAAGTGTTCTTGCTGTCCCAAATATAGGATTAAATTGAATCCTAAAACAGAAAAGTCAAATGTCCAGTTTGAAAGTCAAACTGCCAAAAACAAGAAACTGTGGGAAACAAGCAAGAGGAGTTGGAGTCGACTTGGAGGAGGAGTTTCTCTCCTCCAAGCCGGCGGCCAGCCTAGGCCGAGTTGGGGAGGGACTCCCTCCCTCCCCTGGCGCGCCCACCCCCTCCCACCTATATAAGGAGGGGCAGGGCTCCCCTCCTAGACACACAAGTTTCCTATCCTCTAAACTAAACCCTAGATCTAGACCCCGGTTTAGAGCTATTCGGTTTAGAGCCTTCTAATTGGTTTAGAGCCCTCTAATTGGTGTGTCTAATTACTAGACCACTAATAGCCTCTCTCATAAGCTCCACCATACTCGCACCGGCTTAAGGCGAAGCCCTGCGGGATTTCCCCTCTACCTCCGGTACCACGCCGTTGTGCTGCCGGAATCGCGAGGAGAGTGCTACAACCTCCGCTGCCTGCTGGAACAAGGGAGAGGAAGGTCTTCGTCGAGTACCGAACGTGTGACCGACTGCGGGAGCGCTGCGGGAACGCGGCGCCGGAAGGATCGTCTACGCGATCTTGAGATCGGAAAGAGTACGACTACATCACCCACGAGAATCTGCTCTCGTTAAACACTTTGGAATCTTCGAGGGTGAGTTATTCCATCGACTCGTTGCTACAATCTAGTAGATAGATCTTGGCTTGTTTGTTTGTATGCGATAGAAAATTTTTGTTTTCCATGCTACGAACCCCTACACTTGGTCCTCGCCCGCTAGAGAGCCTGAAGCGCCTCTTTCCCCACGGTAGGCGCCAACTGTCGTGGTATTGCCGATGAGTACGCCATGGAGGGTTCATCACAGTGCGTGTTGAGAGACGTGGGGGAAGACGGACGGTTGACGGGTACGAGGTAACACAACTTACCCAGGTTCAGATCCCACAACGATGGTGGAATCCTACTCCTGCTATAAATCGCTATAAGGGAAATACGCTGAGTTACAGGGATTGGTTCGCTGTGCGAGGTTGTCTGAGGTTGTCTATGATCGTGCCCTAAAGGCTCCCAGAGGCCCGAATTATATATTCGCCAGGTCCTAGGGTTACAGGGAAAAGTCCTAGCCGGACAGGTTACAGAGTCCTACACCGTCTATTACTAGTCTTGTGCATCTTGCACTCCAAGGCTCCGGGTACGTCGGTGACTCCAACCGTAGCCTTCCTTTATCCGGCATGGGCCTCCCTTATGGATCCATCTAACTAGGCCGCCCAGCAGGCCATGGGCCATGCTACCAACTGTGGGCCACCCGGGTTATCCGGATAGCAGACATGCTATGAGGATACCCATATATCATATCCCCAACATTAGTATCCAATAATATATTGCATCATAACAAAGAATTATCGCACTAAAATATATGACGGAATATTCTCATTTGAATACCCATTATATTACTTTTAGAGAATTCTTTATCGTTGCTACACTTTCCTACAGGTAATACCCTTTACTAGGTTTCCAACCTAAGGTCAAAGCAATTTGCTCTGATACCAACTGCGGTGACCCAGCATACCACTATATGTGTAGTACACTATAGTCGTTGACATGACACTCATAGAACACAGTTCTGTAAATATCACATCCCTCAGAGTGGTACAACAGAAACATTGCGGGTCCATATTACAAACATTCACACATTATTATTATTACAATACCAGAAGTTCAAGACTTCAAAAGGTTCAACTTACAAACCAAAATATAAAGTGTTTCAGCGGAATTTAAAAGTAGCAACTCCGACTAGGAGTTGAGCTCGGCAGCTTATTCTATAGAGTTCATGCTGCTCGGCTCCGTTGGTTACTACTAACTAGGATACTTAGTTGGATTCTTTATCGTCGACACCATAGCGGATTTCGTAATCCACTCCTTCAACACCTCCTGACAGGTCAGGCTCCTCGTAGAACACATCTTCTTGACATTCAGCTGCATACATTGGCACATCTTCGGGATCCTCAGAGTCTAAGCAAGGGATCAAAGGAAAGGATAAGTAATAGCGTAATATACGACGCTAGAATCAAAGGAAAGGAAAGAAGATACAGCTGACTTCTCCGTCCCATTCCAAATCTCATGGCAAACACGTAATATACGACGCTAGAATCACTGATGTTAGGGGTTATTAAGTCCCTAATTGATCATCATTGTTGCAAATAGAACCCTAAGTTCTATTGCTCCATTATATCATCACTTAGGATGATATCTATGATTTCTTTATTTGTGAAAATAATATTTTCTTTCTTTTAGAGTATATATGATAACACACAATTTGCAAATACTTTTATAAAGACTCTTCAAACAATATGAGCAAGTGATGAACTTGCCTTGTGATGGCAAGGTAGTGAAGTCTGATGCTTGCAGTGGACCTTGAGCTTCTATGTCTACAAAAACATCATTATTTCCCGGTAAGGACAATATTTAAAGAAGCAAAATGATTATGCAAAGTAATGTAATGCATCATTTAACTTGATATGCATTCTCCCCATTATTATAAAAAATCTTTTTAATAATAAAGGATTTATAAATATTAATTTTTAATATTTATAATAGAATATTGTATTCTTTTATTTTATTTCCCTTTTATTTGACTTTTATTGATTTAATAACTCTTTTAAGAATTATCACTTTAATATCAAAAATTGTTATTAAATATTTGTTTAGTATTTTTCTAAAATACTACAATAATAATATATGATGAAAGTGATTTTTATTATTTTTATCATCTATCAATAATTTTGTAAAATTCCATAAGGAATATATTATTCACAAAATTCTTAATAAAATTTATATGTCTAAAATTTTATCTCTTAAATTATTTGGATAGTTTGGATTATTGTGAATCTAAAAATATTTTATTTATAATTTTTGGACTTTTATTTTATTTTTTAGAATTTAATTAAGTTCAAGGGCATTTTGGTCTTTTTCTATTTATCAAAGCAGGCCTTAAAGGTTTTTGGGCTGGCTTATTCTTATTGGGCCCTTGTGGCCCATTAGGCATAGTCAAAACAGCCACCCCGAAGGGTTCTGGCCCAACTCGGCCCACTCACTCGCTGTCTCTCACCCTCGAGCTCACTCCTCTCCTCCTCTATCCCCGACCCCGTGGTCGGTGATGTCTCCGCCGGCGATTTCGGTCGTCGTGGACCGCCATAGCCGCCGCCGTGGTGCAGGAAGGGATTGTCGATTCCGCTCTTCCCTCCTGTCCAACTGGATTTGGACGGAGCTCTCCTGCGACAGATCGATGCCGTCCTGAACCCTAGGGTTTGGGATTGGCGTTGATCCTGGCGCCGTCGTTGCTGTCGCGCTCTATGGTGATTCACCTCTCCCCTAGGCGTGACTATGGTCGTCGCCGTGGCGCTGTATGGGTCGCAGCGCCCCCCTGGGGTTCTCCCCGTGCCGCCATGGTCGTTGGCCCTTCTGCTTCCTCTTCTATTCTTCAGCGAGGCCCTTTGGTGAGTGATCCCTCTCCTCTCATGTTGCTCTGTGTTAAGTCATCCTCTGCTAGAGGTTTGGTGGTGATCTTTCTGGTCACTGTCTTGTTCTGAATAGGGTTCTTGGTTTTGTTTAGGGTTCATACCCTGTTGTTGATTAGATACTAATGAATTTGATCATGTGTTGATGATCTCTAAATCTGTTAAGTGGTGATTAGATGTGGCTTATGGATGATGATTAGCTGTCGTGATGCTAGTGGCTTACCTATTGATGATTCCATGGTTAGATCTCATATGATTTAGAGGGTAAAATTGTACTGGAAACACTACTTGGTAAAGCTAGTGGTTTGGATAACTTACCACTGTCATTACTTGGTTAATGACAGTGGGTATGGTGTGATGAAGTTACTGTCTTAGTGCTGTTGGCTTGAGAATTCAGATGTAGTTTGAGATCAAATGATTTCAAATAGTGAAGATATACATAGGTGAATATCTTGTTTATGATTCCTGTGTTTAAGAACAGGAAAATGATTTACAGTGGTTTGGTTGAATCTGGGAAGGTTGAATGCTTAACCTGATTAATATAGAATTGTTCTTGTGAAACCATCTTTGGATGGCACACAAGTTAGATTCTATTGAAGGGAATATGCCCTGAGACGCAATAATAAAGTGTTTATTATGTGTATTCCAAGTATATGATAGATGTTTATTTTGCATGCTATAATTGTATTAATACGGAATCGTTAATACATGTGTGTTTAATAAACAAATAGAAAGTTCCTAGTTATGCCTCTCTCATAAACTAGCTCGTTGATTAACAAGATGATCAAGGTTTCCTGATCATGGACATTGGATGTTGTTAATAACGGGATCACAACATTAGTGTAATGGTGTGATGAACATTCATCCGAAGTATAGCATTACGATCAAAGTCATTGAGTTTATATTGCTATAACAACTTACGAAGTGATCCTAATCCTTAGACCATGAGATCATGTCAATCACTAACACCGGAAGAGTTTCTTGATAACATCAAACGTCACGCCGTAACAGGGTGATTATAAAGATGGATTCAGAACTAATAAAGTGTTATGTTGAGGCTCATGGATCGAGAGTGGAATTTGTTCATCCCGATGACGGATAGATATACTCTGGGCCCTCTCGGTGATATCACATTGATTAGCTTGCAAGCAAGTGATTTGATCACTAGAATGTTATATCACAGGAACGAGAAAAGAGTGCATGTCGGTAACGAGATCAAAATAGGTATGGAGATACCGATGATCGATTCTCGGACATGTAATATATCGTGAAACAAAGGGATTAAGATACTAGCGTAAAAGGTTCCGACGATCACAAGAAAGTCATCGTTGAATGTGTGGGAGTCAGTATGGGTCTCCAGATCCCGCTTCTGATTATTGATCCGAGAGGGGTCTCGATCATGTCCGCATTATTCACGAACCGTAGGGTGACACACTTAAGAGACACCGACATCCAATTGGAGCAAATGTTTCATGCCGAAAGAATGAACAAGCGCAGGAATTTATTTCACTAGATACCGAAACAGGTTTTCGGGTGAAATTGCATAAAGTGGTTATGCATGTGAAATAGAATTCTAGCAAGGGGTTATTTGTGAATGTTTGTCATTAAAGTAATTGACAAAATTCTGAATAAAATAAAAGAGTTTTATTTAATGAGAGTTTGCATTAAATTTGGTGGAAATTTAATGGGAATTTGAGTGGACTTTTGAGTGGAGGGATTTTAAAGGGCATTTTGTGAGTGGAGTGTCCACCCACATGAATGAAGGAGGGGAGGGGGCAGCCCCCATGGCCGGCGGCCACCCCCTTGGGTGCCCCCCCTCCTCCTATAAAAGGAGCCCCCCTCCTCACTTGTCTCTCACACCTCCTCGTGAAGGATCTCTCTCCCCCTCTAGAATTTATTCCCCATGGTCTCGGACTAGCGAGATACATGTTCCCGGTGGCTATTCGGCAAGAAAGAGTTGTGCTTCCGCTGCATCGCTGGAGCGAGGAGGCGGAGGTTGCTCGGTGCCTCGAACGTGTGTGCGAGCACGGATGCGCTGCTGATTTGCGGCGCTAGGACTTCCTCTCGATCTTGAGATCGGCAAGAGATCGTCTACATCAACCACGAGTTGAACTCGTTAAGCTTTGTCGGTCTTCAAGGGTATGTTCTCTACGGATATACATCCGCCCGTTGTTTGTATCTAGTAGATAGATCTTGGTATATAGTTCACATCGTAGGAAAATTTTTGTTTTCTATGTTGCGAACCCTACAGTGGTATCAGAGCCGGATCTATGCGTAGATACTTTACACGGGTAGTACACATATGAGTATGTGGGAGATGATGATCATGTTGTTGCTCCTTTGTTGTAATTTTGGATATTGGTGGCATAGTGGGATGAAGCGGCCCGGACAAACTTTACATGTCCTCGCACATGAGACCTGTTCCACGCTTGACATGCAACTAGTTTGCATAAGTGGCTAGCGGGTGTCTGTCTCTCCTACTATAGTCAATATCTATTTTGCAAGGGAGTTGTCAACAATTTGATTATCCTCGTTGTGGTTCATGTTCGTAGGTAAGAACGGTTCTATCTCGAAAGCCCTAAGCCACGTAAAACTTACAATGGATAAATTAGAGGCGTCTAGTTTAGATTGTTGCTGGGCTAGTGTTATGATATGGTAGTGTTGTAAGTAGAAGTATGAGATGATACTCTTACAACACACATAGCGTGTAAAATCCATAGACCTTGGATTTACACATATAGGTATGATAGTGATCATACCACGATGCACATGATAGAGATCATCTGCGGGAACCATATAATTTCACTAATAAACATATGATGTTTGATTGCATCTTATATTGCTTGTTTAGTGCTTTGTTAGCATAATAAGATGATCCCTCATTTAAATATCAAGATAAGAATGTGTTCTTCCTTTAGTATGCACCGATTATGTTTTCGTCGCTCCAAGACATCACGTGATGATCGGGTGTTCTTGGATCCACGACCATATTTCGGGTGTAAAACAGTTACACACGCGAATACTAAGGTTCTAACTTGGCGAGCCTAGCATGTACAGACATGGCCTCGGAACACGGACCGAAAGGTTAAGCATGAGTCATATAGTTGATATGATGCCCATTTGATGCTCGCCTTTGAAGCTATACCGACTCACGTGATGATCGGACTTGGTGTAGTGGATTTGGTTCATGTAATCACCAAAAAGGCACGAGGGATGTCATTTTTGAGTGGGAGTTCATTCGATTAGTTGAACTCAATCTATCATACACTTAGTCTAAACTTTACAAATTCTGTTGTAGATGGCACCACCTGCTTTTAATTTCAATGTGTTCATGGAGAAAGAGAAACTAGCAACGAATGGTAGCAACTTTACCGAATGGGCCATGAATTTGAGGATTCTCCTCTCTGCTGCACAAAAGCAATATGTGCTAGAAGCGCCGTTAGGCCCCCCACCTTTTGATGATGCCCCTGACGAGGAGAAGAATGTCTATCAGACTCGTCAGGAGGACCACAACTTAGTTCATTGCGGCATATTGTATGGGCTAGAGCCGGAACTTCGAAAGCGTTTCGAAAACGGCAATGCATTTGATACAATGGGTGAGTTGAAAATGATTTTCGACACACATGCTGCTGTAGAGAGCTACAACGCTTCAGAAAAGTTCTTTAGCTGCATGATGGAAGAGCACAGCTCCGTTAGTGAGCATGTACTCAAGATGTCGGATTACGCCGATAAGCTTGTGTCCTTGGGAATATCGATTCCCATTGACTTAGGCATCCATCGTGTTCTGCAGTCTCTGCCACCTAGCTATAAGAGCTTCGTGATGAACTATAATATGCAAGGCATGAAGAAGTCTCTCCCCGAGCTTCTGTCAATGCTTAAAACTGCAGAAGTGGAGATCAAAAAGGAACATCAAGTGTTGATGATCAATAGGAACACTAGTTTCAAGAAAGACAAGAAGGGAAAACGGAAGGGAAGTAAGGGCGGCAAGCCTGTTGCCGCACCTGAAAAGAAACCCCGAGTTGGACCTAAGTCTGATTCCGAGTGCTACTATTGTAAGGGGACTGGCCACTAGAAGCGCAACTGCCCCAAGTATCTGGCAGACAAGAAGGCCGGCAAGGCAAACAAAGGTATATATGATATACATGTTATTGATGTGTACTTGACTAGTGCTCGCAGTAGCACCTGGGTATTTGATACCGGTTCAGTTGCTAATATTTGTAACTCGAATCAGGGGCTGCGGAACAAGCGACCGCTAGCAAGGGGTGAGGTCAAGATGCGTGTCGGTAATGGATCAAGCGTTGATGTGATCGCCGTCGGAACGCTGCCTCTCCACTTACCGTCGGGATTAGTTATAAACTTGAATAAATGTTATCTGGTGCCTGCACTGAGCATGAACATTGTATTTGGATCGTGTTTGATGCGAAGTGGTTATTCATTTAAATCCGAGAACAATGGTTGTTCCATTTATATGAATGAAATCTTTTATGGTCATGCACCGATGATGAATGGTTTATTTCTATTAGATCTTGATGATAATGTTACACATATTCATAATGTTGATGCTAAAAGGATTAAACTTAATGATGATATATCCGCATATATGTGGCACTGCCGTCTAGGTCATATTGGCGTTAAACGCATGAAGAAGCTCCATTCGGATGGACTTTTGGAATCACTTGATTATGAATCATTTGATACATGTGAGCCATGCCTTATGGGCAACATGACTAGAACGCCGTTTTCCGGTTCAATGGAACGGGCGACAGATTTATTGGAAATCATACATTCTGATGTATGTGGTCCAATGAGTGTGTCGGCGCGAGATGGATATCGTTATTTTGTTACTTTCACGGATAATTTGAGTAGATACAGTTATATCTACTTAATGAAACACAAGTCTGAAACCTTTGAAAAGTTCAAGGGATTTCAGAATGAAGTGGAAAATCATCGTAATAGAAAGATCAAATTTCTACGGTCCGACCATGGAGGTGAGTATCTAAGTTACGAGTTTAGCACTCACATGAAAGAGTGTGGAATTGTTTCACAACTCACACCTGCCGGAACACCACAGCGAAATGGTGTGTCGGAACGTCGTAATCGTACTTTATTAGATGTGGTTCGATCTATGATGTCTCTGACGGACTTGCCGTTGTCATTTTGGGGTTATGCACTAGAAACTGCTGCATTCACTTTAAATCGGGCACCATCTAAATCCGTTGAAAAGACACCGTATGAATTGTGGTTTGGAAACAAACCTAAGCTGTCATTTCTTAAAGTTTGGGGATGCGATGTTTATGTGAAGAAACTTCAACCGGATAAACTCGAACCCAAAGCGGAAAAATGCGTCTTCATAGGATACCCTAAAGAAACTATTGGGTATTCCTTCTATCACAGATCCGAGGGCAAGGTTTTTGTTGCCAAGAATGGATCCTTTCTAGAGAAAGAGTTTCTCGCGAAAGGTGTGAGTAGTCGGAAGGTAGAACTCGAAGAGGTTGTGGAACCTTATCTTCAAAGTATGGCGAGTAGCGCAGCGCCAGAAGTTGTTCCGGAGTTGGCTCCACCTGTTGAAGAGGGAACTAATGATAATGATCATGAAACTCCGAAAGAGAGTACTACCGAACCTCGCAGGTCAAATAGGACGCGTGCAGCTCCTGAGCTGTACGGAAATCCTGTCATGAATTTCATGGTTGATGAAAATGATGACCCTGCGACATATGAAGAAGCGATGATGAGCCCGGATTCCAACAAATGGTTAGAAGCCATGAAATCCGAGATGGAATCCATGTATGAAAATCAAGTTTGGAACTTGGTGGAATTACCTCACGACCGAAAGGCCGTGGAGAACAAATGGATTTTCAAAAGGAAAACTGATGCTGATGGTAATGTGACTGTCTATAAAGCTCGACTTGTCGCAAAGGGGTTTCAACAAATTCAAGGAGTTGACTACGATGAGACTTTCTCTCCCGTAGCGATGCTAAAGTCAGTTAGGATTATGTTAGCAATTGCTGCATATTTCAATTATGAGATATGGCAGATGGATGTCAAAACCGTGTTTCTCAATGGTAATATTGAAGAAGAGTTGTATATGATACAACCAAAGGGTTTTGTCGATCCTAAGGATGCTAACAAGGTGTGCAAGCTTCAGCGATCCATCTATGGATTGAAGCAAGCATCACGAAGTTGGAATCTCCGCTTTGATGAGGTGATCAAAGAGTTTGGATTTGTCCAAACTTATGGAGAAGCTTGTATTTACAAGAATGTGAGTGGGAGCAATGTGGCATTTCTGATATTATATGTGGATGACATATTATTGATCGGAAATGATATAGATCTTTTAAACAGTGTTAAAAGTTATCTAAACAGCAAATTTTCAATGAAGGACCTAGGTGAAGCGTCATACATATTAGGCATAAAGATCTATAGAGATAGATCTAGGCGCCTAATAGGGCTATCGCAAAGTACATACCTTGATAAGATTTTAAAGAAGTTTAAAATGGACGGAAGTAAGAAGGGGTTCTTACCTATGTTGCAAGGCAAGACATTGAGTAAGACTCAAAGTCCGGCTTCGGCGGAAGAAAGAGAGATAATGGACAAAGTCCCCTATGCTTCGGCCATAGGCTCTATAATGTACGCCATGCTATGTACAAGACCGGATGTGGCACATGCTATTAGTTTGACTAGTAGGTACCAATCGGATCCAGGTTCAGAACACTGGATAGCGGTCAAGAATATCCTTAAGTACTTACGAAGAACTAAGGATATGTTTCTTGTATACGGAGGTGAAGAAGAGCTCGTCGCTAAGTGTTATGTCGACGCTAGCTTTGACACCGATCCGGATGACTCTAAGTCTCAATCCGGATACGTATTTCTCATGAATGGCGGAGCGGTTAGTTGGAGGAGCTCCAAACAACCTATGGTAGCGGGATCAACAACGGAGGCCGAATATGTTGCTGCTTCAGAAGCGGCTCAGGAAGCAGTTTGGATGAAGGAGTTCATATCCGAACTAGGAGTGGTGGCAAAAGCGTTGGACCCAATGGTGATCTATTGTGACAACAATGGTGCCATTGCCAATGCCAAAGAGCCAAGGTCACACAGGCATTCCAAGCATATTAAGCGCCGGTTTCACTCCATCCGCGAGCATGTCAAGGATGGAGATATAAAGATTTGTAAAGTACATACGGATCTCAATGTAGCAGATCCGTTGACTAAAACTCTCCCTAGAGCAAAACATGATCAACACAATAACTCAATGGGTGTTAGATTTATCACTATGTAACTAGATTATTGTCTCTAGTGCAAGTGGGAGACTGAAGGGAATATGCCCTGAGAGGCAATAATAAAGTGTTTATTATGTGTATTCCAAGTATATGATAGATGTTTATTTTGCATGCTATAATTGTATTAATACGGAAACGTTAATACATGTGTGTTTAATAAACAAACAGAAAGTTCCTAGTTATGCCTCTCTCATAAACTAGCTCGTTGATTAACAAGATGATCAAGGTTTCCTGATCATGGACATTGGATGTTGTTAATAACGGGATCACAACATTAGTGTAATGGTGTGGTGAACATTCATCCGAAGTATAGCATTACGATCAAAGTCATTGAGTTTATATTGCTATAACAACTTACGAAGTGATCCTAATCCTTAGACCATGAGATCATGTCAATCACTAACACCGGAAGAGTTTCTTGATAACATCAAACGTCACACCGTAACAGGGTGATTATAAAGATGGATTCAGAACTAATAAAGTGTTATGTTGAGGCTCATGGATCTAGAGTGGAATTTGTTCATCCCGATGACGGATAGATATACTCTGGGCCCTCTCGGTGATATCACATTGATTAGCTTGCAAGCAAGTGATTTGATCACTAGAATGTTATATCACAGGAACGAGAAAAGAGTGCATGTCGGTAACGAGATCAAACTAGGTATGGAGATACCGATGATCGAATCTCGGACATGTAATATATCGTGAAACAAAGGGATTAAGATACTAGCGTAAAAGGTTCCGATGATCACAAGAAAGTCATCGTTGAATGTGTGGGAGTCAGTATGGGTCTCCAGATCCCGCTTCTGATTATTGATCCGAGAGGGGTCTCGATCATGTCCGCATTATTCACGAACCGTAGGGTGACATACTTAAGAGACACCGACATCCAATTGGAGCAAATGTTTCATGCCGAAAGAATGAACAAGCGCAGGAATTTATTTCACTAGATACCGAAACAGGTTTTCAGGTGAAATTGCATAAAGTGGTTATGCATGTGAAATAGAATTCTAGCAAGGGGTTATTTGTGAATGTTTGTCATTAAAGTAATTGACAAAATTCTGAATAAAATAAAAGAGTTTTATTTAATGAGAGTTTGCATTAAATTTGGTGGACATTTAATGGGAATTTGAGTGGACTTTTGAGTGGAGGGATTTTAAAGGGCATTTTGTGAGTGGAGTGTCCACCCACATGAATGAAGGAGGGGAGGGGGCAGCCCCCATGGCCGGCGGCCACCCCCTTGGGTGCCCCCCCTCCTCCTATAAAAGGAGCCCCCCTCCTCACTTGTCTCTCACACCTCCTCGTGAAGGATCTCTCTCCCCCTCTAGAATTTATTCCCCATGGTCTTGGACTAGCGAGATACATGTTCCCGGTGGCTATTCGGCAAGAAAGAGTTGTGCTTCCGCTGCATCGCTGGAGCGAGGAGGCGGAGGTTGCTCGGTGCCTCGAACGTGTGTGCGAGCACAGATGCGCTGCTGATTTGCGGCGCTAGGACTTCCTCTCGATCTTGAGATCGGCAAGAGATCGTCTACATCAACCACGAGTTGAACTCGTTAAGCTTTGTCGATCTTCAAGGGTATGTTCTCTACGGATATACATCCGCCCGTTGTTTGTATCTAGTAGATAGATCTTGGTACATAGTTCACATCGTAGGAAATTTTTTGTTTTCTATGGTGCGAACCCTACATCTATTTCATGGATTGGGTTGGTGCAAGCTTAAGATGAGTTTGGCTTTAAAGATAAGTAGAAATTTTCCCTTCTTAAATCCCTAAGACCAATGATGTTGGTCTGAGGTTTACGGATTTAAGCTTTATCTAGTTGATTCATATGGATGGTTCTGGTAGTGGTACCAGCTACTGTTTCTTGAATCAAATCTTGGAAAAATGGTTGTAAGCTTGATAACTTGCATAGATCCATAAGATTAGATTATAAGGTGCTACTCTTGTTTTAGAGATGTGCCTAGAAGTTAAATCTTAGCTATATTCATTCTTAAGTGAAAATATAGCTTGATAGCTAAATCAATGATGTTGTTCTGAGATTTAGTTGGATCCTTATGCTTTTCTGTTTGCTTTTAGAGTTTAAAACCTCAGTGATGGATTCAACCCACTTGGGTGCTTTCTAAGAGTTTGAATGTGATACAGATCATGTATGCTTGTCTAATATTAGACAGATAGATCATGTGATGGTCTATTTACTCACCACTGTCACTTGATGTTGTGGTTGCTAGTGGTGAATCTTGTGGTAGCTTGATCTTGTGGTTGATGTTGTGCTCCCCTGGTATATCCAGCTCCTAGCTTGTCCTTGATCTATCCCATCATCTCCTGGTCCTGATGGCTTGACCTTCGTCTTGCTATCCACCTGATCTTCCCCCTCCTTATGTCACCATCTTGGTGATGTGCTCCTGGTTTTTGGTTGGTTTGATCTAGCTTGGCTTTGGCTTGGTGTAGCTGCTGGCTTCTGTGCTTGGTGTGTAAAAGCAATGGAATGGTGTGGGGATTGGTTTTCCCACGGCTGTGTTGGGAGTTTTGTTTGGTTGTGCTGCTGCTATGGTGTTGACAGCACACACCATGCAGTTTGGTGTGTGTGCTGCTTGTGTGCTTGCTACACAGATGTGGATATGTTCAGAATTTTGAAAGTTACTTTTATCTGAATACTTTTACTTGGCTGGTGAAACTTGCCCCTCCTTTCTGTCATTTGACTTCTGGCTTAAAATTATGAAAGATACATTCTTTCATATTGGTGAAACTTGCACCTTTTATAAGTTTACTCCATGATGAACCTTGATCAGTGCACTTCACTGACAAGTCTGAGAGTAAAACAATGCTAATCCTAACTTTCCTTTTCCTATTCAGTTTCTGTTTATTTTGCAGATACAGATTTGAAGATGAAGATTTTAGTTTAGGTTTCTTTATAGAATAGTCTAATGTAATCTTCTTTATTCTTTTGTAATTTTAGTTCTATTCTTTTGTAATCTTCATTTTATTATTTTGTAATAAATATTATACTATTATCAATAAATAAATATTATTCTCCATTTATTTACAATTGTAAAAATTGTGGATGATTTTTATAAGTTACATTTTTGTAACTTATTTAGTGAATGAAAATATGTAATAGGTATTCAAATTCTTAATTACTTTCTTTAGATAAAGTTTGAGTTATATTGGTTAACTCTTAATTAAATCAAGATTCAAACATTATTCAAAAATCCTTTTGAATTATAATTCAAACACTCAATGTTTTAAATTCAAATTTCTTTTCCCAAAACACATAATTCCATAAAGATCATATCAAAGTCTATAACAATCATCCTTTAAGACTAACCCTAATCTCAAAGTATGAAAGAAACCTTGATCACTTTAGGTTTTTATTTGGCGAAAAATTTACCCACATTTTCACAGATGAATGCATGCAACATTCCAAATTCCTAAATCTACCATTCGTTAGTTCCTAAATGCTGGGATGTTGCAATATTTGATGGTGCCTTCTTTCTTATCAATGATGGCACCAACTATTCTAAGAAAAGGTCTTCCCAAAGTAATAGGACAAGAAGTATTGTATTCCACATCCAAAACATAGAAATCCACGGAGACATAAGCATTATTAACCATAATGAGAACATCATTAATACTCCCCATGAGTTTATTTTTAGCATTATCATTGAGTGGGACATCCAAATAACAATCTTCTAATGGTGGAAAATCAAGCATTTCATAAATCTTCCTAGGCACAATAGAGATACTAGAACCAAGATCACATGAAGCTTTGAGATCAAAGTCATTCACTTGCATATTAATAATGGGTTCCCAACTATCTTCTACTTTCCTAGGAATAGAAGCTTTGTGTTTTATCTTCTCTTCCTTAATCTTAACAAGAGCATCTGTAATGTGTTTGGTAAAGGCAACATGCATATCACTAGCATCAGGACTTCTAGCAAGCTTTTGTAGGAACATAATCACTTCAGAAATATTGCAACCATCAATATCAAAATCAAACTTAGCATCACTAGTAGTAGGATCAATAGGCTTAGGCATAGTAGGAGGAGAAATAGGGACTATTGGTGTTTTAGTGGTGATGGTGCACACACTATTGTTTCTATCAATTTTAGCTTCCCTTTCCCACTTAGCATGAAGTTGAGCTAACAGCCTAACATTTTCATCAATAGTAACTTGTATGAGATGAGCAGTAGCAAAGGTGTTTTCCATAGTTTCAGGTTTAGTAGCCATTTTATTAATCAAGGAGGACTGAGCTTCAGACAAAGAAGATATATTTTTCTCAACAGTTAAAATCTTTTCCTCTATAGTCTTATTGAAAGTGGTTTATTTACTAATAAAGTCCTTGGGCATGACTTCAAGTTCAGAGGGGGCACTTATAGCATTATTGTAAGAGCTTCCATAGGAATTACCATTATTAGGAGGATAAGGCCTATAATTCTTGTTGCTACCAAAATTATTCCTATAAGCATTGTTGTTGAAATTGCTGTTTCTAATGAAGTTCACATCAACTTGCTATTCTTGAGCAACCAAAGAGGCTAAGGGAACACTATTAGGATCTAGAGGAGCTTTCCCATTAACAAGCATATCCATAATGACATCAATCTTTTCACTCAAAGAGGAAGTTTCCTCAACAGAATTTACCTTCTTACCATGTGGTTCTCTCTCAACATGCCATTCAGAGTAGTTAAGCAACATATTATCAAGGAGTCTTGTTGCAGCACACAAGGTGAGGCCCATGAAAGTACCTCCAGCAGGTTCCTTGAAGAGTAGTTCAAACCTGCATAAAAAGTCTGGATAATCATCCAAGCAGTGAGTCCATGAGTGGGACAGTTCTTAACCAAAGTTTTCATTCTTTCCCAAGATTGAGCAACATGTTCATTATCAAGTTGTTTAAATTTCATAATGTCACTTCTCATAGCAATAATCTTAGCAGGAGGATAGTATTTTCCAATAAAAGCATCTTTGCACTTAGTCCAAGAATCAATACTATTTTTAGGCAAAGAAAGCAACCATTCTTTAGCTTTTCCTCTCAAGGAGAAAGGAAAAAAGCTTGAGCTTAATAATATCTCCATCTATATCCTTATACTTTTGCATTTCATAGAGTTCAACAAAGCTATTGAGATGGGCAACAGGATCATTAGAACTAGCACCAGAAAATTGGTCTCTCATCACAAGATTCAACAAGGCAGGCTTAATTTCATAAAAAGGTAGCATCAGGAGCAGGTGGAGAAATAGGTGTGCTAAGGAAATCATTGTTGTTGGTGCTAGTGAAGTCACATAACTTAGTGTTCTCAGCAGAGTTCATTTTGGCAAAGGTGGGCAGGCCAAAAATAGCAACAACAGCTAAAGCAGGAACTAATTTTTTTGTGTTTTTGAATAAAGAAAGCAAACCAAACTAGACTATTTTTTTTGGGTTTTTTGGAAAGAGGCACACAAAACCAAGCAAAAGAAACAAAGCAAACTAAAAACAAAGTAGAGAGAAAGGAAGTGAAGGACTGATATGTTGGAAACGTATCTATAATTTTTTATGCTCCATGCTTGTTTAGTATCTACTTTGCTTTACTTGTCTACACTTTGACGTGTTTTTTACATGTTTTCTGGTACTAACCTATTAACAAGTTGTAACAGTGTCAGATGCCTGTTTTCTGCTATTTTTGGTTTCAGA
This sequence comes from Avena sativa, assembly GCA_916181665.1. NCBI lineage: Eukaryota > Viridiplantae > Streptophyta > Magnoliopsida > Poales > Poaceae > Avena > Avena sativa. Next base: position 401,218,031 of record OV702284.1, read on the forward strand.
AAAGTTAGTAAAGAAATATTCTCGGAATTGGACGGGACGAAGGACAAAGTCAATAAAATTTCCGTGGGGAACAAGAAGTCCAGAGGAGAGCCCGAGGGGCCAGACCTCCCCCCCCAGGCACGGGTGGGCCCTAGCCCATTCCTGGCTATGGTTTGGTCGCCCTGGAAGCCGCCTCGGTCTCCCCCTTAGCCTATAAGAAGCCTCTGATGCAGAAACTCTGAAGACCCGATCAATATTCCACGAAACCATCTGTAGCCGACGCCACCATCGTCCCTAGATCGGGGGGATCTGAAGTTCTTCCCGGCACCCTACCGAAGGGGATATCATCCCGGAGGCCTTCTCTCTAGTATGATTCGTGAGTAGTTCCACCTTGGACTATGGGTCCATGTAGTAGCTAGATGGTTGTATCTCCTCCTTTGTGCTTTCATGTATAGATCGTGTGAGCTCTGTTCATGATCAAGATCTAATCTATTTGTAATCATGCATGTTGTGTTTGCGGGGATCCGATGGATATTGAGATTATTATGTTGATTTGATTAATGGTTTTATCTTTATGATTCTATCATGTCTGTGGTGTTTGTGATCTTGCATGCTCTCCGTTGCTAGTGGTTATCTTGGCCAAGTAGTTGCTAGTGACTCCAAGATGGAGTATTTATGCTCGATAGTGGGTTCATGCCTCTAGTTTCCAAGGGAAGTGTCAATAATCTCTTCGGTTGTAGATGTGTTGTTGCTACTAGGGAGAAAACAACGGTCTCTTGTTCATGGAACATGTGGACCGTTTACCTTACACACTTTTCTTAAAGCCGTTGTCTGTTGCTTGCAACTTAATACTGGAGGGGGTTCGGATGATAACCTGAAGGTGGACTTCTATTCATAGATGCAGTTGGATGACGGTCTATGTATATTGTTGTATTGCCCAATCAACCTCATAGGATCTTTCTGGCTGGTAATTGCATTTTTATGCCTTGATCAGTTCCTTTCAATTGCCCTGTTGTAATTTGTTTACCCTTCATGCCATGTTGTTTATCTAAGGAGAGCACCTCTAGTGAACTATGGACCCCAGTCCAATCTTTACCATTGATACATCTTCCACTGTTACTTGTTAACTTGCTGCAAACCATTACCTTCCACACCATATGTTTAATCCTTTGTTAGAGCAAACCGGTGAGCTTGACAACCTCACTGATTCGTTGGGACAAAGTCTTGAGTTTGTGTTGTGCAGGTCTCCACGTTGCTTGCAACACCTTTGAGACGTTTCCTTCCTCCTTCTGGTTCGATAACCTCGATCTCTACTGAAGGAAACTTGCTGATGTGCTCGTCACACCTTGCTCTTGGGGTTCCAACAAAGTGCCGCGTCGAGCACCATCAAAGATTTCTGGCGCCGTTGCCGGGGAGGCTAAGGGCATCTTCAAAAGGGGAGTCCTTCACTTCCTTTTTTTACTTTGTTTTTAGTTTGCTTTGTTTCTTTTGCTTGGTTTTGTTTGCCTCTTTCCAAAAAAAACCCAAAAAATTTGTCTAGTTTGGTTTGCTTTCTTTATTCAAAAACACAACAAAATTAGTTCCTGCTCTAGTTGCTAGTCTGTTATTGCCTTGCTTGGTCATGCTTTCTATCAATGGATGGTTTCTTTGAAACTAGTTCTTATTGGCAAGGTGGGTTCACGGAAGAAGAAAAGTATTATTATAAGGAACACCGTTTGTCACAAAAAGTGAAACACTTATGGGAACAAATTGATAAGTTGAATACTATTGCTAGAGAGGTGTGCTCTACTTATAATGTTACTTATTGCTTTGATAAATCTTGTTGTTGTAGGAGGTATAAACACCTTCCTTTTCAATGTGAGTACAATGATAATGTTACGATATCTTCTTATGTTAAAGGAAATTATGACTTTTATGATGTGGAACAAATTGAAGAATTTATTGCTTTCAAGGGTGCATTTGAACTTGCCAGTTTGTTTGAAAATACTGATGATGCACCTTATGAACATGAGGTTTATGAGATACTTAAATTCTGCTTTGATAATTACAAGGAAGAAAATGACTATATTCTTGAATATTTTAATAGGTGTTTCCCACAAATGGAAGAGACTAATGCCTTGCAGGAGCCTATGGAAGAAGAAATTGCTGAAACTGAAAGCTCATTAGATGAAAAAGAGGAGGAGAGTGATGGTCAAGAGGAGGAAGAATGGATCTACCCATGTCTACCTTATAATGAGAGTAACTCTTTACCTCTTACTTTATTTGATTGTCCCCCTTGTTTACCAAAGGAGGATGAAGGTTATGTTCCTGTTGGATTCTTTTGAAATGTCTGCTATGGGTAAAACTTGTGATGATAGTTATGCTCATGTTATCTATGAGAATCCTATATCTTTGCCTAACTTCAAAATGCATGGTACTAAGGAGTTTTGCTTAGAAAATGTTTATGATAAAGCTCTAGATGATGGTCCTATGTTGAATGATCAGTTATCTTGTTATAAAATTGTTAAAAGTGGGTTTGAAGGTTTTAATCCCACTATTTTTTGAGCTTGATAAAAATTATGTGTTTGTAGATCATGAAAATCATGCTTTATGTGATAGTTATGTTGTTGAGTTTATTCATGATGCTACTGAAAGTTATTATGAGAGAGGGAAACATGGTTTTATGCATCTCAATTATATTAAGTTTCCCCTCTTTATGTTGAAAATCTTGAAGTTGCACTTGTTTTGTTTTCCCATTCTTGTTACTATGTGATTATTTGATTTATTTTCTTACAAGATTCCCATGCATAGGAATTGGGTTAGACTTAAATATGTTTTGAATTTGCTTCTTGATGCTCTCTTTGACTTCAATTCATAATTCTTATGAGAGCATCTTCTCAAACTTTCATGCCTAACTTAAAGGCATTAAAGAAAAGTACTTGTTGGGAGATAACCCAAGAGTTTCTTTGAGTCTTGGAGGTTATTACTTCTGTAATAACCTCTCCTTATCTTTTTTGTTTGCTTTTTGTGCCAAGAATGACCTCTAATGAGAGGGAAATAAGATTTGGGGAGTTGCTGTCCCGAAACAGATTTCTGTCCTCCACCAAAAAATTCCTGAGGAGGATGTGTAACTAGGATTGAGCTCAAAATTTACGAATAAATCTCTCAGTATGTTAGATAACTTTCATTAGTTCAACACTTTTTGATTTGATCAACATAAGATGTTCAAAAAAAATCTTTTCTACCTGCTGGTCTGTTTTGACAGATTTCTGCCATTATTTGCATTTGCTTCTTATTGATTCCTTTTTAAGCTCTCTTCAGGTAAATTGAGTTCCTTTGAAAGAGTTACTACAGTAGCTTGTGTTTTTAGTAAAAAGCCTTGTTGTTACAAAGCTTTGCCAATGGTCTAATATCTTTTGAATACACTAATGTTGTTAATGAAGATTGTGTGAAGTTTTGTATGAAGGAAAAATTTCAGGTGTAGAGAGAGAATTATGCAATGAGATGAAGAATGGACAAAAGCTCAAGCTTGGGGATGCCACAATGGTGTCACCCCAAGAAATATCCAAGAGGTACAAGCGTCAAAGCTTGGGGATGCCCAATGCATCCCCTTTTTCATCAATAAAAAGTTCTGCTCTGTCTAGACACTTCACTTTTATTGTTTCATGCACAGTTGTGTTGTTCTTGGAGCATATTAGTTTTTGTTTACTTTGCTTAGTTTGTATAGTTTGTTTTAGTAAGTTTGGACCCCCGTTCTTGCTGTGTTGTTTTGCAAATAAGTTTGCTTGGTGTTTGGAAAGGAGTAGTAAGTTCTTGCTTGAAGTACAAGAGGAGCTTGTATTGACTGTGACTTAGACTTTAGCATGACATGCTAGGTGTTGTTTTAGCATTATGCTTAGTGATTATTTCTGTATCATGTCTTGTTCCAAACAATTGGGATTGCTTAGTGTGTCTTGAAGAAATTATGCGTTGTTCTAGCATGCAAAAGCATAGTATTGTGGTATTCTCCTTTGATGTTTTGCTTGGGTTGACTTGGCACATGATCACACCATGTTATGACTATGACAAGTCACCATTAGCCTCCATGATCATTGAGTCCTTGACTTGTAGTACCACTATTTTCTTTGATTAGTTTGCTTTGTTGCATTGCATAATTATGGCCATTATTGCTCTTTTAGTTGGTTGCTCCCAGTATTTTGCTAGCCTCCACTTGTATGAGTAAGTTCTACTCATGCCTCCAACTCCCAAGAAACCAAGTTTTTCCAAAGTGTCCACTATAAACTCCTATGCATGGTGTGTTACACCATTCCAAGTATATTCTTGTTTTCAACTATCTTCCAATTAAAAACTATTTTGTTATGTGAAAACTTAGTGATTAAAGCCCTCACGAACTTGATGGCACATTTTATTCTCTGCCCCTAATAAACTTGAACCATTGAGACAACTTTGTTGTATATGCTTGCACCTATAAGTTGGGATTAGCAGAACCGTGCTGTCACGGAGAACGTTTTCAACATTGCACTTGTACTCTTTGTACTCCGTTGATATCATGCTCTTTTGTCTATGGATGTTACCGATGTGAAATAAAGTGGGAACTTGTAAGTCCATGGAGTTTGTATTCTGTGTTAGAGAAACGCCTGGGCCGCTAGCCTAAGCCATGCCTAATCATGGTGGAAACTTGTAGCATCACCATAGTGAGCTATCTATGAAGCATCCTCAATAAAAAGTTATGCATGTGGTAAATAAAAAGATTGCTGAGATGCTCATTGTCTGCTTGCCTTGTCATTTTGGTTATGGGAAAGCTCCTGTACCATGTGCAAGGGGTACCCCGTTGGCGGTTCTCAATGATATGCAAATACTTACAGTGACAAGAACTTGCTTGGGCCCTAAGTTGAGTATCCATGAGGTGTAGCCCTCATATTCAAGGGACTTGAGATTGCCAACTTATACTTTGTCAAGCATATACTCCAGCTTTGCCACTTTAACCTTAACCACTTCAAGATTCTTATGATAGGGGCAATGAGAGATGAAAACTAACAAGTATTATAATTTTTGGAAGCTCTTTTTAAAACTTGTAATCCCTGCTTCCTTTATAAAAAGGTCTTTCTTCCACCATTATTTGAGTCTCCATCTTCTACCTTTAGGCACCATTAAGATAGCATTGCTATCATTCTGTGTGTAGTGTTCCAAAGCTTATTAATTGATGCATATTGTGTTATTACTTGTTCTTGTGCTATTTGTTTCTAGTCACCCTTGTGAACTTTGAAGGTGTCCTATGCATCTATATTGCTACTCTATGAGGGACAAGCTGATTGCCACTATGCTATGTTTTATGTATGTGAAACAAACAAACGTTTTTCAAATGCATATTATTCATGATCTTTGTTTGTAGCTTGCCATGTTGCATGCATAGTTACTATGTCCTATTGTTAGAACTCCATTCTTTCATGCACATGTTTAGAGTTCTTTGATCCTAGCTTTCAATGTTTGCAAATGGTTGGACCTTTATTGTGAGGGTGCATGTTCACCTCAAAAATTATTCTGTTTATCACTTACCTACTCGAGGACGAGCAAGAGTTAAGCTTGGGGATGCTGATACGTTGGAAACGTATCTATAATTTTTGATGCTCCATGCTTGTTTAGTATCTACTTTGCTTTACTTGTCTACACTTTGAGGTGCTTTTTACATGTTTTCTGGTACTAACCTATTAACAAGTTGCAACAGTGCCAGATGCCCGTTTTCTGCTGTTTTTGGTTTCAGAGAAGTTAGTAAAGAAATATTCTCGGAATTGGACGGGACGAAGGACAAAGTCAATAACTTTCCGTGGGGAACAAGAAGTCCAGAGGACGATGGTGGCGGCGGCTACATACGGTTTTGTGAATTTCTGATCGGGTCCTCAGAGTTTCTACATCGAGGGCTTCTTATAGGCGAAGGGGGAGGCCGAGGAGGCGGCCAGAGCTGGCAAACCCTAGCCAGGCATGGGCTAGGTCCCACCCCCGCCTAGGGTGGGTCTGCCCCCCCCTGGCTGGCCTCCCGGGCTCCCCTCTGGACTTCTTGTTCCCCACGAAAAGTAATTGACTTTGGCGTCTGTCTCGTCCAATTCCGAGAATATTTCTTTACTAACTTTTCTAAACCCAAAAAAAGAAGAAAACATGCATCTGGCACTGTTGCAACTTGTTAATAGGTTAGTACCAGAAAACATGTAAAAAACACCTCAAAGTGTAGACAAGTAAAGCAAAGTAGATACTAAACAAGCATGGAGCATCAAAAATTATAGATACGTTTCTGTCTTACCATCCCACGCGCTAAATGGCGCTGCAAATGATTTATAGCGCGCATTATTTTAGCCTTTCTGTTGGAGATGGTGTTAGAGCATCTTTAGTGGCTTTTTTAAATTTGGTAGTCTATATCTCCACATAGATAATGGTGTATTTTTACACGATCTCAGTTTTCCACTGGATAGTCTATATATATATATGTCCATCTGCACATAAAAAGTTAATATACAGAGCAATTCAGTACAACAAATGCTCTATTTGGCACGGTAGTAAGCTCGTGAGTGACGAGATTTGCTTTAGACGTCGTGACTGGGTTGTCCAAATATGATGGATCAATTCAATAGGTCTTTTCCAAGCATTTGAAGATGCCAGTTATTAACGAGTAGCTGATTTGGAGGATGTCTAAATTTCATACCACTAGATACATAGACCATTGGAAACATTTTTTTACACGTGATGGTCTATATTTAACTTACATATACCCTAGCCAGCCACTAGAGATGCTCTTAGCAGATGCCCAAAAATAGCGCAGCCCTATCCTAACCGTCAATTTGCAGCGCGCCTACGCTCTATACCTCCTCCAGCAGTGGCGAGAAAATAGCGCGCGCGATATTTTGCCGCCTGCGCTATCCGGGGCGCCAAATTTCTCGCGCCGCCTAGCAAGCGCGCTACAAATGCCGCGTGGCAGCGCTCGCCAACCGCCACACGCGTCACTCTGAAATTTCCCTTTCTTCTCCCTCGCGCGCATCCCCTTCTTCTGCTTCCTAGCGTCGCCATGCCGCCTCGCCGCCGCTCCTTCTCGGGTTTCCGCGGCGACCGTCCGTGCCCCAATGGCCTCTTCTACGCGGAGATCCACGTCGGCGGCGTCCACCTCGCGCTCGGCACCTTCGAGCATCCGGAGGAGGCCGCCCGCGCGTACGACACGGTGGCGTGGCACCTCGGCCGCCCGCGGCGCGAGATGAACTTCCAGGAGACCCAAAGTCTCGCGGAGGCGGAGTTCCTCGCACCGGCGCCCGCGCTCGTCACGGAGGAGGAGCGCCGGCGTCACCGTGCGCTTCAGCGGCACATCCTCGTCGCGGAGGCCGACGAGTATGCCATGGCGGAGTGGCGCCGACGCTTCCCGCGGAACATGGTGGCGGAGCGCAACTTCTACGCTTAGCGTAGGGCCGCGCGGAGGGCGGAGCGGCGCCGACGCCTGCAGTTCATCAATGACCAACTGGACGTCCAGCAGACGATCTCAGATGACGATCCACGCTAGGACGACTTGTTTCTCTCTGAGGTGTCGGAGGACACCTCGTTCGACAAGGAGTAGTCTAGCGGTTTGTATTCTACTAGTCTAGCGCTCCAATGTTATATTTTTTATTCGTTCAAAATCTTTTTTATACAATTTTTAGATCCAAAGTTCTATTAAATTGTGCGCGAGCGAGGTTTATACGCAGAATATCAAGATTTTTGTGCCCGCTATTTTTAGTCAATTTTTTTTAGGCATCTGTGCTGGAGTATACAATTTTAAAGATGTGGAAGCAAACTAAAGCCACTGCTTGTAGGTCGGTTATTGACCCTAGGATATCGTCAAACAGTTGCCACTCAACCGCCCGTGAGATTAGAGCAGTTAGCACCTCCCTTCCTAGATTCAATCTTATGCCTCGCACGGTTCCGTGAGATAACCATGTCCCCAGATCGCGCGCCTCATCTGCATCCGGGCCTCCTCCATCCCCATCCGGATTCTCCGCGATCGATGCCGCCGGCCAGTACTACTCCTGCAGGTATGTATGTATATATGCATGCTGCGTCTCTATTCGTCTTCTCCTCGATCCAGGCGACAACTGATCTCGTCGGTTCTTGCATCGTTTTCGAATCTGCCTAAGTATCAAAATAAGATTGTTCCCATCATATACCCAAGCACAGCTAAGCTAGGGCGTTGTTCAGAGAAACAATATCAACAGATTTCAGATCATGGCCTCTTCCTAACCGAACCGACTGCCGGTATCGGCTCTCGTGCACCAAGCTTCTATCTTCCCCTGTTCAAGAAGCTCTCTGGTTCTTGACAGCTCATATGCAGTTCCCTCTTGCCAAAAATTTAATTGTATATACTCCCTCCGATCCATATTAGTTGACTTGGATTTGTCTAGATTTAATTGTATATACTCCCTCCGACACTATTTAGTATATAAGTTCATCCAAATTTTGATAAATCCAAGTCAACTAATATGGGTCGGAGGGAGTACTAATATGACCAAAACTGAGGCATACTTGCAAGCTGCGCTGCAATTGCAGATACTGGGTCAGTACCTTCATCAGCTGAAACAAACGGTGCCACCTGCCAACAAGATGATATTTCTCATGCTGCCCAATATACGACAGAAGAGCTTGGTTTTGAGAAACTCCCAGAGGTATGTGTTGCTGGCAGTGACTGGTACTGCCAGAATATGTTTCCTTCTGTTAATCCTGCCGCTCTTAGTATCTGTTCAAAAGTTCAGTTAGGAATAAAAACGACATGTGCACGAGCCTGTTTGTGCCATGACCGATTCACCTTTGCTTTAGCCAAGTAGTTAGGCTGCCTTGCGCGCATTGTGGGATGGCACGAGCTCATCCAAGCATGGTTTTGACAAACTCCCAGAGGTATGTGTCGCTGGTAGTGAAATTATTCTACTTAAAAGTAAAATATTACTTATCGCAACTGGAATACATGAGGTATGTGTTGCTGGTACTGAAGTTATTCTACTTAAGAGAAACATATTATCGCGAGTGCTACCGCTGGAATACATGATGTATCTGCAGTCTGTTCCTCGGATTTTTGTAATGGATTCACATACGTTCAGTTAAAAAAGGGAAAACAAAACAGACTGGGTTACTTATTGCAAATTTCTTAATGTGGCATTTTTTAAATTATAATCATGCATTTCTCCATAAGAATTTAATGACTCCCTGTGCAACGTAAATCCACCGGCATCAGTTACATAAAGTTAGCTCCATCGATGTCACTGTTTTCACCAACTGCAGGTCTTGATTGCAAAGTACATTGCAGTCAGCTACTCGCTACAATCTAACCATCAAACTTGTCCCCGTGGTTCTGCAGGACATTGTGCATCATATACATTCGCATCTGCATGTGCAAGATGCTGCTCGTGCTGCCTGTGTGTCTCGTGTATTTCTGCGTTCCTGGAGACGCTATTCCAACCTCATGCTCGATGACCGGACACTCGGTTTGACTGGAAAGAGATACGAGGAAAGAGAAATCTCTATCATTGACAAAGTTGACAAAATTCTTGAAAACCATTACAGCAATGGGGTCAAGGTGAAGACACTTAGCCTTGATCTTTACGCTTACAAAAATATCGATGCATCCTACTTGGACAGGTGGCTCGAAATCTCTGTTAAATCCGGGACTGAAGAACTTTACTTAATGCTGCAATCAGTCATGGGTGGAAACTACTACAGCTTCCCGTGTTCGGTTTTGTCTGATAAGGAAGCTGCAAGTTCGATTCAGGATCTTTTCCTTGTGTCTTGCATTTTCTATTCCACATCAACACTTGGCTTCTTGAAAAGACTGAAGAGTTTAAATCTGTCTATGGTCCACATTAGTGAGGAAGGATTTGGACACTTTCTATCAAAGTCTTCCGCGCTAGAGCAGCTGGTGGTGTACGGGTGCAGTGGCATAACTTGCTTGAGAATACCTTATACGCTCCAGCAGCTCAAGATCCTCCATATTAAAACGTGTGAGATGATGCAGGTGGTAGAGATCGATGCTCCAAACCTTTGCACTTTACGCTACAGTGGGGGGCCCCTGGTACAAATCTCTGCCAGAAATTCTTCGCAACTTAAGAATGTAACTTTTTGGTTTAACGACGTGTCTGCGCCTGCCATTCTATCTTATGTTCGTGCCAGACTTCCATACATCGCACCAAATGTTGAGTGCCTTATCCTGCGCTCTCATAAAGAGGTATGTTTTGGTTCTAACATCTTAATAATCAGATTATAGTGACAAGTAAAGTATATAGTGAGCAGTGATATGTATAAACATTGGCGTGTTGGAAGAACACTGGCAAGATTAATCTTGGAATTTGTCCTTCAGAATTTCGACACTCCAGTGTTGTCCTCCAAGCTCATCCACCTCAAGAAGTTGGAAATAGGAGTCCTCAAATCTAAGGAGGCCTTCACCCCAAGCTATGATGCCTTCTCTCTTGTTTCTTTTCTTGATGCTTCGCCTGTCTTGGATTCTTTCACCATGTGGGTAAGTCACTATCCTCATCTTTAGGACCTTACATGTCGTATTAGTGTACTTCCACTTGCTTACCCGAGCGATATCATTGATATTGATCCTACACTATGTGTATGCAGGTAGAGGAAGATGTTTTTCTTGAAACAAGGGTAGAGCAAGATGTCGTGATGCAGGATCCTGTTGTTGGAGACGACGAAGCCAAGTACTCGAGGCGCAAGCCAGGCTGTTGTTATAACAGCCTCAGGCAGGTGACGATCACGAGCTTCAGTTCAGCCAAAAGCCTGGTTGAGCTCACGATCCACATACTTGAGAGCGCACCTTCGCTCCAGCGCCTCATTCTGGACACAACCCACAGCCATGGTACACGTGTTAGATGTCGTGCTTCAGGAGGGATTTGTGGTCAATGCTCTGACATGAGCATTACAGCCCTCGCAGAAGCTCACAAAGCGGTGGAAGTTGCAGGCAGATACATCGCGGGAAGAGTTCCCAAGGGTGTTGAATTCCAGGTCCTGGAGCCCTGTAGTCGATGCCATACTGGCAACCAGTAGATCATGCCGATGTGGTTTATCCTCTCTTCTAGATTTCAGAGAGTTCCATCTATAGCAAATGTTCCATCTCGTTACAAATAAACAAAATAACTTCTTAAGCATCTGATCTACAGGGCACAAGAAGAAATACTAGTACCCATCATAGTATTCCTACTGGACATAATTGCTTCTTCAAAACAAAATTCACATGTATACTTCTTTCCAAGCATATAACACATGCGCATGAATACCAATGCCAATTTTGACCACAGATAACCAGTCAGGAGCATTGAAATGTGCGGAGTAGATAGCAAATCCATTGTTATGCAGATAGTTTTCCCGTTTTCTTGATTTCATTGATTTGATAGACCGGCCATGCATCAAATTCAGGATTATACAAGTGCTTGCATTGGAATGTAGATAGCAAAAGGTGAACGATTACATCGACAGAAAAATCGTTAAATTTTCATTCTAGTCTTGACTCTTGAGTAAATGGAAAAGAAAATTCTTGCACTTGACACAATATAATCATTACTTGGGTTGATGAAGATCGAAACAAGCTTCAAGTAGCCGGATGGTGCCTGGATCGAACGCAAATTTAAGTAACTCTAGAACATGAAATAACTTGCGACTAACTAGCAGAATTATGAAGCATCAGTGTTGGGCATGTACCGTCGTGTATGAAGATCATCTGAACAACACGATTTAGTTGATGCTTTTAGTATTGTATATTGGAACATATATGAGATACGATTATAGGTGAACTTAAATTCATTAAAATTTTAGTGGCCTTAAATTTAGTTAAATTTAACTTTGGAATTCAAGCAGCTACGACTATAATGTTTGCAGTACAACATATAGTACACTTATAGGGATTTTATATATAGAACATATTTTTTACTAGTGAAGTAATATATGCTTGTTTATTACTATTCTCCTTGGTGGGACTAATACACCGGGAGTAGTCTAACTTTGTACAAAATCCGCGACACTTATTATGCATCGAAGGAAGTACATGATTTTCCATTATTATCATTACAATTTATTCCTTTCGAAATGTTTGGCTTTTTTAAAAAAGGAAACAATGTCTCTGGCACGCCATCGACACGGTCTGGAGGTCAAAGACGAAGGGCATCTCGAGAATTTCTTTGTAATTTTCCTTTTTCTTGTGGTGCTTTGTACTATCGTATGTTTCTTTTTACAGGATCCTTTCCGCAAAATAAGATTCTTCAAATATTTTGTTTAATTCTTTCTAATTTTTTTCCAATTAAAACAACACTGTTAGTACCGTCATTACGCATCTAAAAAGGGTCGAGACAAGAGGCAACGTACAACAGCGATGTGCTCAACCACACGTCAGCTAGATACCGTATATCTAAGGCTCGATTTTCTTAGTCCACTCGTGTGAAACGCGCGCGCACCTTGCAATCATCGATCGCGACGGCGGCAGCGACGACTTGCTGACTACCTCCTCCATGATTGAGCTTGAGCCTTCGATAAAAGCTGCGTTTGCCTAGCTAATGTTTGGGCAGAAACGAAGGACGGTTGCAACGAGCTCAGTCACGACACGTCTTCGTCGTCAAGGATGTTCCGAGCAATGCGCCTCCTTCTCAGGTATGATCAGGAACATTGTGTTCTGTGTGATTTTTTGGCTGGGGAAAGTCCATCGCCATTGCTGTTCTGCAGCTGAGTTGCTCTTTGAGAGTGTAGAGCGGCGGGAACGGCGAGCTCAGGCTCGTTTCGCATGCTCTCCGCGTCCTCGGGCTCTGGGAGGTTGGCCGGGAAGGTGGCCGTGATCACCGGCGGCGCGAGCGGCATCGGGAAGGCGACGGCCGCGGAGTTCGTCCGGAACGGCGCCAAGGTCGTCCTCGCCGACGTCCAGGACGACCTCGGCCACGCCGTGGCGGCCGAGATCGGCAGCCCAGACACGGCCTGCTACGCCCGCTGCGACGTGACCGACGAGGCGCAGGTGGCGGCCGCCGTGGACCTCGCGGTGGCGCGCCACGGCCGCCTCGACGTCATGTTCAACAACGCCGGCATCACGGGCGGCACCTACTCGGGCGGGCCCATCGAGACCCTGGACATGGCCGACTTCGACCGCGTCATGGCCGTCAACCTCCGGGGCGTCGCCGCCGGCATCAAGCACGCGGCGCGCGCCATGGTACCGCGCGGCGCGGGGTGCATCCTGTGCACGTCCAGCACGGCGGGCGCGCTGGGCGGCTCGGGCCCGCACGCGTACAGCGTCTCCAAGACGGCGGTGGCCGGCATGGTGCGGTCCGCGGCGGCGGAGCTGGCGGCCCGTGGCGTCAGGGTGAACGCCATCTCCCCGTACGCCATCGCCACGGCCATGGGGACGCGGTCCGTGAGGGAGATTATGGGGCTCCCGCCGGTGGGGGCAGCAGACGCCGAGGAAGAGGAGGAGGTGGTCAGGCGGGTGTTCGACGAGGACTTCAACGAGATGGGCGGCGGCGTCGTGCTGCGCGCGGAGGACGTGGCGAGGGCGGCCGTGTTCCTGGCCTCCGACGACGCCAGGTACATCACCGGGCATAATCTCATGGTGGACGGCGGCTTCTCCGTCGGGAAGATGCTCAACGTCCCGGCGCGTTGAGGAATGGGGAAGGCGGCGGGATCGGGATATGATCATGCATGTTGCGTTTCGTGAAAATTACAAGGAAAATAACTCTGAAGAAAAATAATAAGCTCATTCAGTATATGTTTGTTCTACCCGCATTTTGTTTTTTAAACTCTTTACCCATCTATGAATTAAGAGAGAGTGTAACAAGAACGTTTTTTTTGTGTAACAAGAATGCTAGGTGTCATTATTACAACAAAAGCTTATTCTTGGGTATAATTTGATCGTGCGTTTAGCATCCGCTAAAACACAAATTTTTCCTCTTGCTTAATCTTTGCTAGGAGAACTGATGGTGGGGCATGTTTATTGTGGAAGACTCTTTCGTTGGGCGTGGCATATTTCCCAAGAGAAAAATAGAATGATAGAGGAAAGATCTTTTTCATTTGTCACTGTTGACCACCATGGTGGGATTGATTGCGCCCGCCTTTAGTAAAAGACCAAACCAACTGGGCAATCATATTCCAAAGCCGGCCTTGAAGTGTATCTACAATGAGAAAAGAGGCGGTCCACCATTTCCGATACTTAGTTCACAAAAAGACACACCCCACAAATTTTGGGAGGGCCCCAAGTTTCCCAAGCCCCGTTACTAGTAGGAGATGAAGTTCGTGCGAAAAGTTCGTACTTGGCCATGTATTCTCCATTGGAGGTGAGGTTCTAAGAGATGGTATCCACCACATCTTTTCGAAGGATAATTTGCCTAACATAGATCCAAAGAGTGACCAAGGTGCCTCCCAAACGGGATCTTCTCACCATTCCCTACCAAAATTGTGGTGACCGTGTAGAATAGGTGACCCCACTAAGTGCTCTCGCAAAGAACTCGGTATTGAGCACCCCTAACCCTCTAAGATCTTTGGGTCTACATATAAACTTTCAATTTATTTTGCATTGTCCTCCGAAAAATTTGTCGATTGCCGCCATAAGAGTGCACGTTCAATTTTCTTGATGTGGTTGGTGGTGCCGGCAGAGACGATGAGCGGCACTAAGTGGTAGATGGATTGTGAAGTGAACACCGACTGCACAGAGATGTATGCCCCATCATTGTGATGTACTTTCCATTGCAAGATGAGATTTTTCCGGCCACTTTCTCTTCAAGATGTTGGAAATACACCTACTTAGGCCTCCAAATTGAAAGTGGGAGGCCAAGGTACCACCCGCTTTTGTAAATGGTATTATCGGTTGCCCGCATTGTTCCAACCAAAAGTGTGGACAATTCCAGATTCTAAAACCTAGATATTTCAGTTATCTTGTTTGTCTCTCACAATTTCACTACCTATGATGGTTACGAAAACCAGTTTTTGGAACACACTGTTACATGATGTTGAAGTGACAAGAGCATATCAACCGCTGCTCTCTAAATTTCCTCTAAATATTTTTTCTTGAACTATTTTGTTTTTAGTATAACAAATTTGTTAAAATAGGTCACCATCTTCTAATTTCACAAATAATAGGACGCGGCTATTTGGCTCCCGAGCTCACATGTACCTTTTATTTGAATTTATTTTTTGTCAAAATTTGAAATGCCAAAAAAAATTAAAAAAATATGTGCACGTAGAACTTTAAGTTTTAGGTGCGTCGTTTCGTGAAAAATGAATATTTTGGGTGACTTGTTCAAAAAAGACAAAAAATGATGCTAAAGTAACGAGCTATACAAGACAACATTTTGTCTTTTTTGCACAACCCACAAAACATATCGATATTTCATGGAATGACTTTGTGTGAACCTAAAACATGAAGCACGCATGAACATTTTTTTTGAAATTTTTCGACATTTTGAAATATGTTAATTTTGTACCAGGTGCAAATGCACCCGGGTTTAAAAATGGATTTCCGCAAACAATATCGCTAATGAGGCAAATGTACTACACATCAGATGAGACCATTATGGTCAACTTCTCATTATTGTCATTGCAAAGTAACTCCATCCATATGATAAAAAGATATTGAATTTATTAATATAAAATTTTAAACCAATATTTTTATTCTATAAACTGGTATTAAGACATGTCCAAAACGGCATTTATTTGTAACATTCACAGAATAGTTTGAAGTCGATCGCAAAGAATGGAAATGATAGACATGATGTTGTCCGTTTTTCATTCCAGTGTAACATTTACATACTTTGTACTTGAAATTCGAAATATGATATTACATATAAAATAATCAAATTAGATTTTATAGAAATTTTGACTCCATAAAAAAATTAAAAATAGAAAGATAAGGTTTGGGCTAGCCCAGCCACAACCTCTCCCTCGCCGCGCACCATCGTCCCGAGCTCAGACGGGTTTGTCTCCTCGCTTCCCTACCTCGCCGGCGTCACCGCTCCTCCCACCTCGCTGCCCCACATGATGCTCTCTGTGCGCCGCCTCCCCGCTGCTCCTTCCCGCCTAGCGGCCCACCCGCATATCTCCCCTGCGCCGCCCAACCTTCGACTCCGGCGACAGCATGGTCGAGTGGCACTCGCGACGGCGAGGGCGACGTCAACGGCACCTGTGGTATGCTGTTCCATGTTTTGTGAATCCGGCCGAGCGATAATCTAGCATTGTTGTTTCGAGCTGTACAAGAAGGGGCAGGCAGGGTCCTGCCTCCACTCCAACCCCAATGAATCCTGCCAATCCTTAAATTTGAATTGGATGCATTCTTTATAATTTAGATACTATTCTTGGTTAATTTACTTACGTGAATAAGTAGCTGTGCAAGCTACAAAGCATAAGATTTATCCATGCACACATGTAACATATTATTAAGAATGTAAGTGTATTCAACAACTCGAGGAGGCATTGAATCTAATTTTTATCACAATTTCCCCTGAAAACATTTGTAATGTCTCATGTACTTACGAGTATAGCACCTGATCAACTGATTTATGTACATATCTGATTTTCATTGTCATGTTGACTCTGTAAACTGTAAAGTATAACTGTATAAGTATGCACTAGACCATGACGTCTAGTTGTGAAAGAGTCTATTTTTGCGAGAATTTAAGCTCCGTCATGCTGACCATACTTGGGGTTCTGTTAATTTCAATTACGATGTTCTAAGATGAATTTATTTGGTGATGTTGTTTTGTTTTTATGATTAGCTCAAAACATCTACATTCTGATGTCATTGTATAGATGAATTCACATATCTTCTCGGCACCCCTTACAACAAAGTTCAGGATTCGCCGTCAACCAAATGTCAAGCGATATAAGTGCAATGTCATACGGAGTAACCTCTTTGATAGATTAACTAGGGTTGCCAGGGTGAGTGATACTCTCAATCATTATGTTATTATGCATCAGCAAAGTTCTGTATTTAACTAAGAGCTATGTGACCACCTGGTTATCTAGTCCTATGCAAATGCAGTTATTAGTTCATTTGAAGACCCTGAGAAGATCCTAGATCAGGCGGTTTTGGAGATGAATGATGATTTAATAAAGATGCGGCAAGCCACTGCACAGGTTTGTTGTAAATATAATTGATCACAAAATATCATCATTGACATGACAACACAAGCTCCTTTTACTTTTCAACAACTTTCTGTGCTGTTCTTCTCAAACATTCCCCAGTACCTGCTCTTTACAGTGTTGATGCTTGTTTGGTTTGCTGCCTCACATTTATCAGATTTATGTATCTTTGTTGTGTCTTTCTGTAATCTGTATACGTCATATGTAAATTAAAATATAAGTGTATTATAAGTATTTCATTTCATTTTACCTTCTTAACATGGATTTTTGTTTTGGAAGGTTTTGGCATCTCAAAAGCGGCTAGAGAACAAATACAAAGCTGCTGAACAAGCTGATGGTGATTGGTATGTTATGGTTAACTATAAGCTTACTTTGGGCCCTGCCATCTGTTTTTTTTACACCTGATGACAATTTTATTTTGTGTGGAGGTATCGGAGGGCTCAACTTGCTCTTCAAAAGGGTGATGAGGAGCTTGCCCGTGAAGCCCTTAAACGGCGTAAATCATATGCTGTAGGTACCATGTAGATCTATAGTTCTGGATCAAATGTTTGCCTAGTCACACTATTTAGGTATTGTGTAGGCTTTAACTTGCTATTAGAAAATCTAACCCTTTCTGATGGTGTGTAATGCATTATACTTTCGGGCTATCTACTTTAATTGGCAGTAAGCCAGTTACATGTTTTCTTAAGCTAAAGTCTTACTTGTAACTTATGCTAATTTAATATGTTAAACTCCTCATTATGTGCATGTTCTTTGCGTAGGACAATGCAGCCTCCTTAAAGTCCCAGCTTGATCAGCAGAAGAGTGTCGTTGAAAATCTTGTATCAAATACCAAGGTGTGCTTATTAATTCAAGCTTCAACTGCTGGGATGCTCTTTTTGTTATGTGTATTATACATGTCAATGCATATCTTATTCTTTCTGGGACCCTGTTCAGCACATTTACTAGCGATTTGTTGTGCACCTTTGTTAACATATAAATTATATTATCCTGTAGCTTCTTGAGAGCAAGATAGCAGAGGCCAGGCAGAAAAAGGATACTCTAAAAGCCCGTGCTCAATCAGCCAAGTATGCATCTTTTTTTTTGTTGATTATTTCACCATCTGCAGCTTCTTTGTTTGCATGCTCTGAGCCTGGTAATTGGCCTTCTGTTTCTTCAGGACTGCAACAAAAGTGAGTGAAATGTTGGGGAATGTAAATACAAGTAGTGCCCTGTCAGCATTTGAGAAAATGGAGGAAAAAGGTACTCTCTTAATGTCCTTCCCTACCAGCTTATTTCTTTTCACTTAAAGTACTATGTTCCTAATTTCTTGCTCGCTATAACAAACTGATTTTAGCTTAGGCCAGAGGTCATGCTCTATATCGAGCATAGATAGCTTTAACTTTTAAGGGGTCATTTTTTTTTCTAGAATACAACTTTTAAGAGGTCCATCAATGGGACACTATACCACCCTGTTATGGTTTAAGTCAAGGCGTCTCAGTATACAGCTGCAATCTATCATACTTTAAGCAATCGACACTAAAGTAGTCAATCCGTTACCTTTATGACCTAGTAGAGGCTTGAACCTCACAATGCTGCAAATTAATAGCAGTGGCAAAATATTGAAAATGCAGTATGTAGCAATTAGAACTAGATATTTTTCTTAGATGGTTACATACTAATTTTTTAGCAGCGAAAAATTCAGTCAGTTGCACAGAGGCTGATAGCTTGGATCAGAGTTTGATCTTTTGTACCTCGAAGATTTTGATTGGTTCATGGTGGGATTTCCCACTTGAGTTGTTATAAGATGATCTTGGCTAATTTTTCCTTCAGCTCATCTTTCTTGTTGCCTGTATACTTAAGGTTATGTGTCTTCTATTGGCTTGAATTGCATGTGCCACTAGCCTCTTTTACTGGTTGTGGTCACCATGAACCACTGATATCTCATGGCAAATGATTTGAACATTCTTTTCTTACAAATTTTATGCTTTCAGTTATGACGATGGAGTCCCAAGCCGAGGCACTTGGTCAGTTAGGAGCTGATGATCTAGAAGGGAAGGTAAAATTCGACACTGCATATATACTTTTAATGATATTCCTTTTGCTTTCATGATCTGATCAGTAGTATTTATGTGTGGGCAGTTCGCAATGCTTGAGACTACATCGGTTGACGATGATCTTGCACAATTGAGAAAAGAACTCTCCGGAAGCTCTTTGGTATGTGTCGTTTGTAGGAGTCGTACCATGCGAAGTTAAAAACCATGGGCTTTAGATGCTTCTCCAGCCAACTAAAAGCACAAAAATGTATCTACTGTCTCTTGTTTATTCCATACTACATGACTATACTTTCATGTCACCTACAGAAAGGTGAACTTCCTGCAGGTAGAACCGCGGCGGGTAGCCCTTCCCGAGACAGGGACATTGAGAACGAGCTAAATGAGCTACGGAAAAAGGCCAACGAATATTAATTTTTATAGGACATGTCCGTGCGTCGGGCTCGACTGAAGACCCCCCCAGAAGAGAGTATAGCCTGCAGAATTTTTTCTCCACTATGCATTTGAATCTCCAGTGCACTTTTTTTTGTGAAGATAGGAGGTATCGACATGTGAAAAATACTCTGCATTTTTCCTGTGAATGACATTGTACAGTTAACCATAACCTCAATGTAAATCACTACTCGTTATAGTGCTTAGCTGAGAGCCTGAATTTTTCCGCCCTCGTGTACCTTAGACTTACGATGTCCAATTGAGTTCTGAAGCTGCAGCGCAAGTGTTGGTCTCAGAGCATCTCCAGTGGCCTACCCAGGACGCCGATCCGGAATTTTGGTCCGGACACGTACCCAAGGACCTGTTTTCGTCCGGATTTTGGCATGTTTTGGTCCGGCCTATTCAGGCCGTACCTAGAAACCCGGGTACGCCCTGGGAACGCCGGACTCAGCGGAAATGGGCGTGGGCCAGCTCTGTCGGCGAGAGAAGGCACCACTCCTGCCAATTCGCCGAGCTCCCCCGTCCTTTTCTTCCCCCTCCCGCCTTTCTCCCCCTTTCCCCACGCCGAAGCTCCACCGATCACCGCCGCCCGCCATGTCGCCCAAGAGTTTCGTCCAACCCAGATCGATCCTTGGCGAGGGTCCGGCGGAGAAGAAGGCGAGGAAGCCAAGAGCGTCGCCAACCAAGCCGGAGGGCATGTCCTCGACGGAGTGGGAGAAGAGGGAGCAGGTACTCCCCGTCGCCGGAGTTCGATGGCGGCTCCAACCCGAACGTGCTCTTCCCCTGCCCGGCGCCGCGCCACCCTTCGCCGTTCGGCGTGGACATCAACGCCCCCTACTCGACCTCTCCGGCGTACGCAAGCCCTACTCTGCGCCGCGGACCGCTGCCTTTCGGCGGAAGCTCGTGTAGGGGTTCGTAGCATGGAAAACAAAAATTTTCTATCGCATACAAACAAACAAGCCAAGATCTATCTACTAGATTGTAGCAACGAGTCGATGGTATAACTTACCCTCGAAGATTCCAAAGCGTTTAACGAGAGCGGATTCTCGTGGGTGATGTAGTCGTACTCTTTCCGATCTCAAGATCGTGTAGACGATCCTTCCGGTGCCACGTTCCGGCAGCGCTCCCGCAGTCGGTCACACGTTCGGTACTCGACGAAGACCTTCCTCTCCCTTGTTCCAGCAGGCAGCGGAGGTTGTAGCACTCTCCTCGCGATTCCGGCAGCACAACGGCGTGGTACCGGAAGTAGAGGGGAAATCCCGCAGGGCTTTGCCTTAAGCCGGTGCGAGTATGGTGGAGCTTATGAGAGAGGCTATTAGTGGTCTAGTAATTAGACACACCAATTAGAAGGCTCTAAACCAATTAGAAGGCTCTAAACCGCTGGCTAAAGCAATTAGAAGCTCTAAACCAAAACGGCTCTAAACCGGAGATTTAGAGGTGGAAACTTGTGTGTCTAGGAGGGGAGCCCTGCCCCTCCTTTTATAGGTGGGGAGGCGCGGCCAGGGGAGGGGAGTCCCTCCCCAAGTCGGCCTTGGGTGGTGCGCCGGCTTGGGGAGGAGACTCCTCCCTCAAGTCGGTTCCCAACTCCTCTTTCTTGTTTCCCACAGTTTCTTGTTTTAGCCGTTTGACTTTCAAACTGGACATTTGACTTTTCTGTTTTAGGATTCAATTTAATCCTTTATTTGGGACAGCAAGAACACTTAGTACATGATGCAATCATTACAATATGTAATGACACACTCATGTACCTTCCCCCCCCGGAGTGCCGGACAATCCGGAACCTTCTAGAACATTCCCGATGAAAACACCGGAATCATTCCCGAACTCCGAAACGGGACTTTCCTTATATGAATCTTATTCTCCGGACCATTCCGGATCACCTCGTGATATCCCGGATCCCATCCGAGACTCCGAACAACATTCGGTCTCTTTCTCATAATACCATAACTACTCAAACAACGTCGAATCCTTAAGTGTGTCTCCCTACGGTTCGTGAATTATGCGGACATGATGGAGACACTTCTCCGAACAATAACCAATAGAGGAATTTGGAAATTCATATGGCTCCCACATATTTCTACGATTACTTTGCGATCGAATGAACCACTTACATACGATACCAATTTCCCTTTGTCTCACGATATGTTACTTATCCGAGGTTATGATCGTCGGTATCTCTGCATACCTAGTTTAACCTCGTTACTGATAAGTACTCTTTTCTCGTTCCCGTGATATGTGATCCCTTGTGACCAAGTCACATGCTTGCAAGCTAATTGGATGACATTCCACCGAGAGGGCCCAGAGTATATCTATCCGTCATATGGATGGACAAATCCCACTCTTGATCCATGTGTTTCAACCAATACTTTCCGAACACTTAATGCCACCTTTATAGCCACCCAGTTACGGTGTGGTGTTTGATGTCATCAAAGCATCCATCCGGCAAAGGTGATATGCATGATCTCATGGTCGAAGGAATTAGGTTACTATGTATCAGAAAGCATATAGCAATTGAACTATTGAAATGACTTGATCTTTATGCTACGCTTATCAATAGGAGTATGTCCACCATATCATTCTCCTAACGATATGATCTTGTTGTTGATAACATCTCAATGTTCATGATATGGAAACCACAATCATTTAATCAACCAA
The DNA here is from genome assembly GCA_916181665.1 of Avena sativa. NCBI lineage: Eukaryota > Viridiplantae > Streptophyta > Magnoliopsida > Poales > Poaceae > Avena > Avena sativa. The sequence goes on from OV702284.1 coordinate 401,240,215, forward strand.
CAAGCTAGTGAAGTATAGAGGCTATACTAGGGACTTCAATTTAAGTTTACAATTCACACAAGTATTAATGTTTCCTTGTTAATACTATTATAGCATGAATATAAACATTTATCATAAACACAAAGATATAATAATAACTATATTTATTATTGCCTCTAGGGCATATCTCCAACAGTCTCCCACTTGCACTAGAGTCATCTAATCTAGATTACATGGTAATATACCGAACACCCATGGCAGTTTGGTGTTGGTCATGTTTTGCCCTCGGGAGAGGTTTAGTCAACGGATCCGCCACATTCAGATCTGTGTGTACTTTGTAAATCTTTATATCTCCATCCTGGATATGTTCTCGAATAGCGTGAAAACGCAGTTTGATATGCTTCAGCTTCTTGTGTGACCTTGGTTCTTGCGCATTGGCTATGGCGCCCATGTTATCACAGTAGATAGACATTGGGTCCAGCGCACTTGGAACCACACCCAGCTCTGTAATGAACTCTTTCATCCATATCGCTTCTTGTGAAGCCTCCGAAGCAGCCATGTATTCCGATTCAGTTGAAGATCTCGCCACAACGCTTTGCTTTGCACTCCTCCAGCTAACTGCTGCACCATTCAAAATAAATACGTATCCGGATTGTGATTTAGAATCATCCGGATCGGTGTTCCAACTAGCATCGGTGTAACCATTAACAACGAGCTGTTCATCACCTCCATAAGAAAGAACCATATCCTTAGTTCTTCTCAAGTACTGAAGGATGTTTTTGACCGCTGTCCAATGATCCACTCCTGGATCACTTTGATATCTGCTAGTTAAACTAACAGCATATGCAATGTCGGGTCTAGTACATAGCATGGCATACATTAGAGATCCTATGGCTGAGGCATAGGGAGTCTTACTCATCCTTTCTCTATCTTCTGCCGACGTCGGACTTTGAGTTTTACTCAAGGTCGTATTGGGCAACATGGGCAAGCCCTTTCTTGCTTTCTTCCATTCCAAACTTCCTTAGAACTTTGTCCAAATATGTACTCCGTGACAATGATATTTGGCGTTTCGATCTATCTCTATAAATCTTTATGCCTAATATGTAAGCTGCTTCGCCAAGATCCTTCATTGAAAAACTATTATTCAAATATTCCTTGACACTATTAAGAAGGTCTACATCATTCCCAATCAACAATATGTCATCCACATACAGTATTAAGAATGCTACAGAGCTCCCACTCACTTTCTTGTAAATACAAGCTTCTCCATAAGTTTGTATAAAACCAAAACTTTTGATTACCTTATCAAAACGTTGATTCCAACTTCGGGATGCTTGCTTCAATCCATAGATGGACCGTTGAAGCTTGCATACCTTGTTAGCATCTTTAGGATCGATAAAACCTTTGGGTTGCATCATATACAACTCTTCATCAATGTCTCCATTGAGGAATGCTGTTTTGACATCCATCTGCCATATCTCATAATCATAATATGCAGCGATTGCTAACATAATCCTCACAGACTTTAGCTTCGCTACCGGTGAGAAAGTCTCATCGTAGTCAACTCCTTGAATTTGTCGAAACCCTTTTGCGACAAGTCGAGCTTTATAGACAGTAACATTACCATCAGCATCTGTTTTCTTCTTGAAAATCCATTTGTTCTCGACAGCCTTCCGTCCATCCGGTAAGTCCACCAAAGTCCATACTTGGTTTTAGTACATGGATCCAATCTCGGATTTCATGGCTTCTTGCCATTTATTGGAATCTGGGCTCATCATCGCTTCCTCATATGTCTCGGGGTCATCGGTGTTGTCCACCACCATGACATTCATAACGGAATCATACCAATCTGGAGTGGTACGAGTTCTCGTTGACCTCCGAGGCTCTGTAGCAACTTCAACCGAAGTTTCATGATCACCATCATTAGCTTCCTCTCTTATTGGTGCAGGCACCACAGGAACTTCTTCCGGTGCTGCGCTACTCGCAATTTCGAGAGAAGGTTCGACAACCTCGTCGAGTTCTACTTTCCTTCCAGTCACTTCTTTCAAGAGAAATTCCTTCTCTAGAAAGGATCCATTCTTGGCAACGAAGATTTTGCCTTCGGATCTATGATAGAAGGTATACCCAATAGTTTCCTTCGGGTATCCTATGAAGACGCATTTTTCCGCTTTGGGTTCAAGCTTGTCCGGCTGTAACTTCTTTACATAGGCTTCGCATCCCCAAACTTTAAGGAACGACAATTTAGGTTTCTTCCCAAACCATAATTCATACGGTGTCGTTTCAACGGATTTAGATGGTGCCCTATTTAAAGTGAATGCGGCTGTTTCTAATGCATAACCCCAAAATGATAGCGGTAAATCCGTAAGTGACATCATAGAACGAACCATATCTAAGAGAGTTCGATTACGACGTTCGGACACACCATTGCGCTGTGGTGTTCCCGGCGGTGTCAATTGTGAAAGTATTCCGCACTTCTTTAAATGCTCGCCAAACTCGTAACTTAGATATTCACCTCCACGATCAGAACGTAGAAATTTAATCTTCTTGTTACGTTGATTCTCTACCTCACTTTGAAACTCCTTAAACTTCTCGAAAGTTTCGGACTTATGTTTCATGAAATAGATATACCCATATCTACTCAAGTCATCCGTGAAGGTAAGAACATAACGATAACCACCGCGCGATGCTACACTCATTGGACCACACACATCGGTATGTATGATTTCCAATAAGTCCGTAGCTCGCTCCATCATACCAGAAAATGGAGTCTTAGTCATTTTACCCATCAGACATGCTTCGCATCTTTCAAGTGATTCAAAATCAAGTGATTCAAGAAGTCCATCGGAATGGAGTTTCTTCATACGTTTCACTCCGATGTGACCAAGACGACAGTGCCACATATAGGTCGAATTATCGCTTGATTTCAAATGTTTAGCTTCAATATTGTTGATATGTGTATTTCCACTATCGAGATTTAATAAGAATAGACCATCTATCAAAGGTGCATGTGCGTAAAACATATTACTCATATAAATCGAACAACCATTATTCTCTGACTTAAACAAGTAACCGTCTCGCAATAAACAAGATCCTGATATAATGTTCATGCTTAACGCAGGCACCAAATAACAATTATTTAAGTATAAAACTAATCCCGATGGTAGATGAAGAGGTAGCGTGCCGACCGCGATCACATCAACCTTTGATCCGTTTCCCACGCGCATCGTCACCTCGTTCTTCGCTAGCTTCCGTTTATTCTGCAGCACCTGTTTCGAGTTACAAATATGAGCAACCGAACCAGTATCAAATACCCAGGCACTACTACGAATACTAGTGAGATACACATCAATAACATGTATATCAGATATACCTTTCTTCTTGATGTTGCCGTTCTTCAAATCCGCCAAGTACTTTGGGCAATTTCGCTTCCAGTGACCTACTCCCTTGCAGTAAAAGCACTCAGTTTCAGGCTTTGGTCCAGCCTTGGTTTTCTTCGTCGGCGTGGTAACTTTCTTACCACCCTTCTTGAAGTGTCCCTTTTGCTTAGACTTGCCCTTCTTGAATTTGGTGGTCTTATTGACCATCAACACTTGGTGCTCTTTCTTGATCTCCACTTCTGCAGATTTTAACATGGCAAATAGTTCTGGCAACTCTTTGTTCATGTTCTGCATGTTGTAGTTCATCACAAAGTTCCTGTAACTTGGTGGCAATGACTGGAGGACGCGGTAAACCCCCAAAGCATTAGGAATCACTATACCCAAGCTTTGAAGTTTGTTTGCGTGCCCAGACATTTTAAGCACATGCTCACTGACGGAGCTGCCCTCTTCCATCTTGCAGTTAAAGAACTTTTCAGAAGCTTCATAACTTTCAATTGCCGCATGAGTCTCAAAAATCAATTTGAGATCCTCGACAATATCATATGGGTCTGACTCTTCAAACCTTTTCTGAAGCTCTGATTCTAAAACATACAAGATAGCACACTGAACTATGGAGTACTGATTCTTCCGAGCGAGGTAAACATTCTTTACTTCATCGGGAGCATCAGCTGCAGGTGGGTCACCCAGCGGTGCATCCAGCACATAGGTCAAATTACCAGCTGTGAGGACAATCCTCAAATTGCGGAACCAATCCGCGAAGTTGCTTCCATTGTTTTTCAACTTTTCTTTCTCTAGGAACGCATTAAAATTGATGGTAGGGGCTGCCATTGATCTACAACATATTTGCAATAGTTTAGACTAAGTTTATGACAAATTGAGTTCAAATTAATTAATGAAATTAAACTAGGTGAACTCCCACTCAAAACAACATCCCTCACATTGTTTTAGTGATCACACGAACCAAATCCACTACATCAACACCGATCATCACGAGAGTTGATATAGTTTCAATGGCGAACAATCATCATGTTCATCATATCTACTATATGATTCATGCTTTACCTTTCGGTAATCAGTGTTCCTGAGACCATGTCTGTACATGCTAGGCTCGTCAAGATCAAACCTTAGCCACCGCATAAGCAAATCTGGCTTGCTTACGTTGTATACACTTGCGGAATCTAACACACCCGATCATCACGTGGTGCTTCAAAACAACAAGCTTTAGCAACGGTGCTAACTAAGGGCGAACACTTTATGATTTGAAATTCATGTGCATGAGGGATCATCTTATAATGCTACCGTCGTCTACTAAGCAATACAAGATGCATAAAGGATTAACATCACATGCAATTCATAATATGTGATATGATATGGCCTTTCTTCTTTGTGCTTCCGATCTCCATCTTCAAACACGAACATGATCTCCATCATCACCGGCATTGCATCAAGGTCAATGACGCTTCACCATGGTTGTCATCCACCGGCTTCAACTATTACAACTACTTTGAATAGACACGCGGGTCTTAACATAAATTAAAGACAACCATATGGCTCCTGCCGGTTGCCAACTTACAATAAGGAACATTGCATACATCAAATATAATCACAATCATGGCCATATCACATCACTGCACACCCCTGCAAAACAAAGTTAGACGCTTCTACTTTCTTTGCATATTTTACGTGGTTTGGGGCTTTCAATAAGTGTCGTTCTAACTTACGAACAAGAACCACAACATTGATACTAGCATTGTTGATTACCCGTTGTAAATTGGATCTTAACTATGCTAGGAGAAACAGGCACCCGCAAAGCCACTTATGCAATACAAGTTGCATGTCAAGCGTGGAGCAAGTCTCATGAACGATGTCATGTAAGGTTAGCCCGGGCCGCTTCATCCCAACATACCGCAAGATGCAAAGTACACAAAAAGCAATCTACAATAAAAGCATCAACGCCCACAATGACCATTGTGTTCTACTCGTGCAACAGATCTACATATAGACACGGCTCTGATACCACTGTAGGGGTTCGTAGCATGGAAAACAAAAATTTTCTATCGCTTACAAACAAACAAGCCAAGATCTATCTACTAGATTGTAGCAACGAGTCGATGGTATAACTTACCCTCGAAGATTCCAAAGCGTTTAACGAGAGCGGATTCTCGTGGGTGATGTAGTCGTACTCTTTCCGATCTCAAGATCGTGTAGACGATCCTTTCGGCGCCACGTTCCGGCAGCGCTCCCGCAGTCGGTCACACGTTCGGTACTCGACGAAGACCTTCCTCTCCCTTGTTCCAGCAGGCAGCGGAGGTTGTAGCACTCTCCTCGCGATTCCGGCAGCACAACGGCGTGGTACCGGAAGTAGAGGGGAAATCCCGCAGGGCTTTGCCTTAAGCCGGTGCGAGTATGGTGGAGCTTATGAGAGAGGCTATTAGTGGTCTAGTAATTAGACACACCAATTAGAAGGCTCTAAATCAATTAGAAGGCTCTAAACCGCTGGCTAAAGCAATTAGAAGCTCTAAACCAAAACGGCTCTAAACCGGAGATTTAGAGGTGGAAACTTGTGTGTCTAGGAGGGGAGCCCTGCCCCTCCTTTTATAGGTGGGGAGGCGCGGCCAGGGGAGGGGAGTCCCTCCCCAAGTCGGCCTTGGGTGGTGCGCCGGCTTAGGAGGAGACCCTTCCTCAAGTCGGTTCCCAACTCCTCTTTCTTGTTTCCCACAGTTTCTTGTTTTAGCCGTTTGACTTTCAAACTGGACATTTGACTTTTCTGTTTTAGGATTCAATTTAATCCTTTATTTGGGACAGCAAGAACACTTAGTACATGATGCAATCATTACAATATGTAATGACACACTCATGTACCTTCCCCCCCGGAGTGCCGGACAATCCGGAACCTTCTAGAACATTCCCGATGAAAACACCGGAATCATTCCCGAACTCCGAAACGGGACTTTCCTTATATGAATCTTATTCTCCGGACCATTCCGGATCACCTCGTGATATCCCGGATCCCATCCGAGACTCCGAACAACATTCGGTCTCTTTCTCATAATACCATAACTACTCAAACAACGTCGAATCCTTAAGTGTGTCTCCCTACGGTTCGTGAATTATGCGGACATGATCGAGACACTTCTCCGAACAATAACCAATAGAGGAATCTGGAAATTCATATGGCTCCCACATATTTCTACGATTACTTTGCGATCGAATGAACCACTTACATACGATACCAATTTCCCTTTGTCTCACGATATGTTACTTATCCGAGGTTATGATCGTCGGTATCTCTGCATACCTAGTTCAACCTCGTTACTGATAAGTACTCTTTTATCATTCCCGTGATATGTGATCCCTTGTGACCAAGTCACATGCTTGCAAGCTAATTGGATGACATTCCACCGAGAGGGCCCAGAGTATATCTATCCGTCATATGGATGGACAAATCCCACTCTTGATCCATGTGTTTCAACCAATACTTTCCGAACACTTAATGCCACCTTTATAGCCACCCAGTTACGGTGTGGTGTTCGATGTCATCAAAGCATCCATCCGGCAAAGGTGATATGCATGATCTCATGGTCGAAGGAATTAGGTTACTATGTATCAGAAAGCATATAGCAATTGAACTATTGAAATGACTTGATCTTTATGCTACGCTTATTAATAGGAGTATGTCCACCATATCATTCTCCTAACGATATGATCTTGTTGTTGATAACATCTCAATGTTCATGATATGGAAACCACAATCATTTAATCAACCAACAAGCTAGTGAAGTATAGAGGCTATACTAGGGACTTCAATTTAAGTTTACAATTCACACAAGTATTAATGTTTCCTTGTTAATACTATTATAGCATGAATATAAACATTTATCATAAACACAAAGATATAATAATAACTATATTTATTATTGCCTCTAGGGCATATCTCCAACAGTCTCCCACTTGCACTAGAGTCATCTAATCTAGATTACATGGTAATATACCGAACACCCATGGCAGTTTGGTGTTGGTCATGTTTTGCCCTCGGGAGAGGTTTAGTCAACGGATCCGCCACATTCAGATCTGTGTGTACTTTGCAAATCTTTATATCCCCATCCTGGATATGTTCTCGAATAGCGTGAAAACGTAGTTTGATATGCTTCAGCTTCTTGTGTGACCTTGGTTCTTGCGCATTGGCTATGGCGCCCATGTTATCACAGTAGATAGACATTGGGTCCAGCGCACTTGGAACCACACCCAGCTCTGTAATGAACTCTTTCATCCATATCGCTTCTTGTGAAGCCTCCGAAGCAGCCATGTATTCCGATTCAGTTGAAGATCTCGCCACAACGCTTTGCTTTGCACTCCTCCAGCTAACTGCTGCACCATTCAAAATAAATACGTATCCGGATTGTGATTTAGAATCATCCGGATCGGTGTTCCAACTAGCATCGGTGTAACCATTAACAACGAGCTGTTCATCACCTCCATAAGAAAGAACCATATCCTTAGTTCTTCTCAAGTACTGAAGGATGTTTTTGACCGCTGTCCAATGATCCACTCCTGGATCACTTTGATATCTGCTAGTTAAACTAACAGCATATGCAATGTCGGGTCTAGTACATAGCATGGCATACATTAGAGATCCTATGGCTGAGGCATAGGGAGTCTTACTCATCCTTTCTCTATCTTCTGCCGACGTCGGACTTTGAGTTTTACTCAAGGTCGTATTGGGCAACATGGGCAAGCCCTTTCTTGCTTTCTTCCATTCCAAACTTCCTTAGAACTTTGTCCAAATATGTACTCCGTGACAATGATATTTGGCGTTTCGATCTATCTCTATAAATCTTTATGCCTAATATGTAAGCTGCTTCGCCAAGATCCTTCATTGAAAAACTATTATTCAAATATTCCTTGACACTATTAAGAAGGTCTACATCATTCCCAATCAACAATATGTCATCCACATACAGTATTAAGAATGCTACAGAGCTCCCACTCACTTTCTTGTAAATACAAGCTTCTCCATAAGTTTGTATAAAACCAAAACTTTTGATTACCTTATCAAAACGTTGATTCCAACTTCGGGATGCTTGCTTCAATCCATAGATGGACCGTTGAAGCTTGCATACCTTGTTAGCATCTTTAGGATCGACAAAACCTTTGGGTTGCATCATATACAACTCTTCATCAATGTCTCCATTGAGGAATGCTGTTTTGACATCCATCTGCCATATCTCATAATCATAATATGCAGCGATTGCTAACATAATCCTCACAGACTTTAGCTTCGCTACCGGTGAGAAAGTCTCATCGTAGTCAACTCCTTGAATTTGTCGAAACCCTTTTGCGACAAGTCGAGCTTTATAGACAGTAACATTACCATCAGCATCTGTTTTCTTCTTGAAAATCCATTTGTTCTCGACAGCCTTCCGGCCATCCGGTAAGTCCACCAAAGTCCATACTTGGTTTTCGTACATGGATCCAATCTCGGATTTCATGGCTTCTTGCCATTTATTGGAATCTGGGCTCATCATCGCTTCCTCATATGTCTCGGGGTCATCGGTGTTGTCCACCACCATGACATTCATAACGGAATCATACCAATCTGGAGTGGTACGAGTTCTCGTTGACCTCCGAGGCTCTGTAGCAACTTCAACCGAAGTTTCATGATCACCATCATTAGCTTCCTCTCTTATTGGTGCAGGCACCACAGGAACTTCTTCCGGTGCTGCGCTACTCGCAATTTCGAGAGAAGGTTCGACAACCTCGTCGAGTTCTACTTTCCTTCCAGTCACTTCTTTCAAGAGAAATTCCTTCTCTAGAAAGGATCCATTCTTGGCAACGAAGATTTTGCCTTCGGATCTATGATAGAAGGTATACCCAATAGTTTCCTTCGGGTATCCTATGAAGACGCATTTTTCCGCTTTGGGTTCAAGCTTGTCCGGCTGTAACTTCTTTACATAGGCTTCGCATCCCCAAACTTTAAGGAACGACAATTTAGGTTTCTTCCCAAACCATAATTCATACGGTGTCGTTTCAACGGATTTATATGGTGCCCTATTTAAAGTGAATGCGGCTGTTTCTAATGCATAACCCCAAAATGATAGCGGTAAATCCGTAAGTGACATCATAGAACGAACCATATCTAAGAGAGTTCGATTACGACGTTCGGACACACCATTGCGCTGTGGTGTTCCCGGCGGTGTCAATTGTGAAAGTATTCCGCACTTCTTTAAATGCTCGCCAAACTCGTAACTTAGATATTCACCTCCACGATCAGAACGTAGAAATTTAATCTTCTTGTTACGTTGATTCTCTACCTCACTTTGAAACTCCTTAAACTTCTCGAAAGTTTCGGACTTATGTTTCATGAAATAGATATACCCATATCTACTCAAGTCATCCGTGAAGGTAAGAACATAACGATAACCACCGCGCGATGCTACACTCATTGGACCACACACATCGGTATGTATGATTTCCAATAAGTCCGTAGCTCGCTCCATCATACCAGAAAATGGAGTCTTAGTCATTTTACCCATCAGACATGCTTCGCATCTTTCAAGTGATTCAAAATCAAGTGATTCAAGAAGTCCATCGGAATGGAGTTTCTTCATAGGTTTCACTCCGATGTGACCAAGACGACAGTGCCACATATAGGTCGAATTATCGCTTGATTTCAAATGTTTAGCTTCAATATTGTTGATATGTGTATTTCCACTATCGAGATTTAATAAGAATAGACCATCTATCAAAGGTGCATGTGCGTAAAACATATTACTCATATAAATCGAACAACCATTATTCTCTGACTTAAACAAGTAACCGTCTCGCAATAAACAAGATCCTGATATAATGTTCATGCTTAACGCAGGCACCAAATAACAATTATTTAAGTATAAAACTAATCCCGATGGTAGATGAAGAGGTAGCGTGCCGACCGCGATCACATCAACCTTTGATCCGTTTCCCACGCGCATCGTCACCTCGTTCTTCGCTAGCTTCCGTTTATTCTGCAGCACCTGTTTCGAGTTACAAATATGAGCAACCGAACCAGTATCAAATACCCAGGCACTACTACGAATACTAGTGAGATACACATCAATAACATGTATATCAGATATACCTTTCTTCTTGATGTTGCCGTTCTTCAAATCCGCCAAGTACTTTGGGCAATTCCGCTTCCAGTGACCTACTCCCTTGCAGTAAAAGCACTCAGTTTCAGGCTTTGGTCCAGCCTTGGTTTTCTTCGTCGGCGTGGTAACTTTCTTACCACCCTTCTTGAAGTGTCCCTTTTGCTTAGACTTGCCCTTCTTGAATTTGGTGGTCTTATTGACCATCAACACTTGGTGCTCTTTCTTGATCTCCACTTCTGCAGATTTTAACATGGCAAATAGTTCTGGCAACTCTTTGTTCATGTTCTGCATGTTGTAGTTCATCACAAAGTTCCTGTAACTTGGTGGCAATGACTGGAGGACGCGGTAAACCCCCAAAGCATTAGGAATCACTATACCCAAGCTTTGAAGTTTGTTTGCGTGCCCAGACATTTTAAGCACATGCTCACTGACGGAGCTGCCCTCTTCCATCTTGCAGTTAAAGAACTTTTCAGAAGCTTCATAACTTTCAATTGCCGCATGAGTCTCAAAAATCAATTTGAGATCCTCGACAATATCATATGGGTCTGACTCTTCAAACCTTTTCTGAAGCTCCGATTCTAAACCATACAAGATAGCACACTGAACTATGGAGTACTGATTCTTCCGAGCGAGGTAAACATTCTTTACTTCATCGGGAGCATCAGCTGCAGGTGGGTCACCCAGCGGTGCATCCAGCACATAGGTCAAATTACCAGCTGTGAGGACAATCCTCAAATTGCGGAACCAATCCGCGAAGTTGCTTCCATTGTTTTTCAACTTTTCTTTCTCTAGGAACGCATTAAAATTGATGGTAGGGGCTGCCATTGATCTACAACATATTTGCAATAGTTTAGACTAAGTTTATGACAAATTGAGTTCAAATTAATTAATGAAATTAAACTAGGTGAACTCCCACTCAAAACAACATCCCTCACATTGTTTTAGTGATCACACGAACCAAATCCACTACATCAACACCGATCATCACGAGAGTTGATATAGTTTCAATGGCGAACAATCATCATGTTCATCATATATACTATATGATTCATGCTTTACCTTTCGGTAATCAGTGTTCCTGAGACCATGTCTGTACATGCTAGGCTCGTCAAGATCAAACCTTAGCCACCGCATAAGCAAATCTGGCTTGCTTACGTTGTATACACTTGCGGAATCTAACACACCCGATCATCACGTGGTGCTTCGAAACAACAAGCTTTAGCAACGGTGCTAACTAAGGGCGAACACTTTATGATTTGAAATTCATGTGCATGAGGGATCATCTTATAATGCTACCGTCGTCTACTAAGCAATACAAGATGCATAAAGGATTAACATCACATGCAATTCATAATATGTGATATGATATGGCCTTTCTTCTTTGTGCTTCCGATCTCCATCTTCAAACACGAACATGATCTCCATCATCACCGGCATTGCATCAAGGTCAATGACGCTTCACCATGGTTGTCATCCACCGGCTTCAACTATTACAACTACTTTGAATAGACACGCGGGTCTTAACATAAATTAAAGACAACCATATGGCTCCTGCCGGTTGCCAACTTACAATAAGGAACATTGCATACATCAAATATAATCACAATCATGGCCATATCACATCACTGCACACCCCTGCAAAACAAAGTTAGACGCTTCTACTTTCTTTGCATATTTTACGTGGTTTGGGGCTTTCAATAAGTGTCGTTCTAACTTACGAACAAGAACCACAACATTGATACTAGCATTGTTGATTACCCGTTGTAAATTGGATCTTAACTATGCTAGGAGAAACAGGCACCCGCAAAGCCACTTATGCAATACAAGTTGCATGTCAAGCGTGGAGCAAGTCTCATGAACGATGTCATGTAAGGTTAGCCCGGGCCGCTTCATCCCAACATACCGCAAGATGCAAAGTACACAAAAAGCAATCTACAATAAAAGCATCAACGCCCACAATGACCATTGTGTTCTACTCGTGCAACAGATCTACATATAGACACGGCTCTGATACCACTGTAGGGGTTCGTAGCATGGAAAACAAAAATTTTCTTTCGCTTACAAACAAACAAGCCAAGATCTATCTACTAGATTGTAGCAACGAGTCGATGGTATAACTTACCCTCGAAGATTCCAAAGCGTTTAACGAGAGCGGATTCTCGTGGGTGATGTAGTCGTACTCTTTCCGATCTCAAGATCGTGTAGACGATCCTTCCGGCGCCACGTTCCGGCAGCGCTCCCGCAGTCGGTCACACGTTCGGTACTCGACGAAGACCTTCCTCTCCCTTGTTCCAGCAGGCAGCGGAGGTTGTAGCACTCTCCTCGCGATTCCGGCAGCACAACGGCGTGGTACCGGAAGTAGAGGGGAAATCCCGCAGGGCTTTGCCTTAAGCCGGTGCGAGTATGGTGGAGCTTATGAGAGAGGCTATTAGTGGTCTAGTAATTAGACACACCAATTAGAAGGCTCTAAACCAATTAGAAGGCTCTAAACCGCTGGCTAAAGCAATTAGAAGCTCTAAACCAAAACGGCTCTAAACCGGAGATTTAGAGGTGGAAACTTGTGTGTCTAGGAGGGGAGCCCTGCCCCTCCTTTTATAGGTGGGGAGGCGCGGCCAGGGGAGGGGAGTCCCTCCCCAAGTCGGCCTTGGGTGGTGCGCCGGCTTGGGGAGGAGACTCCTCCCTCAAGTCGGTTCCCAACTCCTCTTTCTTGTTTCCCACAGTTTCTTGTTTTAGCCGTTTGACTTTCAAACTGGACATTTGACTTTTCTGTTTTAGGATTCAATTTAATCCTTTATTTGGGACAGCAAGAACACTTAGTACATGATGCAATCATTACAATATGTAATGACACACTCATGTACCTTCCCCCCCGGAGTGCCGGACAATCCGGAACCTTCTAGAACATTCCCGATGAAAACACCGGAATCATTCCCGAACTCCGAAACGGGACTTTCCTTATATGAATCTTATTCTCCGGACCATTCCGGATCACCTCGTGATATCCCGGATCCCATCCGAGACTCCGAACAACATTCGGTCTCTTTCTCATAATACCATAACTACTCAAACAACGTCGAATCCTTAAGTGTGTCTCCCTACGGTTCGTGAATTATGCGGACATGATCGAGACACTTCTCCGAACAATAACCAATAGAGGAATCTGGAAATTCATATGGCTCCCACATATTTCTACGATTACTTTGCGATCGAATGAACCACTTACATACGATACCAATTTCCCTTTGTCTCACGATATGTTACTTATCCGAGGTTATGATCGTCGGTATCTCTGCATACCTAGTTCAACCTCGTTACTGATAAGTACTCTTTTCTCGTTCCCGTGATATGTGATCCCTTGTGACCAAGTCACATGCTTGCAAGCTAATTGGATGACATTCCACCGAGAGGGCCCAGAGTATATCTATCCGTCATATGGATGGACAAATCCCACTCTTGATCCATGTGTTTCAACCAATACTTTCCGAACACTTAATGCCACCTTTATAGCCACCCAGTTACGGTGTGTGTTTGATGTCATCAAAGCATCCATCCGGCAAAGGTGATATGCATGATCTCATGGTCGAAGGAATTAGGTTACTATGTATCAGAAAGCATATAGCAATTGAACTATTGAAATGACTTGATCTTTATGCTACGCTTATCAATAGGAGTATGTCCACCATATCATTCTCCTAACGATATGATCTTGTTGTTGATAACATCTCAATGTTCATGATATGGAAACCACAATCATTTAATCAACCAACAAGCTAGTGAAGTATAGAGGCTATACTAGGGACTTCAATTTAAGTTTACAATTCACACAAGTATTAATGTTTCCTTGTTAATACTATTATAGCATGAATATAAACATTTATCAGAAACACAAAGATATAATAATAACTATATTTATTATTGCCTCTAGGGCATATCTCCAACAGCTCGGCAACCTTCGGCGAGGCCGACGCGTGCAACCTGTTCGGCGGAATGTCGGGCGCACTTCCGGCCGACATGACGCCCGAGGCCTACATGGAGGACCTGATCGCGACAGGCTCAGCCTCCAACCACCCCTCCTTCTTCACGAAAGAGCAGACCCGGGCCGACGCTGAGCGCGGCATCGAGTCCCAGGACCTCGTCGACGTCGATGCTGAGGAGACCCAGGCCGAGCAGACGCATCCAGAGGACGCCGAGACTGAGGCAAAAGGAAAGAAGGGGAAGAAGACGGCGGACGCTCGGCTCAAATGGACCGTGGCCGAGGACACCTGCCTCGCCAAGGCTTGGAAGACGGTGAGCATGGATCCGATAACGGGCGCGAACCAAAATTCCAACAATTATTGGCGGTGCGTGAAGGCAGCATTCGACGAGCGAAGCATGTGCGACCCAAAGTATCGCAGGATCCACATGGAGCGAGGGGAGAAGGCAATAACGAACCACTGGGTGATCATCCAAACAACGTGCAGCAAGTGGCACAGTTGCGTGGAAGAAGTCGACCGCACACAAGCCAGTGGGGAGAACATGGACAACAAGGTACTCGCGAACATTAACTTTGTCGTGCACTCTTTTGACACACTCGCGAACATGGACAACTTGACACACTTTCATTTTGTAGCTGCGCCGTGCACTTCTTCTGTTTCGAGAGGACATGAAGATGGAGTTCAAGTTCCATCATGTCTTCGAGAAAATCGAGCATTGCGAGAAGTGGCGAGACACTCGACCGAGTCTCTCCAAGAGCAAGGATGGCGTCTACAACCCCGAGGCCCCGGCGGCTGCTGCCAGCGAAGGAAGACCTGAGCTCGGCCAGAAGAAGGCAAAGATGCTCAAGGCCGCCAGACCTCCCGCTGAGCGTCTCCAGGCTTCGATCGAGAAATGCCTCGCCGACACGAGGGAGCAGGCCGACAAGAGGGCTGAGAAGAGCGAGGAGCGCTGGAAGAAGCTGATGGAGACACAAGGGGAAAAGGTGTCCCTCATCAAGGCCAGCCTCACCGAGAAGAAAGCCAGCCTCGCCGAGAAGAAGGCCAACTACGCCGCCAAGAAGCGCCACACGGACCTCAAGTTCCTCATGGGCGGCGAGGACACGTCGAAGATGAGCTCGCCGGTCAAGGCCTGGTACATGGCGCAATGGCAGGCCATCCTGGAGGGCATGACCATGGCTTCCCCTACCTCCACGTCGAGCTCTGCGCCGAACGCTCCCACGCCGAGCTCTGCCTCAACTTCCTCCAACCCGGGGGCCTTCGCCGGCGAGACGGACGACAACGCCGCATCGGCCACGCCTCAGGAGCCCATCCCCATCGACGACTGATCGTTGCTTCCCCTGTTATGTAATAAAAATATGTCGCCGAACATGTAGGCGCATCTGTCGAACACCTTGTGGTCGAGCACTCGCCGGCGGGAACTATGCAGATTCAAATATATAGCCGTTTTTCGTCCGCTTGGGTACTCGACCTGGGTAGCCGAGTGGGAAACTGGGCGTACCCAGGCCGAAAACTTGTGCCGTCCGGCCAGAAAAAGGTCCGGATTTCGGCCTGGGTTCGGCCAACGAGTGGAGATGCTCTCAGTAACCATGAAGGGAAGCGTATCAGTTGGTACTCCATGATGCTTATATCATCTGTGCCTATCTGATTTGGTGTGGTGGCTCACTGTGACTGGCTTAACCAGATTAATGGTACTCAAGCCTGACTCAAGGATACAAAAGTGTTGCAACAAGAAGTATCTTATGATTAACCAATACCGCTAGAGCTTTTAGAACATATTGTCCCACATTAGTATTCATGCCAAACTCCGAAGTTGCAACTCAATAAGCTCAAAATTAGGCCTAGTTCTTTTGGAGGCTTCTTCGAAAAGTCGCCCTCCCCCATCTTCCCGGAGAAGCCGGTATAAAAAATCTGCAAGACTTTCAAAATAGTTAAATCTAAAGAAATTTAGAAGCCTCGCAAATTTTTTGAACCGGCTTTCCTAGGAAGCTGGGGGTAGGGCAGCTTCTGGGAGAAACCGCCAAAAGAACTGGGCCTTAGTCTTCTACTGTTGTCCTGCTCTGGCCAGCCAGGGAGATATGCTCAAGTGACCAATAACCTACTATTTAGGTCACAAGAGGTGGAGGTGGTCGTGGAAGAAGAGGCGGAGGGAGAGGTGGCGGCAAAGGAGAATTTGGAGGTGGTGGAGGCAGAAACGAGTTCGGGGGAAGAGGCGAACGGGGAGGCAAAGGCAGGGGTATGAATAGGGGAATGGGAAGGAGCAGAGGAAGGGGAAGGGACCGAGCAGTGGGCATCCTCTGGTTTCAAGGTCGAAGGCATTGCCATGCTGCTCTCCCATGGCTGTGGGAGCTTTTTTTTTGAAACGAGGCAAAAAGTTTTGCCTTTTATATTGATAAAGTAGGAGCAAACATTGGTGGCCTAAGCCAAAAGAGAAACCCCCAAAAAAGGGGAGACAAACACACTAGCTTGTAATCCTGAAGATGTTTGGCATCAACCAAAACCCAACTTTTTTTCTCGTCTTTTATCTTATGGATGAGGACCGCAGGCATTGCGAACTTGTTGTTAAAAACCGTGGCATTCCTCTCTTTCCAAATCTCCCAGGTGATGAGCGTGACCGCTGAATTCAGACCCAGTGGGAAATGCAGATGGTGCCTAAGTGGCGGCCTTCCAATATTGAATAACTGTGGAGCATCCCGTTCCAATGTTCTGCACAAGAGAAGGGCAATCGAGTTAGGAAGTCGCGGCCTGCTAAATTCTTCTAGAGTAGCGGCATTCAAACATGATGTGTCTGGCAGTCTCAGTGTGGCATTTACATAGCTGGCAAGTCGGCTGGTGCGTCCATCCCGCTTTGCCAGACGATCCGAGGTCTAGATCCTATTCTGCACGGCAAGCCAAGAGAAGAAACGACACTTGGGAGGTGCCCAACTCTTCCATACCATCCTGTCGAAGGAGCACGGAATGGAACCAATGAACTGGGCTTTGTAGGCAGAGGCCGATGTATATGATCCAAAGGCCGTGAGGGTCCAGATGATAGTGTCTTCGATGTTGGGAAAAATCACAATATCTTATAACATACCCCAAAGGGCGACGTACTGGGACATGTGCTCAACGGTGAAGTTGTCCACACGAATATCAGTGATCCAATGGTGAACTGGGCGTCATGTTGTGGGATATTTTAAGATGGTGAATATTTCACTAGGATTTCACTCAGTCACAGGTGGTTGTAAAATTTCATATGGCGGAAACACCAGGGCTATGAGATGTATTAGAGAATCCCCACCCATTGGCCGTTCCCAGGACGAAATCCGGACAAAATTTGGCCGGACGAAACACATTTTAGGCCTGGGAACGCCGGGTTTCCCACTCGCGTTCCTAGGCCGAGTTCCTGGGACGCCCATTTCCGCCCAAATTCGGCTCAAATTCGTCCAAATTTCGGCGTAGTTCGGCATAATATGAATACAGAAAAAATTTCGGCCTAGTTCGGCATAGATTCGACCATAGTTCGACGAAATTTTAAACATAGTTCGGCATAAATGTAAACATAGTTTGCCCTGCAGTGAAAATACAACATATTTCGTCCAAGTACGACCAGTTCATGCTGCAGCTGCGTATCCATATGTGCTCAACAAGATCATCCTGCAGCTGTTGATGCACCACTGGATCACGGATCTCCTGACGCATGGCGATGAAGGTAGCCCAGGTTGGAGGCACCTGATGATCAGGCTCGGCAAGAGGACCCTGTTTGTAGTATGACTCATTCTGCTCGAGTAAACTCACTAGATCCTTTCTCTCATCCTCAATGATTATGTTGTGCAAGACCACACAACAGTTCATCACTTCCCACATCTGATCTTTCAACTAGTTCATAGCAGGAAACTGGACTACTGCAAACCTCTGCTGGAGCACACCAAATGCCCACTCCACGTCCTTCCTGCAAGCTTCTTGTTCCTTGGCAAACTGAGAATGCTTGGGGAGCATTGGGCTTGAGATAGTCTTCACAAATGTTGGTTATGCATCTCTATATGCTCTACATATTCGGCGACCTCGGCGTTCTCCTCCTCCAGCAGTACGGCGAGTGTTGATGGCGCCCACCACTTGTAGTGGGACGCTTTGTTGGAAACCCCAAGAGCAAGGTATAAAGCAACACGACAACAAGTTTCCCTCAGTAAGAAACCGAGGTTATCGAACCAGTAGGAGGAAGGAAACGTCACACAGGTATTGCTGGCAACGTGGAGACCTGCACAACACAAACTCAAGACTTTGCCCCAACGAATAAGTGGGGTTGTCAAGCTCACCGGTTTGCTGTAACAAAGGATTAAACGTATGGTGTGGAAGGTAATGGTTTGCAGCAAGTAAACAAGTAACAGTGGAGGATGTATCAATGGTAAATATTGGACCGGGGTCCATAGTTCACTAGAGGTGCCCTCCTTAGATAAACAACATGGCACGAAGGGTAAACAAATTACAGCAGGGCAATTGATAGGAACTGAGCAAGGCATAACAATGCAATTACTACTCAGAAAGATCCTATGAGATTCGATTGGACAATACAACAAGATACATAGACCGCCATCCAACTGCATCTATGACTAGAAGTCCACCTTCAGGTTATCATCCGAACCCCCTCCAGTATTAAGTTGCAAGCAACAGGCAACTGCTTTAAGCAAAGTGTGTAAGGTAAACATTCCACATGTTCCATGAACAAGAGACCGTTGCTTTCTCCCTAGTAGCAACAGAACATCTACAACCGAAGAGATTATTGTCACTTCCCATGGAAACTAGAGGCATGAACCCACTATCGAGCATAAATACTCCCTCTTGGAGTCACGAGCAACTACTTGGCCAAGATAGCTACTAACAACGGAGAGCATGCAAGATCACAAACAACACAGACATGATAGAATCATAAAGACAAAACCATTAATCAAACCAACATAATAATCTCAATATCCATCGGATCCCCGCAAACACGACATGCATGATTACAAATAGATTAGATCTTGGTCATGAACGGAGCTCATAAGATCTATACATGAAAGAACAAAGGAGGAGATACAACCATCTAGGTACTACATGAACCCATAGTCCAAGGTGGAACTACTCACACATCATACCGGAGAGAAGGCCTCCGGGATGATCTCCCATCCAGCAGGGTGCCGGGAAGAACTTCAGATCCCTCCCGATATAGGGACGATGGTGGCAGCGGCTACAGACGGTTTCGTGGAGATTTGATCGGGTGCTTAGGGTTTCTGCATCGGGGGCTTCTGTTGGAGATATGCCCAAGAGGCAATAATAAAGTGGTTATTATCATATCTTCATACTTATGATAAATGTTTACAAACCATGCTATAATTGTATTAACAGGAAACATTAATACTTGTGTGATTTGTAAACATAAAAGAGTCCCTAGTAAAGCCTCTTGTTAAACTAGCTTGTTGGTTAATATATGATCATGGTTTCCTGATCATGAACATAGAGATGTTATTAACAACAGGTTCATATCATTAGGAGAATGATGTGATGGACATACTCCTATAGATAAGCGTAGCATAAAGATCAAGTCATTTTAATAGTTCAATTGCTATATGCTTTCTGATACATAGTAACCTAATTCCTTCGACCATGAGATCATGCTTATCACCTTCACCGGAAGGATGCTTTGATGACATCAAACACCACACCGTAACAGGGTCGCTATAAAGGTGGCATTGAGTGTTCGGAAAGTATTGGTTGAGACACATGGATCAAGAATGGGATTTGTCCATCCATATGACTGATAGATATACTCTGGGCCCTCTCGGTGAAATGTCATCCAATTAGCTTGCAAGCATGTGACTGGCTCACAAGGGATCACATATCACGGGAACGAGAAAAGAGTACTTATCAGTAACGAGGTTGAACTAGGTATGCAGAGATACCGACGATCATAACCTCGGATAAGTAAACTATCGTGAGACAAAGGGAAATTGGTATCGTATGTAAGTGGTTCATTCGATCGCAAAGTAATCGTTGAAATATGTGGGAGCCATATGAATTTCCAGATTCCTCTATTGGTTATTGTTCGGAGAAGTGTCTCGATCATGTCCGCATAATTCACGAACCGTAGGGAGACACACTTAAGGATTCGATGTTGTTGAGTAGTTATGGAATGATGAGTAAGAGACCGAATGTTGTTCGGAGTCTCGGATGGGATCCGGGATATCACGAGGAGATCCGGAATGGTCCGGAGAATACGATTCATATAAGGAAAGTCCTGTTTTGGAGTTAGGGAATGATTCCGGTGTTTTTCATCGGGAATGTTCTAGAAGGTTCCGGAATGTCCGGCACTCCGGAGGGGAAGGGTACATGAATGTGTCATTGCAAGTTGGAATGATTACATCATGTACTAGGTGTCATCGCTGTACAAAATAAAGGGTTTAATCAAATCCTAGTTTGAAAAGTCAAATGCCAATTTGAAAAGTCAAACGACTATTTTGGAAAGTGGAGAAGAAGTGGGAAACCGAGTTGGGGAGGAGTTCCTCCTCCACCGCCGGCCCACTAGGGATCCGAGTTGGGGAGGGACTCCCTCCCCTTGGCCGGCGCCTCCCTCCACCTATATAAGGAGGGGCAGGGCTCCCCTCCTAGACACACAAGTTGCCTCCCTCTAAACCTAAACCCTAGCCACAGCCTAGGGATTTCTCCCAAGCCGCCGAGTCAGAGCTTCTAATTGCCCTAGACGCTGGTTTAGCCCCTTCTAATTGGTGTGTCTAAACCCTAGATCACCAAGGCTCTCTCATAGTCCACCATACTCGCTCCGGCTTAAGGCGAAGCCCTGCGAGATCTCCCCTCTACTTCCGGTACCACGCCGTCGTGCTGCCGGAATCGCGAGGAGAGTGCTACAACCTCCACTGCCTGCTGGAACAAGGGAGAGGAAGGTCTTCATCGAGTACCGAACGTGTGACCGACTGCGGGAGCGCTGCCGGAACGCAGCGCCGGAAGGATCGTCTACGCGATCTTGAGATCGGGAAGAGTACGACTACATCACCCACGAGAATCTGCTCTCGTTAAACACTTTGGAATCTTCGAGGGTGAGTTATTCCATCAACCCGTTGCTACAATCTAGTAGATAGATCTTGGCTTGTTTGTTTGTATGCGATAGAAAAATTTTGTTTTCCATGCTACGAAACCCTACAGTGGTATCAGAGCCGTGTCTATATGTAGATCTGTTGCACAAGTAGAACACAATAGTCATTGTGGGCGTTGATGCTTTTATTGTCGATTGCTTCTTGTGTACTTTGCATCTTGCGGTATGTTGGGATGAAGCGGCCCGGGCTAACCTTACATGACATCGTTCATGAGGCTTGCTCCACGCTTGACATGCAACTTGTATTGCATAAGTAGCTTTGCGGGTGCCTGTTTCTCCCAACATAGTTAAGATTCAATTTACAACGGGTGATTGACAATACTAGTATCAATGTTGTGGTTCTTGTTCGTAAGTTAGAGCGACACTTATTGAAAGCCCCAAACCACTTAAAATATGCAAAGAAAATTAGAGGCGTCTAACTTTGTTTTGCAGGGGTGTGCTGTGATGTGATATGGCCATGATTGTGATTATATTTGATGTATGCAATGTTCCTTATTGTAAGTTGGCAACCGGCAGGAGCCATATGGTTGTCTTTAAATTCTGTTAAGACCCGCGTGTCTATTCAAAGTAGTTGTAATAGTTGAAGCTGGTGGACGACAACCATGGAGCAGCGTCATTGACCTTGATGCAATGCCGGTGATGATGGAGATCATGTTCGTGCTTGAAGATGGAGATCGGAAGCACAAGAAGAAAGGCCATATCATATCACATAATATGAATTGCATGTGGTGTTAATCCTTTTATGCATCTTGTATTGCTTAGTTTACGACGGTAGCATTATAAGATGATCCCTCAAGCACACAATTTCAAGTTTAGAGTGTTCATCCTTGGTAAGCACCGTTGCTAAAGCTCGTTGTTTCGAAGCACCACGTGATGATTGGGTGTGTTAGATTCTGCGAGTGTATACAACGTGAGCAAGCCATATTTGCTCATGCGGAAGCTAAGGTTTGATCTTGACGAGCCTAGCATGTACAGACATGGTCTCGGAACACGGATCACCTAAAGGTAAAGCATGAGTCATATAGTAGATATGATGAACATGATGATTGTTCGCCATTGAAGCTACATCAACTCTCGTGATGATCGGTTTTGATGTGGTGGATTTGGTTCGTGTGATCACTAAAAACAATGTGAGGGATATTGTTTTGAGTGGGAGTTCAACGGCAATATGATTAAAAGTTGAACACTATTTATCATAAATTAAATCAAAGTGAATTTGCATAATTGTTGTAGTCATTGGCATCCGTTTACCACCTTGCGCTTAGTTTTAATTGAGATGATAGAACTATAGAATTCTGGTTAGTTACTTTACGAACTGGTATCGTATTGTTTTGAAGTGTTAATCTAAAGTTTAAAAGTCCTATTGCAAACTTTCAGTAAGTTCCGGTTACTCCATGAAGTTTAATAATTGGTATTAAATCAAGAGTGACAATTCCAAGAGTTAGTGTATGAGTATCATGTTTGTCTCCATGATTCTTGATATTTAAAGAATTGTCTTAATATCAAGGTTATCTAGGATCTGAAAGAGTTATTTCAGAAACCATGATGTGTGGAAGATATTGTGATATCTGAAACGAAGTTTTGGTTGCAACATGATAGAGTATAATATGGCAAAAGTCATGTTCTCATATTTGATGAGAATTTGCAAAAGGTTGGAGACACTAGTTGTCCTAAAACCACCAAAGTTTTTTTTGGAGAGCAACATTATACTCGCGATTCATCTTTATAAGCTAAAAGTAGCTTGATCATGAATAATTCCATGATAAAGGTGAATATTTGATGTAGGTAAAATATTTACCACACCAAGAGATTACTAAAGAATGGAATTTGAAAGCACACCAAACATTTGATGATGGTGATCTACTTCAAAGTGCAAGTCCAAAGACATTGGTATTTAATTATACACGCTTTGGACTATGTGTCATATGTATGACTCCACTGTTGATGTTAATAGATTCTTTCAAACAGAAAAGGAAATACTGAAAGAGAATCTCATAAATATATGGTAGAAAAGAAAAGACTAGAATTGTTCAGTTTAAGTATATAGGTGATATACATGTTATGGCTATATTCTTTGCTTATTAAACAATGTGGTTCTTAAGTATTTGATACTGAATTTGTTGGTGTGAATCGTCATACGAAACAACACAATTCATGAACTACAATGGCCTAAGTAACTAGCAAAAGAATATGTGATGATGTTCATCGAGAACAAATAAAGGGTTATTGTGTTGCTCGTTAAAACATCAAAGCTTGCCTTCAAGATTTGTTTTATCAGGTATTATGAGAACAAAAGGGTTGTTCAAATAATTGCCGTAATCCATAAAAGATGGATGATTCACAAATCTCGTTGGAGAAATCACATCCATAAAACTAGTGCTAAAAATGTCGAAAGACAAATTGATTAAAAGATCACTTAGGAAGTGACATCGCCATTTAAATTATATTGGAAAGAAAACATGAAGAAACTCCATATGGATGGAATTTTGGAGTCTATTTGATTTTGATCAAATGAAGCTTGTGAAACTTTCCTAGAGATAATTAAAACTTCGTTCATAGGCCAAAAGGGAACGAATGACTAGCTTATTGGAACTTGTACATATTGTTGTACGAAATCCATTATGTGTAGTCAAGAGCGATGGATTTCAACTTCATATGCTTTCTCCAAAAATTTGAGTGAATATATGAATATTTATTTAATAAGGATGAAGTGTGAAATATTTGAAAAGTTCAAAGATTTTCAAGATGAAGTGCAAAATCATTGTAACAAGAATATAAATAGTTTATGATAAGATCATAAAGGAAGATATTTGAGTTACAAGTTTAGCATAATACCTAAGATTTAAGGAATCGTTCCGTGGATTTGCATTTTACCGAAACACCATAAGAGTATGGAGCGTTCGAGATATGTAATTAAACCTTGTTTGACATGGTAAGATCGAAGGTGTAATTCATAAAACTGCCATTGTATTTTAAAGATTAAAAGCTTTAGAGATTACCGTTTTCCACTGAAAATAGCTCCATCATAATCCGCTGAAATGACACCATATAAAGTTATGGTTTGGGATTAAACCCAAGTAGTCCTTTCTTAAACATTGGTATGTTATGCATAAGAAAGATGTTTTGCAACCAAAGTCGGATGAACCTGTCTTTGTATAACTGTTAAGTATTCCTCCATAACACCGGAGACAAAAGTGTTTGTCGCTTAGAACGTCAAGTTTCTTTGAGAAGGAATTTTCGTGAAAAGTTAAATGGGAGGACAATAGAACTTTGATAAGGTTAAAAGAACCTTAGCTATATGTGCAGAGTTGCGCAGCGCCGAAAAGTGTTCCGGAGGCAGCAATAATGCTCATGGCTCACGTGCCTCAAAGGTTGTGGTCACGGAGGTCTAAGTTCCTATTGAAACAAGTAGGTCGGGTAAACAATCAAATACCAAGATTTGAGGGTTGAATCATTATTTGAGAATAATGAACCGACTACATGCAAAGAAGCGATGATGGACCCTGACTCCATAAAATGGCATGAAGCCATAAAATCCGTGATAGTTCCATACACGAGAAATCAAGTTTTGAACTTGAAGGACCCTCGAGAAAGGTGTAAGACCTTACAGTTGTGTTTGGATCTATAAAGAAATAGACATGGATGTTTCGCATCTATGAAATGGTCGACATGTTGGGAAAGAGTTCACAACAATGTTCAAGGGTTGACTATGACAAGATTTGATCTTTCATAACGATATTTAGTCTAGGCGGATTAATGTAGCAACCACGACATATAATTTTGTTATGTGAACAAAACAAGTTCTTCTAATAGAAGGGTTACCTAGGACGTGTGCATGACACGGTCCAAAGGGTTTTGTTAATTCAAGGGATGCTAAATGCATATGCAAACTTCAATGGTTGAAGTAAGCATTGCGGAGTTGGAATCTTCACTATGATGAAACTGTTAAAGGAGTTTAAATTCGTCGGAGATGATGAAGATGCTTGCATTTGCAAGAAATTAAGTGGGAGCGCTAAGACATGTTTCTAATACATTATGTGGAAGACATATTGTTGATTGGAAATGATGTATCTTTTATTAACACAAAATAATAATTTCATCTCGATGAAAGGCTTAGGCAAAACCCAAATGTTTGGCATCAATAAACGCTAATATGGTTGTGCCGAAAGTACATAGATGATGTATTGAATGAGTTCAATATAGAAACTACAAGAAAGGTTCTTGTCGAATAGAAAGGATTGAATGAGTTCAATATTGATGATATATTCAAGTGTATTGACATTTGGTAAGTGAAACAAAGATTCAAGTATAGATTGATACTTGATGCATGAAATCACAAAGAGTATTTATATCAATCATACTGTGATATGTACAAATCCACATATGTCCTATGCTCTAAATGTTGTGAGCATATATCAGAATGATTCATAAGATGATCATTGGACGATAGTAAGGATATTCTTATGATCTTATGGAAGAACTAAGAGTATATTGTTTTGTAAAAGTGACAAATAGATGGTTAGTTCATTGTAAAAGTACTACATTGATACTAGTTTTGTCACAAAGTACAAATTAAGTTTATCTCAATCTAAACTAAGGGTGGCACAATATAATGGAAAGTGAGTTCCATAATGGATTTGGATGAGTTCCAAAATTAAGACATTGTGACAGATACTACAACAAAAGGCTAAGTATATGACTGCTATTTTATAGCAGCAGAAGAGGGCATTTGTGTCAATTAGTTTGTTATCAAACTGGGTGTAGTTCATAGTGGGATAAAACTATGAAGATATATTGTACGGCAATGTTATCAACATGTTTTAACCCCAAAGAACTAAAGGTCTCACCAAAGGACCAAATTTATACAAAGCCATCTCATTAGAGAATGAGTGATGCGTAGAGACGCAAAGACATGCAATTACACACGGACCTGGAAGTGTCAGATCCGGAGATCAGTTGACCACTAGCAATCGTGTACATACAACACCGGAAAGCCATAGGTGTTGAATACACAAAGGTTTGAAACTAGATTATTGACTCTAGTGCAAGTGGGAGACTGTTGGAGATATGCCCAAGAGGCAATAATAAAGTGGTTATTATCATATCTTCATACTTATGATAAATGTTTACAAACCATGCTATAATTGTATTAACAGGAAACATTAATACTTGTGTGATTTGTAAACATAAAAGAGTCCCTAGTAAAGCCTCTTGTTAAACTAGCTTGTTGGTTAATATATGATCATGGTTTCCTGATCATGAACATAGAGATGTTATTAACAACAGGGTCATATCATTAGGAGAATGATGTGATGGACATACTCCTATAGATAAGCGTAGCATAAAGATCAAGTCATTTTAATAGTTCAATTGCTATATGCTTTCTGATACATAGTAACCTAATTCCTTCGACCATGAGATCATGCTTATCACCTTCACCGGAAGGATGCTTTGATGACATCAAACACCACACCGTAACAGGGTGTCTATAAAGGTGGCATTGAGTGTTCGGAAAGTATTGGTTGAGACACATGGATCAAGAATGGGATTTGTCCATCCATATGACGGATAGATATAATCTGGGCCCTCTCGGTGAAATGTCATCCAATTAGCTTGCAAGCATGTGACTGGATCACAGGGGATCACATATCACGGGAACGAGAAAAGAGTACTTATCAGTAACGAGGTTGAACTAGGTATGCAGAGATACCGACGATCATAACCTCGGATAAGTAAACTATCGTGAGACAAAGGGAAATTGGTATCGTATGTAAGTGGTTCATTCGATCGCAAAGTAATCGTTGAAATATGTGGGAGCCATATGAATTTCCAGATTCCTCTATTGGTTATTGTTCGGAGAAGTGTCTCGATCATGTCCGCATAATTCACGAACCGTAGGGAGACACACTTAAGGATTCGATGTTGTTGAGTAGTTATGGAATGATGAGTAAGAGACCGAATGTTGTTCGGAGTCTCGGATGGGATCCGGGATATCACGAGGAGATCCGGAATGGTCCGGAGAATAAGATTCATATAAGGAAAGTCCTGTTTCGGAGTTAGGGAATGATTCCGGTGTTTTTCATCGGGAATGTTCTAGAAGGTTCCGGAATGTCCGACACTCCGGAGGGGAAGGGTACATGAATGTGTCATTGCAAGTTGGAATGATTACATCATGTACTAGGTGTCATCGCTGTACAAAATAAAGGGTTTAATCAAATCCTAGTTTGAAAAGTCAAACGCCAATTTGAAAAGTCAAACGGCTATTTTGGAAAGTGGAGAAGAAGTGGGAAACCGAGTTGGGGAGGATTTCCTCCTCCACCGCCGGCCCACTAGGGATCCGAGTTTGGGAGGGACTCCCTCCCCTTGGCCGGCGCCTCCCTCCACCTATATAAGGAGGGGCAGGGCTCCCCTCCTAGACACACAAGTTGCCTCCCTCTAAACCTAAACCCTAGCCACAGCCTAGGGATTTCTCCCAAGCCGTCGAGTCAGAGCTTCTAATTTCCCTAGCCACTAGTTTAGCCCCTTCTAATTGGTGTGTCTAAACCCTAGATCACCAAGGCTCTCTCATAGTCCACCATACTCGCTCCGGCTTAAGGCGAAGCCCTGCGAGATCTCCCCTCTACTTCCGGTACCACGCCGTCGTGCTGCCAGAATCGCGAGGAGAGTGCTACAACCTCCGCTGCCTGCTGGAACAAGGGAGAGGAAGGTCTTCGTCTAGTACCGAACGTGTGACCGACTGCGGGAGCGCTGCCGGAACGCAGCGCCGGAAGGATCGTCTACGCGATCTTGAGATCGGCAAGTGTACGACTACATCACCCACGAGAATCTGCTCTCGTTAACCGCTTTGGAATCTTCGAGGGTGAGTTCCTCTATCGACTCGTTGCTACAATCTAGTAGATAGATCTTGGCTTGTTTGTTTGTATGCGATAGAATTTTTTTGTTTTCCATGCTACGAACCCCTACAGCTTCTTATAGGCGAAGGGGGAGGCTGAGGCGGCGGCTAGGGGCCCCACACCCTAGCCAGGCGCAGGCCCACCTATGGCCATGCTGTGGGGGTGTGGCCCCTCTGGCTCGCCTCCCCGGCTCCCCTCTGGTCTTCTTGTTCCCCACGGAAAGTAATTGACTTTGACGTTTGTCCCGTCCAATTCCGAGAATATTTCTTTACTAACTTTTCTGAAACCAAAAACAATAGAAAACAGACATCTGACACTGTTGCAACTTGTTAATAGGTTAGTACCAGAAAACATGTAAAAAGCACATCAAAGTGTAGACAAGTAAAGCAAAGTAGATACTAAACAAGCATGGAGCATCAAAAATTATAGATACGTTTCCAACGTATCAACATCCCCAAGCTTAACTCCTACTCTTCATCGAGTAGGTAAGTGATAAAATAATAACTTTTGAGGTGACATGCACCCTCACAATAAAGATCCAACCATTTGCAAGCATTGAAAGTTGGGATCAAAGAACTCTAAACATGTGCATGAAAGATGGATTTCTAACAATAGGACATAGTAACTATGCATGCAACATGACAAGATACAAACAAAGATCATGAATAACATGCAATTAAAAACGTTTGTTTGTTTCACATACAGAAAAGATAACATAGTGTAAATCAGCTTGTCCCTCATAGAGTAGCAATATAGATGCATAGGATACCTTCAAAGTTTACAAGGGTGACTAGAAACAAATAGCACAAGAACAAGTAATATCACAATATGCATCAATCAATAAGCTTTGGAACACTGCACACAGAATGACAACTATGCTCTCTTAATGGTGCCTAAAGGTAGAAGGTGGAGACTCAACAGTGGTGGAAGAAAGGCCTTTTTTAAAGGAAGCAGGGATTACAAGTTTCAAAAAGAGCTTCCAAAAATTATGGTACTTGTTAGCTTTCAGCCCTCATTGCCCCTATCATAAGCATCTTGAAGTGGTTAAGGTTAAAGTGGCAAAGATGGAGTATATGCTTGACGAAGTATAAGTGGGCAATCTCAAGTCCCTTGAATATGAGGGCCATGCCTCATGCATACTCAACTTTGGATCCAGGCAAGTTCTTATCATTGTAAGTATTTGCATATCATTGAGAACCGCCAACAGGGTACCCCTTGCACATGGTACAGGAGCTTTCCCATAACAAAAATGACAAGGCAAGCAGACAATGAGCATCTCAACAATCTTTTTATTTACCATATGCATAGCTTTTTATTGAGGATGCTTCATAGATAGCTCACTATGGTGATGCTGCAAGTTTCCACCATGATTAAGCATGGCTTAGGCTAGCGGCCCAGGCGTTTCTCTAACACAGAATACAAACTGCATGGACTTACAAGTTCCCTATTTATTTCACACCGGTGACATCCATAGACAAAAGAGCATGATATCAACTTGAGTACAGAGTACAAGTGCAATGTTGAAAATGTTCCCCGTGACAGCACGGTTCTGCTAATTCCAACTTATAAGTGCAAGCATATACAACAAAGTTTTCACAATGGTTCAAGTTTATTAGGGGCAAAGAATAAAGTGTGCCATCAAGTTCGTGAGGGCTTTAATCACTAAGTTTTCACATAACAAAATAGTTTTTAATTGGAAGGTAGCTGAAAACAAGAATGTACTTTGAATGGTGTAACACACCATGTATAGGAGTTTATAGTGAAAACTTTGGAAAAACTTGGTTTCTTGGGAGTTGGAAGCATAAGTAGAACTTACTCATACAAGTGGAGGGTAGCAAAAGACTGAGAGCAACCAACTAAGAGAGCATAATGGCCATAATCATGCAGAGCAACAAAGCATACTAATCAAAGCAAAGAGTGGTACTACAAGTCAAGGACTAAATGATCATAAAGGCTAATGGTGACTTGTGAGAGTCATAACATGGTGTAAGCATGTGCCAAGTCAACCCAAGCAAAGCATCAAAGGAGAATACCACAATACTATGCTTTTGCATGCTAAAACAACGCATAATTTCTTCAAGGCACACTAAGCAATCCCAATTGTTTGGAACAAGACATGCTACAACAATAATCACTAAGCATAATGCTAAAACAACACCTAGCATGTCATGCTAAAGTCTAAGTCACAGTCAATGAAAACTCCTCTTGCAATTCAAGCAAGAACTTACTACTCCTTTCCAACACCAAGCAAACTTATTTGCAAAACAACACAGCGAGAACGGGGGTCCAACTTACTTTATTCAAGCAAACTAAACAACTAAGCAAAGCAAACGAAACTAAGACGCTCCAAGAACAACACAACTATGCATGAAACAATAAAAATGAAGTGTCTAGATAGACCTGAGCTTTTTATTGATAAAGTAGGGGATGCCTTGGGCATCCCCAAGCTTTGACGCTTGTACCTCTTGGATATTTCTTGGGGTGACACCATGGTGACATCCCCAAGCTTGAGATTTTGTCCATTCTTCATCTCATTACATCATTCTCTCTCTACACCTAAATTTTTTTCCTGCATACAAAACTTCACACAATCTTCATTAGCAACATTAGTTTATTCAAAAGATATTAGACCTTTAGAAAAGCTTTTAAACAGCAAGGCTTTTCACTAAAAACACAAGATAGTGAAGCAACTCCTTCAAAAATCTCAATTTCCCAAAAAGAACTCAAAAAGGAATCAATAAGAAGCAAATGCAAATAATGACAGAAATCTGTCAAAATAGACTAGCAGATAGAAACCTATTTTTTTGACCATCTTCTGTTGCTCAAATCAAGAAGTGTTGAACTAGAGAAAGTTATCTAACATACTGGGAGATTTATTCGTAAATTTTGAGCTCAATCCGAGTTACAGAGACTCCTCATGTTTTTTTTTGGTGGAGGACAGAAATCTGTTTCGGGACAACAACTCCCCAAATCTTACTTCCCTCTCATTAGAGGTCATTCTTGGCACAAAAGGCAAACAAAAAGGATAAGGAGAGGTCACTACTGAAGTAATAACTT
This sequence comes from Avena sativa, assembly GCA_916181665.1. NCBI lineage: Eukaryota > Viridiplantae > Streptophyta > Magnoliopsida > Poales > Poaceae > Avena > Avena sativa. Next base: position 401,271,742 of record OV702284.1, read on the forward strand.
CCAAGACTCAAGGAAACTCTTGGGTTATCTCCCAACAAGTACTTTTCTTTAACGCCTTTAAGTTAGGCACAAGAAGCAAGAAGAATCAAGTATTTTCAAATGAAGAAGCATTAACATCAAATCCTGCTTTCAAAGGAGGAGAAAAAAGCAACTTATCTCTCCTCATAGGGAAGTGTTCAATACCTTTCTTGAATGGAAATTGATATTTGATGGTGCCTTCTTTCATATCAATGATGGCACCAACTGTTCTAAGAAAAGGTCTTCCCAAAGTAATAGGACAAGAAGCATTGTATTCAACATCCAAAACATATAAATCCACAGGGACATAAGCATTATTAACCATAATGAGAACATCATTAATACTCCCCATGAGTTTCTTTTAGCGTTATTATTGAGTGGGACATCTAAATAACAATCTTCCAATGGTGGCAAATCAAGCATTTCATAAATCTTCCTAGGCATAATAGAGATACTAGAACCAAGATCACATGAAGCTTTGAGTTCAAAGTCACTCACTTGCATATTAAAAATGGGTTCCCAACTATCTTCTACTTTCCTAGGAATAGAAGCTTTGTGTTTTAGCTTCTCTTCCTTAATCTTAACAAGAGCATCTGTAATGTGTTTGGTAAAGGCAACATGCATATCACTAGCATCAAGACTTCTAGCAAGCTTTTATAGGAACATAATCACTTCAGAAATATTGCAACCATCAATATCAAAGTCAAACTTAGCATCACTAGTAGTAGTGACGAGGTTTGATCTCATCAATGCCCGTTGTTATGGACTTGGGTTTTGGAGAAGATGGGGATGCTGGAGATCGTGGAATGGTTAGCAAACAAGCAACACGGGGACACAAGGTTTACCCAGGTTCAGGCCCCCGGAGGGAAAACCCTACTCCTGCTTGTCTTCTCTTGATTACGGCGGAACCGAAGGTTACAGGGTGCGCAGATGCAATCTGGCGTGGAGGTGTGTATGCGAAAGTATGAGGAGAGATCTAGGTCGTGCCCTCCTAGCCTTTATATAGACTCAGGCAGGTCCCGGGCAGAAACCTAGTTGGTTACAGGTTCTAGGGTTTTACCCCTTTGAATTTCCTATCTACTCTAGTCTTGCTCTCCAAGGATCCGAAAGCGTCATGGGCCTTGGCCACCCGAAAATCTTCATGGGCAGGCGTATAGTTGTCGTGGGCCTTCCTTGGGATGGACCAGGTATGCTGAGATCATGTACCCGTGGGGGTATAACCATGTCAGTAGCCCCCGAGTGTTCAGTCGAATCGTAGATTCAGATGAGGACTCTACAATCTTTCGGGTGCAACTATATATTTCAATAGTTCATGTGTAGGGATTGTTGATGCGCGTGCCTGACTCACCCATGGACCAGGGTCAGTTAACTGTCTTAGGACGAAACAACATGATCTTCTTCAGGTTCGAGTCCCTCAACTCGAACCTGGAACATATGCTGGCGTAATTCAACTCAGGACGCGGAGGACTTACATGAGTGGAATTCCAGTGAATTTAACTGATGTACCCAACGCGTCCATCGGGATTTTTCATCGCACCTGTTAGCACGGGTTTTTACTAGCAGAGCGCAGTCGTGTGTGTTGCCAGGCCATCAGATGATATCTGTAGGTCTTATCTTGTGTCGCAGACACAGCATCCGAATGTTTATCACCGCGGAGGTGTTTCGGGTGGCCAAGGAGGACGTTGCTCACTTAGCGTTAATTAGGGCAGAGTTGCCGAAAAGTTTTTGCATGCTGATCTGAAGGATCACAGTTGAAGAATTCATAGGGTGCGCGACCAGCGCTCCCTATGGGAGTAGCCCCCGAGTGTCTGTTCGAGTCGTAGACTCGAGCGGAGACTTTAATTCAGACGTTGTTCAGTTGTAAGTCCGTAGGACACAAAAAATTTCAGATGATTAAATCCGTCCTCCCTATGGGAGTAGCCCCCGAGTCCGTAGTGGAGTCGTAGACTCGACGGAGGACTCGAAGTAATAGTTCGCTTCTATTCATCTTTCGGGTGCACGGCCAGCGCTCCTGATAGGAGTAGCCCCCGAGTAATTGGTCGAGTCGTAGATTCGAGTGAGTACTCTTTGCTTTGAAGCTGAAGAAATTGTAGCTGTTGCTAGTGTAGCTTTTGATGACGTCAGTGCTGACGATCGATGACCTCAAGCATCTGCTGCGCCAGAGATGACTTGACTGGACGAACATGGGTCCCACTGTCTAACCTTGAATTGACCGGTCACGCGTGCCGTGGAGATAATTACGGCGTCGCCTCGATTTTCGCGCGTAGTGGACGGCGTGTTATCGACGGTTCGTTGTGATGCTGACACGTGTATGGCCAGATCCTGCCCTTGGCGTTAGGTCTTCTCGATGGACGGCTGTCGTGCATCGTCTTCGTCTTTATAATCATTGGGGAAAACCTCAGTTTGTTTTCACCGCATCATTTCTTGCTTTCACTGCTTCCTTGTGTTCTGAGAGCTCTTGCGACGCGCTGGAATATTCCTTCACATTTCCTTCTTCCATCCTGCGCTCTCGCCGCCGGCGCCACCGTACCGCGATGGGGAAACCGAAGAAGTCGTCGTCTGCGGTTGGCATCAGCGCCGCTGGAGGGAAGAAAAGTGCCGCCGCTACCCGTATCACCAACGGTGGCTGGCAGCGATCGGAGACACGAGAGAGTGATCTCCGCAGGCTTCGCGAGCGGGGCCTGATCCCGCAGGATAGGGAGGCCGTTAAACTCCCAGGCAATGAGGTAATCCCCTGTCCCCATGTTGGGTATCGGGTTATGTTCCTTGCCTTTGCCTTGCGCGGATTTTCCTTCCCAGTCCACGACTTCCTTCGTGGACTGCTTTTTCTGTACGGTGTCCACTTGCACCATCTTTCCCCCAATTCTCTTCTTCACATTGCTTGTTTTATCACTTTCTGCGAGTGCTGGCTCGGTATTGAGCCACACTTTGGCCTCTTCCGGAAACTTTATTCCGTGAAGAGGCAATCTGGTTCAGATGGTGTTTATCCCATTGGGGGTTGCATCATTTCCCTCAGGCCCAATCTGCTTTTCTTTTCTTTTTCCATGTCCGAATCTGTCCAGTACTGGCGGAGGCGATGGTTTTATATCCGCGACTCTGTAGTACCTGGGCAAGATTTTGGTCTTGTTCCTTCCGACCCCTCCCAGAAGATTGAGCCGAAAAGGTCTTGGAAAAACAAGATCTTGGATGGCGAGGTGGCGGAGATAGAGGCTCTATATCGTCAGGTGGAGGATCTCCAGTTGATTCCGGAGAAGGAAGTGAACGGTGTGGATATCATATGCACCTTTCTCGAGCGTCGGGTGCAGCCACTCCAGGCTAGGGCGCACCCGATGTTCCTTTATGCTGGCCGGCGTGATCCGACGAGGGTTTCGGCTGAGAAAATCTCCCAGGGAGATCTCGACAGGGCCCTTCGCTTGCTGCTGAAGTTCAAGGCCGGAGAGGATATCCCGGGGAAGTCGCTGACTCCTCTGTTTTCTTCTTCGCTTCCTGTTCCACAAGTGTAGATCCGTGCGCGTAGCGCTATTTTTCGACTGCATTGTTTTGTGTTTGTTTGCTAACAAATTGTTCTTCTCCTGTGCAGAGCTTCAAAGTGCCGGGTATGTCGCCTCCATTACCCGAAGTATATCCGGATGCTCCGGATAATGATTTGGTGGATTCCATGTCCGAGCTGCCATCGGCGCGATCTCCGGCTGAAGATGCCAACGAGTCGAGCGAGGACCACACTCGCAAACGATCGCGGAGCTCCAGCGAGTCTTCGAATGCTTTGACTCCTCCGACTCCTAAGAATCCTCTGTGTCTTGAGCGCCATAGTGATGGGCATGGAGGCTCTTCCTCTCCTATTCCTGCTCTTCCTGTGCGGGCTGTAGCGCTGCACCCGCCAGCAAAGTGGAAGAAGGAAGAAAAGAAGGAAGAGAAGAAAGAGGAGAAGAGGGTCCGAAGGACCCCTCCTGTCTTCAACCTGAGCGAGCTCGACTCATAAGTTTCCTCTGCACTGCATTTTATTTTCTTTTTACTTTGTTCTTGTACTAATTTGTTCATGTGCAGGCACTCTTCCAACGACTCCTCTAGCGACGGTGCTCGGGAGATGATGGGGGAGTCGAAAGTCGCGTCTCCTCCTCCTCAGACGGTGGCAACTTCTGAGGGCGCTGCACCGAACCCTCTTCTACAGGAGGTGCAGGTGGTTGCGCCTCAGAATTTCGCCAGCGGACCTTCGACGTCGCCATTGGATCATGTAAGTCTCCTGCCACGGGGAGAGCCTCCGCGCGTTTGTAAAAGAGTTTTCTTGTTTTGTTCTTCGAGTCTCGGGGGGAGCCCCCAAGCGTTTTCATGTGTGTATTTTGCTTCTGTTCTTCTCTGTTGGGCGTAGCCCCCGAGTCCTTTTTCTAACTGGTAAGTCTTATTTCTGCAGCCTTTTGTGCAGGATGCCAAGCGACTAGTGCAGGAGCACCTGGTGCTGGAGGCCAGCCTCAAACAACTTCAAGGTACCATTCTGCCTTTGATGTTTCTTTCCTTTTGTATTATTGTCTTGTTGTCTGACGCTTGTATTATTTGGGTGCAGAGGAAACATAACACTTCCCTCCGTGAGATTGATGCTCTCAAGAAGAGCCTCGGTCAAGCGGAGAAGAAGGCCGAGGTCGCTGCTGGTGCGAAAGAGCGCCTCGAGCTGGAGCTGGCCACTGCGGCGGAGGCTAAGGAGCGCCTGCAGCGGGAGGCCACGGACCGCGAGGAGCAGCTTGCCACTGCTGCGACTGCGCGTGAAAGAGAGGTGGCGGGCAAGCTCATGGCTGCTGCCAAGGCTGTTTCGGGTGAGTATCTTCTTTTGCCCCTTTTGTTTTTCTTGTCTTTCTTCTGGGTGCTTTCTTCATTCCTTTTCTTTATTGTCTCAGATGCCGCAGGCATCGAGTTTGACCGCAGCGCTCTGGAGCACGGGAGTGCTCTAGATGATGCTACTGCAGCGGTCGAAGATCGCTGCAGCACCGTCATCAGCTCACTTGCCAAGGCCAAGGAGGTCCTTGGCCGCTTCTACAAGGAGCTTGTCCCCAAGGGCGGCGCTCTTGATGATGTTGACGCCTTGGCGGAGGCATTGTCAGCCGAAGCGCCTGCAGCGTACAAGCGCAAGCAGAAGGGCATTGGCGCGTCCGTCGGGCTGGCGATGGCCTTGGTGGCTGGAGCGGAGCTGGACCTTCCCTAGATCACCTCCCGGATGCCGACTACCGCGGATGGATCCAAGGTAGCCTTCGCTACCTATTCTGCTTGCTGCAAGCGATATGGGCCCAAGCTGATTGATCTGCTGGCCGAGTACGCGCTACGGCAGCAGGGGGAAGCCAAGGCGAGGCAATCCGGCTCCGAGGCGACTCAGGGCGCCGCGTCTTAGGCGCTGTAGCTGTAGGATAGTTTGTAATTTTCTTTTGCTGTAATTATGTTGAGGAAACAAAATCCCTGTGCCACGTAGTGGCATTTATCCACTTAATGAATTTTGTTGAGTTGTGTTCTTCGCCGTCTGAGTGTTTATGTCCTTTTCTTTTCTACTGCTCTAGGTTCCTTCGGGTGCTGATCCCGTTGACACCTCGCCTGCAGCGCGGCTGCGTCCATATTTGGATGATTCGTCACAACTTGCTTTTCTTCGAGACCATGTTCGTAGTCTTGAGAAGGAGTTTCTTGGGGTGCGTGGTCACGCCGATGTTTGGAAGTCCAAGGCAGATCGTGGTGCAGCCAGAGAGGAGTATTTGATGGCGGAACTGCTTCGACTGTCTGAGCAGCTGCAATGTAAGTTGTTCTTTGTTTCGAGCTGCGGCTCAGTTCTTCGGATGTGCCTGCTGACCTTGTGTCTTATTTTGGTGCGGGTGTTGCAGGTGCTAATCTTGCTCCAAGGGAGGAAAAAGAGCGTGTCGCTGTTCGGGTCAATTGCTTGACTCAGCAAGACATGGAAACCGGCGGGTTCTTCTGGATGGATCGTGGCCATGCTATGGTCCTTGCGACGGTGCAAGATCGTGTGCACCAAGTTTTGCGGGTGCTTTATCAGGTGAAGACGTCGCTTGCGTCGGTGCTGCATGTTATGTTTCCTTTGGATGTCGTGCCAACAAACCTTGTTGGTCTTTTGTCGAAGTTTCGGAATGTGAATAATGTCAAGGAGTTGGTGCGGCAACAGCTCATCGCAGGAGTGAAGGCTGCGTTGTCCCTTGTGAGGCTGCATCGCCCTGATGTAGATCTGTCTGCGGTAGCGGCTGGGCCACCTCTTCGGCCAAATGGTGGCGAGTGGGATATGCGTCCGCATTACGCGGCTGTAAGGCAGTATGCCGAACAGGTCGTAGATTTGTTTGAGCAGCGTGCTCAAGTTATTCTTCAGAATAGGTAGTACCTGTAAAAGAGATAGATGTAAAATTTGTATATTTCGACTGGGCATGTTGTGCCCTTTGTTATAAAGGTTTGGTTGTTGTTTGAGCACGCAGTGCTTTGTTTGAGTACGTGTCCTTTTCGTTAGTCTGACGTTGTCAGCTACTCTGGTGTACACGTGTTATCCTCAGTCGATGAAATCGTGAGGTGGGGGGATCCCCCGAGTGCGTTGTAGCATGAAGTAAAGTTGCAAATATCGAACAAAATTTTGGGGCGAGACACTTAGCTTTATTTATATCGTAATGGAGTAAGTACATTGTTCGGCTGAATAGCCTTGGCTGAAAAGCCTTATTGAAAGTAAAGGGGTAGGTAGCTAGGGGTAGAATCGTCGCAAGTGTGCGATGTTCCATGGGTTGGAGTATGCGACTCCAGACTCCACGTGCTTGAGGCGATAGGCGCCACCTGGGATGACTTCGGTGATGATGTAGGGCCCTTCCCATGGTGACTCGAATTTCTTCGGTCGCTCTTGCTTGAGTCGCAAGATGAGGTCTCCTTCGACGAAGGACCTTGGGCGCAGCCGACGGCTCTGGTAGTTGCGGAGACTCTGCTGGTACACCGCTGATCGAGCTACTGCTACGTCTCTTGCCTCGTCGAGTGTGTCGACGGCGTCTTCGAGTGCAGCCGTGGATTCGGCTTCGCTGTAAGCGACGACCCGGGGGGCCTGGTGGCGTACTTCGGCTGGTAGCACGGCTTCGGCTCCATGCACCATGAAGAACGACGTGTAGCCGGTGGAGCTGTTTGGTGTGGTGCGCAAACTCCATAGGACGGATGGTAGCTCTTCCGTCCAGGCTCCGGCCTTTCGTTCGAGTGGGCTCATGAGGCGCTTCTTGATGCCCGCGCCGATTAGGCCGTTGGCTTTTTCGACCCGCCCATTCGTTTGCGGGTGAGCCACTGAGGCGTATGTGATGTTGATCCCGAGGCCTTCGCAGAAGTCTTGAAATTCTTTGGAGATGAAGTTCGATCCATTGTCGGTGATGATGCTGTGCGGTACGCCGAATCTGTAGACAATGGATTCGAAGAACTTGACAGCGGTCTTGCCCTTTTGGTTGGTAACCGGCATGGCTTCGACCCACTTGGTGAATTTATCGACTGCGATCAGGAGGTAAACATGCCCTCCTTTCGAGGACTTTGGCAGTTTGCCGATCATGTCGAGGCCCCATTGAGCAAAGGGCCAGGCTATAGGTATGGGTCTGAGCTCTGACCCGGGTGCGTGCGGTTTGTCGGCGAACCTTTGGCACCCGTTGCATCTTCGGACGATGTCCTTTGCATCGCTCATGGCCGTTGGCCAGTAGAATCCAGCTCGTAGAGCTTTGGCGACAAGGGAGCGGCTGCCTGCATGATGGCCGCAGATGCCCTCGTGGATGTCTTGGAGGATAGTTTTCCCGTCACCGATGGTGACGCACCTTTGTAGTACACCCGTAATACTGCGCTTGTACAGCTCGCCATTGATGATGGTGAAAGCTTTTGACCGACGAGATATGCGCCGGGCATCCGTCGGGCTGTCAGGAAGTTCTCCGTTTATCAAGAACTGGAGGTACGGCCGCGTCCAAGTTTCTTCGACTGCCATGACCTGCATCAGGTTGAACATAGAGACCTCTGTGTCCAGTTTCTCGGGTCCTTCGTGTCCTTCGGGCAGCGTAGCCCCCGAGTGTTCTGCTTCTTCGGGTGATCCCTTGGGGAATTTCCGCTTGATGGATGGCACGCTAATCTGTTCGAGGAACACACCCGGTGGCACCTTTGCGCAGGTGGAGCCGATGTTGGTGAGTCTGTTGGCTTCCTCGTTGCTTTCTCTTCCAACGTCCGAAGCTCACAGCCGTCGAATTCTCCTTCGAGTGCGTTGTAGAGCGCGCAGTACGCGATCATGTTTTCAGCGTGTGCGTCGCACTCGTTCATTGTCTGTTGGACGACGAGGTTGGAGTCACCGTAGATGACTAGGCGCGTTGCGCCGCAGATCTTTGCCATCCTCATGTCGTGGATGAGGGATTCGTATTCGGCCTCGTTGTTGGAAGCTCGGAATTTCATCAGGAGGACGTACTTCATCTGGTCGCCCTGCGGGGAGGTCAGTATGACCTCGGCTCCTTCTCCAGCTTCACGCTTGGAGCCGTCGAAGTGCATCGTCCATGACTGCGACATGTCTGGGGTGTCTGGCAGCTGCAGTTCCATCCAATGTAGAAGTAAGTCCAGGAGGACTTGAGATTTGATTGCGAGTCGCTTCTCGTAGACGATGTCTAGGGGTGACAGCTCGATGCCCCACAGGGCCACGCGTCCTGTGGCCTTTGGGTTATTCAGGATGCTGTTCAGGGGTGCTTCGTTGATGACCATCACCTGGTGCTCGTGGAAGTAATGGCTCAGCCGTCGAGCCGTCATGAACACGCCGTAGGAGAGTTTCTGGTAGTGAGGGTACCTCTGTTTTGTTGGTGTCAGTACCTCGCTGAGGTAGTAGATTGGGCGTTGGACCCCATGGGTCTTGTCTTCTTCGGGTCGTTCGACCACTATCACGGTGCTAACCACCTGGTGTGTGGTTGCTATGTACAACAGCAGAGGCTCGCGCTCCTTTGGCGTGACCAAAACGGGCGAGGTGGAGAGTAGCCATTTGAGGCTTTCGAACGCATCGTCGGCTTCGGGCGTCCATTCGAATTTATCTGCCTTGCATAGAAGCTGGTAGAATGGCAGGGCCTTCTCGCCCATGCGGCTGATGAATCTGCTCAACGCCGCTATTCGTCCTGCGAGCTGCTGGACGCCCTTGAGGTTTTTCGGCTTCTCCATCGCCATGATGGCCCTGATTTTCTTCGGGTTCGCCTCAATCCCTCGCTGAGAGATGAAGTACCCAAGCAGCTGACCCGATGGGACGCCAAAGGTGCACTTTTCTGGGTTGAGCTTGATCCTGTAGCGATCGAGGTTATCGAACGTCCCGCGGAGATCGTCGATGAGCGTTCTCGCCTCCCTGGTTTTGATGACTATGTCGTCGACATAGACTTGGACGTTGCGACCGATCTGGTCCTTGAGGCATGCCTGCATGCATCGCTGGTACGTGGCACCTGCGTTCTTTAGCCCAAAGGGCATTGTGTTGTAGCAGAACACTCCAAACGGTGTGATAAACGCCGTTTTCTCTTGATCTTCGACCTTGAGTCGAATCTGGTTGTAGAATGAGTAGGCGTCGAGGAAGGAGAGTTTCTCACATCCTGCGGTCGAATCGATGATCTGGTCGATCCGAGGAAGAGGGAAGTGGTCCTTTGGGCAGTGCTTGTTCAGCGACGTGAAGTCCACGCACATCTGCAGGATATCCGTGTCCTTCTTGGAAACCATCACTGTATTTGCGAGTCACTCGCTTTCTTTGATCTCCCTGATGAAGTCTGTGGCGAGTAGCCTGTTTATTTCCTTCCCGATGGCTTCGGCCCGTGGCTCGGACAGTCTCCGGATGGACTGCTTGACGGGCTTGGTGTCTGGAAAGACGTTGAGTGCGTGCTCGGCGAATTCCCTGGGAACTTCTGGCATGTCCGCAGGACACCAGGCGAAGATTTCCCAGTGCTCGCGGAGGAATTCCACGAGCGCGCTTTCCTATGCGGGGCTGAGGTCATTAGCGATCAGCGCCGTCTTGGAGGCATCCGTCGGATGGACCTGCACCTTCTTTGTGTTGACGGTGGAGTCGAAGGACATGTCAGGTGCGTTTTGTCGTGCGACTGGGGGTGCCCCATTGTCCGTCACCTCGCGGAGCCTTACGAGGTCCTCCTGCATGCCGAATGATTGGGAGATTCTGTTGAAATCCCTGTCGCATTGGTCCGATCGGGTGAAGCTCCCGTGGATTGTGATGACGCCCTTCGGCCCTGGCATCTTGAGTAGCAGGTATGCATAGTGTGGGACAGCCAAGAACCTTGCGAATGCTACACGCCCGAGGATGGCGTGGTACTGTGATGGCCAGTCCACCACTTCGAATTCGAGTCGCTCGAGTCGGAAGTTGTCCGGCTTGCCGAAGATGACGTCGAGCCATATTTTGCCCAGGGGGAATATGCCCTTTCCTGGGACGATGTCATGGAACGTTGTGTCTGACTATTCCAGGCTGCACTGCGGGATCCGCATTGCTGCTAGAGTACTTGCGAACATCAGGTTGATGTTGCTGCCGCCGTCCATGAAGATGCGGCTCATCTCGAAACCTCCGATCTGCTCCCGCACCAGGGCAGCATGACCTGGGCGAGGGATCTGGCAAGGGTGATCCGAACGACTGAACGTGATGCAGGACTCCGATCCGCTGAGGTACTCAGGGATGGCGGGTGGATTTTCCACGGCCAGGTTGATCTGTCGGGTGATTTTCTTCTGCACCCTATTCGTGGGGCGCCCCTTCTGGATCATCAGTGCTCATTTCGGCGGGGGATACCCGTTCCAAGCGTTGTTCTGCGCTGGTGCGATTGGTTGGTTCGGGCCTCCTATAGGTGGCGGTGGAGGAGCTCCATGCACTATCTCACCTGGTGCGGGTGCGTTCCCGAATCCAGGAAGTGGAGCTTGCTGCCTCATCTAGACCATGCTCTCGCTGAGTTTCTGGAACTCGCGGCAGTCCTTGAGCATGTGGCTTGCCTTCTTCTTGCCATCCTGCTTGTCGATGTAGAAGTGGATGGTACATGGACCCAAAAGTTTTTCGTATGCGGAGGGTCTGTTATCACGGTCGCGGCACTGCCACGACTACGCTGGGCGTCCTCCATCGCGGAAGTTTCCTTCGCGGTATCCTCCGCTGTTGCGGTTGGCGTCGTTGCGGCGATCGGCATAGCCGGCCGCGACCATGTCGGGTCCATCGCGATCGTCGTAGACGCGCGATCTTCTCTTGCTACGGCGCTCTCGTCGTCGGCCGTAGTCGTCCTCTTCTTCCGATTGTGCTCGGTGAATGGAATCTTCGCCGTCAGCCCACCTGTTGGCGATGTCCATGAGGTGGTCAAGTGTTTTGGGCTTGACGCGCCCGAGTTCCTCCTTGAAGTCTTGACGCTTGACGCCGTCCCTGAAGGCGTCGATGGCCCTCTCTTCGGAGATGTGCACTGCGGAGTTCTTGGTGTTGGACCAGCGTAGTATGTACGAGCGAATGGATTCGCCCGTTCGTTGAGTGCAGGCCCGCAACTCTTCGATTGAGGCGGGCCTCTTGATGGTGCCCTTGAAGTTTCGGATGAAGCTGTAAGCTAGCTCATCCCAACTTCGGATGGACCCTGAAGAGAGGCTGCTGAGCCAGATCCGGGCCGCTCCTGTCAGCTGCAGCTGAAGGCATTGCATGGCGGTTTCCTTGTTTCCGCCGTGCAATTTGACGGATGACAGGTGGTCGCTGAGCCATGCCTTTGGGTGTTGTGTGTCATCGAACTTCAGAGTATCCGAAGGAAGCTTGAAATTGCGCGGCATCTTTGTTCGTCGAACAGATCTGCTGAAGCATCGGGCTCCGCAGAGTTCTCCTTTGTCTTCGTCCATCTCGGATTCAGACGAGCATGCGCGCTTGGCTCGCGCTTTGTCGATTTTGCGCTGTGTGACTGCGTCCCTGGCGTCATAATCGCGGTTGCGGTGACGCGAACTCTTGTTCCTTCGAGGAAGGTCGTGGTCCTCTTCTTCGGATGAAGGGGTGGGGCTACGGTCGAACCTGACCGGAGCTTTCTTTTTTGGATCCGTAGGAGCTTCCTGGTGGAGCGCGGCTCCGACGAGTCCGAGTCCGGTAAGTGCGAACTTGTGCATGGCTCTTTTCGGGTCCCCCTCCGGTGGTGGGTGGACCGCGAGGTACGCAGTGGCTGCCATGATCGCAGCCTGCGGCGTTTTCGGGATGACGTTGCCGTCGGCGTCCATCTCCATGAAGGATGTGTGGAGGGTTCGGGTCACCTCACGGCGCTCCTTGGGATCCATGTTCTCCATCCAAGAGCGGTGCTTGTTGCCTTGGTTGTCGTTCGAGCTGGAGCCGATGCCCATGGCGGAGAGCGCGGCTCGTCGCGCGCTGGACTCTGAGGCTGCCTGCTTGCGTTTGTCAAGCACCTCCTGCATCTTGATCTGCTTCTTGTGCTCCTCGATCAGGAGCAGATGGTAGGCCATCAGCAGATCCCGGGAGGAGTCTGCAGGCAGGACTATGTTGCCTGCCACGGCGTTGCGTGCCTGGGCCCATCCTTCTTTGCTAAGGCGGATGACATGGCCGTTGTTTTCCCCTTCGGGTGGGGGGGGACTGGCTTCTTCTATTCCCGCCGTTTTGATCTAGTGGGTTAGGTGTCGGGTTGGGCGCCTGCTGGTCCACGTCGCTTTGGATGACTATGGCGCATTGGTAGCGCTCGTAGATTGGTCTGCTGCTGCCGCAACTTTCGGATCCGAAACTGTAGGTCCCTTCATCTGATGGCGGATCGCACAGGTCGGAGTTGCAGCTGCTGCTATCGTAGGAATCATCTGTTGATGATGTTGTGCGTAGCACGGGGTGCGGGGTCCATGAAGCGGGCCTGATTGATGGTAGGGGCACCCGCTCAGGGAGGCGGAGGGTGCCAGTTTGCCCCACCTGGAAGCAGAAGCTCCCGAACAGGATCTCGAGTCCGTCGCCTACGGGCTCGAAGTTCTTCATGGTGGCCGGTGAGTGGGCGGTGAAGTCGAAAGCGCCGAAGAGGAGGTGACTCTCCGTCGCCGCAGAGTTGTAGATCGATCAGGTTGGGACCGTCACGATCGCACAATCAGCGCCCCCAGTTCCCACAGACGGCGCCAATTGACGAGGTTTGATCTCATCAATGCCCATTGTTATGGACTTGGTTTTGGAGAAGATGGGGTTGCTGGAGATCGTGGAACGGTTAGCAAACAAGCAACACGGGGACACAAGGTTTACCCAGGTTCAGGCCCCCGGAGGGAAAACCCTACTCCTGCTTGTCTGCTCTTGATTACGGCGGAACCGAAGGTTACAGGGTGCATAGATGCAATCTGGCGTGGATGTGTGTATGCGAAAGTATGAGGAGAGATCTAGGTCGTGCCCTCCTAGCTTTATATAGACTCAGGCAGGTCCCGGGCAGAAACCTAGTCGGTTACAGGTTCTAGGGTTTTACCCCTTTGAATTTCCTATCTACTCTAGTCTTGCTCTCCAAGGATCCGAAAGCGTCCTGGGCCTTGGCCACCCGAAAATCTTCATGGGCTGGACCAGGTATGCTGAGATCATGTACCCGTGGGGTATAACCATGTCAAGTAGGATCAATAGGCTTAGGCATAGTAGGAGGAGGAATAGGGACTACTGGTGTTTTAGTGGTGATAGTGCACACACTATTGTTTCTATCAATTTCTGCTTCCCTTTCCCACCTACCATGGAGTTGAGCTAACACCCTAACATTTTCATCAATAGTAACTTGTATGGCATGAGCAGTAGCAAAAGTGTTTTCCATAGTTTCAGGTTTAGCAGCCATTTTATTAACCAAGGAAGACTAAGCTTCAGACAAAGAGGATATATTTTTCTCACCACTCAAAATTTTTGACTATAAACTAGGAATTTCTCTATTCAAATTCTCAAACTGATGACTAATGTTTTTCAAGATAATAGATTGTTCCTCCATAGTTTTAGTGAAAATCTTATTTTGCTCATATTGCATTTGCATAAAATTCTTAGTGGATCTCTCTACTTCTAGAATCCTTTCTTCACTAGGCATTCCAGATCTACCATGATAAACATTTCCACTAGGAGGATAAGGCCTATAATTACCATAAGCATTGTTGTTGAAATTGTTGTTTCTAATGAAGTTCACATCAACTTGCTCTTCTTGAGCAACCAAAGAGGCTAAGGGAACACTATTAGGATCTAGAGGAGCTTTCCATTAACAAGCATAGCCATAATAACATCAATCTTATCACTCAAAGAGAAAGTTTCCTCAACAAAATTTACCTTCTTACCATGTGGAGCTCTCTCAACATGCCATTCAGAGTAGTTAAGCATCATATTGTCAAGGAGTCTTGTTGCAGCACCCAAGGTGAGGCCCATGAAAGTACCTCCAGCAGCTGAATCCAGCAGGTTCCTAGAAGAGTAGTTCAAACCTGCATAAAAAGTCTGGATAATCATCCAAGCAGTGAGTCCATGAGTGGGACAATTCTTAACCAAAGTTTTCATTCTTTCCAAAGCTTGAGCAACATGTTCATTATCAAGTTGTTTAAATTTCATAATGTCACTTCTCATAGCAATAATCTTAGCAGGAGGATAGTACTTTCCAATAAAAACATCTTTGCACTTAGTCCAAGAATCAATACTATTTTTAGGCAAAGAAAGCAACCATTATTTAGCTTTTCCTCTCAAGGAGAAAGGAAAAAGCTTGAGCTTAATAATATCTCCGTCTACATACTTATACTTTTGCGTCTCACAAAGTTCAACAAAGCTATTGAGATGGGCAGCAGGATCATCAGAGCTAGCACCAGAAAATTGCTCTCTCATCACAAGATTCAACAAAGCAGGCTTAATTTCATAAAAGGTAGCATCAGGAGCAGGTGGAGCAATAGGCATGCTAAGGAAATCATTGTTGTTGGTGCTAGTGAAGTCACACAACTTGGTGTTCTCAATAGAGTTTATTTTGGCAAAGGTGGGCAAGCCAAAAACAGCAGCAACAACTAGAGCAGGAACTAATTTTTATGTGTGTTTTTGAATAAAGAAAGCAAACCAAACTAGACTAATTTTTTTGGGGTTTTTTGGAAAGAGGCAAACAAAACCAAGCAAAAGAAACAAAGCAAACTAAAAACAAAGTAAAGAGAAAGGAAGTGAAGGACTCCCCTTGTGAAGACGTCCTTGGCCTCCTCGGTAACGACACTAGAAAATAGCTTGATGGCGCCCACCACTTGTCGTGGGACGCTTTGTTGGAAACCCCAAGAGAAAGGTATGAAGCAGCACAAAAACAAGTTTCCCTCAGTAAGAAACCGAGGTTATCGAACCATTAGGAGGAAGGAAACGTCACATAGGTGTTGCTGGCAACATGGAGACCTGCACAACACAAACTCAAGACTTTGCCCCAACGAATCAGTGAGTTTGTCAAGCTCACCGGTTTGCTGTAACAAAGGATTAAACGTATGGTGTGGAAGGTAATGGTTTGCAGCAAGTAAACAAGTAACAGTGGAGGATGTATCAATGGTAAATATTGGACCGGGGTCCATAGTTCACTAGAGGTGCCCTCCTTAGATAAACAACATGGCACGAAGGGTAAACAAATTACAGCAGGGCAATTGATAGGAACTGAGCAAGGCATAACAATGCAATTACTACTCAGAAAGATCCTATGAGATTCGATTGGACAATACAACAAGATACATAGACCGCCATCCAACTGCATCTATGACTAGAAGTCCACCTTCAGGTTATCATCCGAACCCCCTCCAGTATTAAGTTGCAAGCAACAGGCAACTGCTTTAAGCAAAGTGTGTAAGGTAAACATTCCACATGTTCCATGAACAAGAGACCGTTGTTTTCTCCCTAGTAGCAACAGAACATCTACAACCGAAGAGATTATTATCACTTCCCTTGGAAACTAGAGGCATGAACCCACTATCGAGCATAAATACTCTCTCTTGGAGTCACTAGCAACTACTTGGCCAAGATAGCTACTAACAACGGAGAGCATGCAAGATCACAAACAACACAGACATGATATAATCATAAAGATAAAACCATTAATCAAACTAACATAATAATCTCAATATCCATCGGATCCCCGCAAACACAACATGCATGATTACAAATAGATTAGATCTTGATCATGAACGGATCTCACAAGATCTATACAGGAAAGCACAAAGGAGGATATACAACCATCTAGATACTACATAGACCCATAGTCCAAGGTGGAACTACTCACGCATCATACCGGAGAGAAGGCCTCTGGGATGATCTCCCATCCAGCAGGGTGCTAGGAAGAACTTCAGACCCCCCCGATCTAGGGACGATGGTGGTGGCGGCTACAGACGGTTTCGTTGAGATTTGATCAGGTGCTTAGGGTTTCTGCATCGGGGGCTTCTTATAGGCGAAGGGGAAGGCTGAGGCGGCGGCCAGGGTCCCCACACCCTAGCCAGGTGCGGGCCCACCTGTGGTCGCGCCTGGGGGGTGTGGCCCCTCTGGCTCGCCTCCCCGGCTCCCCTCTGGTCTTCTTGTTCCCCATGGAAAGTAATTGACTTTGATGTTTGTCCCGTCCAATTTCGAGAATACTTCTTTACTAACTTTTCTGAAACCAAAAACAGCAGAAAACAGGCATCTGGCACTGTTGCAACTTGTTAATAGGTTAGTACCAGAAAACATGTAAAAAGCACCTCAAAGTGTACACAAGTAAAGCAAAATAGATACTAAACAAGCATGGAGCATAAAAAATTATAGATACGTTTCCGACGTATCAAGTGTCTGCTCGTCGTCGTAGTCCATGGACGAACCGACCAAATGTCAAACACTTGGCAAGCGTGGTGGTGGGAGCTCGCAGCGAAGCCGTGCTACGACGAAGTTCGGGCGGCGGAAGCGGCGGAGTAATGGGGGGCGAAGTGGGCGGCGACTACGGCGAGCATATCTAGAGGCGTGGGCATGTCTCGGTGTGGAGGAGCTCCGCCGGCGAAGTTATGGCGACAGAGGCGCCGGGAGCTCATCGCCGCAGTCTGGGCGAGTAGAGTGGATGGAGGGGGAGGGAATGGGACTGTCTCGTCGACAAAGCTGGCCCACGCCCGTTTTTGCTCTGTCCGGCGTTCCCAGGACGTTCCCGGGATCCTGAGTACGACCTGGGAAGTCCGGACCAAAGTTCGTCCGAATTCGGACGAAAAGAGGTTCCTGAAAACGCGACTGGACCGAATTTCGGCGTCCGGATCAGCGTCTTAGGTAGCCGAGTGGAGATGCTCTTATAATCATGAGGCCAAATTCTAAAGCTTCCTAGTACATGCGTGGTAATTCGCAAACTGTATCGCGCTTAGCGCTATAGCTAGGATAACCAAGACAATTGGTTCAAAATTTGGCTGTGTGAGAAATTATAGCAAAGACAATTGCTTCAGTGAGTCTATGCTGTAATATCCAAGAGCGAAGATAACATTGCTGAGTTTTCTATATTTGGATTTTGTTTGTGTTCCGAGTTCTGGGTATACAAAATTGTAGCAAGTCTCAGAAAAATATTTTCAGCATGACTCGCATCTAGCATGATGTGCTGTGGCATTAAAGTTTGGTGGAATGCCAAGAAAAAAAATCTGATCTGGAGTACCTCTTTCGGAACAATCTATTCATTTCACCTTTTTTGATATCTGAAAGCTAAGCTTGTTCCTTATACTAAATCAGTAACACTTGCTTTTTTTTTGACCTGAAACGCTGTCTTTCCATTAAACCTGGACGGCAGAATCGCCAGCCCTGCTTACATCCATAGGTACATGCTCATACCACACTTGATGGTTATTTTACACCCCATTTAGTCCATGTGCCGCAAGAGTATGTGCTGGCTTATTACAAGTACGGGGTACATACATCACCTTAAAATCAATAAAAGAGGTATGTACCAAGCACTTAGTCTCCTTGATGATTGCACCGGCATGAGCGAGGTCATATTCAGACGAGGTGAGGACTGTTTAAAGATTCATGCAATCTATTACAAATTTAGCTCTGCCGATCCCGAGATGGCACGCCATTTGGACGCCCTGCAGCATGGCAGCTGCTTCATCTGGGAATGCGCCGCTAGCATGCTCGACTACACCTGCAGCAGCAAAGACCAGATCAACCATCGTTGTTCCGTCCCACTGCTCCCCAACCTCCTCGTGCTTGGTCAGGGGTAAAGGCACCATCAGTGTTAACAAGCACCCAATCTTCAGGAGGTGCTTCCCACACTTCAATTTATTACTTTCAGGCTTTGGCTTTTTCTTTAAAACCTCCTTCCATTCAGCGGCATGCATTCTAATGGTAAACTGTAGTTCATTCAGTGATTGTCTCCGTTCTCTTCTATTAGCCTTATTCCTTTCAGTCCACCAACACCAGAGAAAGGCCACAATCAACATTTTCTGATCATACGGCTGGTTGTGCACCATTTCAAGTAATTTCATACTCGAGCTGCGGGATATCCTCGGACGCCGGACAGGTCGAGCTCTCTCCAAACCTTTTTCGCCGCCGAGCATTTCACAAACAGGTGACCACCGGTCTCGAAAGACGTATTGCATACTGCACACCGAGTATTGAGCTCGACATGGCGGCACTCGATATTCATTCTGGGGGGTAGTCTGTCATGCCCAATTCTCCAAAGAAAGTGCTGGACTTTTGGTGGACAGTCTAACTTCCAAGTTTTATTCCAGATTTCCTTCTACCCGTCACTCCCACGCTCGCTCTGAGCAGTGCCAGCCTGTCGACTAGAGTTATTTGCAAGCTCGTATACCTTGTAAGCTGACTTAACAGAGAACAGACCACATGTGTCAAAATGCCAAGGCACATGATCCTCCATTTAGGCACCAATCGGTATATTGAGTATCGCATCAGCATCTCTTTGACTGAACGAGGTCTGCCGTACTATATGATTGTTCTAGCTATTTGTATCAGTGTCAATAAGTTCCTCTACCATGTTCACCGATTGGTTTCCTTAAGGAGGGCCAAGTTTTCTTGTCGATCTATCCGGGATCCACGGATCATCCCACACCGTATCCTGCTGCCGTTATCAACCCTCTAGATTGTACCCAGTTTTAGTAACTGGAGGCCCTTGAGAATACTCCTCCACACATAGCTCATTCCCGGAGTAGGTTCAACATTTAGCACATCACCATCAGCAAAATACTT
This sequence comes from Avena sativa, assembly GCA_916181665.1. Lineage (NCBI taxonomy): Eukaryota > Viridiplantae > Streptophyta > Magnoliopsida > Poales > Poaceae > Avena > Avena sativa. The sequence continues at coordinate 401,290,868 of OV702284.1, forward strand.
TGCTCTAAGACTCTCGCGCACAAGAAATCAGTAGCCTATAGTAGTCTCCACCCCTGTCGAGCTAGCATTGCGAGGTTGAAAGAGTAGATGTCCCTAAAACCGAGCACCCCTTCTTCCTTTGGCTTCATCATATTCTGCCAACTCACCCAATACGCTCTATGTTCATTGTCCTATTGTGACCACCAGTATCGGCAAATCATCTGATGCTTTGTTTGGATGTTGGAAAATAAGCTTGGAATTGAATTGGGCTGAAGATTCCAAATCCAAGATGGAAAGAAAATGACCTCTATTTCCAATTCTACCGTTTAGATGTGCAAGGAATTTTCTGTTGGAATCAAAGGATAGTACCCAATTCCAAATCATGTTTGGATGTACATAACATGGAATTGAATGTTTTTTTGAGATTTGACAATATAAACTTCCCTACACGTGTATGCACAATAGTATATTATATATTTGAGGTTTATATATTATTTTTCACACATGACAACATAAAAATATAATGAATAAAGTCACCACAATAACAAAATTGTAAATGAAGCATGACACAAAATAGTTATTAAGTACTAACGACAATCACAACACGGATAATAAATTTGTCTCTTACAAGTAGCAGAAGTAGATAGTTTATGTCTCTTACATATAATACATCATAACAATAGTGGACAGTTCACAAACAACAAAGTAGATAGTAACTAATAAGAACAAGCACTTATTGTAGCAACCATCAAGGCAAGGTAAGTAGATAGTTCTTCTTAAACTTCTCAGGAAGTGACATGAATGCTTCATATAAGCGCCTCATTGACAATCAACTTTGCATAAGCTGTTATCATATCAGATTCCTCCAAACCATCTACTTTCTCGAGCGCAGCAAGGATTTCAGCCGGAGGAGTCACCTTTGGCATAGGAAGTGGCTCGGTTGCTTTCATAGCATCATCGAAAGATGTACTCATCTTTCCTATCATGGACAAGATAGCATCTCCCGTACGTTGCCTCTTTGTAGGCACCTCAGGAGATTCTTCAACAACCTGTGAGTCCAGTTCTTGAACACTCTCAGCTCCTGTCCTAGCACCTGCACCAGTCGCATGGTCTTTAGAATATATAGTGACTATGGACTCCCAATTCTTCACCACTTTGGTCCTATAGCCACGTGCATCCTTGTTAGCCTACACAATGCACACAAATATTAGAGTTGATAATGAAGATGCAAAAGTAATAATAAAATAAAATTTAGTGTTAAGTACCTCCACATATCTATCCCACACTTCGTCACTTTCAACCATCACCATGTTCTTTTCCCAATCCCATCCAAAGCCACTTTGAGCAAGCATCCTTGTAATGATCTCATATTGCTTGTCAAATGTTTTAATTCTTCCAACAATGTTATCCTTCGTGATGTCAATGTTACATTTTTCCTTGACATGCTTAATACAAGCATGGTACACATGTGGCTTCCAACCATTTTGAGCATGGTCACCATTGTTGTGATGCTCAACAAGGACGGATAACAATGCCGTGTCCATCTCACTAGACCATGTAAGATAACTCCTAGTAGTAATTTTCTTTGCTTTTGGTTCAGCCATGCTTCTATACAAATAAAAAAGAAATGGATATTGACAAATGTAAGAACAAAATAGCAAGCAAGGTAAAGCATATATATTAGTTTCCACAAGTTGCATGTACAAAATATCACACAAAAGGCCATCATCATGAAGCTACCCCAACAAAAGGCACCATTAGCTAGCTATATACTCCATAACTACTTATCTACTCGAACTCTAGTTCTCCTTGTGCCACTAGGTAATCAGCATACATCTCATCTGCAAATTGTTGCCTAAAATTAGACCATGCAGCAGTTTGTTGGACACTTCTAATTAAAGAAGCATCGTCTACAGGTTCACGAACCATAGACTCTAGTTCGGCGTCGACTTCTTGCAGCAACAACTTATCCCTCACATGTTGCCTATCCCTTGCATAGTTGTGTAACACACAACATGCATTAATAAGCCGAATCTGCAAATGATTAGTTCATAGTCAACATTTATTGTTTCATATTGATTATCTTAACCATATGGATATGTCGTACCTGTTCCTCTATGGGAAAGAAAGAACATGAACGCAAGAAGGCCCATTTTTTCTTCAACAAACCAAAAGTTCTCTCCACAACATTTCTAGCACGAGCATGGCGCAAATTATACAACTCCCTCTCATTTTGAGGTTGTTGTTGACTTGCAACCCACTCTTTCAAGTGGTATCTAGTGGATCTGAATGGAGATAGAAATCCAGGTCCATTGGTATAGCCAGCATCAACTAGGTAGTACTTTCCTATTGTCAAGTAAATAAGTTAGCTAGCAATTAAATATGAGAAATAAAAAGCCAAGAGAAAGAGTCATACCCTGTGGTACAACAAATGCATCTTGGCGATCGTTTCTCATAGCATCTTTTAGCACTCTAGAGTCCGATGCCGAGCCCTCCCAACCAGGTAGAACATATAGAAATTTCATATTCCAATCAACCACACCTAACATGTTAGTGGTGATATCTTGTTTTCGATTTCTATACCTCCCTTTATCAGCAGGTTTAACGAACACAGAGGAATATGACACCCATCTAGTGCTCCAAGTGCATTACCAAACCACTTCCATTTGTAATCATCGGGAGGGTTAGTAGAAGGATCGGGAAGCTTGATGAACTCCCCATGTAAAGATAGGATGGCTGATAACACAGTAGAGAGATGCCTACTTATAGTCTCTAAAGACCGTTGGTATGTGCCACCCAACATTCTCAATTTAATTCCATGTCCAACAACTTGTAGGAACATAGCAACATTCTCTTCTACTGTCACATATGTGCTATCTTTGAGACCACACTTCGCACGCAACATAGCACAAAGATCATGAAAGTTCCTTTTAGTTAAGCGCAACTTATCATAGCAAGTTGTCTCGGAACCATCATATGTTTGTTTTAAGATGTACTTTCTATATGCAACCTTCTCCTCGTCATCATTGAAGCATCCTAGGTTTCTCGGTCCCCGCTGCGTACTAACATAAGCTAGAGCAAGACATGACATCTCAAAAAACTTCTTTGTCAATACTATCCTTTTTCTTTTTGTTCTTTTGTTCTCTTCGGTAATGTAAGCAACCAACTCTTGTTGGGACATGATTATTCTACAATGTAAACAATGTTTAAAATCTAATTATGTAGAGCATAGGTATCAAACAATCATCCATATCTGATCTTATTAGAAGAACATGTCACAAATATGTTGCTAACACACATATGGTCATATCATAAATCGGTAAGAAACACAACAACCAATAGTACAGATCAAGAAGTTTATACCTTCAATTGGACTGAGGTGGTACTAATTCTTGTAGAAATCTGCAGTTCACATATATAGAACAAATTAGGTGTTCATACAAAGAAAAAATTACCGCAAAAATCATTGGAGAAGAAGGGGAGGAAGGAAGGGAGAGAGAGGGCGCCACCTCCAGCAACCTACTACCATGGGAGAGGGAGGGCGCCGCCTCCAGCAGCCTCCCGCCGACGCCATGACATGTCGCTGCCATGGGGTTAGGGTTTGGGGGAGGGGGCGCCCCCAGCTATTCCAAGCAGGGGAGGGAGAAAGGAAAAGGGAGGAGGAGGGGAGGGACGGGGGAGGGGAGGGGAGCTTACCGGCGGGGAGGCGTGGCGAGCGACGCGCGGGTGGGTGGGTGGCGAGCGGCGCGAGACAGAGAAAACAGGAGGCGAGTCGCGAGGGGGGAGGGTCGCGAGGCGGGCGGGTCGCGAGGGGGAGGGGAGTTTCCAGGCTGTTTCCGAGCGGGCCGGCTTGGAAAGTAGTACCAGGGGGCGGACTCACGCGGAGGGACTGCTTGGAATTGGTCCCTCTTTCCATATTTTGATTTCCATGCCTTTCCAAACACCTGAATTAGCTCTACTAATTCCAGAATTCCAAGCCTTTTTTCCAACATCGTGTTTGAGTAATTTCATCACACAAGCCTTTTGCAAATAAAGAGGAATGGACCCAAACTGTCAGCCTGTGCTGTCGCGAGCACACCTGGAGCACTACATTTTCAAGCCCAAATCCGGCCCAAAACCCTTTCGCATCTAAACCCTTCTTCCCTTCCCTCTGCCCTCTCCTCCCGTGGACCACTCGCCGCCGCTGCCACCCGCCCGCCGGTACCACACTGACCAGCTTTCTATTCCTCTCCTCGGATCAGCTCAGTTCCCGCTCATCCAGACGAACTGATCCGTCGTGCTGCAGGTCTTCGCCGCCGCGATGCTTTCCCTGTCGAGGGCGCTCGGGAGGCGGCTCTTCTCCTCCGCCGCCGCCGCGTCCGAGGGCGCTTCCGCCGCCGCTGCTGCCTCTACGCCGGTGGCGAGGAAGGCGCAGAACCCCCTCGAGGAGTTCTTTGAGGTCGAGCGGAGCACCGAGGACGACCAGGCCCCGCCCCACTACGGTAGTATCCCACATCTTTCTTGCTCACCTCCACTTCCATATGGTTGGGCTGTACTGCTATTCGCGGATTCGCGACGGATCCGCGTGGATTGTTCGTCGTAGTTACCGCAGATGGTTCTGGAACACAGCCCAATTTCTTTCGGACGATGAAGTGTAGTTCAGAGTCCCCCTAGTATTCGTTCAGATCAGAAAAATGAACAAGCAGTACCTCTTGCTCTGTTCTGCGGAAAATTGTGCCCTTGGGTTGTTCTTTAATGAACTTATGACGCCACACACTCGGCATACAATTTGTATCGGCCCCTGTGTAGATAGAACCAGTAATGTACCTACCTCTACTCTACTGAAGCCAGCATAGATGGTTGTATGTGTGCTCTTACACATACTAGACATGCGCTATCTTTATGGTAAACAATGGCACCGAGTAACATGGCCTACAATGTGTATCTATTCTGTGTAAACCTTTTCTTCTGCAACCAGCTGTCTAATTTATCCGCTAGATGGATTTATGCATGATCAGATGATCTGTTTCTTCCTTGAAAACACGGATAGACACACTAGAATACCTACACTGTGTTTGCTGCCTTGCAGTGGATTTAACCATTGGCATGTTGATGTTAATGTAAGGTCCCATATTAGCAGTAGGATTTTGTATCTATGAAGTTCTCTGTTATTACCTAATGAGGTTGCATTCCATCCTTGTTAAGAAACCTTATTATGTTTGCTTTATGTCTCATTAATTGGTAGGTCGTAGTTGGAAGGCTGCTGAGTTACGCCTAAAATCCTGGGATGACCTTCAGAAGCTATGGTATGTCCTTCTGAAGGAGAAGAACATGCTTATGTCTCAACGCCAGATGCTGAATTCAGAGAACATGCGTTTCCCAAACCCAGAGCGCATTTCCAAGGTATATCTACTGCAACGACAAACACCATTCTTGAGAAAGTAATTGCTTACTGCATACCAGAACTATTTTGGTTCTCAGTTTTCGTAACCATGTCCATGTGCAACAAAATTTGTTTCGATCAAACAACTATACTTTTTCTAAGATGTTGACAAATCCAGTCTGAAGATGGTAAGCTATCTCCAGTGCATATCAAAATGTTGCATTTCTGAAGCCTGACATCTCGTTGTAATCTTACATTCACTAACTCTAAGTTCACTTGTCCATTAGTTCGAGTTACTGGAACACTAATTGGCTACAGTTTCACAATGGATTAAAAATCAGAGACACGTCAGTTATTCTATTGGTTATGTCAAATTACTCCACAAAATGACTAAACTGAGTTGCGTTGTTTTCACTACTACTCTTGATTAAGTTTTAGCTGTCATTGAATATCCTCAATTCCCACAAAAAAACCATGTAACCAAAAAGATAATGTGCAGGGTGCACTTAATGTTTGCGTGTCTGTTCAGGCTTTCTTGATAAACTAAATTATACTGATATTGTTGTTGCTTCTATAAATTAAGCTGTATGAACACGCCTGAATCCAAATACATGAAATCGTGGGCATCTTGTGCAAAGTACATTAGGTTTGTTAAAATGTCCAAAATAACAATGTGCTTGTGGGCTTCAACATGGCACAGTTTAACCACTTTATTTAATGTAGTTTTATTTTGCAATCAGTACTTGATATGTAGTACTTTTCAAGAAAAAATAACAGGTAGTCTACATTATTCTGACGATCTTTTCAATCCTCGGGATATGACCTGCTTTATAAGATAACATCCCCTCCATTTTGTTCTTGTCAAGTGTCAATACGACATAAAAAATTCTTATCAGTGTGCACATCATCACATTTATTTTCAAGGCATCGTTATACTTCCTCTAGCAGCACTTGACTCGTCCAGCCGTTGCTTCCCCACGTAATTTCAGGTAAAGAAATCGATGTGCCGAATCAAGCACGTCTTGACTGAGCGGGCCATAGCAGATCCTGATCCGAGGAGGACTGCGGAGATGAAGCGGATGATCAATACCCTGTGATCAACCCAAGTGCGCTTCAATGCCCTTAAGCCGATCAGTACTAGCATCTAGAAAGAACTTGCTTCCCTTTTGTTGTCTACCTAAGAAAATGTATAAGACCAGCTACTATCCTTTGGGTATCTGTGATGATTTCGCAAACGGCATTAATGACCCCTGATCAAATAACCATGATAATGCAGTTGTTTGTTTGCATTCTTGTTCATTAGTCTCCCTGTGTTTAGGGTTTAGGGCCATAGCAGCACGCTTGATGTTTCTGTTATACACTATGTATTTATATAGTGCTATGTGTTAATTTAGTGTACTTGGACTTGCACGTCGTGTAGCCGGGTCTGCCGAAGGTATGCTGCAGGAGCAATGGAGCATTCAGTAGCCGGGTCTGCCGAAGGTATGCTGCAGGAGCAATGGAGCATTCAGTTGTGGACATTCCAGACGCTCAGATATCCTTCCATGCACAAAAATACAAACATTTTGTGCCTTGGTTTACATTATCTCTCTCATTTGTATACAAGTTTTTTGTTTAGGTTTTCTTGCAAAGTCTGAGTAGTTTGATTATCAATTTCTGCCTTGTGTACATGGATTTGTTCATCGTTGTTCACTTTAGCTAGAGATGCCCTGTCACAATTGTTATGTGTCTGGGCAAAGTTAAAAGGAAATGATACTTGGATATAAAACTTCTTGTTGAGGCATGGCATATTTTCTGACTTCGACATTGCCTCTCTTCCCTTATACCCCCTCCGGCCCATATTAATTGACTCAAATTTGTTTAGATTTGAATGAATCTAGACATTTTAGCATATAGGTTTATCCAAATTTTGATAAATCAAAGTCAATTAATATGGATTGGAGGGAGTACTTAAATCCTGGCTCCGCCTATGAAGCCCTGTAGTGTTTGAGTACCGCGATGACTTGAAGAATAGCAGTTGCATGAACGACGTGCCAACGACTTGAAGAATAGCAGTTGCATGAACCACACGCCAAAATTGCCGTCAGCACGAAGCCTAGGCACACATGGAGAAGAGGACCATGACGGTGATAGAGGTTGCAAAGGCGGAGGACCGAGCCAGAGGCAGAACATGCCCACCAGCGGTCTGGAGGATCCAGATGTTGCAGTGACGTGCTCACACAATAGAGTAGCTGTAACCAAGGTCAGAGAGGTAGTCTTGCATGGGTCGAGCCATGACAAAGGAAGCGGCGATGGTGCCAGCCGTGCGTAGGTCTAGGTAAAAACGGTCGAAGTAGTACATGACGATGACATTGTCGGTGATGAGCTCGACGCTCATGCAGTAGCCATAGAGGACAAAAACCCATGTTTGGTAGTTGGTGACAGCACCATAAGACCTTGGAAAACTTCTTTCCTCCCATTTGCGTTATTACAGAGGCTCGCAAAGTCACCATTGTGAAGATCTTGCCTCAGTATGAGCACGATGTGTGCATCATCTCAGTCACAAAATAGGCGATGCGCCATGCAACAAAGGTTGCGGCTCCACACAGCTTGATGGCATGGAAAACAAGGGGCGTGATGAGTGCCACCCATGTCCCCCACCCCGTCGCCAAATCGTTGATGGTCCTGATGACGAATTGACGATACCCCATTCTATGCATCAAAATAACGCACACAACCTTATTTATTTATTATTCAACATAGCCTTCAAATAAAATGCAGATATCAACCTGAAGCCACATCACTAACGATAGCTATTGAAACATCTACAACCTTGATAAAGGGAGAGGCCATGTCGGGGCCCTACGTCCTGACCTTACACCAAAGCACTTCACCACAAAACCGGAGGCCTCACCAAGCCACCCAATGACGAGCCACATCCATCTCGCGGCAAGACGGAGAATGGGTGATCACCAGGTCGCACGTCGAGGGTGGCTTATCCTTCCCGCCTTCAGAGTTCTTCTGCGAGGTGCTGCAACACTACGATTTGCAGCTTCAGTGCTTCACAACCTCCTGCCTAACAACATCGCCGTGGTGTCCGTCTACATCATTCTTTGCGAGGGTTATCTTGGCATCAAGCCAAGACTGGACCTCTTCAAGTACTTATTCGGCATCAAGACGCAATCAGTCAAGATGACAGGCTGCTAGCTGACTATGACAGCGTGCCCTTCAGGATTCGAGAAGACAAGATCTATCCTCTTATTCCGCTCCATGACTCAGTTAGGGACCGGACTGGTACGTACTCTCTCTATTTAGAAATATAAGACATTTTAGTTTTGTGAAATGAATGTATCTATACACATTTTAGTGTATAGGTCTATTTTAAACCTCTACGAACATATACACTAAAAAAGTCTAGATATATTCGAATTATAAAACTAAAATGTCTTATATTTCTAAACGGAGAGAGTACTTCTGTTGCAAGGACAAGAAGACTTTAGGAAAGGAAGTTGGATCCCATGTTTTTCAAGATTGGCCTACAGAGCCTCTTCCCACATGGAAGTCAGAAGACGACACTCCACCGAGGGACCGGGGGCAGAATACACACAAATGACCCAAGTTTGAAAGGATTTCACAAACTGAACTCTCGACGAAACTATTTTACTCCACTAACCTTTTTTTATAGCGCCTAACGGAAAGGCTTCACACTATACAGTGTAGCGCCTATGCCAAAGGTGCTATATCCCTTGCCAGCGTGGCACGCGGGTCCTAGGGACCGCTCCAGTAGCGCCTCCAGTAGTAACAGTTGATAATCCGCACATTAGTATGACCGAACACTCTCTTTGTTTTTAATTCTCCCTTAATCGATTCATGTTTAGTCGAAGTAAAATGTTGCATTGTCCAAATATTAGAGTTAATATTGTTGGGACACGCGCATGTCTACTTTGTTTAACGGTATGACAGCTAAAACAATTGAAGATCTATGCATATTTTTTAGCTGAAATCATGTACCCATTGCAAAATCTAAATATTAGAAGAGATTTATAATGTGAATGCCAAAATAATAATGCATAGTTTTATACATGTTGTTTCGATATTCAAGAATGTTTAACAGCTTTGACACAAAAATGGAGCTTAGAAAATTTTAAACAAAAAATAGGTGGTATGTAGGAGTTGAACCCATGACCTACCAGATCAAGACCAAAGAGCTAAACCATCCAAGCTAAGGCTATCTTCTATTTAGTATAGATACGCCCCATATATAAATATTAGTGTAGCGCCTATCTGTTAGGCGCTACACTTCGTTATGTAACGTCTTACGCCGATGCGCTACTGGAGCGGTCCCTGGGACCCGCGTGCCACGCTGGTAAGGGGTATAGCGCCTTTGGCATAGGTGCTACACTGTATAGTGTGAAGCCTTTCCGTTAGGCGCTATAAAAAGAGTTAGTGGAGTAAAATAGTTTTGTCGAGAGTTCAGTTTGTAAAATCCTTTCAAACTTGGGTCATATGTGTGCATTCTGCCTCCACCGGGGGAAGATCTCTGTCCTTCTGTAAGGTGGATTGAGAAACTGAAGGAAAATAGATTGACTTGCCAGGACTTGGTCCTCAGTTGGTTTCTAAAAAGATTCCAGCCATTTCAGCACCACAATCGTCTCCTTCATTGTTATTCTGGTAACAACTATACGTCTTCGTGATGTTGGATGTTGGACCGAGAGTTAGTGGAGAGACCGACCACGTTTCGTATCCTTTTGGTTAAGATTTTTCTTAGTTTTCTTGGCTAAGCTGTATGCCGTAGTGTGTAAAGTTTATTCTTAAAACGTACTGTATGTGAGTTTTATTAAGTTAAAATCAGGCAGGTTACGCCTTTTTATCTAAAAAAAAATACGCACGACCGAAATAGGGTTACACGTAGTCTAGCAAACTGTTACACCTGCCCCGGGATGGGCTTGGCTTCCATGGGCCGTGGGCCAGCTGAGTGGGCTTATGGCTGGGATCGGTGACTACAAGAGGGATCAAAGCAGCCAAGGGAAAGGAAGAAAAGAGAAAAGGAATTGAACCGTCTCCTCGTCTCGTGTGTCTTCTTCTTCCTCTGGTCTAGATCATTCTGTTCTTCAGGTGTGGTTGCTCTCCACAAGCAGCTTGTATCCATATCACGTCCCGGCAGTCGTCGGTGGCCACGGGATATGACACAAACTTGGATAGAATTGGAAATAGTACTGCTTGTTGGGTAGGCCATTCTTCAGAGTGTGTATCTCATCTAGTGCTAGCCGACTGTAATCCTATTATTGAGGAATAAAATCTCGAAGATTCCCCATAGGGTGGGTCATTTATCTCAATGAGAACTTGTTTAGACTAGACCTCTTCAAGTACTTCTTCGGCATCAAGAGGCAATCCGTCAAGATGGATGGGCCGCTAGCTAACTGTGACAGCGTGTCCTTGAAGATCCGAGAAGACAAGATCTATCCTCTTATTCTGCTCTATGATTCCGTCAGGGACTAGAATAGTACGCACTTCTATTCCAAGGATAAGACGACTACAGGAAAGGAAGTTGGAATTCAAGCTTTCCAAGATGGGCCTGCAGATCCTCTTCCCACATGGAAGTCGAAAGACGACACTCCACTGGAGGAAGATCTCCGTCCTTTCGTAAGGCGGATTGAGAAACTAAAGGAAAATGGATTGACTTGCCAGGACTTGGTCCTCAGTTGGTTTCTAAGAAGAATCCAGCCTCTTCAGCACCACAATCGTCTCCTTCATTGTTATTTTGGCAAGACGGATTCTCTCCGGGTTACCCCCAACGATCTAACGTCTGGCGCCATCGACAAAAGGATGCGCAAAAACCAAGACAGTTTTGGGATCTCTCTCGACAGAAACAGACATAAGTTTCTCAACCTTTGCTTGATATGGTCATTCCTGTTCCCGCTTTGAATCACTGCTTACTTGGGCCAGTTGTTTTCGCAGATCCATGACTTACCAACTTCAGTGTAATGATGCTTTGGAGGAAGAAATTAGTTTGTCGATGGAAGGTCTAGCTTTGGCGCATGAATGGTTGTCGGAGGACCTCATTGCCATTCATAGTGTTGCACATAGTATACCCAACTTGGGTAGAATTGGAGATAGTACTGCTTGTTGTTGGGTACGCCATTCTTCATAGTGTGTGTGTCTCTCATCTAGTGCTAGCCGACTGTAATCCTATTATCGAGGAATAAAATCTCGAATATTTCCCGCCAAAAGAAAAACACACACGTTGCATTTCTCCTTCCTATGCATGGTGGAGCAGCCGTTAATTAACATGGATGACCTCTGGGCCATTGATATTGATCGAGATTGCTCATATCATGCAACCCTCGGCAGGTAGGCGGCAACAGAAATTCGTCGGCGTGCTCATCGATCCGTGTTTTGTTTTCTTGATTTGCCTGCTCGGCTGCTCCAGTCCAGGCGATGATTGGGTTCATTCAGACGAGGCGCGCGGGTGAAGTTACGGTGTTTAGGGAAGGCCCAGCATGGATAGATGTGTTTAAGAATTTGGAATTTTTTAAATACTTTCAAATTTTTAAACAATTAGAATTTTCAACATTCAAAAAATCTAGGTTGGCTCTGGACATTTTAGAGATCTAATTAAATCGCAGCGATCATTCCAAAAAAAATATCTCAAACTTTCAAAAATTGAACTTCTAGAACTTTAAACTTTCAAAAATATCTAGAACTTTCAAAAATTGAACATTCAAAAAATTAAACTTCTAGCAGATAATGGCAGATAACTTTAAACAGGATGGGCCTCATTGACACTAGCTAGCAGATAATGGCTGTCATGTGTCATGCATGTCATTGAAATGGAACCTCATTATTAGCTAGGTCTTGGTCATCTTGACAACCGTGTACCCGCCGTCGACGACAAGGTTATGCCCGTTCACGTACTTGGCCTCGTCGGACGCGAGGTACACGGCCGCCCTGGCGATGTCCTCCACCTCCAGCACCTTCCCGCCGCCCATCTCGCCCAGCGCCTTCACGAGCCCTCTCAGGTCGTCCTCGCTCGCCTCCGGGAGCAGCTCCGCCAGGCCGCGGAGCCCGAACGGCGTAGATATTGCGTGCGGCGAGATGGCGTTGACGCGCACGCCGTGCCGGCCGAGCTCGCCGGCCAGCGCCCGCACGGCGCCGATGACGGCGGCCTTGGAGACGCTGTACGGGGCCGCGATGACGCCGCCGATGACCCCCGCGGTGCTGGCGGTGCAGATGATGGAGCCGGCCTGGCGCGGCACCATGACGCGCGCGGCGTGCTTGATGCCCGCGACGGCGGACCGGGCGTTGGCGGCCATGGTGCGGTCGTAGTCGGCGAGGTCGAGGGACGCGACGGAGCCCACGGCCATGGGGCCCGTGACGCCCGCGTGGTTGTACATGACGTCGAGCCGGCCGTGGCGCGCCACCGCGAGGTCGACGGCGGCCGCGATCTGCGCCTCGTCCGTGACGTCGCAGCGGGCGTAGGCGGCGGCAGGACCGAGCTCGGCGGCGACGGCGCGGCCCAGGTCGTCCTGGATGTCGGTGAGGATGACCTTGGCGCCGTTCCTGACGAACTCCGCCGCGGTGGCCTTGCCGATGCCGCTGGCGGCGCCCGTGATCACGGCCACCTTCCCGGCCAACCTTTGGGAGTTTGAGGCCGTGGAGTATCCGCGGCGGTTGCTGAGAGAAAACATTGCGATAAGCTGGTTATTTGACAAACTTAGAAGCACGCGCTGGGCCTAGATCGATTTGCTCTCCGTCAGAACACATATCGTACGGTACCTGAGGACGACCTGCACTGCGCGGGACATCATGTTAATCTCTCTGCGCGCTTGGTTGGGCTTCTCCCTTGAGTCGACGTGCGAAGTGTAAACTGAAGGAAGCCGAGGACAGAGCAGCCTCTAATTAACAAGCAAGGCTCAGTGCAGCCGGCTCTGCGTCATTGACATTGCGCGACATGCGATCCTGGGCAACGGGAAAACCGTTGACATTCGCTCATGTAATCTCATCCCATGTGCTAGCTAGCTAGCTAGTTGGGTCCCCTTACAGCTCGGTACCATGGTTATCGTCCACTCAGATCTAACCCAGCAATTTAGCCTATTTTCGTACATTTATACGCATATAACTCAAAAAAATTAGCAGTTTACCTTCGGCGTTGCAACGGCCTTCAAGGAGGACGTGGACAAGGACTGTCGGCGTGAAGCCATGGAGAAGCCGATAAGAGCAAAGACGGCGACATGGATGCCACAAGAGACGACGAAAGCAATGTCGAAGATGAGCGCTGAAGTGGCGAAAGTAAAGCCAACAGTAACACCTACGCGAAGTAGCTGGCGTATTTGGAATCCAGGTCGGTGTAGAAGAGAGAACGTCGTGCTTAAGGGGTGATTGTTAGGAATAAGCACGTCGTAGCACGGGGTGCGTATCCGAGTAGACATGGGTAGCCGAATAGAGTAGAAATTAGATGTCCTAATCCTACTAGGTTAGCTATACTAAATCTGCTATATATATGCGTGTAACACCCCTGTAAAGACAGACCGTGAGTTGAACAATACAAGAGAGAAATCAAGGCTCGACAAGAGCCTTTGGCAATAAAAGTTGTTTTGCATGTGCGTACGTGAGTGTACTAGTTGGATCAAAAGAATTGATCAGCTAGCAGTACGTGCATCTCAGCGGAAGTTATCGGGTCGTCTCGTCGGAACTTCCTCGTCGGAACTTCCTCGTCGGTGTCGTCGGAAAGTACTCGGCTGCAGGGGCTGTGCTAACAATTGGTATCAGAGCCTCGTGGAGGATCTCCTAGTAACGGGAGTTCATGACGAAGAAGGTGGACAAGTATTCTGGTGTGGCTACGGGTGCACCGGTGTCGATGCAGTATCCGCGGTACAGCCGCGACAACTACACGGTCTGGGCGGTCCAGATGGAGTGGGCGTTAGAAGGCGCCATACTCTGGGAGGCTGTCGATCCAGGCGGCGACGAGTTCAAGAAGGGCGTGTCGAAGTACCACCTAGACCGACTAGCACTCACGACCATCTGCTCGGTGGTGCCGACGGATTTGATGCAACACCTGATCTCAAAGAAATCTGCAAAGGAGGTGTGGGATACGCTCAAGACGCTAAATCTTGGGCACGAGCGACGTCCGCGAGGCGACCCTGCAAACCTTGCAGAAGAAGTACGAGAATCTAGAGATGGGAGAAGTTGAGACGCTAGACGCTTTTGCTTCAAGGGTCGCTACACTGGTCAATGGGATTCATGGACTTGGCGAGAAGCTGGAGGAGATCTCTATCGTGAGGCGTTTCCTCCGCGTGGCGCCACCGCGTTACTCACCCGTTGTCTCGGCGATCGAGCAATGCGTTGATCTCAAGACTCTCACGATGGATGATCTAGTTGGATGGTTCAAGGCGCACGACGAGCGGATGAAGATCACCTATGGCGACGCGAAAGTGGATGAGCATCTCATGCTTATGGCTCAAGCGTTGTTTGCCAAGGAGAAGAAGCATCCGACAGCAGGAGTGATAGAGAAGATTCTCGCCCAGCGAAAAAGTATATCGCAGGAGAGGATGAGGACGAGCCTGCGCCGCGGAGGAAGTTTGACATAAAGAAAGTAAGATGTCATAAGTGCGGCGAGCCCGGTCACTTCAAGAAGGATTGCAAGAAATCGTCGAAGGAGAGGGCTCTCATCGCCCAGGAAGGATATGATGATGGGCCGATGATGCTGATGCTCGAAGTAACTGAGCCGAAGGATGAGGAGGATCCTCCATCACCGGGTACGGATATTGTGGCGCAAGTGGATCACGATCTACCGTGTGTGGATCACGAGCAACGGAGTGCCCCGTTTCTGCGTGAAGCCACGTTTGAGGCAAGTGAAGCTTCAGAATCTGATCATGGCGATCTATGCGTTGGAATTTCACCTGCAACTCCGTCCGGAAATAAGTTCTTCATGCTTGTGGTGGATGATCATAGTAAATACATGTGGATTGTGTTGCTGAAAAGTAAGAATCAAGCTCAACAAGCATTCGAGAAGATCAAAAAAGCCAAAGAGTTTAAGGTGGAGGCGAAGATAAGAGCTCTACGCATTGATCAAGAAGGCGAGCTGCATCAAACCGTGTTGACCATGGCACGGAGGATGATGAAGAGTAAAGGTTTGCCAGGAAACTTCTGGGGTGAGGCAGTCAATACAGTTGTGTATTTGCTGAACATGGAGCCAACTAAGAGTGGAGTTGGTATGACTCCGTATGAATGATGGTACGGATGGAAGCCCTTGGTTGATCATCTTCGCACTTTTGGATGTGGCGCATGACAAGACCGGCCAGCAGAGTACTCCAATGATCATGACAGGATATGAAGGCTCGAAGGAATACCGTTTGTGCAATCCTTATACCAATAAGGTGGTTTTCACGGACGATGTAGTCTTCGAGGAAGATAAATCATGGAATTGGGGCTCCAAGGAACCGGAATATTCATCTTTTCACATCACGTGGGATCTTGAGTATGAAGAAAATATGGATCAACCAAGCTTATCTTTGTCAGCAAATTCGGACCCAGAAGAGATTGAAGGCCTACGGGGTGCTCTAGGCGTGGACACCAGGCCAGAAGCACTAGGGATACCCCTAGAAGAAAAAGTGTCCGGAAAAAAGGCTAGTCCGTGGACAGAAAAAACAGAGCTAGAAGCTGTTGTGTTTAGCTCATCATCTGCTAGTACAGGAGGTGATGATCCACGTGAAGAGCTTGGGGCAAAGGAGTGTCCAGAAGTGCAAGGGTCATGTGATGTGGTGGTGAGTCAAGAAATTGTCTCAGAAATAGGCATGCAGAATACGCTGCATGTAGAGCCGTTGGCTCCAGGAGCTCTACGTGGAGGCACACAAGGTTCAGAAACTGGAGAAATAAGCGCGTCGTCGGATGCAGAAGAGTATGTCGCAGAGCCTCCGACTGCACTAGAGCTGAGACGACTACGACCGACGCGAGCACGCATGAGACACGTGTTGGACTACTATCCGAAGAAGGAATTTCGGATGGTAAATAATTCGGTGATGATGAACCAAAAAAAGGACCCGTTGTTCATCAAGGAACCGATGAAGACTGAAGACGTGGACATCAAGGACGCGGACAAGGACTGTCGGCGTGAAGCCATGGAGAAGCCGACAAGAGCAAAGACGGTGACATGGATGCAAAAAGAGACGACGAAAGCAATGTCGAAGATGAGCGCTGAAGTGGCGAAAGTAAAGCCAATAGTAACACCTACGCGAAGTAGCTGGCGTATTTGGAATCCAGGTCGGTGTAGAAGAGAGAACGTCGTGCTTAGGGGGTGATTGTTAGGAATAAGCACGTCGTAGCACGGGGTGCGTATCCGAGTAGACACGGGTAGCCGAATAGAGTAGGAATTAGATGTCCTAATCCTACTAGGTTAGCTATACTAAATCTGCTATATATATGCGTGTAACACCCCTGTAAAGACAGACCGTGAGTTGAGCAATACAAGAGAGAAAGCAAGGCTCGACAAGAGCCTTTGGCAATAAAAGTTGTTTTGCGTGTGCATACGTGAGTGTACTAGTTGGATCAAAAGAATCGACCAACTAGCAGTACGTGCATCTCAGCGTAAGTTATCGGGTACGTACGTGTCGTCTCATCGGAACTTCCTCGTCGGTGTCGTCAGAAAGTACTCGGCGGCAGGGGTTGTGCTAACAGCCGAGGGGGATACGCTCGGCATTACTTGCCACGTGGAGCGGTAGGGAGGATGCTGTGATAGACCTGTGTCTAGGGGAGCCTACTCGGCTTTGTGTGATCTGTACCGAGGGGTGCCCTCTCGGTGTTTCTTGCTCTGCGCCGAGGGGTGCCCTTTCAGCGTTGCGTGCTGTGCGCTGAGGAGATCCCGCTCGGCCTTGCTTGCTGTGCGCTGAGGGGATCCCGCTCGGCGTTGCAAGCTGTGCCGAGGGGATCCCTCTCGGCATTGATGTTCACCAGCCCAATCTGAGGACCAATGCCGAGGGGATTACCCTCGGCGTTGATGTCCACCAAGCCTTTTTTCTAGCAATTTTGGGATTGACAGCAGATACATATATAAGAATTGGCTATAAAAATGCAAAAACATTTCAGCATAGATGACATCCATAAACATATCACATGTCTAGCATCAAATCTCCATATATAGATACATGTAGTCGCAAATACACATCACTACAAGTTCGTTGCACATAGTCTTCGATAGCATCATCACTACAAGTTCATTACACATAGTGTTCGTGAGCATCATCACTACAAGTTCATTACACATAGTCATGCGAAAAGGTTGAAACGGTCCCGTAGTTCCCCGTGACGGCACTAGAAAAGACTCTGATGGCATGGAAGAGACTAAAGGCAAGCAAACAAAGATGGCAACAAGCAAACATGCAATAGATCTAGTTGTAAACGGTGTTTTAATGCTTAGAAACAAGGTCTAGGGATCATACTTTCACTAGTGAACACTCTCTCATATAAATATATTCTTTTCATGATACTACTCTTAACTACTCTCTGGTTGGTGAACTCTAATCCACGGTAGGGCTACAAAAGCACTCCTCAAAGTCCGCATTTCCCAATCTAGATAACCCCACACTATCACCTTGAGTGCTAGATGGTTCCAAAAAACACCATAGTTTCATAGAGACAACCAACTCAAAATATACTCATGATACGTATTTATGAACTCTAGCCTAAGTGCCACCACGGCGTGTACGCTGTCACTTTCACACATGTGGGGAGAGTAGAGATCTATTGAAGCACTTGAGTATTTATGTAAACTCTAGCCTAAGTGCCACCACGGTATGCATGTTGTCACTTTCACACACGTGGGGAGAGCCGGAGATCTATTAAAGCACTTGAGTAGCAAGGTAGATCTACTTGATTACAAAGCTCATGATCACAACAAGATCACACATAGAGAGAGATGAACACATAGCTATCGATAGAGCCCTTAACCTCAAGGAATAACTACTCCCTCCTCATCATGGGAATCAGCAACGACGATGGAGATGGTGGTGGAGATCGATCGAGATGGCTCCGAGGGCACTTCACCATCCCGGTAGGGTGCCGGAACAGAGACTTTCTATCACCCGAATCTCCCCTTTGGTGGCGGCGGTGCTGCGGAGCTTTTCGTGGCTTTCTGGTCAATGATTTAGGGTTTTTGGGTCGGAGCCTTATTATAGGCGAAGGAGGCAAGGTCGGTGGAGGGCCAGGGGCCCACACCCCCTTGTGGCGCCACCAGGGCTGGCCCGCGCCGACCTAGTGTGTGGCCATCCTGGTGTCCTCCTCCATCTCTGCTTCATGGTTCCGTGTCGTGTCGGGTAAAATAATGATTTTGGCTTTTGTCCTGTCCAATTCCAAAAATATTGATTTTCTGACTTTTCTGGAACCAAAAACAGAAGAAAACAGGCAACTCGCATTGTGGCATCTTGTTAATAGGTTAGTCCAGAAAACATATAAAAATACCTCAAAGTGTATACAAAGCAAAGCAAAGTAGATACTAAACAAGCATGGAATATAAAAAATTATAGATACATTTACGACATATCAAGGTTATATCTACATGGACAACAAAGGTTGGGACCAAGATTCCACCGGTAGCCCTCCGTTTGATCCGTGGCGGGAGTTTCCTCCTACACGCCCAACACTTTTCTATGTGTTATCGCATGCAAGTGAACATGAACACACCCGGGAGCAAGGAATTGCATCTATGGACCTTCCACCACACTTGTACACGTATTCTGGGGCCACTTGCAAGTTTTCGTGTGATTCTAGTGCTCCGGCGGTCTTTCTCCACCGAAACCCTAGCCCGTGGGACCCGTAGGTCTACCCCCATAGCATTCTCCGTACGAGGGTTCACCGATGTAATTTTTTGTTGGTTTAGGTTTGTATAGGTCATATCTACATGGAAACAAAGGTTGGGACCAAGATTCCACCGATAGCCCTCTGTTTGATCTATGGCGGGAGTTTCCTCCAACACGCCCAACACTTTTCTATGTGTTATCGCATGCAAGTGAACATGAATGCACCCGGGAGCTAGGAATTGCATCTATGGACCTTCCACCACACTCGTACACATATTCTAGGGCCACTTGCAATTTTTCGCTTGTTTCCGGTGCTCCGGCGGTCTTTCTCCACCGAAACCCTAGTCCATGGGACCCGCAGGTCTACCCCCGTAGCATTCTCCGTACGAGGGTTCACCGATGTACTTTTTTGTTGGTTTAGGTTTGTATAGGTCATATCTACATGGACAACAAAGGTTGGGACCAATATTCCATCGATAGCCCTCCGTTTGATCCGTGGCGGGAGTTTCCTCCTACACGCCCAACACTTCTCTATGTGTTATTGCATGCAAGTGAACATGAATGCACCCGGGAGCTAGGAATTGCATCTATGGACCTTCCACCACACTTGTACACGTATTCTAGGGCCACTTGCAAGTTTTCGCGTGATTCCGGTGCTTCGGTGGTCTTGCTCCACCGAAACCCTAGTCCGTGGGACCCGCAGGTCTACCCCCGTAGCATTCTCCGTACGAGGGTTCACCGATGTACTTTTTTGTTGGTTTAGGTTTGTATAGGTCATATCTACATGGACAACAAAGGTTGGGACCAAGATTCCTCTGGTAGCCCTCCATTTGATCCGTGGCGGGAGTTTCCTCCTATACGCCCAACACTTTTCTATGTGTTATCGCATGCAAGTGAACATGGACGCACCCGGGAGCTAGGAATTCCATCTATGGACCTTCCACCACACTTGTACACGTATTATAGGGCCACTTACAAGTTTTCGCATGATTCTGGTCAGTACTCATCTAGCTAGGTGTTCTATGGCGTCAGGAATGCTGAGAGGATTCCCCTCGGCATAGACCCTGCCAGCTGCGCTATGCTGCTAGCAACGCTGAGAGGAATCCCCTCGGTGTAGGTCCTGCCAGGTGTGCTATGCTACTAGCAACGCTGAGAGGTATCCCCTTGGCGTAGGTCCTTGCAGGTCTAGGTGTGCTATGCTGCTAGCAACGCTGAGAGGAATCCCCTCGACATAGGTCTTGCCAGGTGTGCTATGCTGCTAGGAACGCTGAGGGGAATCCCCTCGGCGTAGATCCTGCCAGGTGTGCTATGCTGCTAGCAACGCTGAGAGGAATCCCCTCGGCGTAGGTCCTGTCAGGTGTGCTTTCCCGCTAGCTTGCTAATAGCAATGCCGAGGGATTCCCCTCGGTGTAGGCATAGTAATGTTGAGCGGATTCCTCTCGGCTTTGCTATGTGCCGTTAATTTTCACTGCGCACAACTATGCCAACGGTAAGCCTCTCGGCACTACCATATACCGTGAACTGTCCGTCCGCAACGCTGGAAGTAGACCCGTGCTCACCTTGCGCCGATGGTTCCCCTCGGCATTGCTACATCTATGCCGAGGGTATAGCTACGCCGAGGGTCCCTCTCGGCATTTCTCGTATGTGCCGACGGTTTTGCTATGCCGACGACATTTTTGCGGCACACGGCACTGCGCGAGCTATGCCGAGCGGTGTGGCGCCCCGCAAAAACCACTACTAGAAAATCGCCGTGTTTTTGTGCATAACATCATCATGACCGCATGCTCATGTCATCATGCCACATTGCATTTGAGCATCGTCATGTCATCTTGCATTTGTTTGCATAAAACTATCTTCGAAAAATCTATTTTGTCTTCTGAACGCCCCGTCTTTATTCAAACACAAAACCCGGGTCTCCGGATTATTTTGTTTCGTCTACCAACGGTTTGCAAAAGCCCCGTTGTAGTTAAATAAAATATTTATATTATTTTTAGGGGGCAGCCGTACCGGGCCGATCCGACCCAGTCAGCCACCCCCAGTGCAAAAACTAGAGCCACCCCAAACACTTTTCTACCTAAACCTAGTCTACCCGCCTTCCTCCACCAACCATCCACATCACCTCCTCCACTCGCAGCGCGCCACATCACCCCTGGCTCAAACCCACCCAATCACCCGCTGCCACCTGCCCAACCCCCCTCTCTCCCTCTCCCCATCCCAGCCCCACCTCACTCCACGCATGCCCCTGGTCCCACACACCCTGGCCCCACCCGCAAACCCACACACGCAACGCACACTCACGCCACACACGCACCCACCCCTGCTTAGCCCCACACCAGACCACCGCCCCTGGCCGCGCCCTCCCCCGCTCCTGATCCCACTCTCCTTGGCCCCACCGCCCACCAACCGAGCCACCCACCCCGCGTCCTCCCCCTCGTCCGGCCCCACACACCTGACCCGATCGATCCCCACCTCCCCGCGATCCCCTTCCTCTCCCCCGAAGCTCCTCCCTTCCCGAGCACCCCCGCCTCCTGCACGCGTCCTCACCTCCACCGCATCCCTCCTCCGGCTCGCTCGCTTGCCCTGCGTCTCCCCTTTGGCAGCCTCCTCGCCATCCCTCTCACCTCTGCCTCCCTTCGTCCAAGCTGCGCACCTGGCGTGGCCCCGACGGCGTCGAGCGCTCCTTCCGCGTCGGTCGCGTCCCCAGACCTCGCTTCGTCGTCTGCGACCTGTCCTCCTCCTCCTCCGCCGCCTCGCCCGTCCCCGACCCCGACGGCCTCAACTTCAACAACGACCTCGGCGTCCTCGCCGCGCCGGAGGGCGGCAGTGGCGGCCGCTTCATGGTCGTCGAGTTGCAGCACATCGTCGGCGGCCACGAAGCCACCTCCTCCGTTTCTCGTCCGAGACCGGCGCCTGGGTCAAGAAGAGGGTCGCCAACCCGCAGCCGCGCTGGATTTGGACCTTCTCCGACATCGTCTCCCACGGCGGCAAGCTCTGGTGGGTGGACAACGTGGCGGGCCTCCTCGGCTTCGACCCCTTTCCCGATGACCCGGCCTTGGAGTACGTGCAGCTCCCGGGAGGGGACGTCAAACGCGGTCATGGCTGTTGAGGCTACTGCTCCGAGAGAGAGCTCGGCTCCCGCCGCCTCGTGCAGATCAGCAACGGCGCGTTTCGCTGCGTCGAGATGACCTGCGCGAGCCACGGCGCCCCCAAGGACTCCATGCGCTCGCTGGCTGACGCGACCACGGCAGAGTGGACGATGGAGTACCAGGCGAGCTTTTACGAGATCTGGGCCGGTCACACCTACAAGGCCGCGGGCCTGCCGGAGAAGGCCCCCGTGCTCGCGCTCCTCCACCCCAAGAATCCAGACGTCCCATCGAGACTGAACCCTGGCGCGCCAAGTTCTTCGACCCCGAGGACCGATCCATAGATGCGTGAAGTACTTCCTCGAGGACGCCAAGTACTTCACCCCGGACACCGAGACCCTGAACGACAAGTTCTCCTTCCCGGAAGCATTGACACCGTGCGACAAGATCTACTTCCCAGATCCGAAGACCCCGGTACCCGATCCACTCAATTCGCCATCGACGACAAGATCGGCACCGACCAGGGCGGATCCGATGTGCCCCCGACGCCAACCAAGTCCTTCTCGGATGCGCCGAGATCTACTCCGTTATCCGAGAACGATCCCGCTAAGACCGAACCCCAGATCTAGACCCTGAGACCGACCGCGAACCCCTCGAACCCCAAGATCGTCCGAACCCAGATGTGTGAACCTTTTCCCTAAGCCCCTATTTTTATAATGATATAGACTTGTTGCTTTAAATCATACATGCATGCATACTTGTCTGTGGTTTGGGGGCCTTATGCCGATTCACCTTATAATTAAATATGGGATCCATATGCGGGCAAATCTAGTCTTATAGTGGTCCCATTTAAATTTGTGTAGCGAACCGGTGCTATCTTTTGCCATGTTAATACAACATTTAAATTGCAGGGTATCTAAACAACATAAACCACCTAATTAATTGTCGGGACTTCGGTTCCACTTAATATTGCCTAATTGCACCGCACCTTTGCCATGTCATACATCATACATGCATCATGCCCGATCTTTTGCCGTAGTATTAAATAGTGCATCCGGTGTTTGTGCTAGTGTTTTGTTTCTTCACGGACTAGGCCGATGAGTTGATGCGAGTGTCGACCTGATTCCGGTGAACCTTCGGCAATGTTTTCAGGCGAGCATCTCCCCCTTTCTACCTATCTTACTTTTATAGTATTTATTCCCTCCTGTTGATCTATTGCTATCTGTGTTGCGATGCTCTAGCTTTCGTACCCGTAATATCCCTTGCAGCCTTATATTGCCTTGGACACCTCCTATTACCTGTTGTTTGGTAGATAGTTGGACCTGCGCGTCGTAGTCGCTTTGCTCAAGTGCTGTTGCGTGTCGTCAAGTACCACAGTTGTTGGAGTATTGCCGTGTGTTTATTGTTGGAGATGATCAAGACTTTAATTACTGTTTAACAACTAAAATTGAAGAAGGTAAATGCAGAGGCACAGGTGGGCAATAGATGTTATTTGGTTGTTAACCGTCCACTTGTGTCCCGTAGGACCCCGAGTACTTGATACCTGTTCCTTAAATATTCGCGCTATCCACATCCGGGAGGATTATGGGACCCCCCTGAGCCAGAGCTTGATTCATTCTTATTTCTTGGGGCCACAAACTAGTTTGAGGTTTTATTTACTATCCTGTACTTATGCCATGCTTTACTGCTTTATTTAAATTGTGCGAGGTACTGCACCTGTACTGTTTAGGGAAGCGGAGTGTTTTCGCGGTATCGACAAGCCCAGTCACATTTTCGGGTTCCCAGTCGTTTACAGCCACTGACGCAAACCTTGAGTCCGTCTCGGAGTCAGCTAACTTCGTTGCGGGTAGCTTAATGGGGTGGCCCCCTGAAATATTTCTGAATCCTGTGATTGCTTTGTCGTGAATGCCTCGTTGGGTTTTGATTTGGTTTTTCCGAGGTTGATCGAGTGTGTGTTGCTATTTGTGCACCCCTGCAGGGTAAAACTTTCTGAAAGCCGTGTCCGCGGTTATGGACGACTTGGAGCACAGTATCTCGATCATAGATAACTATAACTAAAGTAGTGCTATAAATTTGACTTTATAATGACTAGTAATCAGCTTCACTATAATGGAATGGCTAAATAAAATTGCCAACAATTGCTTGTTTGGGTTGACGCTTGCTACCATTGTATCTGACTAGTAAGTATTGCAACTATAACGGAATGGCTAAATAAAAGTACCAACAACTGCTGGGTTTTGGGATATCTCATGCTAATTGTATTTGACTAGTAAGTGTTGCAACTACAACGGACTGGTTAACTAAAACTGCCCACTGCTTATCTTATCAGGATGACTATCTAAACCTGACTAGTAATTGCTGCAACGATAACTGAATAAATAAAACTGCCCACTGTGTGAGTTCCTCGGTTGACTTCCTCGTTTGGTCTCGAGGGGGAAATACCAGGATGGGTATGTTTGGTGGTAGTATCAGATTGGTTCCGAATAGGTCTTTCTTACCCCTCTCTGATAGCCGACAGTTATATCGAGTCTCTATGGGTTGTTCTAGTGCATGCTGCGCTGCCGCTTCAGTCCACCATACCTATGTAGGCGAGGACCGCCGAATTCTAGCCTCGCCGTGTACTGGCCTCAGTACTGACCGCTTTCTCTTTTTCCTTTGCCCTTTGTCGGCATCCCTTTTGTTTAAGCAGGTTTTGAGATCGACGTCGTTAGCAGGGTTACCCTTCCGGCTTGGCCTGGGCAGGGTTATGGACGCCATTGGTTATTCTTCAGGGCTCTTATCCCCATTTGCATCTTGTCCGTAGTCGGACGCTCTATCATTTTCAAGGTGATTTGGATCTTTGTATATTATGTCTGTATTCTTGACTCAAGGAGTCGTTGTTGCATATATCTGTTCTGTGGGTCCCATCGAGGACTGTTGTGTAATGTTATTACTTCGTTTTCCACCCGCACGAAAGTGCCTGGTGGGCACCTTTGAATCGTTTCTATGCGGGTTTGGCGGGTTTCGCTAAAACTTGCATAGGGCCGATTCTGAGGGTGTTACAGAGTGGTATCAGAGCTCAGCAGTTGCGATACCCCACAAGTCCAGCCTGTAGGATAACCTAGCTAACAGCCGAAGTAGAGTGTCAAAACTATTTTTGCAAAATCGGTTGGATAGTTCTGATTAGGTCTGATTTTACTCCTTACCCCTCTGCTGCTCTCCTCTCACCTCTGCGTGTTTTGAATCCGCTCTCTTCTCTCTCTCCGAGTCCAGGATTTCTCGTGGTTGGGTTCCATCGTACCTTCAGGGTTTCGCTTCCTCCTTTGGTAATGGTGTTGCTACATCTGGTCTTCATGCCATCCGAGGAACCCTTCGTCTGGTGGACTTCTCTTTGTTCCTTCTCGTGCCTTCCGGTGTTTTCCGACGCGACGACATCATCTACGCCAGATCTGATGCAGAGTCTGCATCACTCCTTTGTTTCTGAACCTCGATTGTCGAGATCTTCATTCTGATTCCGAGAATGGTTGCACGCTTTTCTACTGATTGTGCAGAGTAATAGTTTGGGTGCGTGATGGATTGGCCCCCATGCCGACTACCCCTTCTATTCGCTTTTGTACATTGAAGTGGATGAGAATGCATCGGTTCCCTCTTTCTATCGAAGATAGAGGTGGCTTTATTTGTTGATACCTCTACCTTCGACCTTTTGTTCCCGGAGTGTTCTCTCGACGATCACGGACAACGACCTCTTGTTAGTGGTGTCGCGAGGATCTACACGAAGCGAGAAGACGCAGATCGCCGACCTTCCTTCCGGTACCATGAGGCGGATCTCGAGGGCGAGATCCATTGTTAGTGGTGTCGAATTGTGGCGCCCCGCAAAAACCACTACTAGAAAATCGCCGTGTTTTTGTGCATTGCATCATCATGACCGCATGCTCATGTCATGATGCCACATTGCATTTGAGCATCGTCATGTCATCTTGCATTTGTTTGCATAAAACTATCTTCGAAAAATCTATTTTGTCTTCTGAACGCCCCGTCTTTATTCAAACACAAAACCCGGGTCTCCGGATTATTTTGTTTCGTCTACCAACGGTTTGCAAAAGCCCCGTTGTAGTTAAATAAAATATTTATATTATTTTTAGGGGGCAACCGTACCGGGCCGATCCGACCCAGTCAGCCACCCCCAGTGCAAAAACCAGAGCCACCCCAAACACTTTTCTACCTAAACCTAGTCTACCCGCCTTCCTCCACCAACCAGCCACATCACCTCCTCCACTCGCAGCGCGCCACATCACCCCTGGCTCAAACCCACCCAATCACCCGCTGCCACCTGCCCAACCCCCCTCTCTCCCTCTCCCCATCCCAGCCCCACCTCACTCCACGCATGCCCCTGTCCCACACACCCTGGCCCCACCCGCAAACCCACACACGCAACGCACACTCACGCCACACACGCACCCACCCCTGCTTAGCCCCACACCAGACCACCGCCCCTGGCCGCGCCCTCCCCCGCTCCTGATCCCACTCTCCTTGGCCCCACCGCCCACCAACCGAGCCACCCACCCCGCGTCCTCCCCCTCGTCTGGCCCCACACACCTGACCCGATCGATCCCCACCTCCCCGCGATCCCCTTCCTCTCCCCCGAAGCTCCTCCCTTCCCGAGCACCCCCGCCTCCTGCACGCGTCCTCACCTCCACCGCATCCCTCCGCCGGCTCGCTCGCTTGCCCTGCGTCTCCCCTTTGGCAACCTCCTCGCCATCCCTCTCACCTCTGCCTCCCTTCGTCCAAGCTGCGCACCTGGCGTGGCCCCGACGGCGTCGAGCGCTCCTTCCGCGTCGGTCGCGTCCCCAGACCTCGCTTCGTCGTCTGTGACCTGTCCTCCTCCTCCTCCGCCGCCTCGCCCGTCCCCGACCCCGACGGCCTCAACTTCAACAACGACCTCGGCGTCCTCGCCGCGCCGGAGGGCGGCAGTGGCGGCCGCTTCATGGTCGTCGAGTTGCAGCACATCGTCGGCGGCCACGAAGCCACCTCCTCCGTTTCTCGTCCGAGACCGGCGCCTGGGTCAAGAAGAGGGTCGCCAACCCGCAGCCGCGCTGGATTTGGACCTTCTCCGACGTCGTCTCCCACGGCGGCAAGCTCTGGTGGGTGGACAACGTGGCGGGCCTCCTCGGCTTCGACCCCTTTCCCGATGACCCGGCCTTGGAGTACGTGCAGCTCCCGGGAGGGGACGTCAAACGCGGTCATGGCTGTTGAGGCTACTGCTCCGAGAGAGAGCTCGGCTCCCGCCGCCTCGTGCAGATCAGCAACGGCGTGTTTCGCTGCGTCGAGATGACCTGCGCGAGCCACGGCGCCCCCAAGGACTCCATGCGCTCGCTGGCTGACGCGACCACGGCAGAGTGGACGATGGAGTACCAGGCGAGCTTTTACGAGATCTGGGCCGGTCACACCTACAAGGCCGCGGGCCTGCCGGAGAAGGCCCCCGTGCTCGCGCTCCTCCACCCCAAGAATCCAGACGTCCCATCGAGACTGAACCCTGGCGCGCCAAGTTCTTCGACCCCGAGGACCGATCCATAGATGCGTGAAGTACTTCCTCGAGGATGCCAAGTACTTCACCCCGGACACCGAGACCCTGAACGACAAGTTCTCCTTCCCGGAAGCATTGACGCCGTGCGACAAGATCTACTTCCCAGATCCGAAGACCCCGGTACCCGATCCACTCAAGTTCGCCATCAACGACAAGATCGGCACCGACCAGGGCGGATCCGATGTGCCCCCGACGCCAACCAAGTCCTTCTCGGATGCGCCGAGATCTACTCCGTTATCCGAGAACGATCCCGCCGAGACCGAACCCAGATCCAGACCCTGAGACCGACCCCGAACCCCTCGAACCCCAAGATCGTCCGAACCCAGATGTGTGAACCTTTTCCCTAAGCCCCTATTTTTATAATGATATAGACTTGTTGCATTAAATCATACATGCATGCATACTTGTCTATGGTTTGGGGGCCTTATGCCGATTCACCTTATAATTAAATATGGGATCCATATGCGGGCAAATCTAGTCTCAAATCTAGTCTTATAGTGGTCCCATTTAAATTTGTGTAGCGAACCGGTGCTATCTTTTGCCATGTTAATACAACATTTAAATTGCAGGGTATCTAAACAACATAAACCACCTAATTAATTGTCGGGACTTCGGTTCCACTTAATATTGCCTAATTGCACCGCACCTTTGCCATGTCATACATCATACATGCATCATGCCCGATCTTTTACCGTAGTATTAAATAGTGCATCCGGTGTTTGTGCTAGTGTTTTGCTTCTTCACGGACTAGGCCGATGAGTTGATGCGAGTGTCGACCTGATTCCGGTGAACCTTCGGCAATGTTTTCAGGCGAGCATCTCCCCCTTTCTACCTATCTTACTTTTATAGTATTTATTCCCTCCTGTTGATCTATTGCTATCTGTGTTGCGATGCTCCAGCTTTCGTACCCGTGATATCCCTTGCAGCCTTATATTGCCTTGGACACCTCCTATTACCTGTTGTTTGGTAGATAGTTGGACCTGCGCGTCGTAGTCGCTTTGCTCAAGTGCTGTTGCGTGTCGTCAAGTACCACAGTTGTTGGAGTATTGCCGTGTGTTTATTGTTGGAGATGATCAAAACTTTAATTACTGTTTAACAACTAAAATTGAAGTAGGTAAATGCAGAGGCACAGGTGGGCAATAGATGTTATTTGGTTGTTAACCGTCCACTTGTGTCCCGTAGGACCCCGAGTACTTGATACCTGTTCCTTGAATATTCGCGCTATCCACATCCGGGAGGATTATGGGACCCCCTTGAGCCAGAGCTTGATTCATTCTTATTTCTTGGGGACACAAACTAGTTTGAGGTTTTATTTACTATCCTGTACTTATGCCATGCTTTACTGCTTTATTTAAATTGTGCGAGGTACTGCACCTGTACTGTTTAGGGAAGCGGAGTGTTTTCGCGGTATCGACAAGCCCAGTCACATTTTCGGGTTCCCAGTCGTTTACAGCCACTGACGCAAACCTTGAGTCCGTCTCGGAGTCAGCTAACTTCGTTGCGGGTAGCTTAATGGGGTGCCCCCCTGAAATATTTCTGAATCCTGTGATTGCTTTGTCGTGAATGCCTCGTTGGGTTTTGATTTGGTTTTTCCGAGGTTGATCGAGTGTGTGTTGCTATTTGTGCACCCCTGCAGGGTAAAACTTTCTGAAAGCCGTGTACGCGGTTATGGACGACTTGGAGCACAGTATCTCGATCATAGACAACTATAACTAAAGTAGTGCTATAAATTTGACTTTATAATGACTAGTAATCAGCTTCACTATAATGGAATGGCTAAATAAAATTGCCAACAATTGCTTGTTTGGGTTGACGCTTGCTACCATTGTATCTGACTAGTAAGTATTGCAACTATAACGGAATGGCTAAATAAAAGTACCAACAACTGCTAGGTTTTGGGATATCTCATGCTAATTGTATCTGACTAGTAAGTGTTGCAACTACAACGGACTGGTTAACTAAAACTACCCACTGCTTATCTTATCAGGATGACTATCTAAACCTGACTAGTAATTGCTGCAATGATAACTGAATAAATAAAACTGCCCACTGTGTGAGTTCCTCGGTTGACTTCCTCGTTTGGTCTCGAGGGGGAAATACCAGGATGGGTATGTTTAGTGGTAGTATCAGATTGGTTCCGAATAGGTCTTTCTTACCCCTCTCTGATAGCCGACAGTTATATCGAGTCTCTATGGGTTGTTCTAGTGCATGCTGCGCTGCCGCTTCAGTCCACCATACCTATGTAGGCGAGGACCGCCGAATTCTAGCCTCGCCGTGTACTGGCCTCAGTACTGACCGCTCTCTCTTTTTCCTTTGCCCTTTGTCGGCATCCCTTTTGTTTAAGCAGGTTTTGAGATCGACGTCGTTAGCAGGGTTACCCTTCCGGCTTGGCCTGGGCAGGGTTATGGACGCCATTGGTTATTCTTCAGGGCTCTTAGCCCCATTTGCATCTTGTCCGTAGTCGGACGCTCTATCATTTTCAAGGTGATTTGGATCTTTGTATATTATGTCTGTATTCTTGACTCAAGGAGTCGTTGTTGCATATATCTGTTCTGTGGGTCCCATCGAGGACTGTTGTGTAATGTTATTACTTCGTTTTCTACCCACACGAAAGTGCCTGGTGGGCACCTTTGAATCGTTTCTATGCGGGTTTGGCGGGTTTCGCTAAAACTTGCATAGGGCCGATTCTGAGGGTGTTACAAGCGGCCCGACCATTTCCCCTCGGCATTGAATTTCCCGCTCAGCATCTGCGTTCGTTCCTGTAGTGTCCTCTCAAAACTTTTAGAAACAGGGTAGTTTCACATTTCTTGGAAAACTATAACTACAACTTATGGTGTAACTTGTGCACCGTTAGAAAAGACTCTTTTACTAGTAGTTAATTTAGGTAGCTTTATTGATCAATCAACGGGATTGCAATCACATTATCAGCGAGATAACCCGGGTTATAGTTCATCCATAGCCACCTATCAAAAATAGTTTGTTTAGCACAAAAATGGGCGGTCTTGTTTTACATCACGCCCAACATAAACAATAATAAAGTTAGGGAAAGCCCTCCTAATCTCTATAATCTCCGGTCAAGATAGGCATAAGTTTTGACCTGTAGATGTTTATTTTCTAATCTCCGGTTAGGGAAAGTCCTCCTAATCTCTACAATGGTAAAGTTTATTTTCTCAATTTGTCTATCTAATATGTAGATGTACATATTTTTTTCTAACTATTTGTTCAAAGTTAGTTGTTATTGTTGTTCAAAGTTAGTTCAATTTGGCTTTTGACAAATCTTAGACGCCTTAAAATTTGGGCTAGAGGAAGTACTAATAAAGAGATGACCACCATATCGATAACTGGTGTTTTGATTTTTTTCAGAAGTTTTAGTTCATCTCTGTATCTTGTGCCTGATGTCTACCTATTAGTATATAATAGATTTATAGATGTGTTCTGAATCTTCGCTAGCTCTCTTGTCCTTCAATAGCCTATCAAACATATGTGGGCAAGGGATCCCCAGATCAACCTATGAGGCATCATTCAATTTATTTTATTATTAGATTGTAGTTCTATATGATGCAACCCGGCGTTTAATACGATGTCACAAGTAATAAGGTCTCATGGCATTATCTCTCGTCCACATGGCCTCCAAAATACTTCATGGAGCATGTGTACTCGTGTTTTTGTATTTACAAAACCCCTTGTTAGGTGTATGTGTTCTTTATGATGGTATCCCGATTGTGCCAACGATGTTGTAAAAAATAAGAATGGTCATGGCTCCTCTTCGTCATATGGTCATTGCAACACTATAGATTTAGTTGTTCGCATGACTCATCTTTTCATGCTTACTCTTCTTCATGAAATGTCAAGCAGTGGACCAATGTTTGGTAGTTTTTTTATCTAGTGGGGTGTTCACCGGTCTTAGGATCTCACTTTTCTCCGATGGGTGGACCATACTCTCTATGAAATCTATTAGGTTAGCCAGCTTTATTTTCTGCTATAGTGTGACCAGAGCCGTGAATGACCATGAAGATACAAATGGTTTATACGGAGACCAAGGTTTTAAAGAACATTATGGAGCTTAATATTTTATCAAATTTGTTTTAGTCCATTGTATTTTTTTAATACATAATCAATCGAATCTTCACTAGCTCTCTTGTCCTTCAATAGCGGATCAGATATATGAGGGAAAGGGAGCCCCAAATCGACCTATGGTTTATATGTCGTAAAAAATAAGTATGCTCATCGCTCCCCTTCATAGTATGGTCATTGGAACACTATGGAGTTAGTGGTTCACACGACTCATCTTTTCATGCTTGCTTTTCTTCATCAAATATTGAGCAATGGACCAATGTTTGGTAGTTGTTTTTATCTAGCGGGTTGTTCATAGGTCTTATGGTGTCTCTCTTTTCTCCGATGGGTGGCCCATACTCTCTGAGGAATCTATTAGGTTAGTCACCTTCTGTTTTCTGCTATATTGTGACCAAAGACGTGAATGACCATGAAGATATAAATGGTTTATATGGAGACCTAGGTTTTAAAGAACATTATGGAGCTTAATATTTTATCAAATTTGTTTTAGTACATTGTATTTTGTTTAATACATATTCAATATCTGAAAATAAGAATAACTTCAGGGAACAATTAAGGTAATAATTCCTCAAATTTCATATCCAAGGGCATCTAATTTTTTTTTGCAAACATCGAGGAATCCAGACAACAACAACATACATGTGGCCTCCGTTTTTAATTCCCTATATTATGGGTTAAATAAAAATAGAACTTTATAAAGGTGAACGAAGTATGTAGAATGTCTATAATAGAAAAAAATATATAACATCTTTCATGAGAATATCAATAATATTAGTTGATTTTGCATTGATATTTTTCCGATATATTTGATCAAACATCAAAAAGTTTGATTTTGGAAACCAGAGCTCTTTTAAATGGAGGGAGTACTGAGTAATTAACTCGATGGTGAAGTACGATGCATGCTCTCTCTAATGCACTATTTCCATAGCTAGTCCTAGCGGAGGCTGGCCCGTACGTGGTTCCCTCACATATACGTGTGCGCTACACCAATGCATGATCTACTAACTGCAGCGGAACGTTAACCTTGAGGGTCTAGAAACCAGGATAGGTATACCAAAGTATACTTGGATCACTATTAGAAAACAGCCTATCCGTTCGTGCTCCCTAACAGCATTAGTTCTGATTGCGCCACGAATCGGGACTAATGATGGCACGCGTTCCGGTTCGAGCGGGCACGGTGGCCGGAGGCATGCGTCCCGGTTTGTAAGGGGTCATGCGTCCCGGTTTGAAAGACAAACCAGGACTAAAGGTTGGACGTCAGCCACGTGGTGACGTCCAACCTTTAGTCCTGGTTTGTGTTACAAACTGGGACGTATGACCCCGCCCTCTATAAATACGACGTCTTAGCCCTCTGCTTTCCCTCTGTTTTTTCTTGGTGGAAGGTGTGAGAGGTGTGCTAGTTTATTTATTTTTCCTATGCATGCATTTAAGGTGTTTGATGAAATGTTTGAGTGAATGATCCCGTTCAATTTTTCACAGAACAAAAATATAGAAGGTGTCTGAGACACACTTGAGCTTTCTCCTCTTTATTTCCCTCGATCGAGGTTAGCAATCTTATCTTTTCTCTGTCATTGATACAATGCATGTGTCGATGTGAATTGGTCATTTCACTATTTATGATGTCCTATTTTGATAAACTTACTTATATGATGCAGATGAACGGTCGGGAATGGATGTACGGTGACCGGCGTGTACCGCGTACATTAAAGGCGTGGATAAATTTATCGATGTGGCTACGACAACAAAGAGAATGGTTTTATACGTTGTCCATGTGTTCAATGTCGGAACAACAAGGAGTACTCTTCCTCGAAAATCATTCGCGGCCACCTGGTTATGAAAGGTTTCATGCCCAACTATAATTGCTGGACCAAGCACGGGGAAAGAGGGGTTATGATGGAAGACGGTGAAGAAGAAGATGATGATAACAACTATCATCATATGTTTCCTGAATACAGTGATACTACAATGGAAGACAATGAAGAGGAAGGAGGTGAAGAACGTGCATCAGATGAGCCTGCTGATGAACTTGGTAGGGTCATTTTTTATGCAAAGTGAGACTGTGAAACAGAAAATGAGAAGTTGAAGTTAGAGGGCATGCTAGAAGATCACAAGAAATTGTTGTACCCAAATTGTAAAAATGGTAGCACAAAGCTCTATACCACACTGGAATTGCTGTGATGGAAGGCAGAGTGTGGTCTGACTGACTCCTCATTTGAAAAGATGCTGAAAATAATGAAGCTGAATTTTCCAAAACATAACGAACTTCCCGAGAGTACCTACGAAGCAAAGAAGACTCTCTGTCCTCTAGGATTAGATGTGCAAAAGATACATGCATGCATTAATGACTGCATCCTCTACCGCGGTGAGGAGTATGAGAATTTAGATAAATGCCCGGTATGCAATGCATTGCGGTATAAGATTAGACGAGATGACCCTGGTGATGTTGAGGGAGAGCCCCTCCGGAAGAGGGTTCCTGCTAAGGTTATGTGGTATGCTCTATAATACCAAGGTTGAAACGCATGTTCAAAAACAAAGAGCATGCTAGGTTGTTGCAATGGCACAAAGAAGACCGTAAGAAAGACAGAAAGTTGAGACACCCTGCTGATGGGTCATAGTGGAGAAAAATCGAGAGATACTTCCCCAACTTTGCAGGTGACGCAAGGAACTTATGGTTTGGTCTAAGTACGGATGGTATAAATCCTTTTGGGGAGCAGAGCTGCAGTCACAGCACCTGGCCCGTGACTCTATGTATCTACAACCTTCCTCCTTGGTTGTGCATGAAGCGTAAGTTCATTATGATAACAGTGCTAATCCAAGGCCCAAAGCAACCGGGCGACGACATTGATGTGTACCTTAGGCCATTAGTTGAAGAACTCTTACAGCTGTGGGGCAAACCAGGTGTACATGCGTGGCATGAGAACAAACAGGAGCCATTTGATCTACGGGGGTTGCTTTTCATAACCATCAATGATTGTCCTGCTCTTAGTAACCTTTCAGGACAGACAAACAAGAGATATAAGGCATGCACGCACTGTTTAGATAAGACTGAAGGTACATATTTGCATAAATGCAAGAAGGTTGTGTACCTGGCGAATCGACGATTTCTTCCGACCAATCATCCCGTAAGAAAGAAAGGCAAGCATTTCAAAGGTGAGGCAGATCATCGGAAGAAGCCTGAACTCCCTGCTGGTGATGATGTATTTGGTATGGTCAAGGACATAGAAGTAATCTTTGGAAAGGGTCCCGGCGGTCAATCAGTTCCGAACGACGTCGCTACAGGACACACACCCATGTAGAAGAAGAAATCTATATTTTGGGAGCTGCCATATTGGAAAGTCCTACGTGTCCGCTCTTCAATCGACGTGATGCACGTGACGAAGAATCTTTGCGTGAACCTGCTAGGATTCCTAGGCGTGTATGGGAAGATAAAAGATACACCAGAAGCACGGGAGGACCAACAAATTATGAAAGACCCAAAGAACATGCATACACAGAACAAGACGGATAAAGGGCGTCACTTAAGTCGTGCCAGCTATGCTCTTACCAAAGCAGAGAAGGAAATCTTTTTTGAAGTCCTTTACAGTATCAAGGTGCCGTCTAGCTTCTCATCTAATATAAAAGGGATAATAAATATGGCAGAGAAAAAGTTTCAAAACCTGAAGTCTCATGACTGTCACGTGATTATGACGCAGTTGCTTCCGATTGCATTGAGGGGGCTTCTACCGGAAAATGTTCGGGTGCCCATTGCGAAGCTGTGTGCATTCCTCAATGCAATATCTCAGAAGGTAATCAATCCAGATATTCTGCCAAGGTTACAGAAGGATGTGGTACAATGTCTTGTTAGTTTTGAGTTGGTGTTCCCACCATCCTTCTTCAATATTATGACGCATCTCCTGGTTCACCTAGTGGAAGAGATTGCCATTCTCGGTCCTGTATTTCTGCACAATATGTTCCCCTTTGAGAGGTTCATGGGAGTCTTAAAGAAATATGTTCATAACCGTGCTAGACCAGAAGGAAGCATCTCCAAGGGATATGGAACAGAGGTGGTCATTGAGTTTTGTGTTGACTTTATTCCTGACCTTAAGCCGATTGGTGTTTCTGACTCGCGGCATGAGGGAAGACTAAGTGGAAAAGGAACGCTGGGAAAGAAAGCAATGATATGTAGGGACGGGGATTCTTTCACTAAAGCACACTACAAAGTTCTACATAATTCCACCTTGGCAGCTCCGTATATCGAGGAACACAAGAATATTGTACGCTCCAAAAACCCGGGGAAGCCTGAATCATGGATTACAGATGAACACATGAAGTCTTTCGGTGGTTGGATGTGGACACATCTCTTGAATGACACCACTTTGGAGATCAGCTATACTTGTTGGCCGCGTCACCATCTTCTACTATATTGAATTTCCAAGGGTACAAAATAAATGGGAATACATTCTACACGATCGCCCAAGATAAAAAGAGCACCAACCAAAATAGTGGTGTCCGCTTTGATGCAACAGACGAGAATGGGCAAAAGGACACATACTATGGTTACATAGAGGAGATATGGGAACTAGACTATGGAGTCTCTTTTAAGGTCCCTTTGTTTCGCTGCAAATGGGTCAACCTGAATGGGGAAGGGGTAAAGATAGACCAGTTGTACGGAATGACAACAGTGGATCTCAACAATCTTGGTTATAGAGATGAACCATTCGTCCTAGCCAATGATGTGTCTCAGGTTTTCTATGTGAAGGACATGTCCTCCAGACCAAAAAAAAGGAAAAATATGCAAACTAATACATCATATGATGAGCCAAAACGTCACATAGTTCTTTCAGGGAAAAGAAACATCGTGGGAATCGAGGACAAGACAGACATGTCACAAGATTATAATAAGTTTGATGAAATTCTGCCCTTCACAGTGAAAACTGACCCAAGCATTCCGTTAAGTAAATAAGATGCTCCATGGTTATGTCTGAAGCGATCATAAGGAAGGACATATGCCAAGAAGTTCATGCTCATATTGTGTAACTCTAGTTCATGTCTGGCCGGGATATCTTATGATGTTTGCAATTTTCCAAGTTTAATAAATGTATTGAGTGTTATTCCCGGTTTGTGGCTTGACCGAGACTATATATAGGGGGGTCTTTATTCCCGGTTTTGTAGTCTCGGTTTTTAATATTAATAAATGTCTTGAGTGTTAGTCCCGTTTTGTGCCTGGACCGGGACTAAAGGGAGCCTTTAGTCCCAATTTGTAGAACGACTTTCTCGAACTATGAAGAAGTTGTCCTGATTCGTACTTACCATTAAGATCTGATCTCCAAACGCGCGTGGTCACATATTAGGGAGTGCCTCTATGACCAGTTTCTTGGAGATGCCGGAGGACTGGGATCCAGCGGCATCTCCCTGAAACTGGTCGTAGTGGTGTCCCTGCTCTCGCACACCATCTTGCAGCTTGTAACTTCTCTAACTAGATCAATACACCTGGGAGCTAACTAATTTCACATATTAGGGAGTGCCTCTATGACCAGCTTCTTGGAGATGCCGGAGGACTGGGATCCGGCGGCATCTCCCTGAAACTGGTCGTAGTGGTGTCCCTGCTCTCGAAAACCATATTGGAGATGCCTCAATCTGGCTGGAGGACTGGACTCACAAGGATGCTTATTTATAGTACAAGCAGCTCGGCATAGTGTCGACACTTACGACATAATGTCGACACTCACCCCTATTATTAGTGCTGACTCGTGTTTTTTCCCGGTTGGTGTCTCCAACCAGGACTAAAGGTTCATCTTTAGTCCCGGTTGGTGACACCATCCGGGACAAGGTACACGCCGCACGACATAATGTCGACACTCACCCCTATCCTTAGTGCTCCCTGGCCCTGCCTGCCGAAATCCCTCCAACCGGGACTAAAGATGAACCTATTAATGTTGTTGTGCACATATTATGCATGCATGTGGATATTGGTATGGAGAACAATGTTGCAGGAGGAAGTTTTCCTTTTCGTCGCACGGAAAAGCCATTTTCCATTTCCCGAGCGCAAAAAATGGGTCGTTTTGTGAAGTAACCACCAAAATGCTGTTTCAGAATGTTACCGTCCCATTTTTCTAAAATACTAGACCACCTTACATGGACTATCTCCCAACCGGGACATCTCAAACCTTTTCGTCCATCCCGGGTAAAAAGGACAAATGTCTGCAGAATCGGTAGGAAGTGGGTCCGATTTGTACTACAGGTACATGATCTAACGCCCGTGATTTTTTGAAAAAAATCATTTTTATACTCGCAATATGTGGTTTCTTCAGAGATCCAATGCAAGTTCTAACGATGCTCGTCCCCTATCTTCATGCATGCCGGTTCGACCATAGTTAGAAATTAAAAAAAATTCAAAACGGGCATAAGAAATTCAAATAAAATCCGAACAATATAAATCCTTCGCGTGGTGTCATATTATGTGACATAATTGCAAGGAAAAATACCAGACTTGATATATTGATCATGTCTCGAAAAAACATTCACAAAATGACATATCATGTTCGAGGTTTCATGGCTTTCGGTCCAAATGACCGATGTTATGTGCCGAATCACGGCATAGTTTGTGATGTTGTGCCCATATTATGCATGCATGTGGACATTGGTATGGAGAACAATGTTGCAGGAGGAAGTTTTCCTTTTCATCGCACGGAAAATCCATTTTCCATTTTCCGAGCGCAAAAAACGGGTCGTTTTGTGAAGTAACCACCAAAATGCTGTTTCAGAATGCTACCGTCCCATTTTTATAAAATACTAGACCACCTTACATGGACTATCTCCCAACCGGGACATCTCAAGCCTTTTTTTCCATCCCAGATAAAAAGAACAAATGTCTGCCGAATCGGTAGGAAGTGGGTCCGGTTTGTACTACAGGTACATGATCTAACGCCCGTGATTTTTTGAAAAAATCATTTTTAGACTCGCAATATGTGGTTTCTTCAGAGATCCAATGCAAGTTCTAACGATGCTCAAAAAAACCTTCACAATACCCTAAACCCTAAATCCTAAACCCAAGTTTCTTCCCGCCATTTCTTTCCGCGATTTCTTCCCACAGTTTTTTCCCGCCATTTCTTCCCATAGTTTTCTTCCCGCCATTTCTCAGTACATATATGTAGGATTGGCCTCCATTGTCATTGCACATCTCTAGATTCATATCTGCAACCTCATCACTCTTTCCCATGGCTTCCACCATACGACTAACCCCTAGGGAGGCAAAGGCGCTTTGCGCCTCGAACTACCCCTGCCCGCCGGGCTACTGCGTCCCCGTCGGCTGGATGCTGAGCTCCGGAGGCGTGTCGGTTCCTCCTGTCCCTCTAGGTGTGGCGCGTCGGATGGCCATCACGAACCACTACTACTTCGAGCTCACGCCAGAGCAGCGGAGGAATCCCAACTGGCATCCCGACTATTTACCGACTTGAGAAGCCTTCTTCGGGGATCGGCGTGAGAGGGCGCTCGCTAGGAACGAGGAGGAGGGCCCACCTCCTCCGAACTTCAACGAGGCTGGCCGTCGGCTGTGGTGGCGCAACCGGACTCTCGAGAGCGTCATGGCCTATGACACAGCCGCCGACTCTAACCCCCGCCTACGCTACCCTCAAGTCCATCCCACTCGAACTCAGCCTTCAAGGTTCAACTACGGCGACCCTGACGACGACAACGACGACGGCCGCGGCGAGTACGACGACTATAGTGGCGAGTATTACAGGTGTAGGTAGGAGCATGACTGAATCACTCTAATATTGCAAAACAAGTTCGGTCGATTGTGGCTTAATCTGGCCATGTATCTTAATTTTCAGTTCTTCTATGTATCTTAATCTTCAGTCGTGCTTTATGTAACTTAGTGTTAGTTGCGTTATGAAATTTAATTCCAGTTCTATCCTAATAAAAATTTCTTCCCGCCCATTATTTCCCGTCTTTTTTCCCGCCCATTAATATATAAAAAATATAAGTTAATTCAAAT
Organism: Avena sativa; assembly: GCA_916181665.1. Lineage (NCBI taxonomy): Eukaryota > Viridiplantae > Streptophyta > Magnoliopsida > Poales > Poaceae > Avena > Avena sativa. The sequence goes on from OV702284.1 coordinate 401,330,673, forward strand.
CCAAATTAAAAACAGAAAATGGTTTTGAATTGGTTATTCAAATGCAAACACTTTTTATGTTTAAAGTTTTTCTAAATTCCAAATTAATATTCAAAAACTATAAGTTAATTCTTTTTTAATTTTAAATGGTTACATTAATTATTTTGAAAAAACAAAAAATGGTTTTGAATTAGTTATTCAAATCCAAACACTTTTTATGTTTAAAGTTTTTGTAAATTCCAAATTAATATTCAAAAAATATAAGTTAATTCATTTTTAATTTTAAATGGTTACATTAATTATTTTTAAAAATAGAAAATGGTTTTGAATTAGTTATTTAAATCCAAACACTTTTTATGTTTAAAGTTTTTCTAAATTCCAAATTAATATTCAAAAAATATAAGTTAATTCATTTTAATTTTAAATGGTTACGTTAATTATTTTTTTTTAAAAAAATGGTTTTAAATTAGTTATTCAAATCCAAACACTTTTTATGTTTAAATTTTTTCTAAATTCCAAAGTAATTATCATTTAAAAAACATTACAAATTTAAACCCCAAAATAAAAAATAAGGCGAGAATAGAGAGAAAATGTCAACACCCGGATTTTTCAATCCTAGATGCCTGTTATGCCATACATCGCAATCCCAGGATTACCATTTTTGCGAGACATAACAGAATTGGATACCATAGTACATCATCCATTACAAACGATACATAAGTTCTTACACAAATAGGAATCTCATGATCCAGTTCTTAATACAACATCAAGCAGCGAAATACGAAATAATAACGGTAGCGTAGGCGAAGCTCCATCTTCGGGGTCACAGGCAATGCTGACGATGGGAGATGATCCTAGTTGTCATAATCTTCCTGGGGTCCATCTTCCAGGTACTCCTCTTCATAGTCTGGCCATGGGAATAGCCAGGGACAAAGCCATGAGTACTCTTTAAGTACTCGCAAACCAATACTAATAGGTAAAGGGTTTTTTTGGATAATAGGACACTAGGCTCTAGGGTTGTTTTGCAAAAGCCAGATTTATCTCTACTAAGTTCTAAAGCTAGTCACAATTTTATAACTCCTAATTGTGATCTTGTAACTCATGTCACAACTCTGTTGTGGTTAAGTCAAAGTCTTAATCCATTTCACAAGTCATTTTGAAAAGTCTGACGGGGGAACAGTATGGCCACTCCAACTGTCCATAACCGCGGACGCGGCTATTCGAATAGTTTGACACTCTGCAGAGATTGTATACTTTCACCCCAACATTCGATACATCCGTCAGGAACAAATCTTGAATTCACCATACCCAGTATGCGGATAATCAATCCTAACCTTTCAATTACATGCCCTAGTATAAGCACCTCTCCTGTGAGTTTGGCCTCCCAACCATGACCAACTGTCATCTTGGGTACTGCACATGTGGACAATCTTCACAAGGTAGCCTCAGCTCAGACCTTGGCCGTGAGGGAACTAATACTAAGGAATATAAGTTTCCAGTCAAGCCCTACCCAATATTCGGGTATTGTGGTTGTACGATAAAATTGGAATGGTATCGCATCCAGACAACCATCAGTTTTATAAAGGGCTAAGGCTCATGCCTCCACGTTTTCATCACCAAAATCATCAAGTGTTCGGACACACATGTCCAAAACATTTCAATTGAAAGATCCATCATTCCAAGGTTTTCATAACCATTTTTCCACCAAGTATTCCCATCTAAAGTTGATCAAGTTTTAGGCTTAGCACTAGCATCTAAGTTGGGGGTAGTACTAATGATGGGGTAGTATCTACTGGAGTTTTAACTAAGTACAACCTTATATCTTAGGATGATATCAAGGTTCCTCGCTTAGGTCAAATTTAATGCTCTTTATGCAACCTTCAGAATCTTTCCAGTATCTACAAGTCACTTAAGTAAACTCTAAGTAAGCTTTGATAAAAAAAATAAAGTAAGAAGCTTGCAAATAAAACTAGGATTGGTTTATCAAGTGGGTATGATCACATAGGCTTAAGGCATATAGTAGTCATAGAACAAGTAGGGGTTTGTTGCATCAGTAGGGTATCTTGCAAGAGTTAGCTTGCATAGGTAAACTTGATTAGTAAGGCTTGCTAAAGTAGAATGTCTTGCAAGTTTTAGCTTGCATTGGTATAGTATCAGCTTGCCTTGTGCAGAGCAGTGGTTGAAGTTCTCCTCGGCCTCTTCTTCGTAGTATCCTCCTTCCTCCTCGTATCCTTGGTCGGTACTAGCGTCTATGAATAAATACGAGGTACACAATCACCAAACAATACTTAACTACTTGCAATCATCACACACAAGGGTCCTATAGATGATCTAGCATCATCCCTAACATTACAAGGTTAAGGCTTGATTTAATTCCTTTTATTTTTAGAAAAGTAATTTCTACTCATTGAAAAACTACTTAAGATTTAATATTCTCCAAACCAAACATGGGATCATGTTGACACATGTCATCACCACATATTTTAGTCCAAGGGAATGTGATTTAAAGTGGTGTCACAATTTAATAAGGTTTTACCCTTTTATTTTAATTAATTAATGTGGCTAGAAATGCTTATGTAGCATTCTTTTATTACTTGAACATTATTTCTGCAAGTAAACCTATATATTTTTATATATTCTGAAAGGTATGGTTAACTGTGATTTTTGAGAGTTGGAATCAACTCAAAAGCTATTATGGTTTAAATTTGAAAAATGTTTGAATGCAGAAAAGCTTCTGCCTTGTTATTTTTACCATGGGTGATCTATAGACCCAAATGACTTGAATCCAACAGGCTTGGATTCAGCATTCACAGACCTTTCCAACAAAATTGGTTTCATTCAATTTGGTGCACTGAATCGATCTGGGTTGATTTTTGAAGTTGGGTACAAAAGTGTGTTTGAATTGAAATAGAAAAAGTTTAATTTGAAAAACTGGGCTGCGCGGGAAAAGTTAACGGGCCGGCCTGCTAAGCGCAATGCTCCCGCGGGCTGCTTAAGTGGGTGTCCCCACTCGTCAGTGACACGGGGCTGGCGAAGCGGTATGGGGCAACGTGGATCGTTCGATCTAGTTCTAATCCAACGGCTGGAAGTCATCGTCGACGCGAGACAACGCCGACGAGAACGAAACCTAGCGCGGCAATTGAGGGTTGCTGGGGGCTCACCGGGGTACTGGCGAGGTTCGGCGAGGCGGGCGAACGACGAAGTCGACGACGACGAATCTCCTGGTACCAGTGGCTTCTCCTGGGGCGGCTCCAATCGCTGGCTCCGTTCTTCTCCAGAGGCGGCGGGCTCCGGTGAAATTCCGGCGGGGTGGTGCTCGCCTTGCTCTGAGAACGGTGTGGCACGATCAGTGAGGAGAGGGGAGTGATATGGTGTGAAGAAATCGTGCGGGGGTGGCCTCTATTTATAGTCAAGCGAGGGGACCGCCGGGGCGCACGGTGAGCTCGTCAGGGGCGAGGTTACAGGTAGATAATGGCATGGGCAAGGGTAGGGGACGGTGCGGTGTCTCCTGGCGATGCTCAACGACATGGTCTCGAGGCATGGGGCGGTGTGGTTTGGTCTGGAACGGGCGGTGCTCTGCGTGGCAGAGGCGGCGTCTTCGACGGCGGGCGGTGGCTGTGCGGCACGGGGCGGCAAACGGGGATGTCTGGTGGTCTCCTGGGTTGATGGTGATCGTGTGTGCACACGGTGAGGGCGGCGCGCGGTCTGTGGGCGCTGGTCGAGGGTCATGCTCTGGCGCATGCTCGGCATGGTCTCTGGCGGTCTGGGCGCGGCTTGTGCATGTGGTCCAGGGCTTGGCAATGCTCGCGGCTGGGACAGGGAGTGGCGGTGGACGGTGGGCTGCCTCCCAGACAAGGTTGGCACGGCTAGTTCTTCCTCTAGCCTGCTGTCCACAATAGGGTGACAAGGGGGTGCTCGGCTGTTCACCATTGATGGCAATGGCAAGCTCACAGTGGGGCTAGTCCTTAGTTAAACTTCCTAGATGATCTACTGAGCTAGGTGTGAGCTAACTAGGGAACAAGTTAGGCCAATTTTACTGCACACTATAGTGTTTGATGTTTGTTTGATTTGTGTCTGCAACCTGTTTGATGAAATGGCCGCATGAACTCAAGTTTTGAATTTTGAAAAGATTTTTGGTGGGTTTGCTAGATTGGTGCTGGTGAATCTGCAGATGCTGGGGTTTTGCAAGTTGAGCTTGTTTGAGTGGTTTTTGAATAAGTGGGATCTTCCCATATGATAAAGATTCAATTTTGAATTGTCATTTAAACTATGCATTTGAAAGTTTCTAGATGATCACAAAGTGGGCCTTGATACCTTGTTATGAGTACATTCAAGGGGTGCAAAGATCCAGAAAAGTTTCTGTTAGGTTCTGAAAGTTTGAAACAGCCAAAGTAGGCATGAGAGTTAAATTGGTCAAAGTGACCATTCATTTAATATATGTGTTTTGATTTACTTGTCTTTAGGAAAGGTGTGGGAAATGTTTTAGATGATGTTTATTTCACCTAAGAAACATTTTACAAGCAATGAAACAAACAAACAAGGTGGTTTAAAAGAATTTCAAAATCAATGCATACACATATGCATGCATTCCTAATTTTAATTAGAAAAGTTTTTGTTAACCCTAATTTTGATGATTAGAATTTGATGATCCAAGCTTGGTATTTTTGGGATGTTACAAACCTTCCCCCTTAAACAAAATCTCGTCCCGAGATTTGAAAAAGAACGAAAAGATTACCTAGGATTTGAAGAGATCTGGAAACTCCGTCCTGATGTGATCTTCGTGCTCCCAGGTAGCTTCCTCTTCTGTGTGGTTGCTCCACTGAATCTTGAGAAACTTGATGCTTCGGGTTCGGGTAGTTCGGAAAGCTTCTTCCAAAATGCGGATAGGTACTTCGGGATAGGTCAGGTCATCGTTGATCTCTATGGTTCGATGATCGATATTCTTGAACATTCGGTCTTCTCGGGGACTTCGAGACACTTGCGAAGTAACGAGACATGGAACACATTGTGCACAGCTGACATCTCTTCAGGTAGTTCCAATTGATACGATACTTCTCCTCGACGGTTCATAATTTTGAAAGGTCTGATACATCTGGGGGCTAACTTTCCTTTGAGTTGGAAACGCTGCATTCCCTTCAATGGCGACACTTTCAGATAAACAAAATCTCCTATATTGAAGGCGAGGTCTCGACGTCTCTTGTCGGCATAACTCTTCTGTCGGGATTGGGCGGTCTTGAGGTGCTCACGAATCTTGTGAACCTTCTCTTCTGCTTCTCGTAGGATGCCGGGACCGAAAATCTGACTCTCTCCTACTTCCGACCAGTTCAAAGGGGTGCGACACTTTCTTCCGTACATGAGTTCAAAGGGGGCCATTTGTAAACTGGCTTGGTAACTGTTGTTGTATGAAAATTCTGCAAACGGCAGACAGTCTTCCCACTTGGATCCATATTCTAGCACACATGCTCTAAGCATATCTTCGAGTATTTGATTTACTCGCTCCGTTTGTCCATCGGTCTGAGGGTGATACGCGGTACTGAAATCTAGGCGGGTTCCTAAACCTTCTTGAACTTTCTTCCAGAATCTCAAGGTAAACTGAGTTCCTCGATCCGATATTATGTTCTTGGGGACTCCGTGCAAACTAACGATTCTAGCGATGTATAACTCCGCTAGTTTCGAACTCTGATATGTGGTTTTGACGGGCAAGAAATGGGCGACTTTGGACAATCTGTCCACTATGACCCAGATAGAGTCATTTCCCCTACTAGAAGTAGGTAGTCCAGTGATAAAGTCCATTCCTACAGAATCCCATTTCCATTCCGGAATTTGCAAAGGTTGCAACAATCCAGCGGGTCTTTGATGTCCTGCCTTGACTCGCTGACATATATCACACTTGGCGATATAGCTTCTAATTTCTCTCTTCATCTTATGCCACCAAAATTGCTCTTTTAAATCTTGATACATCTTAGTTCCTCCGGGATGGATAGAATAAAGAGTATCATGAGCCTCCTTCAAGATAAATTCTTTCAACTCCGAATCTGATGGTACACAAAGGCGTCCTTTGTACCACAGAACTCCTTCTTAGTCCTCGGTGAATCCAGGTACTTTGCCTGTACCGATACGACGCTTGATTCCGTCGATACTGGCATTTCCCTTCTGTGCCTCTTTAATCTGACTGATCAAAGTGGGCTGAAGTTCTATGCTAGCCAAAAATCCTTCACTTACTAATTCCATTTGAAAATCTTCCATCTCATTGTGCAAACTTGGTTGCTCCTTCAAAATCATGGAGTTCAAGCGGCACGGCAATCTGCTAAGGGCATCGGCTACCACATTGGCTTTACCAGGGTGATAGTGAATGTCCAGGTCATAATCCTTGATTAGCTCAATCCATCTTCTTTGCCTCATATTCAACTCCTTCTGAGTGAATATATACTTTAGGCTCTTATGATCCGAATAAATCTCACAACGGTTTCCCATCAGGTAATGTATCCATGTCTTCAGGGCTAGAACTACGGCTGCGAGTTCGAGGTCATGGGTTGGGTGGTTTCGCTCATGTTGCTTCAATTGTCGGGATAGATAAGATATAACTTTGCCTTCTTGCATTAGCACACATCCGAGACCGATCTTGGATGCGTCACAATACACATCGAAGGGCTTCATGATATCCGACATGATCAAGATTGGGGCTGAAATCAATCTCCTCTTGAGTTCTTGAAAACTCGCTTCACATTTGTCGGTCCATTCAAACTTCTTGTCCTTCTTCAGCAATTGGGTCATGGGTCTGGCGATACTCGATAATACTTCTACGAATTTGCGGTAATATCCCGCCAATCCGAGAAAGGCACGAACTTGGGTTTGAGTAGTTGGGGCTTGCCAATCTTCTACATCTTTCACTTTGGTAGGGTCGATGGCAATTCCTCTGGCTGATACAATGTGACCGAGGAATCCTACCTCCTGTAACCAGAATTCACATTTGCTAAACTTTGCATACAGCTGATGCTCTCTAAGGGTTCCAAGAATGGTCCTTAGGTGTAGCTCATGTTCTTCTTCTGATTTGGAATAAATCAGAATGTCATCGATGAAAACAATGACAAACTTATCCAGGAAGTCCATAAAAATCTTATTCATGAGGTTCATGAAATAAGCGGGGGCATTGGTTAATCCGAAAGACATGACCGTATACTCGTATAATCCGTATCTGGTGGTAAAGGCAGTCTTTGGAATATCCTCTGCACGAATTTTGAGTTGATGATAGCCAGTTCTAAGATCAATCTTAGAAAACACCTGGGCACCGGTCAACTGATCAAATAGATCTTCTATCTTGGGCAAGGGGTACTTGTTCTTGATGGTGACATCATTTAACTTCCGATAATCCGTACACAAACGGTTACCTCCATCCTTCTTGTCCACAAATAAGACAGGTGATCTCCATGGTGACGCACTTCATTGAATCAATCCAATTTCTAACATGGAATCCAGTTGCTTCTTCAGTTCTTCTAGTTCTGACGGGTTCATACTATAGGGTCTCTGGGCTATGGGTCCGGTTCCGGGGATTAGTTCGATGATAAACTCGATATCCCGATCTGGGGGCATACCGGGCAAAACATCTGGAAATACATCGGGGTATTCACGGACTATCCGGACTTGGTCAATGGTAGGTTGGGCTAGACTCTTGTTACACTTTAATTGGCGAGGTAAGGTTTCAGAGATATGTTCGACTGATATTCCGGCGGTACTGGTCATGGTGATGGCTTTTTTGGCACAACCAATCAATCCCTTATGTTTGGACATCCAATCCATTCCTAGTACTACTTCCAAACCTTTAGTTCCGAGTACTATTAGATTAGCATAAAAATCTATGCCATGGATTCGGATAGGGACGGCTTTGCAAATTTGCCTAGCCTTGGTGGTTGATCCGGGAATTTGCATAATCATGACATGCTTCAGTTTGGTTGGTTGAATTTTACTAGTGCAGGAAAATTCTTCGGTGACAAATGAATGCGATGCACCAGTCAAACAACACTCTTGCAAGTACTGAATTAACAGAAAACATACCCAGCACGACGTCTGGCGCTTCCTGAGCTTCTTCAGCATGCATGAGAAAAAGACGGCCATTGCGGTTGAGTGAATTCCCTGGGGCAAATCTTCTCTCTGGCTGTATACGACGCTGCTGCTGAGCTGGGGCATTGGCATGAGGGGCTGTAGCATTCTTCTTGTTGGGGCACTCGTTGGAATAGTGGCCTTTATTTCCAGTCATAACAGGTCACTTGTGACTTGTTCCTGGCTGCGACAGGCACAACATTGCTTCCAGTCCTCGGGGCAGTGTTGGTGTTGGCGGTAGCATTGTTGGTGTTGAACTTGGGTGGGGCACGGGTGAAATTGCTAGAGTTGCCGGGGTTGTTGTGATTTCCTCCGGGTCTAGGGTTTCCACGGTTGGGGTAGGTCGGACGGGTCATAGGGGGTCTGTTGGTTCTTGGGGAAAATCCTGGAGATGGGTTGGGGCGATACTTTGGGGTCTGATGGGTTCCTGGTTGATGCATCATGCGACGCTTGCGGTTATCATTGGCTTGGTTGATCTTTCCTGCCATCTGGATAGCAGAGTCGACAAGGGCTTCAATATCCGCAAAGGGGATATTGACTAACACTATCTGCATCTCGTCATGCAGACCATTCAGGAATCTTTCTTTCTTCTTGGCTTCGGTGTCTATCTCGTCCGGGGCATACCTAGCTAATGACAAAAATTTGTCACGGTATTCCACTACAGTCATCCTTCCTTGCTTCAGCTCTCTGAACTCGTCTCTCATTCTCTTGATCAAACCTGGTGGCACATGGGTTCTGCTAAACTTGACCTTGAATTCCTCCCAGGTCATCATCTGGCCTCCGGTCATTGCACGAACACTGTTCCACCATGCCCTGGCATCTCCGGCTAGATAATGGGTGGCGAACAGGATTTTCTCGTTGGCTTCCACTCCGGCGACATCTAAGTTATTTTCCATGGTTTGCAGCCAATCATCGGCATCTAGGGGTTCTTCTGACTTGTGAAAATGGGTGGGTTGGTATTCTGGAAATTTTTGAGCTTAGATCCATGGTTGTCCTGATTTCCGTGGCCTTGGTTGTTGTGGGCTAGCTGGGCTATCTGTTGCAGAGTGGCTAGGTTGGCTTGATGTTCCGCTCTTTCAGCTTCGCGGTCAGAAGTCAACATTTGCAGGATCTGCAACATCGGGTCCAGGGATGAACCACTTCCTCCACGTGGCATCTGAAGATTGAGATAAATCATGAGAAAAGAGGGAAATTTCTAAGGTTTTGGGTCTTTGAAAAGTTTTAAAGGTTTGACTCAGATTTTTTTCTAGCAACTTGCTTTTTCATTCATTCATTCACACGATACAACGCACACCACAGCAAGGAAAAACAGATGGTTTTAAGAACCATTCTGGAATCTACGATATAGTGGGACCGAATACTACTCACTACGCTAGTGCTCAGTGCTACTACTCCTTGGAGTCTGTGGCTTCATCATCTTCGTCATCATCGATGAAGGCGAAATCATCCTCATCGGTGAAGAAGTCCATGGCCTGATCCTCCAGAAAATCATCATCATCGCTGAGATAGGAGTAAGGGTCTCCACGAAGATCCTCTCCGGCATTCTCCCTTTCCTCCAACTGCATGTCTCTCTCGTGGATGGTCTCCTCCAAAGATGAGATGCGGTGGCGAAGATGGGCAATAATGCGCTCTTTCTTGTCGATCTGACGGCGGCGAGACTTGCGATCCTTTGCTAGCATGGCTATGGTCTGATCCTTCGTATTGATGATGGCAGACTTGTGGTTGCAATAGTCACGGCAGTTGTCCAACTCCTGCTAACGATCGTACATCATGAAGCTAAGGTGGTCCAATTGAGTCTTCAGCTCGGGGTGGTATGGGGCTTCCAGTGGTTGTCCATTTGCATCACGCCTTGGGCAAAACTCAAAGCGAGTACCCTTGATCTGATTGATGCTCTGCCCACATAGACGGGAGATCTTCCTGCATTGCTCTGGCAAGTCCATCGAGCCAGTTGTTTTCCCTCAAGGTAAACTGAATTCCCTCTGAAGTGGGAGGTTCAATATTTCCTCGGAGACTTGCAACAATTAGCCACTGCAGATCTTCTCCTCCTTGATCATTGAGTTGAGCTCCGAAGAACTCGGGGTGCGGACGCTCCAGAAGTTCCGAAAGCTGATCCAGATCCCTCTCAAAGATAAGGTCTCCTCCATTCCCAAGTTGGTAAAACTTGCTATACTTCACGTCCATCTATAAAAATAGAGGATGAGTAGATTAGCAGAGTGATCAAGTGTGTCAAAATTTTATGTATTTTGCAAGAGTTTTTGAGGAACATGAATTTTTATGAAAGAATCAAAGAGATAAGAATGAGAATAAGTTTTTGTAAATAGTGGTTTTCTTTGGTTTTGAAACTAAGTTTTTGGTTCAAACGTCCAGTCTAAATAGGGTCTCCTATGGTCAGGATGGCTCTGATACCAACTTTTCAACACCCGGATTTTTCAATCCTAGATGCCTGTTATGCCATACATCGCAATCCCAGAATTACCATTTTTGCGAGACATAACAGAATTGGATACCATAGTACATCATCCATTACAAACGATACATAAGTTCTTACACAAATAGGGATCTCATGACCCAGTTCTTAATACAACATCAAGCAGCGGAATACGAAATAATAACGGTAGCGTAGGCGAAGCTCCATCTTCGGGGTCACAGGCAATGCTGACGATGGGAGATGATCCTAGTTGTCGTAATCTTCCTGGGGTCCATCTTCCAGGTACTCCTCTTCATAGTCTGGCCATGGGAATAGCCAGGGACAAAGCCATGAGTACTCTTTAAGTACTCGCAAACCAATACTAACAGGTAAAGGTTTTTTTTGGATAATAGGACACTAGGCACTAGGGTTGTTTTGCAAAAGCCAGATTTATCTCTACTGAGTTCTAAAGCTAGTCACAATTTTATAACTCCTAATTGGGATCTTGTAACTCATGTCACAACTCTGTTGTGGTTAAGTCAAAGTCTTAATCCATTTCACAAGTCATTTTGAAAAGTCTGACGGGGGAACAGTATGGCCACTCCAACTGTCCATAACCGCGGACGCGGCTATTCGAATAGTTTGACACTCTGCAGAGATTGTACATTTTCACCACAACATTCAATACATCCGTTAGGAACAAATCCTGAATTCACCATACTCAGTATGCGGATAATCAATCCTAACCTTTCAATTACACGCCCTAGTATAAGCACCTCTCCTGTGAGTTTGGCCTCCCAACCATGACCAACTGTCATCTTGGGTACTGCACAGGTGGACAATCTTCACAAGGTAGCCTCAGCTCAGACCTTGGCCGTGAGGGAACTAATACTAAGGAATATAAGTTTCCAGTCAAGCCCTACCCAATAGTCGGGTATTGTGGTTGTACGATAAAATTGGAATGGTATCGCATCCAGACAACCATTAGTTTTATAAAGGGCTAAGGCTCATGCCTCCACATTTTCATCACCAAAATCATCAAGTGTTCGGACACACATGTCCAAAACATTTCAATAGAATGATCCATCATTCCAAGGTTTTCATAACCATTTTTCCACCAAGTATTCCCATCTAAAGTTGATCAAGTTTTAGGATTAGCACTAGCATCTAAGTTGGGGGTAGTACTAATGATGGGGTAGTATCTAGTGGAGTTTTAACTAAGTACAACCTTATATCTTAGGATGATATCAAGGTTCCTGGCTTAGGTCAAATTTAATGCTCTTTATGAAACCTTCAGAATCTTTCCAGTATCTACAAGTCACTTAAGTAAACTCTAAGTAAGCTTTGATAAAAAAAATAAAGTAAGAAGCTTGCAAATAAAACTAGGATTGGTTTATCAAGTGGGTATGATCACATAGGCTTAAGGCATATAGTAGTCATAGAACAAGTAGGGGTTTGTTGCATCAGTAGGGTATCTTGCAAGGGTTAGCTTGCATAGGTCAACTTGATTAGTAAGGCTTGCTAAAGTAGAATGTCTTGCAAGTTTTAGCTTGCATTGGTATAGTATCAGCTTGCCTTGTGCAGAGCAGTGGTTGAAGTTCTCCTCGGCCTCTTCTTCGTAGTATCCTCCTTCCTCCTCGTATCCTTGGTCGGTACTAGCGTCTATGAATAAATATGAGGTACACAATCACCAAACAATACTTAACAACTTGCAATCATCACACACAAGGGTCCTATAGATGATCTAGCATCATCCCTAACATTACAAGGTTAAGGCTTGATTTAATTCCTTTTATTTTTAGAAAAGTAATTTCTACTCATTGAAAAACTACTTAAGATTTAATATTCTTCAAACCAAACATGGGATCATGTTGACACATGTCATCACCACATATTGTAGTCCAAGGGAATGTGATTTAAAGTGGTGTCACAATTTAATAAGGTTTTACCCTTTTATTTTAATTAATTAATGTGGCTAGAAATGCTTATGTAGCATTATTTTATTACTTGAACATTATTTCTGCAAGTAAACCTATATATTTTTATATATTCTGAAAGGTATGGTTAAATGTGATTTTTGAGAGTTGGAATCAACTCAAAAGCTATTATGGTTTAAATTTAAAAATTGTTTGAATGCAGAAAAGCTTCTGCCTTGTTATTTTTACCATGGGTGATCTATAGATCCAAATGACTAGAATCCAACGGGCTTGGATTCAGCATTCACAGACCTTTCCAACAAAATTGGTTTCATTCAATTTGGTGCACTGAATCGATCTGGATTAATTTTTGAAGTTGGGTACAGAAGTGTGTTTGAATTGAAATAGAAAAAGTTTAATTTGAAAAACTGGGCTGGGCGGGAAAAGTTAACGGGCCGGCCTGCTAAGCGCAGTGCTCCCGTGGGCTGCATAAGTGGGTGTCCCCACTCGTCAGTGACACGGGGCTGGGCGAAGCGGTATGGGGCAACGTGGATCGTTCGATCTAGTTCTAATCCAACGGCTGGGAGTCATCGTCGACGCGAGACAACGCCGGCGAGAACGAAACCTAGCGCGGCAATTGAGGGTTGCTGGGGGCTCACCGGGGTACTGGCGAGGGTCGGCGAGGCGGGCGAACGACGAAGTCGACGACGGCGAATCTCCTGGTACCGGTGGCTTCTCCTGGGGCGGCTCCAATCGCTGGCTCCCTTCTTCTCTAGAGGCGGCGGGCTCCGGTGAAATTCCGGCGGGGTGGTGCTCGCCTTGCTATGAGAACGGTGTGGCACGATCAGTGAGGAGAGGGGAGTGAGATGGTGTGAAGAAATCGTGCGGTGGTGGCCTCTATTTATAGTCGAGCGAGGGGACCGTCGGGGCGCACGGTGAGCTCGTCGGGGGCGAGGTTACAGGCAGATAATGGCATGGGCAAGGGTAGGGGACGATGCAGTGTCTCCTGGCGATGCTCAACGACATGGTCTCGAGGCATGGGGCGGTGTGGTTTGGTCTGGAACGGGCGGTGCTCTGCGCGGCAGAGGCGGCGTCTTCGACGGCGGGCGGTGGCTGTGCGGCACGGGGCGGCAAACGGGGATGTCTGGTGGTCTCCTGGGTTGATGGTGATCGTGTGTGCACGCGGTGAGGGTGGCGCGTGGTCTGTGGGCGCTGGTCGAGGGTCGTGCTCTGGCGCATGCTCGGCATGGTCTCTGGCGGTCTGGGCGCGGCTTGTGCGTGTGGTCCAGGGATTGGCAACGCTCGTGGCTGGGACAGGGAGTGGCGGTGGACGGTGGGCTGCCTCCCAGACAAGGTTGGCACGGCTAGTTCTTCCTCTAGCCTGTTGTCCACAATAGGGTGACAAGGGGGTGCTCGGCTGTTCACCATTTATGGCAATGGCAAGCTCACAGTGGGGCTAGTCCTTAGTTAAACTTCCTAGATGATCTACTGAGCTAGGTGTGAGCTAACTAGGGAACAAGTCAGGCCAATTTTACTGCACACTATAGTGTTTGATGTTTGTTTGATTTGTGTCTGCAACCTGTTTGATGAAATGGCCGCATGAACTCAAGTTTTGAATTTTGAAAAGATTTTTGGTGGGTTTGCTAGATTGGTGCTGGTGAATCTGCAGATGCTGGGGTTTTGCAAGTTGAGCTTGTTTGAGTGGTTTTTGAATAAGTGGGATCTTCCCATATGATAAAGATTCAATTTTGAATTGTCATTTAAACTATGCATTTGAAAGTTTCTAGATGATCACAAACTGGGCCTAGATACCTTGTTATGGGTACATTCAAGGGGTGCAAAGATCCAGAAAAGTTTCTGTTAGGTTCTGAAAGTTTGAGACAGCCAAAGTAGGCATGAGAGTTAAATTGGTCAAAGTGACCATTCATTTAATATATGTGTTTTGATTTACTTGTCTTTAGGAAAAGTGTGGGAAATGTTTTAGATGATGTTTATTTCACCTAAGAAACATTTTACAAGCAATGAAACAAACAAACAAGGTGGTTTAAAAGAATTTCAAAATCAATGCATACACATATGCATGCATTCCTAATTTTAATTAGAAAAGTTTTTGTTAACCCTAATTTTGATGATTAGAATTTGATGATCCAAGCTTGGTATTTTTGGGATGTTACAGAAAATTCCTGAATTTTTTTGAAAACAGGGTCATACGTCCCGGTTGGAGCCACCAACCGGGACTAAAGACCCCTGCGCGCGCCCCTTGGGCTGATGAAAAAAAGGTGGAGTATACGTCCCGGTTGGTGGCTCCAACCGGGACGTATGACCCTTTAGTCCCGGTTGGTGCCAACAACCAGGAAAAGAGGCCCTTCGTTTATAACTGGCGTGCCTCCTCTTCTTCTTCCCCATCTCACTTCTCTGCTTCTCACCGACGCGCGCACAGGAAACCCCAACAATGCCGGCAGGCTGCCCGAGCTCGCCGCCGCCACACCATCGCCTCCGTCCGCGCGCGCCCTGGCCGCCTTCGTCCGTGCAAGCAGAGGGCTCGAGCACGCCCCGACCCCCTCGACGGTTTCTTCCCCAACCCCGACGAGGTTCGCCGCCGTCCATCAGCCCGATTCTGACCTCGCTGTGCTTCCCTGACCCCACCACCGCGCTCAGGGTGAGCCACCGGTCCTCTAGGACCCTTCCCTTCCTTTCCTCCATCTCTGGTTTGCTCTAGCCTCGAGCGCCGCTGTCGGCCACCGCCAGACCTCGCCGTAGACGTAGCTCCGGCTACCAAATATGAGTGGCGACGCCTCTACATCGTTCGTCGTGCTACGCTGGTTCGAACACGCACAACACCGCAGTCCCGCGCGCTCCCCAGGGTCACCGTCGACCACCGTCCGCCGCGCCACCCGTCGTGGTGACGTGGTGCTCGCGTGGCTACCGCGTGGTGCCCGCGTGGCCCCGGTCCCACCTGCCAGCCTTAGAGGCTAGGTGCCTCTGCGGTGCAAATAGTTTAGGTTAGGGTCTGACCCCGTCAAGCCCTGGTCCAGGTCCCACCTGCCTGCGTGGAGGCTGAGGTGGCCATGGGCCCCTCTGTTAGCCACTGTTGCTAGCAGTGGCCTCGGTGTAAAAATGTTTTCAGTTTTGTTTAAATTCAGAAATGGTTTAATTAAATCCAAAAATTGATATAATATTATAAATTCAATAATGAATTATTTATAACTCAGAAAAATACAAATAATATATCAAAATGTTTAGAAAAATGAGATCTAACTATTTAACCTATAATCATGCATCGTTCAACAACTTTTAATACAAGTTTAATTATAGAACAAAATCAACCCCTCTCATATACTCCGGAGTTTCGTCGAGTTAGGGTTTTCACCCCTCGGAACCCCGTTTAAATTGCCGAGCATGTCTTAGGGTTACTTTTCAATACAAATTAACTTGTCATATCATCATCCTTGTTTGATCATTGCATCGATGCCATGTGTTGATTGTTCCCCTCTCTTTCCGGTGTTCGGTTCTTCGCGGTAGAATACGAGATTGAGATCAAAGACCGAGGTCAACACCATCGAAGATCGAAGATTTCTTGATAGCCATCGTATTGTAGATGCTTAGCCATGATATTAGTTGTCATAGACCCCAGTTGAATCGATGTTGCACCTAGGGTTAGCCGGTGTGTCCTTGCGAGGGCATCCCAAACCCGAGGGTTGATTGATTGCCGCCTTTCTTTACGGTATTGGTTCTTCGCGATAGGATGCGAGCCCGATGGCTTCTCAGAATTGGGGTTTCTGATATTGTAAATTCATTTTTATTATTGTGTATGTATATATTAGGGTTTCTCCGAATTAAGGTTTATATCTCTCAACGCCATACCTAACATTCTCCCTTAGCCGCTTTGACTTATCCGTTTTTCCACCTATGCAGAAAATATGGACCCACACGACAGAGACGAAGAAAAGGAAGAGTTGATCCAAGGTGTGATCCGCGGGGAAGAAAATTTAGATGTATCGACGTTTCTGAATAACTCTGGTGAGGGTGATCCTCTTTTTGCGGGAAGAGACGACTTGTTTAAGGTTGAAGGTGATGCCTTCCGCGAGGGAGAAGGCGATGCCTTGTGTGATCAAGAAGACGACCGCTCCGGCGAGGTGCATGTAATATAATTAATTCATTAATTAATCATTTGCTATCTATATAGAAATAGTAAAGACGATCTTTCTTCTTTTAGCCCTCCGGATCGAAGAAATATACTGAAAAGAGCGGACGAGTCCCAACCAAAAAGTTGGAAGACCATGAGAGGTTCAGGATCGAAGATATAGGTGAAGAAGACAAACCGATTGCTCCCGAAGTTGTCGCAAACAAATTTGTGGCACAATGCGGAGTAATCGTTAGGGACTTCATCCCGATCACCATTCGAAATTGGAATAGGCCTGCTGATGCAGAAGAAGAGGGAACGTCTTTATTTCTCCCTACTATGGCCAAAGATTTACTACGGAAGAGGCTCATGGTTAATTTCAAACTACCGAAGATAGAGCTGGATCCAAATGCGGAGGATCCAGTTGAGGACGCCTTAGAACATGCGCGAGCCATGGAGGCTAAGGTCAGGGAGTGGGCTATGAAGAAGATGGCCAGTGTTTCACCAACTGGAAGAAAAGATTGCACCTTGAATATGTCATGAAAGAGAAGACTCCGGATATCAAGAAGATTCAGTTTGAGAAGATAAAACCATTCTGGGCTGAGTTTGTGAATTACAAGACATCAGAAAAAGCTAAGAAAATGTCTGCAACGAATAAGCTGAATGCTGCTAACAAGAAGTATCACCATACTATGGGGCAAGGTGGCTACAGGGCTGACATTCCTAAGTGTAAGAAACTTGAGGATGAACTGCGTGCTAAAAAGATCATCCTAGAGACAGACGATTGGATCGAACGTGCAAGGAATTGGTTTTACGGGCATGGGGGCATGTTGGACTCGGAAGGGAAGTGTATATATAACATACGCCATAAAGAAGACCCCTTGCCAATCGAGAAGATGAGAAAAGCAGTAAAGGCTGTTAAAGATGGGGACTTCATTCTCGATAGAGAGAATGATGAGCTCACACTCGCCCTTGGAAATAAGGAACATGATGGACGGACACGAGGCACAATAGGCTCCAAACCATGGAGCACTGGGTTTCCTGAAGAGAGGAAGAAATATCCTGATAGAAGCCGTAAGAGGAGAAAGGACAAGGCGGAAGTTGAAGTACATATTCAGAAAGAGCGAATGCGTATAATTAAAGAACGAATAAAGCAACAACAAGATCAAATTAACGCACTTAGAGAGCAAAGTACTACCGGCCCATCTCAGCAGCACATGGTGGTAAAACCTGCATTCGATGCTACCGGCCTATCGAATAATCGAAAAAGCAGTGTGGCTTCCACCAAGGTCTCGGGTGATGACAATGACGATGACGATGGTGCACCGACGATGGCTCCTGTTGGCTACCCAGTGGATGATATCACACAGATGACACACTGCGAGCTACATGTCAAAGTTGTGAACATATCAATGAAGGTGGCAGTCGGCTATGCCTTACCAATTGGACCCACACCAACTTACCACTGTCGTCTGGTTCCACAGGGCTACGCTGTTGTTGGGGTGGATGAAATCATGCCCACCTTTGAAGTTTTGAAGCTTGACTACCCTGCAGTTAAATGGGATGTGACTGAACTTGGAGAAGCAACAAACGTCACCATTCTATGGCCAAAGGAATGTATCGTGCTTCCAAATCACACGCCAAGGCCATCTTTGCCGCCGCCTCACCCGTCTCCAGCGAGGTCGTCGCTGCCGTGGCAGCCGTCTTCATCGCCTCACCCGGCTCTGTCGCCTCACCCGTCTCCGTCGCCTCACCAATCTCCGGCGCAGCCATCGCCACGGCAGCCATCGCCGGCGCCTCGGGATAAAAAGCGTAAGCGTACCACCGCTACTCTGCTTCGTGGTAAGCGATCTCCGAAACGTAAACAAGAGCCTCTTCCAAAAGTACCAAAGGTTCCTCCCAAGAGAGCTTATGACTGTACTGAAGAGGAGAGAGACTACGGCTATCGTTGATGCAGAAACGACATCGTTTCTCGCTAAGCTGAGGCGGCCGAAAGGGCCAGAGTTCCCCAACACCAAAGAAGAAAAATCCCAAGTGTTCAAAATGCTAAAGACTCTTCATCAACCTGAGCCAAAGCTGTCATCAGACTATGAGCGTTCTATTCTCAAGTCACATGCGGCACAACAAGCCTCGAAGAGCAGTACTGATGCAAGCGAGAAATCTGTTGCCCACCTCGGAGAACAAGCAAAACAGTCTTGCGCCCCTCTCAAGGTGATTTCCCATACCAATGTGGGGTTGAGCAAATATGCGGCCGAAGAGCAGTATGATCCAGATATAGTTGCACAATACGGAGAACCTGGCGCTGCTCAAGGTATGAGTATTGCCCAGTACTTATCCCAGTTACAGTACTCCCCCGTGTGTGAAGTAGCATACAAATACTAGTACGGCAAACCTCTCGTCAAACCTGAGGAGGTAAATAATCTTTCAACAAAAATGCGAAGATTGCATAACTGGTACATGCATGCCACAAAGGCCAGGACTAACTGGATAATGCTGAGGGTTACAAAAAAGCATTATGGAAAAGAAATAGATGACATGATATCCATTGAATTTGATGAACTATTTCAATTATTCAATCATTACGCCTTGGACAAATCGATCATCAGTGCCTATTGCTTGTAAGTACTAATTCTGTAATTAATTTAGTCTCTATCTATCTCACCTCGTTTATTGCATGTATATAATCATACTATAATATGCAGAATGAAGATTCTCGAATGCAGCAGAGGAGAAATCTATGACATTGGGTTCATTGACCCATATTAGGTTCATCAAGCTAATATCAAAACAAACCCCCAGGATACAGAGGATAATATCGTACACGCGTTAAGGTTTGAAGAAACCAGAAGGAAAATACTATTTCCTTACAACTTCGAGTGAGTGTTATTGTCTTGTATACACTTTCTATTTCGCTTACTCGATGTTAAGTATATAATTGATTAGTTATGCATGCGCAGCTTCCACTATATTCTGTTAATCATTAAACTTGACAAAGGGCGTGTACTAGTCATGGACTCGAAACATAAACCCCTTGAGTCGTGGAAGGACATGCAGATGATTCTCCCGCGGTAATTCTAATAATTACAACACTATATCGGCAACGTTCGTGAATTTTATGATATCAAGTAATTAATAACTTCTTTTATTCGTTTTCTTCGCCGGGAAGCGCTTGGAAACGGTTCACCAACAAGGTTAGGGGTGTTTGGAAAGAGGAGCTTATATTTCAACCACTAGGTGTAAGCACCACTAGCTATATCCGCGCATATCTTTGATTCTAGTTTTGATAGCGTTATTATCATGCTTGATTATTTTTTTGATTGAACTCTGTTCTCATATAGTGCCTGACGCAGGGACCAGGGAACAATTTATGTGGATACTATGTTTGCGAGTTCATCCGTCAGACGTGCTGTGATAAGGGCAGAAATTTAGAGGAACTCCACGTACGTAAACAATTTCTATAGTTTTTAATTACCATAAAATTGTGTTTAGTTTCATTCATATAGGTTGACTCCTTTTTTAAATCAGATCGAACGTCTACGGGGCGGTCTTTTGCCAAAGGATCGCGTACGAGCAATTCAGGAGGAATTGGCGGGATTCTTGGATGCAGAAGTCCTAAACCCAAAATAAGAATACTATTCCGGTGTGTATAAACAATAGAGATTGTACAAAGAGCTTATTTTGTATGTAGTGCATGAACTCCGTGTATCGAATGTAATATGTTCGACACGATCTATATTTTCATGACGATCTTGTGTAATATAATGGTTCCTTCATTGATGAGTGCAAAACACTAAATAAAAAATAAAACAACATAAATGAATTTTCTGCCGCGGCACAAAAAGTGGCCAAAATGCTGCCGCGGCAAAAAAGTTGCCAAAATAAATTCTCTGCCGCGGCAGTGAAATGTGTCAAATCTCTGCCGCGGCAGAGGGTTATTTGCCCCGGTTCGTGTTACAAACCGGGACGGTTGCTCCTCCCCCCTCGTCCTCTGCCACGGCCACATGTACGCCGTTTTGTCCCGGTTGGTGGGGCAACCGGGACTAAAGGTTGGGCTTTAGTCCCGATTGGGTAACCGGGACTAAATGCCCTTACCAACCGGGACACATGGGGCGGTTTCCACTAGTGGATGCAGAGTTGACATGGACTCTATCAATACCCTAGTTGGGTCAAAACGAATAAGGAACTAATTGTACGGGATTGAACTCATATTGGTTTTGTGTTTCATTGAAGTACGTGCTAATCGTGTCATTAGATCTTTTTAGTTACATGACTTTTATGTGTCAGACTGGAAAATAGCATACAACACATCTCATAAAATCCTAGCCGTAAGTAACAGATCTAATGATTAATATAATTTAGGTGATGTGGATCAACATGGTGCCTCGAAAAACACCCTTATATTACCTTTATATACTAGGAAAAATACATGTGCGTTGCACCGGGGAAAAAAGATGCGTTTGAAATTATTTTTATTGAATTCTTTATAGGTCCTGGAGAATTTCACTAATTGAGTCAGGAACAAAGATAAAATTCCTAGGTGGAAATTCGTCGGAGTACCTAAAAAAATCAGAATAAACCTTCTTCTACAGATATGGTGCTTGTTGGCTCAAATTAATTCCAATTCTCTAATTATATTGAATCTTTTTTTAGATCCATAGATTGCTAATGAAACTTAAATATTCTAATTTGGAAAATCTAATCACAATTCAAGAATAGTTAGAGAAAACAAAGAGACATGTAGGTTAGAAAAAAAAAGCTAACACCTATCGTGGTTGAAAAATATAGTGTGATACAGAGATACAAAGCCTCTTTAATATTCATATGAAAGAAAATACATGCTTAGGACTAAGCGCACCTCACCTACTAATTGATCTGGAGAACTGCCGCCGGTCTCCTAGCTTGCTGCAGTCCTACCCGAGCTATTGTCCTTGGGGCTCGGCAGCTCGATCGGATGCTTTCACACTGTGTTAAAATCTTAGCCCTCGCGTAATGGTCATAGCTGCCGTTGTGTTAGATGTAGCCACTCTCAGCAGCTACAATTCCACATGGCTATACTTTTGTTAAATTAAAGTTGGCTCATCTTCATACATGTACCTGACCGGGAAATCAGAATTTGCTCTTTTCACGTAAAAAGCTAATGTATTATTAGGCATTAGCAGATTAGCTCTGCCGTACCTTGACAAACAAATTGGTGCTTATTTCCACAGGTAGATATGCACGGGGGCAAGGCGGCATCATCAGCACGGGCTCTCGCGGCATCCTTTAGGCAATTAGTACTGCCCTTGTCATAACTTCGTTGGTGGTGGTGGCCAATCGTTGGTGAGGTCTGGCTGAGGTCCTCCTCCTAGAACACTCCGGCCGACCCCTCTGCCGGACATGGTGGTAACGGCGGAAGCTGGTTCCTCCAGCGGTGCTTGCACCTTATGGTGGGCTATGTGATGATGCTGGTTATGTTTTCTCAACCACAAGCTTCTTTCTTTTGTTTATTATTAAAGTATATCCAGCCACGGGCGCATAGCTCCTTATCTATAACACAATTTGCCCTCTTTTCCTTCAAAGTTCTAAATACATGAATCGTTTCATTCACGCAAGTACCCGGCCCAACATTTCTCCTGCGCTTGATTTCGGAGGCAGCTTTGCTGATATTCCAATAGAAACCAAGCAGAGAGAAGCCACCAAGTGGACAGGAAGAATTTGTCCAAAGATTAAGAAGAAGTTAGATAAATTCACAGATTGAAGTAATGAGTGTGGTGTTACTCCATCAGGTAATTATCTTTACTCTGTCAGCAGCCATGAGTTTGAGAGAGATTACACTGTCAATTTTCAAGCTAGAACATGTGATTGCAAAAGGTGGCAGCTAAGTGGCATTCCTTGTCACCATGCTATAGCTTGCTGCAGAAAGGAGAACATCAATCCTGAAAATCTTGTGCATGAATGCTACACAATAGATGCATACTACAAAGCATATGCATTCAACTTGGTGCCAAGGAGAAGGAGAGAGTTTTGGGGAAAAATGAATGCACCAACAGTTCATCCACCTCTGTTTACCAAAGTCATGGGCAGGCCTAAGAAGAACAGAAAGAAGGCACCTGAGGAGAAAATAAAGAATGGAGTTAAAGTGTTCACAAAGGCAGGGGTCACTATTCACTGCTCACAATGTGGGAAGCCAGGGCACAACAAGAAGGGTCATGCAAAATATATGGAAAACCTTGTAGAGCAAAGGAGAAATGGTATTGTTATAGATGACGATGAGATAGACATTCCAGAACTTGTGGAGGTACACCTGTGTTTTTTTACCAAATGTTCATTACTACTAGTCAACTATTAGAATGTCCTAAACTCAAATTCATTCTTCACCAGCATGTCATACCACATGTCCCTCATCCATCAATGGACCCTACAAACCAGGAAGACAGCATGATGTTCAGAATGCAAGCAGAGGTTTATTGTAACTGTCATTTCATATTTCATCTGTGTTTAATTATTTAGGCATTCTACTTATGGGTTTATTTATGTTTGCAGAAAGACAGCATGTGCCTATGGACAGATTTTTTGGCCCATTGCCAGAAAGTGCATTTGTTGTGAATGCAAGAGACAGTCTTCCAGCAACAAGAGATAGACTGACAACAGCTTCAAGTAGAGGGCAGTTGAGGGGAAGAGGAGTAAGAGGCAGAGGTAGAGGAAAAAGGCAATCTATTACAGAATCAGGAAGTACAAGAAAAAGAGGGAGAGCAAGTGCATAGTCTAGAGAAGCACATGGTCATGATGCCCAAAAAAGTGTTATACCAGACCTGAGTCAACAACTACATGATTCTGAAGTTGAGGAATTTCCTTTAAGTCAAAATGCACCACAAATTTAGTGGATTTGTGTTGCTCAACTGAAGTTATATGTGTTTTTGTGGACTATATAGATTTATTTCTGTTTTTCTGGATTATGGTCAATTATATCTATTTTTGTGGATTGTAGTCAATTATAGTTGATTTAGTGGACTCAGTGGATTATAGACAATTATAGTTGATTTTGTGGATTCTATGGATTATAGACAATTATTTTTGTTCTATGTGGTTGTTGCAATATGACTGTGGATTTGCATCTGGAAATGCAGTACATAAGTGGATATATTAAAATTTCAAGCATTACATTACATGAATTACATCCATACTCCAGTATGAGCTCACATACAATCAACATGGAAAACAGATCTACTGGCAAATGCCCTACTGACACACAGTATGAGCTCACATACAAATTGAATCACATAGAACAGAACTAACAGAGTACACAGTATGACCTCACAGACAAATTGAATCACACAGCATGACATGGACAAATTGAATCACACAGCTCACAGAAAATTTTATTTCAGAATTAACAGAGTACACAGAGTACAAAGTTGATTGCAGCACTACTGGCAAATGTCCTAGTGGGATTTGCAACAGATAAAGTTTCTCCCACACCTAAACATCCTATGCAAATGCCCTACTGGCAACAGCAAGCAGAAAGAAGAATCCTGATAGTGCTATCACAAGGAGCATCCTAATCCTATGTTCTTTTTCTCTGCTTCTCATCTTCTTCACCATCTTCTTCTTCTCTTCTTTCATTTTCCCTAGTTGCAGCTCCATTTCAGCAAGCTTCCTCACCAACATTGTACTGTCGTGCTCCATTTCCCATCTTCTTATTCTTGGGATAGGGGATGTAACCTGCAAAGGAAAGAAGTTCAGCAGCAGCAAAATTCAGTACAATTCAGTACAACAGCCGAATTCAGCAGCAGCAAAATTCAGTACAGCAGCAAAATTCAGTACAATTCATGTAACATCCCAACATTTAGGAACTAACGAAGGGTATATTTAGGAATTTGAAATGTTGCATGCATTCATCTGTGAAAATCTGGGTAAATTTTTCGCCAAATAAAAACCTAAAGTGATAAAGGTTTCTTTCATACTTTGAGATTAGGTATAGTCTTGAAGAATGATTGTTATAGACCTTGATATGATCTTTGTGGACTTATGTGTTTTGGGAACTGAAATTTGAATTTAAAACTTGTGTGTTTGAATAATAATTCAAAAGGATTTTGAATAATGTTTGAGTATTTGATTTAATTAAGAGTTAAACAATAATAACTCAAACTTTATATAAAGAAAGCAATTAAGAATAAGAATCTCCATTTCATAATTGAATTTCAATGAATAAGTTACATTTAACTTGTGAAAACCATCAACAATCTATACAATAGAAAATAAATGAAGAATATTTCTTTATTGATAATAGTGAAATCTTTATTACAATATAATAAAAAAATAAAGAGTACAAAAGAATAAATTGAAGATTACAATTGAATATGATAATCATTACAAGTGACTAATCTGTCAAGAAAAACAAAACCTAAACTAAAGTCTTGATCTTCAAATCTGGTACCTGCAAAATAAAAATAAACTTAAAAGAAAAATAAGGTTAGGATTAGAATTATTTTTACTCTCAGACTTGTCAGTGAAGTGCACTGATCAAGGTTCATCATTGAGTTTTTAAGGGGCAAGTTTCACCAATATGAAAGAATGTATCTTTCATAATTTTAAGCCAAAAGTCAAATTCCAGCAAGGAAGGGCAAGTTTCATCAGACAAGTAGAAGTAATCAGATGAAAGTAACTTTCAAAAATTCTAAACATATCCACATCTGTGCAGCAAGCACACAGGCAGCACACACACCAAACTGCATGGTGTGTGCTGTCAACACCACAATAGCAGCACAAGCAAACAAAACTATCAACACAGCCGTGGGAAACCAATCCCCACACCATTCCATTGCTTTTACACACCAAGCACAACAGCCAGCAGCCAAAGCCAAGCTAGATCAAACCAACTAAAACCCATAAGCACACACTAAGATGGTGACATAAGGAGGGGGAAGATCAGGTGGATAGCAAGACCAAGGTCAAGCCATCAGGATCAGGAGATGATGGGCTAGATCAAGGACAAGCCAGGAGCTGGAAATACCAGGGGAGTACAAGATCAACCACAAGATCAAGCTACCATAAGATCAACCACTAGCAACCACAATATCAAGTGACAGTGGTGAGTAAATAGACCATCAAATGATCTATCTGTCTAAGATTAGACAAGTATACATGATTTGTATCTTATTCAAACTCTCAGAAAACACCCAAGTGGGGTGAATCCATCATTGAGGTTTTATACTCTAAAAGCAATCAGAAAAGTATAAGGATCCAACTAAATCTCAGAACAACATCATTGATCTAGTTATCAAGCTATATTTCAATTCAAGAATGAACATAGCTAAGATTTAAAACTCTAGGCACATCTCTACAATTAGAGTAGCACCTTAGGATTTAATCTTATGGATCTATATAAGTTATCAAGCTTACAAGCATCTTTTCCCAACTTTGATTCAAGCAATAGTAGCTGGTATCACTACCAGAATTAGACCATATGAATCAACAAGATAGAGGTCTAAATACCTAAACCTCAGACCAGCATCATTGGTTCTAGGGATATAAGGAAAGAGGATTTCACTTATCTATCATGCCAAGCCAAATCTTAGTCTTGAATGAAACCACACAAAGTAAAAGAATCTATACTTGTGTTCCATATAAGGATGGTGTCACAAGAACAGTTCTAAACAAAGCAAGTTCAGCATCCAATCTTCACAGATACAATCAACCAGTTATAAATCATTTTCCTGTTCTTAAACACAGGAATCATAAACAGGGTATTCATATATATATATGCCTTCACTGTAAGAGACCATTTTTTATCTCAAACTACACATGAACTCTCAAGCCAACAGTACTAAGACAGTAACTTCATCACACCATACCCACTGTCATTAACCAAGTAATGACAGTGGTAAGTTATCAAAACCACTAGCTTTACCAAGTAGTGTTTCCAGAACAACTCTATCATCTAAATCATATGATATTTAACCATGGAATCATCAGCAGTAAACCACTAGAATCACCACAGCTAATCATCAGCAATAAGCCATAGCTAGTCACCACTTAACAGATTCAGAGATCATCAACACATGATCTAATTCATCAGAATCTAATCAACAGCAGGGTATGAACCCTAAATAGAACAAAGAACCCTAATCAGAACAAGACAGTGACCAGAAAGATCACCACCAAACATCTAGCAGAGGATGACCTAACACAGAGCAGCACGAGAGGAGAGGAATGTAGGGGTTCGTAGCATGGAAAACAAAAAATTTCTACCGCATGCAAACAAACAAGCCAAGATCTATCTACTAGATTGTAGCAACGAGTCGATAGAGGAACTCACCCTCGAAGATTCCAAAGTGTTTAACGAGAGCAGATTCTCATGGGTGATGTAGTCGTACTCTTGCCGATCTCAAGATCGCGTAGACGATCCTTCCGGCGCTGCGTTCCGGCAGCGCTTCCGCAGTTGGTCACACGTTCGGTACTCGATGAATACCTTCCTCTCCCTTGTTCCAGCAGGCAGCGGAGGTTGTAGCACTCTCCTCGCGATTCTAGCAGCACGACGGCGTGGTACCGGAAGTAGAGGGGATATCTCACAGGGCTTCGCCTTAAGCCGGAGCGAGTATGGTGGACTATGAGAGAGGCCTTGGCAATCTAGGGTTTAGAGGCACCAAGGAGCGGAGATTGGCCGGCGGCCTAGGGCTTGGGGAAGCCCCAAGTCAGCGGCTAGGAGAAACCCTAGGGCGGCGACGACTTGCAGGAGGCCGGCGGCTAGGGTTAGGGTTTTGGGTGGTGTTGGGTGTAGGGAAGAGGGGCAGCCCTGCCCCTCCTTTTATAGGTGGGAGGGCGCGGCCAAGGGGGAGGGAGTCCTCCCCCAAGTCGGACTCCTTGGCCGGCGGGTGGAGGGAGAGGAACTCCTCCCTAAGTAGGTTTCCTACTCTCCCTCCACCAAGCAAAACTGCCGTTTGACTTTTTAAATTGGCGTTTGACTTTTCAAACTAGGATTTGATTTCTCCCTTTATTTTTCCCAGCCATGATACCTAGTACATGATGTAACCATTCCACATTGTCATGACACATTCATGTACCCTTCCCCTCCGGAGTGCTGGACCTTCCGGAACCTTCTAGAACATTCCCGATGAAAACACCAGAATCATTCCCCAACTCCGAAAGAGGACTTTCCTTATATGAATCTTATTCTCCGGACCATTCCGGATCTCCTCGTGATATCCTGGATCCCATCCGAGACTCCGAACAACATTTAGTCTCTTACTCATCATTCCATAACTACTCAACAAGATCGAATCCTTAAGTGTGTCTCCCTACGGTTCGTGAATTATGCGGACATGATCGAGACACTTCTCCGAACAATAACCAATAGAGGAATCTGGAAATTCATATGGATCCCACATATTTCTACGATCACTTTGCGATCGAATGAACCACTTACATACGATACCAATTTCCCTTTGTCTCATGATAGTTTACTTATCCGAGGTTTTGATCGTCGGTATCTCTGCATACCTAGTTCAACCTCATTACCGGTAAGTACTCTTTTCTCGTTCCCGTGATATGTGATCCCTTATGAGCCAGTCACATGCTTGCAAGCCAATTGGATGACATTCCACCGAGAGGGCCCAGAGTATATCTATCCGTCATATGGATGGACAAATCCCACTCTTGATCCATGTGTCTCAACCCATACTTTCCGAACACTCAATGCCACCTAGTTACGATGTGGTGTTTGATGTCATCAAAGCATCCTTGCGGTGATGGTGATAAGCATGATCTCATGGTCGAAGGAATTAGGTTACTATGTACCAGAAAGCATATAGCAATTAAACTATTAAAATGACTTGATCTTTATACTACGCTTATCTATAGGAGTATGTCCATCATATCATTCTCCTAACGATATGATCTTGTTGTTAATAACATCTCAATGTTCATGATAGGGAAACCACAATCATTTATTAACCAAGAAGCTAGTATTATAAAGAGGCTTTACCAGGGACTCTAATTTAGTTTACAAATCACACAAGTATTAATGTTTCCTTGTTAATACTGTTATAGTATGAATGTAAACATTTATCATAAACACAAAGATATAATAATAACTACATTTATTATTGCCTCTAGGGCATATCTCCAACAGTCTCCCACTTGCACTAGAGTCAACTAATCTAGATTACATGGTAATATACCGAACACCCATGGCAGTTTGGTGTTGGTCATGTTTTGCCCTCGGGAGAGGTTTAGTCAACGGATCCGCCATATTTAGATCTGTGTGTACTTTGCAAATCTTTAGTCACCGTCTTGGACATGTTCTCGAATAGCGTGGAAACGTAGCTTGATGTGCTTCAGCTTCTTGTGTGACCTTGGTTCTTGCGCACTGGCTATGGCGCCCATGTTATCACAGTAGATAGACATTGGGACTAGCGCACTTGGAACCACACCGAGCTCTGTAATGAACTCTTTCATCCATATCGCTTCTTGTGAAGCCTCCGAAGTAGCCATGTATTCCGATTCAGTTGAAGATCTCGCCACAATGCTTTGCTTTGCACTCCTCCAGCTAACTGTTGCACCATTCAAAGTAAATACGTATCCAGATTGTGATTTAGAATCATCCGGATCGGTGTTCCAACTAGCATCGGTGTAACCATTAACAACGAGTTGTTCATCACCTCCATAAGAAATAATCATATCCTTAGTTCTTCTCAAGTACTTAAGGATGTTTTTAACCGCTGTCCAATGATCCACTCCTGGATCACTTTGATACCTGCTAGTCAAACTAACAGCATATGCAATGTCGGGTCTAGTACATAGCATGGCATACATTAGAGATCCTATGGCTGAGGCATAGGGAGTTTTACTCATCCTTTCTCTATCTTCTGCCGTTGTTGGACTTTGAGTTTTACTCAAGGTCGTATTGGGCAACATGGGAAAGAACCCTTTCTTGCTATCTTCCATTCCAAACCTCTTTAGAACTTTGTCCAAATATGTACTTTGTGACAATGATATTAGGCGTCTTGATCTATCTCTATAAATCTTTATGCCTAATATGTAAGCTGCTTCGCCAAGATCTTTCATTGAAAAACTATTATTCAAATATTCCTTGACACTATTAAGAAGGTCTACATCATTCCCAATCAACAATATGTCATCTACATATAGTATTAAGAATGCTACAGAGCTCCCACTCACTTTCTTGTAAATACAAGCTTCTCCATAAGTTTGTATAAAACCAAAACTTTTGATTACCTTATCAAAACGTTGATTCCAACTTCGGGATGCTTGCTTCAATCCATATATGGACCGTTGAAGTTTGCATACCTTGTTAGCATCCTTAGGATCGACAAAACCTTTGGGTTGCATCATATACAACTCTTCATCAATGTCTCCATTGAGGAACGCTGTTTTGACATCCATCTGCCATATCTCATAATCGTAATATGCAGCGATTGCTAACAAAATCCTCACAGACTTTAGCTTTGCTACTGGTGAGAAAGTCTCATGCTAGTCAACTCCTTGAATTTGTCGAAACCCTTTTACGACAAGTCAAGCTTTATAGACAGTAACATTACCATCAGCATCTGTTTTCTTCTTGAAAATCCATTTATTCTCGACAGCCTTCCGGCCATCCGGTAAGTCCACCAAAGTCCATACTTGGTTTTCGTACATGGATCCAATCTCGGATTTCATGGCGTCTTGCCATTTATTGGAATCTGGGCTCATCATCGCTTCCTCATACGTCGCAGGGTCATCGGTGTTATCCACCAACATGACACTCATAACGGGATCATACCAATCAGGAGTGGTACGAGTTCTCGTTGACCTGCGAGGTTTTGTAGCAACTACAACCGAAGTTTCATGATCATCATCATTAGCTTCCTCTCTTATTGGTGCAGGCACCACAAGAACTTCTTCCAGTGCTGCGCTACTCGCAAGTTCGAGAGAAGGTTCGACAACCTCGTCGAGTTCTACCTTCCTTCCAGTCACTTCTTTCGAGAGAAATTCCTTCTCTAGAAAGGATCCATTCTTGGCAACGAAGATTTTGCCTTCGGATCTATGATAGAAAGTATACCCAATAGTTTCCTTTGGGTATCCTATGAAGACGCATTTTTCCGCTTTGGGTTCAAGCTTGTCCGGCTGTAACTTCTTTACATAGGCTTCGCAACCCCAAACTTTAAGAAACGACAATTTAGGTATCTTCCCAAACCGTAATTCATACAGTGTCGTTTCAACGGATTTAGATGGTGCCCTATTTAAAGTGAATGCGGCTGTTTCTAATGCATAACCCCAAAATGATAGCGGTAAATCTGTAAGTGACATCATAGAACGAACCATATCTAAGAGAGTTCGATTACGACGTTCGGATACACCATTACACTGTGGTGTTCCCGGCGGTGTCAATTGTGAAAGTATTCCGCATTTCTTCAAATGCTCGCCAAACTCGTAACTTAGATATTCACCTCCACGATCAGATCGTAGAAATTTAATCTTCTTGTTACGTTGATTCTCCACCTCAGTTTGAAATTCCTTAAACTTCTCGAAAGTTTCGGATTTATGTTTCATGAAATAGATATACCCATATCTACTCAAGTCATCCGTGAAGGTAAGAACATAACGATAACCACCGCGCGATGCTACAATCATTGGACCACACACATAGGTATGTATGATTTCCAATAAGTCCGTAGCTCGCTCCATCATACCAGAAAATGGAGTCTTAGTCATTTTACCCATCAGACATGCTTCGCATCTTTCAAGTGATTCGAAATCAAGTGATTCAAGAAGTCCATCGGAATGGAGTTTCTTCATACGTTTCACTCCAATGTGACCAAGACGACAGTGCCACATATAGGTCGAGTTATCGCTCAATTTCAAACGTTTAGCTTCAATGTTATTAATATGTGTATTTCCACTATCGAGATTCAATAAGAATAGACCATCTATCAAAGGTGCATGTGCATAAAACATATTACTCATATAAATCGAACAACCATTATTCTCGGACTTAAACAAGTAACCGTCTCGCAATAAACAAGATCCCGATATAATGTTCATGCTTAACGCAGGCACCAAATAAAAATTATTTAAGTATAAAACTAATCCCGATGGTAGATGAAGAGGTAGCGTGCCGACCGCGATCACATCAACCTTTGATCCATTTCCCACGCGCATCGTCACCTTGTTCTTCGCTAGCTTCCATTTATTCTGCAGTACCTGTTTCGAGTTACAGATATGAGCAACCGAACCAGTATTAAATACCCAGGCACTACTACGAGTACTAGTGAGATACACATCAATAACATGTATATCGGAGATACCTTTCTTCTTGATGTTGCCGTTCTTCAAATCCGCTAAGTACTTTGGGCAATTCCGCTTCCAGTGACCTTCTCCCTTGCAGTAAAAGCACTCAGTATCAGGCTTAGGTCCAGCCTTGGTCTTCTTCGTCGGCGCGGGAACTTTCTTACCACCCTTCTTGAAGTATCCCTTTTGCTTAGACTTGCCTTTCTTGAATTTGGTGGTCTTATTGACCATCAACACTTGGTGCTCTTTCTTGATCTCCACTTCTGCAGATTTTAACATGGAGAAGAGTTCTGGCAACTGCTTGTTCATGCTTTGCATATTGTAGTTCATCACAAAGTTCTTGTAACTTGGTGGTAGTGATTGGAGGACACGGTAAATCCCCAAAGCATTAGGAATCACTATACACGAAGCTTTGAAGTTTGTTTGCGTGCCTAGACATCTTAAGCACATGCTCACTAACGGAGCTGCCCTCTTCCATCTTGCATTTAAAGAACTTTTCAGAAGCCTCATAGCTCTCAACTGCCGCGTGAGTCTCAAATATCAGTTTGAGTTCACAGACAATATCATGTGGGTCTGAATTCTCAAACCTTTTCTCAAGCTCCGATTCCAAACCATACAAGATAGCATACTGAACTGTGGAGTACTGATTCTTCCGAGCGAGGTAAACATTCTTTACTTCATCGGTAGCAGTAACTGCAGGTGGGTCACCCAGCGGTGCATCCAGCACATAGGTCAAATTACCAGCATTGAGGACAATCCTCAAATTGCGGAACCAATCCGCGAAGTTGCTTCCATTGTTTTTCAACTTTTATTTCTCTAGGAACGCATTAAAATTGATGGTAGGGGCCGCCATTGATCTACAACATATTTGCAATAGTTTAGACTAAGTTTATGACAAATTGAGTTCTAATTAATAGTTAAATTAATCTAGGTGAACTCCCACACAAAACAATATCCCTCACATTGTTTTAGTGATCACACGAACCAAATCCACCACATCAAAACCGATCATCACGAGAGTTGATGTAGCTTCAATGGCGAACAATCGACATGTTCATCATATCTACTATATGATTCATGCTTTACCTTTCGGTGATCCGTGTTCCGAGACCATGTCTGTACATGCTAGGCTCGTCAAGATCAAACCTTAGCTTCTGCATGAGCAAATCTGGCTTGCTCACGTTGTATACACTTGCAGAATCTAACACACCCGATCATCACGTGGTGCTTCGAACAACACGCTTTAGAAACGGTGCTTACTAAGGATGAACACTTTAGAACTTGAAATTCATGTGCATGAGGGATCATCTTATAATGCTACCGTCGTTAAGTAAGCAATACAAGATGCATAAAGGATTAACATCACATGCAATTCATAATATGTGATATGATATGGACTTTCTTCTTTGTGCTTCCGATCTCCATCTTCAAGCACGAACATGATATCCATCATCACCGGCATTGCATCAAGGTCAATGACGCTGCTCCATGGTTGTTGTCGACACGCGGGTCTTAACAGAAATTAAAGACAACCATATGGCTCCTGTCGGTTGCCAACTTACAATAAGGAACATTGCATACATCAAATATAATCACAATCATGGCCATATCACATCACAGCACACCCCTGCAAAACAAAGTTAGACGCCTGTAATTTCTTTGCATATTTTACGTGGTTTGGAGCTTTCAATAAGTTTCGATCTAACTTATGAACAAGAACCACAACGTTGATGTTTGAACTATCAAGTGCCCGTTGTAAATTGGATCTATACTATAATGGGAGAGACAGACACCCGCAAATCCACTTATGCAATACAAGTTGCATGTTGAGCGTGGAGCAAGTCTCATGAACGATGTCATGTAAGGTTAGCCCGGGCCGCTTCATCCCATCATACCGCAAGATGCAAAGTACACAAGAATCAATTGATACTAAAAGCACCACCACCCACAATGACCATTGTGTTCTACTCGTGCAACAGATCTACATATAGACACGGCTCTGATACCACTTCAGGGGTTCATAGCATGGAAAACAAAAAATTTCTACCGCATACAAACAAACAAGCCAAGATCTATCTACTAGATCGTAGCAACGAGTCGATAGAATAACTCACCCTCGAAGATTCCAAAGTGTTCAACAAGAGCGGATTCTCGTGGGTGATGTAGTCGTACTCTTGCCGATCTCAAGATCGTGTAGACGATCCTTCCGGCGTTGCGTTCCGACAGCGCTTCCGCAGTCGGTCACACGTTCGGTACTCGATGAAGACCTTCCTCTCCCTTGTTCCAGCAGGCAGCGAAGGTTGTAGCACTCTCCTCGCGATTCTGACAGCACGACGGCGTGGTACCGGAAGTAGAGGGGAGATCTCGCAGGGCTTCGCCTTAAGCCGGAGCGAGTATGGTGAACTATGAGAGAGGCCTTGGCGATCTAGGGTTTAGAGGCACCAAGGAGAGGGAGCTAGGCCGGCGGCTAGGGAAAGGGGATTGCCCCAAGTCAGCGGCTAGGGTTTGCCCTAGGGCGACGGCGGCTGCAGGAGGGCCGGCGGCTAGGGCTAGGGTTTTGGGTGGTGGAGTTGTGTGTTTGGAGGGGCAGCCCTGCCCCTCCTTATATAGGTGGAGGGCGCCGGCCAAGGGGAGGGGAGTCCCTCCCCAACTCGGCTTCCAAGGCCGGCGGGTGGAGGGAGAGGAACTCCTCCCCAAGTAGGTTTCCTACTCTCCCTCCACCAAGCAAACTTGTAGTTTGACTTTTCAAACTAGGATTTGATTTATCCCATTATTTTGCTCAGCGATGACACCTAGTACATGATGCAACCATTCCAACTTGTTATGAAACATTCATGTACCCTTCCCCTCCGGAGTGCCGGACCTTCCGGAACCTTCTAGAACATTCCCGATGAAAAACACCGGAACCATTCTCCAACCCTGAAACAGGACTTTCCTTATATGAATCTTATTCTCCGGACCATTCCGGATCTCCTCGTGATATCCTGGATCCCATCCGAAAATCCGAACAACATTCGGTCTCTTACTCATCATTCCATAACTAATCAACAACATCGAATCCTTAAGTGTGTCTCCCTACGGTTCGTGAATTATGCGGACATGATCGAGACACTTCTCCGAACAATAACCAATAGAGGAATCTGGAAATTCATATGGCTCCCACATATTTCTACGATTACTTTGCGATCGAATGAACCACTTACATACGATACCAATTTCCCTTTGTCTCACGATAGTTTACTTATCTGAGGTTTTGATCGTCGGTATCTCTGCATACCTAGTTCAACCTCGTTACCGGTAAGTACTCTTTTCTCGTTCCCGTGATATGTGATCCCTTGTGAGCCAGTCACATGCTTCCAAGCCAATTGGATGACATTCCACCGAGAGGGACCAGAGTATATCTATCCGTCATATGGATGGACAAATCCCACTCTTGATCCATGTGTCTCAACCCATACTTTCCGAACAGTCAATGCCACCTTTATAGCCACCCAGTTACGGTGTGGTGTTTGATGTCATCAAAGCATCCTTCTGGTGATGGTGATAAGCATGATCTCATGGTCGTAGGAATTAGGTTACTATGTATCAGAAAGCATATAACAATTGAACTATTAAAATGACTTGATCTTTATGCTACGCTTATCTATAGGACTATGTCCATCATATCATTCTCCTAACGATATGATCTTGTTGTTAATAACATCTCAATGTTCATTATAGGGAAACCATAATCATTTATTAACCAACAAGCTAGTATTATAAAGAGGCTTTACCAGGGACTCTAATTTAGTTTACAAATCACACAAATATTAATGTTTCCTTTTTTAATACTGTTATAATATGAATGTAAACATTTATCATAAACACAAAGATATAATAATAACTACATTTATTATTGCCTCTAGGGCATATCTCCAACAATGTGATCCCTTGTGAGCCAGTCACATGCTTGCAAGCTAATTGGATGACATTCCACCGAGAGGGCCCAGAGTATATCTATCCGTCATATGGATGGACAAATCCCACTCTTGATCCATGTGTCTCAACCCATACTTTCCGAATACTCAATGCCACCTTTATAGCCACCCAGTTACGGTGTGGTGTTTGATGTCATCAAAGCATCCTTCCGTTGATGGTGATAAGCATGATCTCATGGTCGAAGGAATTATGTTACTATGTATCAGAAATCTTATAGCAATTAAACTATTAAAATGACTTGATCTTTATGCTACGCTTATCTGTAGGTGTATGTCCACCATACCATTCTCCTAATGATATGATCTTGTTATTAACAACATCTCAAATGTTCATGATCAAGAAACCATGATCATCTATTAATCAACAAGCTAGTATTAAGAAGAGGCTTTACTAGGGACTCTAATTTAGTTTACAAATCACACAAGTATTAATGTTTCTTGTTAATACTATTATAGCATGAATGTAAACATTTATCATAAACACAAAGATATAATAATAACT
This sequence comes from Avena sativa, assembly GCA_916181665.1. Taxonomy (NCBI): domain Eukaryota; kingdom Viridiplantae; phylum Streptophyta; class Magnoliopsida; order Poales; family Poaceae; genus Avena; species Avena sativa. The sequence continues at coordinate 401,366,941 of OV702284.1, forward strand.
ACATTTATTATTGCCTCTAGGGCATATCTCCAACAAGGAAGCACTCACCAAAGGTCCTCGCTAGAGAATAGAAGAGGAAGCAGAGGGGCCGACGACCATGGCGGCACGGGGAGCACCCCCAAGGGGGCGCTGCGACCCATACAGCGCCACGACGGTGACCATAGCCACACCCAGGGGCGAGGTGAATCTCCATGGCGCATGATAGCAGCGGCGGCGCCAGGATCCACGCTAATCCCAAACCCTAAGGTTCGGGACGACATCGATCTGTCGCAGGAGAGCTCCATTTCCAAATCCATTTGGACAGGAGGGAAGAGCGGAGTCGATAACCTCTTCCTGCACCATGGCGGCGGCCAGGACGGCCCAGGGCGGTGCCAAACGCCGGCGGCGACACCACTGACCACGGGGTTGGGGAAGGAGAAGGAGAGGGGTGAGCTCGAGTGAGTGGGCTGGGTGGGCCGAAAACCCTTCGGGGTGGTTGTTTTGAGCTTACCCTACTGGGCCACAAGGGCCCAATAAACCCAAATGGCTAGCCCAATTCATTTAGTTTGTTTTAACAAATAGGAAAAGACCAAAATGCCCCTAAACTTAATTAAATTCTAGAGAATAAAATAAAAGTCCAAAAATTATTAATAAAGTATTTTTGGAGTCACAATAATCTAAACTATCCAAATAAACTAAGAGATGAAATTTTAGACATATAAATTTTATTAATAATTTTGTAATTTTTATATATTCTTTATGGAATTTTACAAAATTATTGAAAGATGATAAAAATAAATAAAAATCACTTTCATTATATATTAATATTTTAGAAAAATACTAAACAAATATTTAATAACAATTTTTATTATTTAATTGATAATTCTTAAAGGAATTTTTAAATCAATAAATTTCAAATAAAAGGGAAATAAAATAAAAGAATACAATATTCTATTATAAATATTAAAAAATTAATATTTATAAATCCTTATTATTAAAAATAATTTTTATAATAATGGGGAACATGCATATCAAGTTAAATGATGCATTGCATTACTTTGCATAATCATTTTGCTTCTTTAAATATTGTCCTTACCGGGCAATAATGATGTTTTTGTAGACATAGAAGCTCAAGGTCCAGTGCAAGCATCAGACTTCACTACTTTACCATCACAAGGCAAGTTCATAACTTGCTCATATCCTTTGAAGAGTCTTTATCAAAGTATTTGCAAATGGTGTGTTATCATATAGTATACCCTAAAGAAAGGAAATATTATTTTCACAAATAAATAAATCTTAGATATCATCCTAAGTGATGATATAATGGAGCAATAGAACTTAGGGTTCTAATTGCAATAATAATGATCAATTAGGGACTTAATAACCCCTGACATCAATGATTCTAGCGACGTATACTACGCATTAGCCATGAGATTTGGAATGGGACAGAGAAGTCAACTGTATCTTCTTTCTCTCGTATGAAGCCGGATGTGCAGGTCGTGGCTGTTATCCTCGTAGCGTGCATATTAATTGGTAATTCGTAGAGGATATGCAGCATATGGGTAGGAACCCCCATCGTCCCACGATAGTTCTGGCATCTAACGGTTTGTACAAACCATTGCCGTAATTCAATATGTGGGCATGGTGTACACCAAGGAGGCATGCGAGGTCACGAAGGGGGCAGTGATTGGCTTGGACCAACTACTGGGCCCACATCATGGAATTGTGGACGGGAAAGTATGCCCGGTTGTGCAACAAGGAGTTGATATCTCATGGGTAAAGTAACGCACCTCTGCAGAGTATAATAAATGTAACTTGTTACTCCCTGTTCCGGGAAGGAGCTACGAACGCGGCAGGAAAGGAACTCCATGAAAGTTCTGGTCAACCTGTGAAGGCTGATGGTCATAGATTTTTATAATAAAATCAATCTTTGAAGAAAGATTTACAAAAACTGCATAGTGCCAAGGATGTATAATCCGAGGTGGTAGTTAGAGCATCAAACTTCCCACCTTGCATATAATGAACTTGTTGGGTAACGCTGTTACTCATCCTTTCCTTTGATCCCTTGTTTAGACTCTGAGGATTCCGAAGACGTGCCAATGTATGTAGCTGAATGTCAAGAAGATGTGTTCTACGAGGAGCCTGACCTATCAGGAGGTGTTGAAGGAGTGGATTACGAGATCCGCTATGGTGTTGATGATAACGAGTCCAACTAAGTATCCTAGCTAGTTGTAACCAACGGAGCCGAGTAGCATGAACTCTATAGAATAAGCTGCTGAGCTCAACTCCTAGTCGGAATTGCTACTTTTAAATTTCGCTGAAACACTTTATATTTTGGTTTGTAAGTTGAAACCTTTTGAAGTCTTGAACTTCTGGTATTGTAATAATAACTAGTAAAAGGCACGTGCTTTGCACGCTAATACTTATTTTTTGGAAGACAACAATATCTTATACATTATTAATTGAAAATATCTTTGGCTTCAACCAACAACAATCTATTTATATTTTTTTTGTGAACATTTATATTAAAAAACCATATTTATAAGTTATATAAAAACTAAAAAATTGGACGTGCTCGAAAATTTATTCTACAAGTATGCAAAATCTTAATACGAAATTAGTTTTTATTATTATGACCTGCAGTACAATAAAAATCAGATATTTTTTTAGAAATTTCAAATGTGCACTGTTCAATATACTCAGATAAAAAAATCATTTTTGTGTAGCTCAAATACAAATTATTTCAAATTGATATTTTGAATGATCTGTAGGATATATCACTGACTACATCCAGATTTGTTTTTAAAAATTTTGAAACTCAAAAAAATAATATTTGTTTTTTTAAATAACATGGAGGAGTGATATCGACATGGCGTGGTTCGTGGCCTGGGACCAGAGTGTCTACCCTATTGGGCTGGACAACCTGGAACGGACACACTATTGAGCTGTACCGGACGGAAAGAGTCTTTGAGAGGCGCGACAGGATACGTGTTTTGGTCTGGCACGCCTAATATTCCTCTGGCGCCATTTGAGGAACGTGGCTTAGATTTTCTTAAGAAATATATAATCGTAATACACCTCATAATTAGAAGTTGGGTACAACATCTGATCGATTCACAAATAAATATTTGTCAAGTATTTAGAAGTAGCAATGACTCTAGACAACTCTGGTTGCATATGATTGTCAACCTTTGCATTTTAATACTGTTCACTTCTGTCTTTCGGGCAGCCCTTGCACATGTTCCTCTCCATGAACTGTTGAACATCGAAGTTTTGAACCTCCGTTGGCGGTATGTGTAAGTTTGTCCATTATGTCTTCTACTTTCAAAATTTTACATTAAACTACCATCATTTTGAAAGGTGTAAAAAAGCGATGACCATTCGTGTCTCGAAAAGTGTTTTGTCACAAGTTAATAATTAGTTCCTCAAAAAAAGTTAACAATTAATATTATTTTGCCATGTCGCCGAATATTGCATGTGGTAAAAAAATATTTGCCCACCAGGAACAGGTTTCCATCATAGCAACTTCTCCATAGTAATAAAATACTACACAAGGACCTAATATGGCTGATCCCTAGAGACAGTCTAATCTCTAATGAGAACATGATTTTTTATTGAATAAATGCACTACATATATTCATGTGGAAACTATGATCGATGTCTTGTCTTAGGAGGTAGGTGACCAAATTTTAATATATATGAAAATTAACCTTCTAAAATTGCAATGTTGTCATGAAAAAAAATAATAATATATCCTATAAAGGAATGACCATTTTTATATTCTCACGTTTTTATTTATTTTATATTTAGGTATTCATACTAAAAATAACAACACAAATTAGTTATAGGATATAGACTATGCTGGACAAACTAAGTGCATTGATGGATGCACAGTCCAAGGTGCTTATCCCCATTTCATAAAAAAATCTGATACGTTGTATTTATGCGAAGATACATGATTAACATTTTAAAAATAGTGATCTAAAGAAACATTATAAGAATAGTGTATACAGTAATCTTGTTCTCCCAGTCTCTCTAAAGGAGTTCCCTAGTATGCTCAGTAGATGATGGATGATTTAATAGGCTAACTATCAGCTACTCAACCGCTTAATGCTAGCAGTAGTTTGCTTCGAGGCCATGAAGTGACAACACAAATAAGACCGAGTGGATGCATGCCACATGGGCCCTCAACAACCGACTGACAAATGACAAAGGTGCAGCCTTTTCCCTTGACCGCTAGACTTATCCTGAAGCCTCTAGCAATTTCAGCGGCCAGAGTCCACGACCGCGGGAACAGAGTGTGGCGAATCCAAGAGCTTACAGCCGTTGGATTAAATGGCTTTTGATCTGATGAACGGCACATAGAAGCCTAAATGTGAAATCAACGGCTTGGATTGCTCCTAATGTGCATTGACGGGAAGTCTGTGGGGCTCAATTCAAATTCAAAACCTCATGTACTATATAGTGGTATAGAGGTATAGATAATAATGTGTGAATGTTTGTAATATGGACCCGCAATGTTTTTATTGTACCACTCTGAGGATGTGATATTTACAGAACGGAGTTCTATGGATGTCATGTCAACAATTATAGTGTACTACACATGCAGTGGTATGCTGGGTCACCGCAATTTAGTACAACAGCAAAATTCAGTAGAGACCTTCCCCCCCATATGGTGAATCAATCCAGTGCACCTCCCATGTAAATCTACCCCAATCATCTCCCTCCTCCCAGATCCTTGGGACATGCTGCGAATTCATGGAGGTGCAGAGCCATTCCTATCGTTCAACCGAGCCTTGAGTATGCGAATATGCTCCTCCAAGCTGATGTTCAAGGGGAGCTCCGGCCTCCACCCCGTGGGCTCCATCATTGCCTCTTGCTCCTCCGGTGATGCGAGCTGAAAATACAGGAGCATTACCTTGTTGCAGAGCGCCTCGTCCACCCTCTGCGCCTCGTCCACTGTCGCCCCTCCGCACCCACATGCAGGCGACGACGGCGCCCCTCCGCGTCGAGGTGGGGGACGGGACCTGGCCGCCCGCCCGTCCGACCATCTTCCGCCCGCCCGCCTGACCCCTGCGCGTCGAGGTGGGGGAGGGGACCTGGCCGTGCTGTCGAGGGAACCCTCCGCGTCCTCCGCCATCCGCCGACCCGTTCGCCAGGGTTGCCAAGCCGTGCGCGTGTGGAGTTTCAGTTCAGCGGATTTCAGATCAGCGGCGGCGCGTGTGTAGAGTTTCAGTTCAGGGTTATGACTAAATGAGGTCTCGTTTGCTTTATGAAATTAGCTGCTGGACTAAACTGCAAATGTTACTTAAACGCGGTGGCAGACAACCGGCGTCTCCTGATTGGCTGGGACTAAATCACTAGTGCAGGCCCCCCCCCCTTTAACTCCGGTTGGGAGGGACCTCTAACAGCGGTTCCCCAACCGCTGTTGAGGGTTCGGTGTTAGAGGGGGGGCCCCTTTAACACCGGTTCTTATACGAACCGGTGTTAAAGGGTGGCGCACGTGGGGCTTCCGCAGGCCTCAGCCCCCCCCCTTTAACACCGGTTCGTATCTGGAACCGGTGTTAAAGTTTCTTCTGCCGCGACAGAGATTTAGGCCGTTTTCCCCGCGGCAGGAAAACGGCATAAATCTCTGCCGCGGCAGACTTCTGCCTCTGCCCCGTTCTGGGCGTATTTCTGCGGGAGGGGGGGGAGCGAGGGGGAATTGATCGGGAGCGGTATACACATAAATCGTCATCGGTACATACGAGTACATGAATAATTAAGCAACTATTATTATACACAAACATCGTCATCGGCACATACATCGTCATCGTTCATTTTGGTGGATATCTAAAGAGTTCTCCGCCAGGCGTGCCGACCTCATCAAGTATGAACCCCGCCAATTCCTCTTGAATGGCTCGTATGCGTTCAAATGGTAGGAGTTGGTCCCGCATCCGTTCGATCTGAATATATATGAAGAATGGGCCGTCAATATATATATAAGAATAAAACTCAACACAATTGATGGTAATAAAATAATGTTGTGGACTTTTTTTACTTACTCTAAGTTGTTCTAGTGCGGCTTGGCCCGTCGCACATATCGTGTTGCGAATGAATTCGCAAACATAGTACCCACATAAGTTATTGCCGTGTCCCTGATATGCGCACTTTACGAGAATAGAGAGTTCAATCAAAATAATAATCAATAAAGCATGATATAATGGAATTGGAAGCTAGCTAGTATTACTTACATTTTGGTCTACAAATTTTAGTTCTTCTGACCATTCACCCACGGCCCTGCCCGTGAATCTTTTCCAAACCCTGTCCGACAAAGAAAATGGATAAATGAGTAATTAATTACTTATTGTCACGAAAGTTGCCGATCTAGTGCGATAATATGATTGAAATTACCTCTGGAGCATCTCTCTAAAGTTTGCCCATATCTCTTTTTCTTTTCGTAACGAGTCCATGACAAGGACTTTTCCTGAGTCGGGTTGAATGACTAGCAGAATAAAGTGGAACCTACGCACGCATAACTCATCATCAGTTACACTTAACATCGAGTAAGCTGAAATAGAATGTGTACAAGAGAGAGGGTAACAGTACTCACGAGAAGTTGTAAGGCAATAGTATTTCCCTTTTGGTTTGTTGTCTCAGTAAAGACGTTAGCAAGTAATCTTCTGTTTGCCCGGGTTTGGTTTCTACCACTTCTTCATGAACTCTATTTGGGTCAACAAACCCAATGTCAAAAGGGCCTCCTTTCCTGCATTCCATAACCTTTTTCCTGCATAATAGTATATACATATATGGTGAGCATATATATATACATGCAATTAATAAAGTGAATGAGATGAGATATAAATTATAGAAATAGTACTTACACACAATAAAGGCTGATGGCATCTTTGTCGAGTTCCTTCTGATTGAATAGAAAATGCAAGTCTTGAATGTTGAAGTCAATCGCGTCATCTCCGTAGAAGAAAATATCATCTCTTATATGCGCCGTGATCCATTCTACCTTTCTCGTCTTGCAGAAATGAAGGTACCACTTGTGCAATTTTCGCATCTTTGTTGGTAGAGTCTTGAGCTCCTCTTTCTTGACGAGATTCTTCCCATACTTCCATGGCTGTATGGGGTTGGCATCGCATTTGGGCAAGTTGTCTCCCATGACGTTCAAGTATGCAATGTAAGTCATCCCCATCTCATTGGCCTTTCTTTGTAGCTCTGCCTCGTAATCATTTACGGGAGGAGCGTCTCGTGTGTCGAACATTTGGAGCGGGGCACATGATTGGTTTTCCTGCTCTCCGAGCATGGGAACTATTTTCTGGGGTGCCTCACGACTGCTACTTTCAGTCTCCCTACGGCGCCTTGCATCCGCCTTCAAAATCTGGCGCTCGTAGTCCGGCACAAGTGGGGTTTCAGGTTTCAAAAGATTATTGTAAAACTTCTCCACCACCGCCGGATCTATTTTCTCCTTTGGCTCGGCCCGTCTAGGTGCAAAGAATTTCTTGACCTGTTCTTCCGAGATCCTATTGGTCTCCTCGTCGCTGCGATTCCACGGTAAAACCGACAATGGCTTGGCGGAAGGCTGCGGGACGTAGTTTTTTGAACTCTTTGGCGTACGGTTTCCTGCGGATTTCTTTGTGGCAGTGCTACTGATGCTCCTCGTGGCAGTGCTCTTCCGCTTACGCTGAGGAGATGGCTGAAGCACCGGAGATGGCTGACGGGCCGGAGATGGCTGCCGCGCAGGAGATGGCTGACGGGCCGGAGATGGCTGCCGCGCAGGAGATGGCTGACGGGCCGGAGATGGCTTCCGCGCTGGAGATGGCTGCCGCGCAGGAGATAGCTGAAGCGGCAAAGACTGCTGACGCTGCGGAGACGGCGGGGGTGCCAGTGACCTCCAATTTGGAAGCACAATGTGTTCCTTCTTCCAAAGAATGGTTGTTTTCACTGCAAATTTGAGTTGAGTTTCCCCTTCACCTATAGCATGGTCAAGCTATGCTTCCTCATATTCCTTCACAACCTCATCCACCCCGACAATAGCATAGCCATCTGGAATCGGTCGGCAGTGGTAAGTTCCACCAGCTACAGGAGGTAAGGCATAGCCGACAGCCACCTTAATGGATAAGCCCATTAATCTCACATGCAGCTCAGCGTGTTCGCTCTCCGTGATCTCATCCACGGGGTATCGAGGACCCGTCATTTCAAGCGTGGGCTGCACGTTCTCTGTGGAAGCCACACAGCTTTTCCGCGCAGAGTCTGGGCCGCGGGCAGCTTCCAATGCAGGCTCTTTGTGCCGCTGAGATGGGCCGGTAGCTTGATGGCTCTGTTGTGCATTCACTTGCGCCTGCAGCGCCGCAAGTGCATGTTCTATCTGTGTCATCCGCTCTGTACGCTCTTTTTCTTTTCTGCCGCGCCATCTGTAAGAGTCGCTCCAGTCGGCAAACCCATCCTTCCACGTCATACCCCCTGTGCCTCGTGCATGTCCAGGGTGTTCTTTTTTACCGATGGCGCGTGTGAGCTGGTCATTCTCTCTGTCGGGATGGAAGGTCCTGGCGTATGTTTCCTCGTATGCCGTGATGAGTTCAGTGACGGGTTTGGCAAGGATGGTTGGGAAGATACACAATCCTGTTTCTGGGTCCAACCTTGCCCCGATTCCGTAGAACCAAGTCTTTGCACGTAGGTCCCACCAATCTGTCTGGGGTGTGATCCCTCTCTCGCGCAGGGCCTTCTCAGCTTCCTCCCACTTAGGCCTTTGAGATATGTAGCCACCTGACCCCGTCCTCTGGTGATATTCATTCTTCAAGGCATTAAGCGTATTTGTTTCTGACCTCTTTTTAGCTATAGCACTTTTTTTATATGTCTCAAATTCGGGCCAGTGAGGTCTTATCTTCGCATAATATGCGTCTTCGAAATTTGGAGTCTCGCCAGATTTGACAAATTTGTTCAATTTTGTCTTCCAGTTGCGGAAAGCGTCAGCCATCTTCTTTAGAGTCCACTCTTTGACATTTTCCTTTATAACCGGGTTGTTTTCATCCTCCTCTGGCGGAAGGGTGAAATTTACCAACAACGAATTCCAAAGCGTTTCTTTGGATCTGTCATCGACAAAGGTACCGTCGCCCTTCTTTGGCTTATTCCAATTTTCAATTGTGATAGGGACTTGGTCCCTAACAAGAACTCCAGCCTGACGTACAAATTTGTCTGCGGCCTTCTTGGGCTCCATCGGCCTGCCATCAACACGGACTGCTTCGATCGTGAACTTTGCACGATCTTTCAACCGCTGGCTCGCGCCTCGCTTGCTCTTTTTCGTAGAAGAAGATGGTTGCTGGCTGGTCGATCTAGAGGGCTAAAAGAAGAAAGAAGCGTTAATTAATACATGTAGAAGAAGATTGTTTGTGGAAGTCAGCAGAGGCTTAATCAATGCATATACCTCGCCGGACTTTGTAACCATTAAATTGCGTTCACCGGAGTCTTCATCTTCTCCATGACTAGTACTTGAGCTGTCGTCATCATGTCCCTCCAAGTTCAGATATTGTGAGGTGTCCTCATCAATAATGTTCTCCATTATTTCTTCTTCTTCTTCAAGGTTTCTACTAAGTGGATCCATAGTTTCTAAAACAATAATATTATCTAGAGTAAGAGTGTAAACATTCAAGTGGACTTGGATTCATAGACAAATATACATATTATTCATACAAAAATACACAAATGAAATTAAAACCCTAAGGATGCTTGATCATTTTAAACGAGTTCCGAGGGGTCCAAACCCTAATTCGGAGAAATCCCGGATGCATATGAGAGGGGCTAGCTACAGTGGCTGACCGGAGGCTGGCGGCGTTGGAGAGCGACCTAGGGAGCGCGAGGTAGCGTGATGCGGCCTACCTAAAACGGGCGTTGTTCGAAAGAGGAGGCCGAGGCAAACATTATAGCGACGGAAAACAACTTGGCAGAACAAATACAATGTGGAGGGGATGTCCCCAAGATAGGCCCCAGACCGAGGGGGGATGCCACATCGGAGCTCGCACCCCACCTAGGCCGCATCGCGAGCTCGCACCCCATGGCCACCACCGGAGCTTGCACCCCACCTAGGCCGCCCCCGCAGCCGAGAGGGGAGGCCGTCCCCGTACCGCGCCTGGGCCCTGGGCCTCCCCGACGAATCCGCCTCCTTGACCCATCCCCTCCACTTCCCTGTCATTGGCCCCAATCCGTGGACGCGCTCGCGTAGCCGCTCCTGCCCGCCACACCCGATGACGCGAGCTACCACGTCAAAGTTGTCCTCGTGTCCGATTTGATCCTAGCTACTACTAATAAGTACAATGGTTTGAAATCATACTTTCTACAAAGCTTGTTCGATTTCATCTTGGTACATCTGTTCGGAGGGGTTCGATTTCATCTTGGTACATCTGTTCGGAGGGCCCCAATCCGTGGACACACTCGCGTGGGGAGGCCGGCTCTGGTGAGGAACTGCTCGGGGGCGAGCACGGGGAGGCACGGGCGAGCACGGGGGCGAGCACGGGGAGGCAACGGGCGAGCACGGCGACGACGGGCAGCTGCAACGGCGGACAGAGGACCGGGTAGAGGCGGCCGGCGACGTGGCAGAGCGCAGCCTGCAAAGGGGGGCGCCGGCGACGAAACAGAGAAGGGGAGGAAACAGAGGGAACGACCAGGCGCGGTCCGCTAGCTCACCACGGCGTCGGGGTTCTTGTAGGCGCCGGCGTCGTCGTCGGCTTCGGTGGCGCGCGCGCGGTGGCGGTGGCGGTCGTCGGCTTCGGTGGCGCGCACGCGGTGGCGAGGGCGGCGACGGCGAGGGCTGGAGGGCTTCGGTGGCGAGGACGACGGCGAGGGGTTCGGGGCTCTAGGCGGTGGCAATCTGGCTCTGGGGGGAGAAAGGAGCAAAGGGGATGGCGCATTTAATACCCCCCTTTAACACCGGTTCGGGGCTGGAACCGGTGTTAAAGGGGGGGGAATTCGTTTCACGCGCGTATTTATTACCCTCCCTTTAACACCGGTTCCAGCCCCGAACCGGTGTTAAAGGGGGGGGGGTGGTGCGCGCGGGAAACGAAATAAATGCCCCCCCCCCTTTAACACCGGTTCCTGTCTGGAACCTGTTAAAGGGGGGCATTTATTTCATGCATTAAAGGGGCTTTTTTAATTCAAAAAATATGATATGAATTTAGAAAATTCATATCTTTTTCATTTCAACTCAGAAAAATATGAATAATATATCATAATTTTCAGAAAAATAATATATATCCATTCATGTAAATAATTTTATATTTACTTTACATGAATTTTTTTAAAATAATTAAAACACTTACATATAAATTTTGATTATTCAATTCAAACAAAAATAAATTGTTAAATCCTAAAACTTTGAACATAAGAAATATTAAGCATCTAAAAAATGATTTTTATTAGATCAAATCATATTTTAATGCCGCATCTTTTGTATTAACATTTTTGAATTGATTGGATATTTAAATGTCGCATCTTTTGTATACACTTGAATCTCACCAAGCCTCGCTCAACTTGCATTGTTTTTTGATAAAATAGCATATTGTGAACCTAAAAATGATTTTTGTAAAAAATCATGAGCATCGTATCATGTACTTGTAGTTCATATGTGACCCACTTCCTGCCGATTCGGTAGGAATTTGTCTTTTTCACCAGAGGTGGACTGAAAAGTTTCAGATCCCTCTGTTGGTACATTGTGCATATAAGGTGGTCTAGTATTTTTGTAAAATGTGTTGGTGGTTTTTTGAATTATCCATTTGGTGGTTGCTTCACAAAACCGTCCGTTTTTTATGCTCGGAAAATGGAAAATGCCTTTTTGGTGCGATAAAAAGGAAAACTTCCTCTTGCAACATTGTTTGCCATGCCATGATGCACATGTATGCACAATATGGCCATATTATCACAAACTATGCCTTGATTCTAGCCATAACATTGGTCATTTGACCCGAAAGCCAAGAAACCTCGAATGAGATAGGTCATTTTGAGACAGTTACATAAAGCCGAACTGGAACTGAAAATTAAGATACATAAAAGAACTGAAAATTAAGATACATGGCCAGATTAAGTTACAATCGGCCGAACTGGAACTGAAAATTAAGATACATAAAAGAACTGAAAATTAAGATACATGGCCAGATTAAGTAACAATCGGCCGAACTTGTTTCGGAATGTTGGAGTGATTCAGTCATGCTCCTGCCTACACCTGTAATACTCGCCACTGTAGTCGTCGTACTCGCCGCCGCCGTCATCGCTGTCGTCGTCGGGGTCGCCATAATTGAACCTCTGGAGAGTACGCGTGGGCTGGACTTGAGGGTAGCGCGTGGGCTGGACTTGAGGGTAGCACAGACGGGGGTTAGAGTCGGCGGCAGTGTCATAGGCCATGACGCTCTGGAGAGTCCGACTGCGCCACCATAGCCGACGGCCGGCCTCGTTGAAGTTAGAAGGAGGTGGGCCGTCCTCCTCGTGCCTGGCGAGCGCCCTCTCATGTCGATCCATGAAGAAGGCTTCCCAAGTAGGGAAATAGTCGGGATGCCATCTGGGATTCCTCCGCTGCTCCGGCGTGAGCTCGAAGTAGTAGTGGTTCGTGATGGCCATCCGGCGCGCCACACCTAGAGGGACAGGAGGAACCGGCACGCCTCCGACGCTCAGCATCCAGCCGACGGGGACACAGTAGCCCGGCGGGCAGGGGTAGTTCGAGGCGCAAAGCGCCTCCGCCTCCCTGGGGGTTAGTGCTACGGTGGAAGCCATGGGAAAGAGTGATGAGGTTGCAGATATGAGTCTAGAGATGTGCAATGACAATGGAGGCCAACCCCCTACATATATATATATATATAGTGAACTAGCGGGAAGAACTGGAGGGAAGAACTGGCGGGAAGAAAAATGGCGGCAAGAAGATCTGGCGGGAAGAAAAATGGCGGGATGAACCTTTAGTCCCGGTTGGAGACACCAACCGGGACTAAAGATGAACCTTTAGTCCCGGTTGGAGACACCAACCGGGACAAAACACGAGTCAGCACTAATAATAGGGGTGAGTGTCGACATTATGTCGTGCGGCGTGTACCTTGTCCCGGATGGTGTCACCAACCGGGACTAAAGATGAACCTTTAGTCCCGGTTGGAGACACCATCCGGCACAAAACACGAGTCAGCACTAATAATAGGGGTGAGTGTCGATATTATTTCGTAAGTGTCAACACTATGTCGAGATGCTTGTACTATAAATAGGCATCCTTGTGAGTCCAGTCCTCCAGCCAGTTTGAGGCAGGGACACCACTACGGCCAGTTTCAGGGAGATGCCGACGGAGCCGAGTCCTCCGGCATCTCCGAGAAACTGGTCATAGAGGCACTCCCTAATATGTGAAATTAGTTAGCTCTCAGGTGTATTGATCTAGTTAGAGAAGTTACAAAGCTGCAAGATGGTTTTCGAGAGCAGGGACACCACTACGGCCAGTTTCAGGGAGATGCCGATGGAGCCTAGTCCTCCGGCATCTCCAAGAAACTGGTCATAGAGGCACTCCCTAATATGTGACCGCGCGCGTTTGGAGATCAGATCTTAATGGTAAGTACGAATCGGGACAACTTCTTCTCATAGTCCCGGTCCATCCACAAAACATGACTAACACTCAAGACATGTATTAATATTAAAAACATGAACTAGAGTTACATAATATGAGCATGAACTTCTTGGCATATGTCCTTCCTTATGATCGCTTCAGACGTAACCATGGAGCATCTTCTTTACTTAACGGAATGCTTGGGTCAGTTTTCACTGTGAAGAGCGGAATTTCATCAAACTTATTATAATCTTCTGACATGTCTATCTTGTCCTCGATTCCCACGATGTTTCTTTTCCCTGAAAGAACTATGTGACGCTTTGGCTCATCATATGATGTATTCGTTTGCATATTTTTTCTTTTTTTTGGTCTGGAGGACATGTCCTTCACATAGAAAACCTGAGCCACATCATTGGCTAGGACGAATGGTTCGTCTAAGTTCTTCATAAGATTGTTGAGATCCACCGTTGTCATTCCGTACTTCTTGTCTACCTCAACCCCTCCTCCTGTTAGCTTGACCCATTTGCATCGAAACAAGGGGACCTTAAAATTAGGTCCATAGTCAAGTTCCCATATCTCCTCTATGAACCCATAATACGTGGTCTTTTGCCCATTGTCTTCTACTGCATCGAAGCGGACACCACTGTTTTGGTTGGTGCTCTTTTTATCTTGGCCTATCGTGTAAAATGTATTCCCATTTATCTCGTACCCTTGGAAAGTACATACAGTCGAAGATGGTGTCCTGGCCAACAAGTACAGCTGATCCCCAACAGTGGTGTTATTCGTGAGAAGTCTTTGCAGCGAGCCGCCAAAACTCGCCATGTGTTCACTTATAATCCATTCATCAGACTGCCCCGGGTGTTTGAGGCGTATTAAATTCTTGTGTTCATTGATATACGGGGCAACCAAGATAGATCTTTGTAAAACCGTGTAGTGTGCTTGATTGAGAGAATGCCCGTCCCTACATATCATTGCTTTACATCCTAGGGTGCCTTTTCCACGCAGTCTCCCCTCATGTCGTGATTCTGGAACACCAATCGCCTTAAGGTCAGGAATAAAATCAACACAGAACTCAATGACCTCCTCTGTTACATAGCCCTTGGAGATGCTTCCTTCTGGCCTAGCACGGTTATGAACATATTTCTTTAAGACTCCCATGTACCTCTCAAAGGGGAACATATTGTGTAGAAATACAGGACCGAGAATGGCAATCTCTTCTACTAGGTGAACCAGGAGATGCGTCATAATATTGAAGAAGGATGGTGGGAACACCAACTCAAAGCTGACAAGACATTGGGCCACATCTGTTTGTAACCCTGGTAGGCTTTCTGGATCGATTACCTTCTGAGATATTGCATTGAGGAATGCACATAGCTTCACAATGGGTACTCGAACATTTTCAGGTAGAAGCCCCCTGAATGCAATCGGAAGCAATTGTGTCATAATCACGTGGAAGTCATGAGACTTCAGTTTTTGGAATTTTTTCTCTGCCATATTTATTATTCCCTTTATATTCGACGAGAAGCCAGATGGGACCTTGATACTACTCAGACATTCAAAAAAGATTTCCTTCTCTGCTTTGGTAAGAGCGTAGCTGGCAGGAGTTAAGTGGCATCGTTTACCCTTCTCGTTCTCAGGATGCATAGGCTCTTCAGGGGCCTTCAGACGTTGCTGGTCCTGTCGTGCTTCCGGTGTATCTTTTGTCTTCCCATACACTCCTAGAAAGCCTAGCAGGTTCACGCAAACATTCTTCGTCACGTGCATCACGTCGATTGAAGAGCGGACCTCTAAGACTTTCCAATAGGGTAGGTCCCAAAATATAGATTGCTTCTTCCACATGGGTGCGTGTCCGGCATCGTCATTCGGAACAGATAGACTGCCAGGACCTTTTCCAAAGATTACTTCTAGGTCCTTGACCATACCAAATACCTCCTCACCGGTACGGAGGACAGGCTTCCTCCGGGGTTCTGCCAGACGTTTGAAATGCTTGCCTTTCTTTCTTACTGGATGCAGGTTCGGAAGAAATCGGCGATACCCTAGGTACACAACCTTCTTACATTTATCCAAATATACACTTTCAGTATCATCTAACCAGTGTGTGCATGCATTGTATCCCTTGTTTGTCTGCCCTAAAATGTTACTAAGAGCAGGCCAATCATTGATGGTTACGAAAAGCAATGCTCGTAGGTCAAATGGCTCCCCTTTGTGCTCATCCCACATACGTACACCTGGTTTGGCCCACAGCTGTAAAAGTTCTTCAACTAATGGCCTTAGGTACACATCAAGGTCGTTGACGGGTTGCCTCGGGCCTTGGATGAGCACTGGCATCATAATGAACTTCCTCTTCATACACAACCAAGGAGGAAGGTTATAGATACATAGGGTCATAGGCCAGGTGCTGTGACTGCAGCTCTGCTCACCAAAAGGATTCATGCCATCTGTACTTAGACCAAACCTTAAGTTCCTTGCGTCACGTGCGAAGTCCGGGTACTCTCGCTCGACTTTTCTCCACTGTGACCCATCAGCGGGGTGTCTCAACATCGCGTCTTTCTTACGGTCTTCCATGTGCCATCGCAACAACTTGGCATGCTCTTTATTTCTGAAGAGACGTTTTAACCGTGGTATTATAGGAGCATACCACATAACCTTGGCGGGAACCTTCTTCCTAGGGGCCTCGCCCTCAACATCGCCAGGATCGTCTCGTCTGATCTTATACCGCAGTGCAGTGCATACCGGGCATGCATCCAAATTCTCGTACTTCTCACCGTGGTAGAGGATGCAGTCATTAATGTAGGCATGTATCTTCTGCACGTCTAATCCTAGAGGGCAGACAACCTTCTTTGCTTGGTATGTACTATCAGGCAACTCATTATTTCTTGGAAGAAGATTCTTCATTTTTACCAACAACTTTAAAAATGCGCTGTCAGTCACACCATTCTCTGCCTTCCATTGCAGCAAATCCAGTGTGGCACCTAGCTTTTTGTGGTCATCTTCGCAAGTTGGATACAACAATGTTTTGTGATCCTTTAACATCTGCTCCAGCTTCTCCTTCTCCTTTTCAGTTTCACATTCTTCCTTTGCATCAGTAATGGCCCGACCAAGATCGTCATCAGCGGGCCCATCTGCTCCCTTTTGATCTTCATTATATACCTCCGTTGCATTATCATCATATTCAGGATACATATTATGATAGTTTTCATCATCCTCTTCTTCTTCGTTGTCTTCCATCACAACCCCTTTTTCTCCGTGCTTGGTCCAACAATTATAGCTGGGCATGAAACCGGATCGAAGCAGGTGGGCGTGAATGGTTCTGGTATTTGAGTAGTCTTTCTTGTTCTGACAGTGAACACACAGACAGCACATAAAACCATTGTGACCACGGTTTGCATTAGCCACAACGATGAAATTTTGGAGGCCCGTAATGTACTCGGAAGTGCGGCGGTCACCGTACATCCATTGCCGATTCATCTGCATTAATATGTAGTATATATCAAAAAATAATAGGGAGATGACCATTTATATATATAGTACATCAATGACACATGAAACTATAGTTGCCGACCTCGACCGAGACGGAAAGAGCAACAAGAAAGCTTATTTTGAGCTCTCGGGCATTTCACCGAACACCTCTAGTGCATATGAAAAAAACACAAACTAGCACTCTTCACACCCTCTTGCTAGGCTCCAAAATATGAAAGAATAGAAGAGTGGGGTGTGTGTGGGCTGGGGTGGTGTCTTATATAGCCCCTCCCCCCTTTAACACCGGTTCATGCCATGAACCGGTGTTAAAGGGGGGGGAGGTGCGCGGGCCACTGGTGCACGGTGTTAAAGGGGGGCTCCTTTTTTGCCACAGGGGCCACGCTGGTACGGCCCCCCTTTAACACCGGTTCGTAGAAGAACCGGTGTTAGAGCCCCTTTTCGGGATCAACAAAAGACCTCGTTTCCACTAGTGAATATGTCTCCCCAATGCAAGTTTAAGTACTAAACAGTCCGATTTTCAAATTACTGTAATGATGCTTTGGAGGCAGAAGTTAGTGCGTTGATGGAAGGTCTAGCTTTGGCGCATGAATGGTCGTCGGAGGACCTCATTGTCATTCATAGTGTTGCACATAGTATAGCCAACTTGGGTAGAATTGGAGATAGTACTGCTTGTTGTTGGGTACGCCATTCTTCAGAGTGTGTCTTTCATCTAGTGCTGGCCGACTGTAATTGAGGAATAAAATCTCAAAGATTCTCCACATAAAAAAACACTATTTCAACGTTGCATTTCTCCTTTCTATGCATGGTGGAGCAGCCGTTTGACCTCTGGGCCATTGATATTGATCGAGATTGCTCATATCATGCAACCCTCGGCAGGCAGGCGGCAACAGAAATTCGTCGGCGTGCTCATCGATCCGCGTTTTGTTTTCTTGATTTGCCTGCTCGGCTGCTCCAGTCCAGGCGATGATTGGGTTCATTCAGACGAGTCGCGCGGGTAAAGTTACGGTGTTTAGGGAAGGTCGAGCATGGATAGCTGTGTTTAAGAATTTGGAATTTTTTAAATAGTTTCAAATTTTTAAACAATTAGAATTTTCAACATTCAAAAAATCTAGGTTGGCTCTGGACATTTTAGAGATCTAATTAAATTGCAGCGATTGTTCCAAAAAAAATATCTCAAACTTTCAAAAATTGAACTTCTAGAACCTTAAACTTTTAGAAATGAAAAGTTCAAATATATCAAGCTTTTCATATGCAGACTAATTAAGTATGAGCACCTCTTAGTCGTGGGTAGAAAACATCGGTTTGATTGTTTAAACATTACATGGATCAACCATAGTATTCCATGTCTAGAATAACAAAACTAGTTAGTTATATGCTTAGAGGGGTCGTTGTAACTTGTAGTCCATGGAATCTTTTTGTTAATACTGAGTTGGCATTCAGCCAAAAGTTCAAACCGATGAAAATGGGCTAAACAATATATTTCAATAATTCACACTCTTTACCAACAATTAAGGGGTGAGGCACATGTTAACATGTACGTGCAATTTTTAGATAAAAACGGAACCTAGCCATCGTTGTTGACGTTGACAATAAGCCGGAAGCCACCGGTTTAACGGCAGCCGAGATTGACATAGACGGGCCTACGAAGATGGCGGCGGCTACTTCCGGCGATGACCTGGACGGTGGCGTCGGTTTCAGCACAGCCGGCGGTGGATCAAGCTGCGGCGACATCGATTCGCCCACAGGCAGGGACGGTGCCCCTCTATCCTCGTCGTCGTTCACCCGAGGTGCAGCACGGTCGCCGGAGCGTTCCATTGGACCCGCCGCCGCCGCTCTTGCTCAGGCGGTTCTGGCTTCACCTGCGAAGAGTAGCTACCGTTGGGGATCCTGCTTGGGCGGCATCGAGTAAGCACTCACCTCACAATCTTGCTTTGTCTAGTTTGAATCTTGGATTAGTTAAGGATTGCATCGGCTAGTTAGGGTTTGAATCTTGGATTAGTTAACTGAATCTTGGATAGTGGATAGTATGTTACTCCTGAATCTTGTGTTAACTGAATGTTAACTGAAGCTTAACTGAATCTTAACTGAATCACATTGCTTAGCTTGTGTTCACTGAATCTTAACTGAACCTTAACTGTATAATTTTTATGTATCATCTTGGATAGTATGAACTGATGCAGTGACAATAGATATAATTAGTTGGTATTGTTTCCTATCAATTAAATAGGAGTATGAACTGATGGATTTACAGTACATATAATCATTACTTGTTGTACTATGCAGTTTGGATGATGATCTTTGGGATATTAGATTTAATTTTCCCGGTGAAGACAATCTAGAGAGAACCTTGTGTAGTGCAGACATCACATATATGAATTTGTTGGCCCTTATTGAAGAGTTTGGTTATAGTGTTAATGACACCATGTACTACATCAAAGAAAGGGGAAAGGGTTGGAGGGATTGGAGGCTGTCACCAGTATGGCAAAGGTTATTAAGATGAAAGAACTTTTTGAGAATGAGAAGGTTCTTAACTTGATAGTGATCAAACACAATTCAGATATGCCACCTGGACTGAATAAAGAAGAAACTGAGGCTGACATCCCATCACAAGACCCATTGATACTAAGGGTGGACAGAGATGGAGTGTCATATATTAGTGAGGAGGAGAATGTATATCCAGTTGCTATGGATATGTCAGAATGCCTCTATATAGGAACACAACAGAGCTGCAATTTTGGGCTGGGCAAACCAGCTGATTATGACAAGGCTGTTGATGAAGTGGATTCTGATGATAAATGGATGCATGAGATGCAGCATGATTACAAAGCTGATCATGAAAAGGCTGTTGCATCAGAGCTAGAGTACATAAAGGAATTGAAGAGGAAGAGACAATGTGGACATGATGGGCACAATAACAAGAAGAGAGGAGAATCTCCTGTACACTTTGAAGGGGAAACTGATGTGGAAGAGTTGTATGAGGAAGAAGAAGAGGAGGAGGAAGAGAGTGAACCAGAGGCTGTGGATGAAGAGGAGTTTATTTCTGAGAAGGATAAGAAGGGGAAAGGCCCCACATCAAGCAGATCACATTATCAAGAAGAGGTAGCTGATGACTACTATTTCATACCTTCAGGTGATGATGACAATAGCCCAGATGATTTGCCTGACAATGATGATGATGGTTTTGTGCCAAAGTGGGTGTTGCCAAGTGGGCAGAAGAGGAGGGTGAAGAAACTAAAGAAGAGGGTCTGGTATGATGAGTCTAGGGCTGATGCACACTAGCAGCTTACCCTGAAATTGTGCTTCACAGATGTCTACCAATTTAGGATAGCTCTTAGGAACTATCACATTGCTCAGCTTAGAAACTATGGTTACCACAGAAACCACCCCGACAGAATCATTGTCAACTGTACTAAAGATGGACTGAAATTAGGATGCCCATTCTTTTTGTCTGCCTCCATCATTAAGAATGAGAAGACATTCTGCATAAGAAAGTTTAACCCTTTGCACACTTGCATCCCTCATGGAGAGAACACCAAGGTCACTATAGATTGGCTGGCAGCTCAGTCTGAGCAAGCAATTAGAACAGATCCAAGTACAACTGTTGACACACTCATTGATAATGCAAAGATAAATTTTGGAGTGAATGTGCCAAGGAGCATGGCTTATAGGGCAAGGCAAAAGGCCTTTAGTGTTGTCATAGGTGATCAGAATAAGCAGTACACAAGGTTGAGAGATTACCTGCAAGCTATCTTGGACACAAATCCTGGCAGCAGATGTATTGTTACAACCAAAGAGTTGTTGGAGCATCCTAGTGCAAATCCCAGGTTCCATGGACTGTTTATCTGTCTAGATGCTTCTAGACAAGGTTTTCTTGATGGATGCAGGCCTTTCATAGGTTAGTTCATGTGTTTCTTTGTAGTCAAAATGTGCATTATGTTGCTAGTATTTGGTCATGTTTCATCTTACACATGCTTTTATGTAATTATTTTAGGTCTGGATGGATGCTTCATTAAACTAACAACTGGGCAACAAATTTTGGCTGCCACTGGGAGAGATGGGAACAACAATATATTTCCCTTAGCATTTGGTGTAGTGGACAAAGAGGATACTGCTAGCTGGTTGTGGTTTCTTACCCAGCTCAAATGTTGCATAGGAACATCAGGGAAATTTGGGAATTACACCATCATATCTGACAGGCAAAAGGTGAGTTTTCTAACAACAAGGCTTTGTATTTATGTGTTTTTCCCCATTCAGCTTTGTGTTTGTTTTCTAACAACAAGGCTGGATTTCAGGGTTTGCTCAAGGCTGTTTCCCATGTTTTCCCCAATTCTCCTCAAAGGTTTTGTCTCATGCATATTTATGCCAGCTTCAAATCAGCTGGATTTAATGGGGAAGAGCTTAGGAAGTTGATTTTCCAAGCTAGCTATTCATGGACCAAGACTGGATTTGATGCTGCAATGGAGGAGATTCAGAGGGGTTGTGATCCTGCCTATAATTGGCTTATGCAAATACCTGTGGAATCTTGGGCCATACATGCATTTGACACCAACTGCAAGACAGACCTCACTGTCAATAATCTAAGTGAGGTTTTCAACAAGATGATACTTGATGTAAGGGGCAAGCCTATTTAGTCCATGATCAAGGGCATCATTGACAAGTTGATGGTCAAGTATAGTGCAAAAAGGGAGAAGGCGGAGCTTACAAGATGGGAAATCACACCTTTCTACTCAGGGAATTTAGAAATAGCTAAAAAGTTCTCAAGAACATGCAGTCCTAAAAATGCTGCTATTGGTCTATGGCTGGTTGGCACAAGTGGGCCTGGAGTGCATGCTATTGATCTTAGAGCAAAGACATGTGGTTGCAGATATTGGGATGTGACAGGAATCCCTGCAAATCATGCAATTTCTGTCATTATGAAGCGCAAACAGTTTCCAGAGGATTATGTGCATGAATTTTTCAAGAAACCCATGTATAAGGAAGCTTACAAACATATTATCTATCCAATCCCTGGGTCTGATGCTTGGCCAAAGACACCTTACCCAGACATAGACCCTCCAGTTTTCAGAGAAAATCCCGGCGGAAAGCAAACTAAGAGGAGGAAGGGTGCATTTGAGGTACCTGCACCTAGAGATACTTCTAGGATGGCCACCATCACCTGTAGTAATTGTAATCAGCTGGGTCATAGGTACACATCTTGTCCTGTTCAGCTCAGGCCTGAGCTAGCTGTAAGGAAAGCACATCAGAAGGTTGTCTCATATTGCAATACTCTTTCATGTACTGCTGTGCCTTCTCATATTGCAATACTCATATTTATTTGTGTTTGTAGGCCAACAAGACAAACACAGATGACTGCTCTACATCACAGAGCACTGTTGTGCCTTCTCCAAGGGCAGCACCAACACCAAGAGCTCCAAGGGCAGCACCAACACCTCCAGCTCCAAGGGCAAGACAGGCCTTCTCAGCTCCAAGGGCCACTCATTCATCAAATGTGATCCCTAGGACCAGTGGCAGAGAACCAAAGCTCACAAACAAGATGAAGGGCTACCTCAATGCTGGGAAGCACACCAGCTACAAGGGGTACAACAAAAAGACTAAGGCCAACAACTCCATCTCCAAGGAGTGAATATGTTTCTGTGTATGAAACTATCTATGCTATGTTCTTGTGTGTTTGAAACTATCTATGCTGCGCAAAACTATGTTCCTGTCCAAGACTATGTTGATGATTGGAACCAACTTAGAGTTTGAGACTATGATATTGTGTAAAACTATGTTTCTGTGCAAAACTATGTTCCTGTGGAATCTATGTTGTACCTTTTTACTATGATGCATTGTAAGACTATTCTTTTAAATGGTCACAAAGGTTGTCGAGAACCCTCGACAACCCTAACCAACTACTATAAAAATGGTTACATAGGTTGTCGAGGGTTCTCGACAACCCTAAACCACTACTCTAATAATGATCACAAAGGTTGTCGAGAACCCTCGACAACCCTAAACTAGTATAAACATGGTTACATAGGTTGTCGAGGGTTCTCGATAAACCTAAACGACTACTCTAATAATGATCACAAAGGTTGTCGAGAACCCTCGACAACCCTAACCAACTACTCTAATAATGATCACAAAGGTTACAAAGGAACACATTTGAAATAACAAAGGGATTTAATTTCAAATGACAATATATAAAGGGAGGGCATTTCTAATAACAATAACACATAAGGTTTTAACATAGATATATCCATTAAACTAACAAGGTTCCATCACAATTAGTTCAACACTAAATTCAACAACACATACATCACTTGTAGTTCAGCACTGCTTCCAACAACAAATCTACCACAGTAGTTCAGCATTACATGAACAGTAGTTCATCATTACATCAACACATTCACTCAACTCACTCATCATCACAAATTGCCTTAATCTTCTTCACCTTCTGCTGGAGACTATCCTTGGCATTGAAGAGGTCAAAAATCATATACTCTAGCTTCTTTTTCTCATCTTCACATTTCTGCATCTTGGCCTTCATTACATCAGCTTGAGTTTTCAGTATCTCTTTGAGCTCAGCCACTGCATTCTTCAAGACCTGAATTTCATTCTTGAGAGCAGCTGTGTGCTCCTCCTTCTTCTGCTCAGCCACACTTTCTTTACTTTCTTCCTTGAACTTATGATAATTTTCCAGAAGCACCTTCCTCTCAGTTTCATCCATGAACTTCTTCACATCATCTAACAGAGAATCATGTTTCTTCTGTAACTTCTGCTTATCCTCCGACAGTTGCTTCAGCATAATGGCTTGCTCACACCTGTCATTGATTCTACCATCATGGGCTTCATTGTACATTCCCCAAAGCCTTGATAAAGCCCTCTGCATAGTTTCTGGCCACTCTTCTTTATCAATCCAGGAGTGGAATCCACAGTTCATGACTTTCTACAATGCACAATCCAATAAAAATATTAGCATGTCTGGATAAAAAACTCACTGTCTTGTTCTTGCTAATGTAAGCTACTGCTAAAGCACTGTCAAAACAAGACACATCACTGCAATTATGCTAAACCATTGCTAAAGTATAACTTAAGTATAACTTTTGTTGTTGAAAACCATTTCTAATAAGATAATGTGCTTCTAATACATCACTGAAGATTTTTATCACAGTTGGTAAAAACCACTGGCTAAACCACTAGAGTAATGTGCTTCTAATACATCACTGAAGCTTTTTATCACAGTGGTAAAAACCACCGGCTAAACCACTAGAGTAATGTGCTTCTAATACATCACTATGTTTCAATAAGATAGTAATGTGCTTCTAATACATCACTGCAGCTTTCAATAAGATAAACAATAAAGGAAATAATCACAGTTAATAAGTATAACTTAAAACAATGCACAAAATAAGGTAGGCAATGCTAATAAACTTACATTTCCAACTTGGCACATGTAAAATCTACGGCCGGTGTTAGTGCCGTCAAAGGCGACGCATCTCTGCGGCGCCAGCCCATGCAAACGACATACTTCTGAAGAATCCAATGCCACACCATGGAATTCGGGATCCTCACATGTATCTGGGGCGTAGTCCATGTCCACAAATTCCTAAATTATAGATATAACTGGTTTAATCGATCTAAATCGATGAGGAACCCTAAAATACCAAATCACTGGATCTAGCATGAACCTAGACATTTGGGAACTTACCCCAAGGAGGGAGTTGCTCGATGAGTCACTGTCGTCCCAGCTGGGCATGGCGACGATGAACGGTGGGCTGCTTCCGTGGACGCCCCGACGACGGTGGCGGCGGCGGAGGGAGGGGGCGGGGGTGCAAGAGCGAGCTAGGGCGGGCGGGGCGAACTAGCGAACTAGTCCACCCGTCCCCTCTTTCAGACATGGCGCCGGTGTGGGCCCCACGCAGCCGTTAACGACGCGCAATGGCCATCGCCAGGAGCCGTCTACCACTTGCCACGTCATCATCCTGGTGGGCCCCCCTGTCAGAAACGCTATCAATTGACCGCAAATCGGGTTTTAGCGTGAATTGCAAAAAATCTGACGAAAAGTGGTGGTTTTTTGCGATTTTTTGTAAGGTGGTGGTTATTCGAACATTCGGCCGAAATGTGGTAGTTTTATGCTATTAACTCGATGTCGGAGGGATAGTTGAATGTTAAATTTGCAGAAAAATTTAGAATACATTTAGAACTTCTCATATTTGCCAAAATTTGATATTTCAAATTGAAATCTTGTCATCCACTTTCTCCTAGCCGTCCGCCGCTCCCTGGCAGTCCACTGCCGCTCCGCTCGCCGTCATAGGCCTCCCGCGCGGGGGTCAACCCACCTATCCATGCTCGCTGTTAGAGACCACCCACGGCGCTCGCCCCTGCTTCGCGGGGTCAACCCATATGTGGAGCTGGCTCCTACGGCTGCACCGTTCGCCGATGGAGGGATTGAGAAAAGCCGCGTCGACGGAGGGCTAGTACCAGCGCAGGGGAGAAAGGCCACACAACTCATGTTCCCGCTCTGGCCTTCTCGCCACATTTCCATCTTCGACGTCGGGCTCGCCCTCGGCCGCCTCTTCCTCATTGACCATGCTATCGGAGCACCGAAGCACTTCTGCCAGCCGAGCCTAGCGCAAGAACCCTCCACCCAGCCCCTCTCATGGATGTCCTCGTCGCTGTCGGCCCTAGCCCTCTGCTCTTGTTCTAGCCGAGCCTAGCGCGAGCCCCCTCCACCTAGCCTCCTACAGTTTCAGAGGCAATGAACAACATAACATTGAAACTGATCTACTGTACAAAAAAAAACATTGAAACTGATCTATTTAGGAAATATTTAAGCAAAAGTGGTTCTAGCTTGAAGTAGTTCTAGGAAGATGTGATGTAACAAATTTTGGAGTTAATTCACATAGCACGAAACTGACTTATTTCTCCCTCGGGATTGGATCTTGATAGCAACAGTTCAGGCCTACCTGATTCATGCTAACACTTTGCTGGATTATAAGTGGAGTAAACCACTTCTCTCAGCAATATAATTCCTATTAATTCAGAAAGATGCTCTTTTGTGGGCCTAGCTTTGTTCACACACAGATCTGATGAAGAAGGCAAGAGGGAGTACATAAACAGAGGGTGGGGTGTATGTGTGTGGGGGGGCGTGGGGTGTGCAATAAGGGTTAACGATGAGTGGATGAGATCATTTGTTGCACCTTTAAGTTGAATGTCAATGAGGCCGATCCTGTTCAAGGCTGTGGCCAACATTTTAAGGAAGGGTAAGCCCCCAATCACTTCATTCTTCAACGCACATAAACATAATTTTACTTGAAATATGCAAGAAATCAAGACCGTTCGGCTTAATTATCAGAAAGGAAAAGAAGATACACAAGATCGATATATATCTCCAAACACTAGCTAGCAGATAATGGCTTAATTATAAGTGGAGTAAACCATTTCTGTCAGCAATATTATTCCTATTAATTCAGAAAGGTACTCTTTTGTGGACCTAGCTTATTCACACACAGATCTGATGACAGAAGGCACGAGGGGAGTAGATAAATAGGGGGTGGGGTGTGGGTGTGGGGTGTGGAATAAGGGTTAACGATGAGTAGATGACAGTGCATCATTTGTTGCACCTTGAAGTTGAATGGCAATGTGGCCGATCCTGTTCAAAGCTGTGGCCAACATTTTAAGGAAGGGTAAGTCCCCAATCACTTCATTCTTCAACGCACATAAACATACTTTTACTTGAAATATGCAAGAATCAAGACCGTTCGGCTTACCAGAAAGGAAAAAAAGATACTACACAAGATCGATATCTCCAAACACTAGCAGATAATAATGGCTGTCATGTGCCATGCATGTCATTGAAACCTCATTATTAGCTAGGTCTTGGTCATCTTGACAACCGTGTACCCGCCGTCGACGACAAGGTTATGCCCGTTCACGTACTTTGCCTCGTCGGACGCGAGGTACACGGCCGCCCTGGCGATGTCCTCCACCTCCAGCACCGTCCCGCCGCCCATCTCGCCCAGCGCCTTCACCAGCCCCCTGAGGTCGTCCTCGCTCGCCTCCGGAAGCAGCTCCGCCAGGCCGCCGAGCCCGAACGGCGTAGCGATTGCGTGCGGCGAGATGGCGTTGACGCGCACGCCGTGCCGGCCGAGCTCGCCGGCCAGCGCCCGCACGGCGCCGATGACGGCGGCCTTGGAGACGCTGTACGGGGCCGCGATGACGCCGCCGATGACCCCCGCGGTGCTGGCGGTGCAGATGATGGAGCCGGCCTGGCGCGGCACCATGACGCGCGCGGCGTGCTTGATGCCCGCGACGGCGGACCGGGCGTTGGCGGCCATGGTGCGGTCGTAGTCGGCGAGGTCGAGGGACGCGACGGAGCCCACGGCCATGGGGCCCGTGACGCCCGCGTGGTTGTACATGACGTCGAGCCGGCCGTGGCGCGCCACCGCGAGGTCGACGGCGGCCGCGATCTGCGCCTCGTCCGTGACGTCGCAGCGGGCGTAGGCGGCGGCAGGCCCGATCTCGGCGGCGACGGCGCGGCCCAGGTCGTCCTGGATGTCGGTGAGGATGACCTTGGCGCCGTTCCTGACGAACTCCGCCGCGGTCGCCTTGCCGATGCCGCTGGCGGCGCCCGTGATCACGGCCACCTTCCCGGCCAACCTTTGGGAGTTTGAGGCCGTGGAGTACCCGTGGCGGTTGCTGACGGATCCGGCCAGCGCCGCCGACGCAGCTCCTCCGCTCATCTTCCCCCTGCAACACACACGGACACAAACACACACACACACACAGAGTTCCGAATATGGGAGAAAACATTGTGATTAGCTCGTCATTTCATAATCTAAGAAGCACGCAGGGCCTAGACCGATTTGCTCTGCGTCAGAAGACATATCGTACCTGAGGACGACCTGCACCGCGCGGGACATCATCATGTTGTTGATCTCTTGCCTGGACGTCTGGTAGGTAGTCCTCTCGTCGATCGCTTCGGCTTCTCCCTTGAGTCGACCGTGCGAAATGTAAAGT
This sequence comes from Avena sativa, assembly GCA_916181665.1. Classification (NCBI taxonomy): domain Eukaryota; kingdom Viridiplantae; phylum Streptophyta; class Magnoliopsida; order Poales; family Poaceae; genus Avena; species Avena sativa. Next base: position 401,394,950 of record OV702284.1, read on the forward strand.
GAAGGAGCCGATCGAGGACAGAGCAGCTAGCGTCTAATATAATTGACAGGGAAGACTCGGTGCTGCCGGCGGCTTTCTGGGTCATTGACATTGCGCGAGGAGTGGAGAGATCATCCATATTATGCATGCGACCCAAGGCTGGCGGCAACGGGAAAACCGTTGACATTAGCTCATGATCCCATCCCCATGTGCTAGCTGCTAGCTAGTTGGGTCATTGACACCGCGAGGTTCGTTTATGAAAAGGACTTCTTGCCCCCACGCGTTTTGATCTTTTGATTTGGACCGTGTCACACCTCCCGAGCAGCCCATGCAGCTGTGGTGCGCTTACAGCTCGGTATACCATGCTATCGTCCACTCAGATCTAACAACCCAGCAGTTCAGCCTATTTTCTTACATTTATACGACATATTAACTCAACTATAAGAACAGAGCTTAGCTAATCTCAAAAGCCTAGACTAAAAGGAGGAAGAAACCTCTCCCGTACAAACTTTGGCTGTATATATACGCATAAACATTCAAAATAGGCTAAATGCTTGAATGCTGGACAAGGCATGAGTAGACACGCTAACATACCGGCACGGCAGCATGTTGTGCACGCATGGAGTCGCACGATGGCTTTGAGCTTCTGAGATGTACTTACCTACATCCATGCCAGCTCAGAACTTTTTTTTGAATGTTAGTAGGGGAATTGCTAAATCCATTGAATATATTAAAACCGGTCAAAAGACCCACACTGCTCAGTTTATTAGAGGAGAAAATCAGACAAAAATCTGAACAACGTCAAGCCACACCTAAGTAGGCAAGCACCTAAGCACACCCTGCCGAACCACACGCTCCTCTGACCAAAGACCAACTCCAAGACGATGCTCCCAAGAGGGAATACGACGCCGAGTAGCGCGGCCACTGTCCGATCCGGAAGACCAAATCTCGGGTTTCCCTTGGAGCAAGTCAGGAGAGGCAAGTGAGGAATTGCCACATCGACGCCTTTAACAAGGAAGCGACGCCCGTAGGCGTCACCGTCGACGACTCCGACCACAGCCGGAGTACGGCTTTCGCCGGCAACCTCACCCACACAAGCCCAACAAGGAAACGGTCAACCACCGAGCCAACCTCGCTACCCTTGCCTCCACGGCGAAACTCACCTCCATGCAAGCCCAACGTGCCACCAACCTTCTTCCACTTCTCCGCACTGGATAGGAGGATGCAACAACCACAGCGACGCCAATCCTCTCAAAACTTTTAGAAACATGGTAGTTCCACATTTCTTGGAAAACTATAACTACAACTTATTGTGTAACTTGTGCACCGTTAGAAAAAACTCTTTTACTAGCAGTTAATTTAGGTAGCTTTATTGATTAATCAACGGGATTGCAATCACATTATCAACGAGAAAACCCGGGTTATAGTTCATCCACAACCATCTCCTCCTATCAAAAATAGTTTGTTTAGCACAAAAATAGGCGGTCTTGTTTACATCACGCCCAACATAAACAAAGATAAAGTAAGAGAAAGCTCTTCTAATCTCTATAATATCCGGTCAAGATAGGCATAAGTTTTGACCCGTTCTGGTCATTACATTGCATAAATTAACAGCCAAAGAAAATCACTCTCAACAATTACCCGTTCATAGTTCCTCTCCATGGCATGTCTCGCACCATCATGGATAGTCCTTGCCTCCATAATCAGAGCATTAGAATAGGGTTTCCGAGATAATGGATCAAGTGGATCAGTGACATTTAAAAATTTGCTACTACTTACATCCGTTATGCTGAATGGGTGACTGGAAAAAAATTGAATGCATAACAAGAGTGAGGTAAGCGGACCCTCGTGTGTCCCGTTCAACTGAATTATTGCAGGTGACTGCTGGAAATATTAACAATTTACCATATGTCATTGACAAGAGTGTTTAGGGTTTACGTGGTGGAAACAGCCCACGCACAGGACTCCGTATACAACTCTAGGTATATAATAAACCCTATTTAACATGCCCCCTCAATCTGAATTACATACAATATTCAGATTGGTTCTAAATCGGTCTAGCGTCTGTCGTGTGGCGGGTTTAGTAAATACATTCGCACACTGATCATTTATGAAAATAAACCTGACTTCCAATGCACCTACAACCAAAATTCTCGCAAAAAAATAGAAATCAATCTCAATGTGCTTAGTTCAAGCATTAAACATTGGATTCACCGTCAGGTAAGTTGCCCCTAAATTATCACACCATAATATGGACGTGCGCTGCTATGTGACACCAAGTTCTTTAAAAACTAAATTGATCCAAATGGCTTCCGTTGCGCCATTGGCCAATGCCTTGTACTCTGTCTCAGTGCTAGATCTCGAGACGGTAGGCTATTTTTTCAAACTCCATGACATGAGATTCGGTCTAACAAACACAGCAAAGCCACCAGTAAAATGTTTGTATCAACACAATTTGCCCAATATGCATCAGTGAATATACTAATAATAGGCTGTATGCGCATAAACATCCAATATAGGCTGAATGCTTGAATGCTAGACAAGCCATGAGTAGACCCTAACATACCGGCACGGCGGCACGTTGTGCAAGCATGCAGTCGCACGATGGCTTTGAGCTTCTGAGATGTAGAATTTTTTTTTAAGTGTTAGCAAGAGAACTGCTAATTCCATTGAATAAATAGAAACATATCAAAAGATCCACCATGTTATCGTCCATTCTGATCTAGCCTAGCATTTAGCCTATTTTCAAACATTAATCTATACCTAATAATAAAACATGAAGTGTTCCCTCGGTCCAACACTTTTTTGAGCAAGTTTATCCTTTCACCCAACCATATATTACCCCGTGCCACCGGTAAGTAAAAAAATCTAGCTGGGCGTCCTCTATCTAAAAGCGACGTGTTGTATCCATCCAAATCCAGCTCCATCGCGCGGCCGGGCTGTTAAAAGCGTATATGGACCGTGACCATCCCCTGTCTCCTCTTGGTACAAATCCCACGCGGCGATTACTACTAGCAAAGCAGAGCTAGCAACGACAATTAGCATGAGATCGTGTTACTTCTTAGGCCTAAGACGAGTTCTTGCAAAGATGAACTCAGAAATATATAGAAACTTTGCTCTTTTTTTGTGGGGTTTATGAACTTTGTAATGTGCAATCTTTCTCAAAATTATTGTCGAAAGTTGTTTTATTGATGTTCGTTGTCTCTGGATATGAGATGGGACAGGAATATAGAAAAACTAGCGACAATATAATTTGTGAGGTTCCGTGACCTAAATATTTTCTCTGCCGTTGCAAAGCACTGATAATAAACTAAATGCATGGGCTAATTATCACCGAGCAAGTTAAAAAAATTGCATGCCACTGATTTAAGAAAACTCATCACCGGCACAACAAATACTAACTTCTTCCGCCGCAACGCGTGGGCATTTTGCTAGTACTCGTATAATCCAAGTAAGAAGAAAACTTACTCTATCCCAATGCCTGAACTGAAAAGAGAAAAGAACCTCTCCCATACAAGTTAGACTGTATGCGCATAAACATTTAAAATAGACTGAATACTGGACTAGTCTTGAGTAGACGTTAACATACCAGCACGGCAGCACGTTGTGCCCGCATGTAGTGGCACAATGACTTTGATCTTCTGAGATGTACTTACCTACATCCAGTCAGCTCAGAACTTTTCAAAACAGGGTGGTTCCACATTTTTGGAAACTACAGCTCCAGCTTATTGTGTAACTTGTGCATCGTTAGAAGAAAAACTCTTTTACTTATTTTTTTTCTAATTTAGATAGCTTTATTAATTAATTGGCGGGATTGCAATCACATTATCAACGAGAAAGACTGGGTTATAGTTTATCCAGAACCATCTCTTCCTATCTAAAATAGCTTGTTTAGCAACAAAAAAAAAAGGAAACCTCGTTTACGTCACGTCCAACATAAACAATGATAAAGCTAGAGAAAGCCATACTACTCTCTATAATCTCCGGTCAAGATAGACATAAGTTTTGACCTATTCTGGTCATTACATGGCATAAATTAACAGCCATAGAGAATCACTCTCAACGATTACCTGTTCATAGTTCCTCTCCATGTCATGCCTTGCACCATCATGATAGTCTTTGCCTCCATAATGTTCTTTGAGCCTCCATAATGTTCTTTGAATTAGGCTTTCGCCCCATTATATTAATATATCAACCACACAGTACAATGAATATGCTGGAACCGCAGCACAACCAAGCCCCACAACAGGAAAGAAAGAGAACAAATGAGAAATAAATTCCAACATTGGTAGATCGATGAAACGAAGACGACTCTCTACTGCTGCGCCCTCCGGCCCACCACACTCCTGGCATTCCGATTCGCCATGTACCAAGCAGCACCTTCAGCAAGGGACGCGACGATGACATCGCTGCCGCTCGGACTGGTCCTAGGGTTTTCCTCGGTATACGGAGGAGGGGTGATAAAGGGGTTAACCTCTTGGGTGGCCCGATCTTCACGGATCTCGTGGTCAAATCGATGGGAAAGAGAGGGAAAAGGGAGAAGGTAGCGGAAGCGAACACACATCTCGTGAAGAACACGATGAACACACGCAAAACTCACACGATACAAGGCCGATTGCTCCCGGTCGGCGGCCACCGGTCCGATAGAATCCTCGCAAGGAAAGATCGGTCAACGTGCTCCCTCAAATCCACATCGGAGAGGGAAGAACACCTTGGGAAGGGTCTTGACAACTTGGAGATGAGACACCGAACTCCATGGCCTTGTTCAACGATGGATGCGTGATGCAAAGTCCAATCGAGGTTGGTGAAAATAGTCGGTCCCCTTGTAAGGGGATGAGGAAAAACTAAAGATTCCACACAAGGGGGTTGTATTTAGTCTATCATCTATGCCTAAGGGATACATGAAGGGGTGGGGGCTCTATATATAGGCCAGCCACTAAACAAGGGGTAGTTTGGGTATAAAACTAGGGTTTGGACGAGCTAGAGGGGTACATGGGCCAAAGGCCCAGCTAGAAGCGCGCAGGCCCATCTTGTGGGCTGGAGACTCCAGTGTGGTGGTCCGGAGACTCCGGTCTATCTCCGGTGTCATCTTTGGAGGGGCATACAGACTGTCCCCAGGTCGGTTGCTGGGGTAGGTCCGGAGGTTGGTCCGGAGACTCCGGTGTAGCAGGGCCGGAGACTCCGGTGGTTTAGCTGTGGCTTCTTCCGTCTCCTCTTCCAAGCCTCCATCTTGTCGGGCTTGATGTTCCGGGCTTCCTCCCTTGCCTATGTACTTGTCGGTGTGAACCTATCATGCATATGGATGGAGTATGAAGTAGCATACCATTCAATAGGGTAGGAAGTGGGTTCGCATAGAGGAACGGATTCACCTTTGGAGTCCATGATGACTTGGCATAAGTTGGAGACCATGATGTGGTAACGACCGTAGGTCGGGCTACATCAGCTCCCCCTTTCAAAAAGAGTCGTTCTCGACTCTACATGCTCATCACAAAGTATAAGAGGTCGAGAGACCTTCTTGATCCCGGAGTTCACCATAGAGTCATCCTCGGGAAGATTGACTTGGCAACACTTCAATGTTCCTTCACCTTCCATGAAGTCTACAAAGCTCACAACAAAAGCGAAGCAACACTCAAAGCATTTCCAATTCATGAAGATTATCGCATGAGTCCTCAAGTAGAAGGAAGTCACCTTAGCTTGTAGATATATCTCGATGAAGGGTACCCATAGGTAACTCTCTTTAGTTCTTCTTGTCAACACGTGGTTGGTAGAGTTTGACGTGTATACACTTGTACCTTCACACAACAAAGACCAAGCAAAATATTTTCGTGCGTGATAGAGGAGCATGTCACATGTGGCATGTCCATTCTTGTTCACAACATGATTAGAACAATACATGTATAGCAAATGGAATGCATATGCAAGGTCAATGTGCATGGAGATCGTTTGAACATCATCCAAATGTGGAAACTCAAAAACTCCGTATAATGTCTTAGTGTGGCACTCAAAGCAAGTGATTAGAAATGTGATTAACATCTTTGATGCCAAGCTAGGAGAATTTGGCAAAAACACAAAAGGAAGAAAATTCAAAACAACATCATTATGTGTGCAAACCAACCATTGGAAAGAGAAATTGTTTGACATGTTGGATTTCACACACAAATCATCCAAAGCAAATATCATGGGAATATGAGTATCCCAAGCGGAAGCAAAAACAACATGTTTGTAAACAAACCATATGAAAGAGCAAGTGGTCCTTATGTTTGTTGCAACAACAAGACGAGATACTTGGAAGCTCTCATGACAATACATGCTCTTAATGGCATTATGATTGCACACAAAACATCGGGAAGAGAAATTGTTCAACATTTTTGTTGCAACACACAAAGCATCAATATCCAATAACAAAGGAACATGAATGTCACAAGATGAGATAATACCATCAACATGCTTGCAATCAAACCATAGGAAAGATCAATTTGCCAACATGAAAGATGCAAAGCATGCAAAAGGTATCAGAGCTGGGTTCGATCTTGAACTCACTTGTGGGATGCTCTCTAGAGCTATTTTTGTCAACTCGTGCTCAACTGAGGTTGACATTCTTGTGCGGGTACCTACACACATCATACACCAAAGGAAGAACATGTGTGCATGGTAGAGAAACACATCATCCATCATGATGTATATCTTCTTGTGCATATAACCATTAGTGTCAAGCAAGTATGAAATATATGCATGATGAGTATGTAAGTGGGGAACATGCTTATCATGGAAATCATCAAAATCTCCAAAAATTGAGAAATCTATGGGGGCCATCTCATTATAACGCATATGATCAACATTGTTGCAAGCAAGACAAGTGAAATAGCAAGCATTCATCTTATTTCAAGCAATGGGATAAATTGAATGACTAGCATGACAAAGAATGTTCGAAGCAATTGGAGGATACACAAAAGATGTATAGCATGGCATGTGTATGGAAATAGTATCGCAATCAAACAATTACACATGATCAATATTATGCAAAGGTAAAGCATCACATGGGAATATGAGTGAAGCATATGTAATGTCACAAGTATCATCCATAACATGCATATCCTCACAATTCATCATGTCCACTAGTGGGATCATGGCATCATTAACACCCTTATTGTTACCTTAGTCATACCTCTCATATGAAGTGGGTGTTGTGGTAGTAGTGGCCTCCTTGTGGATGACTTCATCTTCTTGATGTATCCATGGCGTAGCATCATCTTCATCCACCATGTACATCTTCTCCATTCGAGGCATCATTGCTTCATGGCTTGGAGCGTCTTCATTTATGGAACCTAGCACAACATAAGAGAACACACTAGAGGTAGAGGGTAAGTCGTTAGAAATTGCAATGGTCTCACTTGACCTATAAACTACCACTCTCAACTCACTCGGTGTATCACTCATGCCCTCAAAGTGGAAGCACTCAATCGCATATATAGTGGAGTCACTCATCTCACTCTTATTCTCACTCAAGTGGGCTAAGTGGCTCTCATACTCACATGGGATTGGTACCATATCATCACTCAAGCATATAGGGGTAGGCTCGGTTTCCTCAACTCCATGTGCCTCCTTTGGTGAAGAGAAAATCCCATGCTCACCATTTTTGACCTTGTCGTCTCCAAAGTTGTATGACATAAGATGGGCAACATCGCTCGCCTCCATGGTCGAAGGGAAACCATGCTCGACCGTCTTGTGGCCATCTCGTAGTAGTGGCGGAGGTAGGATCATGGTGTTGTCGAGAGCGGTGCTCGGATCGACTTCATCACATATGTGGCCTTAGCTTCCTCCATCTTGGAGTGTAGACAACCTCTTGCCAAACTCAGCCAACTTGGCAAAGTAGAGGTCTTCATTTTCCTCGTTCGCGAGGTCGCGGAAGTCAAGCGTAGGCATTGAAGCTTGATGGCGTGGATGACGACTTACTCTTGGTGCCATTGTGGTGGTGGCACGAGTAGTTGAAGGTGCCCTAGGATGGTGTCGATGGAGGTCATTGGCATACCTTGCCGATGGTTGATGTAGGTGGCGCATTTGGTCGTCCACATGGCACTCGCGATGATGATCACTTGCCTTGGCACTCTTCTTGTGCTTGTGGTGCCTTCTTGATCTTTATTGAGCATTATGGATGGTGTTCATCGTGAATTCTTCGTCTTTATGGCGAAGATGCCTTTGACGATGTCTTGTATCCTCTTTATGGTGTCGATGCTCATGATAGGATGTTTGTCGATGCATATTCTTGTTTCTTGGCGCCTCTTGATGTATATGATGTTTGAACGCCACTCTTCTTTGGATAGGAGGTGGAGCTTGGAGCCTTGGAGGTGAAGGAGCTTGGCGCCTTGGATATGGTGGAGCTTGACGCCATCTATGTGGTGGCACTTGATGCCTTGTCTATGGTGGCGCTTGACGCCTTGGAGGTGGTGGCGCTTGTCGCCTAGGAGGTGGATCATCGAAGTAGGTGGTTCCCATTGGTGTGGCACGCTTGGCCTTGAACGTCATGGAATCTTGATGGTGCGCCTCCTCTTGTGTGGCGTAGTAGGTTTCCATCTCCACATGGTGGAGGAATTCTTCATGGATCATGGAGGAGCCATCAAAGTCTATGAAGTTCTCCATGTCCTCCATGCTTGGCGAGGCGTCGTTGATGTCGCACTCGAATTCGTCCATGCTTAGGAGTAATTGTTGGTGTAGTACTCCATATCACCCAAGCATGTGGAGCCATTGTCAGTGTAGTGCTCCATATCCTCCATGCATGAGGATCCATTGTCGATGGAGAGCTCCAAGTATTCCATGTTTGAGGAGCCATAGTTTATGTCATGCTCCATGTATTCCATGCATGTGGAGTCGTCGTAGGTGTAGTGCTCCGGGTCCTCAAAGCATGCGGAGCCGTTGTCGGTGTTGTGCCCCGTCATGTCCTCTATACTTGTGGAGTCGTAGTCATGGTGGCTCATCATGGATTCTTCATAGATATCATCCTCGGTTTTGGAGTCCCTAGACATGATTCACAAGACCAAGCGGTGTATATGGAAGTGGTAGAGAGTGTTAGGGATGCAACGTCAAACCTTATTTTACCTTGGAAGATCGTATCGTACAAGTGGCCACACTTGAGAGAAATAAACCAAGCAAAGTGAAGTTCACGCGGAACACCAAAACCAACTACCAACAAAAAAACACACACACACACACAAGGCCTATGGTGGATAGGTATGGAAGGTGGCATGTCAAGCACCAATCCGAAATCAAGATGTTGTATTGGAAAGTAAATAACCACAATGATCACAAAGCAAACAAGTAAATCCACAAGATAGGAAATATGTACAAGGAAACACACACGGTGGGATAAATGGGACTTGTGCAACGAAGGAAGTGAGCTAAGAACCAAATGATTACCTAGCGAAGGCTATAAGCTCGTGTCACACAAGTACAAGGAGAGATGCTAGTTCGATTGCACAAAATTGGTGGGCTACAAGATATGCACAATAAGTACCACCTATATGATGTTCATCGAGTTTGCGCTTCCTATTCTATGAGTCACTTCTTTCTTTCTTTTTCTTTTTTTTCTTTTTCTTTTTCACTTGCCTCTTCCTTGTGCCAACAACTATACAAGATAACTATATGAGATAGCGCTCACAATGTTTGCTCAGAATCCACAAGGTATCAAATGTGCATAGCCCAAGCAATCATAAGAGGAACTAGTCTCAATAGGTGTTTGTTGCTCGCAAATATAGTGGGGTTCACAAAGGAATGCAAGTGGGGAAAGTCGCGGAATGTTTATACCTTTCATCGACGATCTTCATCCTTTATTGTTGGATTCCGCCTTGCTCACGGAATTTGGATGGACTATATAGCATGAAAAAAGTGGATAATGATGTAGAGCTCCTTCTCCTCTTCGAAATGAGCTAAAGAACACCAAAATCCGAGTTCAAATGCAAAAGTTATGCTCAAAACCGTGCTGCAGTTTTTCTATCTGTAGAGGGGGCGGAGACTCCGGTCTGGAGGTCCGGAGACTTGGGTCTAGAAGATTCCAGAATGTCCAGGACTCGAACGAGATGTGATTTGGGCGGAAAAACTCAAACCAAAACCTCAAATTGATGGGGGAAATCAAGGAATTAGGCCATGGGAACGCAGGGGAAGGTAGATCAACTAGTTTAGCAAGTAATCCACGGATCAAAACCTACCAAAACTCACTCAAATCATAGATCGATCCAAAACACGAATTGGGGCTGTTTTTGGTGGAATTTTCGAATTTATGGGGAAAATACCAAATCGATGAGGAATCTGTGGCAACCAAAAGCTGCTGATACCAGATGATAAAGGGGTTAACCTCTTGGGTGGCCCGATCTTCATGGATCTCGTGGTCAAATCGATGGGAAAGTGAGGGGAAAGGGAGAAGGTAGCGGAAGCGAACACACACCTCGCGAAGAACACGATGAACACACGCAAAACTCACACGATACAAGGCCGATTGCTCTCGATCGGCGGCCACCGGTCCGATAGAATCCTCGCAAGGAAAGATCGGTCAACGTGCTCCCTCAAATCCACATCAAAGAGGGGAGAACACCTTGGGGAGGGTCTTGACAACTTGGAGATGAGACACCGAACTCCAAGGCCTTGTTCAACGATGGATGCGTGATGCAAAGTCCAATCAAGGTTGGTGACGATAGTCGGTCCCCTTGTAAGGGGATGAGGCAAAACTAGAGATTCCACACAAGGGGGTTTTCTTTAGTCTATCATCTATGACTAAGGGATACATGAAGGGGTGGGGACTCTATATATAGGCCAACCACTAAACAAGGGGTAGTTTGGGGATAAAACTAGGGTTTGGACGAGCTAGAGGGGTACATGGGCCGAAGGCCCAGCTGGCAGCGTGCAGGCCCATCTTGTCGGCCGGAGACTCCGGTGTGGTGGGCCAGAGATTCCGGTCTATCTCCGGTGTCGTCTCTGGAGGGACATACAGACTGTCCTTGGGTCGGTTGCTGGGGTCGTTCCGGAGGTTGGTCCGGAGACTCTGGTGTAGCAGGGCCGGAGACTCTGGTGTAGGCCGAAGACTCCGGTGGTTTAGCTGTGGCTTCTTCAGTCTTCTCTTACAAGCCTCCATATTGTCGGGCTTGATGTTCCAGGCTTCCTCCCTTGCCTCCGTACTTGTCGGTGTGATCCTATCATGCATATGTGATGGAGTATGAAGCAGCATACCATTCAATAGGGTAGAAAGTGGGTTCGCATAGAGGAATGGATTCACCTTTGGAGTCCATGACGACTTGGCGTAAGTTGGAGACCATGATGTGGTAACGACCGTAGGTCGGGCTACATCAGGGGAGGTGGGGAGGAGGTACCCTACGCCCTTCAGGAAGGAGAGGCGACATCCGCAGGCATCACCATGTTATTGCCGAACAGGGACATGGATTTTGCCCACCCCCAAAGAACCACCACCCCGGATGGTACGAAGTATGCCACCCAACCCACCCCAACCAACATGCGCCACCACGAAAAAGGTGCCATCTTCATCATCTTAGTGTGGGCGTTAGCATGAGGCCTTGAGTCCCCGAGCAAGGGGAGAGTGGTACCGAGGGTAGTAGCATCACAGCCGCGTGAGAGGGAACTACCTCTACTTTCGTGGCAGTAGCCGACCGGATGCGGCAACAAGGGCACACCAGATCTCAGGCCCAAATGGGCCCGCAAATTACCCATTGCCATGTTGCAGCAAGAGCAGCCGCGATCGCCACCACCAACTAGACCCTCCGTCGCCCCTCCTCCACCTCTAGGGAGCCGCACAAGAGTGTTCCGGGGCAAGCCCATCCCAACAAAGATGGGGCCTAGATCTAGGCCGAGATGAGCACCACCAGCCGCATCTCCTTTACTACCCTACTGCTAGTGAAGCCATCACGATGGGCAGCATCGTCATACCACCAAACCGGCCGCACCGCCTCGCCTCCATCCACCTCGCCCATGCCAAGCCGCCAAGCGGGACCGCCACCGCCAAGGAACACCGCCGTCGTCCAGGGCCCGCGCCCCTTTCGCCACTGGGTAAAGGCCACCTCGCTGCCGCGCGCCGCGCGCCGCGCGCGGGCAACACCCAGCGGGCCATGCCGCTGGCGGCGGCTGGAGAGATGGAGGGGAGGGTGTCTAGGGAAGAGGCAATGGGGGTGGCGGCTGCTCGTCGCCCACGGGAGGGGGTGCAAGCGAGCGAGCCTATCCTTTTTTTCTTTTCCCCGCTTCCTCAAACTCATGTCTTGCCTCCATAATCAGAGCATTATAATAGGGTTTCCGAGAAAATGAATCAAGTGGATCAATGACATTTTAAAATTTTATACTACTACTACATCAGTTATGCTGCATGGGTGTGGAAAAAAATTAAATGCATGACAAGAGTGAGGTAAGCGAACCTCGTGTATCCCGTTCTGTTTGTTTTAGCAACTTTGCAGGTGATTATAAATGCATCATGGAAAAATGGAATAATCAACTTGCCTCTTGACTCATGCAAATATGAACAATTTATCATATGATTTATTCCATAAAAACAGTAGATAAGCTTGACTAATAATATTGGAATAAATGTAATCATGTGATTTAACAGATAAATTGTAAATAACAAGTCTAAACAGATTGCTACTCATAATGTATGAGACATAATTTGCAGTAGATGAAACATGATCTGAACAAGCTGGAAGATCGCATACGGTACAGAAGAGAAACTGCCCATGTTGCCCTTGGTGTTGACGTCAGCCATCGTTGAAAGGTTATTGGTGTCCGGAAAGAAGTCATTGTTGGGAAAGAAGTCGTCAGATACTATGAAGACGTCTGTGATGAAGCCAATAGTTTCGTCAAGTGCTCCCCAAAAACCTTGTCATCATTCTGCCGTACAAGACATGAAGAAACGGGGTTTCAGAGGGCTACTATCCCAACTCACAGTACACCCATAAGACAAGATGAGGAAGACCTGAATATGGTTCAGTGCTTTGAAACTAGAGGTGTATTGTGTTGTACGACATGTCCGAGGAGATGAGCGATCTCTCTCTCCTATATAGACATGGGACAAAGAGGCGAACATGCAATAACGAGACAATCAAGAGGCGAACCGAACAGGCATCATCTGAAGCCGAACAACCAACATTTTGTATTCACCATCCACTAGCGCAAAAAGCTTCAGCTTCTGTGCTTTGTCATATTCCTGCGAGAAAACAAGAGAAAACTTGCACGTGAGCTATAGGTGGGTCCTCGGCTTGGCTAATTCCCGGAACCCGCAGCGAGCGTAGGTATTGACGAGTCAAGGCAAGGAAAGTGGCGACAGAGGAGAAGCGCGGGTGTATATATATCTCTTCTCTTCTTATGCGCGTACGAGTGATGGAGAATCCTCCCTTATAAGGAGGTCCAGCTTTCACTCAACTACAAATGTGAGTTCACCTCTTGCCATGCATGAATATGCTAAACTGGACTCTGCAATTTTAGGAATTCTTGCAAAAACTAAATGGGCTGAGCCTTATTAGGAAAAAATTCCAAGAATTCCCCACCTGATCCCAAAAGCACACAAAATTTTCCTATAGTTTCTAAGCATTGTTTTATATACTAGTACTACAATAGAGATTGTTAAGTTAAACTTCCACCTAGACTCTATGCTATACTATTTTATAGATTGTGCAATGGACTATGTCTTGAACGCAAGTGTGCTGTCAATCTAGTTTCACATAAAGCCTTGATCGAACTAGGTAGTTAGAGGACTTTCCCGCTGGTGGAGCTTATGTGTCATACTCCATGATCTTTCATGAGTTTATTAGAGAGCATCTAACTCTCGTAGACTACGACGTCTAACATTTAGACTCATATAGATTTGTTCTTAAAAACATATACTGAGAGACATCTCTATTTAAAATAAGATACTTAGAACATATTAAGATGAAGATCAAACTGTTCGTGTAGAATTAGATAATATTGCATCTTTATGGAGTAGTATTATTTAAAAATATGATTCTCCTTTCTGTTGACCAACAACTTCTCTCCCAATTCTAATTCACGGGATCTTTGATCACAAAGAGTGCTTCACCACTATGGGCAATTCATATTGTGGGTCTCATACCCATCTCCTTCAATGCATTTTATATACGTGTTAGACACTTCATGAAGGGATCTATCAAGTTCTTAGATGTATGGATATAATCCAAGACAATAACTTTGAAGTTTCTCATTTTTTGATACCTTAATAATCACAATTTGATTATTATAGTTCATAAGGATTGCAGATATTGGTTTTTCAACCACATGCAAGTCCATCAAGACTTGATGAAGTCACTCTACTTCAAAAGTGGTTGTGTCTAATATTGTGAGATCTACTTCTTTAGTTAACCTTGTTAAGATGGTCTGCTTGCAAGACTTCCAAGAAAAATCACCACCCCCAAGTGTAAATATATATCAACTCATGGTCATTATCTCATTAACATAAGAAATCTTGTTTGAATCACTGTAACCCTCCAGTACGCTTGGATACCTAGTATAGTGAATATCATAGCTCACAATACCTTTTAGATGGCACATAACTCTTTTAAAATCAAGCCAATGATCATCTCCTAGATTTGAAACAAATTGACTGAGTTTTCTTATAGAAAAAGCGATATTAGATCTTGTAGCACTAGTGAAAGGGAATTTCTCTCTCTAATTGTGTTTTGATGAATGATGACAACACAAAGATTTTATAACTGTGTGTTAAGATGATTTCAGTTAAATATGGTGAAAAGCACAAGTCGATGGTTGTTTCCTCAAATAGATGAAAAGATCATTGGAGTGTAGTCTTAGGGCCCCTTAGATTTATTTGCTACTTTATTACGGATCTCAGACTATCAAGAGGGGTTACTCGATGGAAGGTGTGTGGGTTTCATATTCTTTCACATCCCAAATGTTTCTCCATATCCCTCCTATTCCTGCAACAGTGAATCCTCCCAAGGATGTACTCCTGGTGTCCTAAGGCTAGAGACTCCGGGGTTCAACCCCAAAGACTCCGGGTGTGCACCACGGAGACTCTAGAGAACGTCTCCGGCATGGCTTCATATAAGCTCCAGGATCTACCCCGAAGACTACCCCGAAGACTTTGGGGTCCGCACCCCAGAGACTCTGCACATCGTCTCTAGCTTAGTCTCCGACCTAGATTAACATAAGCCTCTCGTGCAAGCTAGAGGATGGTCCGGAGACTAGCCCAGAAACTCCAGCAGACCGGAGACTCCGGGGTGCGCACCCCGGAGACTCCGGCCTATGGACTCCAACAACTACTTCCTGGGAGCCCCTATAAATACCTGTCTTCCACCTCCAACTTAGGTTGTGACTTCCACTCTCTCTCCACCATTACTATTGAGATCCAAATCACCTAGATCTCCTTCCCTAGCCAATAAAACTTGATGCCCTTTATGGAATCAAGGGAGGAGGCCTAGATCTACACTTCCACCAAAGGGATTTGAAATCCCCCACTTTCCATTGAGTTACTTGTTACTCTTGGGTTGAGAAACCCTAGCCAGAAAAATAAGTCGTCCCCAAGCTCATCTTTGTGTGTAAGAGCTTGTGGCTGAGTTGGGAGCCTCCAATTCAATTGTGGAAAAGTGTCCCAAGGTGTTATAAAGGTTTCGGTCGCCGCCTTCAAGGTCACCATATAGTAGATTGTGTGCTTTTCTTATGGTAGGTGCGCGGGATAATAGGGTGAGGAATTCTGTGGCGCTGGTGGTCTTAGTACCGCCCACCCCTCTAACAGAGATGTACTTCCCCTCAAAAGGTAGGAACTTTGAGAAAACATCTATGTGTCTACTTTTGGTTATTTCTATCCTTTACTCCTTATTATTTTTGTTGCATGCTTGCTTGTCATATAGGTTCTCTCACCTAGTTGCATATCTAGAGAACTTACTTTGTGTCAAGCCTTAATTTGAAAAGGAGTTAAAAAATTGAGTACGGCCTAGTCACCCCCTCTAGTCGCTTATACCAATCTTTCAATTGGTATCAGAGCCTTGGATCTTACTTTGGCTTAACCACCCAAGAGAAGTATGTGTGTCGTGAATAAGGGGAGTGAAACCACTCCCTATGACTCTCCCATCTCTAAGAAAGAGCCTATCGAATCTATAGATATGGTCCGACAAGAGATGAGAGCCATGTTTGAGTTATATCTTGGTAAAAAGGAAGTTGTTGTTGCCGACACCATTGATAACCAATCAAGTGGTTCCAAACCAGATGATGATTCCCTCAAGGACTCTTCCACCGGTGAGGGTAGCAACAAGGAAATTGGAAAACCTATGGGAAATATGCCACCACCACCTAGTTATAATGCTACTCCCCTTCCGACACCTCATATTAACCATCGTGGTCCACTTCCTAAGCTTGATGAATCTAATTTCTCCAATTGGCAATATCTAATGCGCTCTCACTTCAAAAGTTCAAGTGTTCATCTTTGGAAGGTTGTGGAGCATGGATTCTATCTACAAAATCCCTACAACATGACGCCCATAGAGGAGATAAACAGTCAACTAAATGCCACCGCCGTGGCCATTCTTCCATGAGCAAATGACTCATATTCGCTCCTACGAGACCTCCAAGGAAGCTTGGAATTCCCTTGAATGAGTCTATCTTGGCAAGAAGAGCATTCAAAGCTCCAAGTTTGAAGAAATGCACTATGAAGCTAATGCCTTTGTTGCAAAGGAAGATGAGACTTCCGAAGAGCTGTATCGAAGGGTCATGGACTTTTCAATTAGAATGATTGATCATGGGAATAGGGATGTGGATGACAAGTGGATCAAGTGCAAGTTCATGCAAGCCATCTTACCCTTCTGAAGAGACTTCACCAACAATATTCACTCAAAGGCGTATTTCTATGACATGACCTCAAATGAAGTGTTAAGTGAGTTTGTGTCTCTTGGAATCATCAACAAGACTGCCGATGATGCTCTTTCTCGCGCTCGAAGAATGGATTCTCCTAACCTTGCTTTGAAGGCCAAAGCTCAAGTCTATGAAGAAGAAGATGATGGCTTGGAGGTGATAGGAGGTCATCTTCGAAGACATAAAGTGTGCCTTGCATGGGCATCTAGCTCTAGCCTCAAGGACTTTCTCGAAGAACCAAGGAAAGGGTAATGTATTAATAAACAACTCAAGTAGCTCAAGGCCCAAGTTGATATCATGCTACAATTGTTAAGAAACAAGCCAGTTTGTTGTCGAATGCCTGTATGAGAAGAGAGAAGACCATGAAGGAAGGATGGTATTGAAGTCCAAGTACAAGCCCACTCCAAACAAGAACTTTGTCAAGAAATCCCAAAACAAGAACTTCGGCAACACGAACTTTCCTAACAAAGAAGGAGCCACAAAAATATGTCTTGATGGTTCATGAAGAATACGAAGAAGCTCATGAGGATGAGAGTGATGATGAAGATGGAGAGATTGTGGGAGTGGTCGCCATTGCCACAATTGCTACCACCTCCGCTACTTCAACCGCTCCCGCTACTACCACCACAACCACTTCACCGACATCTCTCTTTAACTCTCCCAATGAGAACAAGATCATCACCAAGCCCACATGCCTCATGGCTAAATCCTCCGTGGTAACTCCTCCATCCCCAACTCCTTCTATTAATGCATCTGCGTATGATGATGACATGAGTCTCAAGTTTATGAACAAAGTGGTGGAGTACACTAGCTTCTTGACTAACTTGGAAGGTGATGCCAAGATTTTTGTTGATTACCTCATGATCCAACTAGGTGAAGGAGGCTATATCATTGATGAAAGAGATGATACCATGATGGCTATGAAAATAGGCATCTTTATCCGCGTTTAAACTTAGTTTTTAGTCAAGCAATTTACCAAGAATCTCTCTAGCCTTGCTACAAATGACTAATTATTGCAAAGATGTGCAATCGATTGTTTTGAATTGTGTTGTGCAGGAAATCATGATTTTAAGGAAAAATCAGGAGCCATAAATGAAGATTTTGAGGAAGTTTACAAGGCCAAGGAACTCTAATGCCAAAACCAGTCGACAAAGGCTTTAAAAACCACTGGTATGGGCAAGGTCCACCCGTACGGCCAGCCCGTATTAGGTGGCAGCGACTTCGTATCATCAAACCCTACGACTTTCGTGAAGACTCCTATATATTTCGAGGCCCCACCCGGCGCGCAGAGGGCCGCCATTCTCAGATTTGCATCACAACACCACCGAAGGAGATACACCACCATATTTCATCCTCTCCACCCTCAATCCTCTCCATAGCCATAGCCATTAGCTTATACTTGAGATCTCCTTGTGATTCAGCGATCATTGTAAGAATATATGATTTTAATCTAAGTATTTTGCATAATGTTTTCTATCATTGATCTTATTGTTATGAGTGAGTAGTCCTCACGGGTTGCGGGTTGGGGTGAAACCTCACAAAGATTATGTGCATATAATCCATGGGAGCATTGTTTATTGTTTGAATAGATATTTTTATCTTTGTTTCTTTGTCTCTTGTCTCGATCTATGGACTTGTAAGTACCCAAGATCCTAGAGATTGATAAAAGCTTGAGGTGAGATAATTTGTTAGCGGCGATCTCGTAGGAAACCCAGTGACAAAAATGGGAGTAAGGTCTTCATTTAGAGATCCATTCGGGAACAAAAGCAAAATCACTTCTTAAGGCTTTGATCTATGATTTCACTTAAAAAATTTGTAGCCTGGTGCTTCGTGTTGCAAACGGTTGGATCAAAAGACTATTGCTATGCCTATGACTCGCAGGGGCTCTAGTATATCGGGATGTGCTGCCCACAAATCTTATCTTTATTAAAACATTACACATGAATGTGCGTATTACTATCTTTATCCCATATGATATGTAGCTGCAGGTGAATCTTCAACCCTGGCCTATCTACATCCATTAAAACAACCGTCGATCTAAAATAAACTAGAAAGGTCCGGTAAATGAAGGTAAAAAGAACAAACAAATTCTTGTAGACGTGTCCTTATTTAATTTCATTTTAGCATTGTTTCCCGAGGTTCGATTAAACCTAGGTATACTAGGGAAAAAGCTACTACACTGCATCCCTGAATCTAGATCGAAGGTATCATACCATCTCGAAGATGTTTGGGCATGCTCGTGAGGCCACCAGGGAGATAACCGCCTTGTCAAATGCTCTTGAGAAAGAGCAAAGTAAAAGAGTCATTCTTGAAGAGACCAATATTGCTCGTGAAGAATCTTTTAACTTGAATGTCTCAAAACTTACCAAACAACATGACCATGGTGTTGCTTTAAGTAAAAAATTTAAAAAGGAAAAGCTCGAGTTTGGGGTTGGTCATGCTAGACTAAATGAAGAGTTTGAGAAAATCAAGAAGGACCATGAGGATCTATTGAGAAAATTCTCTCATATTTCAAAGTCACATGAAAAATTTCAAACTCAAGTGTCAAAAGAAAGTTAGATAGTGTTAACGTGTGTTGCTTCATGTTCTACTAACTCTTGTTGTGAGCATGGAGATATTTTTGAGGAGAACATTAGGTTGAAGGCCATGATTGGCAAAGGCCTTGTCTCTTGCATACAAGGTGAGAAAAGTCTGAATGGCCTTTTGGGTAATCAAAGGGACAATGTGACCAAGGAGGGACTTGGATTTGCACCAAAGTCAAAGAAGAAGAGCAAGTGGAGGAATAAGGAGAACTTGCCTACTCCCCCTTCCAACTTTCCAAGAATGTTACCTTTGTTAAGGAGGGGGAGAAGGCAAAGGAGAAGGAATCATGCATCATGAAGGATGGCGATGAACCAGCTCATAGTGACTTTGCGGGAAAATATAACCCATCCTATGTCCTTATGAAAATCTTATGATGGTCAAGTCTATGCTAAATATGTAGGCACCTCTTATGGTGATGATTACCATTGGGCCATTTGGGTTCCTAATATACTTGTGACTAACAAAAGAGGACCCATTCAACAATGGGTACCTAAGACCAATCATTGATTTCTTGTATGACTATGATTCCAGTGGAAGAAAATAGGTGGTTAATAGTGGTGCCACTAGTCATATGACCGGAAGCAAGGAGATGCTCGATGAGACAACACCAAATACTTCCAACATGTGTGTCAAGTATGGAGATGGATCAACTCCTAAGGTATTGAGTTTAGATAAGGTAGTGGTCACATAGGATATTTCCATTGTGGACAATATGCTTGTCAAAATTCTTTCATATAATTTACTATCCGTTCATCAACTTACACTCATCGGCTTCGTAGCCTACTTTGACCCCAAGGTTGGGGTTCTCATGTGGAGCAAGACCATCTCTATAGACTTTGTGGGGCATGACGAGAATGGTTTGCATGTGGTAGATTTTGATAAGAAACCCACCTAGCGTGGCTTGCCTAATGGCTAAAGGTGATGTGGGATGGCTTTGGCATCGCCGTCTTGGCCACGTTAATATAAGGTGTTTGCAAAGTCTCCACATGAGAGCTCACATCCTTGGACTAAAATATAATTTTCATTTTGTCAAAGATCATGTGTGAAGGTCCTATATTGAAGGAAAGCTCCATGAGATGGATCATCCCCCCACAACAACCATCTATTCTGATGGGATCCTAGAGGTTCTTCACATGGACCTCTTTGGTCCTCCATCCTTTGATATCCTTGGGGGGAGAAGCATTGTTTGGTTATTGTGGATGACTATTCAAGATACACTTGGGTATATTTCTTCAAGAAGAAGAGCGAGACTCAACAAACCGTCATCGACTTTGCCAATGAAGTTCAACATCAACATAACAAGAATATCTTGTACATATACTGTATACTGCTCTGTCGCCCGCTGCCGGGGCCGCCGCCGCCCCGAATCCGCCACTGGGCTTCCTCCCCACCGCTAGGGCTCCCCATGGAGAAAGGTTTGACCTCTCCCTCTCTTATCCCACTCTAGGGTTTTCCCCTAGGTTCTTTTTGAGGATTGGGTCACTCTTTGTCCATGGATTCCTTCGTTTAGCGGCAATTTCATCTTTTGTGTGTTAGTTAGACCTTAGATCTTCTCTATGGAATCAAGTTACTGTCGCAGCGCTTGGACAAACCCCACGGCCGGAGACTCCGGGGTTCAACCCTGGAGCGAGACTCCGGCCTTGCTGGTGGTTTAGGGGCAGAGTTGCTGGGACAATGCTTCATGTCCATCCTTGAGCTAATTTCTAACCAATACTCCACCATATTTGTCTGGACAAGCGTGCTCACCTTTTTACTATCTCCCTCGCTCTAGTTTTCATAGGTGGTTCTAGTTCTCGTCCTCGTCCTCGTCGCACCAAGAGTAAGACTCCCAACTATGGGGGTAATCCTCAGAGAGCCCTTGCTCGAAAGCAGTTTGAAGAAGAGGATGAGTATGTTGTGCGACAAGGTAAGTCCAAGAACAAGCATCTCCATAGGAGAGAAGAAGAGCGTCTTAGGAAAATTGAGCTTGCCAAGAAGAGGAAGTGTGAGAACCTCACCACATTGAAGAATCTTAACACAACCGAGTTTCGAATAATGATAAGGCAACCATTCTATGACATGCCATCCAACAACACTAATCCTTATTATTGGAGGACAGAATACCATTTGATCATGCAAGAAGTATATGCCCATATCTCCACTAAGAAGCCCGTTTGTCCGCAGCGTCCTCTTGATCTTGGGTTCATGCAAAGCAAGTCTTACTTCAGCGACACCTTGTGGATCACTCAGAATCTTGGGCTACACCATATCATGGAATTTAAGCAAGACTACAAGATCAAGGTTGTTCATCAATTCTTTGCCATACTTGTGTTTCATGATGAATATGAGATTCCATTCACGTGGATGACATGCGAGACCTGTTACAACTCCACCTTCTATGAGTTTTTCGAGGTTATGGGCTATCTGTTTGGAGGAAGACATCATCCCATGGGATTACAGTTGCATGACACTACCAGTCTTGAGTATGACAAGAGGCCGCTCACTCCACTCTATCAAGAAGTGGTGTTCGTGGGCATGCCAAGAATCTCAAGCCTTCATTCCATGTGGTGCTCCATGTGTTATGTGAGAACACCTATCCCTAAGCGGGCAACTTGGATAACATTCAAGAAACATTGGTCAATCTTATGGCTCAAGATCACATCACCTACTCTTTGTGTCCCAAGGCACCTCCTACTCCACTTGATGTCATGTACTTCATCTTCCTTGAGCTAGGCATAAACATCTCTGAAAAGAAGACTCCAACATATGCTCCCTATGTGATGCGGATGATTCTCTCGCACTTTCAAAGGCACAATATCCCGCCGTTATATTTTTCCTGCAACTAGCTTATGTCTCATGCACCTCTCCAAATGCAACGCAATAATGCTCCTTCCTCTATGCAGCCCCGTGGTTATGCCCCCCCCCCCCTGAGCATGAAAGTGATGACGAGATTATGGAGGAGGCAGAGGAGGAGTACAACCCTCCCGCTCGTGGGTTTTGTTCCAATAATGCTATGAATGTCTATATGCCTCCTCAAACCCTAGCAATCGTGCATCGTTAATTGGAGAAAGCAAGTTGGTGGGAGAAAAATCTCTTGTGCATGAACATAGATATTTTTCATGGTCAATACAAGAGAGATCGGCAGCTCATTAAAGCTGTCAAGAAGCATTACGCTCCCACTGGTGTTTGCAGTTCCTCTCAGCCCGAGCCATCCGCCACTCTATCTTATGGCACATGGTCTCAAGGTCTAGTTAATTGGAGCAACTTAGAAGACACTGCTTCTTCTCCTGGGACTCATGGAAAAGGTCCTGCTCAAGAGAAAGGCTCTCAAGATGAGGATGATTACAATAAGCAAGATGATGATGACGTAAGCTTCGAGGATGCTGATGATGAGGATGACGAGGAGGAAAGTGGCTGATTCTCGTGGGGTATGTAGCTTCGCTATTTCCCCCTTTTTGGTGTCTCGATGGCAAAGGTGGAGGAATAGCTTTAGTTAGGTTGTTATACCATGATTTTCATGGGATGGCACAAGATTTTCTTTCAGTCGATTTGCCTCTTTAAAGCTTGTGCTCGTGTTATCTATTTGTGATGAACTATGTTTACTTGTGAACTCTATCTTTGTGTGTGGTAAGACATGCCCGGTACCTTACTTTGTGTAAGCTATGGTGAATTTATCATTATGTATGTATCCTTGCACATGTTGTTTGTTTGGAAAATATAGAGGGAGTATTGATCCTAGTAGGTGTTTACCTGCATTCAAAAGCAATGTCAAATTGTGCACACCTCTAGGGGATCTCTTCTATATTTTACAAACCTTTGTTATGCCTATTATCAAATTTCTTGGAAATCCTTGTGTTGTCATCAATCACCAAAAAGGGAGAGATTGAAAGGGCATTTATATCTCTAATTGACAACACGAAGATTTTCTAACCATGTGCTAAGATGATTTCAGTTAAATATGGTGAAAAGCACAAGACGATGGTTATTCTTTCAAAGATACAAAAAGATCATTGGAGTATAGTCTTAGGGCCCCTTATATTTATTTGCTAGTTTATTAAGGATCCCAGACTATCAAGAGGGGTTATTCGATGGAAGGTGTGTGGGTTTCCTGTTCTTTTCATAACCCGAAATGTTTCTCCACAACGCTCCTATTCCTGTAGCAGTGAATCCTCCCAAGGATGTGCTCCTAGTGTCCTAAGGCCGGAGACTACGGGGTGCGCACCACAAAAACTCTAGAGAGCGTATCCGACTAGCCTCCGACCTATCTTTATAGAAGCTCCAGGCTCTACCCCGAAGGCTCTGGGGTCCGCACCCTAGATACTCCACACATCATCTCCGGCCTGGATTAACAGAAGCCTCTCATGCAAGCCAAAGGCTGGCTCAGAGACTGGACAGAAAACTCCGGCTGACCGAAGAGTCCGGAGTGCACACCCCGGAGACTTCGGCCAAAGTGGACTCCAACGGCTACTTCTTGGGAGCCCCTATAATTACCTGTCTTACACCTCCCGCTCAGGTTGCGACTTCCACTCTCTCTCCACCATTACTGTCGAGCTCCAAATCACCTAGATCTCCTTCCCTAGCCAATAGAACTTGATGCCTTTTGGGGAATCAAGGGAGGAGGCCTAGATATAAACTTACACCAAAGGGATTTGAAATTCCCCCACTTTCCATTGAGTTACTTGTTACTCTTGGGTTGAGAAACCCTAGGTCGTCCCCAAGATCATCCTTGTGTGTAAGAGCTTGTGTTCGATTTTGGCGCATCCAATTCAGTTGTAGAGAAGTTCCCCAAGGTGTTGTAAAGGTTTCAGTTGCCGCCTTCAAGGCACCGTATAGTGGATCGTGTGATTGCCTTGTGGCGGGTGCGCGGGAGAATAAGGTGAGGACTTCTGTGGCGCTGGTGGTCTTAGTGCCGCCGACCCCTCCAACTGAGACATACTTCCCCTCAAAAGGAACTTCGGGAAAACATCTCCGTGTCTACTCTCGATTATTTCTATCCTTTACTCCTTATTATTGTTGTTGTTGCATGCATGCTTATCATATAGGTTCTCTCACCTACGTGCATATCCAGAGAACTTACTTCATGTCTAGCCTTAACTTAAAAAAAGCTAAAAAATTGAGTAGTGCCTATTCACCCCCTCTAGTTGGTTATACCAATCTTCCAGCTAGCTAAATACATAAGCGAGCAAATAGTTTGAGAATATCTTAGTTAATCTCTAGCCGTCTATTGATTCTTTCGAAGAAACATAATAGTGTCATAAGATGTTGGCGAAGACTTGCAATAGCTATACCAAAAATATTCAAATCTTTTCCAGCATATAGTGAGATTGAAGTGGTGTTATCCCACCATCATCATCATCATCTCTCAACAACTTGATAATCAGTATAACATCAGCTACTCCTAGATCCTTCACCTCAAAAGAACGAGATAAGAAATCCTTGATCTCTTTAATCACATTAAGGTTGATTCCAAAGATCAATATGTCATCAACATACAAATAAAAAATAACTTCCTCGCTCTCACCATGGCGATATCACACACACTTGTTAGCTTCATTCACAACAAATCCTAAAATAATTAAGGTTCTTTCAAACTTCTCGTGCCAGTGCTTAGGGGCTTGCTTAATGCCATGTAAAGATTTCAACAACTTGTACATCTTTTCTTTTTTGAATACTTACTATAAAATCATCAGGCTTATCCATACAAATTGTCTGGTTCAACTCCCACTAGTGGAGAGAGGGCCTCTAGTCCTGGGCCGTAAGGGCCTCTAGTCCCGGTTTTTGAACCGGGACTAATCAAGCGGGACTAGAGGCCCAACACTAGTCCCGACCCAGTTACCAGCCGGGACTAGTGGGTGCCCACGTGGCTGCCCCTGCGCGTCCAGGGTGCACCCCCACTAGTCCCGGTTGGTGCCACATGCCGGGACTAGTGGGTCTCTGCCGCGGCAGCATTTTGCGCCTTTTCTCTGCCGCGGCAGAGCATTACCTTGGACTAGTGATTTCTCTGCAGCGGCAGCATTTTGTGCCCTTTCTCTACCATGGCAGATACTTCATTTTGTATTGTTTTATTTATTTATTTTTCATTTCAAAATGGTTTTTAATATTTTTACGCCACCACATATCGTACACGTTCTTGCATATATATAAGATAACTTGTATTATGAAATCGAGCATACAAATATATACAATTTACATAGTTACATGGAGATCACAGAATACCGGGACTAGAGTATAAAATAGTTCGATTACATGGCGATCAGTAGTGCCTATTCACACTAAATTCTCCGGCATCGTCTACGATCTCTTTGAAAATAAATCCCGCCAGCTCCTCCGCAATTGCTAGTACGCGTTGCTCTGGTAGTAGTTGATCCCGCATTCTCTTGAACTATATATAAGAAAAAGGAGATCAATATGTACCAATCATGATAACAAAAGGTGACGGCAATAAAATGATGGTGTGAATGCATTGCTTACGTCGACTCTATAATCGTTGTGTTTGGTGGTAAACGTGCGAATGGACTCGCAAATGTAGAATCCACATAGATTCGACCCCTGTGGCTGCCTCGCGCACTTTACGAGAATAGAATTCAATCAAAATAATAATCTAGAGCATCATTATTATATTGAAACTAGAAGTAAAGAGATGCGCGGACATATCACATGCTACTTACCGAGACCGCCTTAAACGTCAGCTTCTCAGTAAATACACCCATAACCTCGCGCTTGAACCGGATCCAAACCCTGCCCGACGAAGAAAATGAATGAATGAATGAATGAGTTATTCATTACCTGGTATCTCGGTAAATCAATAAAAGATACCGATATAGCACAAAAATTACTTCTGGAGCATGTCCTGCATGCTGCGGAAATATTCCAGGTTTCTCTTTGATGGGTCTATGACATCAACTCTTCCCTTATCAAGTTGAATGTCTAGTAGAACCCAGTGGAAGCTGCAAACATTTATATATACATCGGTTAAACTTATTAGCATCGACTAATCAAAAGTGAATGTGTACAACAGAGTAAGACCCTCACCTGAAATTGTAAGAAAACAGTAGGTGGTCAGAGAAATTATGCTCTAGTAGAAACCTTAGAATGTTTTCCTCTGTCTCCTCGGGGTTATCCCTTAGCGTGGCTATATGCACTTTATCTGGGTCAATGAACCCGATATTATAGATTCTTTTTATTTTACATTCCAGCATCTTCATTGTTGGGGATATGCTATATGGGTATCCCCATAGCATGTCTCTTATCCGACTAACCCGGGTGGCCCATAGTCGGTAGCATGGCCTATGGCCTGCTGGGCGGCCCAGTTAGGTGGATCCAGAAGGGAGGCCCATGCCGGATAAAGGAAGGCTACGGTGGAGTCACCAGCATACCCGGAGCCTTGGAGTGCAAGATGCACAAGACTAGTGATAGACGGTGTAGGACTCTGTAACCTGTCCGTCTAGGACTTTTCCCTGTAACCCTAGGACCTGGCGACTATATAAGTCGGGCCTATGGGAGCCTTTAGGGCATAATCATAGTCAACTTTAGACAACCTCGCACAGCGAACATATCTCTGTAACTCGGCGTATCGCCCTTATAGTGATTTATAGCAGGAGTAGGATCCCGCCACCGTTGTGGGATCTGAACCTGGGTAAGCTGTGGTACCTCGTACCCGTCAACCATCCACCTTACCCCACGTCTCTAAACACGCACTGTGAGGACCCCTCCATGGCGTACTCGTCGGCAATACCACGACAGTTGGCGCCCACCGTGGGGCAAGAGGGGCGTCAGGCTCTTTAGTGGGCGAGGACCAAGATCTTCACGGGAATCGGCGAAACCGTAGCCATCGGCCGTGTTCTCTTCTCCGGAAACGTTCCGATCGTCCCTCCTGACGAGTTCTGGATCCCGGCGAAGACGAACCCTACGCGGTGTTCGATCGTTCCTATCGGAGACATCCACCTCTTCATCGGCGAAACCGACTCGAGCATTAGTTCCCTCGAAGTCGGAGGAGCATCAAGACCCGCACGGGCCGCCTACGGGCAGGACACGTTCGCGAAAGGATCGATGTCGGATCTCTCTTCGGGGTTCGCCGGCAAAGATTGGAAAAATTCAAGGCCCACTCAAACCGCCCCTGCGTAGGATATAAAGGTGGAAGATCACTGCAAATCCGCCGGCTTCGTCCGTGTGTCTGGACAGCAGAGATCCAAGTTCGTCGGCGTGGTTACCATCTTCGATCTGGCGCGCTGCATTCAGAGAGAGGGCGAAACGCCCCGCGATTACCTGGCCAGGTGGCTCCATATACAAGCCAATCTAGCACGCTACCCCGATGATAACGCTTTGTATCACTTCGTGGAAGGACTGGACCGCGTCACGCTTCTCCGACATTCTTTAAGACGGCAGCGGGCAACATGACGCCTTACCCTCGAAGAGATGGTAAGCACCGTCAACATCTACGCAGCAGCTGACGCGGCAGCCCAGATGGAGCTTGCGCTCAGAGACGGAGAACCTCCGGTTCAGCAGCCGCCACCACCGCCTCCCGCCCCCATCGTCGCAGCAGCACCACCACCTCCAGTCATCGTCGAGCCCGTTGCACCTCCACCGCCCGTCATCGAGGAAGTCCTGGCACCCTCTGACTCTGTCATTGACGCGCTTTATGCTGATTTCAGTGCAGATTCAGAGGAGATAGACTTCAGTCCAGAAGAGCTAGACTCCGCTATGCAGGAGATGGAGAAGGAGTACTTGCGCGGCGAGCAAGCAAAAAACGCCGTCACGTCTCGAGGGGTGTTCGTCACCATTGGGACGGCAATGGATGAAGATCAACCTGGACGAGCTCCGCCTACGGTGCTGGAAAAGGGGAAGGGGCCACTTATTGCTGCTGACGATAATCGCGCAAAGGTCATGCCTCCTCCGCCTAACCCAGTGCAGCAGCCGCAGGAACCCAGCACCGGCCCGAGCAACAAAAACAACGCAAACATGCCGCCTCCAGCATCTACGTTGGCAGCAGCCCAAGTTACTCCAGCTGATAGAGTGATGTACGGCAATCTCCTTGTCGAGACACTGATCGTCGCTCATATCCGGAACATGACCCAGCTTGACGAGAAGCGCCAGCAGCTGCTGGAGGAGGCGCAAGCCATCACGGAGCAAGGCGCTAAACTAGATCGAGATCTGGTCAACGCGCAGAAATCCATAGAGAAAGCTAGAGCAATGGAGGCCAAGTACAAGACTTTGCTACAACAGCAGAAGGCTAAGAAAGCTCCGGCTCGCGTTATCAACGATCCTGGTGTACGGCGCAACCTAGGATGGGCTCCCTCGAAGCCGGCACAGGCCAAGCCATACATTGACAGAGAAGGCAAGCAGGTGATGCCCACCCCACTCCTTAACCTCGCCGTCGCCAAGACCCTTCTGGAGCAGGATAGATCACCTGAGGCAGTGGAACAGGTCTACGACCTAGTGGCCAAGGCGGTGAAGCAGCAGGAAAAGGCCACCTCTCAGAGGCTTGAGTCTAACCCAGCGCTCTGCCAATCTAGCCAGTACATGCCGCCAAGGGACAGATCTCCTCTTGATGTCGGGTCCCAGACGGGTTCGTCAGAACGAAGACGGAGGGATGCATGCAACAGGAAGGATGCCATCCCCATATCCTCCGACCATGGAGAAAAGGCCCGACCTCGTCGCCCATCACCACCGCCCCGATCTCCCCGACATCACGAAGATTGCAAGGCTCACCATCGTACGGATATGCCCCCACCAAAACAGTGCGGCATCATCATCTGCGAAAACGTGGAGCAGACCCGTCATGACGGAGAGTGCAACCAAGGACACAAGAGCAGGTCACGCCATGACCCTCCGCGCCCGACAAGCAACCGTGACAAGCGTGAGGCGTCGCAGGAGGGTAACAGCAAGAAGGCTAACCCACCGCCACCTCCGCCTCCGTCACCACCAAGCAGTCACCATGGCGGAGGAGGCCCGCGTCATTCACGCAGCTCATCCCCTGTTGACAAAAAGAAGAACCCGGAGCCGTACGATGCACGTTCACGGATCGATAAGATCCACGAGGCCCGGGAAGGATCATACCTGGGACCACATTGCTTTGGACCTGCAATATGGTCCACAACTTACCCCAAAGGTTTCTGGATTGACAAGACCATCAAGCCCTATGAAGGCACCGCCAAGCCAGCCACATGGTTGCAGGACTACGGCAACACGGTGGAGATTGCCGGAGGCATCCCCAACGTCGCCGTCAAGTACCTCCCGTTAATGTTGGCAGGCACGGCCCGTCAATGGATCGATGACTTGCCGAAGAAATCTATCTACAACTGGATGGACATGCAAGAAGCGTTCACCAAGAACTTTGAGGGTACATACAAGCGTCCCTGCACTGTGGGCGATCTACAGCAGTGCGTGCAAGACAAAGACGAGATATCTCGCGCCTACCTCTCCCGCTGGTTGGATATGAAAAATTCCTGCGCAGGAGTACACGCTCAGACCGCCATGGCCGCCTTCATCGATGGGTTGGAAAGGGGCACGTTGCTCCGACATAAGCTGAAGCGCTTGCAGGACAATCACCAGCTTGACTTGAACCAGATGATTCAGTTGGCTAGTGAGTTCGCAGCTGCCGACGACGATGCTCGTGGCTCATTGCCGGCAATGGCCGTTCCAACTCAACCTCGGAGGAACAGCAGTACAAAGCGGAAGACCGCTCCAAAAGAAAAGCAATCTACCAACATGGTCGCTATGAATTTTGCAGGACGGGGAGAGGGCGGACAACGTGGCCGAGGAAGGGGAGCTGGCCGCGGGCAGCAACGAGGAAGTGAAACCACCTCGGCGCCGCTCCGTGTTCCCCAAACCTACGAGGAGTACCGCGATATGCCGTGCCTCGTACACCTCGACACCAACGGCAAGGCCACTCATACCAATCGACACTGCAAGTTCGTCAACGACCTCAAGGAAGACCCGGAGTCCGGCTACAAGCAAAGTCGGAAGAACAGACCGCGAGGCAAGGGCGAGGGGAAGAAGAAGGAGGAGGAGTCCAAGGATTCAAGTGACATGGACGAGGACGTTGACCCCAAGCACGCCACCAAGAGCGACGACAAGGGCAAGAACCCCTTCTCAAAGAAGGCCCTAGTCTACCACACTTTCCTTGGCACCCTCACCATCTGACAACAGAAGACCTCTCTGAGGATCCTGATGGGAACTCTCCCCCCAGTTCCCCAGTACATGCGCTGGTCGGAGGTTCCAATAACTTGGGACAGGACGTACCACCTAGACCTTGTGCCCATGGAGAACCAGTACGCCATGGTCATCAACCCATTGATTGACGGCGTGGAGTTCACCAAGTGCATGGTGGATAGTGGAATCAGCATCAACATCATGTAACTGGATACACTGCAGAAGATGAACTTGACGGAGGCAAAACTAAGGCGGACCAACACCGTTTTCCACGGCGTAGTTCCTGGTCGGGAGCCTCGGTCCCTTGGGTGCATTACACTTTAGGTAGCCTTTGGCGATGTTAATAATTACCGCCAATAGCGCATGACCTTCGAGGTGGTCCCCTTCAAGAGCGTGTACCACGTCATATTCGGCTGCGACATATTCCACACGTTCATGGCCAAGCCATGCTTCGTCTACAACAAACTCAAGATACCCGGACCAAACAACATCATCACCGTATCCGGAAGCTTTACCAAGGCAAGAGACTGCGAGATCAACGAAGCAGCCGTTGCAGAAGCTGTCCTCTACAGCGAAGAATTCAAGGAGATCCAGAGCAAGGTCGATGACTCAGAGATGCCCGCGTCGAATAAGCAGATCTCCGACTCCACTCCTGCGTTCAAGGCCGCCATCGACACCAAGCCGGTGGAACTTGTGGTAGGCGATGCCTCCAAGGTCACCGCCATTGGGACAAACCTGGATCCCAAATAGGAAAGCGCACTCGTCGAGTTCCTCCGTGAGAACAGGGACATCTTTGCCTGGCAACCTGCCGACATGAAAGGTGTACCTAGGGAACTTGCCGAGCACAGCTTAAACATTGATCCAAAATGCAAACTAGTGAAACAAC
This sequence comes from Avena sativa, assembly GCA_916181665.1. Taxonomy (NCBI): domain Eukaryota; kingdom Viridiplantae; phylum Streptophyta; class Magnoliopsida; order Poales; family Poaceae; genus Avena; species Avena sativa. Next base: position 401,426,388 of record OV702284.1, read on the forward strand.
CTCTACGACGCTTTGGAGATGAGGAGACGCGCCATTGGCAAAGAGATAGCTAGGTTACTTAAGGCTAGATTTATCCGAGAAGTCCTTCACACCCAATGGGTGGCCAATCCTGTACTTGTCCCCAAAAAGGGAACCAATGAATTAAGAATGTGCGTTGATTACACCGTCTTGAACAAAGCATGTCCCAAAGATCTGTTTGCTTTGCCTCGCATTGACCAAGTCATTGACTCGACGGCTGGCTCGGAACTTTTGTGTTTTCTCGATGCATATTCAGGATACCACCAGATCAAGATGAGGAAGTCGGACCAATTGGCCACTTCGTTCACTACCCCTTACGGCACATTTTGATATGTCACGATGCCCTTTGGGCTGAAAAATGCAGGTGCTACTTACCAGCGGACAATGCAACGTTGCCTCCACGACCAAATTGGTCGGAACATTCACGCCTATGTGGAAGATATTGCGGTGATGTTTAAAAAGTCAAATGACTTAATCTCCGACTTAAAAGAAACCTTTGACAATCTCTGGAAATAAAACATGATGCTCAACCCCAAGAAGTGCGTCTTCGGGGTTCCAGCCGGAAAATTGTTGGGCTTCATCGTTTCCCAACGTGGAATCGAGGTCAATCCGGAGAAAATCAAGGCCATCTTAAACATAAACCATCCGACATGCCTAAAGGACATTCACGACTAACAGGTTGTGTTGCAGCAGTTAGTCGGTTCGTCAGCCGACTTGGAGACAAGGCTCTGCCGCTGTACAAGTTGCTAAAGAAGGCGGACAGATTCATGTGGACGAATGAAGCAGATGCAACATTGAAGAAGCTCAAGGAGATTCTTTCCTCAGTGCCCATCCTTGCAGCACCCGAGCCTGGTGAGCCCCTGTTATTTACATGGCGGCAACCAACTGGGTAATCAGCATCGTCGTCGTGGTAGAGCGGAATGAACCAGGCTATGAGCACGGAGTTAAACGACCAGTTTACTATGTAAGCGAGGTCTTGACGGAGTCCAAGCAGCGTTCCTGCACTACCAAAAGATAGCTTACGGAGTATTCCTTGCTTCTCGGAAGCTGAGGCGTTACTTTCAGGAGCACCCAATCATAGTGGTGAGCAAGACTCCACTGTCCGACATTATCAATAACAGTGATGCTATAGGAAGGGTCGCGAAGTGGGGCATTAAACTTGCCGCCTTCGAGATCACCTACAAAAGACGTGACGCTATCAAATCACAAGCCTTGGCGGATTTTGTTGCAGATTGGACGGAGATGCCAGACGCTACTCCATTGCCAGAACCAGAGTATTGGGTGATGAACTTTGACGGATCAAAGCTGCTCAATGGCTCGGGGGCTGGTGTATTGCTACAGTCACCAACAGGAGACAAGCTACATTATGTTCTGCAGATCCACTTTGAGGCTACAAACAACATGGCGGAGTATGAAGCACTCATTCACGGACTACGTGTAGCCAAGGATATTGGCATCAAGCGCATAGTTTGCTGTGGAGATTCCGACTTGGTTACCCAGCAGGTGGCTGGCACCTGGAATGCGCGGAACCCTATGATGGCGGCATATCGAGACGAAGTGGACGAGATAGCCAAGAGCTTCTTGGGCTACGAAGTCAAGTATGTGCCTAGGGAGCAAAACGAGGCGGCTGATCTGCTGTCTAAGCTTGGATCAGGGCGCAAGCGAATTCCGCCAGGAGTTTTTCTAGAGCATCTACGCACACCATCCGTGAAGGGCGCCGACATCGACAACCCGGATAGAGCTGACTCTTTCGTCAACATGGTGACTAAGGTCCCTCCGGCTTGGACAAAACCATTCATGTTGTATCTCGAACACAGAACTTTGCCCGACGACGAAGTCGAAAGAGGGCAAATAGTACGACGAGCAAAGGGTTATACCATAATCAATGGGCAACTCTATAAAAGGAGCACTACTGGTGTATACCTAAAGTGTGTTTCCCAGCTAGAAGGTATGGAAATACTACGCGAAATCCATCTCAGAGATTGCGGGCATCACGCCGCTCCTCGATCGTTGGTCGCAAAAGCCTTCTGGCAAGGATTCTACTGGCTTACCGTGAAGGCGGACGCCGACAAGCTGGTTGAGACATGCATAGGATGCCAGCATTATGCCCGACAACCACATGTTCCTGCCGAAGAACTGCGAACAATACCAATAACTTGGTCGTTTGCGGTATGGGGCTGGACATGGTGGGACCGTTACAGACGGCACCTTGTGGATTTACGCATCTGCTTGTAGCAGTTGACAAATTCACTAAATGGATAGAAGCTAAACCCATTAGAAAGCTTGATGGGGAAACTGCCCTAAGGTTCGTCCGAGATCTAGTGGTGAGATTCGGTCTCCCACATAGCATTATCACCGACAACGACATCAATTTATCACTCGGAGAAGTGGAGGCTTATTGCTGGGACAAAGGCATCCGACTTGACCTTGCATCTGTGGCACACCCACAATCCAATGGTCAAGTTGAGCGAGCCAATGGATTAATTCTGCAGCGAATCAAGACACGTCTTGAGGCACCGCTACATAGAGCAGCTGGAGCCTGGGCAGAAGAATTACCATCTGTGTTGTGGGTTTACAAACTACACCCAATAGATCTACCAGCTACACCCCTTACTTCATGGTATATGGAGCAGAAGCCATCCTGCCCTTCGACATCCTCCACGATGCACCAAGAGTTGCCGCCTACGACGAGGATGACGCTGAAGAATCCAGACGCCTAGATGTGGACCTTCTCGAGGAGGAGCGCGTTTTGGCAATGCCAAAAATCCGCCATCTACCAGCAGAAGCTACACAGTTACCATAGTCGCCGCGTTCTTCATCGCTCGTTTAAAGAGTGGTATTTGGTGCTCCGACTTAAGCAGAAGAAGTCACACAAATTATCCCCGCCATGGGAAGTACCGTTCATCATAAGCAAGGCGCTGATCAATGGGTCTTACTACCTTGTTGACAATCGTGAACTAAAGGATAGACCCAACGAGGATCATAAGCGTAAGCGACGTGACCCGGATGATGACTACCCGGAGCTTGATCGGCCATGAAACATAGCACAGCTACGTCCTTTTTACACTTAGCATCTTTTATCTAATTGTGTATCTCTTATATGATCAATGAAATAAAGATCTTTTGTTCACTCATATTTCTGAGTCTTTTACCTCCTTTAGTGTTCATTTTTGGATCATGTAAAACCTTTATGCACAAGCTTTGCGTTTGCACTTGTGAAATTCCGCCTACGGGCGTTAGCTTAAGTTTTCTGGTCTACACGTTCTTTGTCGTTTTTATGTGGATTCTGGAGTAGTGACTTCCGGCACTTATTGTCGGCGATTTTGTGCTCAGGTTATTGACGGTGCCATTGGGCATCATCACCTAAGCGCATGGTTCCAACAACGAGTCTTTCGACTCACGAAAAGTCAAGCATAAGAACCAAAGTAATGGATAAGCCAGCACTTGCTTAAAAAATATATACATGCTGGAAATTAGTTCTTAAGTAGAAGGACATAACAACCATTGTTTTCCGCCTTAAGTTACATCGCCAAGTTTTTTCCGCGCATACACCAAAGGTGAAACAAATATTACATAGTGTTTTTCATTCTTTGGGCGCAGGAGACTTGGAAGCAGCATCGTCCCCAGCCGGAGAATCACCCTCAACGTCGGCGCTATGATGAGACTCGGAGGAATCTTGGTTGACGTTGTTGATGGTGTTCATAGGCACGAAGACGTCGATGTCCACCAACTCGGTAACTCTGGTGTCATAACCCGCGAGTGATGACAAGATGGCTTCATGATCAATCTCTTTGCCGTCATCGTCAACGTCGGGGATACCAGAGGTCACCGCGTCGATGTCGGCACCTTCGTAGTGTGCCTTCACCATTGAGAGCGCCATACTTGCGCCAGCCCGTGCACATGAAGCTCTCCATATCGTAACACGCTCGGGGGCTCGGCGCAGAATCTCCGAGTACTTCGTCACGGAGTCCGAGGCCTTGATGTATATTTGGAGGGACTTGGCAATCTCCTTGGCTTGGGTGATGGCGGTGTTGATGAAGTTGCCGGCAAGAACCATGCATTCCTTGTCCAAAGGAGGCGAGCGGGTTAAACCCATAGGAGCTAAAAATTCCGACAAGGAGCGCATGAGTTCAATAAACTCTAAGTATCCAGACTACAGAAATACAAGGCGGAGGAAACTTACTGAAGATGCTGGCCTTGGCCTGCCAGAGGGTGTCCCCCAAGGATTCCTTCTCTTGTTGGAGGAGCTTAAACGCCTCGCTGTGGCGTTGGTTTTGCTCATCAGCAGCTTGCTTCTGATCTTTTAAGATCGCAAGCTCCTCCTTTAAGCGATTGATTTCCGCAGAGGCGGAATCCTGCAGGGCTTTCATGGAATCCTCGTGCATCTTCAGCATCTCTTCTCTCTCCTTCTTAAGGATTCTGTTCTCGCTGTCCAGCTGCTGGATGTGCTTGGACTGCTCGACAATATCCTTGGCCTTAGAGACATGCTCTGCAAGTCGGAGAAAACAAAGTACACAGTGAGTACTCGGAGATTATGGGCACATAAATAAGACGGATGCAAAAAGAAAACAGACTCTTGTTTTTGATGATCTGTTCCTTCAAGATGGCAGTTTTACCCTTTTCGGCTTCAAGATCTACGCGCATCTTCTGGTACTTGTCGTTGGCCATGCCCCTCCGAGCATTCTCGTTCTGTGGAAAAAAGGAAAAAGTTAAACCGTTGTTTAGTCTGCTTGGAGCACCTAGTCGGAAACTTTCCACCTAGGTGCTCGGGGGCTATAGCGAGAGTTTTTTAACTTAGCAATATGGTTAGCTTCTCTTTAAACATCTAGTCGGAGCTAATTCAGTTCTCGATTAGAAGCTTGGGGGCTACAGTATAAAGTTTTTAACTCGGAATTTTCTTAGCTTTTCTTTAAGCATCTAGTTGGAACTAATTCAGTTACAACTAGAGGCTTGGGGGCTACAGTATTGAAAATTATGAACACTGCGTATGCTACTCTTAAATAATCTAGTCGGAATAGTTTGTTCCATGTAAATGCTTGGGGGCTACAGTGAGAGTTTTTCTAACTTAGTCACTCTTAGAGCATATAGATGCAAAACCTATGGTTTTCCGTCTACATCCTCGGGGGTACAGTGGGATACTCATATGAAATGCAAAAGGCAAAGTAAAAACTTACAAGTGCAATAATCTTGAGGTTTGTAGCATTTTCGGCTAGCATCTTGCCGAAGGAAATGCTATTTCCTCGCAAGATATCCGCTTGTCGGAGTAGCTCCTCAAGACCGCATGTCGGTGATGAAGGTACTCCTCCAGGAACCAGAGTTGTGTCACTCGGCGTGAGCATCGGGTAAACTATCTTCGGAAACTCAAAGGGTTTCTAGGGAGTAGGGGCACCGCCTTCGGCAGAGGTACCATCTCCCACCACCGCCTTGCCGCTACCGATGGTATCCTTAGCCAGAGCTTCAGCCATTTGTAGAGCAGTGCTCTCCTGCGTCGCCTGCTCGCCGACAATAGCGAGTTCGGTAGAGGCGCCAGAATCCACTTCCATGGCGGAAGGGCCTGGTGCCTCCTGGGCTTGAGAGCTTGTCGGGGCAGAGGAAGGCTTGACGGTAGGAGTAGCAGGGGCGATGGCGGGGGAGGAGTCGCGATGCAGCATGTCCTTGATATTTCTAGAAGCCCCCAAAGTTTTGGAGGACTTCTTGAGGCTGGTCGTGGCTTTCTTTCTGAAACGTGCAAACTGCATAAGTACAGAAACAAGACAGATAAGTAGACAATGTCGGAGAATGAGAGGCTTACACTAGGGGGGCGCTTTGGCAAAAATCCCCGTGGCTTTTCTCTTTTCCGCCTCCAAGGCGGCGGTACTCTTTTTGGAGGCTCCACCCTCCGTCTTCTTCTTCTTGCCTCCGTCGGCAGCTTCAGAGGTGGAGCTCTTCCGCTTTCGCGCCAATGGGACATCATCGTCGGACACGACCGTGACTTCCTTCATCTTTGGATCATAGATTTGGGTAGCCAGGTTGCCCTCATCTAGATCGCTAAGATGTTAAGCGAGAAATCACCGTGTTAGATAAGATGGTATTGGCAATACGGAAAAATGGAGCAATGTCTTACACGGAAAATAAATACCTACCTTTGGGCACTTGCTGTCTACAAACATGTCGTAGGTGATGGTGAAGCCACGCTTCTTATCCTTCACCTTGACGATGTCCTTTAGGCGGAGCTTGACGGAGTCGCTCGAGAAGTTATCCACGGAGATCCGGAGGGTATCCCTTCGATCACTGGTATACTCGTGCATGAACTTCGCGCGGTGCTGCAGAGGTTGGATTCGCCTGATGAACCAGCACATGGCTAGGTCCAAGCCGGTCAAGCCCGTCTCTACGAACCATTCGATCCGCCTTATTGCGCGAGAAGCGTCGAGGTCGGAGGGAAGGGAGGCATGGGATCTCCATGTAGAAACTTCAGCGGCGGCTCCATCCACGAAGTCCGGGTACATAACTTCTCGGCCCGCCAGAGGAATTTCGGGGCCGTAGAATTACGTCTGTTGCCAGTTCTTGCAGGACTCGTGGCCGACGATGTCGGGGAACCGCCGGCCAGGTCGAATCTTGAAGCTTATGGTGCCGCAGTTCCTAAGCTCCTCCTTACTATGTCCGGCTTCACGTTTAACGGTGAAGAAGTACACGAACAAGTCTAACCTAGGCCTTATCCCTAGGTAACCCTCGCAAAGTGCCGCGAAGTTGCTAAGCACTAAGATGCTATTGGGGGAGAGGTTGTGGGGTTGGACCTTGTAGTGGTTCAAGACAAAGAGAAAGAAGTGGGAGATGGGCAAGGAAACGCCGCGTACCAGCTGAGCCTTGAGGTACACCTTTTCTCCGGCTTGGGGAGAAGGTGTCACCTCGCCGGCCGACGCCGCCCGCCAGGCAAGCCCCTCCGTCACGGGGAGGTAGCCTTCGGCGACCATCTCCTGGATGTCGCGGTCGGAGATGTCCGAGCCGCGCCAGTCACCCTTGTGAGAGTCTGGCTCTTCTTCCAGTGGCTCTAGCGCCGCCAGATTATGGTCTTCGCCGGTGGTTTCGATCATCGCCGATGCGGGGATGACCAGGCCCTCTAGGGGCATGACGATGGAGCTCGTCGGCTTCGCCGCGGCTTTGCTCGATGCCGCCATCGATGGGGAGGAGCTGCTGCTGGCCATGGAGTGTTGGAAGGATGCGACTGAAGCAGATGGAAGCTAGGGTTTTCGAGGTTTCTCGTGGAGAGCTCGAGGAGGCGTGCGGCTGGAGGAAGAAGATGATGACGCGAGAGGAATGAGGTAAAAAGTGGAAAGTGTCCCACGGTTACTATTTATCATACTCTGCGTCAAGATTCGTGCAGCTGATCGGACGGTTGCCGCGTAGACGACGTGTTCGTGAACGTGCGCGGTATTTTCGCCATGTCTCCAACCGCCGCCGCCAACGGTTTGTATCGCCCGCGCGGGAAAATCGGATATGATTGCGTTCTCTGCATGTGTGAGTTACGAGGCGTCGCTGACCTAAGCCTACGATGTCATAGCTGACACGGGTAGATGAGCCGTCACATCGAAGATTCTGGCATGGACAGATTTAATCCGACTACGGAAGAGTACGATGGAAGATTTAGCATTTCTCCGGCTTATAAATCGAAGACGGAGAAAACCTTGTAGGGTTCTTTGGGAGGACTACAAGATATTGCTTGACGATTTGCCGACATCCATCTAGACGGAGCATTCCACGTGAAGAGGCAAGACGGCGCAAGATCTCGGAGTTCTCCGGGGGCTACTGTTGGGGATATGCTATATGGGTATCCCCATAGCATGTCTCTTATCCGACTAACCCGGGTGGCCCATATTCGGTAGCGTGGCCTATGGCCTGCTGGGCGGCCCAGTTAGGTGGATCCAGAAGGGAGGCCCATCCCGGATAAAGGAAGGCTACGGTGGAGTCACCAGCATACCCGGAGCCTTGGAGTGTAAGATACACAAGACTAGTGATAGACGGTGTAGGACTCTGTAACCTGTCCGGTTAAGACTTTTCCCTGTAACCCTAGGACCTGGCGACTATATAAGTCGGGCCTATGGGAGCCTTTAGGGCACAATCATAGTCAACTTTAGACAACCTCGTACAGCGAACATATCTCTGTAACTCGGCGTATCGCCCTTATAGAGATTTATAGCAGAAGTAGGATTCCACCACCGTTGTGGGATCTGAACCTGGGTAAGCTGTGTTACCTCGTACCCATCAACCGTCCGCCTTACCCCACGTCTCTAAACACGCACTGTGAGGACCCATCCATGGCGTACTCGTCGGCAATACCACGACATTCATTCTGCATAATAAGGATAATCACATGTTCTGAACTAAACAATTGAAAAACCGAACATGTAGACAATGAATTCAACAACTTACAGACAATAGCAGCTGAGGATGGATTTGTCCAGGGCGTCGAGATGGTATAACTGGAACAGTTTTGGAAACTCAATATGGACCTCTTCGGGTCTGAAGTAGTACTCACGTGGGACATTGGCTATGATAAATATTCTCCCCTGCTTTATGACCGTCGAGTACCATTGATGGAGATTCCGCATTTGTGTTGGCAGTTCTCTCAGCCTCTCTTTGCTGACCAAATCCTCACCTGCGACATATTTAGGGGCTAGTGGCATCTTGGGTAGATGGTCGAGTTGGGGGCCTAATAGTTCATCAAGTGTAATTTCCATGCTGGACGCCAACTCCGCAGCTATTGACATATCAAGTGACTGTTGTACGAGGAGTGGAACGTTTTGTGAAATCACCTTGAGGGGTGCAATCGTTTGTTTTGCCTGTTGTCCGAGAAGGGGAAAGTCTGATTTTTTACTGATTGCATTTTTGCTCCCGCTTGCACCTATGCTTGCTGATTTTTTACCGCTTGCACTTGATTTGCTCTTCGCCACTTCTTTCTGAAGTGTGCGTAGATAGTCATCTGGCTTATGGTGCAACTCATATTGCGATGGTGTGTTCAGAAAATCAAGTGCATATGCATTTTGCTTCTCGATGTATACCGGAGCGGGCTCGGGTTTCTTCTTCTCAAAATGCGCCACCACTTCGGCCTTTGACATCGCTGCAGATTCCGCATCAGTACAATCGTAAGGTCTGATGGGAAGATTCTGATGAGGCACTGTTGGGAGGGGCGACATTTTCCGTTTTGGGCTGCCGTGTCCTTTAGTACTCACTGACGGAGCACACTTTCGCTTATTGTCCTTAGCGGGCGGCGAAGACTGCTGAGCCTGCGGTGGAGATCGATATGGACTCGGGATGTGGTGGTCGTAGTCATCATGGGGTGGGATTCTTGGAGGTGATGGAGGTGGAGGTGGAAGTGAAGGAGACCTGCGACGACTCGGAGGCGGTAGTGTTATCCTTGGAGCCGAGCCTAGAAAACCGTATGTTGTTCTTTTCCCAGAGAATGATCCTACCAAGTACTTCTCCCAATGTGATCTCACCTTCAGGTCCAGGGATGTCAAGATCCATTGACTCCCACTCCTTTACGATTTGATCCACCCCAACTTTAGCATAGCCAGTTGGAATCTCACGGCCATGCCAACGTGCTTCAGGCGGACAAGGCAAAGCCGATCCGACCGCCACCTTCACAGATACGTTCTTCAATTTTTTATGGAGCTCACAAGGTATCTGCTCCTTAATTCCATCCACGGGGTAGCCGGGACCGCCATCTGTAGTATAGGATGCATCGTTAGACGGGATCTCCGATTTAGCGACGCTGCTTCTCCGCTGAGATGGGTTGGCGGTAATATCAAGTGGAGGATCTTGATGCAAGCGCGCTATTCCTCTAAGTTCGTCGATCTGTTGCTGCTGCTTGTCAAGTCTTCCTAACAGCTGTTTGAACTTGTCTGCCTCCTCCTCCCGTCGTTGCTTTGCTCTTGCTCGGCTTCTATAGGTACCTTGGTCCTTAGGAAACCCAGTCTCCCACGTGAAACTCCCGTCAAGGCCTCGGACTCGTCCTGTATGTTCGCGATTCCCGAGGACCAAGGTCAGCAAGTCATTCTCTCTATCGGGATGAAACTGTTTTATTCTATCTTTAATATCTTTGACCACTTTTAGCCATGCAGTCCTGGGTACCTTTATCCCGTCACTGCAAACAAGGTCCCCTGTAAGTTCGTCATATGTACTCCCATGCCCAAGGAACCAATTTCTTGCCCTCAAATCCCATTCTTCGCGAATTGGTTCTAGAATGATCCCTTTATTATGAAGCTCTTTCTCTTTTGCATCCCACTTAGGCATGGCAGTCGCGTAGCCCCCTGGCCCCAAGTTATGGTGATATTTCTTCTTCACAACATTTATCTTGTTTTTTTCTGACTTTTCCTCTGCAACTCCTGACCTCCTATGCAGCACAAATGCATCCCAGTAAGGATGTTGCTTCGCTAGATAGCCTTCGAATAATGGGGTTTTCTTGTCCTTCTGATACTGTTGCCATAATGACTTCTTCCAGTTCTTGAATAGTTCGGCCATCTTCTTTAGTGTGAACTGCTTGACTTTCTTTCTCATTTCAGCAGTCTCGTCCTCAGTGTCACATTCTGGCAGCTTGAAATGTCCCATTAGGTCATTAAAAAGTTCATATTTGAACCTATCGTCGATATACACATCACTCCATTCCGCCTCTTTGGTCTTATTCCACTCCAGAACAGTGATCGGGGTGCGATCTCTAGCAACAACTCCGCATTATTGTACAAATAGTTGTTTTGTTTTCTTTGGTTCCAATGGTTCGCCATCTCCTGAAACCTCTGTAATTTCATAAATAGTACCCAGGGGCAACTTTTTGGCTGGGACGCGCTTGGTTTTGTTGCTCGATGTAGAGGCCTAAGAGAAGAAACATTCGTCAACATTATATATATACAACTAGGTACATCTAGTGACGATCATCGGACATCATATATATATACCTCGTCGGTCTGCGTTACGCATCCATGGGCTTCTTCCTCCTGTCTGTTGGTCTCCTCTCCCTCACCGGATGAGTTCAGATACCTTGAGGGAGATCCCTCATCGGCATCGTGAATCATATCCTCGATCAAGTGTTCCGAATCTAGGTCTCTGCGGACTGGGGGACTAGGTGGATCCATAGTTCCTGCAAAATGAACACAATATTTATTCGAACTTAACAAAATAAAACCTAAACCCCTAAACCCGAAGGTGCGGTGGGAGGTGGCCGCGGGAGAGGCGGGCAACTAAGCGGCTTCCCGCAAGAACCACCACCCTAACCCTAACTCCGGTCACCACCCTAAACCCTAAACCTGGAGGTGCGGTGGCGGTGGCCGGTGATGGTGGCGGCGGGAGAGACGGGCGACTAAGCGGCTTCCCGCGAGAACCACCAACCTAACCCTAACTCCGGTCACCACCGAGCACCAACACCCTAACCCTAACTCCGGTTACAAAAAGGGTCTGACAATAATTACCCTAACCCTAGGCCTCGACACCTAGCCATGGCCATGCCCTTCACCGATAAACTTACACTTGACTTATAAAACCTAAACCTAAACCCTAGGCCTAACACTAATCCTAACAATAACAAATCCTAACAATAACAAATGCTAACACTAACAAATCCTAATTAAACACACTAATAACAAAATGCTAACACTAACAAATCGTCCTACCTGGCAGCGGCGCTGGCGGCAGGCGGTGGCCGGAGGCTGGCGGTGGAGGAGATCGGGCACGGCGTCGACGGAGGGCGCGCAGGTCGGCAGGGGCGCGCGACAGGTTCGGGCGTGGGGAGCGGGGCACGGCGGCAGGCCGACGCAGAGGGAGGCGCGGGCGCGGTGGCGTGCTGCTCGTCGTTGGAGTTGGGCAGCCTGGCGGCGTCGTGCTCGTCTGCTGGCCTCCTCTTCTCCCGGTGCGTGGAACGCACCGGGGGAGAAGGGCTACATTTATACCCCCTCTAGTCCCGGTTTGTACCACCAGCCGGGACTAAAGGGGGGGGTCTCTAGTCCCGGTTGGTGCCACGCACCGGGACTTGAGGGGGGGCGTTTCATTTTCGCGCGCTGGGGCCAGACCTTTAGTCCCGGCTAGTAAACTGGGCCGGGACTAAAGGCCCAAATTTGCGCGCGCTGGGCCAAAAACCCTAGCGCGCGTGTGCTTTTTTTTTCAAAAAAATTCAAAAATATCATTTAAAACATTTAAATTATACTTTTTTTTGCATACTTGTGAATTTGACAAAACTTTCAACATGAAAAGTTCTTGAATTTGAATAATTAATCCAAATCCATTTTCTGTTTTATCAAATAATTATTTTAAATAGTCAAATTATTAACCATTTTGCCATTATCAATTTAAAAATGCATTAACTATTATTTTTTGCATACTTGTGAATTTGACAAAACTTTCAACATGAAAAGTTCTTGAATTTGAATAATTAATCCAAATCAATTTTCTGTTTTATCAAATAATTATTTTAAATAGTCAAATTTTTAACCATTTTGCCATTATCAATTTAAATATGCATTAACTATTATTTTTTGCATATTTTTGAATCTCACTAAACTTTCAACATGAAAAGTTCTTGAATTTGAATAATTAATCCAAATCCATTTTCTGAATAAGCTTTAGGCCGGAGTGGCAGGTGTGCCCGGTATATGCCATGGTTGGGCTCAGGATCCCCGGAGTGGCAGGTGACGATGACAATGATGACGATGACGAAGAAGACCCTGAAGCTTTAGTCCCGGTTGTATCCACTAACAGAGACTAAAGATTTTTCCCGCCATTTCTCACCGCTTCCCGCCAAGTTTTTCCGCCCTTTCCTCTGAACCAAGATTTTAGTCCCAGTTGTAGCCACTGACAGGGACTAAAGATATTTCCAGCCATTTCCCACCGCATCCCGCCATGTTTTCCCGCCCTTTCCATCTATATATAGGCCGACCGCGCCATGGTTATGCACACATCCACACCTTCCTCTCTCACAGAAATGGACAACGCCTACTGTGCCATTCTGACCCTCGAGGAGACGGAGGAGCTGTGCGCCTCAAGCTACCCTTGCCCACCAGGCTATCGACCGCCCGCCGACTGGATGCTGAGTGTTGGAGGTGTTCCTGTCCCTCCCGTGCCTCAAGGCTCCGCCCGACAGGCGACCATCACGAACCACTTCTACCACGAGCTCACGTCGGAGCAGCGGATGGATCCCCAGTGGGATCCCGACAACTATGACACCTGGAATGCCTTCTTCGCTAACCGGCGGGAAAGGGAGCTCGCCAGGTACGATGGTGATGGCCCGCCCCCGGTGAACCACAATGAAGTCGGCCGCCGTCTGTGATGTGCGAACCGTACTATCATAGGCGTGATGCGCTACATCGCTGGGGGAGACCATCCTCGCCTGCGGTGCCCACAAGTCCACCCACCCACCGTGAATCCGAGGCCGGAGTGGCATGTTCCCCTGTTATATGCCATGGTTGGGCTCAGGATCCCCGGAGTGGCAGGTGATGATGACGAAGAAGACCCTGAAGATGTGTACTATAGGACTAGGCATGATTATGACTAAAGGGGGAGGCTTTAGTCCTGAGTGTTAGCTAGTCCCGGTTTGTCCCGGTTTTTAATATTAATAAATGTACTGAGTGTTAGTCCCGGTTTGTGGCTGGACCGGGACTAAAGGGGGCCTTTAGTCCTGATTTTGTAGTCTTGGTTTTTAAATATTAATAAATGTCTTGAGTGTTAGTATTGTTTTATGGTTGGACCGGGACTAAAGGGGGACCTTTAGTCCCGATTCGTACTTACCATGAAGATATGATCTCCAAACACATGCGGTCACATATTAGGGAGTGCCTCTATGACCAGTTTCTTGGAGATGCCGAAGGATTGGGCTCCGGCGGCATCTCCCTGAAACTGGCCGTAGTGGTGTCGCTGCTCTCGAAGACCATCTTGCATCTTGTAACTTCTCTAACTAGATCAATATGCCTGGGAGCTAACCTAATTTCACATATTAGGGAGTGCCTCTATGACCAGTTTCTTGGAGATGCCGGAGGATTGGGCTCCGGCGGCATCTCCCTGAAACTGGCCATAGTGGTGTCCCTTCTCTCGAAAACCATCGATCTTGGAGATGCCTCAAACTGGCTGGAGGACTGGCCTATTTATAGTACAAGCAGCTCAGCATAGTGTCGACACTCACGACATAATGTCGACACTCACCCCTATTATTAGCGCTCACTCGTGTTTTGTCCCGGTTGCTGTCTCCAACCGGGACTAAAGGTTCATCCAACCGGGACTAAAGGTTCATCCAACCGGGACTAAAGGTTCAACCCCTATTATTAGTGCTACCTAGCCCAGCCTTCCGCAATCCCTTCAGTCGAGGTTGGTTTCTCCAACCGGGACTAAAGGTTCAACCCCTATTACTGGTGTTGCCTGGCCCAGCATGCCCTGCCATTTACCTCTATTTATAGTGCGGCCATCATGGCCATGGAGAATCTTCATCATTTAACAATATGATTACATAAAAGGTTTAATATATTACACCAACATCCCTATCTAGTGTTGTTGTTTTCTTCTGCGCCGTAGCCATGGAGAATCTTCATCATTTAACAGGAGGCTTGAGTCAGTTTTCATTTTGAAGGGCGGAATTTCATGAAACTTATTATAATCTTCTGACATATCTGTCTTGTCATCCACTCCCACGATGTTTTTTTCCCTGAAAGAACTATGTGGCGCTTTGGCTAATCGGACGTTGTATTCTTTTGCTGATTTATTTTTCTCGGTTTCGTAGACATTCCTTCACATAGAAAACCCGAGCCACATCGTTGGCTAGGACGAATGGTTCGTCCATGTACGCAAGATTGTTGAGATCCACTGTTGTCATGCCATACTTTTCGTCTACATGTACACCTCCTCCTGTCATCTTGACCCATTTGCACCGAAACAAAGGGACCTTCAAAGTAGGTCCATACTCAAGTTCCCATATCTCCTCTATGTACCCATAATATGTGTCCTTCTGCCCATTGTCATCTGTTGCATCAAAGCGAACACCACTGTTTTGGTTGGTTCTCTTCTTATCTTGGGCGATCGTGTAAAATGTATTACCATTTATCTCTTACCCTTGGAAAGTACATATAGTCGAAGATGGTAACCGTGCCAACAAGTACATCTGATCTTCAATAGTGTTGTTATTCATGAGATGCTTCTGCAACCAACTTCCGAAAGTGTCCTCGTGTTCCACTTTAATCGAGGAGTCAGGCATCCCCGGGTTTTCCGAGCGTACAATAATCTTGTGTTTCTCGATATACGGAGCACCAAGGTGGAATTGTGTAGAACTGTGTAGTGTGCTTTATTGAAAGAATCTCTGTCCATACATACCATTGTTTTCCTTCCTAATGTGCCTTTTCCAGTCAGCCTCCCCTCATACCGAGATTCAGAAACACCAATCGACTTCAGATCAGGAAGAAAGTCAACATAAAACTCAATGACCTCCTCTGTTCCATATCCCTTCGAGATGCTTCCTTCTGGACTAGCACAGTTATGAACATATTTCTTTAAGACTTCCATGAACCTTTCAAAGGGGAACATATTGTGTAGAAACACAGGACCAAGAATTCTAATCTCTTCGACTAGGTGAACTAGGAGGTGTGTCATAATATTGAAGAAAGATGGAGGGTACAACAACTCGAAGCTGACCAGACATTGGACCACATCAATCTGTAACCCTGATAGAATTTCTGGATCGATAACCTTCTGAGAAATTGCATTGAGGAATGCACATACCTTCACAATGGCCAGCCGAACATTTTCCGGTAGAATCCCTCTCAATGCAACCGGAAGCAATTGCGTCATAAGCACGTGGCAGTCATGGGACTTTAGGTTTTGGAATTTTTTTCTCTTTCATATTTACTATTCCCTTTATGTTAGACGAGAAGCCAGACGGGACCTTGATACTGAAAAGGACTTCAAAAAAGATTTCCTTCTCTTCCTTGGTAAGAGCGTAGCTGGCAGGCCCTTGAAACTGCCCTGGATGCTTGCCGTCTCGTCCTTTATGACGTTCCTGGTCCTCCCGTGCTTCCGGTGTATCTTTTGACTTCCCATACAAGCCCAAGAAGCCTAGAATATTCACGCAAAGATTCTTCGTCAGGTGCATCACGTCGATTGCAGAGCGGACCTCATGGACTTCCCAATAGGGTAGCACCCAAAATATAGATTTCTTCTTCCACATGGGTGCGCGTCCGTCGGCGTCTTTCGGAACAGGTTGTCCTCCGGGACCCTTTCCAAATATTACATTTAAATCCTTGACCATACCAAATACATCAGCACCAGTACGGGGGGGGGGGGGGGGGGGCAGGCTTCTTCCGGTGATCTGCCTCGCCATCGAAATGCTTGCCTTTTTTCCTTAAGGGGTGTCTGGGTGGAAGAAAATGACGATTGTATGGGTACACATTCTTCCTAGATTTATCCAGATATATACTTTCAGTCTCATCTAAACAGTGTGTGCATGCATTATATCCCTTGTTCGTTTGTCCTGAGATGTTACTAAGAGCAGGCCAATTATTGATGGTTACGAACAACAACGCTCGTAGGTCGAATGGCTCCTGTTTGTGCTCATCCCACACACGTAAACCTGGTTCGGCCCACAACTGTAAAAGTTCATCAACTAATGGCCTTAGGTACACATCAATGTCGTTGCAGGATTGCTTCGGGCCTTGGATGAGCATTGACATCATAATGAACTTCCGCTTCATGCACAACCAATGAGGAAGGTTGTAGATACATAGAGTGACGGGCCAGGTGCCGTGACTGCAGCTTTGATCCCTAAAAGGATTCATGCCATCTGTACTTAGACCAAACCATAAGTTTCTTGCTTCATCAGCAAAGTCCGGGAAGTCTCTCTCGATTTTTCTCCACTGTCGACCATCAACAGGGTGCCTCAACATCCCGTCTTTCTTACGTTCTTCCATGTGCCATCGCAACAACTTGGCATGCTCTTTGTTTCCGAACAAGCGTTTCAATCGTGGTATTATAGGAGCATACCACATCACCTTGGCAGGAACCCTCTTCCTGGGTGGCTCGCCATCAACATCACCAGGATCATCTTTTCTAATCTTATACCGCAATGCAGTGCATACCGGGCATTTATCCAAATTCTCGTACTTCTCACCGCGGTAGAGGATGCAGTCATTAGGGCACACATGTATCTTCTGCACATCTAATCCTAGAGGGCAGACGAGCTTCTTTGCTTCGTATGTACTGGCGGGCAATTCGTTATTTCTTGGAAGCAACCTCTTCATGAGTACCAGCAACTTTTCAAATCCCGAGTTAGTCACACCGGTCTCTGCCTTCCACTTCAGTAATTCCAGTGTGCTACCCAGCTTCTTCTGGCCATCTTCACAAGTTGGGTACAACAATTTGTTGTGGTCCTGTAAAATCTGCTCAAACTGCAACCTCTCATTTTTTGTGTCGCAGTCTCGCTTTGCATCAGAAATGACCCGACCAAGATCATCAGCGGGCCAGTCTGGTTCCCGTTCTTCACCTCCTTCTTCTTCATTGTCTTCCATTGCGGTATCAGCGTATTCAGGAAACATAGATCGGTAGTTGTCATCATCGTTCTCTTGTTCATCGCCGTCTTCCATCACAACCCCTCTTTCTGCGTGTTTGGTCCAAACATTATAGCCGGACATCAAACCAGAACGAAGTAGGTGGCTCTGAATGACTCTTGCAGAAGTGTGAGCCTTCTCATTCCTACAGTCAACACATAGACAACACATAAAACCATCCCGTCGCTTGTTCTCCTCGGCCATAACTCGAAAAGAACGCATGCCTTCTCTGAAAGCGGCAGAGCGTCGGTCACCATACATCCATGGATGGCTCATCTGTATCATACAAATATATGTCAAACGCAATCATTATGCTAAAATTAGTATCGCACGACGGTCTTAACGAGAAAATAGTTGCTAACCTTTTATTACACTTGGAAACAAAGATGAGAAAACTTAAGTGTGGCTCGGGCACATCATATCATGTATGTCTTGCGTGACCTAAACTTGCATCGCTTTTAATGGACATTTCACCGAACACCTCTAGTGCATATGTATGAAGAAGAAAAAAAATAGCACAACAACACTCTCTCCCGCCAGGAAAAAAGCAGTTGAGAGGGGGAGGGTGTGCGTATATATAGGGCCAGAACACTAGTACCGGTTGAAGATACAAACCGGGACTAAAGGGGTGCCCCCAGCGAGCGGCAGGGCTAGGGCCCTTTAATCCCGGGTTGACCCTCAGACCGGGACTAATGGGGTCTAACGGGCCAAGACATATGGTTCTGGGTGGCTCGGACCGTCCGGTCAGGGCCATTAGTCCCGGCCCCAGCCACAGCCACAGCCGGGACTAATGGCCTGGACGAAAGACCTGTTTTCTACTAGTGTCCCTATTTAGGTCTTAACATTTATTAGTTGAACGAAAAAAATCGTGTGAGGCAGCCAATGCAAATAGTACTCGAACGGTGATCAATCTGACTAAGTATAAAAAAAAGTTTTCACCTTTTGAGTATAACCCTTGACCCATCTCTTTCACCGGGCGCAGCCCCTTGCTCGCGACGAAGCCCCGCTGCCCTGCTCGTGGCTAGGCCATAGGGTTCCTTCCTTGCACACACCCCTGCTCGTGGCCGAGCAGCCTCTTCCGACGCTATGATTCCGAGCCAATAATCCGAACCTATATTCCTAACGATCTCTGATGATGTAGCCCATGTGATGCTATCAGTAGTCAGTACCCCCTTAATGGAAAGCTTTTCTTGATTGCATATATATGTGCCTATCTGGTGAATTTGAATTCTTCCTTAATGATGCATGATTTAACATAGTCTGTCTTATTAGTGTCTCTCTGGCTCAGGGATCCAAGCATTGCTTTGGTGTTTCGTTAGCTGTACGAGTGATACAACAAAAATCACGAGGGTCTGTTTGGCTACACAGTTTTATCTCACTATTTCGAATATAATTCAGTTTATTAAAATGCAATACTTTGACATGTTTGCCTACAATAAAATACCATGGCTTTGAAAATGTGGTATTCCAGAAACTGTATTATATATCCTCCTTTCTGCGAAAACTGGTTTTATTAAAATTGAAGCTTGTCATGCCTAGGCGCAGCAATACTATGGTTCTAGAATACTTTGGTTTTACAAACATCAAGCTGCCAAACAGAGCCTAAAGCATATTGTTCCACATCAACTTTCATCAATTTACTACCCTAAAGAAATCCCAATTCATTTACAAATCATCCTCTATAATATATACCTTCTTCATTCATGTTGAGAAATGCTTAGTGCAAACCCGATTAATCACGTACAAGGCACACCTTTCATGTTGCAACCGAAATCAGCTCTCTCTTGCAAGGAATTTGAGCTAACTTGGCTAGTTCGTGCAGAGTTGCAGACCAGACAAATGCAACTAGCGACTGCAGCGGCGACACCATCAATCAGCTGACTAGTTTCTCACCGGGCCCGGCATGTGAATCAGCTTCCCCACCGTGTACCCGCCGTCGACGACGAGGTTGTGCCCGTTGACGTACTTGGCATCGTCTGACGCCAGGTACACGGCCGCCCTGGCGATGTCCTCCACCTGCAGCACCGTCCCGCCGCCCATCTCGTTGAGGCCCGTCTCCACCATCCGCCTCAGCTCCTCCTCGCTCGCCCTCGGGAACAGCTCCGCCAGCGCGCGCAGGCAGGACGGCGTCGCCACGACGTACGGCGAGATGGCGTTCACGCGCACGCCGTGGCGCCCCAGCTCCCCGGCCACGGCCCGCACGGCGCCGATGACCGCAGCCTTGGAGATGCAGTACGCGGGGGCGATGCCCGGGAGGATCCCCGAGGTGCTGGCCGTGCAGAGGATGCAGCCGCTCTGGCGCGGGACCATGACGCGCGCCGCGTGCTTGATCCCGGCGACGACGGACCGGGCGTTAGTCGCCATGATGACGTCGTAGTCGGCGAGGTCGAGGGACGCGATGGAGTCCGTGGCCTTGGGCCCGGAGACCCCGGCGTGGTTGTACATGACGTCGAGCCGGCCGTGGCGCGCCACCGCGAGGTCGACTGCAGCGGCGATCTGAGCCTCATCGGTCACGTCGCAGCGGGCGTAAGAGGCGTTCGGCCCGAGATCGGCGGCGACGGCGCGGCCAAGGTCATCCTGGATGTCTGCTAGGATCACCTTGGCACCGTTCCTGACGAACTCCGCGGCGGTCGCCTTGCCGATGCCGTTGGCGGCGCCGGTGATCACGGCCACCTTCCCGGCCAACCTTTGGGAGTTCGAGGCCGTGGAGTAGCCGCCACAGTAGCCAGCCATCGTTGCCGGCGTAGCTCCGCTCATCTTCCCCCTGCACACATACAGAAATTCGAATACGAGGGGAAACGCTATGCTAATTAACTGGTCGACTTGCTCTTCTTCAGAATGCTCCGTCGTACCTGAGCACGACCTGCATCGCGCGGAACATCATGCACCGCACGGATCCGTATCAGCAGGCCTTCAAGATAAAAGAAGATTGATGATGATATAACTGAGATCGACTTCATGGCCATGAGAACGTGTTATCCCGACAGGAAGAATAAAAAAAATGTCATATATTCTTTAAATTACTGTAGGTGTTAGTACTTATAATATTCCTATACCCAATTTGCAGACGTACTCCACCCGACGACACCTGGCTAACCAGGAATATTTCAACGGCCCACACATAATTTTTTTCAGGTTGAAAGTACTCTAATAAGAGCACGATTTGGATATAGCGTTGTCGCGCGCGAATCTCCTCCGGAAGAGACGTTAAAACGCGCGAGCTAAGTTGCTAGCACAAACCTCTCCAACATAAACCTTTCCAACAGACGAGCTAAATTGGAGCGTGCGCAAACAATATTTTGAAACAAATACGATAGAAAATAAATCTAGAAATTAAAAGAAAAATATATTACATAGAACATGAAAAAAATATACATAGATTGTGGTGCAAGAAAAATATTAGAAATTAGCGCTACTACTAGAATCTACTACTACGAGAAATTATTAGAAACTACTACTAGAATCTAGTCCGACGAAGAGACCGAGACGTAGTCATCGTCGGACGAGACCGGTGTCGTGTCGGACACCGGCATCGACGAAAACGCGTCCATCCAACGGGGATCGTCGTCGGAGATGGTCTGCGGCCCGGCCATCTGTGCGTCGATGAAGGTGCGCCTCCGCGCCTTGTCCACCCGACTCTCGAGGCGGTTTTGGTGCTTCGCCGCCCTCGCTGCGGCCTGATTGGCGTCGTGCGCGTGCTGCGCTTTGACGTCTTCGGGGACACGTCGGCGCCACTCCTGCCGCAGGCGCTCATCTTGCTCGGCGATGAGCAGGCGGCGCTTCTGCTCTGTCACGAGGCGAGGCGGCAGCGCGAGCGCCTCGGCCTGCTCGCGCGTCCAGACGTCGTGGAAATTCATCCACGCGCGGGCGCCCGAGCCGCCACGCCATGGTGTCCTAGGCGCGCGCGGCCTCGTGTGCGGTTTCGAAGGTGCCGAGGATGATGTAGTCGTCGCCGGACCGGATCTTGGCGTAGTAGTTGCCGGTCGGGCGCGCGCGTACGCCGCGGTACCCGGAGCTTCCCTGGCGCGGCGGCATGGCGGTGGTGGCGCGGGTGCGGGTGCGTCGACAGAGAAGCGATGGGAAGGGGAAGACGAGTATGTGTGCTGAAGTGCCGACGGTTTGCTTTAAGACGCGTCATTTAACAAGCGTTGAGCGATGTGTCAATAAATACTCCCGCAACCATGCACGGGACAAAGTTTTTCCCGCGCGCAGGAAGATAGAGTGATTGTTGGAGGACATGGCGCGGACTCTCGCGGAAAAAAAAATCGACTTTTTAACGCGCGGGCATGGTTTTACGACGAACCGCTGGAGTTGCTCTAAGTGATAATCAAAAACACATATGTACGTCAGCGCTAAGCTTTTGGTGATGGATATAGATAACATGCGGCAACCATTGGACCTGTTCCTGTAACGTGCTCATTATCAAGCGGATGTCGTTTTTAAATATTGGCCGATGATAGTTGTTTTTCTATACGATTTCGTCTCATGCCACATTGTCATTAGTATATGACTACTGACATATTTTATTCTTTGAAAACTAGTGACAACCCGTGGGCAAATGTTCATCACTCTATTCTGGTTTTACGACGAACCGCTGGAGTTGCTCTAAGTGATAATCAAAAACACATATGTACGTCAGCGCTAAGCTTTTGGTGATGGATATAGATAACATGCGGCAACCATTGGACCTGTTCCTGTAACGTGCTCATTATCAAGCGGATGTCGTTTTTAAATATTGGCCGATGATAGTTGTTTTTCTATACGATTTCGTCTCATGCCACATTGTCATTAGTATATGACTACTGACATATTTTATTCTTTGAAAACTAGTGACAACCCGTGGGCAAATGTTCATCACTCTATTCTTTAGCACTGGTATTTGTAGATTTATATGCGCGTCACTGGTTTTACATTTTTAAATTTAAAAACATATTTTCAATTTAAATACAATATCCGCTGGGTACATATAAAAGCGTATATCTCATACGCATAAAGCGGATGCTTCATAATACACATATTTTTTTTGAAATGGGAGCGGAGCCTCGGCCTCTGCATCAAGCGATGCATATATCCTTTATTCATTATTAGAACCACATTGTTTGGCAAAAGTCATTATAAAGATCATACAAACCGGAACCGTCAAAACAAAATACCAAGCAAAAAATAATAACTGTATCCCCAGCTCCTCAACGCGATCTATCAAACACCCAGCTGCCTGTTTCGACCCCATCTCATGGTCACTCTCAATGTTGCCACTCGCCAAGAGAAGATGGAGTGTCTGGGCGCGGCGGCTCAAAATCAAGCAAAAGGAGCCCTAGAACCGCAGAGGTGCGTTGCTTTACTCATGAGAGATCTTAGCTTTGTTGCATATCCGAGTTATAGGCTCGTTCACACTTCCTTGGTATGAGGCACAGACTAAGATCCAAGCCAACCACTGTCCTTATTCGCGACCCCACATGGAACATGACTCCCCAAGCACGAATACCTCTGTTAACCCCCATATAGGCAGATATAACCCCGGTAACCCCTTCGAGACTCCAGTGAGCAGATCATGTCCCTGACAACCCCCACCGAATTGGCAGAACTACCTCCGACATCCCCTCACAGATAATCTAGACACCAATATCGTGGGGACATAAGGGTTCCCACCCATGCTGAGTCCTCACAAGGAATCTACATCTTCACGATAAGCTCATCCGTTCATGTGAAAGGAAGAAGATCCAGCTGACTTCTCCGTCCAATTCCAAATCTCATGGTTAACGTGTATTATACGGCAAAATAATAACTGGTGGCATTGGTTTTTAACTGATACGTCTTAAACATATCTATAATTTTTGATGTTACATGCTTGTTTAGTATCAACTTTGCTATGCTCTGTATACACTTTGAGGTATTTTTATATATTTTCTGGGACTAACCTATTAACAAGATGCCGCATTGACAGTTGCCTGTTTTCTATTGTTTTTGGTTTCAGAAAAGCTAGTAAGGAAATATTCTCTGAATTGGACGGGACAAAATCCAAAGTCAATATTTTACTGGAACAAACACAGAGACCGAAGGGAAGCCGAAGCGGGGCCACAGGGTGGCCACATCCTAGGGCCGCGCGGTCCCACCTTAGGGCGCGCGCCCCTATGGTGTGGCCCCCCTGGCCGCCCTCCTGCCTTGCCTCTTCGCCTATAAAAGCTCCCCGATGCAGAAACCCTAAGCACCCGATCAGATCTCTACGAAATAGTCTGTAGCCGCCGCCACCATCATCCCTAGATCGGGGGATCTCAAGCTCTTCCCGGCACCCTGCCGGAGGGGAGAGATCATCCCGAAGGCCTTCTTTATCACCATTCCAGCCTCCGGTATGATGCGTGAGTAGTTCACCCTTGAACTATGGATCCATACAGTAGCTAGATGGTTGTTTCTCCTCCTTTGTGCTATCATGTTTAGATCTTGTGAGCTCCCTTCATGATCAAGATCATCTATTTGTAATCATACATGTTATGTTTGCGGGGATTCGATGGATATTGAGATACTATGTCAGATTGATTATTGATTCTATCATGTCATATTGATTACTGATTCTATCATGTCTGTGTTGTTTATGATCTTGCATGCTCTCTGTTGCTAGTAGCTATCTTGGCCAAGTAGATGCTAGTGACTCCAAGAGGGAGTATTTATGCTCGATAGTAGGTTCATGCCTCTAGTAATCTGGGGAAGTGACAAGAATCTCTAAGGTTGTAGATGTGCTGTTGCTACTAGGGAGAAAACAACAATGTTTTATTCATGGAACAATTGTATCGTTTACTTTACACACATTGCTTAATACAGTTATCTGTTGCTTGCAACTTAATAGTGGAAGGGGTTCGGATGATAACCTGAAGGTGGATTATTAGTCATAGATGTAGTTGGATGGCGGTCTATGTATATTATTTTAATGTCCAATCAAATCTCATAGGAATCATGATGTCTAGTATTTGCATTGTTATGCCTTGCTCAGTCCTGTCAATTTCCCCACTGTAATTTGTTCACCCAGCATGTTATTTATCTTAAGGAGAACACCTCTAGTGAACTGTGGACCCCGATCCAATATTTTCCATTGTTACATCATCTACTATTACCGTTTACTTTCTACCAGCAACTATTACCTTCCATACTATACGTTTAATTCTTTGTTTTCAGCAAACCAGTGAGATTGACAACCTCACTGTAAGTTGGGGCAAAGTCTTGAGTTTGTGTTGTGCAGGATTCCAAGTTTCTAGCAACACCTTGGAGTTGTTTCCTTGCTCCTACTGGTTCGATTACCTTGGTTTCGTAACTGAGAGAAAACTTGCCGCTGTGCTCATCACACCTTGCTCTTGGGGTCTCTCAACAAAGCACTACAACTGAGCCACTTCAAGATTTTTTTGGCGCCGTTGCCGGAGAGTTAAGGACAGCTTCACAAGGGGAGACTTTCACAACCATTCTCTTTACTTTGTTTTTGTTTTGCTTAGTTCCTTTTTCTTTGTTTTGCTTTCTTCTTTTTACCAAAAATTACAAAAAAAATTAGTTTTGTCTGGTTTGCTTTTTCTTATCAAAAACACAAAAAATAGTCCTACTCTAGTTGCTGCTGCCGTTGGCTTGCTCCACTTTTGCAAAAATGAATTCTGCTGAGAACAACAAGTTGCGTGAGTTCACTAGCACAAACAACAATTATTTCCTGTGTACACCTATTGCTCCACCTGCTCCCGATGCTACCTTTTATGAAATTAAACCTGCTTTGTTAAATCTTGTTATGAAAGAGCAATTTTCCGGTGCTAGTTCTGATGATGCTGCTGCCCACCTTAATAACTTTGTTGAAGTTTGTGAGATGCAAAAAATATAAGTATGTAGATGGAGATATTATTAAGCTCAAATTGTTTCCTTTCTCTTTGAGAGGAAAAGCTAAAGAATGGTTGCTATCCTTGCCTAGAAATAGTATTGATTCTTGGATAAAATGCAAAGATGCTTTTATTGGAAAATACTATCCTCCTGCTAAGATTATATCTATGAGAAGTGAAATAATTAAATTTAAACAACTTGATAATGAACATGTTGCTCAAGCTTGGGAAAGAATGAAATATTTGGTAAAGAATTGTCCCACTCATGGACTGACTGCTTGGATGATTATCCAAACTTTTTATGTAGGGTTAAATTTCTCTTCAAGAAATCTGTTGGATTCTGCTGCTGGAGGTACCTTTATGACCATTACTTTGGTGTTGCAACAAACCTCCTTGATAATATGATGGTTAATTATTCTGAATGGCACACTGAGAGAGCTCCACATGGTAAGAAGGTAAATTTTGTTGAAGAAACCTCCTCCTTGAGTGATAAAATTGATGTTATCATGTCTATGCTTGTTAATGGAAAATCTCATATTGATCCAAATAATGTTCCTTTAGCCTCTTTGGTTTCTCAAGAAGAGCAAGTTGATGTGAACTTCATTAGAAATAACAGTTTCAGCAACAATGCCTATAGGAATAATTTTGGTAATAATAATTATAGGCCTTATCCTCCCAATAATGGTAATACTTATGGAAATTCCTACAACAACAATAGAAGTGCTCCCTCTGAACTTGAAGTCATGCTTAAAGACTTTATTAGTAAACAAACTATTTTCAACAAGACTGTGGAGGAAAAGCTTTTGAATGTTGAGAAAAATATTTCATCTTTGTCTGAATCACAATCATATTTGATTAATAAAATGGCTTCTAAACCTGAAACCTTGGAAAGTACCTTTGCTGCTACTCATGCCATACAAGTTACTATTGATGAGAATGTTAGACTGTTAGCTAAATTGCATGCTAAGTGGGAAAGATAAGATGAAATTGCTAGAAACAATAGTATTTGTACTATTACTACCACCAATGATAATGCTAGCAAACCACAAGAAGTCCGCATTCCTTCTACAACAATACCTAAACCCAATAAGAGTGTTGAAATCTTTCGAAATATGGGAAACAATAAGTCTAATACGTTTGATGCTAAGTTTGATTTTGATCTTGATGGCTGTAATATTTCTGAAGTGATTATGTTCCTACAAAAGCTTGCTAGAATTCCTAATGCTAGTGCTATGAATATGGCTTTTACAAAACACATTACAGATGCTCTCATTAAAATTAAAGAGGAAAATTGAAACATAAAGCTTCTATTCCTAGGAAAGTAGACGATAGTTGGGAACCCATCATTAATATGCAAGTGAATGACTTTGATCTCAAATCTTTATGTGACCTAGGTTCTAGTGTCTCTATTATGCCTAGAAAGATGTATGAAATGCTTGATTTGCCACCTTTGGAAGATTGCTATTTAGATGTCCCACTTGATGATAATGCTAAAAAGAAACTTATGGGGAGTATTAATGATGTTCTTATTATGGTTAACAATGCCTATGTCCCTGTTGATTTCTATGTATTGGATGTTGAATGCAATGCTTCTTGTCCTATTACTTTGGGAAGACCTTTTCTTAGAACTATTGGTGCCATTATTGATATGAAAGAAGGCACCATTAAATATCAATTTCCATTCAAGAAAGGTATTGAACATTTCCCTATAAGGAGAGAGAAGTTACCTTTTTCTCCTCCTTTTAAAGCAAAATTTGATGTCAATGCTTCCTCATTTGAAAATATTTGATTCTTGCTTCTTGTGCCTAACTTAAAGGCGTTAAAGAAAATTACTTCTTGGGAGATAACCCAATAGTTTTCTTGAGTCTTGGACGTTATTACTGTAGGGGTTCGTAGCATGGAAAACAAAAAATTTCTACCGCATGCACACAAACAAGCCAAGATCTATCTACTAGATTGTAGCAACGAGTCGATAGAAGCACTCACCCTCGAAGATTCCAAAGCGGTTAACGAGAGCAGATTCTCGTGGGTGATGTAGTCGTACACTTGCCGATCTCAAGATCGCGTAGACGATCCTTCTGGCGTTGCGTTCCGGCAGCGCTTCCACAGTCGGTCACACGTTCGGTACTCGATGAAGACCTTCCTCTCCCTTGTTCCAGCAGGCAGTGGAGGTTGTAGTTCTCCCCTCGTGATTCCGGCAGCATGACGGCATGGTGTCGGAAGTAGAGGGAAGATCCCACCGGGCTTTGCCTAAGCCGGATGCGAGTTATGGTGGATTAGGGTTTCCCGGAAATCTAGGGTTTAGAAATCCGGGAGGAAGAGGAGGTGTCGGCGGCGGCTAGGGCGGCGGGTCGGCGGCGGCGGGCTCGGGTGGAGAGGGCTTGGAACTTGTGTGTCGTGTTGGGGTAGCCCTCCCCCTCTATTTATGAGAGGGGGCAGCCTTGGGAGGGGTGGGTTTGAATCCAAACCCAAACCCAAGTTGGATTGAGAGAAGGACTTGTTTCTTCTCCCACTAGGAAACCATTGTTCCAGTTCGACTTTTCAAACTTCCGTTTGACTTTCAATTTAGAGCTTTATTTCTCTCTCGCATATGCCAACACCAAATGACCTTGGATATGATTCAATCATTCCACATACCCATGACACATTCATGGACCATTCTCTTTCTGGACCGGTGAACCTTCTAGACCCTTCTAGAACCTCTCTGATGAAATCATCGGAAACTTTCCTGAACTCTGAAATAGGACTTTCCTTATATGAATCTTATTCTCCGGACCATTCCGGATCTCCTCGTGATATCCCGGATCTCCTCGTGATATCCCGGATCCCATCTGAGACTCCGAATAACATTCGGTATCCCTACTAACATTCCATATCTACTAAACAACATCAAATCCTTAAGTGTGTCTCCCTACGGTTCGTGAATTATGCGGACATGATAGAGCCACTTCTCCGATCAATAACCAATAGAGGAATCTGGAAATTCATATGGCTCCCACATATTTCAACGATTACTTTGCGATCGAATGAACCACTTACATACGATACCAATTTCCCTTTGTCTCACGATAGTTTACTTATCCGAGGTTTTGATCGTCGGTATCTCTACATACCTAGTTCAACCTCGTTACCGATAAGTACTCTTTTCTCGTTCCCGTGATATGTCATCCCTTGTGAGCCAGTCACATGCTTGCAAGCCAATTGGATGACATTCCACCGAGAGGGCCTAGAGTATATCTATTCGTCATATGGATGGACAAATCCCACTCTTGATCCATGTGCCTCAACCCATACTTTCTGAACACTCAATGCCACCTTTATAGCCACCCAGTTACGGTGTGGTGTTTGATGTCATCAAAGCATCCTTCCGGTGATGGTGATTAGCATGATCTCATGGTCGAAGGAATTAGGTTACTATGTATCAGAAAGCTTATAGCAAACGAACTATTAAAATGACTTGATCTTTATGCTACGCTTATCTATAAGAGTATGTCCATCATACCATTCTCCTAATGATATGATCTTGTTATTAACAACATCTCAATGTTCATGATCGAGAAACCACGATCATCTATTAATCAACAAGCTAGTATTATAAAGAGGCTTTACCAGGGACTCTAATTTAGTTTACAAATCACACAAGTATTAATGTTTCCTGTTAATACTATTATAGCATGAATGTAAACATTTATCATAAACACAAAGATATAATAATAACTGATTTTATTGCCTCTAGGGATAATCTCCAACAGTCTCCCACTTGCACTAGAGTCAACTAATCTAGATTACATGGTAATATACCGAACACCCATGGCGGTCTGGTGCTGGTCATGTTTTGCCCTCTGGAGAGGTTTAGTCAATGGATCCGCCACATTCAGATCTGTGTGTACTTTGCAAATCTTTATGTCACCATCTTGGACATGTTCTCGAATAGCGTGAAAACTTAGCTTGATGTGCTTCAGCTTCTTGTGTGACCTTGGTTCTTGCGCATTGGCTATGTCGCCCATGTTATCACGGTAGATAGACATGGGGTCCAGCGCACTTGGAACCACACCGAGCTCTGTAATGAACTCCTTCATCCATATCTCCTCTTGTGAATCCTCCGAAGCAGCTGTGTATTCCGATTTAGTTGAAGATCTTGCCACAACGCTTTGCTTTGCACTCCTCCAGCTAACTGCTACACCATTCAAAGTAAATACGTATCCATATTGAGATTTAGAATCATTCGGATCGGTGTTCCAACTAGCATCGGTGTAACCATTAACAACGAGCTGTTCATCACCTCCATAAGAAAGAACCATATCCTTAGTTCTTCTCAAGTACTTAAGGATGTTTTTGACCGTTGTCCAATGATCCACTCCTGGATCACTTTGATATCTGCTAGTCAAACTAACAGCATATGCAATGTCGGGTCTAGTACATAGCA
Source organism: Avena sativa (assembly GCA_916181665.1). Classification (NCBI taxonomy): domain Eukaryota; kingdom Viridiplantae; phylum Streptophyta; class Magnoliopsida; order Poales; family Poaceae; genus Avena; species Avena sativa. The sequence goes on from OV702284.1 coordinate 401,456,216, forward strand.
TGGCATACATAAGAGATCCTATGGCTGAGGCATAGGGAGTCTTACTCATCCTTTCTCTATCTTCTGCCATTGCAGGACTTTGAGTTTTACTCAAGGTCGTATTTGGGCAACATGGGCAAGAAACCTTTCTTGCTATCTTCCATTCCAAACCTCTTTAGAACTTTGTCCAAATATGTACTTTGTGACAATGATATTAGGCGTCTCGATCTATCTCTATAAATCTTTATGCCTAATATGTAAGCTGCTTCGCCAAGATCTTTCATTGAAAAACGATTATTCAAATAATCCTTGACACTATTAAGAAGGTATACATCATTCCCAATCAACAATATGTCATCTACATATAGTATTAAGAATGCTACAGAGCTCCAAATCACTTTCTTGTAAATACAAGCTTCTCCATAAGTTTGTATAAAACCAAAGCTTTTTATTACCTTATCAAAACGTTGATTCCAACTTCGGGATGCTTGCTTCAATCCATATATGGACCGTTGAAGTTTGCATACCTTGTTAGCATCTTTAGGATCGACAAAACCTTTGGGTTGCATCATATACAACTCTTCATCAATGTCTCCATCGAGGAATGCCGTTTTGACATCCATCTGCCATATCTCATAATCATAATATGCAGTGATTGCTAACATAATACTTACAGACTTTAGCTTTGCTACTGGTGAGAAAGTCTCATCATAGTCAACTCCTTGAATTTGTCGAAACCCTTTTGCCACAAGTCGAGCTTTATAGACAGTAACATTACCATCAACATATGTTTTCTTCTTGAAAATCCATTTGTTCTTGACAGCCTTCCGGCCATCCAGTAAGTCCACCAAAGTCCATACTTGGTTTTCGTACATGGATCCAATCTCGGATTTCATGGCTTCTTGCCATTTATTGGAATCTGGGCTCATCATTTCTTCCTCATATGTCGTAGGGTCATCGGTGTTATCCACCAACATGACACTCATAACGGGATCATACCAATCAGGAGTGGTACGAGTTCTCGATGACCTGCAAGGTTTCGTAGTAACTTCAATCGAAGTTTCATGATTAACATTAGTAGCTTCCTCTCTTATTGGTGTAGGCGCCACAGGAACTACTTCCGGTGCTGCGCTACTCGCAAGTTCGAGAGAAGGTTCAACAACCTCGTCGAGTTCTACTTTCCTTCCAGTCACTTCTTTCGAGAGAAATTCCTTCTCTAGAAAGGATCCATTCTTGGCAACGAAGATTTTGCCCTCAGATCTATGATAGAAGGTATACCCAATAGTTTCCTTCGGGTATCCTATGAAGACGCATTTTTCCGCTTTGGGTTCAAGCTTGTCCGGTTGTAACTTCTTTACATAAGCTTCACAACCCCAAACTTTAAGGAACGACAATTTAGGTTTCTTTCCAAACCATAATTCATACGGTGTCGTTTCAATGGATTTAGATGGTGCCCTATTTAAAGTGAATGCGGCTGTTTCTAATGCATAACCCCAAAACGATAGTGGTAAATCAGTAAGTGACATCATAGAACGAACCATATCTAAGAGAGTTCGATTACAACGTTTAGACACACCATTTCGCTGTGGTGTTCCCGGCGGTTTCAATTGTGAAAGTATTCCGCATTTCTTCAAATGCTCGCCAAACTCGTAACTTAGATATTCACCTCCATGATCAGATCGCAGAAATTTAATCTTCTTGTTACATTGATTCTCTACCTCACTTTGAAATTCCTTAAACTTCTCGAAAGTTTCAGACTTATGTTTCATGAAATAGATATAACCATATCTACTCAAGTCATCTGTGAAGGTAAGAACATAACGATAACCACCGCGCGATGCTACACTCATTGGACCACACACATCGGTATGTATGATTTCCAATAAATCTGTAGCTCGCTCCATCATACCAGAAAATGGAGTCTTAGTCATTTTACCCATCAGACATGCTTTGCATCTTTCAAGTGATTCGAAATCAAGTGAGTCAAGAAGTCCATCAGAATGGAGTTTCTTCATACGCTTCACTCCAATATGACCAAGACGATAGTGCCATATATAGGTCGAGTTATCGCTCAATTTCAAACGTTTAGCTTCAATGTTATTAATGTGTGTATTTCCACAATCGAGATTCAATAAGAATAGACCATCTATAAAAGGTGCATGTGCATAAAACATATTACTCATATAAATCGAACAACCATTATTCTCAGACTTAAACAAGTAACCGTCTGGCAATAAACATGATCCAGATATAATGTTCATGCTCAACGCAGGCACCAAATAACAATTATTTAAGTATAAAACTAATCCCGATGGTAGATGAAGAGGTAGCGTGCCGACCGCGATCACATCAACCTTTGATCCATTTCCTACGCGCATCGTCACCTCGTTCTTCGCTAGCTTCCGTTTATTCTGCAGTACCTGTTTCGAGTTACAAATATGAGCAACCGAACCAGTATCAAATACCCAGGCACTACTACGAGTACTAGTGAGATACACATAAATAACATGTATATCGGATATACCTTTCTTCTTGATGTTGCCGTTCTTCAAATATGCCAAGTACTTTGGGAAATTCCGCTTCCAGTGACCTTCTCCCTTGCAGTAAAAGCACTCAGTATCAGGCTTAGGCCCTGTAAGGTTCCCAACCTTTAATAAGGTAGAGATCCTTGTGTTTACAATGCTAGTCCCTGGATCAATAGCTAGAATCCACAGTTAAGATGTAATATCAAGAAACAAAGGTCATAATACAACTTTATAACCAGGAATAACATAATTTATTACATCTTACATAGCTCATTTGGCTATCTCATTACAATGCAGCAGAATATAACAATAGCATGGGGTCCTTCATCTTCAAAGTGCCACAGGCAGACATGTTGGTTGTAGACTTGTAATCCTAATCAATACACTTCACTAATATCAAACAAAACCTGCAACATAACAAGTTACAGCCACAAGGGTCAATACATTTGAATTGTATTGGCAAGTGATACTATGGTAGTATAGTGGAGTCTATCATCTATATGCATTTGGCTAAGTGGAGCTTAGGCTTGCTTTTCTCAAAATAGATTTTCCTTATCATTTGTAAACACTAAGTTTTTGCTTGACAAAATCATTCCCAAGGCATCTCCAATAGAAATTGGTGATCCTTCAATCCCTTGTTCACCCACAAGATTTTAACTTAGAAATTTGGATGAGGAGATTCTTGATAGCTTCCATGTCTTGATGCTCAAATTGTCCTTTGCCAGGGACATGTCTAAGTACTTAGATTTTACACTCTGCAGAGGTGGTGCACTTTCCCCACAAGACTTGGTTTCACCAAGACAAGATCTTTCAGAAGCCTTCCCTTAGACCAAAATGGACGCGTTCCAACCTATCAAACCCCTACCACCAACTGTCCATTTGGCTAAGTTATTGCAACCTATATGATCCAGGCAGAGCCCATAATGCCAAGTGGTTGCACTTGAAGCTTCTCAACATTTGACATCTCAAATATCTTTGTTCCTGGGTGGCATTCCACAAGTGTGATACACAAGGTTCACCAGTCCGCTGGCCTTGTGTAACCACTCAACACAAACCATTCCTTCCATTCCACCCATGTGATTCATTCACTTAGTTGTTTTATTAAACAAAACACAAGTCCTTGACTTGGAAATATTCCATAGTATGAATATATATTCCACCCTTGTTTTCTATTAGCTAAGCTAAGCATGATAGTAGTAGGAATCTTAACTTAGGAAATTTCTACTAAGGTTTCATATACTAGGATTTCCCATGGCATAGTTTGCACTTAGCAAAATTCCATGCAAGTCCTACTTCGAAATATCACTAATGCATAGTGAAAATAATGGGACAAAAGTATGAAGCATCACTTGCCTTATTGGTAGAGAGTATAAGTTCACTCCTTGATCTTTGCAATGTTCACACACTTCAAATCACTACAATTCAATCAAGCAAACAATATTTCAATCTACCATTCAAGCAATTCATCACATAAAATGATAGAAACAAAACAACGCATGTAAGCATGCCAAAGATTGTTTATTTGATAAAGTGGTTTCTAATGGTTCATAAACATTTGAAAACACCTAATGGTCATTTTATAAAGTGGTAAAACCATTTGCAAAAGATTCTATCTCTAAACCATTTTTAAACCAAATCATTATTTCATGTGGTTGAAAATGCCTTTAGCAAAGTAATATTTTTTATAGGGTTTACCAAATACATTTTCAAATCACAAAACTTGGTGTTTGGGATCAGAGAGTTTAAAACAAAACATTTCCCAAAGGTTTTCTTCCAAAACCATTTTTAATAATTAAACCATATTTTTATTTGACTAGAAATGGTTTAAATCCAATAATAATTCTTTTGCTTCACCAAATACATTTTTGAAACCACCAATTGATTCCTAGGGTCAGTAGGTTCAAAACAAACCATTTTCCAAAGATTTTATCCTCAAAATCATTTTAGAACAATTTTTATATTCTAAACATGCATACACAAGTTTCTGCAAAAACAATCAATTTAACAAAAGCATTTTACTAAACAAAGTGCATGGTTGGCTAGGGATTGTCTTGATGAATCCATTGATATAAAATTTGCAAAATTTGGACGTGTGGTTTGAAAGTTATGAATTTTTCAAATTGGAACATCTAATAGATCATTTCTGGTTTTTAAAACAGACTCTGGCCACGTGTCGTGTTCTTATTCGCCGGTACCGCTTCGGCTGGATCGCGCTCTCTGGTGCGTTGGATCTAAAGCAGATCGTGTGGCTCAGAATCAAACGTACCCCTTCGGTTAGTTTCTATCGCGAGCGTTGGATCTAAATCCTACGGCGCACAACCTTTGACCATATACCAGCGGTACTAGCGGCGGCGACTGGCGGCGGAGCGGTCAGACGACGACGTTACAGGAAGCGAGGGAGGAAGGGGAGATGCTCACCGAGTTCGCCGTGGCGTGGAGAAGCTCAAGTTGGTACTTGCTGGCGAGGGGGCGCACGGGGTCGATGAGAATCGCTCGTCGGAGTTATCCTCTGGCTCGGGCTCGTCCTGTTGAAGATGATGGCGAAGGCACGGGGCACGCCAGAGAGAAAAGGAGATGCGGTTAGATGCGCGGGGTCATGGCGAGCATGTGCGTGTGAAGGAGAGGGATTAGGGCGGTCAGACTTTTACCAGGGGCTTCGCCGGAGAGGTAGCAGACGACGGCGGTGCTCTGTTGGAGATGTTGACGACGTTGCAGAGCACTCGCGGGCGAGTTGGAGTTACATGGAGGTTCGCCAGGAGGTGGGGAGCAAGCGAGCATGGTCGAGGGGGCGAGGGGCGGCAGGGTTTGGCCGGAATCGACGTCGGAGTCCGACGGAGATAGGGAGGTCGTCGCGAGCAATACGGGCAGCCTGAGGGCGGAGAGTGTGTGGCGTCTGAGGAGAAAAGAGAGAGGGAACATGGGCGATTAATACTGCATGGTTACAGCGAGGAATTAATGCGGCATTAGGGCGGAATCAAGTAGAGAAGTTAGTGCTGCAACGGCAGCGGCGTTGGGAGAAGAAGGGGTCGTCGCGGGGAAGACGCTGACATGGGCGTGGGGTCCGCTTGGCAGCGAGAGAGAGGAGTGGGGAGATGGGGTCCATCGGTCAGCGACGCTGTGGGTTGATTCGTGGGTGAAAATGGTTCGCTGCGGGTGGGGTGGGGAATGGGCTTGCTGGGCCTTGTGGGCTAGCTGGGCCTTGTGGGCTAGCTGGGCTGGGACGACCTTGCTCTATTTTTTCCTGTTCTGATTCTTTTTCCTTTTTCCATTTCTTTAATTCTGTTTTGGTTTTGTTTAATTAATTCAAACACTCATTTGAATTCAAACCTTTGCCAAATTTTGTGTAGATTTAAATGTTGATTAGTAATATATTCTGAAGTCAATTTTGGAATAAAATTTTATTGTTTTTAGGGTCTTTTAATTATTCAAATAAGCCCTTGTTTTAAATCAAATAAGATTTAATAATATTTTCAAACACCATATAAATTCTTTAAACCTTCCAAATCTTTTCAGTAGGTTTTTATTTGATTAATAGGGTGTCAAATAATTCATCTTGAATTATTTGGAAAGTATTTAATATGATTCATAAATCATTTGAATTGGGTATTTGTTTTAATTCCAATGGAATTTAAATATAGTTTTAATTCCCTAAATTTTATTTGGAAGTTTTATTTTATTTAAATTAATTAAAAAACTTTTATTCCACTTGGGTAAATTCCAAAATACTATTTTCTCATGAATTATACAATTATTCTTATTAGAGATTTGTCTTTATTAAAATAGGGATAGAATGGTTAATGCCATTTTATTTTATTTTGGAAATTCTTTATCCTTTTATTTTATTTGGATTTGGATTCTATTCATTCCATTTGCTTAATAGATTAGGCCAAGATTTAATTTGGTCTTTAAATAATCCTTATTTAATATTTCTTTCTTCATCTTATAAAATCTATATCTTTTTATTTAGAGATCCAAACTTGGTGATTCCAATTTGTGAAATCTTATTTGATATTTAATTATCACTTTAAATATTTTTAGGATTAATGGCTCACCATTTGGTTTGGATTTTAGATAGGTTCTTTATTAGCTTTGGAAATTTAATTTCCTTATCTTATTAAATTCATAAGATTTTATTTATGGCTCCTAATTGAATGAAATCAATTTATATGGTTTGATAATATTTCCATTTGTCATTATTGATCATTTATGAATGTTTGTTGACAAACTTTTATATGGATCAAATCCATAGGCTTGGGTATAACTTGGAAATGATCTTTATTCCATTAGGGTTTAGGGTTTGGATTTATTTTCCAAGTGTTTAAATTTCCAGATACATTCATTGAGGAATGCATTTTCTCTTGATTTGGATTTTGTTGGTTTCAAACTTTAGCCAAAGTTTGTTCAATATGGGATTTTAAGTTTCCAATTAGAAACAAAAAGTTTCTTTTCACTCTAAAATTCAACAATAATTTATTTTGTTTATTTATTTTTCACATTACAAGATTTGGAAAATCTTGGGATGTGACAGGCCCAGCCTTGGTATTCTTCGCCGGCATGGCAACTTTCTTACCGCCCTTCTTGAAGTTTCCCTTTTTCTTAGACTTGCCTTGCTTCTTAAATTTGGTGGTCTTATTGACCAACAACACTTGGTGCTCTTTGTTGATCTCCACTTCTGCAGATTTCAACATGGATAAGAGTTCTGGCAACGTCTTGTCCATGTTTTGCATATTGTAGTTCATCACAAAGTTCTTGTAACTTGGTGGCAGTGATTGGAGGACACGGTGAATCCCCAAAGAATTAGGAATCACTATACCCAAAATTTGGAGTTTATTTGCGTGCCCAGACATCTTAAGCACGTGCTCACTGACGGAGTTGCCTTCTTCCATCTTGCAGTTAAAGAAATTTTCAGAAGCCTCATAACTCTCAACTGCCGCATGAGCCTCAAATATCATTTTGAGTTCACAGGCAATATCATGTGGGTCATGGTTCTCAAACCTTTTCTGAAGCTCCGATTACAAACCATACAAGATAGCACACTGAACTGTGGAGTACTGATTCTTCCGAGTGATGTAAACATTCTTTACTTCATTGGTAGCAGTAGCTGCAGGCGGGTTACCCAGCGGTGCATCCAGCACATAGGTCAAATTACCATCATTGAGGACAATCCTCAAATTGCGCAACCAATCCATGAAGTTGCTTCCATTGTTTTCCACTTTTCTTTCTCTAGGAACACATTAAAATTGATGGTAGGGGCCGCCATTGATCTACAACATATTTGCAATAGTTTATACTAAGTTTATGACAAATTGAGTTCTAATTAATAGTTAAATTAATCTAGGTGAACTCCCACTCAAAACAATATCCCTCACATTGTTTTAGTGATCACACGAACCAAATCCACCACATCAAAACCGATCATCACGAGAGTTGATGTAGCTTCAATGGCGAACAATCAACATGTTCATCATATCTACTATATGACTCATGCTTTACCTTTCGGTGCTCCGTGTTCCGAGACCATGTCTGTACATGCTAGGCTCGTCAAGATCAAACCTTACCTGCCGCATGAGCAAATCTGGCTTGCTCACGTTGTATACACTCGCAGAATCTAACACACCCGATCATCACGTGGTGCTTCCAAACAATGAGCTTTAGCAACTGTGCTTACTTAGGATGAACACTTTAAAACTTGAAATTTTTGTGCTTGAGGGATCATCTTATAATGCTACAGTCGCAAACTAAGCAATACAAGATGCATAAAGGATTAACATCACATGCAATTCATAATATGTGATATGATATGGCCTTTCTTATTGTGCTTCTGATCTCCATCTTCAAGCACGAACATGATCTCCATCATCACCGGTATGGCGTCAAGGTCAATGGCGCTGTTTCATGATTGTCTTCCACCAGCTTCAACTATTACAACTACTTTGAATAGACACGCAGGTCTTAATGGAATTTAAAGGACAACCATATGGCTCTTGTCGGTTGCCAACTTACAATAAGGAACATTGCATACATCATATATAATCACAATCATGGCCATATCACATGACATCACACCCCTGCAAAACAAAGTTAGACGTCTCTAATTTTCTTTGCATATTTTACGTGGTTTGGGGATTTCAATAAGTGTCGTTCTAACTTACGAACAAGAACCACAACGTTGATGCTTGAACTATCAAGTGCCTGTTGTAAATTGAATCTATACTATGATGGGAGAGACAGACACCCGCCAAGCCACTTATGCAATACAAGTTGCATGTTGAGCGTGGAGCAAGTCTCATGAACGATGTCATGTAAGGTTAGCCCGGGCCGCTTCATCCCGTCATACCGCAAGATGCAAAGTACACAAAAAGCAATTGATAATAAAAGCACCACCGCCCACAATGACTATTGTGTTCTACTCGTGTAACAGATCTACATATAGACACGACTCTGATACCACTGTAGGGGTTCGTAGCATGGAAAACAAAAAATTTCTACCGCATGCACACAAACAAGCCAAGATCTATCTACTAGATTGTAGCAACGAGTCGATAGAAGCACTCACCCTCGAAGATTCCAAAGCGGTTAACGAGAGCAGATTCTCGTGGGTGATGTAGTCGTACACTTGCCGATCTCAAGATCGCGTAGACGATCCTTCCGGCGCTGCGTTTCGGCAGCGCTTCCGCAGTCGGTCACACGTTCGGTACTCGATGAAGACCTTCCTCTACCTTGTTCCAGCAGGCAGCGGAGGTTGTAGTTCTCCCCTCGTGATTCCGGCAGCACGACGGCGTGGTGTCGGAAGTAGAGGGAAGATCCCACAGGGCTTCGCCTAAGCCGAATGCGAGTTATGGTGGATTAGGGTTTCCCGGAAATCTAGGGTTTAGAAATCCAGGAGGAGGAGGAGGTGTCGGCGGAGGCTAGGGCGGTGGCAACGGACTGGCGGCGACACGAGGCTGCACGGCAGCGGCGGTGTGGTGAGGCGGCGCGGCGGCGGTGGCGCGCGGCGGCGGGTCGGCGGCGGCGAGCTCGGGTGGAGAGGGCTTGTAACTTGTGTGTCGTGTTGGGGAAGCCCTCCCCCTCTATATATGAGAGGGGCAGCCTTGGGAGGGGTGGGTTTGAATCCAAACCCAAACCCAAGTTGGATTGAGAGAAGGACTTGTTTCTTCTCCCACTAGGTAACCATTGTTCCAGTTTGACTTTTCAAACTTTCGTTTGACTTTCAATTTAGAGCTTTATTTCTCTCTCGCATATGCCAACACCAAGTGACCTTGGATATGATCCAATCATTACACATACCCATGACACATTCATGGACCATTCTCCTTCCAGACCAGTGAACCTTTTAGACCCTTCTAGAACCTCTCCGATGAAATCATCGGAAACTTTCCCGAACTCCAAAATAGGACTTTCCTTATATGAATCTTATTCTCCGGACCATTCCGGATCTCCTCGTGATATCCCGGATCCCATCCGAGACTCCGAATAACATTCGGTATCCCTACTAACATTCCATATCTACTAAACAACATCGAATCCTTAAGTGTGTCTCCCTACGGTTCGTGAATTATGCGGACATGATCGAGACACTTCTCAGATCAATAACCAATAGAGGAATCTGGAAATTCATATGGCTCCCACATATTTCAATGATTACTCTGCGATCGAATGAACCACTTACATACGATACCAATTTACCTTTGTCTCACGATAGTTTACTTATCCGAGGTTTTGATCGTCGGTATCTCTGCATACCTAGTTCAACCTCGTTACCGATAAGTACTCTTTTCTCGTTCTCGTGATATGTGATCCCTTGTGAGCCAGTCACATGCTTGCAATCCAATTGGATGACATTCCACCGAGAGGGCCCAGAGTATATCTATCCGTCATATGGATGGACAAATCCCACTCTTGATCCATGTGCCTCAACCCATACTTTATGAACACTCAATGCCACCTTTATAGCCACCCAGTTATGGTGTGGTGTTTGATGTCATCAAACCATCCTTCCGGTGGTGGTGATTAGCATGATCTCATGGTCGAAGGAATTAGGTTACTATGTATCAGAAAGCTTATAGCAAATGAACTATTAAAATGACTTTATCTTTATGCTACGCTTATCTATAGGAGTTATGTCCATCATACCATTCTCCTAATGATATGATCTTGTTATTAACAACATCTCAATGTTCATGATCGAGAAACCACGATCATCTATTAATCAACAAGCTAGTATTATAAAGAGGCTTTACCAAGGACTCTAATTTAGTTTACAAATCACACAAGTATTAATGTTTCCTGTTAATACTATTATAGCATGAATGTAAACATTTATCATAAACACAAAGATATAATAATAACTGCTTTTATTATTGCCTCTAGGGCATATCTCCAACAATTACTTCTGTAATAACCTCTCCTTATCCTTTTTGTTTGATTTTTTTTGCCAAGAATAACCTCTAATGAGAGAGAAGTAATATTTGGGGAAGTTGCTATCCCGAAACAGATTTTTGTGCTTCACTGTAAAAATTCATGAAAAATATCTATATGTCGGATTGAGCTATAATTTTAGGAGTAAATGCCCAGGTTGTTTTCTAACTTTCATTAGTTCAACACTTTTCGATTTGAACAACAGAAGGTCTTCGAAAAAATTGGTTTTTACCTCCTGGTCTGTTTTGACAGATTTCTGCCATTATTTGCATTTGCCTCTTTATCGGTTTATTTTTGAGTTCTTCTTGATCACTTGAGCTTTTTAAAGTAATTGCTACAGTAGCTTGTGTTTTCATGAAAGTTTTACTTGTGTTGAAACTAAAACCAAAGGTTTATTATCTTGAATGCACTAATGTTGCTAATGAAGATTGTGTGAAGTTTTGTATTAGGGAAATTTTCAAGTGTCAGGGAAGAATGATTTGATGAGATTAAGAATGGACAAAAGCTCAGGCTTGGGGATGCCACCCCGTTTCACCCCAAGAAATATTCAAGAGGTACAAGCGTCAAATCTTGGGAATGCCCAAGGCATCCCCTTCTTCATCAATAAAAATCTCAGGTCTCTTTCTAGACACTTCGTTTTTATTGTTTCATGCACTATTGTGTTGTTGTTGGAGTGTCTTAGTTTTCATTTTTGGTTTTAGTTTGCTTAGTTTGCTTGAATAAAGTAGTTGGACCCCTGCTTTCGCTGTGTTGTTTCAAATAAGTTGATTGGTGTTGGAAAGGAGTAGAAAGTTTCATGATTATAGTGGTACAAAAGGGAGCTTGTTTTGACTGTGACTTAGACTTTACCATGTCATGCTAGATGTTTTTTTGACCTTATACATAGTGATTATTGTTGTATCATGACTTGTTCCAAACAATTGAGATTGCTTGATGTGCCTTGAAAGAATCTATTGGAATTTTGGCCCAAATAGCCTAGCCCATTTTCCATTCCAATAATTCCTTAAAATCCTATAGGCCCATTGGCCCATTCATGCATGGCAAGAGGTGGGACAAATGTTTAGTCCCACAATGCTAGTTGAAGGAGGTTTGCACCAGCTTATAAGGGAGGCTCTCCTACCACTTGGTAAAAGGATGAGAAGGAGAAGGAGAGAGTCCCACACGCGCGCTCCTCCTCCTTCGCCGCCCGCCTCGCCTCGTCACGACCCACGCGCGCGTGCTGCGGGTTGTGGGTTGCGGGAATCTCTCCGAGCCGAGTTCTTTTTTGCCACGCATGACTGGTATACAAACGGGTGTGCAGAATTTGAACAGTCTGCTAATGGGTTTTAAATACAATTCAGTGGAGGTTTAATTTGGACTTAGTGGAGGTTGTTTGGCTTCGGTCACTGCCTGTTCGTTTCCTCTTCTGACGTCGCCTGTTCGCCTGTCTACCCGTGCATATAAGAGCGGAAGGTTGCTCCTTTCATCATGCATCTATCAGAACCATCGCCTCCAAGTTCCAGAGCACTGAGCTGCCAACAGTTCTTCCCCATCCCGTCTTGTAGCGTGCACCGCGAGCCGAGACAGTAGGCCTCCGGAACCCCGCCTCTTCGAGTCCTGTACGGGATAAGGGCGATAAGGTTTTTGGGGAGCGCTATCGGCGCGACTACTGGCTTCATCATGGACTCCTCCATGACGCCGACGACATCTTCCCCAACGACAACTTCTTCCCTACCATCGAGAACCTCTTCCTCGATGACATGGGTGACAACTCCAACTCCGGTGCACTGCTGCATGCTTTCTTTCTTCATATTGTTCAGATTATTTCGATCTATCTGCAACTCTCTGCACACTTTCTGTCAGATGACTTGGCTAGTTTATTTTCGATCATTCTAGTCATGTTTTACCTACTGTTTATCTTGCATAAATCACTTGGTAAATTGCTCATATTTCCAACAATCCAAAAACCTTATCATAGGCAATTTACTCCAAGTGATTTCGTGGCATCTGTGAAGTCACCTGTGTTTGAGGGTACGCACTATAAGAGATGGCGCGTGAGAGCAGTTATCTGGTTTGAGAACATGAAATGCTATGACGCCACTCTTGACAAGCCTGAGGGAGAGCTTACTCCTGTCCAGGAGCAAGTTTTCCAGAAATTTGATAAGCTGTTCAGGGCTGCTCTTTTGTCTGTGCTTGGGGAGAACATTGTTGAACCCTATATGTCATTTGATAATAGCAAGGATATGTGGGATGCTCTCGAGGCCAATTTTGGGATCTCGGACGCTGGCAGTGAACTGTATATCATGGAGCAATTCTATGACTTCAAGATGTCTGATGACCGCTCCGTCGTTGAGCAGGCTCATGAGATACATGCACTGGCCAAGGAGCTTGAGTACTTATCATGTGTGTTACCGGACAAGTTCGTTGCCGAGGGCATTATTGCCAAGCTTCCCCATTCATGGAGGAACTTTGCTACTTCTCTGAAGCACAAGAGACAGGAGTTTTCTGTTTCGGATATCATTGGGACTCTTGATGTGGAAGAGAAGGCGAGAGCAAAAGACACACGTGCTCGAGTTGTTGAGGGAGGTTCAAGTGCCAACTTGGTACAGAAAAAGAACTTCCAGTCCCACAAGTTCAAGAACAAGAGCAAGTTTGATGGAAAGGGCAAGTTTGATGGGAAGAACAAGCCCTCACAGTCTACCAATTTCAAGAAGAAGACTGATAAGAAGAAAGGTTCCTGTCATGTGTGTGGTGATCCTGATCAGTGGGCTTCTAGCTGGCCCAACCACTATGACAGGCGCCAGCATGGGAAGAGCGGCAAGACCGCCAATATTTTCATGGGCGACGTTGAGATGAAGGATCTTGGGTATGGTATATTACCTATTGTTCTTTCATTATGTCATTCTTCTGATTGGTGGATTGACACGGGCGCTAATGTACATGTTTGTTCTGATATTTCCATGTTTTCTTCATATCAGGTCAAAGGGACTCAGTCCGTGCTGATGGGGAATGCATCGCATGCTTCTGTTCATGGTGTTGGTATGGTCGATCTGAAGTTCACTTCGGAAAAGACCATACACCTGAAGAACGTGCATCATGTTCCCTAAATAAATAAGAATCTTGTTAGCGGATCTCTTTTATGTCGTGATGGCTACAAGATTGTTTTTGAGTCCAATAAGTTTGGTACTTTTATTGGTAAAGGATATGAGTGTGGAGGTCTGTTCCGCCTATCATTATCAGATGTTTGCAATAAAGTTGTGAATCATGTTTCATCTGATCTTATATCAAATGTTTGGCATTCACATCTTTGTCATGTTAATTTTGGTTGCATGACGCGGTTATCTAAAATGAATTTAATCCCAAATTTCACTACTGTCAAAAGATCTAAGTGCCTATCTTGTGTGCAAGCAAAACAACCTCGCAAGTCACATACGACTTCAGAGGTGAGAAATTTGGCACCACTAGAACTCATACATTCTGATCTTTGTGAGATGAATGGTGTGTTGATAAAAGGTGAAAAGAAATATTTTATGACATTGATCAATGAATCTACGAGATACTGTCATGCGTATCTTCTGAAAACAAAAGATGAGGCTTTGAGTTTCTTCAAAGTCTATAAAGCTGAGGCAGAAAACCAAATTGATCAAAAGATTAAGAGGCTTAGGTCTGATCGTGGTGGAGAGTATTTTTCCAACGAGTTTGACTTCTTTGGTGCGGAACATGGTATAATCCATGAGTGGACGCCTCCCTACTCACCCCAGTCAAAAAGGGTAGCCGAAAGAAAGAACCGCACTCTAACAGATTTAGTTAGCGCCATGTTAGACACATCGGGTCTCTCCGAGGAATGGTGGGGGGAGGCATTACTGACCGCATGTCATGTACTAAACCGAGTTCCCACAAAGAACAAAGAAATTACTACATTTGATGAATGGGAGAAGAAAAGGATAAATCTCTCTTATCTATGAACTTGGTGCTGTTTAGCAAAAGTTCATGTGCCAGTTCCCAAGAAGCGCAAGCTTGGACCAAACACTGTGGACTGTGTATTTCTGGGTTATGCTTTTCGTAGCATTGGCTATCGATTCTTGGTAGTAAAATCCGGAGTACTAGACATGCATGTTGGTAAAATCATGGAGTCGAATGATGCAACTTTCTTTGAGGATATCTTTCCCATGAAGGATATGCCTAACTCATCAAGTCAGGAATTAGATACAATTTCTGAACCAATCATTCCAGTAGAACACCTATAAAATCCCGAGGAGGAGGATAACGAAATTCCTAAAAGAAGCAAGAGACAGAGGACTGCAAAGTCTTTTGGTGATGATTTCATTATATACCTCGTGGATGATACTCCCACTTCTATTTCAGAAGCCTATGCATCTCCTGATGCTGACTACTGGAAGGAAGCCATTCGTAGTGAGATGGACTCCATTTTAGCTAATGAAACATGGGAGATCACTGATCGTCCTTATGGGTGCAAACCTGTAGGATGTAAATGGGTGTTTAAGAAGAAATTAAGGCCTAATGGTACTATTCAGAAGTACAAGGCAAGGCTTGTGGCCAAGGGTTATACCCAAAAGGAAGGTGAAGACTTCTTTGACACTTACTCACCTGTAGCAAGGTTGACCACCATTCGAGTAATACTTTCTCTGGCTGCCTCACATGGTCTTCTCGTTCATCAAATGGACGTTAATACGGCTTTCCTAAATGGAGAGTTGGATGAGGAAATTTATATGGATCAACCAGATGGTTTTGTAGTAAATGGTCAAGAAAGAAAAGTGTGCAAGCTGCTGAAGTCTTTATATGGTCTTAAAAAAGCACCTAAGCAGTGACAAGAAAAGTTTGGTAAAACCTTAACCGCTGCAGGCTTTGTTGTAAACGAAGCTGACAAGTGTGTATACTATCGCCATGGTGGGGGCGAAGGAGTTATTCTATGTTTGTATGCTGATGACATACTGATCTTTGGGACCAACCTTACTGTAATTGAGGAGGTCAAGGATTTCTTATCTCAGTCTTTTGAGATGAAGGATCTAGGAGTAGCTAATGTTATCTTGAACATCAAACTATTGAGAAATGATGATAGTGGGATCACACTGCTTCAGTCTCACTATGTGGACAAGATTTTGAGTCGCTTTGGGTATAGCGGATGCAAGTCTTCTCCAACACCGTATGATCCTAGTGTGCTACTTCGAAAGAATCGAGGCACCGTTAGAGATAAATTGACATACTCTCAAATAATTGGCTCGCTTATGTACTTGGCTAGCGTGACAAGGCCTGACATCACGTTTGCTGTTAGCAAACTCAGTCGATTTGTTTCAAATCCTGGAGATGATGATTGGCAAGCTCTTGAAAGAGTCATGCGCTATCTAAAAGGCACTGCAAGCTATGACATTCACTATACCGGGTATCCGAGGGTACTAGAGGGTTATAGTGATTCAAATTGGATATCTGATGCTAATGAGATAAAGGCCATGAGTGGATATGTGTTTACACTTGGTGGTGGCGCTGTTCCTTGGAAGTCTTGCAAGCAGGCCATCTTAACGAGGTCAACTATGGAAGCAGAACTCACAGCACTAGACACGGCCACTGTTGAAGCAGAGTGGCTTCGTGAACTCTTGATGGACTTACCTGTGGTTGAAAAACCTATACCCGCAATTCCAATGAACTGTGATAATCAAACTATGATTATTAACGTGAACAGTTCTAAGGATAATATGAAGTCCTCAAGACATGTGAAGAGGAGACTAAAATCTGTCAGGAAAATGAGAAACTCCGGAGTTATTGCATTGGATTATATCCAAACATATAAGAACCTGGCAGATCCCTTCACAAAGGGACTATCACGCAATGTGATAGAAAATGCATCGAAGGATATGGGTATGAGACCCACACTATGAGTTTTCCACAGTGGCAAACCAACCTATGTGATCGGATATCCCGTGAATTAGAATTGGGAGACAAGCTGTTGGTAGACTGAGAGGAAAGTATCCCTACTTTAATGAACACCACTCCATGAAGATGCAATACTTTCCTATTCAGCACGGAAAGTTGTTTTTTTATCTTAATGTGTTCTAAATGGCTTAATCTTAAGCAGAGATGTTGTCCTGCAGAACATCTGTTGAAGAACACACCTATATGAGTCTGACTGTCAAACTTCGCAGTCTATGAGAGTTGGGTGTTCTCTAATAAACTCATGAAAGGACATGGAGTATGACGCATAAGCTCCACCCGCGGGGAAGTCCCACGGTAGCCCAGTATCGGTCAAGGATTCGTGTGAAGCTAGGTTGTAGCAAACTTGCAGTTCAAGGCATAGTCCACTGTACAAGTCGCAACCTAGTGTAGCGTAGAATTCTAGGTGGAAGTTCAACTTAACAGTCTCAACTACAGTACCGGTATATAAACAGTGTTTTGGAACCAAAGGCAAATTACATGTGCCTCTGGGATCTGGTGGGGGGATTGTTGTAATTTTGGCCCAAATAGCCTAGCCCATTTTCCATTCCAATAATTCCTGAAAATCCTAGAGGCCCATGTGGCCCATTCATGCATGGCAAGAGGTGGGACAAATGTTTAGTACCACATTGCTAGTTGAAGGAGGTTTGCACCAGCTTATAAGGGAGGCTCTACTACCACTTGGTAAAAGTATGAGAAGGAGAAGGAGAAAGTCCCACACGTGTGCTCCTCCTCCACCGTCGCCCGCCTTGCCTCGTCACGACGCGCGCGCTGCGGGTAGCGGGAATCTCGCCGAGCCGAGTTCTTTTTTGCCACGCATGACTGGTATACAAATGGGTGTGCAGAATTTGAACAGTCTACTAATGGGTTTTAAATACGACTCAGTGGAGGTTTAATTTTAACTTAGTGGAGGCTGTTTGGCTTCGGTCGCTGCCTGTTTGTTTCCTCTTCCGACATCGCCTGTTCGCCTGTCTACCCGTGCCTATAAGAGCGGAAGGTCGCTCCTTTCCTCAGGCATCTATAAGAACCATCGCCTCCAAGTTCCAGAGCACTGAGCTGCCAACAGTTCTTCCCCATCCCGTCTTGTGGCGTGCACCGCGAGCCGGGACAGTAGGCCTCCGAAACCTCGCCTCTTCGAGTCCTGTACGGGAGAAGGGCGATAAGGTTTTTGGGGAGAGCTATCGGCGCGACTACTGGCTTCATCACGGACTCCTCCACCGACACCGACGACATCTTCCCCAACGACGACTTCTTCCCTGCCATCGAGAACCTCTTCCTCGACGACATGGGTGACAACTCCAACTCCGACGCACTGTTGTATGTTTTGTTTCTTCATCTTGTTCAGATTATTTCGATCTATCTGCAACTCTCTGCACACTTTCTGTCAGATGACTTGGCTAGTTTATTTTCAATCATTCTAGTCATGTTTTACCTACTGTTTATCTCCCATAAATCACTTGGTAAATTGCTCATATTTCCAACAGAATCATGCGTTGTTTTAGCATACAAAAGCATAATATTGTGGTATTCTCCTTTGATGCTTTGTTTGGGTTGACTTGGCACATGCTCACACCATGTTATGACTATGAACCAGTCACCTTAGCCTCTATGATCATTTAGTTTTTGACTTGTGATACCACTTTATGCTTTGATTGATAATGTTTTGTCATTCTGCATGATTATGGACATTATTGCTCTCTTAGTTGGTTGCTCCCAGTATTTTGCTAGCCTCCACTTGTATTAAGTAATCTCTACTCATGTATCCAACTCCCAAGAAACCAAGTTATTCCAAAGTGTCCACTATAAATTCCTATGCATGGTGTGTTACACCATTCCAAGTATATTATTATTTTATCTATCTTCCAAATTAAACTTGTTATGTGAAAATTAGTGATTAAAGCTCTCACAAACTTGATGGCACACTTTATTTTTTGCCCCTAATAAACTTTAACCATTGTTTCATCTATGTTGTATATGCTTGCACTTATAAGTTGGAAATTAGAAGAACTGTGCTATCACAGGGAACGCTTTCAACACCTATAAATATCTACCCAGTTGATATCATGCTCTTTTGTTTATGGATGTTGGCGGTGTGAAATAAAAAGGGAGCTTGTAAGTCCATGGAGTTATGTATATGTCTTAGAGAAATGCCTGGGACGCTAGCCTAAGCCATGCCTAATCATGGTGGAAACTTGCAGCATCACCATAGTGAGCAATCCATGAAGCATCCTCGGAAAAATATGAAAACAAAGAGATAAGAGAAAAGAAAAATATATATGCACCATGCTCATGGTAAATAAAAGGATTTCTGAGATGCTCACTGTCTGTTGCCTTGTCATTTTGATATGGGATAGCTCCTGTGTCATGGGGCAAGGGGTACCCCGTTGGCGGTTCTCTATGATACACATATATTTACAATGACAAGAACTTACCGGTAACTAAATTTGTGTAGCATGGGAACGGCCCTCGTACTCAAGGGATATGAGATCTCCAACTTATGATTTGTCAAGCATATACTCCATACTCTATTCACTTTAACCTTAATCACTTCAAGATGCTTATGATAGGGGCAATGAGATCTGAAAGCTAACAAGTACCATAATTTTTGGAAGCTCTTTATGAAACTTGAAATCCCTGCTTCCCTGTGAAGGGCCTTTCTTCCCACTTTTATATTGAGTCTCCACCTTTTATCTTTATGCACCAATTAAGAGAGCATAGTTGTCATTCTTAGTTCTATGTGCATTGTCCCAAAATTTATTGATTGATTCATAATGATGATATTGCTTGTTCTTGAACTATTTGTATCTAGTCACCCTTATGAACTTTGAAGGTGTCCTATGCATTTATGTTTTGCTATTCCATGAGGGACAAGCTAAGTACCACTATGCTATGTTTTCTATATGTGAAACAAACAAACGTATTTCAATGGATTGTTATTCATGATCATTGTTTGTATCCTTTCATGTTGCAACATAGTTGCTTTGTATTATTGTTAGAACTTCATCTTTCATGCTCATGTTTAGAGTACTTTGATCCTAGCTTTCAATGCTTTGCAAATGGTTTGATCAAGATTGTGATGGTGCATGTCACCTCAAAAATTATTATTTTTATCACTTACCTACTCGAGGACAGCAGGAGTTAATCTTGGGGATGCTTGATACGTCGTAAACGTATCTATAATTTTTGATGTTCCATGCTTGTTTGGTATCAACTTTGATATGCTTTGTCTACACTTTGAGGTATTTTTATACATTTTCTAGGAATAACCTATTAACAAGATGTCGTAGTGCCAATTGTCTATTTTCTGCTTTTTTTGGTTTCAGAAAAGCTAGTAAGGAAATATTCTCGGAATTGGACAGGACAAAAGCCAAAGTCAATATTTTACTGGAACGAACACAGAGACCGAAGGCAGCCGAAGGGGGGCCACAGGGTGGTCACACCCTAGCGCTTCGCGGGCACATCCTAGGGCGCACCACCCTATGGTGTGCGCCCCCTGGCCGCCCGCCTGCCTCGCCTCTTCGCCTATAAAAGCTCCCAGATGCAGAAACCCTAAGCACCCGATCAGATCTCCACAAAGCAGTCCGTAGCCGCTGCCACCATCGTCCCTAGATCGGGGGGGGATCTGAAGCTCTTCCCGGCACCCTGCCGGAGGGGAGAGATCATCTCGAAGGCCTTCTTCATCACCATGCCAGCCTCCGGTATGATGCGTGAGTAGTTCACCCTTGGACTATGGGTCCATACAGCAGCTAGAAGGTTGTTTCTACTCCTTTGTGCTATCATGTTTAGATCTTGTGAGCTCCGTTCATGATCAAGATCATCTATTTGTAATCATACATGTTGTGTTTGCAGGGATCCAATGGATATTGAGATACTATGTCAGATTGATTATTGATTCTATCATGTCATATTGATTATTGATTCTATCATGTGTGTGTTGTTTGTGATCTTGCATGCTCTCCGTTGCTAGTAGCGACCTTCGCCAAGTAGATGCTAGTGACTCCAAGAGGGATTATTTATGCTCGATAGTAGGTTCATGCCTCTAGTAATCTGGGGAAGTGACAGGAATCTCTAAGGTTGTAGATGTGTTGTTGCTACTAGGGAGAAAACAACAATCTTTTGTTCATGGAACAATTGTATTGTTTACTTTACACACATTGCTTAATGCAGTTATCCGTTGCTTGCAACTTAATACTGGAAGGGGTTCGGATGGTAACCTGAAGGTGTATTATTAGTCATAGATGCAGTTAGATGGTGGTCTATGTATATTGTTGTAATGCCCACTCAAGTCTCATACGAATCATGATGTCTAGTATTTGCATTGTTATGCCTTGCTCAGTCCTGTCAATTGCCCCACTATAATTTGTTCACCCAGCATGTTATTTATGTTAAGGAGAACACCTCTAGTGAACTGTGGACCCCGTTCCAATCTTTACCATTGTTACATCATCTACTATTACCGTTTACTTTCTACCAGCAACTATTACCTTCCACACTATACGTCAGTCCTTTGTTTTCAGCAAACCGGTGAGATTGACAACCTCACTGTAAGTTGGGGCAAAGTCTTCAGTTTTTGTTATGCAGGATTCCATGTTGCTAGCAACACCTTGGATTTGTTTCCTTTCTCCTACTGGTTTGATAACCTTGGTTTCATAACTGAGAGAAAACTTGCCTCTATGCTCATCACACCTTGTTCTTGGGGTCTCCCAACGAAGCTCTACAACTGATCCATGTCATTAAGTCTTAGATAATATGTTCCTTTACCACCAGAACTTTCATAATAGGTTATTACCTCTTGGTAAATAACCCATAATCATATTATTATGAAAATAGTGTTTTCTGACCTTTTTGAAATGCGTGTGATGACAACACTTGATTTTCAAAATACTTTGATAGAAACTAACCAAAGGACATGAGCAAGTGTGAACTTTCCTTTTGTGATTGCAAGATTAACAATCACGGTCTTCGAGACAATAGAAGATCCAATATTTGAAAACAACATCATTGGTCCGGTAACGACCAACGTTTAAAGAAACAAGATGATATTATGCATAAGTAATGTAATGCATTTTGTAAATCCCCGAGATAACTCCCCAATAACCAGAATGAGTTAAACTTAGGTGATTACTTTAAGATTTTAGTTTATTTTCATTTTTACTTTACAAGCAAATATATTTCTGAGGAATTTAAGTCTTAACATACAAGGTTTATCGGTAGAGTACAAATAATTTTAAGATTAGATTTAATTATTATTTGGTAATTAGGACAAAATTCCAAGTGTTGGGTTGTTATGAGTTTAAGGAACTATTATGTAGTTATTGTCTAAAGTGTCAAAAAGAATAACCTTTGAAGAAAAGGTTTCTTTGATTAGATTTAAAAAATCTTTATGGTTAAAAGAATGTGATCGATGTCGGTTTGTGTTTGTTTGATTAGTTTGGACTTGAGATGTTTTTAGGTCTTAACTAGAACAAACGAAAGTTAACTATAAAATACATAAATTAAGGTGTAATGGTTTAAATTATTATCAAGCCTTAAGGATTTGATTAATATATTTAAGAGTGTGGGATCATTCACTTTTGATTTTAAGTGAATGACGAGTTTAAAATTTGATTTGCTATTATGAAATTAGTATACAACTTATTGATGGAAGCATAATTAGGTGATTTTATTAGTTTGTTAAGTTTTAAAATTCTATTAAGTATGATTAAGAGTTTAAGGTTCATTCATTCATAATATAAGCGATTGATGCATAAAGTTAGCTTCAGGGTTTTTGGTTTAAATTTGATTTAAGGTTTCAAAAGAGTTTTAAATAATTTCATAAGTTACACTTAAACTTTATTATGAATTCTAATTATGGTTTTGGATTTTAGTACTTAGTATTAAAGGATTTAGTGTTTATAAAGAAATGTGATTATTTCTTACTTAGTGAAAGATTATTTCATAATCCCTAGTGTTTTGTGTGTTAGATAACAATATCAAGGATTATTAACGTGTGTTGAAGTGCTGCAGATCTGTACATTGAGAAGGGAAGGAAACTGCTTTCTGTGGGCGGATAATCCGCCCCTCCCAGGGGCGGATAATCCGCCCCAACCCTCTTTCAAGATCGCGCGACCCCCAGAGAGGGGGGCGTAGTTTGTGGCCGGATTTTCCGGCCCAGCCGGATAGTCCGCCCCTCGAGGATTTCCTTCAAGTCAAGTCTACGTCGCTCTCTATATGGGGGCGGAGTTTCCCTTGGACTTTCCGGTCCTTGGGCGGACTTTCTCCCAAGGGCGGATAGTCCGCCCATGGCGGGGGCGGATAATCCGCCCCTCCGAAAATTTCTTCAAGTCAAGGCTGCGTCGCTCTCTGTATAGGGGGGTGGAGTTTTCCCTAGAGTTTCCATCCTGGGGGCGGATTTTCTCCCCAGGGCGGATAGTCCGCCCCAAAGGGGGGCGGATAATCCGCCCCCAAATTTCTCCAACGGCTTGTTCTGGGCAGGGCGTTTTTAAGCCTGTCTTCCCCCTCTGTCCAGAATTCTTGATTCATTCGAAAAAGACAAGATTTGATCTGCAAACTTCATCCAAGAGAGCTCCACCTAGATCCACCCAACGGCCCCGTCCCTTGGGGAATCGAAGGAGGAGAACTCGATCTTCATCATCAGCAATCAAACGCTTCATCTCCTCTCCATTCATTTGGAGAATCACCAATCTAGTATTTCTTGCAAATATCTAGATCCTTGTTTTTGTTTATATTGATAAACCTTGTTCTTGTGACGGCTTGTTGTCATCTCGGGAGCCCCCAATTCAGTTGTGGGTGTGTGCCCCGGTAGCATTGTAAAAGGCACCGGTTCCCGCCTCGAAGGGATCCAATAGTGGAGAAGGTGGATCAGGCCTCTCGTGGCGAGATCCATCGGAGAATAGGGTGAGGCCTATTGTGGCGTGGTGGTCTTAGAACCGCCCACCCCTCCAACGCAGATGTACTTCCATTAACAAGGAAGGAACTGCGGTAAAACAAATCCCTGTGTCTCCGCGTGCTCCACTACGGTTCCCTCGCTCCTCTCTTTACGTGCTTAGTAGCTAGGGTTGCATATAGGGAAATTCTCGTAGTTACATATCTAGAGAATTTACTTTGTGTCAAGCCTAAAACTGAAAAGGTATTAAAAATTGTTTAGCACCTATTCACCCCCCTCTAGGTGCCCATACGATCCATTTCAATTGGTATCAGAGCCCCGACTCTTATTTCGGGCTTAACCGCCTAAGAGAAGTATGGGTTCCAAGGTAGATGGGAGTGATGCTCCGGATGTAGTCACCATGAACGATCTCAAGATGTTGGAAACAACCTTGGTGAGTTCAATGGAGGCTAAGATGGAAGATATGCGTCAATTGATAATGCGTCTCTCCCCATCCACAACATCACCTCCATCTAACTCTGACGCTACCACTCCGCAATCCAAGGAAACTGGTAAAACTGATTCCAAAGAGAACGAATTGGTTGGTGATGACACTAGCAAGAGCTCCTCCTCGAAAAAGGATAGTGGTAAGGATGGATACAATGAGGTTTCTCATGTGTATTCTCCTGATCCACCTATCCCTCACCCACATATACATAATAGGGGTGATCCACCCAAACTTTCTGCATCTACTTTTTCTCAATGGAAATTTTTGATGAAGTCTCATGTGTGCAGTTCCTCCATTGAGTTGTGAAAAATCATAGAAGATGGTCTTCATGTTGGAAACCCCAACAATCTCACAAGAAGAGAAGTTGTTGATAGCCAACTCAACGCTACAACTCTACACATGATACAACTTGGTGTGGGTGACAAAGACATGCCACACATTCAACACCTTAGCACTGCTAAGGAAGCTTGGGATGCCCTCACCGAGCTCTTCATCAGAAATTAAAGTATGAGAAGGAATAGATATGATGCTTTGAGCAACGATCCTGAAGGATTCTATATGTTGGATGGAGAAGACCACGAGGACATGTATAGGAGGCTAAAGGCAATAGCCACAACTTTCAGAAACCACGATGCAACTCATGTTGATGATGCATGGATCAAGCGCAAGTATGTCAGTGCTCTTATGCCATTTGAGCCCACAGATTTGAAAAGTCTCCAAGGTAGGCATAACTATCACCTCATGTCTTCCAATGAGGTAATGCAAGAAATGGCCGCTTTCAAAGTGGCTGCCAAGAATGCCGAAGATGCTCGTGCTCGAGCTATGGGGATGCAAAAGGGGTCAACATGGCCTTGAAGACTAGTGTGATTGATCATGATGAATATGTCGTAGAAGGTCTGGACTGTCCCGAGGATATAAAAAGGATCCACGGACAGTACTTGGCTCTTTATGCTAGAAACTTTTGGAAAGATCCAGCCAAGGCTAAAGCTGAACTAGAACGCAAGAGTGGAGCCTATGGAAGGAAAGAAAATGGTCCCAAGCTGAGAACATGTTTCAACTGTGGTGACCGGCTGCACTTTGTAGCTGAGTGTCCATATCAAAGTAGGGGAGATAATGGAGGAAGACTTATTTTCAAGGACAAGTCAAAGGCTCCACGCAAGAAACAATTTGTAAAGAAGAATGCTCCCTTCAAGAAGCAACCGAAGATTGTTCTAGTGGCTCAAGAAGAATATTCATCAGGAAGTGAAGATGAGGACGAGGACGATAGCTCTCAAGAGGTGGCTGCTATAGCCACCACATCTACATCAACATCTATCTTCGACTCTCCGAATGAAAACATCATCAACAAGAATGCTACTTGTATCATGGCAAGAAGCTCCGAGGTAATGACTTCTAACTCTTCTTTTCCTAAGGCTATGATTGACATGGATGATCCTACTAGTCTTAAGGTTAAAGAAGAGATTATTGCTTTGGATTACTTCTACACTAACTTGCAAGGTGAGCACAAAGTTCGTTTTGAAGCTCTTATGGATCAGCTGGCCCAAAACGAAGCTCTCCTCGAAGAAAAGGGTAGAATTGAAAGGGAGGATGCAATGGAAATTGCATCCTTAAAAAATGCTCTTGAGGAAGAAGAAGAAGCTCGGGTCTCTCTTGAAGATAGGCTTGATTCCATTGAAGAGTCACATGAAGAAATTATGGCTAAACTTGTTAAGGAACATGACAATGCAGTCACCAAAGCAAAGAAGTTAAAAGAAAGAAAAGATTGACTTTGGGGCTGCTCATGATAGACTCTCCAAGGAATTGGAGAAACTTGACAATGCTCACAAGGCATTGAAAAACGATTTCTCCATTCTCAATTAGTCACATGATCAGCTTCAAAGTCGATTGGACAAATATGATGTTCCTAGCTCATCCAACTCAACATATAGTCACAAAGAAAATGCTAGTGTGGAAAAAGAAGTGGTCAAGGACATCACTCCCAAGGATAAGGGTGTGCTCGATGAAGTTCTTGGCAAGAAAAGGTCAAATAAGGGTAAAGAGGGACTTGGGTATGTCACCAAGTCCAAGAAAAAGAAAAACAAGATGAACAAGACCAAGAATGAGCAATCAAGGACAGGCACCGCTGAGAAGAATGTCACAAAAGAGAAGACTAACAATATTGGTTTTGCAGGGTCTCACAATCCAAATTATGAACTCTTTTGTGATGATTATGGCGATGTTTATGCTTATTATGTTGGTCCCTTTGATGAATATATTGCTTGGTCTATTTGGGTCCCAAAGACCCTTGTTACTTACATGAAAGGACCCATTGAAAAATGGGTACCTAAAACCAAGAAGTAATTCTCTTGCAGGGCTATGCTTCCGGTGGGTCGAAATGGGTGCTGGATAGTGGATGCACTAGTCATATGACCAGAAGCAAGGAGATCATCACGGAGATGCGTCCAAATCATGATAATATTATAGTGTCCTACGGTGATAATTCTAAATCTCAGGTACTGGGTCTTGGCAAGGTTGTGGTTGCCCATGATATCTCTCTCGTGGACGTCATGCTTGTTGAGACCCTCGGTTATAACCTTCTTTCTGTTCGTGCTCTTGGCAAGATGGGTTTTGCGGTTTTTATCGATGATGATTTGGTGGTACTCTTGTGGAGCAAGTCTCTAAAGGTCGCTTTTGTTGGATATGTCGAAAATGACCTGTATGTGGTGGACTTTTTGGGGAAAACCACTTCGGGTCTGATGTGTCT
This sequence comes from Avena sativa, assembly GCA_916181665.1. Classification (NCBI taxonomy): domain Eukaryota; kingdom Viridiplantae; phylum Streptophyta; class Magnoliopsida; order Poales; family Poaceae; genus Avena; species Avena sativa. The sequence continues at coordinate 401,483,179 of OV702284.1, forward strand.
ATTCAGAAAGGCCGACGTGGGCTAGTTGTGGCATCGACGTTTAGCCCATGTCAACATGAGAACTTTGCAAAGTCTCAATAAGGGTGGCCACATCCTTGGACTAAAAGACAATGTCTCCTTTGCCAAAGATCGTGTTTGCAGGGCTTGTGTTGAAGGCAAAATGCACGACTCTCCCCACAAGAGGAAGACTATTGTGTCTTCAAAGAGGATCTTGGAATTACTTCATGTGGATTTATTTGGTCCTCCTTCTCATGCAAGTCTTGGTGGGAAGAAATATTGCTTGGTCATTGTCGATGATTACTCAAGATATATGGGTCTATTTCTTCAAGCTAAAGAGTGAGACTCAACAAACTGTTATTGAATTTTCCAATGAAGTTCAACGTCAACACAATGTTCCTATCTTGGAAATAAGAAGTGACAACGGCTCCGAATTCAAAAATTACACCTTGAATGAGTTTCTAAGCGAAGAGGGGATTAGACATCAATATTCCGCTGCGTACACCCCTCAACAAAATGGTGTAGCTGAGAGGAAGAACCGGACTTTGATGGATATGGCAAGATCAATGTTGGCTGAATTCAAGTCTCCTTGCAATTTTTGGGCTGAAGCCATATCCACTGCTTGTCACTCATCAAACCGGCTGTACCTCCGAAAGATTTTGGACAAGACTCCATATGAAATACTTACCGGTAACAAGCCCAACATCTCATACTTCAGGGTATTCGGGTGTAAGTGTTTCTTTCTTATTAAAGGTGTCCGCTTGTCTAAATTTGAGTCCAAGGTGTTAGAAGGTATTTTTGTTGGTTACGGTGCCGAATCCCACACTTATAGAGTCTACAACAAGCTCATTGGAATTGTTGTAGAATCTTGTAGTGTGGAGTTCGATGAAAATAACGGCTCCTTTGTAGGGCAAGTTCATGTTTGTGATGCAGATGTTGAAATACCCCAAGATGCCATAAGAAGAATGGGCGTGGGATTTTTCCGCCCCATCGAGGAACCCCTTGTGGCGGATCGGGAAGGACAATGCTCCACTCAAGTGGAGCCCTCATCTTCACAAGATCAACAAGCTCCTACTGTTGGAGAAAACACTGCACCGACACCGCAACCTGCTGAAGATCATCAGTCTCCTGGACGAGATGGTAGTCCCAGGCCGGACTATCCGCCCCCTCCAAGAGGCGGACAATCTGCGCCTGGCACTCCAACTTGTTCCAAGGGATCCGAAGAAGGAGACTACATACAAGAAGTTCCCAGGCCGGATTCTCCGGCCCCCGAGGGCGGATTATCCGGCTCTGGTTCTCCCAGTTCTGTCAGGCATCCTCAGGAAGAAGGCACTGGTGCGTCATCTCCCAGGCCGGATAGTCCGGCCCCTCCAAGGGGCGGATTATCCGGCCCAGAAGAACAAATTCTGCAGCAACCTCCTGTTGTTAACTCCGATCAAGATCAAGGGCAAGGTAGTGGTCAAGACAAGGATACACATACTGAGTCAACTCCTTCTTCAAACTATAAGGACATTGAGGATTGTCGCATGGCTCGTGCTGATCGGAACCTTGAACTAAGGGGTCACACTCTTGACAAGGTTGTAGGTGATCTACGAAGAAGGGTGTCTACTTGAAGAGAACTTGCAAGCTTCTGTGATCATCAAGCTCACATTTCCATGGTTGAACCAAAGAAGGTCTTTGATGCTCTTGAAGATCCCGATTGGGTTGTTGCAATGCATGAAGAATTAAATAACTTCGAACGCAACAAAGTTTGGAAGCTCGTAGAGAAACCCAAGGACTGTCGCAATGTTATCGGCACCAAGTGGATCTTCAAGAACAAACAAGATGAAAATGGCTTTGTTGTGAGGAATAAATCAAGACTCGTGGCTCAAGGATTCTCTCAAGTGGAAGGAATTGATTTTGGCGAGACTTATGCTCCTGTGGCTCGTCTTGAATCCATCCGTATCCTTCTTGCATATGCAGCCCATCATATTTTTAAATTACAGCAAATGGGTGTTAAGAGTGCATTTCTTAATGGTCCTCTACATGAGTTAGTATACGTCAAACAACCCCCGGGTTTTGAGGACCCCAAATTTCCGAACCATGTCTACAAACTCGATAAGGCACTCTATGGCCTTAAACAAGACCCATGTGCGTGGTATGAGCACCTTAAAGAGCTTTTGTTAGACCGTGGATTCGATGTTGGGCAAATCGATCCCAATATTTTTACTAAGAAGGTTAATGGGGAGCTGTTTGTATGCCAACTTTACGTAGATGACATTATTTTTGGCTCTACTAACCAAGCTTTTAACGATGAATTTTCAAAGCTTATGACTGACAGGTTTGAGATGTCAATGATGGGTGAGTTGAGGTTCTTTCTTGGATTCGAGATCAAACAACTTAGAGAGGGAACCTTTATTAATCAAACTAAGTACATCCAAGACATGCTCAAAAGGTTCAAGATGACGGATCTCAATGGTGTTGCTACTCCAATGCAAACAAAGTGTCATCTTGAGCTCAATCCCAAGGGTAAAGACGTGGATCAAAAGGTATATCGATCCATGATCGGATCTCTCCTTTACCTTTGCGCATCTAGGCCTGATATCGTGTTAAGTGTAGGAGTGTGTGCAAGGTACCAAGCCGCTCCTAAAGAAAGCCACTTAGTGGCGGTCAAATGAATCTTCGGATATTTGGTTCATTCCCCGAATTTGGGTTATGGTATCCCAAGGGTTCAAGTTTCTCTCTATGTGGTTACACTGATTCAGATTGGGCTAGTGACAAAGATGATAGAAAATCAACTTCTGGTGCTTGTCAATTCTTGGGCAGGTCTCTAGTGTGTTGGTCTTCAAAGAAACAGAATTGTATTTCACTCTCAACCGCCGAAGCTGAATATGTTGCTGCTGCTAGTGCTTGTACACAATTATTATGGATGAGGCAAACTTTAAAGGAATATGGTGTCAATTGTGACAAAGTGCCTCTATTATGTGACAATGAAAGTGCTATCAAAATTGCTTACAATCCCGTGCAGCATACAAGAACAAAACATATTGAGATTCACAACCATTTCATTCGGGGTCATGTTGCTCATGGCGATATTGCCCTATCATTTGTGAGCACGAAGAACCAACTTGCTGATATTTTCACGAAGCCACTTGATGAAGAAAGATTTTGTTATTTGAGGAATGAGCTAAATATCATAGACTCAAGGAGCTTGGCTTGACTATCCTTGCACACTCACTTGCTCTTTTTCATGTATTTGGTTTAGATGCGGGCATAGATATAGGGGGAGTGTGGTCCTAATTGATTGGGCTAACCCTCCCCCCATAATGCCGAAAGCAAGAAAAATCATTTCCCTTAATATCATTTTGTGATATGTGGGTCATCGATGAGCATTGGTTTTGAACTCAAGATACATCTTCGCGGTGTCATGCCATGCGCTCCAACATGCTCTTCCTTGAGAAGAGTTGGTTTCTAATGACTCTCTTTGGATGTTCTTGCATATTTCTTGCTCTTATGGAAAACACAAGCAATTTTGGCTTTTGTTCGATTTGATTCTTGCAAATTTGGGGAGAAGGCGTTAGCATCGCTCTTCTTCCTTTTTAGCGCTTCTATGCCAAAGGGGGAGAAGTAGTTCTATTAGGTCACCGGATTTGCATGGGTCATGGGTCGGACACAAGCACTTGCTTTTCCATTCGTTCGTTTTACTTGTACCCCTTTAGCGTGAACTTATTTGCTATTTTCTATTTGTTGCTTGGTTATTGTAAGACTCTGTCGTGACTCATTATGTATGGTCCTATGGAATTCTGGATTTATATTGTGAACCTACTATCATGGAATTCTGGATTTATCTATGGAGTCTGGCATTCTAGTTGATGACATCTGGAATCATGGGATTATCTCTTGTATGCATCAATCTTGTGGGATGTGCAATCTCATTAGTTTTTTTGGCAATATTCACATCCCGGTGGTATGATCTCGTTTACCAACTCATCTGGTTTTAATTGTTAGGGGGAGCCTCTTTCATTTATTTTAAGGGTGTCGTTGGTAGTCGTTTGCAAATCCTAGTATTGTCATCTAACACCAAAAAGGGGGAGATTGAAAGAACATTTCATAATCCCTAGTGTTTTGTGTGTTAGATAACAATATCAAGGATTATTTAACGTGTGTTGAAGTGCTGCAGATCTGTACATTGAGAAGGGAAGGAAACTTCTTTCTGGGGGCGGATAATCCGCCCCTCCCAGGGGCGGATAATCCGCCCCAACCCTCTTTCAAGAGAGCGCGACCCCCAGAGAGGGGGGCGGAGTTTGTGGCCGGATTTTTCGGCCCAGTCGGATAGTCCGCCCCCTCGAGGATTTCCTTCAAGTCAAGGCTGCATCGCTCTTTGTATGGGGGCGGAGTTTCCCTCGGACTTTCCGATCCTTGGGCGGACTTTATCCCAAGGGCGGATAGTCCGCCCCTGTCGGGGGCGGATCCTCCAGAAATTTCTTCAAGTCAAGGTTGCGTCGCTCTCTGTATAGGGGGCGGAGTTTTCCCTGGAGTTTCCGTCCTGGGGGCGGATTTTCTCCCCAGGGCGGATAGTACGCCCCAAAGAGGGGCGGATAATCCGCCCCCAAATTTCTCCAATATCTTATTCTGGGAAGGGGGTATTTAAGCCTGTCTTCCCCCTCTATCCAGAATTCTTGATTCATTCGAAAAAGACAAGATCTGATCTGCAACCTTCATCCAAGAGAGCTCCACCTAGATCCACCCAACGGCCCCATCCCTTGGGGAATCGAAGGAGGAGAACTCGATCTTCATCATCTGCAATCAAACGCTTCATCTCCTTGTTGGAGATATGCCCTAGAGGCAATAATAAATGTAGTTATTATTATATCTTTGTGTTTATGATAAATGTTTACATTCATGCTATAACAGTATTAACAAGGAAACATTAATACTTGTGTGATTTGTAAACTAAATTAGAGTCCCTGGTAAAGCCTCTTCATAATACTATATTGTTGGTTAATAGATGATTGTGGTTTCCCTATCATGAACATTGAGATGTTATTAACAACAAGATCATATCATTAGGAGAATGGTATGATGGACATACTCCTATTTGATAAGCATAGCATAAAGATCAAGTCATTTTAATAGTTCAATTTCTATAAGCTTTCTGATACATAGTAACCTAATTCCTTCGACCATGAGATCATGCTTATCACCATCACCGGAAGGATGCTTTGATGACATCAAACACCACACCGTAACTGGGTGGCTATAAAGGTGGCATTGAGTGTTCGGAAAGTATGGGTTGAGACACATGAATCAAGAGTGGGATTTGTCCATCCATATGACGGATAGATATACTCTAGGCCCTCTCAGTGGAATGTCACCCAATTAGCTTGCAAGCATGTGACTGGTTCACAAGGGATCACATATCATGGGAACGAGAAAAGAGTACTTATCAGTAACGAGGTTGAACTAGGTATGCAGATATATTGACAATCAAAACCTCGGATAAGTAAACTATCATGAGACAAAGGGAAATTGGTATCGTATGTAAGTGGTTCATTCGATCGCAAAGTAATCGTAGAAATATGTGGGAGCCATATGAATTTCTAGATTCCTCTATTGGTTATTAATCGGAGAAGTTTCTCGATCATGTCCGCATAATTCACGAACCGTAGGGAGACACACTTAAGGATTCGATGTTGTTGAGTAGTTATGGAATGATGAGTAAGAGACCGAATGTTGTTCGGAGTCTGGGATGGGATCCGCGATATCACGAGGAGATCCGAAATGGTCCGGAGAATAAGATTCATATAAGGAAAGTCCTATTTCGGAGTTGGGGAATGATTCCGGTGTTTTCACCGGGAATGTTCTAGAAGGGTCCGGCACTCCGGAGGGGAAGGGAACATGAATGTGTCATGACAATATGGAATGGTTGCATCATGTACTAGGTAACATGGCTGGGCAAAATAAAGGGAGAAATCAAATCCTAGTTTGAAAGTCAAACGCCAATTTGAAAAAGTCAAACGGCAAGTTTGCTTGGTGGAGGGAGAGTAGGAAACCTACTTGGGGAGGAGTTCCTCTCCCTCCACCCGCCGGCCAAGGAGGCCAAATTGGGGGAGGACTCCCTCCTCCCAAGCCGTGCCCTCCCACCCATAAAAGGAGGGGCAGGGCTGCCCCTCTCCCTCACACCCAACACACCCCAAAACCCTAATCCTAGCCGCCGGCGCCACCACCCCTGGTGCCGCCGCCTAGGGCACCACCAACTCGCCGATTTGGGGTGATCCCAAACCCTAACCGCCGGCTACACTCTCCCCTTGGTTCCCTCTAAACCCTAGATCATCAAGGCCTCTCTCATAGTCCACCATACTCGCTCCGGCTTAAGGCGAAGCCCTGCGAGATCTCCTGTCACAATCTTGTAATGTGAAAAAAAAATTGTTGAAATTTAGGGTGAAAAGAAACTTTTTGATTCCAAATGGAAACTTAAAATCCCATCTTGAACAAACTTTGGCTAATGTTTGAATCCGACTAAATTCAAATCAAGTGGAATGCATTCCTCATAAAATGCATCTTGAAATTTAAACACTTGGAGAATAAGCCAAAACCCTAAAAAACCTAATAGAAGAAATCATTTACATGTTATCTCTAAGACCATGGATTTGATCCATATAAAAAGTTGTCAAGCAAACATTTCAAAATGATCAAGAATGACAAATAGAAATATTATAAAACCATAGAAATTGGTTTCACTTAATTGGGAGCCATAGATAAAATCTTATGAATTTAATAAGATAAGGAAATTGAATTTCCAAAGCCAATAAAGCACCTATCTAAAATCCATACCAAATGGTGAGCAAATAGTCCTAAAAGATATTTAAAAGGATAAACAAATATTAAATAAGATTTTACAAATTGGAATCACCAAGTTTGGATCTATAAAAAAAAGATATGGATTTTATACGATAAAGAAAGAAATATTAAATAAGGAATATTTAAAGACCAAATTAAATATTGGCCTAATCCATAAGCAAATGGAATAATTATGATCCAAATCCAAATAAAATAATGGATAAAGAGTTTTCAAATTAATTGAAAGGGCATTAAACAAATCCTATTCTATTTGAATAAAGATAAAATTCCTATTAGAAATGATTAATTAGATCATGGGAAAATAATATTTGGAATTTACCCAAGTGGATTAAAAGGTTATTTGATTAACTTAAATAAGAACAAAGAAATCTTCCCCACAAAAATTATGGAAATAAAACTATATTTAATTTCATTAGAATTAAAACAAGTATCCAAATTAAAATGATTAATAAATCCTATTAAAAATATTCCAATCAATTCAAAGTGAATTATTTGACACCCTATTAATGAATAAGACTTACTGAAAAGGTTTTATGGAAAAATGAAATTTAAATAAGGATTAATAATATATTTGATCTTATTTGAATTTAAAGCAAGGGCTTGTTTTAAATTATTAAAAGACCTTAAAAATAATAAAAAAATTATTCCAAAATTGACTTCAGAATGTAAAGATAACCAGTGTTTGAATCCACACAAAATTTGAGAGAAGTTTGAATTCAAATAGATGTTTGAATAGATTAAACAAAATCAAAACAGAAAATCAAATTGGAAAAAGAAAAATAACAGGAGAAGAAAAAAAATGAAACAAAGCAACCCAACTAACCTAGCCCACTAAGCCCATCAGCAGCCCACCTCTCCCTCTCACCCCGAGCGAACCGTTTTTCATCGCAGACAGAACCCGCTAGGTCGCTGACGGTTGGACCCCACCCCCACACTCTCTCACTCGCTGACTAACCAGGCCCACGACCACGTCGTCATCGTTCTCACCCGCTGCTGACCGCGCCCCCCTCTCTGGCCATTACTACCGATTGAATGCCGGCGTGAATTCGAGTTAACCACGCCATGAAACGGCCCCTCGATCACGCGCACTAAAGCGCCTTCGCCCCCTCTCTCTTTCCCCTCACTCGCCAGATCCTCTACGCCCCCAGGCCGCCATAATTTCAAGCTCGTGCCTCACTGCTCTGGAGAGCTCGCCGACAAATTCCGATGAACACGTCCCACCCCACCGTCCCTGCTTCACACTATCCTGCTCACCAGAACCTAGCGCACCTACTCGTATCATCAGCCTGGCCGCGCTTGCCCCAGAGCGTCGTCAAGGACGACATCCGCACGCCGCAGTCGTCTGCTACCTCTCCGGCAAACCCTACTGGTAAAATATGACCCCGCCTCTCCATCTCTGTGATGCTCATGTACTCATCATCATCTTGTGCATCTAACGAGCTCTCTGCCTCTCCTTCCCGAGCCGTGAAGCCTCGCCTTCGACCACAGAAGAGCGGACCCGACGCCAACGACAACACCGGCGAGCAATCACCAGCAGCACCGTGCGCCCCTGTCCCTGTGGCGACCACGTCAAGAATCAACGCGACCCTGCGAACCTGGTGAGCCTCTCCCCACCATATCTTGCTTTCTAAATCGCCGGGAACACCCTCGTCTGAGCGCGCCGCCGCCTGTCGCCGCCGCCAGCGCCGCCCACCTTTGGCCAGCACCTATGCGCCGCTCGATTTCGATCCAACGTGTGTGATAGAATCATTAACCTAAGAGGTATGGAGTGTTGCCAGCCGTGCGATGCACATTAGATCCAGCGGCGCACAATAGCCGATCCACACGAATCGTTTTTAGCCAATCAGAGCCCTCCACGTGGACAAGGTTTGATTTAAACCAAAAAATAGAATCTATTAGATATGCAAACTTGAAAAATTCATAACTTTCAAACTACACGTCCAAATTTTGCAAACTTTATATCAATGGAATAAGCAAGACAAATCCTACCCAACCATGCACTTTGTTTAGTAAAATGCTTCTGTTAAATTGATTGTTTTTGCAGAAACTTGTGTATCATGTTTAGAATATAAAATTTGTTCTAAAATGATTTTTGAGATAAAATCTTTGGCAAATGGTTTTTTTTAACCTACTGACCATAGAAATCAATTTGTGGTTTCAAAAATATATTTGGTGAAGCAAAATAATAAACCTTTGATTTAAACCATTTCTAGTCAAATAAAAATATTGTTTATTTGTTAAAAATGCTTTTTAGAGAAAACCTTTGGGAAATGTTTTGATTTAAACTCTCTGACCCCAAGCACCAAGTTTTAGGATCTAAAAATGTATTTGGTGAACCCTATAAAGATTGCTACTTTGATAAAGGCATTTTCAACCACATAAAATAATGCTTTGGTTTAAAAATGGTTTATAGGTAGAATCTTTTGCAAATAGTTTTGCCACTTTATAAAATGACTAATAAGTGTTTTAGAATGTTTATAACCTATTAGAAACCACTTTTCCAAATAAAACAATCTTTAGCATGCTTGCATGCATTGTTTTGTTTCTATCATTTTATGTGATGTGTTGCTTGAATGGTAGATTGAAATATTGCTTGCTTGATTGAATTGTAGTGATTTGAAGAGTGTGAATATTTCAAAGATCAAGGAGTGAACTTATATTCTCTACCAAAAAGGCAAGTGATGCTTCATACTTTTATCCCATTATTTTCCCTATGCATTAGTGATATTTCTAAGTAGGACTTGCATGGAATTTTGCTAAGTGTAAACTATGCCATGGGAAATCCTAGTAGATGAAACCTTAGTAGAAATTTCCTAAGTTAAGATTCCTACTACTACCATGCTTAGCTTAGCTATTAGAAAACAAGGGTGGAATATATTTATACTATGGAATATTTCTAAGTCAAGGACTTGTGTTTTGTTTAATAAAACAACTAAGTGAATGAATCACCTGGGTGGAATGGAAGGAATGTTTGTGTTGAGTGGTTCACAAGGCCCATTTCTATGGTTTACCTTGTGTATCTCACTTGTGGATGGCCACCCAGGAACAAAGAGATTTGAGATGTCAAATGTTGAGAAGCTTCAAGTGCAGCCACTTGGCATTATGGGCTCTGCCTGGATCATATAGGTTGCAATAACTTAGCCAAATGGACAGTTGGTGGTAGGGGATTGATAGGTTGGAGCGCATCCATTCTGGTCTAAGGGAAGGCTTCTGAAAGATCTTGTCTTGGTGAAACCAAGTCTTGTGGGGAAAGTGCACCATCTCTACAGAGTGAGAAATCTAAGTACTTAGCCATGTCCCTGGTAAAGGACAATTTGAGCATCAAGACATGGAAGCTATCAAGAATCTCCTCATCCCAATTTCTAAGTTAAAAACTTGTGGTTGAACAAGGGTTGAAGGATCACCAATTTCTATTAGGAGATGCCTTGGGTGATTTTGTCAAGCAAAAACTTAGTGTTTTCAAATGATAAGGAAAATCTATTTTGAGCAAAGAAATCCTAAGCTCCACTTAGCCAAATGCATATAGATGATAGACTCCACTATACTACCATAGTATCACTTGCCAATACAATTCAAATGTATTGACCCTTGTGGATGTAACTTGTTCTGTTGCAGGTTTGTTTGATATTAGTGAAGTGTGTTGAAATAGATTACAAGTCTACAACCAACATGTTTGCCTGTGGCACTTTGAAGATGAAGGACCCCATGATATTGTTATATTCTGCTGCATTGTAATGTGATAGTCAAATGAGCTATGTAAGATGTCATAAATTATTTTTATTCCTGGTTATAAAGTTGTATTATGACCTTTGTTTCTTGATATTACATCTTAACTGTGGATGCTAGTTATTGATCCAGGGACTAGCATTGTAAACAAAGGGATCTCTACCTTATTAAAGGTTGGGAACCTTACATCTCCCCTCTACTTCCGGTACCACGGCGTCGTGCTGCCGGAATCACGAGGAGAGTGCTACAACCTCCGCTGCCTGCTGGAACAAGGGAGAGGAAGGTCTTCATCGAGTACCGAACGTGTGACCGACTGCGGAAGCGCTGCCGGAACGCAGCACCGGAAGGATCGTCTACGCGATCTTGAGATCGGCAAGAGTACGACTACATCACCCACGAGAATCTAATCTCGTTAACCACTTTGGAATCTTCGAGGGTGAGTTCCTCTATCGACTCGTTGCTACAATCTAGTAGATAGATCTTGGCTTGTTTGTTTTCATGCGGTAGAATTTTTTTGTTTTCCATGCTACGAACCCCTACAGTGGTATCAGAGCAGTGTCTATATGTAGATCTATTGCACGAGTAGAACACAATGGTCATTGTGGGCGGTGGTGCTTTTATTATCAATTTCTTCTTGTGTACTTTGCATCTTGCGGTATGATGGGATGAAGCGGCCCAGGCCAACCTTACATGACATCGTTCATGAGACTTGCTCCACGCTCAACATGCAACTTGTATTGCATAAGTGGCTTTGCGGGTGTCTGTCTCTCCCATCATAGTATAGATCCAATTTACAACGGGCACTTGATAGTTCAAGCATCAACGTTGTGGTTCTTGTTCGTAAGTTAGAGCGACACTTATTGAAATCCCCAAACCACGTAAAATATGCAAAGAAAATTAGAGGCGTCTAACTTTGTTTTGCAGGGGTGTGCTGTGATGTGATATGGCCATGATTGTGATTATATTTGATGTATGCAATGTTACTTATTGTAAGTTGGCAACCGGCAGGATCCATATGGTTTTCTTTAAATTCTGTTAAGACCCGCATGTCTATTCAAAGTACTTGTAATAGTTGAAGCTGGTGGACGACAACCATGGAACGGCGTCATTGACCTTGATGCAATGCCGGTGATGACGGAGATCATGTTCGTGCTTGAAGATGGAGATCGGAAGCACAAATAAGAAATGCCATATCATATCACATATTATGAATTGCATGTGATGTTAATCCTTTATGCATCTTGTATTGCTTGGTTAACGATGGTAGCATTATAAGATGATCCCTCAAGCACAAAATTTTCAAGTTTTAAAGTGTTCATCCTTAGTAAGCATCGTTGCTAAAGCTCGTTGTTTCGAAGCACCACGTGATGATCGGGTGTGTTAGATTCTCCGAGTGTATACAACATGAGCAAGCCAGATTTGCTCATGCAGAAGCTAAGGTTTGATCTTGACGAGCCTAGCATGTACAGACATGGTCTCGGAACAAGGATCACCGAAAGGTAAAGCATGAGTCATATAGTAGATATGATGAACATGTTGATTGTTCGCCATTGAAGCTACATCAACTCTCATGATGATCGGTTTTGATGTGGTGGATTTGGTTCGTGTGATCACTAAAACAATGTGAGGGATATTGTTTTGAGTGGGAGTTCACCTAGATTAATTTAACTATTAATTAGAACTCAATTTGTCATAAACTTAGTCTAAACTATTGCAAATATGTTGTAGATCAATGGCGGCCCCTACCATCAATTTTAATGCGTTCCTAGAGAAAGAAAAGTTGAAAAACAATGGAAGCAACTTCGTGGACTGGTTCCGCAATTTTAGGATTGTCCTCAATGCTGGTAATTTGACCTATGTGCTGGATGCACCGCTGGGTGACCCGCCTGCAGCTGATGCTACTGATGAGGTAAAGAATGTTTTCCTCGCTCGGAAGAATCAGTACTCCACAGTTCAGTGTGCTATCTTGTATGGTTTGGAATCGGAGCTTCAGAAAAGGTTTGAGAACCATGACCCACATGATATTGTCCATGAACTCAAAATGATATTTGAGGCTCACGCGGCAGTTGAGAGTTATGAGGCTTCTGATAAGTTCTTTAACTGCAAGATGGAAGAGGGGAGCTCCGTTAGTGAGCATGTTCTTAAGATGTCTGGGCACGCAAACAAACTCCAAAGTTTGGATATAGTGATTCATAATTCTTTGGGGATTCACCGTGTCCTCCAATAACTACCACCAAGTTACAAGAACTTTGTGATGAACTACAATATGCAAAACATGGACAAGACGTTGTCAGAACTCTTCTCCATGTTGAAATATGCAGAAGTGGAGATCAAGAAAGAGAACCAAGTGTTGTTGGTCAATAAGACCACCAAATTCAAGAAAGGCAAGTCTAAGCAAAAGGGAAACTTCAAGAAGGGCGGTAAGAAAGTTGCCGCACCGGCGAAGAAGACCAGGGCTGGACCTAAGCCTGATACTGAGTGCTTTTACTGCAAGGGAGAAGGTCACTGGAAGCGGAATTGCCCAAAGTACTTGGTGGATTTGAAGAACGGCAACATGAAGAAGAAAGGTATATCTGATATACATGTTATTGATGTGTATCTCACTAGTACTCGTAGTAGTGCCTGGGTATTTGATACTGGTTCGGTTGCTCATATTTGTAACTCGAAACAGGTGTTGTAGACTAAACGGAAGCTAGCGAAGAACGAGGTGACGATGCGCGTTGGAAATGGATCAAAGGTTGATGTGATCGTGGTCGGCACGCTACCTCTTCATCTACCATCAGGATTAGTTTTATACTTAAATAATTTTTATTTGGTGCCTGCGTTGAGCATTAACATTATATCGGGATCTTGTTTCTTGCGAGATGGTTACTTGTTTAAGTCCGAGAATAATGGTTGTTCGATTTATATGAGTAATATGTTTTATCCACATGCACCTTTGATAGATGGTCTATTCTTATTGAATCTCGATTGTAGTAATACACACATAAATAACATTGAGGCTAAACGTTTGAAATTGAGCGATAACTCGACCTATATGTGGCACTGTCGTCTTGGTCATATCAGAGTGAAGCGTATGAAGAAACTCCATTCCGATGGACTTCTTGAATCAATTGATTTCGAATCACTTGAAAGATGCGAAGCATGTCTGATGGGTAAAATGACTAAGACTCCATTTTCTGGTATGATGGAGCGAGCTACGGACTTATTGGAAATCATACATACCGATGTGTGTGGACCAATGAGTGTAGCATCGCGCGGTGGTTATCGTTATGTTCTTACCTTCACGGATGAGTTGAGTAGATATGGGTATATCTATTTCATGAAACATAAGTCTGAAACTTTCGAGAAGTTTAAGGAATTTCAAAGTGAGGTAGAGAATCAACGTAACAAGAAGATTAAATTTCTACGTTCTGATCGTGGAGGTGAATATCTAAGTTACGAGTTTGGCGAGCATTTGAAGAAATGCGGAATACTTTCACAATTGACACCGTCGAGAACACCACAGCGTAATGGTGTGTCCGAACGTCGTAATCGAACTCTCTAGATATGGTTCGTTCTATGATGTCACTTACAGATTTACCGCTATCGTTTTGGGGTTATGCATTAGAAACAGCCGCATTCACTTTAAATAGGGCACCATCTAAATCCTTTGAAACGACAACGTATGAATTATGGTTTGGGAAGAAACCTAAATTATCGTTCCTTAAAGTTTGGGGTTGCGAAGCCTATGTAAAGAAGTTACAGCCGGACAAGATTGAACGCAAAGCAGAAAAATGCGTCTTCATAGGATACCCGAAGGAAACTATTGGGTATACCTTCTATCACAGATCCGAGGGAAAATTCTTTGTTGCCAAGAATGGATCCTTTCTAGAGAAGGAATTTCTCTCGAAAGAAGTGACTAGAAGGAAAGTAGAACTCCACGAGGTTGTTGAACCTTCTCTCGAACTTGCGAATAGCCCAGCACCGGAAGTAGTTCCTGTGGCGCCTACACCAATAAGAGAGGAAGCTAATGATGATGATCATGAAACTTCGGTTGAAGTTGCTACAGAGCCTCGCAGGTCAACAAGAACTCGTACCACTCCTGATTGGTATGATCTCGTTATGAGTGTCATGTTGGTAGACAACACCAATGACCCTGTGACATATGAGGAAGCGATGATGAGCCCAGATTCCAATAAATGGCAAGAAGCCATGAAATCCGAGATTGGATCCATGTACGAAAACCAAGTATGGACTTTGGTGGACTTACCGGATGGCCGGAAGGCTGTCGAGAACAAATGGATTTTCAAGAAGAAAACAGATGCTGATGGTAATGTTACTGTTTATAAAGCTCGACTATGATGAGACTTTCTCACCAGTAGCGAAGCTAAAGTCTGTGGGGATTATATTAGCAATCGCTGCATATTACGATTATGAAATATGGCAGATGGATGCCAAAACAGCGTTCCTCAATGGAGACATTGATGAAGAGTTGTATATGATGCAACCCAAAGGTTTTGTCGATCCTAAAGATGCTAACAAGGTGTGCAAACTTCAATGGTCCATATATGGATTGAAGCAAGCATCCCGAAGTTGGAATCAACGTTTTGATAAGGTAATCAAAAGCTTTGGTTTTATACAAACTTATGGAGAAGCTTGTATTTACAAGAAAGTAAGTGGGAGTTCTGTAGCATTCTTAATACTATATATAGATGACATATTGTTGATTGAGAATGATGTAGACCTTCTTAATAGTGTCAAGGAATATTTGAATAATAGTTTTTCAATGAAAGATCTTGGCGAAGCAGCTTACATATTAGGCATAAAGATTTATAGAGATAGATCGAGACGCCTAATATCATTGTCACAAAGTACATATTTGGACAAAATTCTAAAGAGGTTTGGAATGGAAGATAGCAAGAAAGGGTTCTTGCCCATGTTGCCCAATACGACCTTGAGTAAAACTCAAAGTCCAGCAACGGCAGAAGATAGAGAAAGGATGAGTAAGACTCCCTATGCCTCAGCCATAGGATCTCTAATGTATGCCATGCTATGTACTAGACCCGACATTGCATATGTTGTTAGTTTGACTAGCAGATATCAAAGTGATCCAGGAGTGGATCATTGTACAGCGGTCAAAAACATCCTTAAGTACTTGAGAAGAACTAAGGATATGGTTCTTTCTTATGAAGGTGATGAACAGCTCGTTGTTAATGGTTACACCGATGCTAGTTGGAACACTGATCCAGATAATTCTAAATCTCAATCTGGATACGTATTTACTTTGAATGGTGCAGCAGTTAGCTGGGGGAGTGCAATGCAAAGCGTTGTGGCGAGATCTTCAACTGAATCAGAATACATAGCTGCTTCGGAGGCTTCACAAGAAGCGATATGGATGAAAGAGTTCATTACAGAGCTCGGTGTGGTTCCAAGTGCGCTGGACCCAATGTCTATCTACTGTGATAACATGGGCGCCATAGCCAATGCGCAAGAACCAAGGTCACACAAGAAGCTGAAGCACATCAAGCTACATTTTCACGCTATTCGAGAACATGTCCAAGATGGTGACGTAAAGATTTGTAAAGTACACACAGATCTGAATGTGGCGGATCCGTTGACTAAACCTCTCCCGAGGGCAAAACATGACCAACACCAAACTGTCATGGGTGTTCAGTATATTACCATGTAATCTAGATTAGTTGACTCTAGTGCAAGTGGGAGACTGTTGGAGATATGCCCTAGAGGCAATAATAAATGTAGTTATTATTATATCTTTGTGTTTATGATAAATGTTTGCATTCATGCTATAACAGTATTAACAAGGAAACATTAATACTTGTGTGATTTGTAAACTAAATTAGAGTCCCTGGTAAAGCCTCTTCATAATACTAGCTTGTTGGTTAATAGATGATTGCGGTTTCCCTATCATGAACATTGAGATGTTATTAACAACAACATCATATCATTAGGAGAATGGTATGATGGACATACCCCTATTTGATAAGCGTAGCATAAAGATCAAGTCATTTTAATAGTTCAATTGCTATAAGCTTTCTGATACATAGTAACCTAATTCCTTCGACCATGAGATCATGCTTATCACCATCACCGAAAGGATGCTTTGATTACATCAAACACCACACCGTAACTGGGTGGCTATAAATCTAGCATTGAGTGTTCGGAAAGTATGGGTTGAGACACATGAATCAAGAGTGGGATTTGTCCATCCATATGACGGATAGATATACTCTAGGCCCTCTCGGTGGAATGTCACCCAATTAGCTTGCAAGCATGTGACTGGTTCACAAGGGATCACATATCACGGGAACAATAAAAGAGTACTTATCAGTAACGAGGTTGAACTAGGTATGTAGAGATACCGACGATCAAAACCTCAGATAAGTAAACTATCGTGAGACAAAGAGAAATTGGTATCGTATGTAAGTGGTTCATTCGATCGCAAAGTAATCGTAGAAATATGTGGGAGCCATATGAATTTCAAGATTCCTCTATTGGTTGTTGAGTAGTTATGGAATGATGAGTAATAGACCGAATGTCGTTCGGAGTCTCGGATGGGATCCGGGATATCACGAGGAGATCCGGAATGGTCCGGATAATAAGATTCATATAAGGAAAGTCATGTTTCGGAGTTGGGGAATGATTCCGGTGTTTTCACCGGGAATGTTCTAGAAGGGTCCGGAAGGTCCGACACTCCGGAGGGGAAGGGTACATGAATGTGTCATGACAATATGGAATGGTTGCATCATGTACTAGGTAACATGGCTGGGCAAAATAAAGGGAGAAATCAAATCCTAGTTCGAAAGTCAAACGCCAATTTGAAAAAGTCAAACGGCAAGTTTGCTTGGTGGAGGGAGAGTAGGAAACCTACTTGGGGAGGAGTTCCTCTCCCTCCACCCGCCAGCCCAGAAGGCCGACTTGGTGGATGACTCCCTCCTCCCAATCCACGCCCTCCCACCTATAAAAGGAGGGGCAGGGCTGCCCCTCTCCCTCACACCCAACACACCCCAAAACCCTAACCCTAGCCGCCGACGCCACCACCCCTGCTGCCGCCGCCTAGGGCACCACCAGCTCACCGAGTTGGGGTGATCCCAAACCCTAGCCGCCGGCTACACTCTCCCATTGGTGCCCTCTAAACCCTAGATCACCAAGCCCTCTCTCATAGTCCACCATACTCGCTCCGGCTTAAGGCGAAGCCCTGCGAGATCTCCCCTCTACTTCCGATACCATGCCGTCGTGCTGCCGGAATCACGAGAAGAGTGCTACAACCTCCGCTGCCTGCTGGAACAAGGGAGAGGAAGGTCTTCATCAAGTACCGAACGTGTGACCGAATGCAGAAGCGCTGCCGGAACACAACGCCAGAAGGATCGTCTACGCGATCTTGAGATCGGCAAGAGTACGACTACATCACCCACGAGAATCTTCTCTCGTTAACCGCTTTGGAATCTTCGAGGGTGAGTTCCTCTATCGACTCGTTGCTACAATCTAGTAGATAGATCTTGGCTTGTTTGTTTGCATGCGGTAGAAATTTTTTGTTTTCCATGCTACGAACCCCTACACTCCTCTCCATTCATTTGGAGAATCACCGATCTAGTATTTCTTGCAAATACCTAGATCCTTGTTTTTGTTTATATTGATAAACCTTGTTCTTGTGACAACTTATTTTCATCTCGGGAGCCCCCAATTCAGTTGTGGGTGTGTGCCCCGGTAGCGTTGTAAAAGGCACCGGTTCCCGCCTCGAAGGGATCCATTAGTGGAGAAGGTGGATCAAGCCTCTCGTGGCGAGATCCATCAGAGAATAGGGTGAGGCCTATTGTGGCGTGGTGGTCTTAGAACCGCCCACCCCTCCAACGCAGATGTACTTCCCTTAACAAGGAAGGAACTGCGGTAAAACAAATCCATGTGTCTCCGCGTGCTCCACTACGGTTCCCTCGCTCCTCTCTTTACGTGCTTAGTAGCTAGGGTTGCATATAGGGAAATTCTCGTAGTTATATATCTAGAGAATTTACTTTGTGTCAAGCCTAAAATTGAAAAAGTATTAAAAATTGGTTAGCACCTATTCAACCCCCCCCCCCCTCTAGGTGCCCATACGATCCATTTCACTTAGGAAATAATTTTAAGGGTTAACAAACAATTATATCATTTAAAAATAGAACAATTAAATTTTATTTCCTAAGAATCTAAAAATGTGTTGAAATAATATATTTAGTATGTTTTGATATATTTATTTAAGATCTTAAAAATGCATTTTATTTATTTTTAACTATTATCTTTATTTTTATAGAATTTCATAAAGAATTAGATGCCCTTAGATATTTGTTTCCATTATTTGTAAAAAAATTAATTTAGTATTTTTATAAAATAGTGGATTTATTTTTATATACAATTTTGTTTTATTTTTAGGACTTTTCTTTATTTTATTTTTTTAGATTTAACATAGGGTTTTTAACAAATTTATTATTTAGTTGTATTTTGTTTAACTCAAACAAATGAAACTATATTTTTACTTGGTAGATATTATTTTTCTGATCCTTTTTATATATTATATATATTTTTAGGATTTTTCTATATTTTTCTAGAGCTTAAAATGTTTGTAGGGTTATTTTGGTAATTTTATTTTTTCTTTTCTTTTTAGTTAGAACTTGGGCCAGGTTTACGGTTCAGCCCAATCCAGCCCATTTGGCCCAATAGGTTTGGATCAACCCTGACCCTTAGGGTCAGATCGGCCCATCCGGCACATTCCTTCTTGAGCTCATCTTTCTCCCTCACATGTTTGCTCTCTCTAGCAACGCTATGGTGACGCCATTGCCGCCCCAGATCCCGGCCAGCCTGGTCTCTTCGGCCGCTGCTGCTAGTTGTGGAAGCTCTGCCACTTTCCTTTACATCCACCTCTCCCACTTGATTGGCTTTTATCGCTCTCACGCGTTCGCCCCTTTCGGTACTACATGGTTAGGGTTTAGTGACACCTACCTCACCGCTTCTCCAGTGGCGTTGTGGTGCGGTGATGTGGTTCCAGGCGAGGTGGTGGACATCTACACCGTTGCCTTCTACTAGATGGTGATGCTGCTGCCACATGTGTGGCTCGGTGCGGTGCTACCCACTGTGCCGCCGTGTTGTGATCGTCGCCTCCTCTGTCACGTCGGGCTCTGCTTCCTCTTCTTGCTGAACAAGGATTGCATGTACGTTTCCCCCTCTTCTCTCTCAGATATTCCTATTTTCTTTCTTGTAATCAACCCTAATTACGGTTTGCCCTTTTTTTAATCCCCTCGGTGGTTTGGGATATTTTATCTAGTGATGCTATTGAGCAGCTCCAATTGATTAGACTAGTATGGTTGGCAGTGTAGTTGATGTTGTTGATCAATTTCTTAATGATTTAGCTTGATTTAATACACGTGTTATTGTTGTCTACAACAACATATCATGTGTTTCTATGACTTGATTCATAGCTTGGACTTGTTCTGTGAAAAGAAACGATATTCAAACTGTTGGTTTGAATTCAATAATTATGACCTATTCCACCTATATATATGTTTCTGAAGTGATGTACCTTTGCTTCACTGAAGTTTTGCTTCTGTGATGTTCTTACTAAAGAAACCCTCTCTATCATAACAGTAAGTGATACACTTAAAGATTCCTAGGATAATCATCTAGATAATTGGTTTGGAAACATATATACAAACTATGTAAAGAGTTTAGTTAATATTTGTGATACTGTCCATGCTTTATTGAATCTTTGTATCCAGAATTGTTCATGATTTGACACTGTCAATATAACAGGGAATAGCTTACAGAATGATTCCTAGATTTATAAACTAGGAAGATGATATCTTTATATGGTTAACTTTTTGATTACTTGGATGATATAGTACCTTATGGCTGCATGTTAATATGGTCATGTTACTATGATGCCTCCTTGGAGTGTATTACTCAGCCGCATGATCATTTTTAGCATGATCTACTATCATTAGAGCTAACTGGTGGATGGAACATTTTGTTGGAATACCTTTGTGTGGATTGTGGTGCAGCCTGTGATGCAAACAGGATGAGGCCTAGAAGCATTTGTAGCTTGTGTAAATAAGATGAACTTATAAATGATTCCTAGACTGCTTGTCTAGGAAAATGATTTGTGTGATACTTGTACTTGTTTACAGATGAGCTTAAAATCTGTCTCTTTGATCTGCTGGCTACTGCATATATTCAATACTTGGGCTTTATGTAAATGTTCTGGCTGTTGTGATACCTCCTTGGAGGATGCGCCGTATCTAGATCATATATATGATCTGCTATAATATTACTGGTTAAAGGTTCTGGCAATCCCTAGCCTATGATATCACAATTTGAGGCTTAAGCTTTGTATTAAACAATTATGAACGGATTCCTCCTTGAGGTATTGAGAAAGGATATGTTTTTTTGTACTTTCCTACAATGCAACAACCTACATACTTGATTCCTAGAACATCTGTTAGGAAAATGATATAAATTCTTTATGCTGAGTTGGATTGATATTTAAATGATGTGACCATTTCTGGAGTGGCTTTTGTGTTAAAAACTACCACTGTGGTGCCTCCGTTGTGGAGTGTGCATAGTGTAGTTTGATGATGAATTGCCAACTATACTTGGTTTATTTAAATTGCACACCAGCCTATGATGCAGAGGTTGATGCATACTTTGGATAAGAACATATATTGTTGGTTTTAATCTTCTGTGATGAACTTTGCATGGCACATCCATGCAAGTATGAGATCATATCTACATCCAATCCTCCTAGATAAAAATCTAGTTGAAGGGTAGATGGAATTGGTCGATGTGTATTATTTTATTTGTATGCCCAAATATAGATGCAAGATATAAGAACAAATATTGCATAACCTAGTGGATAGTTCTGATGATTTTTACCTCCTGTTGGTGAGTGATCTATGGCATTTCGTAGATCTTGGTTTATTACTATTACTTCTGGATTTACTTGTTGTAGGCTTGATCCACCTTCTCCTCCTTGCTGCTACTTGGCCTTCTTCTCTTGGATTTCCTCTCCCTTGTACTACTGGATTGATCTATGGTTTGATGGTCATCAAACTGAGTTGGGATGATTTAGTTGTATAATCAGTCTACTATTGAGCTTGTACTAACTAGAGCATTTGTGGTGTTCTAGAGATAGATAAATGTATCTGTGGGAAGAAGATGAGACTATGGCATGTGGTATCTAGTGTTGTGGCTGCAATTCCCCTTTTCTCCCTTTGGTGATGTCCCGCTGTGTCGACAACACAGTTGTTGCATGCAGTGTGTGAGTTGCTTACTTGTGAGACCTATGGGTTCAAGTTTCTATACCTGTAGATATTTTGCTTGAGATGACCTGTGAGTGAAAATATCCCGGTACTTTCACCGTACTACCAGCGGCAAATATGCCCTAGTAGTGCTACTGATGATGCGTCGGAACTACCGCCCATGAAAAACTAAGAGGATCACCGCTAGAAAAACTACGAGTACCGGCACCAAAAAGGACCTAGCGGTACTTCTGGTGAATGGACGGTACTACCAGTCCAGGCAACAACTGAAATCCAAACTGCAATAACTTTTGCATCCGAACTCCAAACTATATGAAACCAATTTTGTTGGAAAGATAACTATGTGTAGAATCCAACAAGGGAGAAAAAATCAAATATATAGAGATACCTCCCAAGGTGTGGAGACGGAAAAACCGCAAGATCAAGAACGCAATAAGATATTTAAGGGAAATGCGTTTTTGATGAACTAGAGCTTGTTATGCAGATAACCAAAAGCTCTAGATCCTCACATGAACAAGATCCAAACAACAACCAAGAAAACGCTCTCCCCGAAAGATGCTATCGAGTTACCCACTCGAGAGCCCCTCTTGATAGTACGACTATCTATCATAAACCTGGTCTCTCAACTAACAACATGAGGCCAACAAAAGATAAAACCTACCAAGAGCATACCTTTACCTTGAGGATTCCACTTGAGCTTGATGTAGACTGTCTTATCCTCCTCAAGATGGAGCACCTTCCTTGATTGCTCTTACTCTCTCTTGCTTGATGAAGACTTGTGAATTGCTCCCCCATACACCATAGGGAGACCTCTTCCTTGAACTTGTCTTCATCAATCCATGATCACCGATGATGAAAAGCTTCAAGCATGTGATCTACTAGAGATGGCGCATCTTGAGCTTGCACTTCTTCATTCCTTCTTAGTGTTGATCCATCTTGATCCAACTCTTTGCACTCGTCTTGATCAACCTCCAATCTTCTTGTGACGCACTCATATTGGAATCTTGTTAAAACAAAAAATGGATGAGGGCGTAATCTACGTAGTAATCCTATGTTATCTTAGACTGCTTTATCCTTTATGATAGCATGTTAAGTCTCTATGACAAAATTAATGATTATGTTCAGGCACTAGTGCAGAACACTACCTCTAACACCGGTTCAGAACACCCTCTAAAAGCGGTTGTAGAACCGCTATTGAGGGTTCGGTGTTAGAGGCCCCCCTTTTAACACCGGTTCTAACCGGTGTTAAAGGGTGGCGCACGTGGGGCTGCCGCAGCGCTCATCCCCCCTTTAACACCGGTTTGTAACACGAACCGGTGTTAAAGGTTATGTGTCGCGGCAGGAAAAAGAGATAAATCTCTGCCGCGGCAGAGTTCTACCGGGGTAGGAAAACGGCCTAAATCTCTGCCGCGGCAGGAAAACGACCTAAATCTCTGCCACGGCAGAGTTCTGCCGCTACCCCGTTCTGGGCGTATTTCTGCGGCGCGGCGGGGGGACGGGGAGGGGGGAGGGGGAGGGGGAATCGATCGGGAGCGGTATATACACATACATCGTTGTCGGTACATACGAGTACATGAATAATTAAGCAACTATTATTATACACAAACATCGTCATTGTGTCGTATTCTCCGTAAACGTTGAAGCATCAAGCTAAGTACAAGACAAACACGTTCAAGCATATATACAACGTTCATTTTTTTGGATATCTAAAGAGTTCTCCGCCAGGCGTGACGGCCTCATCAAGTATGAACCCCGCCAATTCCTCTTGAATGGCTCGTATGCGGTCAAATGGTAGGATTTGGCACCGCATCCGTTCGATCTAAATATATATGAAGAATGGGGTCAATATATATATATATATAAGAATAAAACTCAACATAATTGATGGTAATAAAATAATGTTGTGTACTTTGTTTACTTACTCTAAGTTGTTCTAGTGCGGCTTGGCCCGTCGCACATATCGTGTTGCGAATGAACTCGCAAACATAGTATCCACATAAGTTATTGTCGGGTCCCTGATGCGCGCACTTTATGAGAATAGAGAGTTCAATCAAAATAATAATTAATAAAGCATGATATAATGGAATTGGAAGCAGAATCAAAGAGATACGCAGACCTAGCTAGCTAGTATTACTTACATTTTGGTCTACAAATTTTAGTTCTTCTGACCATTCACCCACGGCCCTGCCCGTGAACCTTTTCCAAACCCTGTCCGGCAAAGAAAATGGATAAAGGAGTAATTAATTACTTGTTGTCATGAAAGTTGCCGATCTAGTGCGATAATATGATTGAAATTACCTCTGGAGCATCTCTCTAAAGTCTGCCCATAGCTCTTTTTCTTTTCGTAACGAGTCCATGACAAGGAATTTTCCTGATTCAGGTTGAATGACTAGCAGAATAAAGTGGAACCTACGCACACATAACTCATCATCAGTTAAACTTAACATCGAGTAAGCCGAAACAGAATGTGTACAAGAGAGGGTAACAGTATTCACGAGAAGTTGTAAGGAAATAGTATTTCCCTTTTGGTTTGCTGTCTCAGTAAATACCTTAGCAAGAAATCTTCTGTTTTCCCGGGTTTGTCTCTTACCACTTGTTCATGAACTCTATTTGGGTCAACGAACCCAATGTCAAAAGGGCCTCCTTTCATGCATTCCATAACCTTTTTCCTGCATAATAGTATATATATACATATATGGTGGGCATATATATATACATGCAATTAATGAATTGAATGAGATGAGATAGAAATTAAAGAAATAGTACTTACACACAATAAAGGCTGATGGCAGCTTTGTCGAGTTCCTTCTGATTGAATAGAAAATGCAAGTCTTGAATGTTGAAACTGATCTCGTCGTCTCCGCACAAGAAAATCTGATCTCTTATATGCGCCGTGATCCATTCTTCCTTTCTCGTCTTGCAGAAATCAAGGTACCACTTGTGCAATCTTGGCATCTTTGTTGGTAGATTCTTCAGCTCCTCTTTCTTGACGAGATTCTTCCCATACTTCCATGGCTATATGGGGTTGGCATCGCCTTTGGGCAAGTTGTCTCCCATGATGTTCAAGTATGCAATGTAAGTCATCCCCATATCATTGGCCTTTCTTTGTAGCTCTGCCTCGTAATCATTTACGGGAGGAGCGTCCCGTGTGTCGAACACTTGGAGTGGGGCGCATGATTGATTTTCCTGCTCTCCGAGCATGGGAACTGTTTTCTGGGGTGCCACACGACTGCTACTTTCAGTCTCCCTACGCCTTGCATCCCCCTTCAAAATCTGGCGCTCGTAGTCCGGCACAAGTGGGGTTTCAGGTTTCAAAAGATTATTGTAAAACTTCTCCACCACCGCCGGATCTAGTTTCTCCTTTGGCTCGGCCCGTCTAGGTGCAAAGAATTTCTTGACCTCTTCTGCCGAGATCCTATTGGTCTCCTCGTCGCTGCGATTCCACGGTAAAACCGGCAATGGCTTGGCGGAAGGCTGCGGGACATAGTTTCTTGAAATCTTTGGCGTACGGTTTCCTGTGGATTTCTTCATGGCTGTGCTAGTGATGCTCTTCGTGGCAGTGCTCTTCCACTTACACTGAGGAGATGGCTGGCGCGCCGGAGATGGCTGACACGCAGAAGATGGCTGGCGCGCCGGAGATGGCTGCTGCGCAGGAGATGGATGAAGCGCCGGAGACGACATGGGAGTATTCTGATGACTTGGAGACGGCTGAGGCGGCTCGGACTGCTGACGCTGCGGAGACGGCGGGGTTCCAGTGGCCTCCAATTTGGAAGCACGATGTGTTCCTTCTTCCAAAGAATGGTTGTTTTAACTGCAAATTTGAGTTGAGTTTCCCCTTCACCTGTAGCATGGTCAAGCTGTGCTTCCTCATATTCCTTCACAACCTCATCCACCCCGACAATAGCATAGCCATCTGAAATCGGTCGGCAGTGGTAAGTTCCACCAGCTACAGGAGGTAAGGCATAGCCGACCGCCACCTTAATGGATAAGCCCATTAATCTCACATGCAGCTCGGCATGTGTATCGAGGACCCGCCATTTCAAGCGTGGGCTGCATGTTCTCCGTGGAAGCCATGCTGCTTTTCCGCACAGAGTCTGGGCCGCCGGCAGCTTCCAATGCAGGCTCTTCGTGCCACTGAGATGGGTCGGTAGCTTGCTGGCTCTTTTGTGCATTCACTTGCGCCTGCAGCGCCACAAGTGCATGTTCTATCTGTGTCATCCGCTTTGTACGCTCTTTTTATTTTCTGCTGCGCCATCTGTAAGATTCGCCCCACTCGGCAAACCCATCCTCCCATGTCATACCCCCTGTCCCTCGTTCAAGTCCAGGGTGTTCTTTTTTACCGATGGCGCGTGTGAGCTGGTCATTATCTCTGTCGGGATGGAAGGTCCTGGCGGTTGTTTCCTCGTATGCCGTAATGAGTTCAGTGACGGGTTTGGCAAGGAGGGTTGGGAAGATACACAATCCCGTTTCTGGGTCCAACCTTGCCCCGATTCCGTAGAACCAAGTCTTTGCATGTAGGTCCCACCCATGTGTCTGGGGTGTGATCCCTCTATCGCGCAGGGCATTCTCAGCTTCCTCCCACTTAGGCCTCTAAGATATGTAGCCACCTGACCCCATCCTCTGGTGATATTCCTTCTTCTGGGCATTTAGCATATTGGTTTCTGACCTCTTTGTAGCTATAGAACCTTCCTTGTATGCCACAAATTCGGGCCAGTGAGGTCTTATCTTCGCATAATATGCGTCTTCGAAATCTGGAGTCTCGCAAGCTTTGACAAATTTGTTCAATTTTGTCTTCCAGTTGCGGAAAGCGTCAGCCATCTTCTTTAGAGTCCACTCTTTGACCTTTTCCTTTATAACCGGTTTGTTTTCATCCTCCTCTGGCGGAAGGGTGAAATTTACCAACAGCGAATTCCAAAGCGTTTCTTTGGATCTTTCATCGACAAAGGTACCGTCGCCCTTCTTTGGCTTATTCCAATATTCAATTATGATTGGGATTTGGTCCCTAACAAGAACTCCAGCCTGACGTACAAATATTTTTGCGGCCTTCTTGGGCTCCATCGGCCTGCCATCAACACGGACTGTTTCGATCGTGAACTTTGCACGATCTTTCAACCTATGGCTCGCGCCTCGCTTGCTCTTTTTCGTAGAAGAAGATTTTTGCTGGTTAGTCGATCCAGAGGGCTAAAAGAAGAAGGAAGCATTAATTAATACATGTACATATATACAAATCAATCGGTGCAAGTCAGCGGAGGCTTAATACATGCATATACCTCGACAGACTTTGTAATCACTAAAGTGCGTTCACCGGAGTCGTCATATTCTCCATGACTACTTGAGCTGTCATCATGTCCTTCCAAGTTCAGATATTGTGAGGTGTCCTCATGTATCATGTTCTCCATTATTTCTTCCTCTTCAAGGTTTCTACTGAGTGGATCCATAGTTTCTAAAACAATAATTTTATCACACAAATATCAATAATACATCTATTTAAATGCTCAAGCAAGGATGATGATATGACAGGTTAAAAGTATTGAAATGTAACCCTAATACATGCTTGGTCATTTCAAACCCTGATTCATATGAGAGGGTACATTTACTTCTTCTAATTAACTTGTCATGAAAGTTGATTAACATAGCATGGTTATTATAATGCTATATTGACAATGAGAGGTGGCAGCGCTAGGGAGAGAGCGGGGCCGGGATGCGTGGGGGTGTGCGTTCGAACCAGCACGACGTGGGCTACCTAAAATGGGCGACTCACCCTCAACGCGTGTGTAGGCTCAGCGAGGACAGAGGAGGTCAGGGTCGACGACATAATGGTGGCGGTGGTCGTGGCGTGGCACAAAATATACACATGCATATACAATACACATACAATACAATATACATATATACATACACAGACAAATATACGTACACATATGCCACTTGTTCCCTGAATTATTTGCGATTCGCCGGTACCCTTCGGTCTAGAAACATACGACCCCGCGACGGAGCGCCTCTCTGCCGTCCGCCCGCGACCCCACAACCATGCACCGCCCGCGCCCCTATGCCACCGGCTGCCCGATGTCGGCCTGCCAACCTCGTGATGGAGCGCCGCCCGCACAAAGACTCCTCTTGCCGAGTATCTGTCAGCCAGACTTGAAAATACCATTCTAGCTTAACTTTATTCACATCAATTTTTTCATCTTATAATATTATGAATTGGTGCTGATTTCGTATGCATTTATACATAAACTCACCATATCCCCATTAGTCTAATTTGAGAAAATGTCATTTTCCCGTATCGCCGTATTCGTATCCCCGTATCCGTATCCCCATATACCATGTAACATATATAGCCTGGCCTGGCCAAGCTCTCGGCCATGGCGGGCGACAGTGACGGCGAGGGCGGACGGCTAGGCCAACGCCTCGGCATTGGAGGCGGGCGCGGGCGATAGTGAGGGAGGGCGGGCGGGCGGACGGCCTCGGCCTTGGAGGCGCGTATACGAGATCGAGGGGGTAGGGGGCGGATAGGGCGTGACATACGGTGAGGGCAACGGCGACGGCGAGGGAGTATGTGGACGGCGACGGCGCTGTACGGCGAGGGCGACGGCGAGGGCGTACGTGGACGGCGACGGCTGGACGGCGATGGCTCGCGCGCGGCGAGGAGGGCGACGGCGCTCCCGCGGGATGGCGACGGCAAGGGCGGCGACGGCGAGGGCTGGACGGCGATGGCTGGACGGCGACGACTCTGCTCTACTTTTCTCTGCGCGCGCTTTCGATTTGGTTGAGGGGAAGAAGGAAGGGGAAGGCGCGCGTTATAACCCCCTCCCCCCTTTAACACCGGTTTGTGGATGGAACCGGTGTTAAAGGGGGGATTCATTTCGCGCCCCCACCCCCCTTTAACACCGGTTCCAGCCACGAACCGGTGTTAAGTTGGGGGGTGCGCGCGCGAAACGAAATAAATGCGCCACCCCCCCCTTTAACACCGGTTCATGGCTGGAACCGGTGTTAAAGGGGGGCATTTATTTCGTGCATTAAAGAGGTGGGGGCATTTTTAATTCAAAAAATAGGATAGAATTTAGAAAATTCATATCTTTTTCATTTCAACTTACAAAAATATGAATAATATATCATAATTTTTAGAAAAATAATATCTATCCATTCATATAAAAACATTTTATATTTACTTTAGATGAATTTTTTTAAAATGATTAAAACACTTACATATAAATTTTGATTATTCAATTCAAACAAAAATAAAATAGTCAAACCCTAAAACTTTGAACATAAGAAATATTAAGCATCTAAAAAGGAATCTAACCCTATTTTATTAGAGCAAATCATATTTTATTTTGTATTAACATTTTTGAATTGTTTGGATATTTAAATGCCGCATCTTTTGTATACTTTGGAATATGACAAAACCTCGCTCAACTTGCATTGGATTTTTGATAAAATAGCATATTGTGAACCTAAAAATGATTTTTGTAAAAAATCATGAGCATCGTATCATGTACCTGTAGTTCATATCTGACCCACTTCCTACCGATTCGGCAGGAATTTGTCTTTTTCACCAGAGGTGGACGAAAAGGTATCAAATCACCCGGTTGGTAAATTGTCCATATAAGGTGGTCTAGTATTTTTGTAAAATGTGGTGGTAGTTTTTTGAATTAGCCATTTGGTGGTTGCTTCACAAAACCGTTCGTTTTTTATGCTCGGAAAATGGAAAATGCCTTTTTGGTGCGACAAAAAGGAAAACTTCCTCTTGCAACATTGTTTGCCATGCCATGATGCACATGTATGAACAATATGGCCACATTATCACAAACTATGCCTTGATCCTAGCCATAACATTGGTCATTTGACCCGAAAGCCAAGAAACCTCGAATGAGATAGGTCATTTTGTGAAGGTTTTTTTGAGACATAATCAATATACCAAGTTTGATATTTTTCCTTCTAACTATGTCACATAATATAACACCACGCGAAGGTTTCGCATTGTTTTGATCGTTTTTTAATTTTGTATCCCCGTTTTAAACTATCGTCAAACTTTATCGAACAACGAGCATGAAGATTCTTAGCTCGGGGCCAAGCCTCGCTCAACTTGCATTGGATTTTTGATAAAATAGCATATTGTGAACCTAAAAATGATTTTTGTAAAAACTTATGAGCATCGTATCATGTACCTGTAGTTCATATCTGACCCACTTCCTACCGATTCGGCAGGAATTTGTCTTTTTCACCAGAGGTGGACGGAAAGGTTTCAGATCCCTCTGTTGGTACATTGTCCATATAAGGTGGTCTAGTATTTTTTTAAATGTGGTGGTAGTTTTTTGAATTAGCCATTTGGTGGTTGCTTCACAAAACCGTCCATTTTTATGCTCGGAAAATGGAAAATGCCTCTTTGGTGCGACAAAAAGGAAAATTTCCTCTTGAACATTGTTTGACATGCCATGATGCACATGTATGTACAATATGGCCACATTATCACAAACTATGCCTTGATTCTAACCATAATATTGGTCATTTGACCCAAAAGCCAAGAAACCTCGAATAAGATAGGTCATTTTGTGAAGGTTTTTTTGAGACATAATCAATATACCAAGTTTGATATTTTTCCTTCTAACTATTTCATGTAATATAACACCACGCGAAGGTTTCACATTGTTTCGATTGTTTTTTAATTTTTTATCCCCATTTTAAACTATCGTCAAACTTTGTCGAACAACGGGCATGAAGATTCTTAGCTCGGGGCCAGGCCTCGCTCAACTTGCATTGGATTTTTGATAAAATAGCATATTGTGAACCTAAATATGATTCTTGTAAAAAATCATGAGCATCGTATCATGTACCTGTAGTTCATATCTGACCCACTTCCTACCGATTCGGCAGGAATTTGTCTTTTTCACCAGAGGTGGACGGAAAGGTTTTAGATCCCGCTGTTGGTACATTGTCCATATAAGGTGGTCTAGTATTTTTTTTAAATGTGGTAGTAGTTCTTTAATTAGCCATTTGGTGGTTGCTTCACAAAACCGTCCGTTTTTTATGCTCGGAAAATGAAAAATGCCTTTTTGGTGCGACAAAAAGGAAAACTTCCTCTTGAAACATTGTTTGCCATGCCATGATGCACATGTATGTATAATATGGCCACATTATCACAAACTATGCCTTGATTCTAGCCATAACATTGGTCATTTGACCCGAAAGCCAAGAAACCTCGAATAAGATAGGTCATTTTGTAAAGGTTTTTTTGAGACATAATCAATATACCAAGTTTGATATTTTTACTTCTAACTATGTCACATAATATAACACCATGCAAAGGTTTCGCAATGTTTCGATCGTTTTTTAATTTTTTATCCCCATTTTAAACTATCGTCAAACTTTGTCGAACAACTGGCATGAAGATTCTTAGCTCGGGGCCAAGCCTCGCTCAATTTGCATTGTATTTTTGATAAAATAGCATATTGTGAACCTAAAAATGATTTTTGTAAAAAATCATGAGCATCGTATCATGTACCTGTAGTTCATATCTGACCCACTTCCTACCGATTCGGCAGGAATTTGTCTTTTTCACCAGAGGTGGACGGAAAGGTTTCAGATCCCCCTGTTGGTACATTGTCCATATAAGGTGGTCTAGCATTTTTTTAAATGTGGTGGTTGTTTTTTGAATTAGCCATTTGGTGGTTGCTTCACAAAACCGTCCGTTTTTTATGCTCGGAAAATGGAAAATGCCTTTTTGGTGCGACGAAAAGGAAAACTTCCTCCTGCAACATTGTTCGCCATCCCATGATGCATGTGTATGCACAATATGGGCACATTATCACAAACTATGCCTTGATTCAGCCATAACATTGGTCATTTGACCCGAAAGCCAAGAAACCTCGAATGAGATAGGTCATTTTGTGAAGGTTTTTTTGAGACTTAATCAATATACCAAGTTTGATATTTTTCCTTCTAACTATGTCACATAATATAACACCAGGCGAAGCTTTCGCATTGTTTCGATCGTTTTTTAATTTTTTATCCCCGTTTTAAACTATCGTCAAACTTTGTCGAACAAGGGGCATGGAGATTCTTAGCTCGGGGCCAAGCCTCGCTCAACTTGCATTGGGATTTTGATAAAATAGCATATTGTGAACCTAAAAATGATTTTTGTAAAAAATCATGAGCATCGTATCATGTACTTGTAGTTCATATCTGACCCACTTCCTACCGATTCGGCAGGAATTTGTCTTTTTACCAGAGGCGGACGGAAAGGTTTCAGATCCCCTTGTTGGTACATTGTCCATATAAGGTGGTCTAGTATTTTTGTAAAATGTGGTGGTAGTTTTTTGAATTATCCATTTGGTGGTTGCTTCACAAAACCGTCAGTTTTTATGCTCGGAAAATGCAAAATGCCTTTTTGGTGCGACAAAAAGGAAAACTTCCTCTTGCAACATTGTTTGCCATTCCAAGTTTGATATTTTTATTATGATAGAACTGGAATTAAAGTACATAATACAACTAACAGTAATTTACATAAAGCACGACTGAAAATTAAGATACATAAAAGAACTGAAAATTAAGATACATGGCCAGATTAAGTCACAATCGGTCGAACTTGTTTCAGAATGTTGGAGCGATTCAGTCATGCTCCTGCCTACACCTGTAATACTCGCCACTGTAGTCATCGTACTCGCCGCCGCCGTCATCGCTGTCGTCGTCAGGGTCGCCGTAATTGAACCTTGAAGGCTGAGTACGCGTGGGCTGGACTTGAGGTTAGCATAGACGAGGGTTAGAGTCGGCGGCAGTGTCATAGGCCATGACGCTCTGGAGAGTCCGACCGCGCCACCATAGCCGACGGCCGGCCTCGTTGAAGTTAAGAGGAGGTGGGTCGTCCTCCTCGTGCCTGGCGAGCGTCCTCTCATGCCGATCCCCGAAGAAGGCTTCCCAAGTAGGGAAATAGTCGGGATGCCATCTGGGATTCCTCCGCTGCTCCGGCGTGAGCTCGAAGTAGTAGTGGTTCGTGATGGCCATCCGGCACGCCACACCTAGAGAGACAGGAGGAACCGGCATGCCTCCGGCGCTCAGCATCCAGCCGACGGGGACACAGTAGCCCGGCGGGCAGGGGTAGTTCGAGGCGCAAAGCGCCTCCGCCTCCCGGGGGGTTAGTGCTATGGTGGAAGCCATGGGAAAGAGTGATGAGGTTGCAGATATGAGTCTAGAGATGTGCAATGACAATGGAGGCCAACCCTACATATATATATAGTGAGAACTGGCGGGAAAAAATGGCGGGAAGAACTGGCTGGAAGAAAAATGGCGAGAAGAAAAATGGCGGGAAGAACTGGCGGGAAAACTGGCGAGAAAAAATGGCGGGAAGAACTGGCGGTAAGAAAAGCAGGAAGAAAAATGGCTCATTTAATACATATACCGTTAACAGAAGAAATATGACATTGATTTCCATGTTGAGATACATATGTGTGCCAAAAATGGCTCAATTAATACATATAGTCAATCTTATGATCGCGTCGGCCGTAACCATGGAGTATCAACACCGTTTGATAGGATGGTTGGGTCAGTCTTCACTCAAAAGGGCGGAATTTCATCAAACTTATTATAATCTTCTGACATGTCTGTCTTGTCCTCCACTCCCACGATGTTTCTTTTCCCTGAAAGAACTATGTGACGCTTTGGCTCATCGTGTGATGTATCTGTTTGCTTATTTTTTCTTTTTTTCGGTTTGGTAGACATGTCCTTCACATAGAAAACCCGAGCCACATCATTGGCTAAGACAAATGGTTCATCTAAGTTCTTGTCTACCTTCATAAGATTGTTGAGATCCACTGTCGTCATTCCGTACTTCTTGTCTACCTCAACCCCTCCTCTTGTTAGCTTGACCCATTTGCATCGAAACAAGGGGACCTTAAAATTAGGTCCATAGTCAAGTTCCCATATCTCCTCTATGAAGCCATAATACGTGGTCTTTTGCCCATTGTCTTCTGCTGCATCGAAGCGGACACCACTTTTTTGGTTGGTGCTCTTTTTATCTTGGCCTATCGTGTAAAATGTATTCCCATTTATCTCGTACCCTTGTAAAGTACATACAGTTGAAGATGGTGTCCTGGCCAACAAGTACAGCTGATCCCCAACAGTGGTGTTATTCGTGAGAAGTCTTTGCAGCCAACCGCCAAAACTCGCCATCTGTTCACTTATAATCCATTCATCAACTGCCCCAGGTGTTTGAGGCATATTAAATTCTTGTGTTCATTGATATACAGGGCAACCAAGATAGATCTTTGTAAAACCGTGTAGTGTGCTTGATTGAGAGAATGCCCGTTCCTACATATCATTGCTTTACATCCTAGGGTGCCTTTTCCACGCAGTCTCCCCTCATGTCGTGATTCTGGAACACCAATCGCCTTAAGGTCAGGAATAAAATCAACACAGAACTCAATGACCTCCTCTGTTACATAGCCCTTGGAGATGCTTCCTTCTGGCCTAGCACGGTTATGAACATATTTCTTTAAGACTCCCATGTACCTCTCAAAGGGGAACATATTGTGTAGAAATACAGGATCGAGAATGGCAATCTCTTCTACTAGGTGAACCAGGAGATGCGTCATAATATTGGAGAAGGATGGTGGGAACACCAACTCAAAGCTGACAAGACATTGGGCCACATCTGTCTGTAACCCTGGTAGGCTTTCTGGATCGATTACCTTCTGAGATATTACATTGAGGAATGCACATAGCTTCACAATGGGTACTCGAACATTTTCAGGTAGAAGCCCCCTCAATGCAATCGGAAGCAATTGTGTCATAATCACGTGGTAGTCATGAGACTTCAGGTTTTGGAATTTTTTCTCTGCCATATTTATTATTCTCTTTATATTCGACGAGAAGCCAGACGGGGCCTTGATACTACTCAGGCATTCAAAAAAGATTTCCTTCTCTGCTTTGGTAAGAGCGTAGCTGGCAGGAGTTAAGTGGCATCGTTTACCCTTCTCGTTCTCAGGATGCATAGGCTCTTCAGGGTCTTTCAGACGTTGCTGGTCCTGCCGTGCTTCCGGTGTATCTTTTGTCTTCCCATACACTCCTAGGAAGCCTAGCAGGTTCACGCAAACATTCTTCGTCACGTGCATTACGTCGATTGAAGAGCGGACCTCTAAGACTTTACAATACGGTAGGTCCCAAAATATAGATTGCTTCTTCCACATGGGCGCGTGTCCGACATCGTCATTCGGAACAGATAGACTGCCAGGACCTTTTCCAAAGATTAATTCTAGGTCCTTGACCATACCAAATACCTCCTCACCGGTATGGAGGACAGGCTTCCTCCGGGGTTCTGCCAGACGTTTGAAATGCTTGCCTTTCTTTCTTACTGGATGCAAGTTCAGAAGAAATCGACGATACCCTAGGTACACAACCTTCTTACATTTCTCCAAATATACACTTTCAGTCTCATCTAAACAGTGTGTGCATGCATTGTATCCCTTGTTTGTCTGCCCTGAAATGTTACTAAGAGCAGGCCAATCACTGATGGTTACGAAAAACAATGCCCGTAGGTCAAATGGCTCCCCTTTGTGCTCATCCCACATACGTACACCTGGTTTGGCCCACAGCTGTAAAAGTTCTTCAACTAATGGCCTTAGGTACACATCAATATCGTTGTCGGGTTGCCTCGGGCCTTGGATGAGCACTGGCATCATAATGAACTTCCTCTTCATGCACAACCAAGGAGGAAGGTTATAGATACATAGAGTCACAGGCAAGGTGCTGTGACTGCAGCTCTGCTCACCAAAATGATTCATGCCATCTGTACTCAGACCAAACCTTAAGTTCCTTGCGTCACGTGCGAAGTCCGGGTACTCTCGCTCGACTTTTATCCACTGTGACCCATCAGCGGGGTGTCTCAATATCGCGTCTTTCTTACGGTCTTCCATGTGCCATCGCAACAACTTGGCATGCTATTTATTTCTGAAGAGACGTTTTAACCGTGGTATTATAGGAGCATACCACATAAACTTGGCAGGAACCTTCTTCCTAGGGGCCTCGCCCTCAACATCGCCAGGATCGTCTTTTCTGATCTTATACCGCAGTGCAGTGCATACCGGGCATGCATCCAAATTCTCGTACTTCTCACCGCGGTAGAGGATGCAATCATTAATGCAGGCATGTATCTTCTGCACGTCTAATCCTAGAGGGCAGACAACCTTCTTTGCTTGGTATGTACTGTCGGGCAACTCATTATTTCTTGGAAGAAGATTCTTCATTTTTTCCAACAACTTTTGAAAATACGCTGTCAGTCACACCGTTCTCTGCCTTCCATTACAGCAAATCCAGTGTGGTACCTAGCTTTTTGTGTCCATCTTCGCAAGTTGGGTACAACAATGTTTTGTGATCTTTTAACATCTGCTCCAGCTTCTCCTTCTCCTTTTCAATTTCACATTCTTCCTTTGCATCAGTAATGGCCCGACCAAGATCGTCATCAGCAGGCCCATCTGCTGCCTCTTGATCTTCATTATCTATCCCCGTTGCAGTATCATCATATTCAGGATACATATTATGATGGTTGTCATCATCCTCTTCTTCTTCGTTGTCTTCCATCACAACCCATTTTTCTCCATGCTTGGTCCAACAATTATAGCTAGGCATGAAACCGGATCGAAGCAGGTGGGCGTGAATGGTTCTGGTATTTGAGTAGTCTTTCTTGTTCTGACAGTGAACACACGGATATCACATAAAACCATTGTGACCACGGTTTGCATTAGCCACAACGATGAAATTTTGGAGGCCTGTAATGTACTCGGAAGTGCGTCGGTCACCGTACATCCATATTGCCGGTTCATCTGCATTAATATATAGTATATATCAAAAATTAATAGGGAGATGACCATTTATATATAGTACATCAATGACACATGAAAGGATAGTTGCCGACCTCGACCGAGAAGG
The DNA here is from genome assembly GCA_916181665.1 of Avena sativa. NCBI lineage: Eukaryota > Viridiplantae > Streptophyta > Magnoliopsida > Poales > Poaceae > Avena > Avena sativa. Next base: position 401,519,946 of record OV702284.1, read on the forward strand.
AAAGAGCAACGAGAAAACTTATTTTGAGCTCTCGGGCATTTCACCGAACACCTCTTGTGCATAGGAAAAAAACACAAACTAGCACACCTCTCACCCTTTTGCTAGGCTCCAAAATGAGAGAGTGGAAAAATGAAAGAAAGGGGTGTGGGCTGCGGTGTGTTATATAGCCCCCCCCCCCTTTAACACCGGTTCAAGCCACGAACCGGTGTTAAGGGGGGGCTGCGCGGGCCACTGGTGCAGGGCCTTTAACACTGGTTCGTGCCACGAACCGGTGTTAAAGGGGAGCTACTTTTTGTTGCACGGGACACGCTGGTACGGGCACCCCCTTTAACATCGGTTCATAGAAGAACCGGTGTTAAAGCCCATTTCAAGGCTCAATCAAAGGCCTCGTTTCCACTAGTGAGTTAGTGTGCATCTTTGTTATGCACATGCCACGGGTAAACGCGTTGGTTGCACTAGATGCTAACTGTTGAGGTGATACAGACTACCTTTATCAAATAATAATTTGTGAGATGGTGAAGGAAACGATGATGTGAGCATGTGCCAATATGAACATGATGAATCTGACGTGTTACTTGAGCTTTTATCGTGTACATTGCACATGTCGAAAATGGATTGTTTTCCGTGCTCCATGTAACATATGCCACTGGTTGTTCAACCGCCTGAGATTCCACAACTTCACATGTGGTTACAAGAAAGGAGCCTTTCTTTATGATTTAATCCCTATGAGAAATTGATCTCTACTTCTTGCTTTTTCTCATATGAGCATGAGGTGAGGCTAAACTTCGAGGTCTATGCTTAAGGTCTGCCGGTCTGGTCATGTCAAAAAAAGAAAAAGGTCTGCCGGTCTGGTTGGCCTGAAAAGCTAATTTCCCACAACCGCACAAAATATACCATCCTTTGTTGAGAACCAAGTGGACAATGTTAGGTGAAGCATACTACTATTGAACATGACGGTACATGCATGCATGAGATGCACACACACCTCAAAACAGGGACCTTTTTGTATAGCAGGTTTGGTGGCACAACGCCTAATTAGTGGTGGAGCAGGTTTATGCTCAAAGCAGACGGCACCATTGTATATAGCCCCTATATATGTTGTCCGCTAGCCATGCAATAATGCATGCTATATATATATAGTGAACTTGAGTACGTGTACGCACACCTCAACAATCCATATCGATCAATCATGCCACTTGCTTCTTCCTTGGAGCAGAGCCGGGTGTACTACTATCTCATCTCTTCAGCTGCGCTGGTGATGGCGCTGATGCTCAGCGCGTCCTGGCAATGGCTCTTGGCCGGAGCACCGAGGCAGCCCGCCCGCATGCGCCTGTTCATGCACGACGTGCTCACCGGCCCGGGCGCCACGGCGGTGGCGGTCGTGAACGGCACCGGGCCGAAGGTTTTGGGGGGCGAGCCGCCGCTGCGGTTCGGGACGGTGGTGGTGATCGACGACGTGCTGACCGAGGAGGCGAGCCCGGAGTCGACGCCCCTGGGGCGCGCGCAGGGGTTCTACGTGTTTGCGTCCATGCACGGCCCTGCGTTGCTCTTCTGCATGAACGTGGTGCTGACGGCGGGGCCGTACTCCGGCAGCACCTTCACCGTAGTTGGCCACGACAACATCACGGCCCCACTGAGGGAGCTGTCAGTCGTTGGCGGCACGGGGAGGTTCAGGATGGCGACTGGGTACGTGCTCTGGAGGACGGCGAGCTGGGAGGTACGCGATAACGCCGTCCTCGACTTGGACGTGTTTCTCTACGTCCACGCCCATGCATGAACACGCCTTGGCCCGACTGGTCTAGGTCTTTAACTGAAAGAGATGTTAAATTGTAATGGCTGTTTGATTTGGCATGTGGAAGAAAAGTCTCTAGGGGGATGGTACTCATACACGGCCGGTCTTGAGATTTTGGGGTCTCGGAGCGAGACTAAATCTTGGATCCTTGATGTCCTTAACATATATACATCTTAATATTTAAATTATATTATCAATAACACTTAAATATATACAAAAGAAGTATACATTTTAGATATATTACCTTATAATTTTTTTCAAGCATTTCTCAATGCAAAGTCGTTTACGACGAGGTCGATGTCATCTAATAATTACTTAGATGCACAATGTTGCCAAACCATTTAAACTCTGTTAATTCATTGTTGACCTCAAATAGTTTTTCAACAATTTCAATTTTAAAAAGCTTCTTTTATCCGATGCGATATTCACATACACAATAAATAAGATATGATAAGCAATGACAATATTAGGATAGCAATCAACTTATCTGACATGCTTGTAAATCTCCATACACTACGGGGAAAACATTTCGCTGCCGTGTAGACACGTCTTTGTCGTGTGCCGACGGACCGGAACACGGCAAAGTCTGTCTTTGCTGTGTGTAACTCAGAAAATACACGGCAAAGTACGTGAACACGGCAAATTTCTAAAAAAAGAACACGGCAAAGAAATATACAAGACAAAGACCCATAAAGGAACACGGCAAAGAAAATACACTCGGCAAAGTCGACAACGGCAAACGGCATAGGTGTTTTCACGGCAACAAGGTGGGACCCGTGCCCTCATAAGTCCATTTAACGCGAGGAGCTAACGACCGCAGACGGTGGTCTCTTTGCCGTGTGCCCTCGCCGGTCCTTTGCCGTGTGTATTCTGCAGTATACACGGCAAAGTCCATTTGCCGTGTGTATTCCGTAGTACACACGGCAAAGGCCCTTTGCCGTGTGTATTCCGTAGTACACACGGCAAAGTCCTTTTTTTCTTCATTTTTTGCCTTTTATCACATTACTTTTAGGAAAATCATAAAAAAATCATTCTAATTCAGAAAAATACAAATAATATATCAAAATTTGCAGAAAAATAAGATCTATCTATATACACTCAAATATTAGATATTTATATTGAATAAGAATCTTCATGCTCGCCGTTTTGACCATAGTTAAAACATGCATAAAAAATTCAAAAACGATCGAAACAATGCGAAACCTTCGCGTGGTGTCATATTATGTGACATAGTTGGTAGGAAAAATATCAAATTTCGTATATTGATTATGTCTCAAAAAACCTTCACAAAATGACCTATCTCATTCGAGATTTTCCTGGCTTTCGGGTCAAATGACCAATGTTATGGATAGAATCAAGGCATAGTTTATGATAATCTTCCCATATTGTGCATGCATGTCCATCATGGAATGGCGAACAATGTTGCAGGAGGAAGTTTTCCTTTTCGTTGCACCAAAAAGCCCTTTTCCATTTTACGAGCGTAAAAAACGGGGGATTTTATGAAGCAACCACCAAATGGCTAATTCAAAATTCTACGGCCCCATTTTTCAAAATACTAGATGTAACATCCCAGTATTAGAGCCTAGAAATAAGCTGAACCAAGATGTGTGCATTGCATTCATGCATAGAAAATCCGAATAAATTTCGTGCTTATAAACAAAACTTGTCAAAGTGATTGAAGCTTCTCTTAACTTGATGGAATAAGAAGTAGATCATCAAGTTGACTGCGATAATTTTCAATAAGACTTTGCTAAAACCTTACTTTGGGTAAGGGAGATTTACCCTAAGGGTATATCAAATGAAATAAAAGATAAAACTAATACATTATGATTTATATTTGATCTTTAGGTGATCATATTATAGTATCCATTATAATCACTCATGAGTACCAATTTAAGGATATGACACAAATAACAAGAATGTAACAACTATATCTTAATCTCATCTACATATACCATGAGTATCATGGTAATACTTAACCCTACTTCTTAAGTAAGATTGAGTAGGAAAGAAACTAAGCTTAGATTATTCACTGTATATCTTTCTTTCCAATATCAATCCTTATCATCTCTGTTGGGTTATATTCCCACTTATGTTGATCATCAATGTTGAGAAATCAACTAGTGATTCATCCATTTTCAACTTATCAAGTATTTGATCATAACACAGCTTACAAATAAGTGTCTACAAAGAAACAACTAAGAAGAGGTGAATAGTGATGCTAGTCTCAGGTGTCATTTATTTGATAAGAATGATTGAAAAGAATCCAATTAATAAGATAGTTGATGGAGTTAAATCCTTCCTTGATAAAAAAGAAGATTACAAGGATGAAGTCTGGAGATAGTTACTAGGAGTAGTCCTATTGGATCAAGTAGGTATAGTTAATGAATTATATCTCTTAATCAATAGAGCTAAACAGAAGATAATTATAATACAACTGTAATGTTGTATTGATGGAGCCTTAGTTAGCCAACTGGAAACCTAAACCATAATGGATCAAAAGGTTATAATGATCAAGCCTTATTCACCAAGATTGAATACTTATATCATATATAAGTGACATTGGTGGATAAAACATGATTAAAACTTAGTATAGATATGTCATCCACACCCGAGGCCGCCTGCAACTCCGACGAGGAATCCCGCCGTGTCCGTGCACCCTGACCCCGTTCACCTGCACGTTGAGCACCGTCGTGTTCCCGTGACCTCGTTAAGCACCATCGCCATCACCCTTTCCCTCTGGTCTCATCGGAACGTCACCGGCAGACGTGTCGCCGCCGCTCTGGCCATTTGCGTCGCTGGTTTAGTGTCAGGTTGATTAGATCCACTGGATCTAGATCCAGTGGTCTAGATTAGACGCCAGCCCGAAAGGGTACGAGCAGATCTGAGCCGCTGGATCTCATTTAGATCTGATGGTGCGCGTGTGTCATCCGCGCGAAGCGGTACCGTCCAATCAGGAAGCGCCGCATGGCTAGGTTTTAGGTTTAAAATCTGGATTTTCATATATTAGATATTTAAACTTGTAAATTCAATAACTTTTGTTCTGTTTATCCAAAAAAATACAAATAATATATCAATGGAATCACAAAAATAAATCCTACACATCTATGGGCTTAGTTTTGTATTTTGTTTCTGTTAAAATAGAATTTTATGCAGAGACATTTGTAGGCTTATTTTGTGAATAAAAATTAATTGGAAAATGTTTTAAAGGCCAAATAAAGTTTATTTGATGAATAAATGTTTAGTTTATTGATCAGTACTGTTTACTTGTCTTAGTTGGTTTATAGAAATCATCTCATGGCATTTGCATGCATGCATATATTTTTGTTTGATTATTTGAAATGTGAATTTGGTGTTATCATTTTATGTGTAGATTTTGGTGCTAGTGGTGATTGTGACTGTGAGGATTGTTGTTACTCCCCCAACTACCAAGGCAAGTGGTGCTTCATACTTTTGTCCCAATACTTTGACTATGCATTAGAAATATTTTGTATAGGGCTTGCATCATAATTTTTGCTAAGTATCTATATGCTATGCTTGGGAAATCCTAGTAGTTGTAGAATTGTTAGAATTTTCTCTAAGTTAAGATACTTGCTATTGCCATGCTTATCCTAGCTAGTAGCAACCAAGGGTGGATTATATACATGCTATGAAAAAAATATTGCTAAGTCTTTGACTTATGTTTTGCTTAATAAAACAACTAAGTGAATGAAACACTTAGGTGGAATGGTAATTGCTTGGTTGGATTTTTGTTGAGTGGTTACCAGGGACCATTGTTCAATGGTCTACCCTGTGTATCTCACTTGTGAAATGCCACCCAGAAACAAAGGGATTTGAGATTCCATATGTTAAGAAGCTTCTAGTGCAGCCACATGGCATTATGGGATCTGCCTGGATCATATAGGTTGCAATAACTTAGCCAAATGGACAGTTGGTGGTAGGGGGTGATAGGTTTGGAACGCGTCCATTTTGGTCTAAGGGAAGGCTTCTAAAAGTTCCTGTCTTGGTGAAAATCAAGTCTTGTGGGGAAAGTGCACCACCTCTGCAGAAGGAAGAATATAAGTACTTAGTCGTGTCCCCGGAAATGGAAAATTTGAGCATCAAGACATGGAAGCTATCAAGAATCTCCTCATCCCAATTTCTAAGTTAAAACTTGTGGTTGAACAAGGGTGAAGGTTCACCAATGTCTATTGGTGGTTCCTTGGGAGATTTTGCCAAATAAAAAATTAGTGTTTTCAACTGATAGGTAAAATCTATTTTGAGCAAAGCAATCCTAAGCTACACTTAGCCAAATTCATGTAGAAGCTAGATACTATTATTCTACTAAGGTATCACTTGCCAATACTATTCCAATGTATTGACCCACTGTGGCTGTAACTTGTGATGTTGCATGTTACTCTGATGAGGATTAGGGTTATGAGTCTACACTCAACATGCTTGCCTGTGGCACATGAAGACAAAGACTTCTATTATATTTTGTTAAGTTAAACTCTTGTACTAGCCTATGGCTATGGAGTTGTAAAAGACTATGTTATCTCTAGAATGACGATGTAATAACGACCTTTGTTTTTTGTGTACTTCATCTTAAACTGTGGATGCTAGCATTTGATCCAGGGACTAGCATTGCAATCACAGGGACCTTTACCTTTATAAAGGTGGGTTCTTACATATCAGCTGGTTGTTTCCATGCAATCAATGTACTCATCATTATGGATACAAGAACAAATCTCACTCCTCATGCACTATCTTTTATGATATACAGTGCATGTATATCTGTTACAACAAACATACCATTGTTTCCAATGAGTAGACAAATTAAAATTCTTGACTGGAATATTAGAGGCATTAACTCTCAGGAAAGATGGGATGACCTTGCTGATAAAATCAATCAGAGCAATTGCAACATCTTATGTATACAGGAGACTAAGAGAGAAATATTTGACAATATATACATCAAAAAATTCTGTCCTAGAAGATTAGGACAATTTGCATACCAGCCATCCATAGGCAATTCTTGTGGTCTGATTACTATTTGGAATGGTAATATGTTTAATGGCACTGTGATCAGCCAATCAGCTTTCCACCATACTGTTAAGCTGAATTGCAGTCTAACCAATGAGGAGTTTTACATCACCAACATATATGCACCATGCACAAATGATGGAAGGGTTGATTTTATTGACTGGTTCTTAAACATTGATTCATCCACCTTCAAATTATGGATCATAATGGGAGACTTTAATATGATCAGGAGCTCTAAAGATAGAAACAGAGCCGGGGGAAACATATCAAACATTCACTCTTTCAACTCCATCATTCAAGAACATGATCTGGAGGAAATCCCACTGAAAGGGAGATCATTTATATGGTCAAATATGCAGCAGCAACCTCTCCTTGAGAAACTAGATTGGATATTTACATCTCATGAATGGACCACCACTTTCCCCAATACCATGGCCACTCCCTTGGCTAGACTAGGCTCTGATCACATCCCTATTTTGATACAAATCAGTACTGACATACCAAAATCACAACTATTCAGATTTGAAGACTATTGGTTAGAATTTGAAGGACTGTCAGATATTGTGCAAAACAATTGGGTTAACAAAGGCATGTTCTAGAATGATGCACATGATATGTCTGCTAGATTCAAAAACCACTACAAGAAATCTGTTATTCTATGACCTTCTAATAGTGACCCTAGACAAAATCGTCATATACTTATGACGATTCTACATGAGATGGTCGTAAGCCATTCTCGAGGGTGAAAACCTTATTGAAATAAGACGATTTCGCTCAAAAACGTCGTAATTTTATCAAATAAAATCGTCATAACCTATGTGATGCAACTTAGGAGACAATTTGTAGTCAATTATGACCAATTTAGATCGTCATGGCATCTAATCTAGAATATAATGATATGACTCATCAGCCACATCAGCAAATTACGCATATTTGTAATGTTTATGTGTTAGTCCACGTGTCAGTAGTCGGTTAGCCACATACCACTGACATGTGAGACCCACTTTCCATGTTGGCTAGGATAGAACAGCTAGGCTAACAGATAGACCCACGTAGGCCCCACTCATGAGAATTTAAATATTTTTCGGGTATTGAATTTGGCTTGGATCCACAAGACCTGCAGATGGGACCCTCCACATGTCTGAGATTAAATCTCAGAAATCCCAGCGAAAAGAGGGGGCGCTGGGGGTCTAACCCGCGACCCATCCTACAGAACGACTACGCCGTACCGCGGACCTAACCACCACACCACCTTACATTTTGTGTATACTTCCCACTTCGATTCTATTAGAGTGGTTTCAACTGGCGTCGTGGCTTCTTGGGCTACTCCAAGGGCAGGCCTTGGGCTGACGGCGAAGTGCAAGGCTAGCTCGTTTGGGCCATTGGGCTGGCATGTTTGCTCGGCCGGGTGGCTCTAGTATTTTTATTTCTTTTATTTTTTTCTGAATTTTGTTGTATCTTTTTATTTATAACTCCAAATTGAGTCAAATAAAAATTGGAGAACTTGCAGAAATGGCGAGCATGATTTTCCTTGAATTTTTATGCATGTTTTATTGTTTGGATCACGGAAAAGGATTTATATTATTTGGACCGTTTTTGAATTTTTATACCCGTTTCAAACTATGGTCAAAACGGCGGGCATGAAGGTTCTTAGCTAGGGGCTAAGCCTCGCTAAACTTGCATTGGATCTATGATGAAACAGCATATTGTGAGTCTAAAAATGATTTTTACCAAAAATCATGAGCATCGGATCATGTACCTGTAGTTCAAATCGGACCCACTTCCTACCGATTCGGCAGAAATTTGTCTTTTTCGCCAGGGGTGAACGGAAAGGTTTGAGATACCCCGGTTGGGACATTGTCCATGTAAGGTGGTCTAATATTTCTACAAAATGTGACGGTACCATTCTAAAACTGTCATTTGGTGGTTGCTTCACAAAACACCCCGTTTTTTGCGCTCGGAAAATGGAAAACGGATTTTTCGTGCGTCGAAAAGGAAAACTTTCTCCTGCAACATTGTTCCCCATGCCATGATACATATGTGTGCATAATACGGGCACATTATCACAAATTATGCCCTGATTCTAGCCATAACATTGGTCATTTGACCCGAAAGCCATGAAACCTCGAACATGATAGGTCATTTTGTGAAGGGTTTTTCGAGACATACTCAATTTACCAAGGTTTGTATTTTTCCTTGCAAATATGTCACATAATAAGACACCACGCGAAGGATTTGCGTTGATCGGACCGTTTTTTATTTTTTTATGCCTGTTTCAAACTATGGTCAAAACGGTGGGCATGAAGGTTGTTAGCTCGAGGCCGATCCTCACAAAACTTGCATTGGATCTCTGATGAAACATCATATTGTGAGTCTAAAAATGATTTTTTCCAAAAATCATGAGCATCGGATCATGCACCTGTAGTTCAAACCAGACCCACTTCCTACTGATTCGGCAGGAATTTGTCTTTTTTGCCAGGGATGAACGGAAAGGTTTGAGATACCCCGGTTAGTACATTGTCCATGTAAGGTGGTCTAATATTTCTACAAAATGTGGGGGTACCATTCTAAAACTGTCATTTGGTGGTTGCTTCAGAAAACGCCCCGTTTTTTGCGCTCGGAAAATGGAAAATGGATTTTCCATGCGTCGAAAAGGAAAACTTTCTCCTGCAACATTGTTCGCCATGCCATGATACATATGTGTGCATAATACGGGCACATTATCACAAACTATTTCCTGATTCTAGCCATACCATTGATCATTTGACCCGAAAGCCATGAAACCTCGAACATGATAGGTCATTTTGTGAAGGGTTTTTCGAGACATACTCAATTTACCAAGTTTGGTATTTTTCCTTGCAAATATGTCACATAATAAGACGCCGCGCGAAGGATTTGCGTTGATCGGACCATTTTTTATTTTTTTATGCCCGTTTCAAACTATGGTCAAAACGGTGGGCATGAAGGTTGTTAGCTCGAGGCCGATCCTCGCAAAACTTGCATTGGATATCTGATGAAACATCATATTGTGAGTCTAAAAATGATTTTTTCCAAAAATCATGAGCATCGGATCATGCACCTGTAGTTCAAACCGGACCCACTTCCTACCGATTCGGCAGGAATTTGTCTTTTTTGCCAGGGGTGTAAGGAAAGGTTTGAGATGCCCCGGTTATGACATTTGTCCATGTAAGGTGGTCTAATATTTTTACAAAATGTGGCGATACCATTCTAAAACCGTCATTTGGTGGTTGCTTCACAAAACGCCCCGTTTTTTGCGCTCGGAAAATGGAAAATGGATTCTACGTGCGTCGAAAAGGAAAACTTCCTCCTGCAACATTGTTCTCCATCACAATATGCACATGCATGCACAATACAGGCACATTATCACAAACTATGCCATGATTCTTGCCATAACACTGGTGGTTTGGCCTGAAAGCCATGAAACCTCATACATGATAGGTCATTTCTGAGAAGGGTTTTTCGAGATATTCGCAATAATAAAACAGCATATTGTGAACCTAAGAATGACTATTGAAAAAAATAACGAGCATTAGATCATGTGCTTGTAGTTCAATTCGGACCGACTTCCTACCGATTTAGCGAGAATTTGTCTTTTTTGCGAGGGGTGGATGGAAAGGTTTGAGATACCCCAGTTGAGACATTTGTTTATGTAAGATTGTCTTCTATTTTAAAAAATGAGGTGATATCATTTTGAGCCTTTTATTTTGTGGTTGCTTCATAAACCGCCCCATTTTAGCGCTCGAAAAATACAAAAGGCTTTTATATGCGACCAATCAAATCGCATGAAACAGCCTCCCACGGATCTCTATCTCGCCCTAATCTGGACCGTTCAAAGGGCATCCAACGTGTCGTGGCTCACCAGAAGAAGCACACTCGCCGCGGCCTCAGCCCTCGGCAACTCCCCACGCACGCGACACCCTGCCTCCAAACCCTAGCATCTTCCGTGTGCGCCGCCTCCACCACCTCCTGCCTGGCCAGCCGCCGCTCCAGAGACCAGCGCGCGGATTTCTCCTCTCCCCCGGCACCTGCCCAGCCAGCCGCCGCTCCTCCCACCTCGCGCGCGGCTCTCTCCTCTCCTCCGGCACCTGCCCAGCCAGCCGCCGCTCCTCCCACCTCGCGCGCGGCTCTCTCCTCTCCCCCGGCACCTGCCCAGCTAGCCGCGTCCAAGGTAATCTCATGGTCATCCCAGGCCGGCACAAAGAGGAGAGAGGATCTCGCCGGGCCTCACCAACCCGCCTGTTCTCGTCCTTCTCGATCTCGGGATCTAGTTGTTGCTGGAGTTGCTCCACCTTTGCCACCTCTCTTTCCCAACCTCCTAATTCTACTCATCTATTGAATCAGGAACCGACGCATCTGGAGTCATCCACGATGCTGTCATCTATTGATCTCGAGATCTAGTTGTTGCTGGAGTCATCCACGATGTGCCAGGCCTTGCAGACGTGGACAGGCTCTACCTCGACCTGACGACCATCACTGCAGGTCATGCTCTCCGCGGTCCATGGCTCCTCCCGCATCCACCGGCGCCACGTCCACCTCCTTCGCGAGCGAAGTGCCGTCTCCAGCCGAGGAAGAGCACGACGGCTAGTTCATCACGGAGGAGACTCCACGACGCCATAATCTGCACCGCCTCCACTTCTCCTCCCAGGTGTGTTTGATCTCTGATCTCGGTTATCCATGTATGGTTGTATTTGGCACCCATTAACTTGACCTGGGAGAATATCCATACTAGCATAATATCTTGATTTGTGCATAAAACAAGTTAGTCACCATGTTTTGTTGTAGTATACCCTGGTTGAGTTGTGCTATTTAGTATGTTGATTCATTGCCTTGCTAGGTTGGATGCGAAACAGAGGCTCTGGTGCTGCTCTGTTTGGCAATGGTTGTAGCTATGCACTCTCATGTTTTATCTGGTTGTTCATATGGTGCCTGAGACAGTCGAAGTTGTGTCCAACTTAGGTTTCTGTTGCGCTGCTTCATTCTGTAGGTTAAATCTTTTTTTCTTTTTATTGACTTGTTCATACTTCTAGTAGTTTCTGTTTCAATCTGCTAACATATTGAAGCTATCAGTGCCCGTGGATTTTTGGTGCATGCACGCTGCGAACTGAGACCTGTGCTCCTGCTCCTGCTGTGTTGTGCTGCATTTACGATTATAGTTGGCCTTATCGAGCGATAAGCACTGAGAACCTTTCATGCTTACAGTAGATTCTCTTTTAACTGAATCGTACACTGCATAGCTCTATATCATTTAAATGTGTCATATTCTTTAATGCTGCTTAGATTATATTTCTTCAAAGATTCCTCAATTTAATGTTGGAGTATGGCCTTCTTGTATTGCAAAAAGATTATCAGTCTGTACTTGCTTAATCATTCATGGATTACTGTACTTGCTCACTGAAATTGAACTTGAACTTGCATTTTAAACCTGTTTCACAGTAGTAGTACAAACTTCTTTCATAGTAGGAGTAGTACAAACTGTTTTAGTAGAAATTGACTGTTTTATTTATGCTACTCCAGTGTTGGTTCTTCTTGTACAACAATTTCACTGTTTCTACTTGGTTCTGACATCTTTTTGCTGCTCTTTGTTCAGGTATGGGTCTACTGCTGCTGTGATATGCTGCTTCTCCTTATTTAGACATGAGGTTGCTGCTGTTGTGACTGCTGGTCTCTGTTTAGGTACGGTCTGCTGCTGCTCTCTGTGCAAGGAACACCCGGGCGTCGAGGCGCTGGTGAGGAAGAACCTGGGAGCTACGTGAGGACGAATCTAGGCGCTCGTGGTCAAGAGAACGAGGCGGGAAGGGGACAGTGCCGAGGAGAGGAGACAGTGCTGCCGGGGAGCTGACTGGCCGACGGTCTACTCCTGCTGGGTGAGGGCCAGCGGCCGACGAGCTACTGGGTGGGGGCCGGTAGCGGCCAGCAGCCGGACATCGTTGGTGATCTGGTGCTAGGTGGTGCAGCGAGGAAGACACAGGGAGCAGGACGTGGTATAGCCTACAGGTGAGCTGATGGTGATTGATTCTGGGAGGGATTTTGGTAGGAAATAATCCTGGAGCTTGGACGTGGTGTATTCCTTGGTTAACTTATTTTTGCCTAGCCGATGTTGCAGTTGGTGCTATTTGCTAATAAGTTAATGTAAATACTGAATTGTAATCTTGGATGTGCATTTGTGAGCCTGTAATTTGGTGATAAATTATCTGCATGTTGTGTATTTACTGAAAATGGTGTATTTTCTTGATGTATTTGCAAACTCTCATGTATTTTCTCGATTTATTGCATGGCTGAAGCAATTCCAGAAATGAAAATGCAAATTCTAGTTAAAAAATAGCAGAAATCTGGACTGGATGAAATGTATTTGGGCTCTAAAAAGGCTGTGGCCTAAAATATATTATAACAAATATGAAAATAAATAAGTGGACGGTAAGAAGGAAAGGCCCAAAAGAGACAAACCTAAACAGGCCAAGGCCTAGCAAATAAAAGGCTATAATTATTGGGATAGCCCATTTAAATCACTAAAATGGATTGGGCTGATTTTGATTTAAGACGATTTCATTTCGTCACAATTCTGCCACGTAGGATTGGCCACGTAGGATCTGAGCTGGCCTGGCTAAATGGTCCATGACGATATTGGATCGTCATAGACGTTATGACGATTCAATATCGTCATAGACGGTTATGACGATTTTACCAAAAACGTCGTTATAGTTCATTTGCGACGCCCAGCTTTCGACGATCTCAAAATCGTCATAGAATCGTCATAAACAGACTACTATGACGATTCTGTGACGAAAATTGAGGGTCATATATAGCCAGATTCCTTGTAGTGAACTTGAGGCATGCTATCAAAAAGTGGAGTAAATCCATCTCTAATCTCAACATTATCATTGATAACTGCAACTTTGTTTTATCTCTTTTGGATGGTCTTGAGGAACAAAGGGCATTGTCAGTACCTGAGATGAATTTCAGGAGTATCATAAAGTCTCATTTGTCCAAACTACTTGAAGCTAAAAGATGATATTGGAGGAAAAGAGCAAACATTAGGTGGGCTAAGCTTGGGAATGAAAACACCAAGTTCTTCCACTCTATTGCCACTAGGAACTACAGAAACAGTTATATTGCTATTCTACATGATGAATAGGGCAATGAAATCACTAACCATGATCACAAAGCTGCACTTTTATGGACTGCCTTCAGAGATAGACTTGGGAAAACATCTGAAATAGAGATGATGTTGGATCTGCAAAATCTTATTACCCCACAAGACCTCACATCATTGGAAGAACCATTCACTCATTTGGAAATTGATGATATTATCAAATATATGCCAAGTGATAAATATCCTGGACCTGATGGTTTTAATGGTTACTTCATGAAGAAATATTGGAATATCATCAAAGTCCAATTCTATAATCTATGTAACAGATTTCACAGTGGGGAGCTAGACATTGATAGTATCAATACTGCCTACATTGCTCTTATTCCCAAAATTTCTAATCCCATGAAACCATCTGACTTTAGGCCCATCTCACTTGTTAGCATGGCACTCAAGATTCTGAAAAAGCTAATTGCCAATAGAATACAGAACATTATTATTCCCATTGTCAGCAAAAACCAGTATGGATTTATCAAATCCAGATCAATACAAGACTGTCTGGCCTGGGCATTTGAATATCTGCATATTTGTCATAGATCCAAGAGAGAGATCATCATATTAAAACTTGACTTTGAGAAAGCTTTTGACATGATTGAATACAGTACTATTATCACTATGCTCAAACACTTTGGATTTGGTGACAAGATCATTGGATGGATCAGCAAGATACTTAATAGTGCTAACACTTCAGTGATACTAAATGGAGTACCTGGAAAATATATCAGATGCAAGAGAGGTGTAAGACAGGGTGACCCACTATCACCACTTCTATTTGTTGCCACTGCTGAACTTCTGCAAATTATTGTTAACAATTCTTGGCATAATAATGAGTTAGCACTGCTAATTGACCAGGCATATGGGCAGAATTACCCAATTCTCCAGTATGCTGATGACACACTACTCATTTTGCCTGCAGTTCAGGAACAACTCATCCATCTGAAGAATATTCTTATGGACTTCTCTAAATCAACTGGACTTCAAATAAATTTTCATAAATCTTCTATGGTCCCCATTAATATGACAGCTGGTAGATGTAGAACATTTGCTGATAGTTTTGGATGCAGATTAGAATCTCTACCCTTCACATACCTAGGTCTTCCAATGGGAACCACTAAACCAAGTATAGGTGACCTAACACCCTTGATCAGCAAGGTTGATAAAATATTGGCTGGCATCTCCAATCTACTATCACACTGCTCCAGAGTTGTTGTCATCAAATCAGTCATATCTGCAATGCCCAATCATATTATGTGTGCCATGAAGTTGCACTACTCACATATTGACCATGTGAACAAATCTACAAGAACTTTTCTATGGCATGGAAAAGACATTAAAAAATGGGAAATGTCTGGTGGCTTGGGACAAAGTTTTCTTATCCAAAAAAGCAGGTGGACTAGGAATTTTAAACTTGAGGCAACATAATAAGGCAATGATGATCAAAAATCTGTATAAATTCTTCAACTGTCTGGATATACCTTGGGTCAACCTTATCTGGTAAGCATACTACCAAAATGGCACCCTGCCAGATTGCAACTCATACAAGGGATCTTTCTGGTGGAGAAATTGCCTCTCATTTCTATTATACTTCAAGAAAATGACCACTATTGTCCCTGGTCCGGGAAATAGCACTATGTTTTGGCATGAAAAATGGAATGACACCGAACTATGCACCAAGTTCCCTGAATTATTTTATTTTTCCAAAAAGCCAAAAATCAGAACCCGTGAAGCCAAACAATATCAGCTTGCAGGGGAGTTACTGGGTATGTTTCAACTGCCACTATCTCTTATTGCAGAGAGCCAGATAAACAGTTTATCTATAATCCTCCAGAATTCCAATGATCTAGAGAAGGACAAATGGACATTCCATGGGGTGGTGATAGATTCTCTACTAAAAGGGTATATGACCTTCTTGTCAAATCCCCTGATGCACCAAAGACTTTTGAATGGATTTGGAAATCCCCATGTCTTCCCAAGCACAAGTTTTTCTTCTAGCTGCTACTAAATGACAGACTAAATACCAGAGAACTTCTTGTCAGAAAAAATTTCAACATTGAGGATGACACATGTGTCCTTTGTGAGGAAAACACTATTGAATCAGTTGATCATCTCTTCTTCAGGTGTTATTTTAGTCAAAATTTCTAGTGGAAACTTGGAATTGAATGGAACACTGATTATCCATTAATTAGTATGATCCAAGAGGCACATGACAGATCATTGAATCAGTTCTTCAACATCACTATGATGGCAGGATGCTGGAGCTTATGGAGTCACAGAAATAACATCATCTTCGATCAGCATATTAGGTGCATGGATAATTGTTATAGCATATTCAAATTGTGAGTAGCTGACAATTAGACATAGAATCAAACCCAACCTACTTGAAGGCATGCAGGCTTGGATAGATACTTTGTAAATTTTCTATTTTTTCTGTGACTCCCACCATGTATAGTGCCTTTTTATAAAAATGAAAATGACACAGTGGGGGACTTCCCCACTATCTTTGTGTCAAAAAAATAATATAATATCTAGCTTTAGAACCTACTTCTGTAGTGTATTGCAATAGCAGCAATACCAGCCAAATATTTTATTGCTAACCTTATTAGCATATTAGTTATGAGTTGATTATTTCTGATTCTTCTTTGTAAGAAGTTTCTTTCTCTCTCTTTAACCTTGAATGTTCTCCGGATCTTATGTAAAGAGTCGAGTTGTAACCTTTAGCCATGTCTTGGACCTGTTGTGTTTATGTTGTACCACTCTAAGGGATGTAATACTAGTGAACGGTGTTTCATTGGTGTTTATGTCAACTACTATAGTATACTACATCATGCAGTGGTATGCTGGGTCACCGCAGCTGGTATCAGAGCATATGCTTTGACCTTAGGTACGAAACCTAGTAAAGGGGTAGAACCTGTAGGAAGGATATCCACAATAATAAAGAGTTCTCTAGTGATATGATGGATGTTCAACTGAGAATAATCCTGTCATGCTGCTAGTGCGATAATTCTTTAGTATGATTGCAATTTTGATCATTACCAAGAGTTATAACTCTATGTGACTAATGATAATTTCTTATCTAGAGTTATACATGGCACCCTGATATCCACCCTGGAATGTTCAAGTGATGAACAAGATGTTAAATGACTACGGAGGGGATTGGACAAATACTCTCTGACAACTTCTATGGAGTTTGGATTGTGAATCAAGACTTTTGGTCAAGATTTACAGTTATTATGATCGGAAGGTATTAGCTAAATACCGTGTCATGATCATGCTACCCAAAAAGTTAGGACTTAATGGAGAAATTCCATCAGGAGAGGCAAGGTGCATGGCATCTGCATATCAGATTGCAGTAACAGCAGCCATAACCATGATCTGAGAATAGAAATCCCAAGCCCTGGAAGGTAGTACTCACACCATTATACCCCATGAAACCTCAAGTATGGATCATGAGTTAGATCATTCTACTCTGGTCCAAACTGGACCTACCTTATCCATAGAGTATATGGATCGTTATCGGTCTTTACTAAACACTTACAATAACACTCGCCAAGTCCTAGTTCAGGAGCTAGATGCTGTCATTGAGGATTTTACTGATCCTATCAAATCAATGACACGTAGAAATAAGTTAGATAAAGAAGCTACGCATCCCAAACACATCTTTTCAGGTGAAGTGTATGAGGAAACCGAATTCGATGATCCACAGGCAGAAACCTATGCCTACTACCAAAATAAACCCTAGTCACCTGAAGATCCATGGACAAAGTATACCTCCGAACAGAAATTTTGGGAAGGAGCTATTCCAAATAACCCTGAGCAGAACCGTTATGAATGGGGAGTAGAATCTAAGGATGGAACTATAGAAAATCCTCTACCTTGTGATACAGGTATCGGAGAAGAAATCAACTATAACCTTAGAGAGCCTTATGGACCCTATGGGGTAATACCAATCCAATCGACTTAGAGGAATATTCCGGTGGTTACTATACCAATATATATGAATGGACCCAAGAAAATGCGAAGGAACCATCTTACTTTGAGGAAGCGTTGCCGGAAACGCAGGTATATCATGCAGAAGATTACGCCAACTCTAGTCATTTTTCAATGACTAATCTCAGGCTAGGTACTTCTAATCAAGAATATGCATCTCTTGGGTTCTCTTATGCTCCAGAAGGCAGTCATAGGACTTCACGTCATCATGGACGGAACTCCAGGAAGCACTAGAAGAAGATGAAAGTAAGAATGGAATGACGTCCGAAGGGATGAGTGCTTGAATAATATATAGAGGGTAATGCGTATTGTAGTTTGAGAGGTTTGCTGAAATAAGTGAGGATATACTCGCAGGAACAAGAAGTGCTTGTAAGATAGTTATGTAATGTATATGAGAGGCGAACAGCAGGAATGTTCAGTTCATCTGTAAATTATCTAAAACCTATGTATAATACATGGTATATGTTTTGTTGTTTATCGACTTTTGGATTTTCTTGCATCTTCTTGATTGACTAGATCTATGCATAAAGTTTGGATTGGTGTGCAAATGCATGTTATAACACCCAGTTATTACTTGATGTTATAGATCTAGATAGAAATGGGAATTCGTTTGAGGGAGTGATGATTTCCGAGGATCTGGATGGAGACTTACATGAAGAGTGAAGCAACAAGAAGTGGTGAAATTAAGTTCACCCGAAATAGGTGGTGTTGTTAAGAGGATAACAAAATAGTTGCACTATTCATGGAAATATCATGAATCAATACAAATAAGAAGTTTTGGAACAAAATGGTATTCAAGCTCTGGTAATTCAGAGAGAATGCCAGTAATAGGTCAGAAACCATAGGGCAATACATACACCCCTAGAATGATTCGCAGCCAATATTTGATCTATAGTTGGTATCTTGTCCGCAGCTGGTGCTTGGTTGACATAGTTAACCAGATCATCTTAATGGTTGCATAAAGAACATAAAACTTGTCCTAAATTAGAAAGGACATAAAAAATATAAAAATTAAGGCGATCGTATTTCAAAATGTCTCGCGAGATCAACCCTACCAATGGTAGAATGTCCAAACAGGAAGTAGGTCAAGTAATGCTGAAGATTCGCTTCGGAGATCCACAATTGTGTCGGTATACCGTAAACCTTTCGTAAAACCATAAATAAGTAGAGTATAAGTTGAACAAAGACCAGAATGCGTGTTATAAAGTCAATGGTTACTATATAGGTACTATAGAGACCTTAGTAAACCCTATGGGGGAGAGTAAACAATAAATGTAGGAATTGTTATCTAAATCTCTGAGTAATGGCACTTGAAAAGGTATTTAAGATAATAACAAAATATTGTTTAAAAATCTTGCTAGGGTAAGAACTTGAGTATGATAGATTAGGTTAGCTTTAATGTACTAATTACGAAGGAGACAACTCTTAAGTGGACCTTAAGAGGTGATACAGCACATCTAATTAAGTCATGTATAATTAAACAAGAAATTCCAAAGGATATGAACCAAGTGTGTTCAACACCAATTTTTGGAAGGACTACAAGTACAACCCATATTAGGATAAATAAAAAGGTTAGCATTTTGGTCTTAATTATTGACTAATAAAAACTTTAAAACTTTGTTTTTGGTGAGACTTCCTAGACCTTACAGTGTATAAAAAAGGAGTTCAATGATTAAATAAAGGGATAGGATTAGGATATTTAATTAAGGAAAAGAACGAGATAGAAGACACTCATCAGAGAATTTTGTAATAAGGACCTATTCTTAGGGGACTGAAGAAAAAGGAACTTTGGAGAATTGGAGACAACAAGTTGAAGATTGTTGAAGTATAGTGAGAATTTAAGAACATGATCTGGATATGGAATACCATAATTATTTCCATCTGAGGTTACCATGAAGATGAGATATGTCGTAACCAATGCAAGTCAGTCCCTCGTTCCAAAACGCGAGAGTATACGAACTTCGGGGACGGAGTTTATTTTAAGGGGGAGAGTCTGTAACATACCAGCATTAGAGCTTAGAAATAAGCTGAACTCAGATATGTGCATTGCATTCATGCATAGAAAATCCGGATAATTTTCGCGCTTTTGAATAAAACTTGCCAAAGTGATTGAAGCTTCTCTTAACTTGATGGAATTGAAGTAGATCATCAAGTTGACCGCGATAAGTTTCAAAATGACCTTTGATAAAACCTTTATTTTGGGTAAACATGACTTGATCTAAGGGTAGATCAAATGCAGTAAAACTAAACCTCAACATCTTACTTAATGGCTGATACCTGACCTTTTATAGATATTATATACTAGTACTCATTACACAACTCATGAATACCAAGTTAAGAATACAACTTAAGCAACCAGAATCCAATAACCACAATATTGATTTATCAAATTCTCATCCATTCCTACCATGAG
The DNA here is from genome assembly GCA_916181665.1 of Avena sativa. Taxonomy (NCBI): domain Eukaryota; kingdom Viridiplantae; phylum Streptophyta; class Magnoliopsida; order Poales; family Poaceae; genus Avena; species Avena sativa. The sequence goes on from OV702284.1 coordinate 401,540,328, forward strand.
CACCATGGTAGCTCTTTAACACTAATTCCTTATCACTTGTTGAGTTGGAAGGAAATCAGTTCAAGACCATTCACCATATCTATTTCTTTCCATAACAATATTTATCATCTCTATTGAACCACATCCTTGCATTTGTTGTTAATCAATGTGGAAGGATCGACTGTTGACTTATCAATCCTTGATCTATTAACTCCTGTCCTTATCATTGCATCCACTTAAATCCTTTAGAGAAAGAAGTAAGAAGAGGTAAGTGATAATGCTAGTCTTATATATCATCTATAGGATGGGAGAGTTTGAAGAAGATGAAATCAATATGATAGTTGGTGGAGTTAACTCACTCCTGAATGGATAGAAGAGTTATCTTGATTATATAATTATATGGTAACAAAGAAGATTGTAAGGTTGAATTCTGAAGATAGTTACCAAGGAGAAATCCTATTAGGTTAAGTAGGTATAGTCAAGGAATAATATCTCTTAATCCAATCGGGATACTCATAAGATAATTATATACAAATGTAATATTGTATTGAAAAAGCCTTAATTAGCCAACTGGAAATCTAAGCCATAAATTATACAAGTACTATAATGATTATGCTTAAGACATTAAGAGGGAATGATTATATCATGCATAAATGACATTGGTGGTTAGAACATAACTACACTCTAGTGTGAATATGTTATCCTAGGTTAGTCATGATAAGCCATCATAATATGATGTGAAGTTTGAATATAAGATACTGGAATTAAGTAGACATAAGATAGTATGGATAAGCTGAAGCTAGAGTATCATGGAGTTATTGAAGTAGTGTTATTCTTATTACAGGATATTAGACACTTGAGGAAGTAGGTTTTGGTAGATACACCTAATGGAGTAATGTTAGTAATGAAGGATGAAGGAAATATATAAAGGGAATTAGAAGCAACTACAAAATGAATTAGAGAATGATCATTCAAGTGGAATTATATTCATAAGAAACACTTTAGAGAAGAGGATGATCTCTATGGGGAGATCATGTTGAGCTTAGTGTGAAGCTCATTGGATTAAAAAATGGATTTAAAAGGTGGAAGTGTTGGTAATAATGTTCTTGTGAAGTAAATCTCATCATATTAACCCATGATGATGAATATGAAGAAGTAATATATCTAGGAAAGGAATTCCTTAATTAGGACTCCAAAATTATGAAATATGGAAGATAGGAATTCTTGGTAAATACTCAGCTTTAAATCTTTAACCAAACATATTATCCATCTTATCTGATTGATTTATCATCCTATTTCAAAAATGCATTATAGGAATATTTTCCTATAGCAAATCACTTAAACATATCTTGTCATTTCAAAATATGAAAACTGTAAATGCCTAGGAACTATAATTATCAACCCTTATTCTTAAGTCCTTCTAAAAAGAACAACTTTATTACTTTACCTTAAATAATGATATCATTTCCAATCATAAGCATAGAGACACTATTTCTTAAACCTTAAAATGTTATTCCTATCTGTAAGATCATGAATAAACTTAGGTCTCAAAAAACAGATGATAAAAAAGTTATAATTCTAAAATCCTAACTTTAATTTCAATCATAATTATCAATGCATATATAATGTAATAACCAATATTACTTAAACATCATTCACCACCATATTAAGGCATTAACTCTATACAATAGTTATTATGTGAGCCATTTTCAATGATTTTATAGATATCATAAAACTACATCTATCTATAAATAAATAAAAGCATAGCTTAAAGAAAGTTTCTAAATAAGAAACAAAATCTTAAACCTTAAGGTTATTAATTATTTTTCCCACCTACATCTCACAAAGTAGTAGTAGAATATCCTTTAATAAGTTTATGGTTTATTATATAAATCGAATTCATAACCAAGGCCCTTACAAAATATTAAAGTGATCTATATAAATAAAATAAAGAAATATAACACTATAATAAAAGTGCACAAAATGATCTAAGTACACTTAGTATTGCTGCAAGTATTTAGCAACTAATTTCTATAAAGAAAATTCCAAACAAATGTGTAAATATAAAATTAGAAACAAAACAGAAATAGAAAAGAATAAAGAATAAGAAAAAGAGAACAGTTTCTGGTCGAGGCCCAGTTCCTCTCTCTCCTTATCTGCTGCTCACGCGCAGTACACCAAGGCCCAGCAATGGCCCAGCGGGGTCAGCCCTTTACCTTTCTCTCTGGCTGACTAGTAGGACCGAGGAGGGACTGCGGGTTGAGTTGAAAGAATCACCAGGGGGTTTTCCACAAAAGAGACATCATCGTCTTCCTCCTCCAGTTGGAAGCAGATCGCTAGACGCCGATGATGCCTTCCGCCGCCACATCTGCACCAAGATTAGCGCTGCCGACGCCGGGGAAGGATAAGAATGCCACAGAGCTCACTTCTCTCGTCCTTATCTCCATTTCCTTCCTTCCTCCAGGATTCCTCCTCTAGCCGAAACCCTAGCTCTCCGGAGCCACACATCACCGTCAATAGAGACCACCCCAGAGTCCATGACTTGGTCGAGGACAACCGCAGAGTCATTCTCTTCATCCAAAATGATCACAAAAATGATATCTACATGTTAAAAATATAACATTCCACTTTGAAGTAAATAAAAACTTAATACCCTAATAACTTGAATTTAAATCTAGTTCCCCTACTTAATAATTCATATAAGGGTAGATAAAAATTGCTAATATTTCTAAAATTAGTCAATTGAGGTTTAATAAATAATATTAGTCTTAAATATTGATATTATGAAGTCAAAATGGTTCAACACATTTTAAATATAATCTTATTGAATTATCATTTAACTATAAGTGTAGTTTATTCTCTAAAAGATCTTTATCAAATATAAAATCTTCAAGGATAATTTGTGACTAAATAAAATCTTCTCCCTTACTTCAGTCACAAATTTATAAACATACCAAAACACTATAGTGAATTGATAAGTAGTTAAGTAATATTGTTTACTTATTAGCAAACCATAACCACACTTTCATAAGCAAATAAAAAGTTTCCATTCCATTGTAAAATTAATAAGCCACTACTCAAATAGAAGTCATAACATACTTAAGTAACTTTAAAGAATCATTATAAAATGAACAAGTACAAATATCATAAGATTACACCTTAAGACCATCTATATTCTTAAAGTTGACTTTAAGTCGACAAGCCTTTAAATATAATGCTAAAGACCTTGTTATATGTTTTATAGTTAACTTTGTTCTGTTATAATTAAGTCGTAAAACATCTCAAATACAAACTCTTCAAGCCAGCGTAGACAACGTCAATCACATCCTATCAATCATATTTTAAAAGCCATCAAGGTTGCTTAAACCTTAGCCAAGAAGTCTTTTCTTAAAATGTTATTCTTTTTGCCACTTCAAACAACAAATCTTCAGATAATATCCCCAACACTTAACAACTAAACTCAAGGACTTTCATCATAGTCAATAGATGACAATTAACTCTAAACCCATTGTTTTAAACTTTACTTGTATACTTCGGATTGTTGACACCTAAGATCCTAGTAAATGTCATTAATTATAAAGTAAAATTTAAAGATAAAACAATTCTTATATGAGTAGTATTGTGTAGCATTCCTCATCGGTATACCTTATTGGTTGTGTGGTATTTTAAATACACATTGTTTCACACATCCTCACCATCCTCAATAAGAAGCACAAGTGCGAAACTTATCCAAAAGTATAACACATTCTAAAGAAACCTTTCCATTTTCCAAACCCTAGATCAACGCTTATTCTGGGGATACGAACTTACCAAATTGCATTACATTACTTATACATAATAGCATCCTGCTTCTTTAAACATTAGTCCTTACCGGACCAATGATGTTGATTTCAGATATTGGATCTTATATTGTCTTGAAGAACGTGAGTGCATAATCTTGCAATCACAAAAGGCAAGTTCACACTTGCTCATGTCCTTTGATTATTTTCCGTAAAGTATTTTGCAAATCAGTGTTATCATCACCTGCATTTCAAAAAGGTCAGAAAACACTATTTTCATAATAATGTGACTATAGGTTATTTACCATGAGGTAATAACCTACTATGAAAGTTCCGGTGGTAAAGGAACATCTTATCTAGGACTTAACAATCAATGTCGCCAGTGATTCTTACGCTGTATATCACGCGTTAACCATGAGATTTAGAATGAGACGGAGAAGTCAGCTGTATCTTCTTCCTCTCACATGTAGCCGGATGTGCAGGTCGTGGCTGTTAGCCTCGTAGCGTGCATTAATTGGTAATTCGTAGAGGATATGCAGCATATGGGTGAGAATCCTCAACATCCCACAATAGTTCTGACATCTAATGGTCTGTACAAACCATTGCCGTAAATTAATGGGTGGGCATGGTGTACACCAAGGAGACATGCGGGGTCACGAAGGGGGCAGAGTGATTGGCTTGGATCATCTTCTGGACCCCACATCACGAAATTGTGGACGGGAATAAGCTTCCCGGTTGTGCAATAAAGAGTTGGTCTTTCATGGATAAAGTAACACACCTCTGCAGAGTGTAAGAATTGTAACTTGTTACTCCTTGTTTCAGGAAGGAACTGTGAATGCTGCGGGAAAGAAACTCCATGAAAGTTCTGGTAAACCCATAAAGGCTGACGGACATAGCTTTTCAGAATAAAAGCAACGTTTGAATAAATATTTATAAAAACTTGCATTGCCTACGACCTATGGTCCATAGCTGTAGTTATAGTGCATCAAACACTCCTTTTCTAGTAAACTTGGTGAGTACGCTCGTACTCAACGCATATTCTTAACCCTTGCTAGATTCTGAAGTCATGAAGACGACGTCTTCATCAATGTATGCTCCAGGAAATATCATCAAAAGCTAAAGCTCTTCAATAAAGTCCAGAAAGGCAACATCTACATCAATACAAGTGAAGACGAAGTTGATGATTAGATAGCAATATAATCTCTAGCCTTAGAACCTACTTCTGTAGTGTATTGCAATAGCAGCAATACCAGCCAAATAGTTTATTGCTAACCTTATTAGCATATTAGTTATGAGTTGATTATTTCTGATTCTTCTTTGTAAGAAGTTTCTGTCTCTCTCTTTAACCATGAATGCTCTCCGGATCTTATGTAAAAAGTCGAGTTGTAACCTTTAGCCATGTCTTTGACCTGCTGTGTTTTTGTTTTACCACTCTGAGAGATGTAATACTAGTGAACGTTGTTTTATTGGTGTTATGTCAACGACTATAGTATACTACATCATGTAATGGTATGCTGGGTCACCGCAGACGAGTCCGCCGGCGCCGGCGCCGCAGGGACTTTGCACGGCGGCCCGCGCCGGCGGCGGTAGAGGGGAGGAGGTGGAGAGGGGTAGCTGGGCGCCGGGAGGGTGGGGTTACTCCCGTTGCCCTGGGGGGCGAGAGGAGCACGGGAGTTTTTGGGAGGGGGTGGAGGTGGGGAGGGGTGCTACTTCTGTTCATGCACATAAAAGTTTCATATGTGCCCTGCACGTGTTTGCGGTAATGCCTCCAAAGATGCAAATGCGCTGTAATGAGAGTGGTATGTCGGCCATTCGGCTGTAGGCCATCAGTGTCAAAAGGAATCAAATTTGCCTGAACTTGATAACCAGCGGGTGCATAGGCCGTAGCTTGCTTCGGTATCATGCAATCAGATGCAAACATATTGTCAAGTAAATACAGCCATTTTTCCTAAATAAACATGCTTAATCAGCAACAAAGACCATTTCAGATTCTACGATTACGCTCATTTCAGATGTTTCACAAAATGTAGACTCCCAAAGTTAGCAGCTCTTTTTTCCTAGTTGGAAGGAGACTCTGTTTAAGGAAGATTCTACGATTACGCTCATTTCAGATGTTTCACAAAATGTAGACTCCCAAAGTTAGCAGCTCTTTTTTCCTTAGACCTCTCTCTGCCTTGAGCACCTTCTCCCACCAGACCAGCACATCTGTCTCAGTGAGGGCCAGCTCACACAACTTGCGCTCGTTAGGGAGGAAGCTCGACCAGATGGCCTTGGTGAAGGTGCAGCACAAGAACAGATGGTTTGCATCCTCTAAGCATTGATCACAAAGGTTACACTTGTCACTGTGATCGAGGCCTCTATTGCTAAGAAGATCAGCAGTCCACAACCTGTTTTGGAGGAGTAACCAAGTGAAGAATTTAATCTTCCCTTCGGCCATCACCTTCCAAGATTCTACCAGTCCTGACTCTTTAGTTCTATTGCTGAAGTGAATGTGGTAGGTAGAGCTGGCGGAGTAATGCCCGGTAGCAGTGGCATTCCAAATAGCACTGTCCCGCTGAATTTTGCGCCACAACTCAATGAATTGGTCAATTTTCTCATGGGTTGCCATCCTTTGCTGCCCTCGCATCCACTTCCCATCCTCTAGGCCCTGCCTTACAGTCATCTTGTTTCTAAAATCCAATTTGGCCAGGTCTGGGGCCAACTGCGAAGGGGCTGCACCATCAAGCCAGCAATCACTCCAGAAACAAGCTTTGTCACCATTGCCAAGGATGATGGTGGTGAAGTTAGCGAAAAGCTGCAAATCATGAGTGTCACAAGGTATTTCCATTCCTTGCCGGGGTATGCTGTTTTGTCCCCAACTAAACCAAGCCCAACGCAAATCGTAGCGCCTTGCCAAAGCAGCGGATGTCTTTGATGCCCAGACCGCCATATTCTCTTGGTGCGCAAACTTTTTTCCAGCTGACCAAACATTGTCCACCACGCGCTTCCTCGTCAGCATTCCAAAGAAACCCCCTTCTAAGCTTGTCACATTTTTAATGAACCAAGCATCAGCTGGGAAAGCAGTCGGGTGGTAGACTGCGATTTCCGTGATCACCGAGTTCACCAGAATGAGCCTTTTGTCGATCGATCCATTAATTTTCCTTTCCAGATTTTGAGATGGCTGGTAATCTTGTCCAAGAGGACCCGAAGCTCCATTCTCGAGGGTTTCTTCAGCCCGAGAGACAGGCCAAGATAGCGGCAAGGAAAGGTGTCTTGAACACCACCAAACTTAGATAGGATAGCTGCCAAATCCAAATTTGCACAAGAAACAGGAAAAGCAGCACACTTATAAATGTTGGTTCTGAGGCCACAAGCAACAGGGAAAGCAGCACACTTATGGGGACGATATCGATCAATCTCGATGGAGCGGTAATGTGGCACGATTGTGCTTGGGATAATTAATGTGGCACAATCCTAAGCAAAAAGTCCTATCATGCATAAACAGAGCCTTACCTCACCTCACCTCTGGTCAACCTCGACAGCAGTCACATAAAAGAAAAACAAAACTAGCACATGTGGATGAGTAAATGTCCATGGTTTTCCGGTCGCCACCGGCATGGGGACGAACTTGATCAGTGTCAAACGGTCCAGAGCGGGCGGCGCAGATTCTTCCCTGTTGGTAGTAACATTTAACGGCTGCTCTGTCCTCGCTGCTTCGCGGCATCACCGACTGAAGGGAGAAGCCGCAGCGAAGAGGACCTAGGCACGATGCAGGCCGTTCTCAGGTACGAGTGTGTTGCAAATCGACCATGAATTTTCTATCTCGTTGGAAATTCTATGTGAATGCGTTTCTCTGTGTTGCAGGCGGGAGATGAGCAGAGCTTCGCCGGCCCAGCTGGCTGGCTTCGTCGGACACTACTGCGGCTACTCCACGGCCTCAAACTCCCAAAGGTTGGCGGGGAAGGTGGCCGTCATCACCGGCGCCGCCAGCGGCATTGGCAAGGCAACCGCGGCGGAGTTCGTGCGGAACGGCGCCAAGGTCATCCTCACCGACATCCAGGACGACCTCGGCCGCTCCGTCGTCGCCGAGCTCGGGCCGGACGCCGAATACGTCCGATGCGACGTCACGGACGAGGCGCAGATCGCGGCCGCCGTGGACCTCGCGGTGGCGCGCCACGGCCGGCTCGACGTCATGTACAACCATGCAGGTGCCACGGGGCCAATGGCAGTCGATTCAGTCACGTCCCTCAGTCTTGCCGACTACGACCTCACCATGGCCGTCAACGCCCGGTCGGCCGTCGCCGGGATTAAGCACGCGGCGCGCGTGATGGTGCCGCGCCAGACCGGCAGCATCATCTGCACGGCGAGCACTGCGGGGGTGATCGGCGGCGTCATCGCGGCCCCGTACAGCATCTCCAAGGCCGCGGTCATCGGCGCCGTGCGGGCGCTGGCCGGCGAGCTAGGCCGGCACGGCGTGCGCGTGAACGCCATCTCGCCGCACGCCATCGCTACGCCGTTCGGGCTGCGCGGCCTTGCGGAGCTGCTTCCGGACGCGAGCGATGAGGACCTGAGGGGGATGGTGAAGGGACTGAACGAGATGGGCGGCGGGACGGTGCTGGAGGTGGAGGACATCGCCAGGGCGGCCGTGTACCTCGCGTCCGACGAGGCCAAGTACGTGAACGGGCATAACCTTGTCGTCGACGGCGGGTTCACCGTTAGCAAGCTCACCAAGACCTAGCTTTTGTGAGGATTCACTGACATACACATACATGGCATTATTTGTGCTAGTGTTCGGAGATGTAGTATCAGATACCACGAGCCTGGATGTTAATCTTGTTTCTTTTTTCCTTTCTGCTAATAAGCCGATCGCTCTTGATTCTTGATTATTTTCAATAAAATTACGTTTCTGTCATTGTGTGCATTGAAGAATGCAGTGATTGGAAGGCTTGCCCTTCCTTAAAATGGTGGCCACAACATTGACAGGATCTGCCACATTGGGATCTCCCTGCCAAGCGAAAAACTAATTCCACATACGGGTTAGGGTCTTTGTCTTATCTGTCACCATCCAACATTGCTTTGAGATTCACACACTCCCTTCTAGACATTGCAAAAAAATCCCCCAATTTACTATGATTTCTAATCTATCAGTCCCACATTTCAACTTTACCGTATTATGCACCGTAATGTGTTTGAAAGAGATTAACCAACTATGTTCCAGATTCGTGTTAATTTCGCTTGGTTGCTGCATCGTACATGTAGGCTTGGGTTTGGCGTGCCTCCCCTCCCACACGTGTCCCCTCCTTATATAGGGGAAGGGAAGGGGGGGCGACTTGGAGGAGGGGGCGGCGGCCAAGGAGGTGGAGGCGGCGGCGACCAGGGATGGATTGACCATGCGTGCCCCCAAACCCTAGGCTGGCCGGCCCCTTCTCTCTTGGGGCGACAAGCCCTCATGTGGGTCTTTCCTCCGGGAAAAGACCCATTTATGGTGGGCTACCTTAAAATTAAAATTAAATTATACTTTTAATATTAATTTCAATTATTAATATTAAATAACATATTTATTTAATTCCTTATGATTTGAAACTCCATTTGGATCACTCCGAACAACCTTCGGATTCAATTGGAACGCTTCCGGATCTCTCTTCTATTTACTCTGGTAATTCCGATGATTTAAAAACGATCTCTGAGCGTTATCGAACCCTTAAGTGTGTTACCGTACGGTTCGGAAACACAACAGACATGATCGAGACGCCTCTCAGACCAATGATCATCAGCAGGACCCGGATGCTCATAATGACCCTTGCGCATTTCATGATTAAAATGTCATTTGAACCATAAACAAGTCTCATTCCTTTTGTTACTTCGATACATGACTTATCCGAGATCTGATCGCCGGTATTATCATACCTAGTTAAATCTAGTTATCGACAAACGTTACTTCTTGGATGTAATCCCACCGAGTTGGCCCATTGTATTTTCCCATCATGTGGAAGAACAAATCCTGGTCTCGATCTCGATACATACGCCTCAACCTATCCCTTCTGAATACCTGACAAATACCTTTATGATCACATTGTTATGGTGTGATGGTTGATGTGGTCAAGGCATTCTTGATGATAGTGATTAGATATGATCTCATGGTCTAAACAGTAGAATACTTTGTCTTTTAATTATTGCAAAAATAAACTTTTTGACTTTGATCGTGTTGCAATATTTATGTTGGGTACATGTGTCCATCACATCATTCATCTAATGATGTGACCTCATTATCAATTGACATAAATATCTATGATCAGGAAACATTGATCATTAGTTAACCAATGAACTAGTTGAAAAGAGGCTACTAGGGACTTGGTTTGTTTACATATTCACATATGTACCAATGTTTCCAATTGATACAGTTATAGCATAAACCTGTTATGAACTAATAACATATGATAATAAACTCTCTATTATTTGCCTATAGGGCATTTCTCCAACACTCCTACACCTAACTAGCAATGGAGATAAACTCCTAGGTTGGCCACATCGCCTAGCGATTGTGTTGGCCTCATCGCTCGACGCCTAAGCTAGATTCTGGCTTTCAAGGCCGTTGCTTCGGACTCCGCTCAGGTATCCAATGTCTTGGCTCAGTGACTTTTTAAGCATGTCACTACGACCATCTTATTCCACTCCCCATCTTCTTCTACCATCGCTCCTACTTTCCCACACCACAATAAATTTTGGTATCCATGGTCGGTGGCATTGGATCGAGACATGGTAAATTTACCCGACCCTAGGCCCAAGGTGTGGTCGAGGCCAGCGAGGAGGAGGCAGGGGAACAACCGGGACGTTTCTCCACCACCATCCCCATCACCGCCATCCTCGTATGAGGACTTCGCCGCCAACCTCTTCGGATTTAAGTTTGGCGTCACCATCCACGTGGGAGAGTCATGGGAGATTGTACAACTCCCCACCAGGTTCACGTCCATGTTCGTCGGGAAAAACCCTAGCGACATTGAGCATTGTCGGCATCCCTGAAATATCACGGATGCCGCCTAGAGGGGGTGAATAGGCGGTTTAAAAATTTTACGAGATGGGCTTAACAATGGAGGAATAAAAGTATTGTTTTCTTTTGTTAAAAACAAAGCGTATATACTAAGGTTTACCTATGTGCACCAACAACTTATGCTAAGCAAGACAAGCAACAATGTGATAGCAAGATATAGATTACTTCAAGCATGAAGGTTATCCCAATGTAAAGTGCATACGTAAAGAGCTCGTGTATAGAGATAACCGAGGCACGCGGAGACGATGATATTTTACCGAGTTCCTTCAACAATGGAAGTACGTCTCGTTGGAGGGGTGGGTGGTACTAAGACCACAACGCCACTAAAGGTTCTCACCCTATTCTCCCAATAAACATCATCAAGGCCACAAACTTGAGAAAAGCTCTACAACTTAATCGGAGGCCCCAAGAACACACCACCAAGGCCACACAACCGTCTAGGGTTCCAAGAACTCAAGAGAGACAAGCTTATATTAATATCACGAACCAAATCCTTCAAAGAGAACGCAAACCGATGCACCAAATGCAAAAGACAAGAACATCACAAAGATGCTCCAATCCTTCACTCTCAAGTTCCAACAAAGCTACTAAAGCTATTGGGGGAACAACAGAGGAAGAATCAAAGAGGAACACAAAATCCCCAAGATCTAGATCCCATAGAATTACTCACAAAAATATGATATGGCTTGGTCAAATTGTAGATCTAGATCCCCTCAACCTTGCTCTCAAATGTGTGCAAGAATCATTGGATGGGGAGAAAAAATCAATCTCAAGGGAGTAGAGGAAATAGGGCAAAGCTTGAGCTAGAGGGGAGGAGAAATAACCAAATAAAAAGGAGAGAGGGGCTATTTATATGGGCAAAGAAAATTATGGCCGTTGGGGCCTTTTACCAGCCAGGGACGATAGTACCGCCGATGGGCCGGTACTACCTCCTAGCCCACCAGCGCGCCAGGAGGAAACTGATCGAGCAAGCAGCGCTGAGAGGAAGGAAGGGGACCGGGGTGAACGAAGGAGCGCGAGCGAACGAAAGCGGGGTGAGCGGGCGGGAGTGCAGCGCGGGAAACAAAGATGGCGCGTACTCGAGCGAAACTGGTGCAGGAAGCAAGCGCTAGCGGGGAGAGCTGGGCCGAGAGAAAGCAGGCAAGCTGGAAGCTGGGTAAGGCAAGCTAGGCCGGCCGGTACTACCGGCCCGCCCGGGCAGTAGTATCGGGCTGGGCCGGTAGAACCGGAAACTGCAGCCGGGCGACACAGAAGGCTGCACATCGCTTCAGGCGCGGCCGGTACCGGGCCCGGTAGTACCGGAAGGCCCAGAATTTTTTTTTCCTTTTTCTTTTAAAACCAAAAAGGGAAAACTTTAAACTGCGATAACTTTAGTTTGGTAACTCTAATTGACCCAAATCCAATTGCGTTGGAAAGAGGACGAAAATATTGGATACCACCAAGAGGGAATACTTCATGTATTTTAAAGTGATATACCCCCCTTGGTGAGAATCCGGAAAACCGCCAAGCTCAAAATCGCAACAAGATATAAAAGGGAGATCAGATTTTTATGAACAAGAGCTTGTTATGAAGATTACCACAAGCTCTATATTCTCACATGGAGAAGATCCAAATAACAACCAAATATGATGATGCAATAATCCAAAGGTTTGAGATCTCTCCGAATGATATGATCGACATACTCACTCGAGAGCCCCTCTTGATAGTACGGCTATCTATCCTAAACACAGTCTCCCAACAAACAACATGAGACCGGCAAACGAGAAAACCTATCAAGAATACCTTTGCCTTGAGCAATCCACTTGAGCGTGATATAGACGAACTTGACCTTCTCAAGATGGAACGCCTTTCTTGATTCCTCTTCATCGATCCAAGACCACCGAGGATGGCAAGCACCAAACATGAGATCTTTTAGAGATAGCGCATTTTGAGATTGCAACACACTTCTTCTTCATCATATGATCTACCTTGAAGACAACACATGCTTCAAGCGATGCCAATGAACAAATACTACAAATGCAACTTAATACACACATTACTCCGTAAAGATTGTCATTAATTACCAAAACCACACATGGGGCCCACACGCTCTTTCAATCCCGATCCCATCGGTTCCCCAAGGTGCGGAGCTGCTGGCGGTCATCTGACACGAGAGCAAGGTGCATTTCATGGAGGAGCAGCGGTTGAATCCGCAGTGGGATCCCGACAACCTAGCCACCTGGATCGAGTTCTTCCGCAAGCGTCGGGAGAGGGAGCTCGCTAGGTACTACATCAACGGCCTGCCGCATGTGGACAACAACGATGCCGAGCATAGGTTCTGGTGGAGCGTGTCAGGCTGCACACTAACCTCCGGCATGGACTATAACGCCGCGGGGAACTACCCACGCCTTCGCCCACCTCCTGCGACGCCTCTTTTTCCTAGAATAAGGCCATTGCCGGGAACTACATCGACCGCAACTAGGACGATGACGAGTAGGCGCCGCCGGAGTCACCGCAGGTGCAGGAAACACCGGAAGCCAGCGTCATAGTTATTGTATAGTTTTATTTTCTTATATGTATTTATATTTTAGTTAATGAAAGTATGTTGAAAAATAACGGGCCAACTAGAATGTCTACCCGCTCCATTTGGGTATCCTAAATGGATCGTGCCACGAGAGATGCCCTAAGATTGGTCTGATTACTCTAGGTCGGTGGCCAGCTCGAGAGTGAGCAGAGATTTTTCTGAGAGATTTTGTTTGGCTTTGGTGGAGCCGAGCAAACACATCCCGCCAATTGTCTTTTCCAAAGCTTGAGAGGTTAATCTGCACAGTTGTAAATTTTTTTTGGAAAAGAGTATATATTAATATCACAAGGACACCAATTACACCCAACCTCTGCAACAACGAATGCCCTATCGGCTCTACGGATGCACATAGCTTAGAAAAAAGAAAGAAAAATTACAAAAAAGAAAAGTCCCGCTACAGAGAACTAATTCTCAAAGAAACGACAGTGACACCATCAGAACAACACCAGTAGTCCTCCACTCCAATAACAACGCCTTCAAGAAGGAAACAGTGCCCAAGCGCCGTCGTTGCTCGACCAAAGGTCATAGGTTTTCATCCTGGAGAAAGTCCTTACTCACAAAACAATGTCTTCAACAAGGTCATTGCCAGGCACAACCAACTAAGGCCAGACCTTGGATTTTCACCCTGCAAGATAAGACTGGGGACTCCCCTGTGTTGTCTTCCCACCAGCAGTCGCTGCAATGGTCCTAGATCACGCAGCCAGATCTCCGTCGCCACAAGAACAAAAATCACCATCGCTACCCTCAAATTTCCGCTTTCCTGACATTCTCCGCATCTGACATCACCATGGCTCAAAGCATGGCACCTGGTGGGAACAAACAACAGAGCTTCGCAACGCTCCCGCTGAAACCAAACGGCCAGAAAAACAAGGTGCGCGCGACCGAATACCTTCCGATCCAGCAATCTCCAGGCATGAAACGCCCATGGGAGTTCGCCGGCAGAGCCTTCCGGAACCCGCCTCTCCAGACCAGATCAAGGAGGGCAGACATCAAGCAGATCTTCATCTTCGTGCGAAAGAAATCAAAGGACCACCTCCTTTATTAGATCCGACACAGCGATCCCCACACCGCCGGCCGGATACCGGAGAACGGACCGAGAAGGCAATTAGGGTTAGAGAACCGATCTAGGTCTTCCAGCGGAATCCCATCACCGACACCTCCTCCACCAGATCGCCACCACAAGGAACCGCTGCCTCCACCCTGACCAAGGGACGCCGCCCAGGTCCTCGCTCCAGCCTCCGTCGCCGCCGCCCCAGCAGCTCCGGCTTCCGCCTCCGACGCACCGCCCCCCGGCCACCTTCGGCAGCTAGGCCCTCCGCCACCGCGGCGAGGGCCGGCGGCAGCGGCGGCGATTGGATCTGGATGGGGCCTCTGGCGGCGGCTGAAGTCCCCTCGGCGGCGCCCTGGGGAGCATCGCGAGGGGAGGGGGTATCGCCAGGTGTGCCTGACTACCTGTCACAGGAACCTGTGGTCCTCCATCTGTATAATTAAGTACTCCATCTGTATAATTTGTAATCTGTACAGTTGTAATTAAGCTCGGGAGGTTAATTACAATTGTGCAGATTAACCTCTTGAGCTTTGGAAAAATATTAACCTGTGTGCACAATTGTGCAAACATATCCGGTCAACCGTGCAAATTTTTACTCCATCTGCACAATTGTTCGAAAGTATTACTTTTGTGGAACTATGTATATTTCGACAGTTTGCTCTTGTGACAATTGATGGATATGCAATCTACAAATTTACGATGCATCCTATGTGTGGTGTGAAATAATAGAGACCGGCCGTGCTGCAGTATTTTGTGGAACTAAAATTTAGAGGCCCGCTTCACCCGGTAAAAGGTCTTACAGCAGCGAAAAAATCTACTCGTAGCATTTTGATCAAAACGTGTGTTGTGTGTGCGCGTGTGCAAATTTTAGATTTTTTTCGTTATTTTTTGAGTGGGTTGCATGTCAGACAACATTTGAAATGTTTGAGAAACTTGAGCCAGCAGGCCGGCATATTTATGGGTATTTTTCGTGTGTTGTAACAAGAGTTGCACATAGCACAACATTGCCCGCCCGGTTAGCTCTTCCCCGGATGAGTGCGCGCTGCGCTGCAGCCTGCTGTTAGCCAGCCCAACATTTCGTCAATCTCTATACGCATCGTCCTCGGTTTCTCAATCATTTCGTCTCGCCAAGCGGTCTCTCCTGTCCATAAATATCACAAGCTATTCTGCAACATCCATCAAGTCATTATCACAAGGACGTACAGCCGCCGGCCTCGATCAATGGCGTCCATCGACTTATACTCCTTGCTGTTGGTGGCGGTTGCACTTGCCTCGTCGGCCCCACTGGCCGCCGTGGCCGGCGATCCAGACATCCTCACCGACTTCGTGCCCCCGGCGGCGATCGGCGGACAGATCACCGGCGACTACTTCACCTTCACCGGTTTCCAGCCCAAGCTGCCGGTGCCGCTGCCGGCGACAAACTTCACGGTCTCCAAGGCCTCCATGGCGGAGTTCCCGGCGCTCAACGGACAGAGCGTGTCGTACGCCAGGCTCACGTTCCCCGCGGGCACCGTGAACCCGACGCACACCCACCCACGCGCCGCCGAGCTGCTGCTGGTCCTCGAGGGGGGCCTCTCCGTCGGCTTCGTCGACACCGCTGGCAAGCTCTACACCAAGGACCTTGTTGCCGGGGATATGTTTGTGTTCCCTAAGGGCCTCGTGCACTACCAGTCCAACCTGCAAGGGACACAGACCGCCACGGCCTTGTCCGCGTTCGGGAGCGCCTCCGCCGGAACCGTTTCTGTGCCGGTCACCGTCTTCGGCACCGACATCGACGATGCCGTTCTTGCAAAGTCCTTTAAGACCGACGTCGCCACCGTGCAGAAGCTCAAGGCGGCACTCACACCGCCACCACCAAAGAAGAACCCATGATTCGGTTCCTACTAGCTATAGTTTTGTTCTCAACACATACCTCCCAATAATCACTTCATTCTTCTATGCACACAAACGTAATTTTATTGAAAATATTCAAGAATAAAGACCGATCGAGCTTATTATAGCAGAAAGGAAAAAAGAAACAAGATCAACATCCGGGCTCGTGGTATCCGAACACTAGCACAGATAATGCATGGGTATCCGTTATTAGGTGCGAACGATCACTACAGGAAACAGGGAATAGGCCGACGGCCATACCTCGTCGGCGTCGGCCTACGTCCCTGTAGGCGTATACTAACATTCCGTCGGCGTATCTAATCCTGTCGGCGTACGTGGTAGGCCGACGGCTATACGATACCGTCGGTGTACACGCCGTCGGCATAGCCTATGTGGGTCCCACTTGCACTAGCTAACAGCCGTTAACGGCAGGTGACGGCAATGCCGTCGGCCTACGGTGCCACGTGTTGCCCCATGCAACGTCCACGCTGGACATAGCTGGGCCGCGTAGAAGTATACGCCGACGGCCACCCCGTCGGCCTAGCTCCGTAAGCTGGGGCCACACTATTTGTACGCCGACGGCCACCCCGTCGGCCCAGATCAAACCGTGACATATGGTCATCAGCTACGCCGACGGAAATGCCGTCGGCGTTAGCTCTGTCTAGTTTTTTTTTTATTTTTGTTTGTTTCTTCCATGCATATTTTAAATTCTCACAAACAATTCACATATTAAATTCCCACAAACAACACATGCACATCAACACAAACATATAAGATCATCCATACATAGGTACATCATCATCCACACATAGTTACATCATCATCCACACATAGATAAGTACATCATCATCCACACATAGGTACATCTCTAAGTGCATCCTAACACATGCACATCCCTACACCTCCGGGGAGCTGCTCGAGAGACCCATGTCTCCCTGCGCGAAGAAAGGTGAAGCTTGACGTCGAGTAGCCGCCGTCGAACTAGCACCGGAAGAAGGAGAAGTACCGCCATGACCACCACCACCGGTAGAAGGAGAAGCACCGCCACCCTCAGCACGATGGAAAGAAGGAGAATCACCGCCACCGCCACCACCACCACCAGCGGAAGCACCAGGAGAAGCACGGCCGGTATGAACCGGTGTCATCGCGTGCGAGATAGTCGGCGAGGCATCAGGACGAGCAAAGTGTGTATTGCCGGAGCATCCCGGTCCCTACATGTTTGAGGCAGAGTTAGCAACCACCAAGGCACAAGTTTGGTTTGTTGTAACAACTGGTTTGGCAAATAACTTACCGGGGTCCCTGAGTAGAAGGTCAAAGCATATTCGTTCTTTGATGGGAAGATTGGTTGCGGCCCTGGCCTAGGTGGTCGTGGTGGTAGAGTGGCTCGCTCTCTAGTGCCATAAAACCTCTCCAAAAGCTGCAAGATAGTTTAGATGTGAGGCGTTGCAGAAATAAAGATTCAAACTAGGGAATGCGAGACTTGTCATATTTTGCAAAAATAAAGGTGGAAACTTACATCATCGCGTAACTCTGCCCACTGCTCGTAGGCCGCTCGGGTCTATGACCACGTCTCGAGCGTCACCAAGTGTTCCGCAAAAGCGGCCTTGTAGGCCGCGTCCAAAACAGGCTACAATTTCAAAAATAATGAATCTCGTCAATTTAGCCACTCACGAACGATTTTCGGAAATATGATGGAAATGAGAAAAACTTACATCGCCGTTCGCTCGGGAAGACCGTCGAGGCGGGATAGCGGGGTCGTCGGCGGTGAGGGTAGCCTTGATCTGCGTGAGGCTCAAAGCAGGAGTTCGCGGGATCACCCTATCGAGAATCTTGAAACGACTGTGCTCCCGGCCGCGTCCCGCCACGACCACCGCTCTCTCGTCGGTCTCCTCTGCTCTAGGATCTTCCACCTCCGGATGAAAACCAGTGAACGCCTCGAGGTAGTTAGCACCATCCTCCTTGGCAGTGCCATAGAACTCTGGAAGCGAGGGCTGAGGCAGGGACAGATCAGGCCTCTTCTGCTTCATCCTCTCCCATACTTCATAGTCAGACCAAGGCCTCTCTAGATGTGTCTCCTGCATCGCCAAAGAAATGTTATGCGTATCAAGTAGGATCACGAGGGGAAATAAATACAGATTGTTCCATGTATACATGTACATACCATATGAGCCTTGAAGCGACCATGGTTGCGGTTTCCCGCACAGTGTGTCCCCCCGGAGCCACGGTTTGCCTTGTTCCGCTCGCTCAAGGCATTGAACTCGGCGCCTTCCCCGCGCCACCTCGCCGACAACGCCAGCCATGCGTCCGCCTTACCGTGGCATCCCGGCACTCGGGCGGTCCTTTTCCGACGAAACCCTAATCCGAGGGCCCCGCGGGTCTACCCCCGTAGCATTCTCCGTACGAGGGTTGAACAACGCACTCTCTTGGTGGTTTAGGTTTGTTTAGGTCATATCTACATGGAAAACCAAGGATAGGCCAAAGGTTCCACCGGTCTACCCTCGTTTGATCCGCGGCGGGAGCCTCCTCCTACATGTCCAGCACACTTCTATAAGTGTTATCGCATGCAATGTGGACGGTCACACCCGGGAGCTAGGTTTTCCATCTAGGGGAAATCCACCACCCTTGTGCATGTATGCTAGGGCCACACGCATGTTTCTGTGGCATCCCGGCACTCGGGCGGTCCTTTTCCGATAAAACCCTAATTCGAGGGCCCCGCGGGTCTACCCCCGTAGCATTCTCCGTACGAGGGTTGAACAACACACTCTCTTGGTGGTTTAGGTTTGTTTAGGTCATATCTACATGGGAAACCAAGGATAGGACAAAGGTTCCACCGGTCTACCCTCGTTTGATCCGCGACGGGAGCCCCCTCCTACATGTCCAGCACACTTCTATAAGTGTTATCGCATGGAACGTGGACGATCACACCCGGGAGCTAGGTTTTCCATCTAGGGGCAATCCACCACCCTTGTGCATGTATGCTAGGGCCACATGCATGTTTCCGTGGCATCCCGGCACTCGGGCGGTCCTTTTTTGACGAAACCCTAATCCGAGGGCCCCGTGGGTCTACCCCTGTAGCATTCTCTATACGAGGGTTGAACAACGCACTCTCTTGGTGGTTTAGGTTTGTTTAGGTCATATCTACATGGAAAACCAAGGATAGGCCAAAGGTTCCACCGGTCTACCCTCGTTTGATCCGCGGCGGGAGCCTCCTCCTACATGTCCAGCACACTTCTATAAGTGTTATCGCACGCAACATGGACGGTCACACCCGGGAGCTAGGTTTTACATCTAGGGGCAATCCACCACCCTTGTGCATGAATGCTAGGGCCACACGCATGTTTCCGTGGCATCCCGACACTCGGGCGGTCCTTTTCCGACGAAACCCTAATCCGAGGGCCCCGCGGGTCTACCCCCATAGCATTCTCCGTACGAGGGTTGAACAACGCACTCTCTTGGTTGTTTAGGTTTGTTTAGGCCATATCTACATGGAAAACCAAGGATAGGCCAAAGGTTCCACCGGTCTACCCTCGTTTGATCCGCGGCGGGAGCCTCCTCCTACATGTCCAGCACACTTCTATAAGTGTTATCGCATGCAACATGGACGGTCACACCCGGGAGCTAGGTTTTACATCTAGGGGCAATCCACCACCCTTGTGCATGTATGCTAGGGCCACACGCATGTTTCCGTGGCATCCCGGCACTCGGGCGGTCCTTTTCCGACGAAACCCTAATCCGAGGGCCCCGCGGGTCTACCCCCATAGCATTTTATGTACGAGGGTTGAACAACGCACTCTCTTGGTGGTTTAGGTTTGTTTAGGTCATATCTACATGGAAAACCAAGGATAGGCCAAAGGTTCCACCGGTCTACCCTCGTTTGATCCGCGGCGGGAGCCTCCTCCTACATGTTCAGCACACTTCTATAACTGTTATCGCATGCAACCAATATACTTTTTTGGTGGTTTAGGTTTGTTTAGGTTATTACAACGCATGTGTATTTTGTTGTTTTTTGTTTTACATTTATGTTTTAGCATCGCGTTTCGAAAGATTCGCGTTGTTATTTTATGTGTGTGGCGCGGGATATAGAAATGTGAGGTGCATTCTCCAAGTTATCTATAAATTATATCTACATCAAAATTATTGTGGAAAATAAATAAATGAACTATATGAATTTGATACTTGGCACAAAAAAAAGATAAAGAAAAACAGTTGGTAGCTAGGCCGACGGCATTGCCGTTGGCGTAGAACCCATTCTACCACTACGCCGACGGGCAGGCCATCGGCGTAGCTTCATGTCCTAACGCCGTTCGTACGCCGCTAAGCCTGGCCCACCTTGATGGTTACGCCGACGGGCTTTCTCACACTGACGAGCACCGTCGGGCCGATTTAGGTCTACGCTGACGGTATTAGTTGGGCCGACGGCTGCTGTCGGCCCGTGGTGCTATACGCCGACGGGATAGCTAGGCCGACGGCCTCCCAGCCCGGCTGCCGAGCCCGACCATCTGCACCGACGGGCCCGACAATTAGCTGTCGGCATAGCCGGAGGCCGTCGGCGTATTCCCTTATTCCTGTAGTGGATGACACATTCACGCCATGTATATGTCAGTGAATCACGAGATAGGTCTTGCTCAGCTTGCTAACCGTGAACCCACCGTGGATGACAAGGTTATGCCCGTTCACATACTTGGCCTCGTCGGAAGCCAGGTACAGAGCTGCCCTGGCGATGTCCTCCACCTCCAGCACTGTCCCGCCGCCCATATCGTTCAGTCCCTTCACAATCCGCCTCAGGTCCTCATCGCTCGCGTCCGGAAGTAGCTCCGCAAGCCCGCGCAGCCCGAACGGCGTCGCAATCGCGTGCGGCGAGATGGTGTTCATACGCACGCCGTGCCGGCCCAACTCGTCGGCCAGTGCCCGCACGGCGCCGATGACGGCGGCCTTGGAGATGCTGGACGGGGCCGCGATGACACCGCCGATCACCCCCGCGGTGCTCGCCGTGCAGATGATGCTGCCAGTCTGTCGCGGCACCATCACTCGCGCGGCGTGCTTGATCCATGCGACGACGGCCGATCGGGCGCTGACGGCCATGGTGCGGTCATAATCGTCGAGACTGAGGGACGGTACTGAGTCCACGGCCATGGGCCCCGTGGCACCTGCATGGTTGTACATGATGTCGAGCCGGTCGTGGCACGCCATCGCGAGGTCGACGGCGGCGGCGATCTGTGCCTCGTCCGTGACGTCGCAGCGGGCGTATTCGGTGTTCGGCCCGAGGTTGGCGGCGACCGCGCGGACGAGGTCGTCCTGAATGTCGCGCGGTGATGATGACCTTGGCGCCGTTCATGAAGAACTCCGCCGCGGTCTCCTTGCCGATGCCGCTGGCGGCGCCGGTGATCACAGCCACCTTCCCCATCAACCTTTGGGAGTTTGAGGCCGTGTAGTAGCCACAGTAGTTGCCGACGAAGCCAACAAGCCCGGTCGGCGAAGCTCCACAAGCCTCCCTCCTGCAACACACACAAACGCATACACATTTTTTTTCGAAATGGACAAACGCATTACACATACTACTAAAATTTCGAATGGGAGAGAAAAAAATATGGTATTGTGCCTTGTACCTGAGCACAACCTGCATCGCGCGAGACATCATGCTGCTAGATCTTGTTTGTGTTAGATCTAGCCTAACCTTGGTAGAGTCACTGTAGTGGTCGAACACTTAGATCTGAGAGGGAGAGATAGAGAGAGAGACTACCTGCGCCCTGGCTCGACAAGCATGAGCCAGAGGGGATGCCGGAGCTTGTGCCGGAGCTGGAGCCGCCATCGTTAGCCATGGAAATAGGGGGCGACGGCGTGAGCGTGGGTGGTAGAGAGTGGTGGCGGCGGAGCTTCCCGTCGGCCTAGCGCGAACCCTAGTCGGTGGGTGTGTAGGTGGGGGCTGCGGCGCACGGTGAACCTCGTACCATGTGCGTCCGGCCCCCCACCTCTTTATATACGCGCTGGCGACAGGGGCCCACCAACCATGGATAAGGTTGGGCGCCCCCGATTAGGGCGCGATTAGGGGCGTGACAGGCCGTTGGGCTCTGTCACGTTGAGATCTATCTAACATTCTCCCCCTAGATCTCAACTTTACTTTTAACTTTGTACTTTACTTATTTCATCACAGATCGATACATAGAGCATGTTTCATCGTCTTTGCTCAATTGCCGATAGAATCAGACAGCCAGTATATACCTTTATGTTTTGAAACAAATCATGTTACTTTTGGGCCTCTGTAGTCCAGGTATCATAGGCTTTCCATTAAACCCATGCCGGCTATGTGTTCCTTGAACATATTGGGTGGTAAGCCTTTCGTTAGAGGATCCGCAAGCATATCCTTTGTCCTTATATGCTCGAGTCTTATAGTTTGATCCTGGACTTTGTCCTTCACAACATAATACTTTATATCTATAGACTTTGTAGCATTACACAACTTGTTGTTGTGAGCATAGAATACTGCGGGCTCATTGTCACAGTACATCTTTAGTGGCATGCTGATGCAGTCAACCACTTTCAAGTCGGGTAAAAATTTGTTTAACCATAACGCCTGTCCCATGGCCTCATAACATGCTATAAATTCTGCATACATCGTAGATGATGCAACTATCGACTGTTTGGCGCTTCTCCATAAAATAGCACCTCCTGCGAGAGTAAAGACATATCCTGTCATGGACTTTCTGTCGTCTTTATCTTCCGCAAAATCCGCATCTGAGTACCCTTTTATCTCTAGGGAATCAGATCTTTTATATGTTAGCATGAGGCCTTTTGTGCCTTGCACATAACGCAAAGCTTTCTTTACCATCTTCCAGTGTTCTATGCCTGAATTCTCTTGATATCTACCGAGTACCCCGGTGATAAAAGCTAAGTCAGGGCGAGTGCATACTTGTGCATACTGTAAGCTTCCAACAGCCGAAGCATATGGTATTGACTTCATTTGATCGATCTCATATTGATTCTTTGGACATTGGGATTTCCCAAAACTGTCGCCCTTGACTATGGGAGCAGGTGTTGCATTACTCGCATGCATATTGTATTTTTTTAAAATCTTTTCACAATACGCTTTCTGCGACAGTCATAACACTCCATTCTTTCTATCTCGGTGAATTTCTATGCCCAAAATATAAGAAGCTTCACCAAGGTCTTTCATGTCAAAATTTGATGACAAGAACTTCTTTGTCTCTAGTAGTAGACTAACATCACTGCTAGCAAGCAAGATGTCATCCACATATAGAATTAGAAAAATATATTTCCCACTTTTGAACTTTGCATAAATGCAGTTGTCCTTAACATTCTCTTTGAATCCAAATGTTTTAATTGTATCATTAAACTTTAAATACCACTGCCTAGAGGCTTGCTTTAACCCATAAATGGATTTATTTAGGCGGCATCCCATATGTTCCTTCCCCTCCATGAAAAAACCCTTGGGTTGTTTCATGTAAACATTTTCTTCTAAATCTCCATTTAGAAATGTCGTCTTAACATCCATTTGATGTAACTCTAAATCAAAATGTGCGACTAGTGCCATGATGATTCTGAAGGAGTCCTTACATGAGACCAGAGAAAAAGTCTCATTGTAATCTACGCCTTCTCTTTGTGTAAAGCCTTTTGCCACAAGTCTAGCTTTGTACTTTTCTACATTCCCACTAGAGTCATACTTTGTTTTGTAGACCCATTTGCATCCTACTATTTTAGCTCCTTTAGGAATTTCCTCTAAGTCCCAAACATTGTTGGAACTCATTGATTTCATTTCATCTTCCAATGCCTCGACCCACTTGGCTGAGTGAGGGATACTCATGGCTTCTTCATATGAGGTAGGATCGCCCTCCATATGAACTATGTTGTAGACTTTGTAAATTTCTTTGGAAATGGCTGGTCTTCGTTCTCTTTTAGACCTTCTGAGTTCATCAGACTCTTGCTTATTTCTTGCCTCGGGTTCAGGCACATTTACAGTATGTGGCTGTTATGGCTCCCTTTCGTGCTCAACAGTGGGTTCAGGTGGCTCCTGTTGGACAGGTTCCGAACTTTCGCCCATTGTTGTCACGTGTGGAGTCACAACAGGTGCCGGCACTGTTGGAGATATGCCCTAGAGGCAATAATAAATATAGTTATCATTATATCTTTGTGTTTATGATAAATGTTTACATTCATGCTATAACAGTATTAACCAGGAAACATTAATACTTGTGTGATTTGTAAACTAAATTAGAGTCCCTAGTAAAGCCTCTTCATAATACTAGCTTGTTGGTTAATAGATGATTGTGGTTTCCCTATCATGAACATTGAGATGTTATTAACAACAAGATCATATCATAGGAGAATGGTATGATGGACATACTCCTATAAATAAGCGTAGCATAAAGATCAAGTCATTTTAATAGTTCAATTGCTATATGCTTTCTGCTACATAGTAACCTAATTTCTTCGACCATGAGATCATGCTTATCACCACCACCGGAAGGATGCTTTGATGACATCAAACACCACACCGTAACTGGGTTGCTATAAAGGTGGCATTGAGTGTTTGGAAAGTATGGGTTGAGACACATGAATCAAGAGTGGGATTTGTCCATCCATATGACGGATAGATATACTCTTGGCCCTCTCGGTGGAATGTCATCCAATTAGCTTGCAAGCATGTGACTGGCTCACAAGGGATCACATATCACGGGAACGAGAAAAGAGTACTTATCGGTAACGAGGTTGAACTAGGTATGCAGAGATACCGACGATCAAAACCTCGGATAAGTAAACTATCGTGAGACAAAGGGAAATTGGTATCGTATGTAAGTGGTCATTCGATCGCAAAGTAATCATAGAAATATGTGGGAGCCATATGAATTTCCAGATTCCTCTATTGGTTATTGTTCGGAGAAGTGTCTCGATCATGTCCGCATAATTCACGAACCGTAGGGAGACACACTTAAGGATTCGATGTTGTTGAGTAGTTATGAAATGATGAGTAAGAGACTGAATGTTGTTCGGAGTCTCGGATGGGATCCGGGATATCACGAGGAGATCCGGAATGGTCTGGAGAATAAGATTCATATAAGGAAAGTCATGTTTCGGAGTTGGAGAATGATTCCGGTGTTTTCATCGGGAATGTTCTAGAAGGTTCCGGAAGGTTCGGCACTCCGGAGGGGAAGGGTACATGAATGTGTCATAACAAGTTGGAATGATTGCATCATGTACTAGGTGTCATCGCTGAGCAAAATAAATGGATAAATCAAATCCTAGTTTGAAAAGTCAAACGCCAATTTGAAAAGTCAAATGGCAAGAGTTTGCTTGGTGGAGGGAGAGTAGGAAACCTACTTGGGGAGGAAGTCCTCCTCCCTCCACCGCCGGACAAGGAGGCCGACTTGGGGGAGGACTCCCTTCCCCTTGGCCGCACCCTCCCACCTATAAAAGGAGGGGCAAGGGTGCCCCTCTAGACACACACCTTGCCCCACCAAACCCTAACCCTAGCCGCCGGCCACCACCATAGCCGCCGCCCTAGGGTTTCCTCCTAGCCGCCGACTTGGGGCTCTCCCCTTGCCCTAGCCGCCGGCCTAGACTCTTCTCCTTGGTGCCTCTAAACCCTAGATCGCCAAGGGCTCTCTCATAGTCCACCATACTCGCTCCGGCTTAAGGCGAAGCCCTGCAAGATCTCCCCTCTACTTCCGGTACCACGCCGTCGTGCTGCCAGAATCGCGAGGAGAGTGCTACAACCTCCGCTGCCTGCTGGAACAAGGGAGAGGAAGGTCTTCATCGAGTACCAAACGTGTGACCGACTGCGGGAGCGCTGCCGGAATGCGGCGCCGGAAGGATCGTCTACACGATCTTGAGATCGGCAAGAGTACGACTACATCACCCACGAGAATCCGCTCTCGTTAACCGCTTTGGAATCTTCGAGGGTGAGTTCTTCTATCGACTCGTTGCTACAATCTAGTAGATAGATCTTGGCTTGTTTGTTTGCATGCAGTAGAAATTTTTTGTTTTCCATGCTACGAACCCCTATAGGCACCACAACCTCAGGGGTTGTAGATGGTGGCACAACAGGTAGCGAGAAAAATGGATCCTGAGTCATCGGATTAGGTGCATGCACCCTCTTCTCCTCAAGATCAATTTCCCGAGCTACCGTGCTCCCCCTCATCAATTCGTCCTCCAAGAAGACTGCATGTCTCATTTCTACAAACTTTGTGTATCTGTCAGTACAGTAGAAACGATAGCCTTTTGACTTATCTGGATAGCCAATGAAGTGGCAAGATACTGTTTTGGGGTCTAACTTTGCAATGTTTGGATTGAAAACTTTTGCCTCAGCTGGGCTCCCCCAGACCCTCAAGTGGTGCAGAGAGGGGACTCTGCTTGCCCACAATTCATACGGCGTTTTGGGCACCGACTTACTTGGTACTCTGTTGAGAATGTGAATGTCGGTTTTAAGCGCCTCCATCCACAATCCCAATGGGAGGGTGGAATAGCTCATCATGCTGCGCACCATATCCATAAGGGTACGGTTACGCCTTTCAGCTACTCCGTTTTGCTGAGGTTTGCCCGGCATAGAATACTGGGCGACTATTCTATTTTCCTGTAGGAACCTTGCGAAGGGTCCTGGTACTTGACCATATGGAGTATGCCGACCGTAGTACTCTCCCCCACGATCGGACCGGACTATCTTAATTCTTTTATCATGCTGATTTTCCACTTCAGCTTTGAAAATTTTAAATTTATCCAATGCTTCAGATCTTTCTTTAATTGGATAAATATAACCATACCGGGCGTGATCATCCGTGAATTTTATGAATGAATCATAGCCATCCACACTTTTCACCGGAAACGGTCCACAAATATCAGTGTGGATTATTTCTAGTGTAGCTATACTTCGGTTTGCACCCTTTTTAATTTGTTTAACATACTTTCCTTTAATGCAATCTATGCATTGTTCTATGTCTGAGAACTCTAACGGAGGAAGAATGTCATTTTTAACGAGGCTTTCTATTCTTCCCCTCGAAATATGGCCTAATCTGCAGTGCCATAACTTCGATGAGTCAAGAGTTCGCTTTATTTTCTTTTGATCTTTGTTCGACAAGGGAACTTGTTCATTCACATCACACACAGAAAATACTTTCTCATGCAAAGATAATAAATATAGCTTGTCATGTAGGGTAGCAACACCCACACAAGTATCTTTCAACCAAATGGCACATTTTCCATGTCCAAAATAGCACTCATACAAATCTTTGTCCAAGCACGATACACTTATTAAATTTCTATGAATGGAAGGAACAAAAAGAACATCCTTAAGCAAAAGAGAAGAGCCATCAGCCAGCTCTAGAGGAATGTTGCCAACAGCCTCCACTTCTGCTTCAATCCCATTCGCCACTTCAATGAGTCTTTCTCTTTTTGGCAAAATCCTTGTCGAATGGAACCCCTGTAAAGAGTTGGCAACATGAACAGTTGCACCAGAGTCAATCCACCAAGTAGATTTAGAAAACTTTTCATACAGAGATTCATTAACAAAAGAGACTATATCTTTACCGTTTTTGGCTAGTATGGACTTCAGCCATATTAGACAATCCTTCTTGTAGTGGCCAACCTTTTTGCAATGGTGGCACTGGTCTTTTTCCCCAGGGGTGGACTGCTGGTACTGATGCTGGTGCTGTTGTGGGCCCTTACCATGTGGCTTGGAAGGTGAGCCACCATGGTTACTGTTGGTAAAGTTCCTCTTCCTATTGTCCTTCACGTAGTTCAAGGAACCACCGTGAATGGACTTTAGCCTTTCTTCCACTTGATAACACATCCCTATGGTCTTTTCAATGTCCCACTTTTCAGGGGACATGTTATAGTTGATGACGAAGTTCTCGAACTGTTGGGAAAGAGAGGCCATGACAAGATGCACCAGAAGAGCAGGCTTGAGCTCGAGGTCCTCAGCCATGGGCTTCAACTTAGCCGCCATGTTGGACATCCTCAAGATGTGCTCTCTAATGCCATGTGGCCCTCCCGTATACTTTTCTGTCACCAGCTGTTTTAGCAGCTGGGTTGCATACATCTTTGAAGAGCCAGTAAACTGGCTCTTTATCTTTGCAAGGTATTCGCCAACAGAGGCACACTCTCCAATCGAGCCCACTATAGCGTTCTCAATTGTGTTCTTGACAAAAGCCAAACATTTCTTATTGGCGTTCACCCACTTTTGATTGTCTATTGAGTAGGCCAGCTCCAAAGGAGCATGGTCCCTCTTTCTCTTTTAAAATGCAGCACTTTCCTCAACATCGCCCCTCACAGGGTCTTCGGGCTTGACTGGTTGTTTGGTGTCAACCACCCAGTCCACCTCGGCGCAGACAAACGCCAGATCAACCTTTTTCCTCCATTCGGAGTAGTTATCCCCCCTGAGTAGTGGGATGTCCTTGAGACAGCTCATGAGGTTGAGACCTCATGAAAACCACAAAAGATGTGAGATAACCAAAAACAACTGTATGCATTAATCCAACGTTGGTATAAATTAAGCATGCAATTGTTTGTGCCATTTAGAATTATATCACTGTTGGGTAAAATAAAATTAAATGCACCTTTAATACATAATGAAAGGGATCATCATCATGTTTATTAATAACGTTGGTCAATTAATTAACATGGAGCATAATCAACTTCAAATTACTTTATCACATCTTTTATAATAAAATTTAACACACTTTTATTGCATTCAAGCAATTAAAAACAACTATTTGCAGCGGAAACATTTATAATAACTTTCATAAGACCTTTTAAATTTTATAGAAAAATCTGCCTTTATTCCATTTTCTAGTCAAATATTCACTTGAAATAAAATGACTAGAAAAAAACTGTGCAAAAAACTCTCAAAAATTGATGAAAAACATCAAATTATAGCTTCTGTAAATAGAAATAACTAAAACCAGAAAAACTGTGTTGTTGTGCCCTACTGGAACCTTTTCCTTGGCTGGCAAGTAGCAGCCTAGCAGCCTGCTAGCGCGCTGCCTCTATCTGTCGCCGCCAGCCCAGCGCCAGCCAGGCCCGCTTGGCCCGCCAGCGCCCGCGCCGCACCCGCGCGTCATTTAGCCGCCGCCCGCGTGCGGCCTCTGCTTAGCCGCGGCCCAGCAGCGAGCCCGCCAGCAGCCCATCGCGGGCCTGCAGCGCCCTGCGGCCCGCCAGCCGCCCGATCCTAGCGCCCATTTCGGCTAACCTAGATCCTAGGGCTCCCCGCGCCCCTCGCGGGGACAAAACCCCCACCCGCCGCAGCCCCCTCTAACCCTAGCCCCATTTCCCCCCTGACCACCCCGCGCCTCCCCTTGGCTCCTCTCTGGCGGCAGCACCGTGGAGGATGGCGAGGCGGCTGCGCCGCCCGGCAGCGATGCCGACGGCGAAACATGACCATCTTCAAAAAGAGTTCTCAGACGGATTTCTAGAAAATCCTATTTTGACTCCAACAAGTTTTCCACTTGTATTCTTGATAATTTCTACACATCAAAGTGTAAAACGAGAACATTGTGCACTTTTGCAACTATTAGTAGGTTAGTCTAAATAACTCATGAACTTCTAAAATCTCCCAATGTTTGGTAGATGTGTTCGATGGTCGTGATTCTTCCAATGTTTGATGGTCAAAGTAAGCCACCAACTCTAATTTAATACTCCCTCCGTTTTAAAAAGGATATCTCAAGTTTGTCTAAACTTGATAGACACTATTTAGTATATAGATACAGCGAATTTAAACAAACTTAAGACATTCTTTTTTAGGACGGAGGGAGCAGTAAAGATTTGATCCTGGCAAATAGATGAACAGCACCGTAACAAAGTAGTACTCCCTCTGATCCATATTACTTGTCGTTGAAATAGATGTATGTAGTACTAAAACATGTCTAGATACATCCATTTTAGTGACAAGTAATATGGACCGGAGGGAGTAACAAAAGTTGCACCACGGCCTACAGATCACTGCTGTTCTTGAAGTAGATCACTGCTGTTCTTGAGAGAACGACAGCCAATAAATTTTGCTTCAATGATCATTAATTAGGAACAGAGACAATCTTACGTGTGTCGGCGACAAAATTATTAGGTGTATCAAATATCTTGTGGTATCTCTCTTCTTGATCTGAAATGAGATATAGTAACTCTTTTTATCTTTTTTTTTCTTTGTGAAATGAAATATTTTGTGGTATCTTCTTGTACTCTCTCTATTTCAAAATATAATATATTTTAGATTTATGAAGAAATGTACCTAGACTTATTTTAGTACGTAGATTCACTGCAAAGTTGAGTGAACCTACGTACTGAAACTAGTTTAAATACATTTGCTTCACAAAACTAAAACATATTATGTTTTAAAACAAAGGAGGTAATCATTAGGCTGCAAATGCGTAAGCTATCTAGCTGCAGACTCTCCTCTCTTGGACCGAATATCTCGACAAAATCTGCATCCAAATTGGCCACGCAGTGGTTCATTGCGCTCGTCACGCAGTAAGTAGAGAGTTGCCTGCAAGCTAGGCCTTCTTAGCTGGCGCGTGCCTGCGGAGTTTTTCTTTACCCAGATTGCTTGTTCGTCAGTACAAAGCTTCTGTTATCCATATTTATTCAAAACACGTTTACCCAAATTAGGAGAATTAGCTGCCACGTCGCTTTACATGTTAGAAATTCGTCAACAAATAGGCCTGGAAATGGTACACGTACCAATCGGCAAGGCTGCGTACTGATTGTGACGCACCCAACAAATGCAATTGGAATGGAACACATCAATCACCTGTCCAACTACCTGCTCCCAGCAAGGTGCCGATGTGCCACTATCGTCGCTCCCCTAACAGAGACGACATTACTTCGTTGATGATAACCGGAAAGTTCTCGTGCACGTGTCCCCAAGAAGCATCCCCTAGATCCTAAGCCATCACCATTGGACCCTTGAGTCGTCTAAATCTCCACCACACATGCAACAACACACATATACCAAACAAAGTCCAACACTCCGAAGGATCGATGACAAGGTGATACCATGCCGCCTCAATTACATCAGCAAGATCGTTGCCGACGAGGTGGGCTAGAAGATGGGAAAAATTTATTCTTGTTCCGCACAACACTGTCATAGCCACCATAACATCGTTTCCGGTTGACCAAAGTCTAACTTTAGGATCTAACAACAGCGCCGAGCGCAGGTCCGAGGTCCCCACACTCCCGTAGCTAGAATAGAAACCAGAGGAGGCAGGACCCGTTGATTTTTTACCGAAGATGGTGGAGATGGAATGGATGAGGATGGCGGCTAAGGTGGAACCCTAGATCATTTGTTGAGTTGCCAAGGGAGGAGATCATTTTCTGAAAATGGTGCAATTGTCCTTGCGGCGTGTGCTTCTATAACCTGTTGTGTAGATGTTGAAGAAGCTAAGGCGAATGACGCCGCTCTGAATGATGTGAAAGTCATCTTCGAGTTGGACTGCGTAGCCACAGCTTTGCGTGCCACCACCTAGGACCTCTCACGCTTCTGGTATATCTATGAGAAGATCAAAAACGATGTGACGATGCTCTAGGGATCTTTGGTCACTCATTCCGAGCAAAGTTCCAACCGGATAGCTGACCACCTCGCTAAGCTAGCCCCCTCTCTTGGCCATAGGGTCATGCACTACAGGAAAATAGGGCATTACTACACGGCAACATAGGCAATCCACATGGCAAGTTGCCATGTGGTTGCACATGCCAAATGTCACACGGCAAAGTGTTGCGTGCTTCTGAAAAAATGCATGACAAAGGCCTTTGCCGTGTGCTTTTTCTGGTACACGACAAAGTAAAGTACTTGATTACGGTAGCCGGCCTAACGCAGCTTGCCTTGTGTGAGTCTCTCCCGATATCACTTAGAGAACTTGTAAACAACGACACAAACTCTATGTTTCCCAAAGTTTTATAAAGTTCTCTTTCGGTAAAAAAAAACAGATGCCAAAATTTGGCCACCACGGTCAGGATGGGTCAAGTCGCCGCTGGGTTAGCGTGTTGGACTCCAAATCCTAGCTGCTTGTGTGGTTCGAATCCACCTCTGGCTAGACAGGTCAGACCGTGACACATATTCTATCCACGGGCTGACCTATTCGGATTGAATCGGACGTTTTGCGTTCCTACTTTGGATCCGCCCAATGCTGCATATACTCACTATGTTTCAAAATATAAAATGTTTTAGCTTTGTGAAAGAAGTCCTATCTAGATCCTTTCTAATGTGTGTAGATTCGAATTTGCCTAAGCTACCTAACCGTAGACTCTGCTCTATTGGACAGAATATCTGGACAAATATGCATCCCAATTGTTCACGCAATTAGCTGGCGCGTCGTGAAGAGTTTTTCCTTACCCATACTGCTTAATCATTCGCCTGTTTCCAAACAGCTTATCCAAATTAGGACAGTTAGCTGCAACGTCGCAATACAAGTTGCAAGTCCGTCAACAGATAATCCTGGATATTGTATACGTACGTACTGATCTGCGAAAGCTGCGTGCGTACGTACTGATTTGACATCACCTAACAATGTAGTAATTAGAGCGGAACTCGCCTGTCCAACTACCAGCAGATAAAGGGAGTATATATATACTTATCTAGCAGCAGCAGCACGGCGTCGTCAATCCTCCTCACCCCGGGCTCGACCGATCTAGCACCAGGAGAGCTAGCCATGCCGAACGGGTACCTGTTCCGTGAGTACATCGGCGCGCAGTTCACGGGCGTGCGCTTCTCCGACGTGCCCATCAACCCGGGGCTAAGCTTCAACTTCATCCTGGCCTTCACCATAGACTACACGCCCGTGGACCAGCAGGCCACGCCGGTGCCGACCAACGGCGTGTTCAGCGCGTTCTGGGACACGGCCAACCTCTCCCGCGCCGACGTGGCCGCCATCAAGGCCGCGCACCCCAACGTGAGCGTGATGCTCGGCATCGGCGGCGACAGCGTGCAGGACATCGTCAAGGTCTCCTTCACGCCGTCCTCCGTGGACTCGTGGGTGGCCAACGCCGTGGCGTCCCTCTCGGCCCTCATCAACGAGTACGGCCTCGACGGCGTGGACGTGGACTACGAGCGCTTCGCGGACGGCGTCAGCGTCGACACCTTCGTGGAGTGCATCGGCCGGCTGCTCACCCAGCTCAAGGCCGCGTTCCCCAACATCACCACCTCCATCGCGCCGTTCGAGGACGAGACAGTGCAGAGGTACTACCAGCCTCTCTGGAGCAGGTACTCGGGCGTCATCGACTATGTCAACTTCCAGTTCTACGGCTACGGCGACAACACCGACGTCCCCACCTACGTGATGTTCTACGACCAGCAGCAGGCCAACTACCCCGGCGCGACGGTCCTCGCCAGCTTCAAGACCGGCGACGTCACGGGGCTGCTCTCGCCGGAGCAAGGCATCAGCGCCGCCCAGGAGCTGCTGCGCCAGAACAAGCTGCCGGGACTCTTCATCTTCTCGGCGGACAGCTCCAAGGTCAGCCCCTACGGGTTCGAATACGAGACCAGGGCGCAGGAGATTGTCGCCAACCATTGAATTGAATTCATCTCCCGCTGCACGGTCGCTTATAAGATTATATATTTATGCGCGCGGTGCTGGGCTTGTGACGAGCCTTAGAATAAGTACTCCCTCCGTTTTAAAATATAAGATGTTTTAGGTTTGTAAAAAAAATGAATCTAGACTTCTTTTAGTACGTAGATTCATCTCAAAATTGAATGAATCTATATACTAAAACAAGTCTAGATTCATTTTCTTCACAAATCTAAAACGTCTTATATTTTAAAACGGAGGGAGTACACATGTATTTGTGCGCATGTATGGCTTGGTGAAATAAACTTGTTTGAAAATTACAGTATATATAGTACACGGTGTTTCTGAAATATTTTTTTTTTTGCATGCTACAAATACTTCCGTTTGGTTTATTTCATTCGACTAGTTAAATGTCCGTACGTTGCCACGGCCTAGAATCATCGAATAAAGTTATAGACATATTGTTTTGTTCTATTTCACGTGTGGTTGTTACTTCTCCATCGGGAACGCTCGACTTACTCACGCGCGTGCAATCCCTCTTGCATGTGTTGTTAGGTTGATCTCCCGTTCAGGCCCAACGGCCCGAACAAACCTTGGACTCGCGCCCTGATCGGGGGCGCCCAACGTCGCAATCGTTGGTGGGCCCCCGTCGCGCAGCGCAATAAATAGAGGTGGGGCATTTCAAAGGCAAAGAAAAGATAGAGGTTTAGGGTTTCTAGAAGCACCGTCGCGAGGCCGCGCCGTTCCTCTCGATCCCGACGCATCAGCAAGCTGAGGTTGGGAAGAAGAACCTCCCAACAGATCAAAACCCTAACACCTAAGATCCAACCGAAACTTTTTCAGGAAGAAAGAATCAAAGGAACGCCCCAGATCCTCGACCCCTAATCAGAAAAGCCCCAGATCTCGCCTAGTTCCACCCCAAATCCCACAAAGAAAACCCGTTTTTTCTCTTCCCGAAGTGAAAAAAAAACACAGAGAAAAGGGGGGTCGCCGGCCGTGGGTCGGCACAGGGAGCCACCGCCTGGGCCATTTGGCGGCGACGCACCCACCGTCGGGTGTATGCGCGCGCCGGCAAAGGGCCAGGGGGCGCCGTCGACTGCTGCTTGCCGCTCCTTTTCTCCATGTTGTGTAAGGGGTGGTAGGGCTAGCAGAGAGGTGGAAGGATGGGGGAGAGGGAGGGGCTCGCCGCCGGAGCTTGGCCGGCGCGGCCGCCTCACCTCGCTGGACCATGCGCGCCGCCAGGGAGCCTCGCACGAGCTAGCCAGAGGGTCGGGGGAGAATGACTTAGGGTTCACGGGGGCGCTGGGTCGGCTGGTTTTGATCTGGCGAGAATGGCGCCCGACCGTCGGATGGCATCCAATGGCTGCAGAGGGGCGGCGCGCTGGGAGTGCTCTGTTTTGGGACGTTGGGCCGCCGCCAGGCCACGGCAGCGCGCTGTTTTGGCACTCTTTCGCGTGCGCGACAGATAGACATAGAGCAGCGGCTCGCAGCAGCTAGTCAGAGGCAACAATGGGCCGTTTTCATGTCGCTGCTGGGCCGTTTTTCAGCAGCTAGTCAGGGGCATCAATGGGCTGTTTTCATGTCGCTGCTGGGCCGTTTTTCAGCACGGTTTCTCATGTTTATTTATTTACATAAGCTTTTATTATCTGTTTTTAATTGTTTTCACACAGTTTTTTTTCTATAACAATTTTTCCCAACGAAAATTTTGTGTAGAAAATTATAAAGTGACAGTAAAGTTTCTGTAAAGAAGTAAAGTTCATCATTTTTTATTCATGTTATTCCGCTGCAAGAATCAATTGCTTAAATGCAATGAAGAGAGATTTAATTTTTTTTAATAGTGATTATTTTATTGGATGACCAATGTTGTTAGTAAAATTTTCACTATGCATAGTAAGATTTGATGACGATCAACCTCTACAGCTACTGGCTCGGTAGGTGACCGGTGCCGCTCACCACTCGAGCCCACTAGATGTATGAGTACACCGGGTCGACAGACCCCGCAAAGTCGTCTCAGGATCAGTAGGCCACCGGCGATACGTCGCGGCCCTGAAGAAGATCACAGATGCAAAGTTCACCGACCTCCACGAAGGGCTCCGCCCCCATAGGCCAAAAGCACGGCCTGCTCCCACCGTAAGTTCTTTTGTCCTCAGTCATTGTTTTCATTCGCAAGTGGCATGTGTTGTACTACAGGCATTTCAGATCTTTGGAGCATTGGTTGCCTCCAATCGACGAGGAGGGGTCAGAGGAGCTCCTGGACGAGGAGGATGGGGACGCCTCCGGAGAGGAGGAAGAGGAGAGCGGCGCAGCGGCGTGCCATGGGAGCGAGCTTCGCACGCGCAGAGCATGGCGAGCCCCGCGGGAGGCCTCCAACAACGAGCAGGTTCAGGTGGGGCGATTCTGCGGGAGTCTGAGGGCAAGTGGAGAGGCAGCACAACGGCGGGGTACTGCCGGGGAGCGGCAAACGGTGGGAGGAGGAGGGAGGAGACGGCAAGATCTCAGTTTTAAGTATCAGTTTTAAGGCATATGTCAAAGGTTTTGAACATATTTTGGACTTGTTTGCAAATTAGACATTGAACTACGGCTACGACATATTTTGTTGGACGGAGGAAGTAGCATTCTTCACACTGTCAGTCTTTAATGTTAAATGAGAGGTCAATTCTATCAACTTAAATTTCTTGTTTCATAGATTTTCCTAATCTACACTCATCCAATCCCTGATCTCTCTAGTATCAGATCTCCATGCCCAGGAGTTGACATATCAAGCCATGCACGAATTGGTGTTGTTCGGGCCAAAGTGGACTAACACGAAGTTTATCAAAATTTTGGAAAGATCTTCCCTAGTGACTGAGATTAGACTTTGAACATTGCTTTCTTTCTGGAGCAGATATAAGTGGTCCTTGCTTGGATGTTGTGGCAGATTTGGATGTTGTGGCAGATTTTGTAGCTGAGATATGCTGTGCCATGTCATTGTTGCCTTGTCTACTTCTTACTATATCTAAGAACATAAGATGCATTGTGAATTGCCACGAAGTCAAACATACACAAAGAGGCATCCAGTTAACAGGTATCATACTTTTTGGGGCCTTAGCAGTCAGTGGTGCCCTGTATTTCTTGCTGGAGAAACTGCAGTCTGTAGGTAGGCGGAAACGTACTCCCAGGCTCAGGTAAATTTGCAACCATAAGGATACCCCGGTGATGCAAACTGAATGTAACCATATGTGGAGTATATGACATGGAATCTCTCATTTCTCGAAAACTAAATGGCGTAGTGCCGGTAACGGGAGTAAAGAAGAAGAATAAATCCACAAGCACTTCACAGGAACAGTTTCAGTCACGCACTCAAAGGCAAATGGAAGTGATGAAATGTTCAGAGTGGCACATACGAAATGACGCGAATGATGCACACTAATCCACAATCAGTGATCAGGTGCTTATTTAAAATAGCTAATGCAAGTTCTGTATTCTGAAAGTGCCCAGGCCTGTACGACATGACTGGTGAAGACAGCATCTAGCCCTGGAGCCCGATGATCCCTGTAAACAAGGAAACGAAGATCATAAGACCACGAGAGAGAAATGAAAAGGGTTTTATATGAATCAACCAGATGCTGCACAAAATAGCAAATAACTGCTGGGTAAGCAGATAGGCAACTAAACCAGGCTGGAATAAACAAAAGGTGGTACCAAAGAAATAGTATGCAACTTACCGCAAGCAACACGTGCACCAGCGTTTCCAGTGCTCTTGCTAAGCTCATGTCCACCTGAAATGCAACAGAAAGGTACGGTTACTTACATGAGTTTCATGCCTTTATCAAACTCAATGCTAAAATGTCCTAGTATATTCTAGAATTAACAGATTACAGAATTTAATAGCAAGCAAACAAATTTACAGATTGATAAGGAAGCACCAGAAGATTCGCTAGATGATATCATATTATCATAAACCAACATGCATAACTGTATGCTCTCATAAAGCAGACTGAATACAACACAATTAC
This sequence comes from Avena sativa, assembly GCA_916181665.1. Taxonomy (NCBI): domain Eukaryota; kingdom Viridiplantae; phylum Streptophyta; class Magnoliopsida; order Poales; family Poaceae; genus Avena; species Avena sativa. The sequence goes on from OV702284.1 coordinate 401,578,089, forward strand.
ACAAATAGAAAAAACATATGTGCAACTTTCAAGATAAGAGTTCCTTTTGGGAAGCAATACAATATATGTTGATGAGTTCTCAACTTTAAGCAAGACAATATTTTCATATAACTGTAGCATGTCATGATGGTTGGACTGGTTTCTTTGAACTAATTAGGAATAACATATGGCTGAACTGAGGGCACCAAATATATAATCTGGACAAACCCAATCAAACAAATTTGGACATTCAGAGGTGGAAGTTCTCACTTATCTTGGATTATACCAGAGCAACCAAAGCATCAATTATACCGATCAAATATTCAAATGTTAACGAGTAAAAACATAAATCATATTATCAACCCCGTATGCCAAATGCCTAAAATACTACTGCTGCTCCCTCGAGACATGTGATGGAGTACATTTTAATGCATCATATCAGACAAGAGAGAATTAATTATTAGCTACATTACCAGAATTAAGATACAGATAGACAGAATTAATTATTACTTCAACTACAAGATTTAAGATACGCGTAAAGAATTAACTATTAGCTCTATTACCAGATTTAAGATACAGATATACTCCCTCCATTCGGAAATAAGTGTCAACAAATTTGTCTAGACACTCCTGTATCTATACGCGTTTTGGTGTGTAGATACATGCATATGTAGACAAACCTGCGACATTTATTTCTGAAGGGAGGAAGTAGAAAATAATGAAAACCCAGAAAAAGCACCCATAGCTAAATATTCCATAATATCCATGAAATCGTCCTTCGATTTTAATCTCTAGCTATCAAAGCAACAGCTTCATCCAAAAGTAGATAAAAGTTAACTGACTGTTCCCACTAACTCATACATCATGAATTTACTATTACGATCCGTTCTACACATACAACATAACACATAGACAACTACTCTAGGAAACCCTAACAAAGAACCATGCTCAGGTAGACAGAAAAATGAATGATTCAGGTATTTTGTTAGCATTACCCTTGCCAAGATCATCAGCATCACCATGGACAACAACAGCACGGCCAATGATTGAATTTGGTCCAGTAAGGGGAATCTGCCATCCAAAAAATTATTATCAATATCAAATGAACCGTGTAAAAACCCAAACATCAAGAAAAGAGACAACACAATATATTTGCAGGGAGAAAACAAATAATCCTTACATGGCAGTCCTCAATTTTGATTGTAGCAACACCTGGAAGCAAAGAAGTGAACTGTCAGTACCACTGTTTATGAAACTAAGCTCCCAAACTTTGAGGCAAAAGTGTAAATGTATCTCCAACACGAAGGAATCAGAGTGAGGCAAGACGAGAGTAAATAAAAGTACCATCCCCTCCAGCTGTCACATTTCCAAGATCACCGGCATGACGGATTTCATCTTCTGGCGCCCCATGCACATGACCAGCGGGGTTGAAGTGTGGTCCTACAAAACAATAAAATTGCACCAATAAGCACAGAACATTCATTTTTTTTCTGAGGAGGAGGGTAAGAAACGTAGGTACCAGTTGACATGCAGCCATTAGTGGTGTCACCAAGAGCATGCACATGGAACCCGTGGAGCCCCTCCTTGAGTCCAGAGACGCTTCCTGTCACGGCGGTCGGGCCTAGACAACAACCAACCAATTTACAGATCAAACAAACACACGAGGATAGAAACACAGAGGCTCTCACAGCATGCTGCATAGTTACCATCTCCCTCCTGGGTGAAAAAGATGGTGCCCTTGACACCCTCACTGCCGGAAAGCACGGCTACAGCCTTCACCATTGTGTATGTGATCTGCAATCGAACGCCAGGAGAACATGATTACTGAAGTGCGGTAGCAGGACATAATTGCAGCAGTCAGCAGTGTTGCAACATAAAACTCGGAAATCAGTCCGGTGTAGTTCCAGATTTAAGCTAGATATACAATAACACAGTCCTTACTTCGCCCACAGGCCATATGCCATACCATCAGTGGCAAATCACCAATTCTTACTCAACCCTAGCCTTCCTAGCTAAGTACTCCAGTAGCTATGTAGTAAATCTTAAGCTCAGCAACAGGAAATCACTGAACATGACAGCAGGACGCATCCAAAGCGGCATGATACAAGTTCCAATTGATCCGTACGGAGCAGTCTACTCCCAAATCCGGAGCACTTGCCGCTCTCGAATCGACGCATCCGCGCCAGAAAAACACTTAGCAGTAACCGCGTTCGCTACCAACACACGACGACGCGGACACACACACGCACGAGCCGAGCATCAGCACAGGGGCGGATCGGGACCACGGCCGAATCTAATCCCAGGGAGACGCACCGGCGGAGCACAGATCCGAGGAAAAACTACCCCCGACGAGCCGTAGACCCGGCGACCACAGATGGATCCGCTCGAACGGAAGCAGATTTACAACCCTAGATGCCTGGAGAGGGGATTTGGTCGGTACCTACCTCAGGTGACCCCCCTGCGTGATGCGAGAGCAGTTGAGGAGGAAGGCGATTCCGACTTGGGTTTATGACTGACGGACTTGGGAGATGCTGGGGGAGAAGACTCGAGAACCCAGGGCCGGCTAACTTAAATAGAGCAGAGCCGGTGGTGATGAGGGGAGGACTGGAGTGACGTGCTGGCTGCTGCTGCTTGCTGCACCTACCCCCTTCTCTTTCTTTTTCTTTCTGCAAAATATTCCCTAATTTCATTTTCGGGGAAAGAATCACTGGTTTTTTTTTACTCTTTTGGGACCAAGTGAAACATAATCTCAAGTTTTTCTCTCAAATTTAGGGAGTTCACTTTTCTTGGAGAATATTTTTGAAACTGGTGAGCGTGCATCCGACGCATCTTTAGATAATAGAGAGCATCTGATCTGATATGTCCTCCACGCAGAGATACTTTGTAACTAGCAAAATGATATACAGTAGGACAATGTTCCTTCCTACTGCCGAGCGCGGCATATTAATCCAACTGAACTGTACATAATTTTTGACAGCAAAGAAAGAATGGTAGTAAGAAAAGTAATCTCAGGCTCTCACCACTCTGGACCTTCTCCCTGCACTATCATCATCTTCATCCCCCCAAGTCTACCTTCTCCCGCAGTTACATCCAATCCAATCGTAGATCTGGTCATAACATCTTGGTACCACCACCCGAACAGTAAACACTAGTTTCATCTCATTTTTTTATCGCCCATCTGAATCTTGATGAAGGAACTTCCAAGATACTAGTTCAACAAGAGCAAATATTACAGTGCTGGGAGCATCACAATGGACTGCTGAAACTCGACAAGAATGGAGTATATATATTTTTACTATAAATTAAGCGATCATACAGAAATTCATATGGCTATCCTACTACTACTGCAAGTACAGATAAACATGACTACAGCATATACTTAACAGCAACATAGTTAAAATGAGCCACTCTCTCTCTCTCTACTAGCTTAGCTAAACCTGAAGTCCTGAACAAGGATGGACAAAAGAAACCCATCCTATATGCACATGAGCTACAAGAAATTCTCTCCTGGGGCAAGATGTCAAGAGGGGGAGAAGAGAGAGTGCATGCTGTTTCTTCTCTCCCCGCCAATGGTGACTCTGTCGCACCGAAGCTCACAGAGCAAGCAGGGGCCCAGAAGGCCTGCAGTGCGCGGTGAACAGCTTCGCGGAGAAGAGATCCTTGGTCAGCTTCTTGAGATCGAAACCACGGGAGGGCAGAGGTTGCTGCTGCTTCGTGCTCTTGATGCACTCGCGCAAGGTGCAGTTCTCCTGCTTCACCATGTCGATCGACGACGCGAGCTGCCTGATCACCTCCCTCTTCTCCTCGTCCTTCGCGGCAAGCTCCGCCTTGAGAGCTGCCTTGTTCTCTTCAACCACCTTCTGCAGCTCTGAATTCTGCTCGTTGAGCCTCTTGATCTCTGCGCGCATCAGCTCTGCTTCCTTGTCATCAGGCTGGCCCTTTCCTGCCTTCTCTGTTTCACCTTCAGATACCTTCTCATCATGTTGCTCTTCAGGGTCATCCACTTCAGACTCCGAGTCATAGGAGTCTGAGCAAAGCGAGTTGGAGGAAGAACTTCCTGCTGCCTTGCCGTCCATGGATGCCGGAGACCAGCTCTTGGTGGAGGCAGATGGAGTGAGCATCGAGCGACGCGTGCCGCTGCCATGCTTCAGCAGGTCATACTGCTCGGCCAACGAGCGGTGCGTTCGGTACAGGTCACCGAGCATGTCCACCAGGACGGGACGCTTCTTGTAGTACATTTCAGCACGTTGCGCGAACGAGTCTGCATCTTGGTCGATCAGCTTGAGCATTTGCTTGGTCTTGTCATCTAGTTCTGCAAAAAAAAAGGGAGGGGAAAGAGCACAGTTGGTAAGAGGCAAGCTAAATACAGTAGCGAAAGGATCCTTGATGTGCAAGATCCCTTAAGTATAGAATGACCATGCCAATATGGTTAGATATATGCAAACCCTATGATTGCACATGCCATTCCAATTTTGTTGCACAAAAGTGCTAGGCTAATGTTGTAAAACTTGCAATGATTGCGTATCGTTCTTCAGAGTTAAACCTTTAAACTCTGCAAATGTGCAAATGAATTCAGCGGATGCAGATTTTTGTCAGTCATGATGGGGTGCAAAATCTCAATCTGAAATTCATACTGAAAATGGCAGAAGTCATTAGTACTACAAGACTTGCTCATTACACAATGGCACTCAGTACAGTAGGCCAATTGCGTTTACAGGGAACAAAGCGAGCACTACAACACTAACATTTTTGACGAAAGGCAGACTTGCTGCTCTCATTGATCATAGAAGAAAGAATAGGTTTCAGTAACAGAGGTGCATAGGCACAACGGCGAGACAACTACACATCAAGAAAAAACTATAAAAGGAACAGCTAGCCCAGAAATAAAACATCAGTCTGGCTCTCTTGGTCGGTTTAGGAGGTCATACTACAACACTAACATATGGCACCAAAGCATTCCGGTAAGTAGTACACCAGAACAGAGACAGCTAGTTTGGTAAAAAGAATTGCCAAGTGCAAGATTGTATCAGTCCATGGAGTAACCACGAAGCCATCATCATTGGAGAGTGCTAGCTAGCTAGGTAGCAAGGGAGCGAGAGACAGACCTGAAAGAGTGTTGCCGAGCCACGGGGATGGCTTCGCCTGGTTGTGGCTGTCGAACCACCATGCCTGCTGCAGCTCCTTGTGCACCATCTCTTCGTCTCCTTACCTGCAGCAAACACAGAAATAAGCACAAGCATACAAAGGGGGCAGTTGGATGGAAAATGGATTTTCCTTGACTATCATGCTAACGCGCAGTACTAATTTTAGAGGCATGTATAGGACAAGACATGAAACCATGGAGCAAGCCCAGCATGTTCTTTGCAGCAGAGAAATTTGATTTTTCGTTTCTGGAGCAATACTTTCAAGTTTGAACACCATGTTCCCAACCCAAAGGAACAGAGCAATGCAAGGACGACGGTAATTAAACCGAAGCAGAGCGAATAGTAAACGCAACGCAACCATGAGTATAACTGATTCAATCTGGGGACAACCGCTCGCTTCTCTTCAAACAAAGCAATCAATACTAGATCTCCTGTCACCGCCAGATCCGAACAGATCGATACGACCGCCACAAACCCAAGACTAGTTCATTCAATCTCGAAACATAAAAAACCAAACTAGTCTTAAGTCGAACAGAGCCTTACAAGCGACTTGGTGTCACGGTTCCAAAAGATCTCGTCGGGGACAGCGGTTGCCTCCTCGAAGCAGCAGGATACAGCGGCCGCAGTTCGTCGGCAAGAACAGAAGCAATGGGCAGCCGCCGGTCCAGGACAGATCAAACTAATATGGAGTACCGGCGACGCGGAAAACCAATCGAATCTAGAAGCAGAGATTATAGCCCGAACGGCCGGAAGGGAGAAGCGGGGACTTGTTGGAAGTAACTAACCGCACCTGCGTCGTGTGGCCGGCGGCCGCTCTCTGTCTATCCCGTGGCGGTGGTGGAGAGGCGGAGTTTCCCGTTGCTTCCTTCGACTCGTGGTTTGTCGTTTGGACTAGGCCGCAGCTTTTCCTTCTGGATTGCGACGAGGAGGGAGGGAGGAGGAAGGGGACAAAACCTACGCCGGCACGCGCACGCTCTCCTCTCGATCGCTAGAAAAGATTTTCAAATCCTGCCGCTCTACGGGTACGGCCGGGTCGAGTTTTTCTTGCGGGGAGGCCCTCCGGTCTGGATCCTATTTATCCATCGGGTCGGAGGAAACCTGGTTTACTCCTTTCCTGTTCTGCTCCACCACGGATTGGGATTGGGATCGGCGTGATCTCCGCATTGGTTTTTCTACGCGTATACACATACACACACGGTAAAGATTGTGCAGAAGGCCAACCGTTTCCTTCCAAATAATTCGCGCATGAAAAAGATTTCCTTCCAAAGTATAGTGCGCAGAACTTGGGAACACGATAATGCATGTCCTCCCGAAATTAGCGTACAAGTAATAATTGGATAAGATAGGTGTTCATGTATACACGGGTCAATGGAGTCACGAAACGAAATTGAGGCCGTGTCACATAGTCTTATGTTTTTTGAAACGAGGCAAAAGCTTTTCCTTTCATTGTTATGGTAGAAAAGAGCTGTCCCGTTTATAAGAAAAAACTGGCCAAAAAACTGTTACAACACATGTCGGGGATATAACCCCAGGTACCCCAGAGTTGGTCTATAAATAAACTAGTAAGAGACATGGATAAAAGAAAGAATATTCGATAAGAGGATATTTAGTCAAATAGAAAAGAGAAAAGACAAAGAAACAGCAACTGGGCCGAGTAAGGGCAATCTCGGCCCAGTCCACATTCCTCATGGCCGAACTGAAGCAAGAATAACCCCAGCTGGGCCGACCTAAGCCTAAGTCGGCCCGCCACGGGCCTCCTGCACCGAGCCACGCCCCCAAACGCCACCAATCCCGCCGACGCCGCCAGCTCTCGCCAACATCCCGCCAAGCGTCTCCCGCTCCTGCCACTTCGGAGCGTCGCTCCCTCCCCATGACGCCCGGGTGGGCCGAATGAGTCTTAACTCGGCCCACCACGGGTCACGACGTCGCCAGCCCGGCTGGGCCAAATCATGTCGGCTGGACTTGATCCCAGGGATACTCCGGCTGGGCCGAACCACCTTATACCCCGGCTGGCCACCATGTACCCCGGATGGGCCGCCAAATACCTCGGTTGGGCTCTGTTTCACCCAGGCCGAGTCAGTCCCGGACTGGGCCGAATCTCCACTTTCCCCAGGGCATTTGAGACGAGATGTAGTGATCCAGACTCCCACTTAACCATCCCCAGAGGCCTCCGCGACACCTACGACGACTCAACATCGACCCAGGACAAGACAAACAAGTCTTGTGCCAGTCTTGGGACGCCCATGGCTCAGACTGGCACATGGCCCTATGGAATATGCCCTTGGCATCAAGAAGATGCTAGGGAATATGCCCTTGGCATTGGGAATATGCTAAGGGATATGCCATGGCATCTCCAAAGATGCCAAGGCATATGCTGAGCATCTAAGAATATGCTAGGAATATGCTACAAAGATGCCAAGCGTGGAGAACAAGCTTTGTCCCCTGGGCTCCCCTTTATAAGGAGCACCAGGGGGATCGTTCCCAAGAGAGGCCCCGAAGGGCTCCTCTCCTTTCTGCTCACTAGGAGCTCTCCTTCTTCCTCTTCCTCCACTCTCACAGAGAGCTTAGACATAAGCATAGGGGAAACAGCTCAAGGAGCATGATTGTAGCCACAAGTATGGCAAGATTATAAGGGATTAGATGTATAGAATGAGGTGTTATCTCCACTTGAGAGCTTCAATCCAATATACATTGTATTTCTCTTTGTTCATATGAGTGCGGTCTTCACCGCATCATCCCTCCCCGGATTCCTCCACGTCCATCGGCCCTAACTTTAGCCTACCCATGGCATATGCCGTGATACCACCACGACAACACAACATCACACGTCAGCCCCGAGACTGTGCTCCACACAGGTCGACGACCAACTAGGTCGACACCACACCTCAACGCAACAGGCGGAGGCGAAAGACCAGAGCCACCGCTCCAACCAAAACACTGCACAAAACCCTCTGTCTGGTGGACGTCCAAAGCGAGGCCCCAAGAGGCAAAGCGACACAAGAGAGCCGCCCACACCCGATCCCGCGAGGGATCTAGGGTTTCCCCCGGAGAGCCCGGGCGGGAGGAGCAAGAAACATCCGCTACGACGATGACTTCAAGAAGGATGCGGCGCCCACTGGCGTCACCGTCGTCGGTCCCGGCCAGTCGCCAGGACAAGGCTTTCGCCCAACAGAGAGTCCCAGACTTCACGCCCGCCCAAGAAGGATCGGCACAACCACCACACCTCCTCTCCCACCTCATGCTCCCGACGATCAACAAGCAAACACTCCCACCGCCACGCCTAGGCTCCCCATCGCCGCGATGAAATCTGCCGTCCAGATCATCACCACTACCCGCGAGTTAGTTGTCGAAACAACCAGTGCGAACCCGGGCAGCCGCCACCATGAAAGGGCCAGAAGATCACCGCCACAATAACACCTCCTTGCGGCCCAGATCGAGCCCCGGACGAGACCTTCGTCCACGCGCTGCCCGTCAAGCGCCGCCCTCCAAAAGCCACTGCCCCAGCAAACCATAGCCCCGGCTATAAGAGAAGCAGACTGGAGCCAAGGAGCATCTTGGGGACGCCATCTTAGGGAAGGGCGAGCAGCACCAGTGCCCTCGCGGAGATCCTCGCCATGAGAACGAAGAAACAGGAACATGTGCACCACCGCCTCGTAGAACTCTGGCGGCGGCCACACCTCCGGCTGCGGCAACTCGCCTCCAAGCGCTGGCATCTCCCTCCCCTGCCGCCGAGCACGCTCGTTCCGCCGCGGCCAGATCTAGGGCCACCACCACGCCTCCAACATCCGACGCCATCGAGCGTCGGTGCCGCGCCAGAGAGAAGCACCCACCTGACGTCGCACCCCCAGCAGCCGCCCGCACCCCCAGACGCTGCCGCCACGCCGCGCCAGAAGAAACACCCGCACCCCGCGCGAGAGAGAAAACTGTCATGCCGCCACCTTCCCTGGGGCACGGCCGGCTTAGCCAGCGGCCCCTCCAGCAGCGGCGAAGAGGGGGAGAGCAGGAAAGGGGACGGCTTGAGGCGGCGGCGGTAGGGTTTCCCCCGTGTCGCCATAGGAGGGCGACGCGGGGGCTGTCGCTTCGCGTTCTACCTAGTCCTATGTTGCTAACGTGATGCAAACTATTGGCAACATACACGTCAAGGAAATCGATGGCCCGATGTTAGCAAACTTTGTGAAGAGTATGAGTCTAGGTAAAGCATTAAGCAAGGAGTCGAAGCCATACATGTGACATGTGAAGATGTATGACAACACGTTACGTATACAAAGTAGCTTTTGCATCGGGTACAGCTCTTGTGGCAACCCTTGTTTTACTGCTCTATCCACCATATGGCACTCCTCGTCGTCGTCGCAAAGAAAATAGTTCCATGGTTGACCCCCAGACTTACAAGGGGGGGTTTTGTGCAAAGTGCGCACGGCCAGCGAGAGAGAGCGGGCAGGCCGCTGATTTGGCAGAGCAGAGGCCTGTCCCTGATTCGTGGGAGTGTTGCCTTTTTCTCATTGGAAGGCTTGCCTGACTGCCTCCGCGTCAGACGAGAAACATTAATCGAGCTAATTAAACGGTGCCACAATCCGGCTAAATTTCCGGCCTGTGCTGTAAAACAGGTAGTAGTACGCGGCAGGCAGTATCCAGCTGATACGGCGGCCGTTACGAATTGGCTACGCGTCTTCAGAAAAAATCTCCTTGGCACATTACTTAGCAAGCATTAAAAAACTGCCAAAAACGAATAAATTACTTACTACTCTAATTATCCTGCTAATTCAGCGAGAATGGACGGTGGCAGTGTTTCGCAGTGCACAGGACGGGAGGCAGCATGGCTTTCTGCAGCTTGTTTATTCGAGATAGAATGGCTCTCGTAAAACTAGCCGTTGCGGAACCCGATGCGTGAGCTGATACTGTTACGAGATTATTTAAGTATATAGTGATCTTGCGCAGGCGAAGGAAGATGCGGGTGATTGGATTACGCATGGAACCATGTTAGTTTAAGCATGGACTCTTTAGATTAGTCCATAATCAAATCAGAGCGCGATGCATGTGGGGAAGAAGGAAAAGAAGGTCCAGCAGGTCAGATGGCGCGTGCGTGCGGGTGGTCCAGCGTGAGCTCCAAAAGGAAGCGAGGCGAGCAGCCTAGCCAGCCGACCGTTGCGGTGGCTCCCTCCCGCTTGGGCTAGCTCCAGACTCCCATGTCACCATGTGTTGTGAGGTGGCACGGGTGACAAAATATATTTTAAAATATTAAAAAAAATAAAATAAAATTTTGACATCTGCATTCGAATATTTTATGTTCGTTTACAAGTTTTCGGAATGAAATATTCCCTCCGACCATATTAGTTGAATCAGTCTAGATTTGGATGTATCTAGTACTAAAACATGTCTATATGCATACGAGTCTAGACAAATCCAAGTCAACTAATATGGATGGGAGGGAATAACATTTTAAGTGTTCCGTGTAAAAAGATAAAAAATGTCCTGCGAATAGTCGTACTCACATGATATTTTTTGTCTTTTTTATACATGATGACACATAAAATGTTCTTTTATCCCAAAAACATGTGAACAAACATAAAATGTTCGAATGTACATATGATTTTTTAAAAATTTTTTATATATTTAAAATATGTTTTTTTATAATAGGTACAAATACACACCGTGAGCCAAAAGAGATTTCCGTACTGATAGTATTTTTTTTTCTTTCGCTATACAAGGGGCACTCCTCCAAGTATTTTGTTCTGCCTTCTTTTCGTTTCCCTCGAGAACCCGGCGGGTCGTCGTGACTCGCGAGGAATTCCGAGGCCGGCGTCGGTGCGAGGTGCAATGGATTGCGAGTTTGTTACACTCCTCATGGACGGTTGGACGGTTCAGTTGATCAGTTCTCGCCGAATTTTACAAGGGGAAACTTCGTTGCATGCAAGTTGGAGAATGACACATCGACACATTGGTGAGGTGAGTTTTAGAAAAAAAAAAAGGAAAATGGCAAACAAGTTGCTCTGCTCGTGCGCCATTGTATGGCTGATTCGCCTTGCGGTGACTGCCGATTAACAAGAACATCTCCACTCGGCCCCATGGAAGCCCTCTAGCCATATTTCTGGAGTTCCCGAACGAAAATTCTCCTTCCACCTCTTTGAGCATTTCCACATATTGGGCGTCCTTAGCCGAAATCCGGACCAAAATAGCGCCGGATTGACGTAACTTTTGGCCTGTCTCACTCGCGTTCCCAGATCGAGTTTTCGGACGAAGGAAAAATGGTAAAATATTTGAATATTTTTGTTTTCGCCGGCGAAATCTCCGGCACAAGGTGTTCGATAGAAGTACGTCCAACAAGTTTGGCGACAAAATTATTACAAAACTAGGAAAAACGGTACGGCGGTCACTCGTCGACGGGGATGACCTCCTCCGGCGTGTCCGGTGCGACGAGGATGGGTTCATCGGCGGCGTTGTCGGCCGACTGGTTGGAGGAGAGGGAAGCAGAGCTCGGCGTAGCCGTGGGGGCAGAAGCGGTCGGCGCTGGCGTGCTGGCGGCGTTGTCCTCCTGGAGAATGGCGTTGCGGCACGCCATGTACCAGGCCTTGACCGGCGTGCTCATCGCCGAGGTGTCTTCGCCGCCCATGAGGAACTGGAGATCTGTGTTCCTCTTCTTGGCGGTGTAGTTCGCCTTGAGAAGGTCGAGCTTTTGGTCTTGGTTCTGGAGTAGTACGCCCACCTCTCGCCAGCCTTCTCCTCCCTCTTCTCGGCATGGGCCTTGGTGTCGGCGATGCACTTCTCGATTGAAGCATGGATACGCTCGGCGGGAGGTCCTGCAGATTTTAGCATCTTCGCCTTCTTCTGGCCAATCTCTGGCCTTCCTTCGCCGGCAGTAGGGGAGGAGCCTCCGGGTTGTACGCGTCGTCCTTGGTCTTGGCGAGGCTTAGGAGAGTGTCCTGCCATTTCTCGCATTTCTCTATCATGGAAAACACATGGTGAAACTTGAACTCCGTCTTGGTGTCATCCCGATAGAGTCTGAGTGCACGGAGGAGCTGCAAAGTCAAGGAAAAGTGTGTCAAGACAGGCATGAATGAGTCCACAGTGGTTGATGGGTGTGCGGCGAACTACCTTACTATCCATGCTTTCACCGCTGACGGGTGTGCGGTCGACCTCCTCGAGACAGTTGTGCCACTTGTTGCACGCCTGCTGGATGAGGCCCCAATGGTGCGGCGAATCTTGATATACTTTGGGTCGCAAAGGCCATGCTCATTGAACGCTGGCTTCACGCGCTTCCAGTAATTGTCTGAGTTTTGGTTGGCGCCGGTGATGGGATCCATGCTCACCGATTTCCAGGCGTCGGCGAGGCAAAGGTCTTCAAGCGTTGTCCACTTGATCCGGGGCTCCTGCGCCGACTTGCCTTTGCCTCTGGCTTTCGCCAGAGTCAAGGCATCCCCTTCGGTGCCCTCCATGTCCTCGGCCTGTGTCTGCTCGTCCTGGCTCTCGGCGAAGTCCTGAGACTCGATGCCGTGTTCGGCATCAACCCAGGATTGTTCCTGAGTGAAGAACAAGGTGTTGTTGGTCGCCGTCGAACCTGAGGCGATTATGTCCTGCATATACGCCTCAGCCAACATTGCGCCGAACATGTTGTGGGCGTCAGCCTCGCCGAAGGTTGCAGCCGATGAGCTGCCGGCGAAAGGAAGGGGGCCGCGACGCATAGACGACGAAGGGCCCGCGTACGCCGGAGAGGTGGATTAGGGGACGTTGATGTCGATGTTGAAGGGAGGAGGAGGGCGAGGCACATGGCAGGGGAAGATCACGTTCGGGTTGAAACCACCGTCGAACTCGGGGGATGGGGAGTACCTTTGGTGGGGTTTGCCTGGCTCTCCTGGAAGTCGGTCGACGAGATCGGCGAGAACCCGGCCGGTGAGCCGGCGCTTGGCTGGCTCCCCCGGTGGGTGTCGTACTGTGAGGGGACGACCGACCTCGGGCGTGAAATTGCCACGCGCACCGCCGCTGCCTGCTTTGCCCTTATCGTCTGCTCTTCGGCGAGGCCCTGGGTCTCGGAGAGCTCCTTCGCCGCTTTCGCCCTCTCCTTCCTCTTCCTCCGTTCGTCCGACGTGTACTTCCTCTTATAGACAAGGGCAAGCCGCTCGGCGTTGGTCAAGCATTCCAGACTCTTCGTCAACGCTCTCGGTTTCATCTTCTTCTTTGCCTCCCGTTCGCCGAGGTTGGATCTGGGTATGACGAAACCCTTGGGCGGCATGGCGGGCGAGAGCTCGGCGAACTGGCGGGAGTTGGGGGAATGGGTAGAAAAGGCAGGAGGGGAGAAGAAAAGGGTGGGAGCTCGGCCTATAGACGCTGACAGGGTTGGCCCACCTGCATTTTCGCTTTGTCCGACGTTCCTAGGGTGTTCCCAAGACCCCGGGATCGACCTGGGAAGTCCGGACGGAAGTTGGGCCGAATCCGGATGAAATCGGCGTTCTGGGAACGCGTCTGGGCGAAAATTCACCGTCCGGACGAAAAAAGGCCCTGGGAACACTGTCATGGGGCCGCGGGTGGAGATTATCTTAGGAGGCCGAAATTCATCGGATTGGGTCAAAATTCCATCTGGCAAACTTAGGCCACACTCAGTGCCCTGGGGTCTATAGGGGGACACCAGATGGAGCAAAAATCCGAGTGGACCAGACTATCAGTGAGAGAAGCCGATTCCCCACCTATTTCCTTTCCTTTTTCTCATTTCCCCTCCCCCAAACCCAATGGCGAGCTCCCTCCATCTCTCTGCTTCCCTCTGTTTCCCCCACCTCCCACCTCCCCCAAATCTACGCCACCATGCCGCCGAAGAAATTCAATGGCCCGAGACCCGCACCTGACGACTCCATCAAGCCGAAGAAACCAAAAAAGCCGACGAAGCCCAAGGAAAAGCCCGAAGGCATGAGTAACACCGATTGGGTGAAGCTTGTGAACAGGAGGAAGGTGGAAAACAATAGTCGCCGGGACAGGGAGAAGAAATTCAAGGTGAAGCAGCAGGCCCTAGCGCGGGCGAAGGAGGAATCTCAGGCGCGGGCGTCGACGTACCATGGCGGCATGTATTCGCCACATCAAGGCGGCCAGTTCTTCCCCGATGGAGCTTGGGGAAGCCAGTCGAGTGTCTCCCTGACGCACTACACGCCGTCCCCGTAGGCCATGTTCCAGGAAGCTGGCACCCACGCCACGCCGCGCACAAGGTTCTCATCGCCGGAGTATGAAGGCGACCAGCTAGGCGGCTTCAACCCCAACATTGTCTTCCCCGGGATGACTTCTTCGCCACGGGCCTCTCTGCCAGTTCCGCCAGTGCCGGCAGCCTGTTCGACGGAATGCTGAGCGAATCTGTCATGCACGACATGATCGCGTCCAGTTCAACCACTGCCGCTTCGGCTCCAGGGTACTTCACCCAGGAGGAAGCCGTCACAGCCGCCGAGAATGGCCTCGACACGCAAGATTTTGGTGACGACGAATATGAAGATGAGGAGGAAGCGGAAGCTGACGAGGAAGAGGAAGTAGAGGCCAAGGGCGAGGCCAACCTGGAGGAGGTTTTAGCAAGATTCAAGGGGAGGAAGAAGAAGAAGGGCATGTCGGCGACACCTAGCGAAGCCCACATCAAGTGGGAGGCGAATGAGGACGAGTGCCTCGCCGAAGCATGGAAGACCATCTCCATCAACCATATCACCATCGCAAACCAAAACTCTGACACAAACCAAAACTCTGACACCTATTGAAAGAGGATCAAGTTTGTGTTTGATGAATGCAAACTTTGTGATCCTCAATTCAATAAGATTCACATGGAGCACAGCGATAAGGCCATTGCCACCCATGTGAGACTCATCTAATAAGCCTGCAACAAATGGCATGGGATACAATAGGATATCAAGAATCATCTGGAGAGCGGCGCCGACTTCGAACGCAAGGTAAACTCTCTCCATGTCGCCTACTTTCGCCCAATACTGCCACAACCTATGCCCAACCTCACCGCCCTATTTGCAGATGAACAACACCTTTGGCCTCTACCGTGATGACAACAATGGCCAGGTTTTCCAGTTCCTCCATGTCTGCACGCGAATCTTGGCGTGCCCGAAGTGGAGGGAGGTGCGTACGTCTTTTGCCAAAGGAAACGACGCCTGTACAAGCCAGATGATCCGGCGGCGCCAGCGTTCGAAGGTCGGCCAGAGGTCAGCCAAAAGGAGGCCAAGGAACTCAAGGCCAAGGGACCGCCCGGCAAAAATCTCCAAGCTTCTATCGAGAACTGCATGGCAGATGTCAAGACCCACGCCACGCATCGGAACAAGAAGTTCGACGAGAGGTGGAGGGTGTTGCAGAACCAAGGCCTCAAGATCAACCTCCTTAAGACCAACATCGCGGCAAAGAAGAGGAACACTGATTATGTCGTTCTTGATGGAGGCGAACACGGCGGTGATGGACGACCAGGTCAAGTCATGGTACATGGCCGAGCCGCAACGCCATCCTAAGCGTCCTACATGCGCCATCCACCGCAGCGCCAATGCCGACGTCGAGCTCTACCCCAACCTCCTCTTCTACATTCTAGCCGAGCTCCACGCCTAAAACATCATTGAGTCATGCCTCTGTCGTAGTCGAGGAGTCTACGGTCGTTGTCGAGGATCCTACCGTTTGATCCCCCACTTCTATATGTAGTTTTATCGCCGTAGTTTGATCGCCAGACTCTGTTTTGTGCCGCCGAACTATTGGACTTGATCATGTTTTGCTAGCGGGGAAAACAAATTTAAAAAGTTTGTCGTTTTCTAATCTTTGGTTCCCGGTCCTTGGGGATGACTGGGAGTCCCCCCCCCCTAGGCCAAACGTTCGTCCAATCTGGCGACAAACCCAATCCGGCGACAAAAAACGCCGGATTTTGTCCTGGGGGCCTCCAACGAGTGGAGATGATCTTAGCACTACATCGCCGGTGGCATGACATGAAAATAGAGAAGGTAGAGAAATTGAAGACTAGAGTGCAAAATAACCAGAGCGACACGAATATCTAAAGATATAAATGGTGAGAGCTCACCAGGCCCTCACATAAGTTTGGCATTTTAGGCCGTTTGATGGAGATCTAACCGTCTATACGTGCTAGAATTAAGACATGAAACGGATGTTGCCTATCCTTCTACGAACGCGAGTGGACCTAAAGATAGGTTGGCACCGTGTGTCTGTGACTTCGTGTCGTTTTCAGTTCGGTGCGGGTGTGGGGGCCACGGATATCCTGGGTGTACACATCGCGCGCGCAAGTGGGGACAGTTGGTCCCTCTCTCGATTGTATCGTCGTAATGTTGCCCGCAACATGGGCCACACGAGTTCTACCCACCAGGTTGTGGCCGCTTCTCCCTACATGTGAGCATGACGTGTCCCGGGTCCCCTTGTCAGCCAGTCAACCATTGTGGAGGCCAGTTCCTGTCGTTGCGGCGGTCCTGGATAATGTCTTCGGTGGAGGGGCAAAGTGGCCGGGTCGTGGGCGTTTTCCTTTACATAGCTTGAGCCTTTTCTCCTTTGGACACGTGTCTACTAGAAGATGGATTATTTAAGTGGGATGGTGCTGACCAAGACCCGACCTAGGGATAGCAGTACACCTGCATATTTTCCCTTTCGTGTTCTCGGATAGATAAACTTGATTTCTATTTTTTCCATAAAAAACTTGATTTTATGAATCATGCAAAACTTTGTTTATACGCTTTTAAAAGTGTGGCTCTAGGTAGGCATACAAAAAATCGGCGTTGGTCTCCATATTTTCAATAGAGCTGATATTGATCTAGAACCATTAGTGATTTTGCTTGTCATTATTTTAGAATTTATAGCAAGTTAGCCTCCTAAAGTTTTTATATTTTGCAACAAAGGTAGTATTTTCGTACAATAAATATAAATTATTTGATAACAGGCGTGTTTTTGAATGCACTTTAAATGTCTTAATATTTCATATCCATATGTTGGTTATTATTACTATATTTGTATTAAGGGGGCCCAAATTTAACTTTCGCCCCGTGTCCCTAAAATCTCATGACCGGGCATGTACCCTTTGCTGAATACATCTTCTCAATAATCATCAACGGAACTGGTTAGTATCTTGCCAAGCAAGTGTAGTTTACTTTACAAATTTCAAGCCGTAGCAGTTGCATATCTTCTATATTTATGTTTTTATTTGAAATCGTTTTTTAAAAATGGGGGTAGTACTCTCCGGCCTTTGCATCAGTCGATGCACACAACCTTTATTAAAGACATAAGTCAAGTGTCAAGTTTTTCTTTAGGGAATAAGTCAAGTGCGAAGTTTACAACTCAAGAGTCGGCCAAAGTTGCCACAAAGATCAACCAGAAAAATAAGATAAACATATAAACTAATCATTATGTAGTCGTCTAGTATGCTGCCAAGTAGCCTAGTTGTAGAACTCCGAGAGACCATCAACAGCCGTTCGCATCCGGACGACATGGCATCTCGGTGACTAGGTGGTAATAGGTACGCCCACAGCTACACCCAATGCGCCATCATATGAATAACCTGCATTAAATCAAAAGATTTCTTCTTATTAAAAATAATAACATTACGATATCTCCATATGGACCAACATAAAGCCGATACAACATTACGAATCATGACTTTCATCCTACTATCCATATGATCCAACCATAAATCAAACATATGATCCACATTAGTTGGAGAAACCAAGTGAAGGGTCACAACGACTGCATGCCAATGGAGACAGGTTCATCACAAAAACAATATTTTATGCACCCGACCCATCTTCTTTTACCAAGTTATCCTTTGAAATTAGGAAATAAGATTATGGTTTTATAAAGTACGAGTTTGTGTATGCTACATAATTCTGCATGCAATTTTCCTTTGAGGGAGCGTGTGAACGAAGTAGTGTCGTTTTTTTTTGCTGGTACGACTTTGTGTATGCTACATAATTATGTATGCAATTTGCCTTTGAGGGAGTGTGTGAACGAAGTAGTGTCCATTTTTTTTGGCTGGGATGCAACTACTCGTATTACTAAGGTTGTTTTCATGAGTTGTAAAACTACCACTTTACATACTTTATATGTCAAATTTTCCAAATAATATCAGTCGGTCTCCAATCGTATAAAACTATCACATCGGAATCAAATTTTCACAAAATGCACTAATGATGGGTTGATCGTGAATTGACAATGAATCTGACAGGTGAGCCCCAATTGTCAGGGACTATTTGCTGACGTGGACCAGGCCCCTTATGTGTCATCACAATTAAAAAAATCCAAAAACATTAGAAAATAAATAAAAAATCTATTTTCCTCTCTCTTATGGTTGACCACCGCTAGCCCCTAACCGGCCCCGCCGCCGCCTGCTCTCCATCGACGACATGCCCTTCGAGGCCGAGCTCCTCCCTCGTCGGCGCGCGGGTAGCCATGGTAGTGCCCCGTCGCCCCGTCGCCGTCCCTGTCTACCTACTCCACCACCGACGCCGCCCCGGCTTGCTCGCTATTGTCGATGCGCCCCTCATGGCCAAGCTCCTCCCTCGTCAACACGTGGGTAGCCGCGGTAGTGCCCCGTCCCCGTCCCTGCCTACCTAGTCCACCACCGACGCCGCTCGGGCTTGCTCGCCATTGTCGCTGCGCCTCTCACGGCCAAGATCCTCCCTCGTCGACATGCGGGTAGCCGCGGTAGTGCCCCGTCGCCGTCCCTGCCTACCTAGTCCACCACCGACGTTACCCCGGCCTGCTTTCCATCGTCATTGCGCCCTTCGCGGCCAAGCTCCTCTCTCTCGGCACGCGGATAGCCGCGGTCGTGCCCCGTCGCCATCCTTGCCTACCTAGTCCACCACCGACGCTGGCCCGACCTGCTCGCCATCGTTGGCGCGGGGGTATCCGCGCTAGTACTCCGTCACCCCATCCCCGTCCCTGGCTACCTAGTCCATCAACGACGCCGCCTCGGCTTGCCCCGTCCCGAGCTCGGCCACGGCACTCGGCAGCGGCTGTGAGCTCCATGAGCAAGGGGAGCTCGATGCGGGAAGGATCTGACCTCCAGCAGGGCATGCCAGTAGCAGACGCGAGCTCCGTGAGGGAGGGGCAGCGACAGGGAGCTTGTCGGAGTACGGCGACAGAGTACGGATTGGATGGGTCAACATCGTCCCACTTTTTCCTTCCTTTTTATATTTTAATTAATTTTAATAGGGCTAACAGGTAGGGCCGACTCCACCTCAACAACTTTGACACTTATAAGTGGGTCTCACTGTCAGTTTCAGCGTCAATTCGCAATCAAACGTGAATCGGTGGATTTTGCGAAAATTTGGTTCTGATATGGTAGTTTTATGCGATTTGGAGGTCTACTGGTACCATTTGAAAAATTTGACATGTAAAATGGTAGGTTTATGCTAACAACTTTTGTTTTCATCCATATATGTGATTAAATTTGGCCTTACTCTGAATAGTTTCTGATGAAATGAATAAGTCCAACACAGATTTTGCATCTCTTAATATGCACACCAATGTCCTGCAGCAATGTGATACAAATGACCAATTTTTTATATATTATTCATGATTTTGCGTTTATGAAAATAATCTCGAATGTCCGCTGCAACGCGCGAGGAACCAACTAGTTACCATGATTTACACGTCTGGTCAGCGTGCAGGGTTTCAATTGAAGCGTGAACTATGTCCATTAAAAAATACGAGTGCATTTCTGGGTGTCTTTCCTTGATGACATCAAACATCACTTCCGTTACTAGGTGGTTATAAAGGTGGCATTAGGTATTCTGAAAGTATGTGTTGAAGCATATAGATCAAGAGTGGGATTTGTCCATCCATATGACGGATAGATATACTCTGGGCCCTCCCAGTGGAATGTCACACAATTGGCTTGCAAACATGTGACTAGGTCACAAGGGATGTCATGTCACGGAACGAGTAAAGAGTACTTATCGGTAACAAGGTTGAACTAGGTATAGAGATACCGACGATCAAACCTCAGATAAGTAAAGTATCGCGCGACAAACGGAATCGGTATTATATGTAAATGGTTCATTCGATCACAAAGTAATCATAGAAATATGTGGGAGCCATATGAATTTCCAGATTCCTCTATTGGTTATTAATCGGAGAAGGGTCTCGATCATGTTTACATAATTCACGAACCGTAGGGAGACACACTTAAGGATTCGATGTTGTTTAGTAGATATGGAATATGAGTTGGAGACCGAATGTTTTTGGAGTCTCGGATTGGATCCAGGACATCATGAGGAGATCTGGAATTGTCTGGAGAATAAGATTTATATAAGGAAAGTCCAATTCCGGGGTTCGGAAATATTTTCAGTGTTTTCACCGGAAGCTTCTAGAAGGTTCTGGAAGGTCCACCACCCCAGAGGGGGGTGGTGTACATGAATGTGCCATGACGATGTGGAATGGTTGCATCATACCCTAGGTCACTTGGCTGGACAATAGGAAGAGAAATAATCAAACTCTAGTTTGAATAGTCAAACTCCAATTTGAAAAGTCAAAGTCCAAGTGGAGGGAGGAGAGGAAACCTACATGGGAGAGGTTTTCCTCTCCCTCCCTTGCGCTGGCCAACCAAGAGGAGTTGGGGGAGGACTCCCCTCCCCTTGCCGCCTCTCCCCTCCATATAAGGAGGGGTGGCGGGCGCCTCTCAATACCATCCCACAAACCCTAGGACGCCGCGTTACTCCCAAGCGTCGGCGCCCTAGCCTCCTATAAACCACCGCCGCCTAGCCCTATCCTAGCCTCCAGGGCCACCACCTCCTCCCCTCAGTGTCTAAACCCTAGCCACCAAGGGCCTCTCTAAATCCACCATACTCGCTCCGGCTTAGGCGAAGCCCTGTGGGATCTATTCCTCACCTCCACCACCACACCGTCGTGCTGCTAGAATCGCGAGGAGATCTACAACCTCCGCTGCCTGCTGGAACAAGGGAGAGGAAGGTCTCCATCGAGTACCGAACGCGTGAATGACTGCGAAAGCGCTGCCGGAACGCGGCGCTGGAAGGATCGTCTTCGCGATCTTGGGATCGGCAAGTGAACGACTACATCAACCACGAGAATCCGATCTCGCTAAACGCTTTGGATCTTCGAGGGTTAGTACTTTATGAACTCGTTGCACCAATCTCGTAGATTAGATCTTGGCTTTTGTGTGTTCATGCGATAGAATTGTTTTGTTTTCCATGCTACAAACCCCTACACGAGCTCCTCCCTCGTCGGCACGCGGGTAGCCGTGGTAGTACCCCGTCGCCCCATCGCCGTCCCTACCTACCTAGTCCACCACCGACACAGCCCCGGCCTGCCCCTTCGCGAGCTCGGCCACGACGCTTGAAAGTGGCCGCGAGCTCCATGAGCAAGGGGAGCTCGGTGCGGGAAGGAGCCGACCTCCAGCAAGGCATGCTGGTGGCGGACGCAAGCTCCACGGGGGAGGGGGCGGCGATAGGGAGCTCGCCGGAGTACGGCGGCGGGGTGAGCCGATAGAGTACGGATTGGATGGGTCAACATCGTCCCACCTTTTCCCCTTCCTTTTTTATATTTTAATTAATTTCAATAGGGCTCTACAACTTTGACACTTATAAGTGGGTCCCACTATCAGTTTCAGCGTCAATTCACAATTAAATGCGAATCGATACATTTTGTGAAAATTTGGTTCCGATGTGGTAGTTTTATATGATTTGGAGGTCGACTGGTACCATTTGGAAAATTTGACATGTAAAATGGTAGTTTTATGCTAACAACTCTTGTTTTCATCCATATATGTGATTAAATTTGGCCTTACTCTGAATAGTTTCCAATGAATTGAATAACTCCAACACAGATTTTGCATCTCTTAATATGTCACAGTAATGTCCCGCAGCAATGTGACACAAATGACCATATTTTCATATATTATTCATGATTTTGCATTTATGAAAATCATCTCGAATGTCCAAGCGCGGGGTATAACTTGTGTCAACCCTTGTAGCCACATCTTCCTTTGTGTGTACCTATCCTATGAGAGTAACTCATTTTGTGTTTGTCTAAGCATTGTGCACTTTCCATTAGAAAGTGAGAGTGTGAGGGCAAATACAAAAGTTAACATAGTAGCATAGAAAGGGAGAAAACGAAAAAAAATCAAAAAAAGAGAAGAAAAAGAAAAATAGAAAGATACATAGTCTCCCAATACAAAGAGAGTATCAAGCTTGTAAGCAAAAGAGAGAGGAAAAAGCGCGCCAAGGCAAGTGCAAAAATCCGTTGCTTACCCTCTTTTGACAAACGAGTTGTGGTCTCTCCTTGAGTTGGCACGACAACTGAGTATAGTCTTCGTTAGGCCCTTTTGTGCTCACTTACATAGTCGTGCTAACCCCATTTTTCTCCACGTGTGTGTGTAGTCGTAGGTTCTCGTCACTTTTCGAGTTGACCATCATATTTTGACTTGAGTTTTGTTCGATCTTATCCACTTTTGACTATCCTTTTCGTTTGGTTGGTTCTTTGGCTTTCCACCCTCCTTTCTACCAAAAGCTTTTGAGAGTGTAGTTCTTTGTGTGAGAGTTTCTTTGCGATTTCACTTTGCAAGCTATTATCTCTCTTGTGTGGCAATTGGTTTGATATAATCTCCAAGGTGAGGTAAAAGGCTAACTCCCCGCATTCTTCTTCTCCATATACAACCCTTGTCGGCTTTGCATCATGGACAGGAATGGCGAGCCGTCCCAACCACCACCACCTCCAGAGGATGACACACAATACATGACAAGATGGGATCATTGGAAGGTCCGAGGAGAATGCAACTACCATTGTGAAGCCCTTGAGTGGCGCCAAGATGAACAATTTAGCGAAGCCCGAGTGGAATTCAAGAACATCGACAACCGCTTCGAAGAAGTTCGAGGACAAATGCATGCCATGCAACACAACCTCGGCCATCAAAATGAAGCTCTTGGTCGCGCCCTCGCCGCAACGGATGAGAAGCTTCAAAGCCTCATTGATGGGCTAGCAAGGCCACGATCACGCGACTCAAGCTCATCACGGCACTCCTCAAGTGAATCAAGCGCACCTCGCCGTCACGCTTCAAGGCACCGGGATGGACCCGTCCTCCACTCCATGAGATCTTATCAAGCGGTACCATCGCCGCGACACACCGCGACATCAAGCTATGATGGTGACCTCTCCGCAAGACCTCCAAGACGTGAAGCGAACCGGCCACAACCAAGGGAACTTGTGATTCAACAAGAGCAACCTCATGTGGACCACCAAGCCCATCGCCAATGACATGTTCTTTCAACAACAAGTGAAGCATCCGAAGTAGACGAACAAGATCGCCGTCGGCGTGAAGCACTCGAAGATCCACCAAGGCATCCTCATCGACATGAATGTCAACGTCGACAACATGATCATCATGACGAGCCTCCTCCACATCAAGAAGAAAGGGAGCAGCCTATTGCGCATGCGGCTCGTCGTCCTCCTCGCCACATGGCGCAAGACAATGCTCATCGACATCAACCTCGACAAGAACAAGAGCAAGCTCCCCAAGCTCGTCATGAGGACCAACAACCTCTCCTTGTCCTCAAACGCGCCAACAACACGAGCAAGCTCTCCAAGCTCATCATCAAAATCAAGTTCCACCACCAAACGCGGCACCTCAACAACTGCAAGGGCAACGCAACAATCACCAAGCAAGACATGAGAGTTCGGATGATGAAGATGGCCGCCAAAATCATGGCAACCGCCGATACCGGAACCGCAATGAAGAAGAAACTTTTGGCAAGCTCAAATTCACCATGCCCAAGTTCACCAGTTCCAATGAACCCGAAGAATATCTCTCGTGGGAACTCAAGGTTGACAAGATCTTCCGCATGCACAACTATAGCAATGAGAAGATGATGGCCATGGTGTCCCTCGAGTTTGATGAGTATGCAAACCTTTGGTGGGAACAAGTCCAACTCGCTCGTGAAGCAAAAGAAGAGCCTCCAATCTCAACTTGGCAAGATATGAAGGCTCATATGCGATCCCGCTTTGTTCCTTCGCACTACACGCGTGACCTTTTCAACAAGCTTCAAAGGCTTAGTCAAGGGACAAAGACCATGGAAGAGTACTTCAAGCAAATGGAGCTCAACATGATCCGTGCCAACATTGAAGAGCGTGATGAAAAAATAATGGCACGTTTCCTCAATGGCTTGAACCATCCAATCAAGCGCATCACCGAGTTCCAAAAGTACAACAACATGGTTGAGCTTGTACACATAGCATCAAAAGCCGAGCATCAAGTGAAAGAGGACATCAAGTACAACAAGCCAAAGACGTACTTCACATAAAAGCAAGCGCCAACCACTACTCCAACAACACCAAGTGGAAGCTCATCAAGTACCACCAAGCTTCCCTTCAAGCCAACACTCCCTCAAGGAAAACCGCCCCCAAGTGGAAAATACACAAAGCATGAACAACCATTCAATGGTGAGTGCTACAAGTGTGGAGGCAAAGGGCACAAGTCGGTCTCATGTGGAAACAAGAAAGTTTTGTTCATCCACGACAATGGCGATGAAGAATACTTGAGTGAAGATGAGTTTGATGCAAGGGTCAAGGAAGCAATGACAAGGAAACATTTGGAAGATGACCAAGAACTACTTGTGTGTGAGCATGACGAAAGTCCATCGCTTGTGGTCACAAGGGTCTTAACTACTCAAGTCAATGAGAATGAAGACCAACGATCAAACATCTTCCAAACTCGTGCCGGTATCAATGGGAAGTCCATCAAAGTTGTCATCGATGGAGGGAGTTGCCACAATCTTGCAAGCACGGAATTGTGTGAGAAACTCAACCTCACCCTCCATCCGCATAAGCATCCCTACCATATTCAATGGCTAAGTGACCAAGGGTCCGTCAAGATCAAGCACACCGTCTCGGTAACGTTCTCAATTGGACCATACAAAGACACGGTGGAATGTGATGTGGTCCCCATGACGGTTTGCCATATGTTGCTAGGAAGGCTGTGGCAATATGACAAGCGTGCTTTGCATGATGGTCACTCAAACACTTATACCTTCAAATGGCTTGAAAAGACTTGTGTTTTGCAACCAATGACTCCTAGCCAAATAATCGCGGACAATGCAAAGGCTTTAGCGAGGGAGCAAAGCACAAATCCACCTTGTGAGAAGAGCGGTGAGCGAGAGAACCACACTATAGTAAGTGAGAGCCACAAGCCAAACTGGAGTGGAAAAACTAAGAGTGTTCTTCTTGCCACCAAAAGTGAGATGAGAGAAGTGAGGAACAACCCATCCATCTTGCACTATGTACTTATATGCAAGGGACTAGCGCAAGGAACTAATGACTTGACAAACGTTCCTCCTTCTTTGATGGCTATTTTGCAGGAATTCCAAGATGTATTCCCCGAAGAGCTTCCTCATGGACTACCTCCTCTTCGCGGAATAGAGCACTGCATTGACCTCATACCCGGCGCACCACTTCAAAACCGCGCCGCGTACCGCATGAACCCCGAAGAGACGAAGGAGATAGAATGACAAATCAACCAACTCGTCTCCAAAGGTTTAATTCAAGTAAGCACTATACCAAGCGCAGTACCCGTGATTCTCGTGCCAAAAACGGATGATACGTTGCGGTTATGCATGGACTGCTGTCCAATCAATGCTATCACCGTGCGTTATCGACATGCCATACCGCGCCTTGATGACATGCTTGATGAGTTATGTGGAGCCACTATATTTTCGAAAATTGATCTTCGTAGTGGATACCATCAAATACGCATGGCCGAGGGTGATGAGTGGAAAACCGCATTCAAGACCAAGCTTGGTCTCTATGAATGGTTGGTTATGACTTTTGGCTTATCTAATGCCCCATCAACCTTCATGCGCCTTATGAACCATATTTTGAGATCTCTCATTGGTAAGAGTGTCGTTGTTTACTTTGATGATATTCTTGTCTATAGCAAGTCACTAGAGGAGCATGTTACACATGTTAAGGAGGTCCTTCAAATCCTCCGCCATGAAAAGCTATACGCTAATCTCCCCAAGTGTAACTTTGCGAAAGACAAACTGATTTTCCTTGGTTTTGTTGTGTCTTCTAATGGCATTGAAGTGGATGTCTCAAAAGTTAAGGACATACGAGATTGGTCCATCCCTACCAATGTTAGTGAACTTCGTAGTTTTCATGGGTTGGCCGGTTTTTACCATCGCTTTGTGAAAGACTTTTCTACCATTGCTTGCCCTCTCAACGAATTGACCAAGAAAAATGTCACATTCGTTTGGGGCAAAGCACAACAAAAGGCTTTTGATGAGCTCAAAAAGAGACTCACCGAAGCACCACTTCTTGCGTTACCGGATTTCACAAAAACTTTTGAGATTGAATGTGACGCTAGTGGTATTGGCATTGGAGGCGTCCTTATGCAAAATGGGCGTCCTATTGCATACCATAGTGAGAAACTTGATGGCGCACGCCTTAACTACCCAATTTATGACAAAGAGCTTTTTGCCTTGGTTCGTGTCCTTCAAGTGTGGCAACACTACCTTTGGCCCAAAGAATTCAACATCCATTCCGACCATGAGTCGTTGAAATATCTTAAGGGCCAAGCCAATTTGAGTAAAAGGCACGCCAAATGGGTTGAGTTCATGGAATCTTTTCCTTACAGTCAAGTACAAAAAGGGCAAAGAAAATGTAGTAGCGGACGCCTTGTCTCGCAAAATACAAACCTTCTTACGTGACTCGAAGTAAATGTCTTGGGTCTTGGTGGCATCAAATCTTTGTACGCGTCCGACCCATTCTTTGGATCAATTTTTGCGAAGTGTTCAATAGACAAAGGGGTTGATGATTTCTATTTGGATAAGGGTTTTCTTTTCAAACAAAACAAGCTTTGCATCCCGAAGTCATCTCTCCAAATTTTGCTTCTTCAAGAGTCCCATAGGGGAGGCCTTATGGGTCACTTTGGCCGTGACAAGACATATGACATGCTCTCCACTCACTACTATTGGCCCAAGATGAAGCGCGACGTGGAGCGCCACGTCCAACGATGCACTACTTGTGTCAAAGCTCCAAGTCTAACCCCTTTGGTTTTTATATCCCATTGCCTATTCCTCATGCACCTTGGTCGGACATTAGCATGGACTTTGTGTTATGATAGGGTTCTCCTGGGGGATCGATCCCCCGGGTCGTACGTTGCGTCGTGTATGTATTAGGCCCACCAATTGTCCTTGTCCTTGTTTTTTCCTCCATCGGCGCGTGGACGGTTGCATCACCTCGTGCCGCCAGCGTCGCTGCGCGCACTCGCCCCTGCTTGCTTGCTGTTGTGCCGCCCGCTGCGCGCCTCACCTCGCGCCGCCAGCGCCGCCGCGTGCGCCCGCTCCTGCTTGCGCGCCGCTGCACCGTCTCACCTCGCGCCGCCTCGCGCGCCCGCTCCAGCTTGCGCGTCGCTGCGCCGCCTCACCTTGTGCCGGCAGCGCCGCCGCGCGTGCCTGCTCATCTGTCGGTGTGCGCGATGTCCCGCTGCCCCGATCTAGCTTGGATTTCAGAGGACGATGGGCTTGCCTCCGACAAGGACATGGCCGGATTTCGCCCGGTAGTTTCAACCTCCGGCGGGGAACAGTGGTTTGAGATGGTGACGTCGCGCATGCTACCTATCACATGTAGATTTTACTACTGACGGTCAGAGTTTTAGCTACAAACGGCTATCAATGTTGTTACCCACGGTCGATGAATTAGCTACAGACAGTATGGGGAATTATCGTGCGAGGGATTTTTTGCTACACGACATGATTTACTACGTATATATATATATTTTGCTACAAATGCTATTTGTTTTTGCTATAATAATGTAAAACTTTTGCTACAAGATGACCGACGATAGTCTCCGGCGAAGTCGTTTTACTAGGTAGCAATTTTTTCTACAAGGTTTCCGGTGATGTCTCCGACGAAGTCTGATTTTTTGCTACATTTGCCAATATTTTTTGCTACACACGATTTTGTGGTTTTGCTACGGTAGGCACCGGTGATGTCTCCGACGAGGTCGTTCTTTTTGCTATAACCGTTTTGTGATTTTGCTAAAATAGCGCAAAGTTTTTGCTACAAGGTCTCCAGCGAGATCTCCGGCGAAATTCTCCGATGAGGTCTCCGGCGAGTCTTCGGTAAGGTCGGGTTTGCTACATTAACATAATTTTTTTGCTACACGGTCACCGGCGAGATCTCCGGCAAAATCTCCGGCGAGGTCCAGTCTAATTTTCTATTTTTTAGACCGAATCGTTTTTTGCTACAATAGAAAAAGCGGAACAAATGTAGCAAATATAGCAAAAGCGGGTTTTTGAATCTAAAAAGAGGACACGTGGTTGGCTAGGGTCCCGGAGGATAAAAAGCACGTATTCTCGGGGACGTGTAAGGCTGCCCTTATGAAAATCATCTCGAATGTCCGCGCCGCAAAGCGTGAGGAATCAACTAGTTACCAGGATTTATACGTCTGGAGAGCGTGCAGGGTTTCATTGAAGCGTGAACTATGTCTCTACTACTTAAAAAGAACTTTGCGTTCCGTTTTCTGCCAAAGGTGTGTTTCGCTCCTGGTTTCGTCCGCCATTGCCCGCGCGACTGCATCGCGCACAGAAGCCAGCGCAAAAATCACGCCCACGATCATGCCCACGAAACAGCCAAATAATAGCCCAGCTATAACTTCCCTGCCTTGCAAAAATCACGCATTCTCGGTCACCCCTACACTCCTACGCCCCGGCAACACCCCACATCTCGGTCGCTGCGGCCTTTCCCCACCTCGAAGGCCTGGATCCTTCCGAGTTCCGACATCCTGCGAGCCTAGGAATCTGCCGCTGTCCTCGAGCTCCACGCGCTAACTGCCCTGCAGCTACACATCGCCGGCACATCGCGGTGCTCCCATGATTCAGTAGTTTGGAGGCATCAGCCACGCGTGGGTTTCCTTGCCACCGCGCATGCGTCCGCCTCCATCTTCTTCGCTTGCGGCCGCCGCCGGCCTCCCGCCCCACACAAAAAAAGAGGAGCTTATTTCAGCCACGGTCGCTCTGCTGGAGACGGCGATCCCCGCGGCGTACGTCTCCTGGCGGGATTCCATGGCCGTATCAGCCACTCTACGGAAGACGGTGCTCCCCGCGGAGGACGGCTCCAGAGAGGAGTAGTAGTTCCGCATCTGGCGCCTCCCAAACAAGGCGGGGCGCCCCCAATGGGGCTGCATCCACTTCATCCATGAAGAATGTCGAATCCCCAAGGTTAGATCCACTGATCCGTCGCCTAATCCTTCAAAATTATAAGGGTGGGGAGGAGGATGGGGTGGTGGCAGACGATGGTGCGTCGGGGATATGGTGCTGGTGCAGAACATGGCGGTGTCCGCGTGGCTAGCGCTCAGGCTCTGGATCTACGGACTACTCACGAGCCTCATCGTCGACCATTGACCATGGTTGTCGCCCATACGTGCTTCCTCCAGCTCACTGTCATAGGTCCGTACTATACTGAAGCTCTTCTTTTCTCTTTCCTTAATTAATTCATGTTGCGTGCAGCTTTCGGTTATTGCTTCTAACCAAACACAATCTCTGGTTCAAGGTTATTGCTAGAAAGGTATACTCGAAAATTTAAGACATGAATTCAACGAATTCGCAGGCGGTCAAGTGTGCTTGATAAATTGCAGAAGCAATTGATGAGTTAGCTTATAAGGTTGCCTCACTTAAATAACTATAACTTGCTAAGGTTGCCTCACTTAAATAACTATAACTTGTTCTTGTTTCTGCTTTTGGTTAGTTAATAAAAACAATTTGCAATCAGCTATTGTTAAAAAATTAAAATCATTATTTATGCCATCGGCTATTGTTAATTTTCTGTTGAGAAATGAAAACATAAACAACCATGGTTGCACTTATTTTTGCCAGGGAACCCTGCATCGGGGTTGATGGAGACAACATACATGAAACAGATGAGTGACACTCTGGTCGACCATGGGCGGCAGTGTCTACCAGCTCTAACATGGTGGCTTGATAGAGCACAAAGACAATGATAAGGTTTCAGCTCACTCTGCACCTCACATCTGATTGATCAAAATTTTGGAATTCTAATTCATTTCAAGCTCGCTTATCCAAATTGAGACGATCTTCGGATTTTCAGTAAATATGATTAGTAAGAAAGTATTACAGTATGCTACAAAATTCTTATATTCCATATCAAAGATGGCAAGTATAATTCGTTACCATAGATACCAAAGTCCACTCTCTTCTCATTGGTATGAATAATTTGATGATGTTTCAAAGTAATTTGATGTTCACCGAGGACACAAAATTGGTAAGCATGGAGTTTCAAATAACATTTAGTTCAGATGCAAAATTTGGCAATGCACATCTACAAGTAAGTTAGATTGTGCAACTGCTGGCATTTATCCCTTTTATGCATTTTGGTGTTGTTGATATTTGATTTTATATAGTCAAAATGATCGGTGCATAACAAAGTCAGTTTTATGATTATGATTAACCCAAAGATATCGGTGCCTGTCATACATAGATGGTTATCTCGGTTAAAAAATGGTCAGGTTCATTAGAAGTTTCGAGATGTCTTCATACTGTGGCTACTTCTGAACAACCTCGGGGGTCCAATATGGTTCATACTGTGAAACCATCCACCACCTGATCACCTCTCTTACTTTTTCAGGTACTCCCAGTTCTTTATTTTACCAAAAACAGTAGGGAAAACTCCCTACTGCGTCATTTTTCATTTATAAATATATTCAGGTACTCCCAGTTCTTAGTCTTATATGTGATGATATCCTCGATTACTGAGTGTATAGACTATCGATATGTTTACTTGAGCCTTTATATTTAGTACAACTTATAGTTGTCACACTGATTTTACTATCTCAAGTGCAGAGATTAATTGCGTTGAGAATGGACATGACCAATTCCTGATGCGTGTACAGGTGATGAACATAGCTGAGTCCATGTATAAATATACATATGTGATTTGTATCCTTTTCCTATTACTATAATAGAGAGAAGGACATTACTTATATAATCCGCCAAATCTCTGTATCACTTGTGTCTATACCCTATTTTCGAATTTTAACTCTGTCAATTATTTCCAAGTCTTCTGAATTAATTCGCCTATGTTCAAGATTCTTTTTTTTCCAGGACGAGAAATTAATGCTATATTTAAAATCCATGGATCTTAAATATGGATGAATATCTATACCACATATATCTTAAGGGGTCACAATCATATGTTGGTACTCACAGTTTGCTTCCCCTTTTATTTCCAGTCTTTATATCCATTATTATTTCCTAGAAATAAGTGATACAATCAGGCAGGGATCTAGATACGGATTGATGCTGCTCTCTTGTATTTGTCCTTATTATTTCATTGAAATATTATTAAGTTGTTATCAAATATAACCGATTCAGAAGTTAGTAGAGGATTTCTGGATGGGTTTTTTGATCAGATGACCCTTTTGCCGCTACAAGTAACGATCTGATAACTTTATTTCCAAGGACAATCAAGTTGTTTTTGTGTTTTTCTTCACTCATCGCGAGGTTATATTGTGCTTCTTTAATTCTCAGAGAAATTATTCTCTATGGTTGGCGGTCTTAGTTTCGTGAACAAGAATAAAAAATTCAACAATATATACTACCTTGAGGTTGCTGGCATTGCTCATGATCCCCACTTAAAGGGAGCTACAAAGAGAATTTTGAAACTTGGAAACACAAGCCAACTTTGCAACATAATGAAACTATTACTCAGGTCAAATAATCAAATTTCATGTAATTTTAACAGCTTAGTTTGTTGGTACCCTTTCCTCATTCCATTTGCATGGTGTTTAAGGTGTCTTCATTCAGTTGATTTTGTGGATGCTAGAGGATCATGGAGGAGTGTGTTATGGAAACATTGAGCAGTCAATTTTGGCATCAATGCTGCAGTGCTAGAGGAAAGGAGTTGGAGGCACTCGAACTCAAGATGGGCAGATGGGGTTGACAGTTTTGGCGTATGGGGTAAGATATTGTCTTGGGCTTGTTACTGTTTATTAGTAGTATCCTTAGGCATGTATTGGTATGTAGTACGTCAGTTCAGAGTCTTTCATTTACCTTCCATGTTATCCTTATCTAGATTACTCTTTAAATATAGAAATCGCTTCTTATAAATTTTAGTTGCCCTAATGAGTAAATCCTAATAAGTGTCACAAATACATGGTTGTGATAATTATCTTCCATAACCGTTTTGATAATAGATTCACCTCCACGTGCGAGAGGATCTAAATCTAGATTACTCTTAAAATATAGAAATGGCTTCTTCCAAATTTTAGTTGCCCTAATGAGTAAATCCTAATAAGTGTCACAAATACATGGTAGTGATAATTGTCTTTCATAACCGTTCTGATAATAGATTAACCTCCATGTGTGAGGATCTAAATTTCCCGTAATATCATAAAGCCTAAGGCTCAGAAAATATGTAAGCCTACCAAATTTCTTAAGCTGGGAGTAGCCACAGTTAATTTTACACTAAATAGTACGATGGGTAGAGATCCTATTCATGATTGTATGTTTTCACTGTCTTCCTATTCATTTCATGCAGTATATCATGAGAAACTTAGGTTTAGAAAAATAGAAGACATGCTTATTCCGTTTCATACTACACCATGTCATTTTAACATTATAATTCGCTGCCGATTCACATATATGAGCCAGATCTCATTTTCTATCATAGAAAGTTGACTCCCATATTTTACCCAAGTTGACTCTCCCATCTTAGTATCCCTTACTATGTTTTATTTACATTTATTCATCAAAAAGATTCTTTCTGTTAATAATGTCTTTGATGCATCTCACGGGATTCAGTCCACACCGGCAGTCAGGAACGAATGTTAAAGTAATTCAATCTCTTCTGAGCATCAAGAATAGATATTGTAGTCCTTGTTTATACTTACTACTTGCCAAACTTACTTAATACTCAGCATTCATTCTAAGAAGCTACCCTTATTCACACTGTCCAATCTCTGACCTTAGCTGAAAGCAACTATCTACAAGTAGCATTTCTTATATAATTTGATTATAGAAAATTGGGAGAACATGAGCAAATTTTGAGAGCACGAGGCATGAAAGAGCAGCACACAAGGAAATCAAAGTTCCATTTTGAATAAAATGTTAGTGGCCGAGCCGGTGACACCTACAAGCTCATCTTGGATGAAATGGTCGACTTTGTCAAGTTGACGTTGCGAGAAGACGCAGGCGCCAACGCTGGCAGCTAGATGGACGAACTGGACGAGGTCATAATAAATTTTAAGGTCACATTGTAGAGGAAACTCCAATAGAAGAGGAAGAACATGCCCATGTATAAGATCAAAATGATCTGCTCAAGACCATCGAGGAGTACCGGATGTTGATCATAGTCAGAGAGACGGGCCTCAGCAAGACCACAATACCTACACGGACCTCTAATTATGTCAATTTTTTTACATGGAAGTTAAAAACAAGAGAACAATGTCTTTCAGCAAAGTCTGTAAATTGTATGCTGGGACCTTAATTATTGTACTCCCTCCGACCCATATTACTTGACTTGGATTTGTCAAAATTTGGATAAACCTATATTCTAAATAGTGTCTAGATTTATCCAAATCTAGACAAATTTGAGTAAACTAATATGGGTTGGAGAGAGTACCTTCTAGATGGAAACAATTTTACAATACATGCTTATATAGCTTACTGATTGTTGACATTTGGATTAGGTGTTTAGTATAATTTTGAAACAAAATAAGATAAGGTGTGTTAGTTTATTACAAGTGCAACAGATAGTATTTAGCTCTGTCCTACTTGAGAAAGAATAGTGTTCTATTTTCCTTCCTTCGTGCTTCTTCATTTCTATATTAAATCACAATGATTGAAAGCTCGCTAAACTTTCAGTGATATGAATGAACAAGTGATGGACCGAGTCTACCATATGGGCACAAATTCACGCTCCCGGTGCAACGCACGGGCACTTACCTAGTCCATTAAAAAAAATGGTGCAGTTCAGGGTGTCTTTGGTTGATTAAGGTGGGCATTCTGTCTGACTCTTTGACCATACCTGAATGTAAATCGATCTTGCTATCGTGCTGCATACTTTATATTGGGTAGAGTAATTTATGGACTCCGCCCCTCTTGATGGACTCCGACGAGCACCTGACCGCCCCTCTTGATGGACTCCGACGAGCACCTGACCGCCCCTCTTGATGGACTCCGACGAGCGGCATGGCACTGCGACCGTGCGCGCTCCAGGCCAGCTTCAACGCCGTCAGCGCGCCGCGAAAATGGTGCTAGCTACTGCTGCGTCTTTGCTGAGACGGGA
Source organism: Avena sativa (assembly GCA_916181665.1). NCBI lineage: Eukaryota > Viridiplantae > Streptophyta > Magnoliopsida > Poales > Poaceae > Avena > Avena sativa. The sequence continues at coordinate 401,612,459 of OV702284.1, forward strand.
GGTAGAGGACGCCAATGAGCGAACTGTCGGCGGCCGCGTGCGCGTCCGGCGGGCATCGTCATCAGCGTCTCGGTGTGGCTGAGGTGACCTTGTGGCCACGAGGCGCCGCGGCGTCGGCCGTCGGGGACTGGTTCTTGTCGACCCCTGCGGCCATCTGAATACGCTTCACTGCTTGATTCCTACGCTTCCTGCTCCCGACTCCGACTCCGACTCTCACCATGCTTCGCTCGATCAATATAGCAGGCCGGCTGGCCCTCAGTTCCGCACAATCCATCGACTCCTCTTCCAGTTTGCCAAATCCATCGTCATGCCTGCGCTCATCTCTAAGCGCCCGTCTGCCGCCCTGGCCGGGATCCACCGCGAGCTCGATCGGCGCAGGAAATTGGCCGCCGTGGTGAAGGGACGGATCGTGAAGAAATCGTCTGCTCCGCCGATGATCTCCACCGGAGCAACAGCAGCAAGCATGCAGAAGATGGCCACGCCGATCCCGCGCAGGCCAGCCGGAGCGGCCATGAAGAAGCCGTCCATGCCGAGGCCGCGCGCGCCTGCCATCGCCTACGTGCCGCTGGAAGAAGCTCCTAGGAGGTGCACTGCCCCAAAGGGCCGACCCACCCCGTTCGGCATCGGCATGAACGCCAACATGGGAATCAAGAAGTCACCCGCGCCGATCCCGCACGAGCAGGCCGGAGCGGCCATCAAGAAGTCGATCCTGCCCATGCCGCACAAGGCTGCCGATGCGCCGACCAAGAAGTCCTCGACGCCAGTTTCGCGAGCGACGCCACCACTTGTCACGTCGTCGCCCGCCTCTGAGCTCATCCAGACAGGAACAAAGGTGTGCGTCCGGACGGTGATGGGGACAATGCCCTCGGGCCTGCGCCTCTTTATCTGGCTTAGAGCCGTCGTCGTCTCCGATGCGGAGGAAGGCTACTTCGACGTCATGTACGACGGCGACTTCCCACGCGACAACCCCTTCCGCGACGTGCGTGTCGCCAGGGATCAGGTGAAGAAGATGCCGTCGTCGCACCAATGATCAGAAAGCAGCGGTCGCCGACTCGACGGAAGCCAAAGTCCCCACTGGTACACCAAGCAGTCCAAGGATGCATGTAGAGATGTGACGATGTCTGAAGGCATTGGGATGTAGCTAGGATAGCTGTTATGTTCTACTCCCTCCGTTCAGAAATATAAGACGTTTTAGATTTGTGAATCGAATGTATCTAGACGTCTTTTAGTGTATAGGTTCGTAGAGGTTCAAAATGAACCTATACACTAAAGGGCGTCTAGATACGTTCATTTCACAAAGCTAAAATGTCTTATATTTCTGAACGGAGGGAGTATGTACGTGTAGTTCTTGATTCTTGGCATCAGAAGATTGCCTAATGTATGAATTCTGTTGATTATCGAATAGATGAATTTTTGGAATATTGCTTCCACCGTGTTGTCAATTGTTGTTCAAGATGATCTAAAATTGCTATCTTCTCTATTATGCTACAGCCTATGCAAAGTATTGCAGTTTATTTTTGTTACCATTATAATATCGGTTGTCAGTCCTGAAGAACATGATCAAGAATTGGCAGGCAAAGAAAGAAATGTTCCATGGCCTCCTTATCTTACAGAAATATATTGCAACTCTTGACATTTTTTGTTGGCTGTGGCCTATGGATGTTTATCAGAAGGATTGCCGCAAGCTGATATTTATGTTCTCATTGTTAAATTATGCTGGTGTATCTTTTACAGAATGGCAATTGAATATGAGGAACCAGGTGGTAGAGCATTAAGGTAAAACCATCCGGAAGCTCATGGTGTTTGTGGATAACTGCAATGTGATTCTGAAGTAGGTGGAATTGTTTGTTTTTTGTGTTTTATTTGTACATATTTAATTTAGTAGCTCAATCAGGACTAGTTTTTTTTGGTAATGCAAGGCAATTATGGACAAATGTGGGATGCTGATGATTGTGTTTCAACTTCTGTTGAACAAGCAGATAAAACCTTCTTGTGCCTCAGTTATATTTTTTTTTATAAAAACCAATCATTTAGCTTTTGTATATCCTTTTTCTCTTGCCAGGGATTTTCTGGGATGAACAGATTCAGCCAAAGACCGTGAAGTAAAGTTCAGTGCGAGATGCATGTGTTTGTTGCTAGCCCCTGAACTGAAAAAAACACTTCCTGATGGCAAATACTATGAAGTTGCTAAAATCACTGCTGCTGGGGTACCTTTACGTGCAATAACTGTTAGAGACACAACCGGGATTTCTTCAAAAGTGGAAAATGATGCAAGTAAACTTATCATACTTGAGATAACTCTTATTGCTTTTCAAGTTCCCTCTTTTTGATGCAGTATGGAGGTGAACCTGGTTCCAGAAGAAGATGAGAGGTAGCACAATCTCTTTATCAAAGGAGAAGAATGAGATAAATCTCATAAGATGCAAACACAATGTTGTGACTGGCATGACCTATCAGATGAGAAGGTAATGTTAATGTACCCTACTCTGCAGCTGCATTCATCATGTTTTCGTTGATATCTGATATGCTCCACTAAGTTCAGGGTAAGAAATTTAAGTCTAGCATTTGCAGTTTGAAAACACCATATGCTAAATCTGACACCTCATACAGTACAATATTTCTGGCAACCAAAATTATGTTAAGAGCCTTGCTGTAACTAGGAGACCAAGAGTTAACCAGATTAGTTCTATAAGGAGGCACAAACATATATGTGTTCTTTCTACCTTGCAAAAAGAAAGTGCTAGTTCTATTTCCCATGATTAATAGTTCGGAAATATTCATGATTGCTAAACAGAGCAACCGACACACTGACACACCATACGAGACAACCAGTTATCAACCAATCATTTCAATACTAGAACAAAATAATCTGAATCCTTTCACCGCAATATCATGACACGGCACCCTTTGCGATTGAATCATTTCACCTTACTAAGTTAAGCTGTAGTAGAAAGAAAGATGTAGCATGGCAACTGGCAGCCGCTTTAGCTAAAAAACATGGGTCATGAGTCCATGGCTTGACATTCTGTATGAACTACTGCCTATGGACATCATCGACGTCATCCATCAGTACAGTCCAAGCAATGCAGAACTTGCCGTCCCCAAGGTAGACCAGGCTGCCCTCCGGCATGAGGCCGCAAAGGTGGCCGTTCTCACGGGCCCACCGGGGGAACGTGTCCTCCCATCTGTACCGGACGGCCGGCAGGGACTACCTGACGTCGATGGCGAGGAGGTAGCGGCCCTTGGAACAGAGGCCGAAGCAGAGGCCATCGAGCTCAGGGATGAAGACGGCGCGGTAGTGGAAGGGAAGCTCCCAGTCGCCCTCCTTGTGCCTCGCGCGGCGGACGGTGTGGAAGGAGTAGGTGCCCCTCTCCTCCGTCTCAAGAAATGATGTTGACATAACCAGATCAAGAAAAAATGAAATAAATAGTTAGAAATTATAGGCCAAAAAGTTATTTTTATGTTTGCACCTTCAACAAAACAAGAATCTGATTTTTTTTGGTAATTCTCTTTGAACTCTAACCAAGCCAGAGTACAAATCTTACTCTATGTACAGCAACAAACATAATTTTTCCTCCCTTCCTATGTAATACTTCTTATCCAATTTCGCCAAAAAATATACTGTGCCTTGCATATCACAAGAAGGAGAAACCATCAAATTCTCACGTAGTTGTCACAAAGATGTCACTGGTGAAGTTAAGTGAAAACACTAGTGTAGCTTTCGGATTCAAACCGCGCTTCACCTCTGAGGAGAAGTGGCAGCAAGCTGTCCAGCAATAACAACTTTGAAGCAAGAAAATCAAAAAAAATTAGAAGGGTCCCCCCCCATTTCATTAATAGAAACCACAAACTACAAAATTCCGATCAAACATAACAAGAGAACCTGCCCAGCCGCAGTGAACCAAAAGGAGAGAAAAAAGAAGGGAAAGGCTAGGAGAGCCTAGCATCTTCAAACCTCCCCGGGATGATATGGAGCTAAACAAGGTTCCAGAAGCTTACAAAATACATCTGCTACAAAAACTAAAACCACCTTTTTTTTTATCCGTCATTCTGTTTTTTAAACCCGAAGAAGGGTCTCCTTAGATCAAAAAATTCAGCATGTCAGGCATTTATTCCATGGCCTCCATCTTCCTTTTTCCATGAACACCTAATCAGCGATTCTTCCCGGTAGCCTTGCGCCCAACCGCAACTCCATTTTTGCGCTTTCCTTCACATGTAAATCACACAAATAATCAATCCAATATACAATTCTGTGAATTATCTCATTCGGTTCACTCGGCCACTTATTGTCAAAACAAGCAGTATTTCTAGTTTTCCAAATGGCCCAGAAAACCGCCGCTATCCCAACCATAAGCATCTTCCTCCTTTTCTTGGGAAATATCCCTAACCATTCTACTAGGTAATTGTCAACACTAGTGAACTGGCACTTGAGGCCAGTAGCACAACTGCCAATGCACTATACATATATGGCCAGACGACATTCAAAAAAGAGGTGGTTAATTGTTTCATTTTCCCCACAAAACAAACATTTTTTTCACAGTATCCTCCACTGCTAATCAAAACATCCCTAGTGAGGATGCTTTTTTCACCACCAACCATAGAAAGGTTTTGACACACAGAGGTATTTTTACTTGCCATAGAAAACTTTAAGCAACTTTCCCACAATTTTGCATGGCAAGGTAAAAGGATTTAACACTAAATTCTCCCGAATTTGATAGCATATAGATCAACATATCATCTTGATTCTTAGCCAAGGAAACCTTCCTCCACAAAACGTTCAAAGCATTCCAATCCTCAAGCTTATTTCCTAACAGCTGGTGTCTAAAGTGAGCCTATCAATCCCCATTAGAGCAACCTTACGGACAATGATGTATTGGTTCTAGGAAATAAGGTATAACCAAGGGAAAAGTAAGATTAGGGATTCATTTCGTAGCCACACATCTTCCAAGAAGTTTATCTTCTCTCCATTTCCTAAATTTATCCTACAACATGGTCAAAAAAAATTCACATCCATCAAACCATGCCAAAAGTGAGAGTCCCCTAGTTTGGCAGTAGCTTGACCCAGAGTGCATTTTTTAAGATATTTGGCTTTGAGAAAAATTTGCCATGGTCCTTTATCATTGAACAGTTTCCATAACCATTTAGATAGCATTGAGATGTTCATGATTTCAATGTCTAAAATTCACAAACCACCTTGATTTTTGGCATACATATAGTCGATCATTTGACTAACTGATATTTCTTCTTGATCCTATTACCATTCCAAAGAAAACGAATTTTAATCATATCAGTTTTGTGTTTGATCCCAGGTGGGACCCTGTAAAAGGAGAGCATGTATAAGAGCATACTAGACAGGGAGACGTTAATAAGTGTGGATCTTCCACTAATCACTAGATTTTTTCCCTGCCAGCATTCAAACTTATTCTCATGATTTTCTATTATAGGATTTCTGTCTGCCAACTTAAGTCTTTTTTCATCAATGGGAATGCCCAAATATTTCATAAGAAGACCACCTGTTTGCAAGTAAAATTCCTTCAAACTCCTTGCATCTATTATTTGCATCCCCTAGGCAAAACACCTCACTTTTGTGAAAATTTATTCTTAGACCAGACAAATGTTCAAAGAGACACGGAATAAATTTTAGATTCCTTGCTTGTGTCAAATCATCCTCTAGTAGGAAAATAGTGCCATCTGCATACTGCAGTATTGACACTCCTTTTCCCATAATATTAGAGGCAAGACCCTTCAACTAACCCCCATTCACAACCCTTTCTATCATAATAGAAAGAGCATTATCAATTAAGTCAAAAAGCAGGGGAGAGAGGGGATCACCCTGTCTCAACCCTTGAGAAGTGAAGAAATATGGCCCTATTTCATCATTGACTATGATGGAAACTTTGCCACCTCTTACATATTTCATGATCAGATCATTCCAACTTGTTGGAAAGCCTTTCATTTCAAGAATCTGTAAAAGGAAGGTCCATTTGACTTTATCAACGACTTTCTCAAAATCAATTTTGAAAGGGACACCAGATTTTTTTTAGTGTGAATGTAATTTAAAGTTTTATGCATAATCACAACCCCTTCCAGAATATATATACCTTTCAAGAAAGCTGTCTGTGACATTCTAATAACCTTACAAATCACCTTGACAAGTTTATTGATAAGAACTTTGGTAAAAAATTAAATATCACATTCAACAGACAAATTGGCCTGTATTTTTGGATACAATCCGCATCTTTTCCTTTTGGAACAAGAGTCACCACTCCATAATTGAAACGTTTAATTTCCAGATTTTCAGCTTGGAATTTTTCAAAAAGATCTAGGATGTCATTTTTTACAAGATCCCAATTCTTTTGATAAAATTCAGCATTGAAACCATCTGGGCCAGCTGCTTTATTAGCTTCCATATCAAAAATAGCTTCTTTAATCTCTTATAAAGTAATTTTTCCTTGTAGGTAAACTTGGTAATCATGAGAAATTCTAGCTATGCCACCTGGATTTAGGGACATCTGTGAAATGTCCGATTTTCCAAATAGTTTTTTGTTGAAATCATTGATATAAGTAACCAAATTTGTTTGGCCCTCAATAATACTTTCACTCTGAATAAGTTTGTTAATAATTTTTCCCTTTTCCTACCATTAGGTTTCTGGTGATAGTATCTAGAATTTATGTCACCTTCCTTCAATTCAATTTATTTTGCTCTTTGGATCCATTGAAGTTCTTATTCTCTATTAATTCTCCTTAGTTGTTGTTGGTAGTCTTTCTATGCTGCTCTGTCAGCAGCTGAAAGTCCATGCATCTCCTCTTTAAAATATTTCTTTCTTTTTTATGTTCCCCCTCTATGTTCATATTCCATCCTCTGAGTACTTTCCTTAAATGCCTCATTCGGTTTTGTCAAATGTCCTCCACATTGTTTCCTCTAAAAAATCCCCATTCATTTTAACAAGATTTTCCAGATCTGGCCTAAGGAACCAGCAATTTTCAAATATGAAAATAGCTAGTTACTTAGGTTGTTCCCCTATTTTCAGTAAAAGGGGGGTATGATCTGAAAGCTCTTTGTTCAAATAAGTAACAGTAACTAGAGGATATTTCTCCTCCCAAGATGGGGATACTAGGAATATGTCCAACAATTCATAAGTGGGGTTATCATGATTGTTTGACCAGGTATACATTCTCCCACTAAGAGGAATTTCCATCAATTCACCTTAAGAAATAATATAATTAAAAAGCATACTCCACTTATTAAAACCACTAGGCTTATTTTTATCACTATCCCTTCTAGTCAGGTTCAAATCCCCAGCAATCATCACTGGCAGCAGTTTTGACTTGTTGATGACTTGTGCCAATTCAATCAAGAAAGACACTTTACCAGATTGCTGTGCATCTCCATTAACAAAGACTAAATTCCAAATAAAATCATCAAGATTGTTACTCAACTTCACTCTAATAAAATAATGACCTATTTCCTTTTCTAAAATATTGAAAGTGTTATTATTAATGTCAACTAAAATGCCTCTAGATCTTCCACTAGCAGGAGTACTAGTCCAATTAAAATCAAGGTTACCACAGAGTGAATCCAAGATTGACTCTAGGTAATCTTGCAAAATTGCCTCTTGTATCCTTACAAAATCTAGAGAAGAGGAGTAGGTAGTCTCTCTTACAAAATCTTTTTTGGCTTTGTCTCTAATACCCCTACCATTCCAAGAAAAACTAGCTAACAGTTTATTTTAGTTTTTTTCCTCCTCAACACAGTATTCATAGGAGATTTAACAGAGAAAACTTCAGGTGAAGATTTCCTCAAAAAAATCCCAACCAGAGTTGATGAGGATCGATCTCGTCAATGCCCATTGTTATGAGCTTGGGTTTTGGAGAAGATGTGGATGCTGGAGATCACGGAACGGTTAGCAAACAAGCAACACGGGGACACGAGGTTTACCCAGGTTCAGGCCCCCGGAGGGAAAACCCTACTCCTGCTTGTCTGCTCTGATTATGGTGGAACCGAAGGTTACAGGGGTGCGCGGATGCAATCTGGCGTGGAGGTGTGTATGCGGTGGTGTGCGAGAGATTGTAAGAGAGCCTCCTCGTCATGCCCTCCTGGACTTTATATAGAGATAGGCAGGTCCCAGGCACAGATCGAGTCGGTTACAGGTTTTAGGGTTTACCCCTTTGAATTTCCTATCTACTCTAGTCTTGCTCTCCAAGGATCCGAAGGCGTCATGGGCCTTGGCCACCCGAAAGTCTTCATGGGCCGGCGTATATTTGCCGTGGGCCTTCCTTGGGCTGGACCAGGTATGCTGAGATCGTGTACCCGTGGGGTATAACCATGTCAGTAGCCCCCGAGTGTTCAGTCGAATCGTAGATTCGGCTGAGGACTCTTCAATCCTTCGGGTGCAACTCTGTCTTTCAAGAGAATGTGTAGGGATTGTTGATGCGTGTGCCTGACTATCCCGACGGATCAGGGTCAGTTAACTGTCTTAGGACAGAACAACACGATCTTCTTCAGGTTCGAGTCCCTCGACTCGAACCCGGAACATATGCTGGCGTAATTCGACTCAGGCTGCGGAGGACTCACAGGAGCGGAATTCCAGTGAATTTAAATGATGTACCCAACGTGTCCGTCGGGATTTTTCATCGCGCCTATTGGCACGGATTCGTACTAGCAGAGCGCAGTCGTGTGCGTTGCCAGACCATCAGATGATATCTGTAGGTCTTACCTTTACGTCGCAGACACAACATCCGAATGTTTATCACCGTGGAGGTGTTTCGGGTGTCTAAGGAGAATGTTGCTCACTTAGCATTAATTGGGGCAGAGTTGCCGAAAAAGTTTTGCATGTTGATCCGTAGGATCGCAGTCGAAGAATTCATAGGGTGCGCGACCAGCGCTCCCTATGGGAGTATCCCCCGAGTGTCTGTTCGAGTCATAGACTCGAGCAGAGACTTTAATTCATCCGTTGTTTAGCTTCAGGTCCGAGGACACAAATTTTTCGGATGCTTGAATCCATTCTCCCTATGGGAGTAGCCCCCGAGTCCGTAGTGGAGTCGTAGAATCGACGTAGGACTCGAAGAAATAATTCAGTGATGTAGCGTTTTGTTTACTTTTTGGGTGCGCGGCCAGCGCTCCTGATAGGAGTATCGCCCGAGTAGTTAGTCGAATAGTAGATTCGAGTGAGTACTCTTGATTGTATAGCCGAAGAATTTTAACCGTTGCTAGCATAGCTTTTTATGACGTCAGTGCTGACGATCGGTGACCGCAGGCGTCTGTGGCGCTAGAGATGACGTGACTGGACGAACATGGGCCCCACCTTCTGACCTTGAGTTGATTGGTCACGCGCGGCGTGGAGATAATTACGGTGTCGCCTCGATTTCCGCGCGTAGTGGACGGCGTGTGAGCGACGGTTCGCTGCTGTACTGACACGTGGACGGCCAGATCTTGCAGTTGGCGCTAGGTCTTCTCGATGGACGGTCGTCGTGCATCGTCTTCGTCCTTATAATCATTGGGGAACAATTAATCTGTTTTCACCGCAGCCATTCTTGCTCCAATCTTCTTTGAGATTTCTTGCTGCGCGCTGGAATATCCTCGAACATTTCCTTCTTTGATCCTACGTTCTCGCCGCCGGCGCCGCCGCACCGCAATGGGGAAGCATAAGAAGTCATCTTCTGCGGTTGGCACCAGTGCTACTGGTGGCAAGAAAGGTTCTACCGCTGACCGTGTCACCGACGGTGGCTGGCGGCGATCGGAGACGCGGGAGAGTGATCTCCGCAAGCTTCGTGAGCGGGGCTTGATCCCGCAGGATAGGGAGGCCGTCAAACTCCCTGGCAACGAGGTAATTCCCCGTCCCCCTGCTGGGTTTCGGGTTATGTTCCTCGCATTTGTTCTTCGGGGCTTTTCCTTCCCAGTCCACAATTTCTTTCGTGGACTGCTTTTCCTTTACGGCATCCAGCTGCATCATCTTCCCCCCAACTCTCTTCTTCACATTGCTTGTTCTGTCACTTTCTGCGAGTACTGGCTCGGTATCGAGCCGCACTTTGGCCTCTTCCGGAAACTCTATTCCGTGAAGAGGCAATCTGGTTCTGATGGTGTCTATCCCATTGGGGGTTGCATCATTTCCCTTCGATCCAATCTTCTTTTCTTCTCTTTTTCGATGTCCGAATCTGTCCAGTACTGGCGGAGGCGATGGTTTTATATCCGCGACTCCACGGTGGCTGGGCAGGATTTTGGTCTTGCTCCTTTCGACCCCTCACAAAAGATCAAGCCAAAGAGGTCCTGGAAGAACCAGATCTTGGATGGCGAGGTGGCGGAGATAGAGGGGTTCTATCGTCGGGTGGAGGATCTCCCGCTGATTCTGGATAAGGAGGTGAACGGTGTGGATATCATCCGCACTTTTTTCAAACGTCGAGTGCAGCCGCTCCAGGCTAGGGCGCACCCGATGTTTCTTTATGCGGGTCGCCATGATCCGACTAGGGTTTCGGCTGAGGAATTCTCCAAGGGGGATCTCGACGGAATCCTTCATTCGCTGCTGAAGTTTAAGGCTAGAGAGGATCTTCCAGGGAAGTCGTTGACTTCTCCATTCTCTGCTTCCCGTCCAGTTCCATGGGTGTAGAACTGGGGTGTGCGCGTAGCGCTATTTTTCGACTGCGCTTGTCTTTCTACCTTCTGTACTGAATTTTTTTTGCTATCTTTTCCGCAGGAATTCAAGGTGCCATGCATGTCACCTCCATTGCCCGAACTATTCCCGAATGCTCCGGACAATGAGGTGGTGGATTCCATGTCCGAGCTACCGTCGACGCGGTCTCCGGCTGAAGAGGTCAACGAGTCGAGCGAGGATCACACTCGCAAGCGGACGAGGAGCTCCAGCGAATCATCGGATGCCTCGACTCCGCCGATGCCTAGGAACCCGCTGTGCCTGGAGCGTCACAGTGATGGGCATAGGGGCTCTTCCTCTCCAATTCCTGCCGTTCCCGTGCGGGCTGTGGCACCGCACCCGCCGGCGAAGCGAAAGAAGGAAGAGAAGAAGGAAGAAAAGAAGGATGAGAAGAAGGTCAGGAAGACCCCTCCTGTCTTCGACTTGAGCGATCTCGACTCGTAAGTTTCCTCAGTCCGTTTTTTGCTTTCTCTTATCTGTTTGTTTTTGAGCTTTGTTGATATTTCTTTTGTAGCCACTCCTCTGACAGCTCCTCCAGCGATGGCGCTCGAGAGATGGTGGGGGAGTCGAAGGTTGTGCCTCCTCCTCCTCAGACGGTTGCCACCTCTGAGGGCGCTGCTCCGGGGTCTTCTCCGCAGGAGGCTTTGGTGGTGTTCCCTCAGAAGACTACGGCCGAACCTTCGGAGTCGCCGTCTATCCATGTAAGTAATTCCGTTTTCTGCCACGGGGGGAGCCCCCGAGCCTTTTCATATGATCTGTTGATCATTCTTTTCTTCCCACCTCGGGGGGAGCCCTCGAGCATCTGTAGGGTATTTTGTTGTTCGTTTTTCCTTCGAGTCTTGGGGGGAGCCCCCGAGCGTTTTTCGCATGTGTACCTTGTTTTTGCTCGTTCTTTTGGGCGTTGCCCCTGAGCCTCTCTTTTGACCGGTGGTTCTTTTTTCAGCCTTTTGTGCAAGGTGCCAACCAACTAGTGCAGCAGCACCTGGCATTGGAGGCCAGCTTCAAACAACTTCAAGGTATGCTTACGACCTGATCTTTTTTGCTTCTTTATGCAGTTTTGTCCTTCGATCTAATAGGCGTGTTGCTGACTGCAGAGGACCACAATGTCTCTCTCCGCAAGCTTGATGCTCTCAAAAAGAGCCTTGGGCAGGCGGAGAAGAAAGCCGAGGTCGCCGTTGGTGCGAAGGAACGCCTCGAGCTAGAGCTAGCCAACGCGGCCGAGGCCAAGGAGCTCCTGCAGCAGGAGTCTACGGACCGTGAGGAACAACTCGCCACCACCACGGCTTCACGCGAGAAAGAGGTAGCCGACAAGCTGATGGCAGCTGCCAAGGCTGTTTCGGGTGTGTTTTTTCGCCTTCCCCTTTCGGCTTCCTTGTGTTTCCTTGTAGTGTTTTTATTTATGCTGCTTCCTTTGTTTCTTTAGATGCCGCGGACATCGAGTTTGATCGCGGTGCTCTGTAGCACGGGAGTGCTCTGGATGATGCTACTGCGGCGGTCGAGGACCACTGCAACACCGTTATCAACTCGCTTGCCAAGGCCAAGGAGGTCCTTGGGCGCTTCTACAAGTAGCTCGTCCCCAAGGGCGTGGCCCTCGAAGATGTCGATGCCTTGGCTGAGGCGCTGTTAGCCGAAGCGCCTGCGGCGTACAAGCGCAAGCAGAAAGGCATCGGCGCCTCTGTTGGGCTGGCCATGGCCTTGGCTTCTGGAGCTGAGCTAGATCTTACTCAGATCACCTCTCGGATGCCGACGGCTGCTGACGGATCCGAGGTAGCCTTCGCCATCTATGCTGCTCGCTGTAAGCGTTATGGGCCGAAGTTGATTGACCTGCTGGTTGAGTACGCGCTAAGGCAGCAGGGGAAGCTAAGGCGAGGCAGTCCGGCTCCGAGGCTATGCAGGATGCAGCTTCATAGGCTTTGTAGTAGTAGGATAGCTTTTGTTTCCAGGTTTTGTAACTATGTTTATGAACAATCCCTGCGCCACGTAGTGGTTTTTTGCTGTACATAATTAATTTTCGAGTTCTGAGTTCATTCGTCTGTTTGTTCATATCCTTGTCTTCTTTTACTCTAGGATCCTTCGGGTGATGACCCCGCTGACACTTCGTTTGCACCACAGCTGCGACCATCCTTGGATGGCGCGTCGCATCTTGTATTTCTTCGAGACCGCATCCGTAGTCTTGAGAGGGAGTTGCTTGGAGTGCGTGGCCATGCTGATGTATGGAAGTCGAAGGCGGAGCGAGGCGCTTCCCGAGAGGAATTTTTGATGGGGGAGTTGCGTCGTCTGGCCGAACAGCTTGAATGTGAGTTTTTCGAGCCGCTGCTCATTGTTTCGGATGCGCCTGTTGGCCTTTCGCCTTACTCTTGCAAGTACTGCAGGTGCTAACCTTGCTCTGAGGGAGGAAAAGGAGAGCGTTGCTGTTCGGATCAATTGCTTGACTTAACAGGACATGAAGGCCGGCGGATTTTTCTGGATGGACCGTGATCGTGCCCTGGTCCTTGCGATAGTGCAGGATCGTGTCCACCAGGTATCGCGGGTGCTGCATCAAGTGAAGTCTTCGCTAGCGTCGGTTCTGCATGTGATGTTCTCGCTGGATGATGCACCGTCAACTCTCTCTGGCCTGCTGTCGAAGTTTCGGAGTGTGCATCGTGTCAGGGAACTGGTGCGGCATCAGCTCGTCGCGGGGGTGAAGGCCGCGCTCTCCCTTGTGCGGTTACATCGTCCTAATGTAGATCTGTCTGCTGTAGCGGCTGGGCCGCCTCTTCGGCCAGATGGTGGCGAGTGGGATATGCGTCCACATTATGCGGCTGTAAGGCAGTATGCCGAACAGATCATAGATCTGTTTGAGCAGCGTGCTCAGGTTATTCTTCAGAATAGGTAGTACCTGTAAAAAAGATGGATGTAAAATTTGTATATATTTGACGGGGCGTGTTGTGCCCTTTGTTGTAAGGGTTTGGTTGTTGTTTTAGCACGTAGTGCTTTGTTTGTATACGTGCCCTTTTCGTTACCCTGACGTGATCAGCTACTCAGATGTACACGTGGTATCCTCAGTCGACGAAGTCGTGAGGTGGGGGGATCCCCCGAGTGCGTTTGTGTAACACCCTCAGAATCGGCCCTATGCAAGTTTTAGCAAAACCCGCCAAACCCGCATAGAAACGATTCGAAGGTGCCCACCAGGCACTTGCGTGCGGGTGGAAAACGAAGTAATAACATTACACAACAGTCCTCGATGGGACCCACAGAACAGATATATATACAGCAGCGACTCAAAGAGTCAAGAATACAGATATAATATACAAGATCCAAATCACCTTGAAAATGGTAGAGCGTCCGACTACGGACAAGATGCAAATGGGGCTAAGAGCCCTGAAGAATAACCAATGGCGTCCATAACCCTGCCCAGGCCAAGCCGGAAGGGTAACCCTGCTAACGGCGTCGATCTCAAAACCTGCTTAAACAAAAGGGGTGCCGACAAAGGGCAAAGGAAAAAGAGGAGCGTCAGTACTGAGGCCAGTACACGGCGAGACTAGAATTCGGCGGTCCTCGCCTACATAGGTATGGTGGACTGAAGCGGCAGCGGCAGCAAGCACTAAACAACCTATAGAGACTCGATACTATTGGCGGCTATTAGAGAGGGGTGAGGAAGACCTATTCGGATCCAACCTGATACTATCATCAAACAAACCCATCCTGGCGTTTCCCCCTCGAGACCAAACGAGGAAGTCAACCGAGGAACTCACACCGTTGGCAGTTTTACTTATTCAGTTATCGTTGCAGCAATTACTAGTCAGGTATAGATATTCCTCCTGATAAAGTAAACAGTGGGCACTTTTAGTTAATCATTCGGTTATAGTGGCATCACTTACTAGTCAGATTCGATTAGCATGAGACAACCCAAAACCCAGCAGTTGTTGGTACTTTTACTTAGCCCTTCCGTTGTAGTGAAGCTGATTACTAGTCATATCGGATACAAGTCAATTTATAGCAATAAACTTTAGTTATAGTTGTCTATGATCAAGCACTGTGCTCCAAGTCGTTCATAACCGCGGACACGGCTTCTCGAAAAGATTTAACCCTGCAGGGGTGCACCAAAGTATCCACAGGCACTTCGACCCTTTTTGCCAGATCAGTTAACATACACCCATCGGTATGTCGGCGGGGCCTAAGTCACGACGTTCCTAGACCCAAAGCAAGTACGTGGGGGCCACCCCACCAAGTCGACACCCGCAATGAAGTCGGGCGGTCTCCGAGACGGACTGGGGTTTGGGCAAACGGCTGTGAACGACAGCAAATCCCCAAACGGGGACTGTCGACACCGCGAAACGTGGCCCGATCCTAAACAGTACAGTGTGCTCCTCGCACAAACGTAAATAAAGCAGTAAAGCATGGCATAAGTACAGGATCGTAAATAAAACCTCAAACTAGTTTGTGGCCCCCAGTACAATACTTTGAAATCAGGTAATAATCAATGGGGGGCCCATATCTCCCCACCTGTGGTTAGCGCGCTCGATCTCGGAACAGGTGTCAAGAACTCGGGTCCTACGGGACACAAGTGGGCGGTCGGAAACCAAATCTTACCTATCACCCACCGATGCCTCTGCTTAATTCGATTTTAGTTATTAAACAATAATTAAAGTGAACAATAATTAAAGCCATGTTCATCTCCAACCTTAAACATGCGGCAATTCTCCAACAACTGTGGTACTTGACGACGCGCGACAACACTTGAGCAAGCGACTACGACGCGCTGGTCCAACTATCTATCAAACATCAGGTAATAGGATGTGTCCAAGGCAATATACGGCTGCAAGGGATTTCACGGGTACGAAAACTAGAGCATCACGACACAGATAGCAATAGATCAACAGGAGGGAATAAATACTATAAAAGTAAGATAGGTAGAAAGGGGGAGATGCTCGCCTGAAAACATTGCCGAAGGTGCAACCGAAGACCGGGTCGGCACTCGCATCAACTCAACGGCCTTATCCGCGAAGAAGCAAAACACTAGAATAAACACCGGATGCACTATTTAATACAACGGCAGAAGATCGGCATGATGCATGCATGATGTATGACATGGCAAAGATGCGATGCAATTAGGTCATATTAAGCGGAACCGGGGTTCCGACAATTAATAAGGCGGTTCATGTTGTTTAGCTACCCCGCAATTTAGATGTTGTTTAACAAGGCAAGAATATATCACCGGTTCGCTACACAAATTTAAATGAGGCCAATATAAGGCTAGATTTGCCCGCATATGGGCCCCATATTTAATTATATGGTGAATCGGCATAAGGCCCCCAAACCACATGATGATATGCATGCATGAACAATTAAAATGCGACAAGTTGGATTGTGTTATAAAATAGGGTTTCGGGAAGGGGTTCACACATTAGGGTGTAGGTTAGAGAGGGTATGGGGTGGCTTAGGGTTTGGGTTTAAGAGAGGGGTAGGATAGATGGAGTGGTACTTGTCAAGATCAAACTTGCCCTAGTCAAGCTCAAACAAGAACAAGACAAGACAAAGAGAGGGAGAGAGATGAGGTGCTAGGGTTTTAAGCATGATCAACATGGCCAAACCAAAAGAAAAGATAGGGCTAGAGATGATCCATCCCAAAACCAGATAAAACCAAAGACAAGCACAAGATGGTGCTTGCATGGCCCATGCAGAATATTTAATGCCCTGCTGATACTTGTGAAGACAATGTCATTTCATGGCATTATTATTTTGCATCTCCAAAAATTGGAATAAGGCCAAGCTAAAGATTGTGGTGGAACCTAACCAACCAACATGAGCTAGAGGTAAACTCAAATAAAATGCCAAGCTCATATTAATTGGATGGTGGATTATAAGGTGGTGAAAGAAAGGTGGTGAAGTTTAAAAGAGATATGCCCCCAACTCAACTTGGGCATTTAACAAGATATCAAGATCCAAATACAATATCAAGAGGCAACTACAATTAATTATGCACATGAGATAAGAACCAAACAAGAAGGGGTTTTATATGATGCTCAAATGCAAGGTGGCATGATGACATGAGCATGATCTGTTGATGATGCAACAATTATATGTTGGAAGTGGACCTTTTATTACTAGAACAAGTAGCATTACAGGTGTTAGACAACTGGGATGCTACAACTCTCCCCCACTAAACAGGAATCTCGCCCCGAGATTCTAGGAAGAAGAAGAAGACACAAAGAGAGAAGGATGGTTGGCACGGAGTTCATCTTCACGCTCCCATGTGGCTTCATCAACAGAATGGTGTGACCACTGCACCTTGCAGAACTTGATGGACTTGTTGCGAGTCCTTCTTTCTGCGGTCTCAAGGATTTTGGTGGGGTGTTCTTGATAAGACAGATCTTCTTGGAGATCGATTAGCTCATGATCCACGGTCCTGCCGGGATCTTTGAAGCACTTCTTGAGCTGAGAGATGTGGAAAACATCATGAACCTTGAGTTTTTCCGGGAGCTCCAGGGCATAAGCAACTTCTCCTCTTCTACCACGAATCTTGAAAGGACCGATGTATCTAGGAGCCAGCTTTCCTTTGATGCCAAAACGGTGTGTGCCTTTCATGG
This sequence comes from Avena sativa, assembly GCA_916181665.1. NCBI lineage: Eukaryota > Viridiplantae > Streptophyta > Magnoliopsida > Poales > Poaceae > Avena > Avena sativa. Next base: position 401,629,674 of record OV702284.1, read on the forward strand.
GAGTGACACGAAGGTACATGAGATCACCAGGGGCATACACCATGTCCGTGTGCTTTCTGTCATAGTTGCTCTTCTGACGACTTTGAGCAATCTTCAGGTTCTCAAGAATGATATGCACCTTCTCCTCCGCTTGAGTTACAATGTCAGGGCCAAACCAGATTCTTTCCCCTGCACCTGACCAGCCAATCGGAGTTCTGCACTTGCGACCATAGAGAGCCTCAAATGGTGCCATCTTTAGACTCTTCTGGAAGCTGTTGTTGTACGAGAATTCAGCATATGGCAGACATTTCTCCCACTTCATGCCAAAAGAGATGACGCATGCCCGAAGCATATCCTCCAGAATCTGATTGATCCTTTCAACTTGTCCTTGCGACTGAGGGTGGTAAGCTGTGCTGTAGTTCAACTTTGTTCCCAGAGCATTTTGGAAACTTTCCCAGAACTTGGAAGTGAAGATGCTTCCACGGTCTGAACTGATCTCAAGCGGAACCCCATACAGAGAGACAATTCTGTTGATATAGAGCTCAGCCAACTGAATTCCAGAAATTGTTTCCTTGACGGGGAAGAAATGAGCCACTTTAGAAAGCCTGTCGATGACAACAAAGATTGCATTGTTGCCCTTCTGCGATCTAGGAAACCCAGTGATGAAGTCCATCTCTACTTTCTCCCATTTCCATTCCGGAGGTTTCAATGGCTGTAGAAGACCAAATGGTTTCTGATGGACAGCTTTCACTCTGCGGCAGACATCACACTCCGAGACATACTTTGCATAATATCGTTTCAAACCAGGCCACCAATACTGTGTTTTCAAGTCCATGTACATCTTTGTGCTGCCAGGATGGATAGAAAGAACCGAATCATGCGCCTCCTTGAGAACTTGCTCTCTCAATCCCGGGTAGTTTGGAACAAACATCCGGTGGTCGAAGAAGAGCGTGCCTTGATCATCTACGTGGAAGGACTCATACTTCGGAAGCTCAAGTTTAGAGATGATGTTTCTTGTGTGCGGATCACCCAGCTGACGAGAGCGAATCTTTTCTTCCAAGAGAGGAGTAGCCAGAAGGTTCAGGAGATGCCCTTGTTCCACAACTTCCAGGTTGAGCTGACGGAATTCCTTGCACAAAAGAGGTTGCTGTTCTTCCATCATGAGGTTGTTGACATAAGCTTTACGGCTGAGAGCATCTGCCATGACATTAGCTTTGCCCGGTGTGTAGTTGATGGTCACATCAAAGTCATTGATTGCTTCGATCCATCTCCTCTGCCGAAGGTTGAGATCAGGCTGAGTGAAGATATACTTCAAACTTTTGTGGTCAGAAAAGATCTCACAACGGTTACCAAGCAAGTAGTGCCTCCATAGCTTCAAAGCAAAGACAACTGCTGCTAGCTCGAGGTCATGTGTGGGATAGTTGATCTCATGCGTCTTCAACTGTCGAGAGGCATAAGCAACCACTTGTTTTTCTTGCATAAGGACCGCACCCAATCCTTGCAAAGAGGCGTCGCAGAATATCTGGAAAGGCTTAGATGTATCCGGAGGAACCAAGACTGGTGTGGAAGTGAGTTTCTCTTTGAGTGTCTCAAAGCTTGCTTGACACGCAGGAGTCCACAGGTATTTCTTGCCTTTCTTGAGGAGATCGGTAAGAGGCTTCGCTATCTTCGAGAAGTTCTGAACGAAGCAACGGCAATAACTAGCCAAACCGAGGAAACTCCGCACTTCTTTGACATTAACAGGAGGAAGCCATTCAACAATTGTCTTCACAGTTTCCGGGTTGACTGCAATGCCCTTGGCAGAGATAACATGGCCAAGATAAGTTACTTCAGGCAGCCAAAACTCACACTTTGAGAACTTTGCATACAAGCGGTTCTCGCGCAGCTTGTTTAGGACACATCGCAGGTGTTCTTCATGCTCTTCCTTGGACTTAGAATAGACCAGGATGTCATCCAGATAGACCACAACGAACTTCTAGGTACTCCATGAAGACCGAGTTCATAAGCCTCGAGAAGGTAGCAGGAGCGTTGGTGAGACCGAAAGACATCACCGTGTACTCATACAGGCCATAGCGGGTGGTGAAAGCTGTTTTAGGCACATCTTCCTTGCGAATCTTGATTTGGTGATAACCACTTCTCAAGTCCAGCTTAGAGAATACCACAGCTCCAGCTAGCTGGTCAAAGAGATCATTAATCCGCGGAAGGGGATATTTGTTCTTGATGGTTTTAGCATTGAGAGCCCGATAGTCAACACAAAGTCTATCAGTCCTGTCCCGCTTCTTCACAAAGATTGTTGGGCTACCCCAAGAAGAAGTACTGTGTTGAATGAAACCCAACTTCTCTTGTTCATCAAGTTGTCGTTTGAGTTCAACCAACTCAGAAGGACCCATTTTATAAGGCCGCTTGGAGATAGGAGCCGTTCCAGGTTCAAGCTCAATTACGAACTCAACCTCACGATCCGGAGGCATACCCGACAACTCTTCAGGAAAAACATCCGGAAACTCACAGACCACTGGGACTCTCTGAATAGCTTCCATAGCATCATCATTCAGAGCCGCTAAGGAGAAAAGCTGGACAGCAGGCGTCAGACTTGGAGAAAAGACTATATGACCTTCAGGAACCTTCAAAGAAACCGAGCGTTCAGCACAATCAATCACAGCTGCATTTGCCGTCAACCAATCCATGCCCAAGATGACATCAATGTCAGAATTGCCCAGGAGAATTAAGGACGCCGAGAACGAAGAGCCACCAATCTCAACTTGATTGCCATGACTGATCTTAGATGCTACCATATTTGCTCCAGGAGAAAGGACCATTAACTTCTTGAGAAGAGGATCCGCCGCTAACCCATTCTCACTTGCAAACTTGATAGAAACAAAAGAATGCGATGCACCAGAATCAAATAAAACTCGTGCAGGGACTGAGTTAACGGATAGCATACCCATCACCACTCCAGGTGCATGCTCAGCTTGAGCGGCGTTGACACAATTGGCACGAGCAACCATAGACCCGGGCTTGGTGTTGATGTTGAGAGCCCGAGGTGGTGGTGCACGAACCGTAGGAGAGCCTGCTGCAGATCTTGGGGGGGGGGGGGGGTTGAGGGAGAGCTTTGTTCTTCAACGGACAGTTCCAGCTCAGATGTCCAGGATCTCCACACGTGTAACAAGCACCAGGTGGACGTGGAGCAACGTAGCCAGGGACTCCGCCAGGCGCTCCAGGGTAGTGGTTGTTGTAGCCCCTGGGAGCCGCAATGGTGAAGTTTGGTGGCCTTGACGCGTAACTTGCAGGTCTTGGTGGAGCCGGGAGCGACGGTGGGGTGTTAGGAACCCAGACACGCCGCTTAGAAGGAGCTGCCATAACCGAAGAGCTTGATGCATCCCTGTTGTGTTTCTTGGAGTCCTCGAACACTTGCCGACTTGCCTCCTCTTGCAAAGCTGTGTGTTGTAGTTTCAGGAAAGATGCCGGCCTTGCATGTGTAATCGCATACTTGATCGATGCATTGAGCCCTTGCCTGAACCTCTTCTGCTTCTTCTTGTCATCAGATACCTCATCGCCACCATAACGAGATAGATTCATGAAGTTCCTGATGTAGGTGTTGACGTTATCATTTCCTTGCTTCAGGTTGAGAAAAGCCTCCTTCATCCTTTCCATCACAATCTCTGACAGGAATTGCTCTTTGAACGCTCCAGAGAACTGTCCCCAGGTAGGCTGAAATCCAGTGCAGCTTGCCTTCAAGTAATTTTCCCACCAAAGAGCTGCATCCCCCTTCAGAAGGTGAGTAGCACACTTGACCCACTCCTGCTCAGGAACATCAGCAGTCTCAAGAAGCCTTGACGTCTCACGTAACCAATCATCCGCATCCAGTGGGCGATCTGAAACATCAAACTGACGAGGGTTGAATTTCAGGAAGCTCTTGATGTCTCCTCGCTTGGGAGGTGGAGGGAGTGGAGCAAACTCATTTCTTTTGACGCTTTCTTCCAAGCGCTGCTGGTTCTGCTGCATCGCTGCCAAGGCATTAGGTATGTTTGACAATGCGGCCCCCAACTCTGGTGGTATGTCCTCATCTGAACGGCGTGGTGGAGCCATCCTGAGATTGATATAAAACACAAGTCAGCACTATAATGGAGAATAATAATAATCCAAAATAGTACCAAAATGGAATTAACCAAGATTAAAGGATACAATTTACTGAGATGATATTAAAATATCAACAAAGTTCAAAGCACCTAAAAGATATTAAGCATATCGCACACGACTGAAAAGGGGTGTGGTACACAAATATATCAAAGAAAATTTTTCCACAAATTTCGGCATTAAAATACCAATAGATGCGCAAAATTACTTAACGAATCAAGATTAGTGACTCTACCAATTCAATATACAAAAGCGAATGATAAGAGTAGTAGTATGGTCACGACTCCATCCCGCTCTCAAATCATTACTCCGCACATGAACAAGTGGAACACATATCCTAACTCCTTCTTCTCACGTTGAACCTAAAGATTGGTAACTACGGAAACGAACACCCCAAACAAGATAGCGTCGGATACAAAGAGTAAGACAGATTGCGTCGGTTTGCAAAAGCCTGTCGGTATGGTATGTACCAATAGTTGATAACCAAAGGCTGATTAGATAACAACTTGGATGCAACAGATAGACAAGGGATTACACACACACACACAACCTATGGTACTACGGAAACCCAGAACACGTGAATCCTAGTTTGAATTTTGAGAAGAGGATTGAAAACGTTGCACTTCCTTACCAGAAAAGGGTGGTGAGTAGGTAAGAAGAAAAGTGGAAGCAGTCCTACTCTCGCGTTTTGTTTTTCCCTAATATACATAACTACCAAAAATATTTGCTAGACTGACAACGACCGTTTGGCTGAGACCCTGAAGGTCGGGATGGCTCTGATACCAATTTGTAACACCCTCAGAATCGGCCCTATGCAAGTTTTAGCAAAACCCGCCAAACCCGCATAGAAACGATTCGAAGGTGCCCACCAGGCACTTGCGTGCGGGTGGAAAACGAAGTAATAACATTACACAACAGTCCTCGATGGGACCCACAGAACAGATATATATATACAGCAGCGACTCAAAGAGTCAAGAATACAGATATAATATACAAGATCCAAATCACCTTGAAAATGGTAGAGCGTCCGACTACGGACAAGATGCAAATGGGGCTAAGAGCCCTGAAGAATAACCAATGGCGTCCATAACCCTGCCCAGGCCAAGCCGGAAGGGTAACCCTGCTAACGGCGTCGATCTCAAAACCTGCTTAAACAAAAGGGGTGCCGACAAAGGGCAAAGGAAAAAGAGGAGCGTCAGTACTGAGGCCAGTACACGGCGAGACTAGAATTCGGCGGTCCTCGCCTACATAGGTATGGTGGACTGAAGCGGCAGCGACAGCAAGCACTAAACAACCTATAGAGACTCGATACTATTGGCGGCTATCAGAGAGGGGTGAGGAAGACCTATTCGGATCCAACCTGATACTATCATCAAACAAACCCATCCTGGCGTTTCCCCCTCGAGACCAAACGAGGAAGTCAACCGAGGAACTCACACCGTTGGCAGTTTTACTTATTCAGTTATCGTTGCAGCAATTACTAGTCAGGTATAGATATTCCTCCTGATAAAGTAAACAGTGGGCACTTTTAGTTAATCATTCGGTTATAGTGGCATCACTTACTAGTCAGATTCGATTAGCATGAGACAACCCAAAACCCAGCAGTTGTTGGTACTTTTACTTAGCCCTTCCGTTGTAGTGAAGCTGATTACTAGTCATATCGGATACAAGTCAATTTATAGCAATAAACTTTAGTTATAGTTGTCTATGATCAAGCACTGTGCTCCAAGTCGTTCATAACCGCGGACACGGCTTCTCGAAAAGATTTAACCCTGCAGGGGTGCACCAAAGTATCCACAGGCACTTCGACCCTTTTTGCCAGATCAGTTAACATACACCCATCGGTATGTCGGCGGGGCCTAAGTCACGACGTTCCTAGACCCAAAGCAAGTACGTGGGGGCCACCCTACCAAGTCGACACCCGCAACGAAGTCGGCCGGTCTCCGAGACGGACTGGGGTTTGGGCAAACGGCTGTGAACGACAGCAAATCCCCAAACGGGGACTGTCGACACCGCGAAACGTGGCCCGATCCTAAACAGTACAGTGTGCTCCTCGCACAAACGTAAATAAAGCAGTAAAGCATGGCATAAGTACAGGATCGTAAATAAAACCTCAAACTAGTTTGTGGCCCCCAGTACAATACTTTGAAATCAGGTAATAATCAATGGGGGGCCCATATCTCCCCACCTGTGGTTAGCGCGCTCGATCTCGGAACAGGTGTCAAGAACTCGGGTCCTACGGGACACAAGTGGGCGGTCGGAAACCAAATCTTACCTATCACCCACCGATGCCTCTGCTTAATTCGATTTTAGTTATTAAACAATAATTAAAGTGAACAATAATTAAAGCCATGTTCATCTCCAACCTTAAACATGCGGCAATTCTCCAACAACTGTGGTACTTGACGACACGCGACAACACTTGAGCAAGCGACTACGACGCGCTGGTCCAACTATCTATCAAACATCAGGTAATAGGATGTGTCCAAGGCAATATACGGCTGCAAGGGATTTCACGGGTACGAAAACTAGAGCATCGCGACACAGATAGCAATAGATCAACAGGAGGGAATAAATACTATAAAAGTAAGATAGGTAGAAAGGGGGAGATGCTCGCCTGAAAACATTGCCGAAGGTGCAACCGAAGACCGGGTCGGCACTCGCATCAACTCAACGGCCTTATCCGCGAAGAAGCAAAACACTAGAATAAACACCGGATGCACTATTTAATACAACGGCAGAAGATCGGCATGATGCATGCATGATGTATGACATGGCAAAGATGCGATGCAATTAGGTCATATTAAGCGGAACCGGGGTTCCGACAATTAATAAGGCGGTTCATGTTGTTTAGCTACCCCGCAATTTAGATGTTGTTTAACAAGGCAAGAATATATCACCGGTTCGCTACACAAATTTAAATGAGGCCATATAAGGCTAGATTTGCCCGCATATGGGCCCCATATTTAATTATATGGTGAATCGGCATAAGGCCCCCAAACCACATGATGATATGCATGCATGAACAATTAAAATGCGACAAGTTGGATTGTGTTATAAAATAGGGTTTCGGAAAGGGGTTCACACATTAGGGTGTAGGTTAGAGAGGGTATGGGGTGGCTTAGGGTTTGGGTTTAAGAGAGGGGTAGGATAGATGGAGTGGTACTTGTCAAGATCAAACTTGCCCTAGTCAAGCTCAAACAAGAACAAGACAAGACAAAGAGAGGGAGAGAGATGAGGTGCTAGGGTTTTAAGCATGATCAACATGGCCAAACCAAAAGAAAAGATAGGGCTAGAGATGATCCATCCCAAAACCAGATAAAACCAAAGACAAGCACAAGATGGTGCTTGCATGGCCCATGCAGAATATTTAATGCCCTGCTGATACTTGTGAAGACAATGTCATTTCATGGCATTATTATTTTGCATCTCCAAAATTGGAATAAGGCCAAGCTAAAGATTGTGGTGGAACCTAACCAACCAACATGAGCTAGAGGTAAACTCAAATAAAATGCCAAGCTCATATTAATTGGATGGTGGATTATAAGGTGGTGAAAGAAAGGTGGTGAAGTTTAAAAGAGATATGCCCCCAACTCAACTTGGGCATTTAACAAGATATCAAGATCCAAATACAATATCAAGAGGCAACTACAATTAATTATGCACATGAGATAAGAACCAAACAAGAAGGGGTTTTATATGATGCTCAAATGCAAGGTGGCATGATGACATGAGCATGATCTGTTGATGATGCAACAATTATATGTTGGAAGTGGACCTTTTATTACTAGAACAAGTAGCATTACAGGTGTTAGACAACTGGGATGCTACAGTTTGTGGCATGGAGTAAAATGCGAAATAGTAAACAAAAATTTTGGGGCGAGGCACTTAGCTTTATTCATATCGTAATGGAGGAGGTACATTATTCGGCTGAGTAGCCTTGGCTGAATAGCCTTATTGAAAGTAAAAGAGGGGGGTAGCTAGGGGTAGAAGCGTCGCATCTGTGCGACGTTCCATGGGTTGGAGTATGCGAATCTAGACTCCACGTGCTCGAGGCGATAGGAGCCACCTGGGAGGACTTCGGTGATGATGTAGGGTCCTTCCCATGGTGACTCGAATTTCTTCGGTCGCTCTTGCTTGAGTCGTAGGACCAGGTCTCCTTCGACGAAGGACCTTGGGCGCAGCCGTCGGCTGTGGTAGTTGCGGAGGCTCTGTTGGTACACCGCTGATCGAGCCGCTGCTATGTCGCGCGCTTCGTCGAGTGTATCAACGACATCTTCGAGTGCAGCCGTCGATTCGGCTTCGCTGTAAGCGACGACCCGTGGGGCCTTGTGGCATACTTCTGCTGGTAGCACGGCTTTTGGCTCCGTGTACCATGAAGAAAGGCGTGTAGCCGGTTGAGCTGTTTGGCATTGTGTTTAGGCTCCACAGGACCGAAGGTAGCTCTTATGTCCAGGCACCCGTGAGTCGCTCGAGTGGGCTCATTAGGCGCTTCTTGATGCCAGCACCGACGAGGCCGTTGGCCTTTTCAACCTGCCCGTTTGTTTGCGGGTGCGCCACGGAGGCGTATGTGATGTTGATTCCGAGGTCTTCGCAGAAGTCCTGGAATTCTTTGGAGATGAAGTTCGACCCATTGTCGGTGATGATGCTGTGTGGCACGCCGAACCTGTAGACAATGGATTCAAAGAACTTGATGGCAGTTTTGCCCTTTTGGTTAGTGATTGTCATGGCCTCAATCCACTTGGTGAATTTGTCGACTGCGACCAGGAGATAGACGTGACCTCCTTTCGAGGACCTTGGTAGCTTGCCGATCATGTCGAGGCCCCACTGGGCGAAGGGCCAGGCCAAAGGTATGGGCCTGAGTTCTGATCCGGGTGCGTGTGGTTTGTCAGCGAACCTTTGGCACCCGTTGCATCTTCGGACGATGTCCTTGGCATCGTTCATGGCCGTTGGCCAGTAGAATCCAGCTCGTAGAGCTTTGGTGACTAGGGAGCGGCTGCGCGCCTGATGGCCGCAGATGCCCTCGTGGATGTCTTGGAGGATAGTTTTGCTGTCACCGATGGTGACGCACCTTTGGAGTACACCCAAAATCCTGCGCTTGTACAACTCGCCATTGATGATGGTGAAGGCCTTTGACCGGCGAGATATGCGCCGGGCATCTGCCGGGCTATCAGGCAGCTCGTCGTCTATCAGGTACTTGAGGTATGGTTGCGTCCAAGTTTCTTCGACTGCCATGACCTACATCAGGTTGACCACAGCGACCTCTGTGTCAAGCTTTTCGGGTCCTTCCTGTCCTTCGGGTAGCGCAGCCCTCGAGTGCTCTGATGGCATGCAGATCTGTTCGAGGAACACGCCTGGTGGCACCCGTGCACAGGTGGAGCCGATGTTGGCAAGTCTATCGGCCTCCTCGTTGCTTTCTCTCCCAACATGCCGAAGTTCGCAGCCGTCGAATTCTCCCTCGAGTGAGTTGTAGAGTGCGCGGTACGCAATCATGTTTACGGCATGTGCGTCGCACTCATTCATCGTCTGCTGGACGACGAGGTTCGAGTCTTCGTAGATGACCAGGCGCGTTGCGCCGCAGATCTTTTCCATCCTCATGCCGTGGATGAGGGCCTCGTATTCTGCCTCATTGTTGGAAGCTCGAAACTTCATCCGGAGGATGTACTTCATCTTATCGCCCTGCGGAGAGGTCAGTATGACCCAGGCTCCTGCTCTGGCTTCACGCTTGGAGCCGTCGAAGTGCATCGTCCATGACTGTGTCATGTATGGGGTGTCTAGCAGCTGCAGCTCCATCCAGTGTACAAGGAAGTCCGGGAGGACTTGAGACTTGATTGCATGGCGTTTCTCATAGACGATGTCTAGAGGTGATAGCTCGATGCCCCACAAGGCCACGCATCCTGTGGCCTCCGGATTGTTGAGGATGCTGTTCAGGGGTGCCTCGTTGACGACCATCACCTGGTGCTCCTGGAAGTAATGGCTCATTCGATGAGCCGTCATGAACACGCCGTAGGCGAGTTTCTGGTAGTGAGGGTACCTCTACTTTGTCGGCGTCAATACCTCGCTGAGGTAGTAGATTGGGCGTTGGACCCCATGGGTCTTGCCCTCTTCGGGTCGCTCAACCACCAGTATGGTGCTCACCACCTGGTGTGTGACTGCTATGTACAGCAGTAGAGGCTCGCGCTCCTTTGGCGTAACCAAGACGGGCGAGGTAGAGAGAAGCCACTTTAGATCTTTGAATGCATCATCCGCCTTAGGCGTCCACTCGAATTTGTCTGCCTTGTGTAGCAGCTGGTAGAATGGCAGGGCTTTCTCGCCCATGCAGCTGATGAACCTGCTCAATGCCGCGATTCGTCCTGCAAGCTGCTGGACACCCTTGAGGTTCTTCGGCTTCTCCATGGCCATTATGGCCCGGATTTTCTTCGGGTTCGCCTCGATCCCTCGCTGGGAGATGAAGTAACCAAGTAGCTGGCCAGATGGGACGCCGAAGGCGCACTTTTTAGGGTTAAGCTTGATCCTATAGCGGTCGAGATTATCGAACGTCTCGCGGAGATCGTCGATGAGTGTTCTCACCTCCCTGGTTTTGATGACTATGTCGTCGACATAGACTTGGATATTGCGACCGATCTGGTCCTTCAGGCATGCCTGCATGCACCGCTGGTACGTGGCTCCTGCGTTCTTTAGCCCGAAGGGCATTGTGTTGTAGCAGAACACTCCGAACGGTGTGATGAACGCCGTTTTCTCCTGATCTTCGACCTTTAGTCGAATCTGGTTGTAGCCTGAGTAGGCGTCGAGGAAGGAGAGCTTCTCGCATCCTGCAGTCAAATCGATGATCTGATCGATCCGAGGGAGAGGGAAGTGGTCCTTCGGGCAGTGTTTGTTTAGCGATGTAAAGTCCACGCACATCCGCAGGATGTCCGTGTCCTTTTTGGGGACCATTACGGTGTTGGCGAGCCACTCGCTCTCCTTGATCTCCCTGATGAAGTTTGCGTCGAGTAGTCTGTTGACTTCGACTCCGATTGCTTTGGCCCGTGCTTCGGATAGTCATCGGATGGACTGCTTGACGGGCTTGGCGTCTGGAAAGACATTAAGTGCATGCTCGGCGAATTCCCTGGGAACTCCTGGCATGTCCGCAGGACACCAGGCGAATATCTCCCAGCGCTCACGGAGGAATTCGACGAGCACGCTTTCCTATGCGGAGCTGAGATCGTTGGCGATCAGCGTCGTCTTGGAGGCATCCGTTGGGTGGACCTGCACCTTTTTTGTGTTGACGGTGGAGTCGAAGGACATATCAGGTGCGTTCTATCTTGCGACTGGGGGTGCCCCATTGTCCGTCACCTCGCGGAGCCTTACGAGCTCCTCTTGCATGCCGAATGACTGGGAGATTCTGTTGAAATCCCTATCGTAGTGGTCCGATCGGGTGAAGCTCCCGTGGATCGTGATGACGCCCCTAGGTCCTGGCCTCTTGAGTAGCAGGTACGCGTAGTGCGGTACTGTCAGGAACCTTGCGAATGCTACACGCCCGAGGATGGCGTGGTATTGTGATGGCTAGTCCACCACTTCGAACTCGAGCTGCTCGCATAGGAAGTTATCCGGCTTGTCGAAGATGACGTCGAGCCATGTCTTTCCTAGGGGAATATTCCCTTTCCTAGGACGATGTTGTGGAACGTTGTGTCTGACTGTTCTAGGCTGCATAGAGGGATCCGCATTGCTGCTAGGGTGCTGGCGAACATCAGGTTGATGCCGTTGCCGCCGTCCATGAAGATGCGGCTCATCTCGAACCCTCTGATCTGCGCCTCAAGCACTAGGGCAGCATGACCTGGGCGAGGGACCTGGCAAGGGTGATCCGAACGGCTGAATGTGATGCAGGACTCCGATCCGCCGAGGTACTTAGGGATGGCGGGTGGAGCTGTCACAGCCAGGTTGATCTGACGGGTGATCTTCTTCTGCAGCCTATTCGCTGGGCGCCCTTTTTGGATCATCAGCGCTCCTTTCGGCAGGGGATACCCGTGCCCACTGTTATTTTGTGCGGGTGCGATTGGGTGGTTCGGGCCTCCTGCAGGTGGTGGTGGTGGAGGAGCTCCATGGGCGATCTCGCCTGGTGCGGGTGCGTTCCCGAATCCAGGGTTCGGGGCTTGCTGCCTCATTTGAGCCATGCTTTCGCTGAGTTTCTGGAACTCGCGGCAGTCCTTGAGCATGTGGCTTGCCTTCTTCTTAGCATCCTTCTTGTCGATGTAGAAGTGGATGGTGCATGGACCCGACAGTTTTTTGTATGCTGAGGGTCCGTCGTCGCGACCGCGGCGCTGCCACGACTGTGATGAGCGTCCTCCATCGCGGAAATTGCCTCCGCGGTATCCGCCGCTGTGGCAGTTGCCATCGCTGCGGCGGTCGACATAGCCAGCCGCGACCATGTCGGGTCCATCGCGATCGTCGTAGACGCGCGATCTCCTCTTGCTACGGCGTTCGCGCCATCGGCCATAGTCGTCTTATTCCTCCGAGTGCGCTCGGTGGACGGAGTCCTCACCGTCGGCCCACCTATTGGCGATGTCCATGAGGTGATCGAGTGTTTTGGGCTTGACACGCCCAAGTTCTTCTTTGAAGTCCTGGCGCTTGACGCCGTCCTTGAAGGCGTCGGTAGCGCTCTCTTCGGAGATGTGCGCCGCGGAGTTCTTGGTGTTAGACCAACGCAGTATGTACGAGCAAATGGATTCACCCGTTTGTTGAGTGCAGGCCCGCAACTCCTCGATCGAGGCACGCCTCTTGTGGTGCCCTTGAAGTTTCGGACGAAACTGTACGCCAGCTCCTCCCAACTTCGGATGGAACCTGAGGATAGGCTGCTTAGCCAGATCCGAGCTGCGCCTGTCAGCTGCAGCTGAAGGCATTGCATGGCGGTTTCCCTGCTTCCGCCGTGCAGCTTGACGGATGACAATTGGTCGCTGAGCCATGCCTTGGGGTCCTGTGTGCCATCAAACTTCGGAGTGTCCGAAGGAAGCTTGAAGTTTCGCGGCATCCTTGTCCGTCGAACAGATCTGCTGAAGCATCGAGCTCCGCAGAGTTCTCCTTCGTCTTCATCCATCTCGGATTCAGACGAGCATACGCGCTTGGCGCGCGCTTTGTCGATCTTGCACTGCGTTAGCTCGTTTCGAGCGTCATAGTCGCAGCTGCAACGACGCGAGCTCTTATGCCTTCGAGGAAGGTCATGCTCTTCGTCCTCGGATGAGGGTGTGGGGCTGCGGTTGAATCTGACCGCAGCCTTCTTTTTGGCTCCGTGGGAGCTTCTCCGTGGAGCGCAGCTCCAACGAGTCCGAGTCCGGTAAGCACGGAATTGTGCATGGCCCTCTTCGGGTCCCCCTCCGGAGGTGGGTGGGACGCGAGGTACATGGTGGCTGCCATGATCGCAGCTTGCGGCGTCTTCGGGATGACGTTACCGTCAACGTCCATCTCCATGAAGGATGCGTTGAGGGCTCGGGTCACCTCGCGACTCTCTTTAGGGTCCATGTTCTCCATCCGAGAATGGTGCTTGTTGCCATTGTTGCCGTGCGAGATGGAGCCAATGCCCATGGCGGAGAGCGCAGCTCGTCGCGCACTGGACTCCGAAGCTGCTTGCTTGCGTTTGTCAAGCACTTCCTGCATCTTGATCTGCTTATTGTTCTCCTCGATGAGGAGCATGTGGTATGCCATCAGCAGATCTCGTGAGGCATCAGCGGGCAGGATCTTGTTGCCTGCCATGGCCTCGCGTGCTTGAGCCCATCCCTCCTCGTTGAGGTGGATGACCCAATTATTGTTGTCCCCGTTGGGTGGAGGGACTGGCTTCTTCTGTTTCCACTGTTTCCGCCCTGCGGGTTGGGTGGCGGATTGTGTTCCTGATCCTGGATGACTGCGGCGCACTGGTAGCGCTCGTAGATCGGCTTGCTGCTGCAGCTTTCGGATCCGGAACCGTAGGTCCCTTCGTCCGATGGTGGATCGCACAGATCGGAGTTGCAACTGCTGCTGTCATAGGACTCGTCTGTCGATGGTGATGTGCGTAGCACAGGGTGTGGAGCCCACGAGGCGGTCCTGATCGATGGCAGGGGCACCCGCTCTGGAAGGCGGAGGGTGCCAGTCTGCCCCACCTGGAAGCAGAAGCTCCCGAACAGGATCTCGAGTCCGTCGCCAACGGGCTCGAAGTCCTTCATGGTGGCCGGTGAGTGGGCGGTGAAGTCGAAGGCGCCGAAGAGGAGATGACTCTCCGTCGCTGCGGAGTTGTAGATCGCTCGGGTTGGGACCGTCACGATCGCACAATCAGCGTCCCCAGTTCCCACAGACGGCGCCAATTGACGAGGATCGATCTCTTCAATGCCCATTGTTATGAGCTTGGGTTTTGGAGAAGATGGGGATGCTGGAGATCGCGGAACGGTTAGCAAACAAGCAACACGGGGACACGAGGTTTACCCAGGTTCAGGCCCCCGGAGGGAAAACCCTACTCCTGCTTGTCTGCTCTGATTATGGTGGAACCGAAGGTTACAGGGGTGCGCGGATGCAATCTGGCGTGGAGGTGTGTATGCGGTGGTGTGCGAGAGATTGTAAGAGAGCCTCCTCGTCGTGCCCTCCTGGCCTTTATATAGAGATAGGTAGGTCCCAGGCACAGATCGAGTCGGTTACAGGTTTTAGGGTTTACCCCTTTGAATTTCCTATCTACTCTAGTCTTGCTCTCCAAGGATCCGAAGGCGTCATGGGCCTTGGCCACCCGAAAGTCTTCATGGGCCGGCGTATATTTGCCGTGGGCCTTCCTTGGGCTGGACCAGGTATGCTGAGATCGTGTACCTGCGAGGTATAACCATGTCAAGAGTATGCAAGTTTGGTGGAATATTATCTAGGAGGAATAATTCACCATCCTTTGAATTAGAAGATGTCAAGGACAGTAGTTCTTGTAGGATTGTATCTATTATAGAAGGCTGTAGTATTATATCCTCAGCATCTTAACTATTGTCCTGTTTTTGCTACTTTCATTATGTAAGTTCACTCTAGCTTGTTCCTAATCTCCGATAATATTTGAATTATTCTCCACCATATCTAAAGTAACCCCCAACTCTACCCCAACAATAGTAGCTATATCACCTAAAGTGCAGTTTTCAGAATCTAGAATAGTGGGGATTTTTTTTAGCAAAGTACCTTCTTTGTTCTCCAAAATCTTAGTTGCGGCCATTTTTTTCTCTATCCATCATAGGAATGTCCTCTATGTGTTTCAAAGCAATTCTATCACTGGATCTTTGTGTACCTTCTTCTCCCATCTCTTCCTGGCTTTCCTTTCCACCATCATCATCAAGAGTAATACCCAATTTTGCACCAAGACTTGTCTGTGAAAATTCCTCTTCATGTTGATCTCTTTTGAAAGTCGTTCGTCCCCCTCTTCATCATCCTCACCATCATTTCCCCCATTGCTCTCCTCTATGTATCCCTTCAGCTCCATGTTGGATTGAGCTTTAGATTTTGCTATCATGTCATTCTTGTTAGTTTCCTTTAATTTCATAACAGTAGCATTTATATCATTATCTTCCTTGATTTGCTTCTCCCTTAATTCCAATGCTTTTCTTGTGTTGTCACTTGTAGAGAAATGGCCCTCCACAGGATCTGCCACATCTCTCTCTCTCACTTCTCTCATTTTTTGCTTCTTTGTCTTCAACATCATTCATTTCTTTGTCATCCAAACTTTACAAAAGTTGCATATTATCCTCATCCCTAGTCCAACCCTCTTCTACCACTTCCTCTAACTTGAAATGAACATAGTAGAACAGCAGGTCAGGCGTTGTCACTCTTGTTCTCGCAGGAATCATCATGTGATTTACAACTCCAATTTTGATTCTCACACTCTTCGATTCCCTAACAGTCTTCATGACCACTTCAATTACTTGTCCAATTGTTGACCCTGCCTGACAGATGCCTTGCAAATTCATTAGATTTCTTGGAATCCCCCTAGATTGTACCCAAACAGCAGTTACATTCCCAGTGGCCAACATCCCATCGTCCCTTGGTGATTACCATGAGTTTTGTGCCTCTAACTAGGACACAATCAAATAGGGCCACCTCATTGATCTATGCCAACAACGAGAAATGCACCAGGAACATATCAACAACAATTTTGTCAACCTTCCATTCCCACTTCTAGGGATAGGGCCCAAGCAAAATTTTAGTCTGTCTTCAGAAACATTCGGAACCGAGCCTTCCTGTATCTTTACCAGTGCAATTGCATCATTCTTATCTTCCTTAGGTGGCTCTTTGACATGATCCACCACAAAACATCCTAGGATAGGTGCACGAAAGCCGACAAAAGACGCAATGGGTTTCTTCTACTTCAGACAGGTATAGTTTTATGAAAGATGCAAGTTCTTCGAGTAGTAGATGCACTCAACCTCAGCAGTACAGCTTTTTGTCGCATGCTCTTTCTCCCTACACCTCATACACAGGGTGTTTGGGGACTCAGTAGAAGAAGCACTCACCGAGCCTGAAGCCGAGGAAACAGCGGTCCCTCTAGAATGAACTAATGACTGCACCTATGGAGCTTGTTGGGTCCCTGCTTCTGTGGCTGCAACGGTTGCTGATTCTTGCACACGCACTACAAATTTTCCTGACAGATTGGTGGTGGCGGAGGTGGTCGCTGATGTTGCAGGAATTGGTTGAAATTGGGGTTGAAGCCGGTGTTATAGCCATATCCTCCTCTCCAATTCCCCCTCTCATTAGCACCAAATTGCTCCCCATCTCTGATTTCTCCTTCCTCGGTGAGCTCTCCGCGATCCTAAATTCTGGCTCCCACAAATGGCAAAACAGGCTCTCGAGGTGGGATATCTGCATGAGGTTTCCTCACATCTGGAGGGGAACCCTAGCAGTATCTCGTGCATCAACTGCCTCACCAACTAGCAAGGTCGTGTATTTGGGGCGAGTAGGAGGCCCATGGCGGCCCAAAGTCCAAATCGAAACAATAAAAACCCGCCAAAATAGTGACATCACCCCCTGTTTCTCTCTGAGATCTCACCGGAGAACGATAAGGGAAAAGCGCCACTGGCGAGCCATTTCTTGCCCAACAGTCTCCACCTTTAACCCGTCTCAAAATCTCAGGATCCGAATCAGGCGATTTCCCAATCCTAACCGCTCTACCTCCAATTATTTTGAACCAATCTGAATCCTCTGATTCACCGTCATAGAGAAGAGGCGCAGTGGTGTGACGGCGCTCCGGTGAAATCTACACATACCTTGGTTGCGGGAGAGTGGGAGTGGTCGGCTGCGCCTCCCGCAACACTGATGACTTGCTCCTTCTCAGCCTCTCCTCAAGGATTGCATATCAATATCCCTTTCCTTTGCGCTTCTGACGAACTCCGTGAAGGTCGCGAGCAGATTGAAGGGCGTCCCCGAACATCGGTGCAGGAGCAAGAGCAGGAGACCCGGAAATTAAATTTCAAACCCAGGTTGGATCTCCTGATTCAACTTTTTAACATTGATAGCAATACGAAATTCATCTAGCAAAAACAAACACAAGCCTCATGATGTATGATGAGGCTATGTAACACCCCACTTTTAGATAATTATATATTAGGGTTTTGATAGTGCATTGCATGAGCATCATATTTGAAATTGTGCATTGAAGAAACAAAGCAAAAACCCTAACCCTAATTTCCCTCTCTACTTGAACACCATTCAAAGAGGTTTTGAAAATGTTTGAAAAGTATTAAAAAGTATGTGGAGCCCAATTTGAATAAAAGGGTTCCCTCAATATTTTAGACACTTTTACAAAGTATCTGGTATTTTTGAAATGTTCAAAACAGATTTGAACTTAAAATTACAAACAAGAAATGAAAACAGAAAATGGAAAAATATTTAGAAAGAAAAACTGGAGCCAGCCAACCTATCTGGGCCGGCCCATTTCTCTCTTTCCTTCCCTGTCGCCAGCCAGCGCCCGCAGCAGGCCCAGCAGCCGGCTCACGCTAGCCCGCCACCGGCCCATACCCCTTCACCCTTTTCCCTGCCGTCTTCCCCATCGCCGGCAAGCAGCTGTCTGGCCACGCCGATGCCATCAGCCGGGCAGCGCGGAGATGCCCGCCCCGCCGCCGTCCAACAAGAGGATAAGAACGGCTGTGCTCTGCCCTCTCTCCTTATCCCCATATCCGCCTCTCCTCTTCTCTATGTCGCCCGCGCGCTGAAGCTTCAAACCCTAGCTCCGGCCTCTGACGAGCCTCGCCGCTCCCGTGCTCCCCTCGCCAAACCAAGGAGCCTGCGAGCTCCGCCGTGGTGGACTATGTCGCCTCACCGAAGCAATCAAAGCCCCGTGCCCTCAGTCGAGCTCCATGTCCGCCCCTTCCCCGTCTCCGGCCGCCCCTTCCCCGTGCTCAGGCACCTCTCTATGCCTCCCCTCCCTCTCTGGTCTGTCCTCTAACCACGCGCCACCGTCGGCCGCCAAGGCAAGCCACCGATGGTCAATAGGTAGATCCGCCACCAGTTTTAGGTTTCCCTCGATGAGCTCGTTCGAACCCGCCCCTTCGCGCTTCCCAGATCGCCCCCTAGCACCGCTAATCGCTGCCGTCTGCGTGTCCTTCGGCGAGCCCACCTGGCACCGACGTGGCGCCCGCGTGGTGCTTGTGTGGATCGATAGCGTGGCTAGCTGACGTGGCCTCGGGCCCAACAGTCAGTCTCACTGGCTAGCTCAGGTTCGAGTGAGAAAAAGGATCAGATGCTGAGGTGGCCAAGGCCCCACCTGTCTGTGTCTGGGGCTAGCCCAGCCCTCGGTGTAAAAGGTTTTCAGTCTTGTTTAAATTAAGAAAAGGTTTAAAAATTTCAGAAATTGTTTTGAATATTGTAAATTCAATAACTAATTCATATTAATTCAGAAAAATACAAATAATATATCAAAATGTTCAGAAAAATGAGAACTATCTATTTAACCTATAATCATGCATTTTTAAGCAACTAAAATGACAAGTTTAATTAGAGAACAAAATCCACCCCTCTCATGTGTTTCCGGAGTTTTCCCCAAGTTAGGGTTTTCACCCCTCGGAACCCCGAATAAATTGCCGAGCATGCTTTAGGGTTACATTTCAATACAATCTAAATTTTCATGTCATCATACTTGCTTGAGCATTGCATCGATGCCATTGTTGATTGTTTCCCTCTCTTTCCGGTGTTTGGTTCTTCTCGATAGAATATGAGATCGATATCGAGATCGAAGACCGAGGACAACACCATCGAAGATCGACGGACAATACTTGACCAACTGTAACCAAGTTAAGTATAAGGCTTCCGAAGATCTTCTTATTGGTTATAAACAGGCAAAGGCAAGCATAGCCCCACCATGATATAATCCTATGATTTTGAAAGCATTTCAATTCCTGCCATGATGCATATGATTCTACTATGGTCTTTTATTGATAGATAGAGTATCCTATCTGTTGCATTATTCCTTTTGAGCTTATATTACCTGATCCACTGCTCCTAGCATAACTAGGTTTGGCTTGTGTGCACTACTAGAGCTTATATATGTGTCTGCTTATCCATGCATAGCCGCCAGTTCTGGTCCATCTAGATGATGTATCAGATGTAGAGAATCTAGTATGACAGGAGAACGTGATGAGATGATATCAGAGGTGATATGAGGTTAAACATTCTAAGGTTTGTATGGGAGGCCACGGTAGGATGTGGTTTTTCTAGTCCCATGCTCGCCACCACTAGGAACTGAGTTCTTGCCTTTGGAACCGAGACGAGCGTATAGCCACACGGGGCTTGGGAACCCCTCGCCTGATTAACTTTCCTAGTAGATTCCATGAGTCACATAGTTCGAGCGTTCCATTCGACATATGCATAGAAAATCTTTTGAAAGATTTGCCGGGTGAAAGGTGCATCATAACAGGTAGGTAAGCGTGGCCGGGGTTGCTTGGGCTCGATGGAGCCCCTGGTGAACCAACCTCGCTTCACATATTTAAGTATCGACTTCGGGATTTGACCCGTTATGGCGGAACCATACTTGTTGCGTGACTCATGGTCTCGGCGAAAGCAAGGTAAAGGTCGTGGCTAACCACCCTTCGCCAGCCTTCCAAGGAAGAGGGCTAATAGCTTGGCATTAAGAGTCGGTTGGTATGTGTGGGTAAAGTTGTACACCCCTGCAGGGTTAAATCTTTTCAAAAATCCGTGTTCACGGTTATGAACGCTTGGTGACCAGATTCTAAGATCATAGAGAACTATAACATTATCGTAAAACTTGATAGATCAACATGTGCTTAAGGATGCTTCCTCATGGGTACGAGGGGGTGATCCTAGTTAGGATTCAGATGATGATGATTTGGTGGATATCAAAAAATGATGATCAATATTTCGGAGACGTCGCTCTCTTATCCTCTTTTAAAATACTCTGCCTAGACGAGCTTCTTCTCCCTCTTGTTTTATAAACAAAAGTGGCTTGATGCAAAACAACTCCACCAGCCATAAGTCTTGCGGAGTACACCCTGTACTCACCCTTGCTTTGTTGATACTTTTGGCAGAGTAAGTGTTCCCTAAAGATAAGTGTGGTACTACATCGACATCGACGAGTAGCTTGGGGTTCCCGGCCGGCAGCCTGGAATCTATGGGATGGGACGTCACGATTATGCTTCAGGCCTCTTAGGCCATTTGTGAAGTTTGCTATACTTAATAGCATAATTTTCCTTCCGTTGTTTGATGTTTGTGGTCAGTGACCTCTGCTTGTAATAATTTGTTTCTTTGCTCAGTTATGAGCTTGTTGTAATAAATTTTGTGTCGTAGGGTCACTGTTGTGTTACCGATTCTTCACTGGATATTCTCGAGCTCAAGGTTAAGCATATGTCAGACGGAGGTCTGATATGTGTTTAGCCCTGATCCTGGTGGTGTCACAGGTTTTGGTATCAGAGAAGTACAGACCGTAGGAAAACCTTGCTATTAGTCGATGTTGAGTCTAGTGTTTGTGATAACTATTTTAAAGCTGAAAAGTATTTGCAAAAATTCTAGTATGCTTATTTTACTCCTTATCTAGTTTTGCCCCAACTCTGGGTTATCTTATCTGGTGTTGATTTTGGAAAAGTTTTGATATCTCTTCTTGTCTTTCAAAACTTAGGTGCCTCCTTGGCATGTCGTTTCTAAGCCAGTTGACCTAGTGTTGAGTTCCCTATAGTTGTGTGTGTTGTGAATTCCTTGTTTCCCTTTGCTCTTGTTCATCTGAGAGATTTCTTTCCATCATGATCTCTCTATCTTTGGGACCCACAATATTATATTGTTGGTTCCATAGTGTTATGTTCCAGGCTTCGAGGTTTCCTTTCCCTTGTGTGCCTCCTTTTCGTTTGTTTGGGTACTTCAGAAGTTGTGTCTTCTTTTGTAAACTACCTCGTGATTACTGTCTTGTAGTGTACGCCATGTCAGTCAAGTATTAGTTACTTCCTTTCTTTGGGTTTTAACCCTTGGACTTGAACCGAAGATCCCGGATTGTGCTTGATTCTGGTGTTGTGAATCTTGTACATGAAGCTGACCTTTAATCCAAGATCCATTCCTTTGACCCCTGTTGTTAATGTTTACACATTACCTCAGGATGGCTGGTACTATAATTCTAGCCTTCAAGCTTGTGGTCTTTGTCGCGATTGCATTGTGATAACTAAGGGCTTCCCCTACCACTAGCTATGGCAGATGTTCTTTAAAGGAACCAAATAGATCACGACACGAGTACTCCTCGAGAGTCTCGCATCTATATTCGTGACTCTGCCACACCTTACGGTTTCTTGCATTGATTTTTGGAAGATTGATAATCTATGCATCTACATCTCGGAATTCTATCATGAGCATGTTCTTCCTCCCTTGTTGTTTTTCGACCTTTGTCTACCAATTGGTAGCCAAGTAGTAATTTGCATTGGTGTTTTCTGATGCAAGATACTCTTGTGGTCCGTCATGACAAACCATTTCAGGATGTCTAGGAGAAGCAAAATCCCGTACCTCGTCATATCCAGGACCAGGTCAAAGTGATGTAATCCACCGATCAAAAGGCATTGATTGTCTTTCATCTGTTCCACCTTAAAGTATCACACTATTTTATACTAAGAGGTCGTGCTGAGTTTTATGACCCCTTAATGAAATGATGCTTTTACACGTATTTACCCACCCTCCTCGAGCTTTCGTGCTCGTGAATGATGTGTGTGCGTCATAATGTGGTCATATGAGATTCTTAGCAATTATTATTGCTTTGAACTCTAAGGACATTTGCGTCATTCTTAGCGTGATTGGTTAATCCTATCACCAAGCGAAGTTTGATTGTGCTACCAAGTCCGTTATTCTGGTACACATCTCTTCCGTCAAAGAGTTAGGCATGTGCCGAAACTCTGAGACTAAGTCTGCTTACTTACAAAGCAAGTTTCCTCTCGAAATAGGTGACATATCGGTGGTTCGTGATATTCTAGGTGTCTACTAGAAGTATCACCATGTTGCCACATGACCGTGATGTCAATTTCTTGAGCGAGCAAGTTCTCTGAACTGCTCCTTTCTCCAAGTATCTGTACTGGATACCCCTGAACTAGTTGGTTGAGCTTAAGCAACAACTTGGACAGTTCTAAGACAAAAGTGTTATCCGACTCAGTTCTTTCTAAAAGGGATGTCTAGTTTTGTTCGTGTTGAAGCAAGATAGTATTTCCTTCAAGGATTTGTTATCTTCCCCAATATTTGATTTGATTTGGGTTATCGTCAAATCAAACTCAGTTCCAAGGATTATCTTGATGGTGTTTCTACTTGTGATGTTTCACTTTAGTACATCTCTGTGTCCTTTGATCTGACCAGTATTCTTGCCTTGTCCGGACAAAATATGAGTCTATCTTCTTGGAGTGTTTCGATAAGTTTGTTGTTGATCCCATCGATGACATCCTTATTTTCTCCATGTTAGATTTGATTCATATGGAACAATTGGCATTAATGTTGGAAACCTTTGAGAACCATATTCGAGTCATCTCGAAGTATGTGTTCTGGATGTTAGAAGTAACCTTCTCCGATTCACGTGTAAATGATGGAAGATGAGGCCGTGGATTCGAGTAGAGTTATCTCCTTTCCTTAAGGATACATGTGTATTTTATTGTTAGCACTTTATATGTAAGCAGTTGTATTTCGACAAGTTGCTAATACATGGGTCTAGCAATCTAGCTCATTTTGTGGAGCTTTACACTGTAATCTATATATTGAGAATCTAATGACTTTACTTCTGTGTAAATGTTACAGATATTCTATTCGGACATGCTGAGTCTGAAGTATCATTCCACCTAACCAAAGCTTAATCTCAAGCAGCAATGATGGTTGGTGTTCCTCAAGGGTTTGACATAGGTCTCTTTGTAAATCTGGCAAGATTGATGTAACGGTTGACACACCTAGCCGGAAAGACCTTTTGTTATATTCTCTTGATTCAGCAATGACGACCACTCTTCATGAGGCTTCTTCCATAATTTGTTATAGGAGTTGTGCTTATGATTCCCTTGTATCCGAAGTCGGACCTTTACTTGATGTTTGATTTCTCGAACATCAAGGAGAACATTTAAAGTAGTGTTGCTAAATGTCTCTTGGTCGATCCTCCAGACCCTTTTACGTTGGCAAGCATTTTGTTGTGCCAAGTAATTGAAGTCTGAGAATGAAGTTTCTTTCTGCTCGTGTCATCAGGAATCTTCTTAACTATTCATCTTAGTGGTGTAAAGTGATATCACGATCTTTGGCAAAGATTTTGGTAGACCTGGATGAATAAAGAGTTTCCTTCGTTTTCTCAGCCATGTTTCAAGAGTGAATATGATTTTGGTAATCAAAAGTTTCTCTTGTAACATGTTCCTTGTGACTCTTATGAGTCCTCACCACCAAAACACCTTTCTGTCTTGGCCATCTGTTGAATGAAAAAGTGACCGTTCTGTGTCCAAAGTAGTTCAGCATCTTGGTTTTGTTGATCCATATCTTTGCAACCTAAAATATCTACTTACGCTATTTAGTAGAGGTTCCCTATCAAAGTCTGAGTTGTGATCTTTCTGTTGGAATTTTTATTCTTCAGAAGCTTCAAAACCTCCTGTAAGTTCCATGGTCTCAATCCTTATGAAGAGCATCTATCTAACAACTTGAAACCATCTCCTCCTGTTTCCTCCTGTACCTTGACGTGTTTCATGTTTGTCATCTCAGAGTTGTTTTTAAACACTCTATCCATGAGTTGACCATGAGATACTCTGTGTGTTGTTTAGTGTGTTTCCCCTCCTATCTTTAGAGTGGACCTGTTTCTTTTTCTCTCTATCTCTCTTCCTACCTTTGGAATCTCGGGTCAAGATTCTTGTAAGGGGGATAGAGCTGTAACACCCCACTTTTAGACAATTATATATTAGGGTTTTGATTGTGCATTGCATGAGCATCATATTTGAAATTGTGCATTGAAGAAACAAAGCAAAAACCCTAACCCTAATTTCCCTCTCTACTTGAACACCATTCAAAGAGGTTTTGAAAATGTTTGAAAAGTATCAAAAAGTATGTGGAGCCCAATTTGAATAAAAGGGTTCCCTCAATATTTTATACACTTTTACAAAGTATCTGGTATTTTTGAAATGTTCAAAATAGATTTGAACTTGAAATCACAAACATCAAATGAAAACAGAAAATGGAAAAATATTTAGAAAGAAAAACTGGAGCCAGCCAATCTATCTGGGCCGGCCCACTTCTCTCTTTCCTTCCCTGTCGCCAGCCAGCGCCCGCAGCAGGCCCAACAGCCGGCCCACGCCAGCCCGCCACCGACCCGTACCCCTTCACCCTTTTCCCTGTCGTCTTCCCCATCGGTGGCAAGAAGCTGTCTGGCCGCGCCGATGCCGTCCGTCGGGCAGCGCGGAGATGCCCGCCCCGCCGCCGTCCAGCGAGAGGATAAGAACGGCCGTGATCTGCCCTCTCTCCTTATCCCCATATCCCCCTCTCCCCAGCTCTATGTCGCCCGTGCGCTGAAGCTTCGAACCCTAGATCCGGCCTCCGACGAGCCTCGCCGCTCTCGTGCTCCCCTCGCCAAGCCGAGGAGCCTCCGAGCTCCACCGTGTTGGACTATGTCGCCTCACCGAAGCAATCGAAGCCCCGCGCCCTCAGTCGAGCTCCCTGTCCGCCCCTTCCCCGTCTCCGGCCGCCGTTGCCATGGGTGATTCCGGCCTCCTCCAAGCTTCCCGAGCCCTCCACGAGCATCACTGTGAGCGTGCGGTGCTTAGGCACCTCTCTGTGCCTCCCCTCCCTCTCTGGTCTGTCCTCTAGCCACGCGCCACCATTGGTCGCCGCTTGTCCATGTCGCCGGCAAGCCACCGATGGTCAATAGGTAGTTCCGCCGCCAGTTTTAGGTTTCCCCCGATGAGCTCGTTCGAACCCGCCCCTTCGCGCTTCCCAGATTGCCCCCTAGCACCGCCAATCGCCGCCTTCTGCGTGTCCTCCGGCGAGCCCACCTGGCATCGACGTGGCGCCCGCGTGGTGCTGGTGTGGATCGATAGCGTGGCTAGCTGACGTGGCCTCGGGCCCAGCAGTCAGTCTCACTGGCTAGCTCAGGTTCGGGTGAGAAAAAGGATCAGATGCTGAGGTGGCCAAGGCCCCACTTGTCTGTGTCTGGGGCTAGCCTAGCCCTCGGTGTAAAAGGTTTTCAGCCTTGTTTAAATTAAGAAAAGGTTTAATAATTTCAGAAATTGTTTTGAATATTGTAAATTCAATAACTAATTCATATTAATTCAGAAAAATACAAATAATATATCAAAATGTTCAGAAAAATGAACTATATATTTAACCTATAATAATGCATTGTTAATTAACTAAAATTACAAGTTTAATTAGAGAACAAAATCCACCCGTCTCATGTGTTTCCGGAGTTTTCCCCGAGTTAGGGTTTTCACCCCTCGGAACCCCGATTAAATTGCCGAGCATGCTTTAGGGTTACATTTCAATACAATCTAAATTGTCATATCATCATCCTTGCTTGAGCATTGCATCGATGCCATTGTTGATTGTTTCCCTCTCTTTCCGGTGTTTGGTTCTTCCCGGTAGAATACGAGATCGATATCGAGATCGAAGACCGAGGACAACACCATCGAAGATCAACGAACAATACTTGACCAACTATAACCAAGTCAAGTACAAGGCTTCCGAAGATCTTCTTATTGGTTATCAACAGGCAAAGGAAAGCATAGCCCCACCATGATATAATCCTATGATTTCGAAAGCATTTCAATTCCTGCCATGATGCATACGATTCTACTATGGTCTTTTATCTATATATAGAGTATCCTATCTGTTTCATTATTCCCTTTGAGCTTATATTATTACCTGATCCACTGCTCCTATCATAACTAGGTTTGGCTTGTGTGCACTGCTAGAGCTTATATATGTGTCTGCTTAGCCGCATAGCCGTCAGTTCTGGTCCATCCAGATGATGTATCAGATGCAGAGAATCTAGTATGACAGGAGAACGTGATGTGATGATATCAGAGGTGATATGAGGTTAAACATGCTAAGGCTTGTATGGGAGGCCATGATGGGATGTGGTTTTTCTAGTCCCATGCTCGCCACCACTAGGAACCGAGTTCTTGCCTTTGGAACCGAGACGAGCGTACAGCCACACGGGGCTTGGGAACCCCTCGCTGATTAACTTGCCTAGTAGATTCCATGAGTCACATAGTTTGGGCGTTCGATTCGACATATGCATAGAAAATCTTTTGAAAGATTTGCTGGGTGAAAGGTGCATCATAATAGGTAGGTAAGCGTGGTCGGGGTTGCTTGCGGTCGATGGAGCCCCTGGTGAACCAAACTCGCCTCACATCTTTAAGTACCGACTTCGGGATTTGACCCGTTACGGCGGAACCATACTTGTTGCGTGACTCATGGTCTCGGCGAAAGCAAGGTAAAGGTCGTGGCCAACCACCCTCTGCCAGCCTTCCACGGAAGAGGGCTAATAGCTTGGCATTAAGAGTCGGTTGGTACGTGTGGGTAAAGTTGTACACCCCTGTAGGGTTAAATCTTTTCGAAAAGCCGTGTTCACAGTTATGAACGCTTGGTGACCAGATTCTAAGATCATAGAGAACTATAACATTATCGTAAAACTTGGTAGATCAACGTGTGCTTAAGGATGCTTCCTCATAGGTACGAGGGGGTGATCCTAGTTAGGATTCAGATGATGATGATTCGGTGGATATCAAAAGATGATGATCAATATTTCGGAGACGTCGCTCTCTTATCCTCTTTTAAAATACTCTGACTAGACGAGCTTCTTCTCCCTCTTGTTTTATAAACAAAAGTGGCTTTATGCAAAACAACTCCACCAGCCATAAGTCTTGCGGAGTACACCCTGTACTCACCCTTGCTTTGTTGATACTTTTGGCAGAGTAAGTGTTCCCTGAAGACCAGTGTGGTACTACATCGACATCGGCGAGTAGCTTGGGGTTCCCGGCCGGCAGCCTGGAATCTATGGGCTGGGACGTCATGATTATGCTTCAGGCCTCTTAGGCCATTTGTTAAGTTTTCTATACTTAATAGCATAATTTGCCTTCCTTTGGTTGATGTTTGTGGTCAGTGACCTCTGCTTGTAATAATTTGGTTCTTTGCTCAGTTATGAGCTTGTTGTAATAAATTTTGTGTCATAGGGTCAATATTGTGTTATCGATTCTTCACTGGATATTCTCGAGCTCAAGGTTAAGCTTATGTCAGATGGAGGTCTGAGATTTGTTTAGCCCTGATCCTGGGGGTGTCACAGCCTACCACTACAAAACTCATCTGTATCGAGTTCAGAGTAACTTGTCAACCATCGTGTAGAAATGCAAGAAATCGTCCATCGAGTTTTCACCAATTGATCCAACGCAACCTGAGACGAGATCAAATCCACCACCTTAATCCATCACGGCACAACACTCTAAAGCACACGAGATCTCCATGAAAATCTACTAATAATAATTGTCGATCGGGACCCGAAAGAGCGATCGTCCCATCGAAAAAAGCACGACCGAGTTGAGATAAATGTTAGAGAATTGTATATATGTTTTATGGCAATATAGGATGGATTATTATTGCAGTATAGGATGGAGATATGATAAGTCTCTATATAGGCCTAATTTAACTTGTACTCTAAGATAATTCTATGTACACTTATATACACTCATCGAGGAGGATACATCAACATATTACGCCAATACCTCTATATTATTCTACATGATATCAGCATAAAACGATCCTAAACCAAGACGCCATTGACACGTTTCCACCCTGCCGCCAGCGGGCGGATCGATCTCCATGATCTCCGCCGGGGACGCACGATTCCTAGCAGGGATCATCCAGTAATCCTTGATCATCTGCCTTGGTGAGTCTTTCTTTCGATCTCTAAATCGGTTTTTCTATCCATCGATCGCTTGGACTGTCTAATTTTTTTGGTTTACCGATCATAGATCGGATTGAGTCATCCACCACCTTCGTCATTGCCGTTCTCTACTCCGACCATCGGCATCGACGATCTACATCGCGCCCGTGCGCCTGGATCCACCGCTCCCGCACCTTCCTCGATAGGCTGTCACGCACCTTGGACGGCTGAAACACCTTCCCTCGGATTGTCTTCATTGTCATCGCCTGAGACTTCACCGACAACGCTGAAATTCACTCTAATCTACGCGTCGTCCATGCCGTGGCGCATATGGCGTACCGTCGGTCTGATCAACTGATCCCGCGCCTGTCTACGCCAAGCACGTCCCCGAGAACGCGCCTACCACCGATCGAGCTATGGGCTGCCGTTTCATCTCCATTTGGGCCACAACGACGCCGTCTTGGTCTTCGCCTACTGGATGCCAACGCGCCTCATAAGCATGTACGCGTCGGTGGCCTCTAGCCACAACATCGACTCACACCATGCAGCTATGCCGCCTCATCGGATCATAGTGTCGCTGCATGCAGTGTATATCGTTGCCCCCCGCACCGACGCCCCCATGCTATCTCCATGCAACCTCCCATAGTACGGGTCGCCTATGTCCACGCATGGTCTTCATCATGTCGGATTCTTATTCGTCTACATCGAGTACCACCGCCGTGCCTATCTAAGCGTCCAACATGCTCACTCCGGGCCGCCGCTAGTTTCGTCGCCTTCTTCATCTTCGTCCACAACGACCTCGTCGCCATCGTCATCTCTTCCCCAACGACACTAGCGCATAGGTTCATGAAGGCCCCTGCCCTTGCATGCCCGGTACTGGCAACATCGGTACACACTACAGGAATTTCGTTCTTTGTTGTGTAACAGATAATACATGTCAAAGCCTCAAAAAGACACGGCAAAGGCTTTGCCGTGCGCCACTACATGACAAATACTGCACGGCAAAGATCGGGCCAGCAAAGAGTCCTTTGCCATGTACCATACACGGCAAAGTCTTTGCCATGTGCCGTCCAGCATGCACGACACACAAAAGGTACTTGACGATGCCCCCCCGAAGGCGCCGTGACAGTGGGTCCCAAGGAGCCTTTGCCATGCTACTCCCCTTTGCTGTGCGTTCTTCTGCCAAGCCTTTGTTGTGCGCTTTTCTGTCAATCCTTTGTCGTGCGCTTTTCTACAAATACATGGCAAAGAAATTATTTTGAAATAAAAAACGACGGTGTCAAAGGCCAACATTGATGCCATGTACTCGGTCGATGCGGCCAGGGAGCGGCTACGGGCATGGGACATGTCAGGGGTGGCGGCACACATGACTGCTGCCTAGGGGTGTGGGGCGGGCAAACGGTAGGCCAGGGCGACGGCGCAGAAAACTGCGTGTAGGGGCACAACCGAGGGAGGGGAATGGGCCAGAGGTGCTGGGTGTTTGTGTGTTGGAGGAGGGAGCGGAGCTCGTCGCTGGGGCGAGCCGTCCGGTGGTGGGGCAGAGACGGGGCGAGCTGCCACTGTGACACCCCCGGGATCAGGGCTAAACAAATCCCAGACCTCCGTCTGGCATAAGCTTAACCTTGAGCTCGAGAATATATGTCACATCCCAAGATTTTCCAAATCTTGTAATGTGAAAATAAATGAATAAAATAAAAACTTTGTTTGATTTTCAGAGCCAGAAGAAACTTTTTTGAATTAAAATGGAACCTCAAACCCTTTTGAATTAAATAAAAATCCTAAAAATATTTAAAAGGATAAACATTTCATAAAATGAAACAATTGGAAATTATTTCAAAACAACCAAATGAAAAGATTTGTTTTCAAATGAAATGGAAGTTTATAAATAAAGATTTTGTTATAAAGCCAAATTAATCCTTGGCCAAGCTTTGAGAATTAGAAACATTTATTTTAAATAAAGTAACAAAGGTTATTTAGAATAATAAAGATTTGCTTAAATAAAATAATAAGGATTTAATATCCAAGTTTTATTTAAGTAAAGACTTATTCCATTTTAAATAAAACACTAAAACCTATTTATTTATTTTAAAATAAGTTTTCCCAAGTACTTATATTCTTAAATAAAACCTATTAAAGTGTTTTGGCTTTATTTCAGATTTCAAAAATATATCAATAAAACAAATCTTATTTGATTTAATAATGAAAGTCTATGTTATTTAATTAATAATGGACTCTAAAATAAAATGTTATTTTGTATTTTAAACAAGTATTTCAAGTATCTTATATTTACAAAATAAAACCTACTAATTGGTGTTGAAAATATTTGGATTTCAATGAAGATTTTATTAATTAAACCAAACCCTATTTTATTAATAAACCATAGCCATTTTATTTAATTAATAAATAAAACCTAAAAAGAATTTAAAATATTATTTTATTTTAGAATTTTGGTATGTGTTACTGAACGGAATCAAGTTCAAAAGTTGTGAAGTGTGATGTTGGTTTGAATTTAATTGGTTGATTGAATCATGTGTTTGAATAATCAAATCAGAAAATAAAATAGAAAAGAATAAAGCAAAGCAGACAGGAAAAAAATAAAAGAAAACCAACCCAGCCCAGGCAGCCCAATAAGCCCACCAACCAGCCCAGCTCCTTTCCCCGCAGAAAACGATTCGAACCAACTACCTGACCCGCGCAGAGTATGACAGGTGGACCTCCTCCTCATTTCCTTTCCCCACTGACAGGTAGACCCACTTCTCCTGTTCTTCCTCTCCACCCCGCAGCGACCAATTCTTCTCCCTCGTTCTGCCGTTGATTCCTCCAGCTTAAATTCGCCTTAACGCGACCGACGTTACCAGCCTTGATCACGCAGATGGAAACGCCAAGGCATCCTCTATAATTCCCCTCTGACACCCCGCAATGGCACGCTTTAGACCGCCCTCAATTCCTCCCCGAGCACCCTCTGCTCCGACGAGCTTCTATCTCCGATTCCGGCCAACACCGCAACGCCCGATCCTCCTTGACCTAGCACACATCTTCCCCACTCCCAGACGCTTCTCCCCGTGCCCTTCCTTCAACCGCGGGCGCCTCGGAGCGTCGGCTTCGACAAGCTCCGACAGCGTCACCGTACGTTTCTACTCCGGCGACGACTTTCAGGTGAACCAGACCGCCCCGATCCCTCTCGTTCACGCACACAGCATCGCCTTGCTCTTGCGCATCTGAATGTGCTCCTGTTCTGCCTTAGGGCGATCTGCAGCGACGACTCCTACCGCCACCATCGTCTGCTTCATCTCCGGCGAAGCCCACAGGTAGTATCTGACCACCCCGCGCCTCCTCGGTCACACCCCCGCACTCGCCACACCTTTCTGCATCTAACCGCATCGTTGTTTTGCTTCGGGATGACCCACAGCGTCGCCCTCGACCGCGGACAGAACCACCCGACGCCGACCTCCACTCCGGCGAGGAATTACTGCAGACCCTGAGCGCCCCGCGACCAACCGATCACGCCTCGAGCAACGCTTCGGCCTCGCGATCACGGTGAGCGTTCTCACTTCGTACTTTGCTTCCTAGAACCGCCGATAGCCACAGCCAGACCGTCGCCGCCGTGCGCAACCACCGAGCGCCGCCGGAAAATTGGCAAGCATGCTAGTGACCATTGGATTTAGATCTAACGTATAGGAAAGAAAGTGGGCGAAGGGGTATCAAGCAACCAGCGCCGTGCGATTCCACTTAGATCCAACGATCCAGAGAGATCGATCCACCCGAACCGGTACCGACCCGTTAAAACACGCCGCGTGTCACCTAATTCGTTTTAAAAGAAATTTGAAAACAGATTTATTTGCAAACTTCAAACCCTTGTAACTTTCAAACCACACGACCAAATTTGACAAATTTTATACCAATGAAATCAGGAGAACAAGCCCTAAACAACCATGGCCTTAGTTTTGAAAATAGTATCTGTTAGCTTGTTTGAAATTACAGAAACATTTGTGTACTTGTTTAGAGTATAAAAATTGTTTAAAATTGATTTTAGGATTAAATCTTTTGCAAAATGGATTTGTGTGACCCTACTGACCCTAGGAACCAACCCATAGTGTTAAAAATGATTTTTGTGAAATATAAGTTGAATTAGTTAACTTAGTCATTTTCTAGCCAAATAAAACTCATTGATTTTAATATGGAAAAGTTTGTGCAAGAAAAACTTTGGGAAAATGTTATGGACCAAACTTACTGACCCAAAACACCAAACTTTGCTAAGAGCAACCTACTTGGTGAAAAACATAAAGTCTTACTTTAAAAAGAATAATTTTCACCACATAAAATGTTGAATGGATTTTAAAATAGACTTTGGGCAAAATCTCTAACTAATGACTTTGCCATTTTGGTAAATGATCATTTTGGACCATACAAAGTTTATAAACCTAGTAGAGACCAACCTTACAAAAGAACCCCCTTTTGCATGACTTAGACTCCATTGCTATGTGTGTGAAATTGTTTGTTTAACCTTGGTTTGGAATGTTAGTTGATTTGGTGTTTTGCTTGATTGACTTGTAGTGAAATTAGCAAAGTGTGAGACTAGCAAGATCAAGGAGTGACTATCATTCCCTACCAAAAGGCAAGTTACACTATCATACAAAAGTCCTACTATTTTCATTATATACTTAGTGGATTTTGAAAACATGCATGAAAAGATATTTTATACTTATGCTATGCTAAATCCTAATAGGATTCACTAAACACTCCTTAGTGAAAATATTAAAGTTGTACATGCTTAGTCATGCGATATGCTATAATTTGAAAAGAGATACGTGTTGAGATTTTACAAAGGTTGAGAAAAAGACTTGTGTTTTACATAATAAAACAAGGACTCAATGAACCACCTAGGTGGAGGATACTTTAAGTTTTGGAGAAGGTGGCAACAAAAGGGAACCATGTCTATGGCAATCACTTTGTGTTGTGCTCCAAAAGAAAACCACCTAGGAAACTTAGAGATCAAACATGCTTCTCCAATTGTGGCTTTCGTGTGCAACCACATGCTAATATGGCTCTGGCTTAGTCAATTACATTAGGAAGACCCATACATTGTCTTTAGTTACTGGACATGGGGATCTGGAATGCTTCATGGGGGCTGAAGACAAATCTAGCAATGATGTATGGGAGGACCTTCTGGAAAGACTTCGTCACATTCTCAATCTGCCAGTACTCCATCTTGGTGAGCACTAATCCAGTAGGCCACTGGTGGCAAAAGGATGGGATTGTGACATGTGGGTAAAGTGTACTCCTTCTGCAGAAGTAAATAAAAATCTAAGTACTTAGTCGTGTCCCCGGTTATGGACAATACTGAGCAACTAAAGTTTGAACTATGGGAGATCTCGACATTCCAACTTCTAATATAAAAACTTGATGCCCTTGTGTGTCTACCAAGGAATTCAAAGAGATTTTGTTAAGCTTGTTGCACTTGAGGTTACCAAGGTGCTCAAGAGCATGTTGTACTTGGGGTTTTACCAAGGAACTCATGAGATTTTATAAAACTTGATGCACTTGGGGTTACCAAGTAGCTCAAGGGATTTGGACAAGGACTTGAACACTTGAGTTTCTACCAAGGAGTTCAAGGAACTTGGAAAAGAAATTTGACAAAAGACTTTAAAACCCTTTTGAAAAGATAGGATAAAATATTGCTTTATGCAAATAAGCCTTAAACTCTACTTAGCCAAATATGCATATAATGATAGGATCCACTCTTATTATACATAAAAGTGAAGCTTGCCAATACAATTCAAAATGTATTGACCCTTGTGGCTGTAACTTGTAATGTTGCAGGTTGATTGTTTTAAAAATGAAGATTGTTTGATTGACTAAGACTACAAAATCTACAACCAACATCTGCCTGTGGCACTCTGAAGATGATGGACCCATACTTATAGTTATTCCGCTGCAAATGTAATGTAATAGCCAAATGAGCTATGTTTGATGTAATAAGCTTATGTTATTCCTGGTTATAAATTTATATTATGACCTTTGTATCTTGATATTACATCTTAACTGTGGATGCTAGCTATTGATCCAGGGACTAGCATTGTAAAACACAGGAGGACTCTACCTTATTAGGTTGGGACCTCTACAGATGGTATCAGAGCATTGTGTTGCCTGTAGGATTTGTAAACCCTAGGATTGGACAAAAACCCTTAGAAAATATAGGAGTTGTATTTTGTTCCAAAACTTATTTACAAAATACTTGTAAACTCTTTCCTTAACCATTTGGTTTCAACTCTACATCTCTTCCACTTCAACTTGATGGAAAAGCCTACCCATGGCCAAAGACTACACCATGAGCAAAGGACTACTTCAACTTCTTCAACTCTAATGACTTCAACATCTTCAACTCTAATGACTTCAACATCTTCAGCATATTCACCAAGGACTTCCAACTTGGAAACTACTAAGGACCACAAGTGAAACAAGGAAATCTTGCTTAAGATTTAGAGACTGAGGGAATGCAAAATAAGAAGAAGCCATCAACAACTTTGAAGTATTGTGACCAAGAGTTTTCTCAAGGAAACCAAGATCTCATACAAGAAGAGTCATGAAGGAAGGAAAGATCACAAGTGAACCATGTAGATGGACCACCATTTATAGTTTAGTCAAACACACCAACTTATGTGGTGTAACAAAATATTTTGTTACATAAAAATGTGCTTGAACTTTGTTGTTTGAGTGAAAAGTTGTTTGTAATTGCACGCACATTGTTTGTGTGAATTGTGATATGAGTGATTAGGAATATTTTCTTAGAAGTATCTTACTTATTCTAAACTCCCTTCAAACCCAAACAGATGACTACTCCGAAGGACTCCAAGGTTGATGACACCAACACCAACCAAGCTGACAGCATGAGAGAGCTCATAGCAACCCAACACCAGTTGAACCAACTGACCGCTCAATTCCTAGTCAACAGTAGTGATAAGGATCCAGCACTCCAAAGGTTTTTGGAAGAGCAGCCTCAACTGATGCTTAAGGTGACTAATCAAATGATTAGCATGGAAGAAAACTATCCAAAGAGAGTATATGATAACAAGGATGAAAAGAATATTGTTCTAGATGGAGCCCTAGCTTGCATTATTTGTGGAGACAAGGATCATACTTCCAAGGAGCATGAAGGACAATGCCCCAATTGTGAAGAAGATCATCCTGTTGGACAATGTCCTACCTCTCAAGCTACTTGCTACTTATGTGAAGGAAGTGATCATACTCCTGGTCTATGTCCTATCTATGCCATGGTGGAACAAAGGAAACAAGGAGGATCCAAGTCTACCAAAGGAAAAGGACCACTTCTACATCCAAACAAGACAACCCAATTCAAAGGATCAAGGAAAATCAAGAAGCCCAAGCAGGACATGAGCCTTGTGCAATGTCGAAAATGTAAGGAAATGGGACACTACTCCAGTGGATGCCCAGAGAACAAGAAAAATAAAGAGATTGATCAAGTGTGGTGCAACAACTGCAAAGAACCAGGCCACTATGTAGCAACTTGCCCACAAGAGCAACGCAAAGAACTCAAGGACATTAATTGTTTCAACTGCAAGAATCCAGGACACTATGCAAGCAACTATCCAGAAAGGATGAAAAACAAGTTGAACAAGCCTATGGAGAAACTCAACCTTGGCCCATGAGTCAAGTGTAGAAATAAAGCAAAAGTTTGCTTAGAGAAGTTTTCCAGGACCCAAGAAGGCCAATATGTAATTGTTGTTTGAAAATCTTTAAGGGTGGTAGTACCCTAATTGCTTTGAACTTGTTTGTAATCCAGCCTTCCCAAATCTCGGGACGAGATTTATTTTAAGGGTGGTAGCCTGTCACATCCCAAGATTTTCCAAATCTTGTAATGTGAAAATAAATGAATAAAATAAAAACTTTGTTTGATTTTCAGAGCCAGAAGAAACTTTTTTGAATTAAAATGGAACCTCAAACCCTTTTGAATTAAATAAAAATCCTAAAAATATTTAAAAGGATAAACATTTCATAAAAGGAAACAATTGGAAATTATTTCAAAACAACCAAATGAAAAGATTTGTTTTCAAATGAAATGGAAGTTTATAAATAAAGATTTTGTTATAAAGCCAAATTAATCCTTGGCCAAGCTTTGAGAATTAGAAACATTTATTTTAAATAAGGTAACAAAGGTTATTTAGAATAATAAAGATTTTCTTAAATAAAATAATAAGGATTTAATATCCAAGTTTTATTTAAGTAAAGACTTATTCCATTTTAAATAAAACACTAAAACCTATTTATTTATTTTAAAATAAGTTTTCCCAAGTACTTATATTCTCAAATAAAACCTATTAAAGTGTTTTGGCTTTATTTCAGATTTCAAAAATATATCAATAAAACAAATCTTATTTGATTTAATAATGAAAGTCTATGTTATTTAATTAATAATGGACTCTAAAATAAAATGTTATTTTGTATTTTAAACAAGTATTTCAAGTATCTTATATTTACAAAATAAAACCTACTAATTGGTGTTGAAAATATTTGGATTTCAATGAAGATTTTATTAATTAAACCAAACCCTATTTTATTAATAAACCATAGCCATTTTATTTAATTAATAAATAAAACCTAAAAAGAATTTAAAATATTATTTTATTTTAGAAT
The DNA here is from genome assembly GCA_916181665.1 of Avena sativa. Lineage (NCBI taxonomy): Eukaryota > Viridiplantae > Streptophyta > Magnoliopsida > Poales > Poaceae > Avena > Avena sativa. Next base: position 401,666,755 of record OV702284.1, read on the forward strand.
TTTGGTATGTGTTACTGAACGGAATCAAGTTCAAAAGTTGTGAAGTGTGATGTTGGTTTGAATTTAATTGGTTGATTGAATCATGTGTTTGAATAATCAAATCAGAAAATAAAATAGAAAAGAATAAAGCAAAGCAGACAGGAAAAAAATAAAAGAAAACCAACCCAGCCCAGGCAGCCCAATAAGCCCACCAACCAGCCCAGCTCCTTTCCCCGCAGAAAACGATTCGAACCAACTACCTGACCCGCGCAGAGTATGACAGGTGGACCTCCTCCTCATTTCCTTTCCCCACTGACAGGTAGACCCACTTCTCCTGTTCTTCCTCTCCACCCCGCAGCGACCAGTTCTTCTCCCTCGTTCTGCCGTTGATTCCTCCAGCTTAAATTCGCCTTAACGCGACCGACGTTACCAGCCTTGATCACGCAGATGGAAACGCCAATGCATCCTCTATAATTCCCCTCTGACACCCCGCAATGGCACGCTTTAGACCGCCCTCAATTCCTCCCCGAGCACCCTCTGCTCCGACGAGCTTCTATCTCCGATTCCGGCCAACACCGCAACGCCCGATCCTCCTCGACCTAGCACACATCTTCCCCACTCCCAGACGCTTCTCCCCGTGCCCTTCCTTCAACCGCGGGCGCCCCGGAGCGTCGGCTTCGACAAGCTCCGACAGCGTCACCGTACGTTTCTACTCCGGCGACGACTTTCAGGTGAACCAGACCGCCCCGATCCCTCTCGTTCACGCACACAGCATCGCCTTGCTCTTGCGCATCTGAATGTGCTCCTGTTCTGCCTTAGGGCGATCTGCAGCGACGACTCCTACCGCCACCATCGTCTGCTTCATCTCCGGCGAAGCCCACAGGTAGTATCTGACCACCCCGCGCCTCCTCGGTCACACCCCCGCACTCGCCACACCTTTCTGCATCTAACCACATTGTTGTTTTGCTTCGGGATGACCCACAACGTCGCCCTCGACCGCGGACAGAACCACCCGACGCCGACCTCCACTCCAGCGAGGAATTACTGCAGACCCTGAGCGCCTCGCGACCAACCGATCACGCCTCGAGCAACGCTTCGGCCTCGCGATCACGGTGAGCGTTCTCACTTCGTACTTTGCTTCCTAGAACCGCCGATAGCCACAGCCAGACCGTCGCCGCCGTGCGCAACCACCGAGCGCCGCCGGAAAATTGGCAAGCATGCTAGTGACCATTGGATTTAGATCTAACGTATAGGAAAGAAAGTGGGCGAAGGGGTATCAAGCAACCAGCGCCGTGCGATTCCACTTAGATCCAACGATCCAGAGAGATCGATCCACCCGAACCGGTACCGACCCGTTAAAACACGCCGCGTGTCACCTAATTCGTTTTAAAAGAAATTTGAAAACAGATTTATTTGCAAACTTCAAACCCTTGTAACTTTCAAACCACACGTCCAAATTTGACAAATTTTATACCAATGAAATCAGGAGAACAAGCCCTAAACAACCATGGCCTTAGTTTTGAAAATAGTATCTGTTAGCTTGTTTGAAATTACAGAAACATTTGTGTACTTGTTTAGAGTATAAAAATTGTTTAAAATTGATTTTAGGATTAAATCTTTTGCAAAATGGATTTGTGTGACCCTACCGACCCTAGGAACCAACCCATAGTGTTAAAAATGATTTTTGTGAAATATAAGTTGAATTAGTTAACTTAGTCATTTTCTAGCCAAATAAAACTCATTGATTTTAATATGGAAAAGTTTGTGCAAGAAAAACTTTGGGAAAATGTTATGGACCAAACTTACTGACCCAAAACACCAAACTTTGCTAAGAGCAACCTACTTGGTGAAAAACATAAAGTCTTACTTTAAAAAGAATAATTTTCACCACATAAAATGTTGAATGGATTTTAAAATAGACTTTGGGCAAAATCTCTAACTAATGACTTTGCCATTTTGGTAAATGATCATTTTGGACCATACAAAGTTTATAAACCTAGTAGAGACCAACCTTACAAAAGAACCCCCTTTTGCATGACTTAGACTCCATTGCTATGTGTGTGAAATTGTTTGTTTAACCTTGGTTTGGAATGTTAGTTGATTTGGTGTTTTGCTTGATTGACTTGTAGTGAAATTAGCAAAGTGTGAGACTAGCAAGATCAAGGAGTGACTATCATTCCCTACCAAAAGGCAAGTTACACTATCATACAAAAGTCCTACTATTTTCATTATATACTTAGTGGATTTTGAAAACATGCATGAAAAGATATTTTATACTTATGCTATGCTAAATCCTAATAGGATTCACTAAACACTCCTTAGTGAAAATATTAAAGTTGTACATGCTTAGTCATGCGATATGCTATAATTTGAAAAGAGATACGTGTTGAGATTTTACAAAGGTTGAGAAAAAGACTTGTGTTTTACATAATAAAACAAGGACTCAATGAACCACCTAGGTGGAGGATACTTTAAGTTTTGGAGAAGGTGGCAACAAAAGGGAACCATGTCTATGGCAATCACTTTGTGTTGTGCTCCAAAAGAAAACCACCTAGGAAACTTAGAGATCAAACATGCTTCTCCAATTGTGGCTTTCGTGTGCAACCACATGCTAATATGGCTCTGGCTTAGTCAATTACATTAGGAAGACCCATACATTGTCTTTAGTTACTGGACATGGGGATCTGGAATGCTTCATGGGGGCTGAAGACAAATCTAGCAATGATGTATGGGAGGACCTTCTGGAAAGACTTCGTCACATTCTCAATCTGCCAGTACTCCATCTTGGTGAGCACTAATCCAGTAGGCCACTGGTGGCAAAAGGATGGGATTGTGACATGTGGGTAAAGTGTACTCCTTCTGCAGAAGTAAATAAAAATCTAAGTACTTAGCCGTGTCCCCGGTTATGGACAATACTGAGCAACTAAAGTTTGAACTATGGGAGATCTCGACATTCCAACTTCTAATATAAAAACTTGATGCCCTTGTGTGTCTACCAAGGAATTCAAAGAGATTTTGTTAAGCTTGTTGCACTTGAGGTTACCAAGGTGCTCAAGAGCATGTTGTACTTGGGGTTTTACCAAGGAACTCATGAGATTTTATAAAACTTGATGCACTTGGGGTTACCAAGTAGCTCAAGGGATTTGGACAAGGACTTGAACACTTGAGTTTCTACCAAGGAGTTCAAGGAACTTGGAAAAGAAATTTGACAAAAGACTTTAAAACCCTTTTGAAAAGATAGGATAAAATATTGCTTTATGCAAATAAGCCTTAAACTCTACTTAGCCAAATATGCATATAATGATAGGATCCACTCTTATTATACATAAAAGTGAAGCTTGCCAATACAATTCAAAATGTATTGACCCTTGTGGCTGTAACTTGTAATGTTGCAGGTTGATTGTTTTAAAAATGAAGATTGTTTGATTGACTAAGACTACAAAATCTACAACCAACATCTGCCTGTGGCACTTTGAAGATGATGGACCCATACTTATAGTTATTCCGCTGCAAATGTAATGTAATAGCCAAATGAGCTATGTTTGATGTAATAAGCTTATGTTATTCCTGGTTATAAATTTATATTATGACCTTTGTATCTTGATATTACATCTTAACTGTGGATGCTAGCTATTGATCCAGGGACTACCATTGTAAAACACAGGAGGACTCTACCTTATTAGGTTGGGACCTCTACAATATACAGTGAAGAATCGGTAACATAGCAGTGACCCTATGACACAAAATTTATTACAGCAAGCTCATAACTAAGCAGAGAACCAAATTATTACAAGCAGAGGTCACTGACCACAAACATCAAACAACGGAAGGCAAATTATGCTATTAATTATAGAAAACTTAAGAAATGGCCTAAGAGGCCTAAAGCACAACGATGACGTCCCAGCCCATAGATTCCAGGCTGCCGGCCGGGAACCCCAAGCTACTCGTCGGTGTCGATGTCGTACGGAACTCGTCTTCGGGGGAACACTTCCTCTGCCAAAAGTATCAAGAAAGCAAGGGTGCGTACAAGGTGTACTCTGCAAGACTTATGGCTGGTGGAGTTGTTTTGCATAAATCCATCTTTGTTTATAAAAAAGAGGGAGAGGAAGCTCGTCTAATTAGCTATTTTAAAAGGGGATAAGAGAGCGACATATCCGAAATATTGATCATCATCTTTTGATATCCACCAAATCATCATCATCTACCAACTAAGATCACCCCCTCGTACCCACGAGGAAGCATCCTTAAGCACACGTTGATCTACCAAGTTTTACGATTAGGTTATAGTTCTCTATGATCATCACGTCCATTCCCAAGTCGTTCATAACCGTGAACATGGATTTTCAAAAAGATTATTACCCTGTAGGGGTGTACAACTTTACCCACACGTACTAACCTTCTCTTAATGCCACTAGATAAGCCCTCTTCCTTGGAAGGTTGGCAGAGGGTGGTTAGACACGGCCTTTACCTTGCTTTCGCTGAGACCATGAGTCATGCCCTAAGGATGGTTCCGCCATAACGGGTCAAATTTCGAATTCGGTCCCTAGATATGTGAAGCAAGGTTGGTTCACTAGGGGCTCCATCCACCCCAAGCAACCCGGTCCACGCTTCCCTACCTGTTATGAATGCACCTTCACCCGCCAAATCTTTCAAAAGGTTTTCTATGCATATGTCGAATGGAATGCCCAAACTACGTGACTCATGGAATCTACTAGGCAAGTTAGTCACTCGTGGGGTTTTCCAGGCCCCGTGTGGTTGTACGCTCGTCTTGGTTCAAGAGGTAAGAACTCGGGTCCTAGTGGTGGCGAGCATGGGACTACAAAAACCACATCCCACAGTGGCCTCCCATAAAAGCCATAGCATGTTTAAACTCATATCACCACTGATCTCATCTCATCACGTTCTCCTATCATACTAGATTATATGCATCTGATACATCATCTGGATGAACCAGCTCTGACAACTATGCATGGCTAAGCAGGACACAAATATAAGCTCTAGCAGTGAACACAAGCCAAACCTAGTTATGCTAGGATTAGTGCATCAGGTAATATAAGCTCAAAGGGAGTAATGCAACATATAGGATATTCTATCTATTGATAGAAGACCACAGTGGAATCGTATGCATCACGGCAGGAATTGAAATACTTTCGAAATCATAGGATTATATCATGGTGGGGCTATGCTTTCCTTTGCCAGTTGATAACAGGTAAGCAGATCTTCGGAGTCCTTGTACTTGACTTGGTTACAGTTGGCAAGTATTTGTCTTCGAGCTTCGACGATGTTCATCTGTGGCATCGATCTTGATCTCGTATTCTACTAGGAAGAACCAAATACCGGAAAGAGAGGGAAACAATAACCACATGGCATTGATTCAATTCTCCAGCAGGTATGATGATATGACAAGTTAAATTGTATTGATATGAAACCCTAAAATAGGCTTGACAAGTTAAGCGGGGTTCCGAGGGGTGAAAACACTAGTTCGGGAGAACTCCGGATGTATATGAGAGGGGTTGATTTGTTATTCTAATTAAACTTGTCATGAAAGTTGTTGAACAATGCATGATTATAGCTTAGTTAGAAAGATCTCATTTTTCTGAACATTTTGATATATTATTTGTATTTTTCTGACTTATAAATAATTACTTATTGAATTTACAAGTTTAAATCAATTTTTGGAACTATTAAACCAAATTAAATTGATTTATTACGTCGGGCTGACATCAGCACATGCACAGATACTTTTTACACCCAGGCTGATCCTAGCCAGTGAGGCTGACAGAGGGGCCCGAGGCCACATCAATGGCCACGCTGGAGGTCAGCGGTCAAAGGGGGCCCATGGCCACGTCGGCGTGACACCATGGTGACATCAGCTCGGCAGCCACCGCCGAGTGGTCACCGAAAACGGCGGAGGAGGGCGCAAGGGGCTGCTACCTACCCTATTCGAACCAGCGCAGCAAGGCAAGCACGAAGGTTTTGGCGCCGCTAGGTTATGGTCACCGGAGGCGCGGCTGTGAAGATGCCTGACGGTGGCGAGAGGCGGCGCGCGATGCGAGAGCACTACATGCCACACCAGGAAGCACGGAAGGGACGTGGAGGCACATGATCTCACCTTGAACATGTTAGAGGGGTCGGGGAAGGCAGGCGAGGCCGGAATCGGGCTGATTGACAGCGGCAAACTTCGTCGGGGTTGGGGAAGACGGCGAGGTTGGCGATGATTCAGAGCACCTAGGCTCTATTCCATCAGTGATGAGACACGGTGTAGCACGGCGAAGCTCGTGGGCACGTCAGTTTGGCTCGGGACGACGCAAAAGAGCGATGCGAGATGGGGTCCGGCAAGCTAGGGTTTCGGTCTCGTGTGGGAAAGAGGAGAGAGGGGTCTCTGGGAGTGGGAGAAGATAGGGATGAGAGGGAGACGTGAGCGTCTGGTCCTTATTCTTCTCCGGAGCGGTGGCGAGGATCTCCACACGGGGCGGCCGGCGACGTGCCGACAGCGAGCTGCTTTGGCAGATCGAGAGGTCGACGACGACTCCAGGGAGACGAAGAACAAGCAAGCGGCTTGGGCCGTGCATGGGCTACAGGTGGGCCAAGGGCTGCTGCGCGCGGGCGGTAGGAAGAAGGGGAGAAGCTTTGGCCCGGCCTGGATTGCTTCTCTGCTTTTGTTTTTTCTTCTGAAAATCCTTTTCCTTTTTCTGTTTCTAATTTCTCTTTTGCATTTTCATTTCAAATTCTGTTTTGAATAATTCAAAAATACCAGAGGGTTTGTAAAGTATGTAAAATACTCAAGAGCCCTTATATTCAATTTGGGCCCATTATTTTTGTGATTTCAAAATTCAAAACCTCTTTGAATTGCTTTCAAGGAGAGAGGGAAACTAGGGTTTAGGGTTTTACTTGAATTTTCTTTAATGCACAAATTAAATAATGATGCTCATGAATGCACAAACAGACCCTCAATATTACATTAACTAAAACTGGGGTGTTACAGCTCTATCCCCCTTACGAGAATCTCGGCCCGAGATTCCAAAGGTAGGAAAAAAGACAGAAAGAGAAAGAAACAGGGCCACTCTAAGGATTAGAGGGAAACACACTAACAACACAAAGAGTATCTCATGGTCGACTCATGGATGGAGTGTTTAGAAACAACTCTGAGATGACGACATGAAACATGTCAAGGTAGCAGAGGGAACAAGAGGAGAAGGTTTCAAATTTGTTAGACAGGTGGTCTTCATAAGGATGGAGACCATGGAGCTTACAATAGGTTTTGAGGCTTCTGAAGAGGAATTCTTACAACAGAAAGAACATAACCACAGACTTCAGGAGGGAACCTCTACTAAACAACTTAAGTAGAGATTTCAGGTTGTAGAGATATGGATCAAAAAAACTAAGCTGTTGAACTTCTTTTGACATAGAAGGGTCATTTTTTTATTCAATGGAAGGCTAAGACAAAAAGGTGTTTTGTGGAGAGGACTCATAAAAGTCACAAGGAACATGTAGCAAGAGAAATTTCTGATTACCAAAATCATAGTCACTCTTGAAACATGGTTGAGAGAACGAAGGAAACTTGTTATTCATCCAGGATTACCAAGATCTTAGCCGAAGATCATGGTATCACTATTACACCACCAAGATGAATAGTTAAGAAGATTCCTGATGACACGAGAAGAAAGAAACTTCATTCTCAGACTTCAACTACTTGTCACAATAAAACACTTGCCAACATAAAAGGGTCTGGAGGATCGACCAGGATACATTTAGCGGCACTACTTTCAATGTTCTCCTTGATGTTTTGGGATAGCAGACATCAAGTAAGGGTCGGACTTCGGGTACAAAGGAAACCATAAGAACAACTCATATGATAAATCATAGAAGATGCCTCATGAAGAGTGGTTGTTTTTGCTGAATTGAGATATTATGACAAGGGGTCTTTCTGGATAAGTGTGAACCGTTACATCAATCTTGCCAGACTTATAGAGAGACCTATGTCTAAACCTTGAGGAACACCAACCATCATTGCTGCTTGAGATTCAGCTTTGGTTAAGTGAAATGATACTACAGACTCAGCATGTACGAATAGAAAGTTTGCAACATTTACCGAGAAGGTAAAGTCACTAGATTCTCAAGATATGGACTATGGTGTAAAGCTCCAAAGGATGAGCTAGATTTCTAGACCTATGCATTAGCAACTTGTCGAAAGACAACTGCATACATATAAAGTAGTAACAATAAAACACACATGTGTCCTTAAGGAAAGAGAGATAACTCTTCTTGAATCCACGATGACGTATTTCAACAGTTGCACGTGAACTAGAGAAGGTTACTTTTAACATCCAGAACACATACTTCGAGATGACTCGAAGACAGTTCTCGAAAGTTTCCAACATTAATGCCCAATGTCCCATATGAATCCAATCTAACATGGAGAATGTAAGGATGTCATCGATGGGCTCAACAACAAACTTATATAGACACTCCAAGAAGATGAACTCATATGTGGTATGAACAAGGCAAACTATTGGTCAGACCAAAGACATGAAGATGTACCCAAGTGAAACATCACAAGTAGCAACACCATCAAGATAGTCCTTGGAACTGAGTTTGATTTGACGATAACCCAAATCAAATCAAAGGTGGGGAAAATAATATATCCACAAAGGAAATACTATCTGTCTTCAACACGAACAAAACTAGATATCCCTTTAACAAGTAATAAAGTCAGTTAGAACTTTTGTCTTACAACTCTCCAAGTTGTTGTTTAAGCTCAACCAACTAGTTCAAGGGTATCCAGCATGGATCCTTGAAGAAAAGAGCAGTTCAGAGAACTTTCTTGTTCAAGAACTTGACAACACGGTCATGAGGCAACATGGCAATACTTCTAGAAGACATCTGGAATATCATGAACCACCGATATGTCACTTAGTTTGAGAGGAAACTTGCTTGTTAAGGCAAGAGGACGTAGTCTCAGAGTTTAGGCACAAGCCTACTCTTTAACCGAAGAGAGTGTACTAGAATAACAGACTTGGTATAACGATCATCCTTTGCTTAGTGATAGGGTTAACCAATCACGCTAAGAATGACACGAATGTCCTTAGAGTTCAAAACAATAATACTTGCTAAGAATTCTAGAATGACCACATTATTACGCACACGCATCACTCACGAGCGCGAAAACTCGAGGAAGGGTGGGTAACGATGTGTGAGAGTATCACTTCATTAAGGTTTCATGGAATTCAGCATGACCTCTTAGTATAAAAGAGGGTGATACTTTAAGGTAGAACAGATAGAAGCTAATCAATGCCTCTTGATTTGTGGACTACAACACTTTGACCTGGTCCTAGATATGACGAGGTACTGGAGTTTGTTTCTCCTGACATTCCGAAATGGTTTGTCGTGACGGACCACAAGAGTATCTTGCATCGGAAGACACCAATGAACATTTACTACTTGGCTACCAACTGGTAGACAATGGGCGAAAAAAAACAAGGGGAAAGGAACATGCTTAGGATGGAATCCCGAGATGTGGATGCATAGATTAACAATCTTCCTAAAACCAATGCATAAGAAGGGGTAAGGTGTGGCAGAGTCACGGATATAAATGTGAGACTCACTAGGAGTACACTTGTCGTGATCTATTTGGTTCCATTAAGGAACATCTTCCGTAGCTAGTGGTAGGGGAAGTCCTTAGTTGTCACAACGCAATTGAGGCAAAGACCACAAGCTGGAAGGCTAGAATTATAGTACCATCCATCCTGAGGTAATGTGTGAACATTAATGACAAGGGTCAAAGGAATGGATCTTGGGTTAAAGTTCAGCGTCATGTACAAGATTCACAACACCTGAATCGAGCATAATAGGGGATCTTAGATTCAAGTCCAAGGGTGAAAACCCAAAGAAATAAGTAACTACTACTTGAGTGACATAGCATACACTTCAAGGTAATAATCACGAGGTAGCTTCCAAAAGAAGACATTTCCTCTGAAGTTCCCAAACAAATAAAAATGAGGCACACGAGGCGAAAGGAACCTCGAAGCCTAGAGTAGAACAATGTGGATTATTATATTGTAGGATCCAAAGGATAGAGAGATCATGATTGAAAGAATCTCTCAGAATCTACAGAGCGAAGGGAAACAAGGAATTCAAAACACACACAACTCTAGAGAACTCAACACTAGGTCAACTGGTTGAGAAACGACATGCCAAGAAGGAAACTAAACTTTGAAAAACTAGAAGAGATATCAAAACTTTTCAAAATCAACACCAGATAAGATAACACAGAGTTAGAGCGAAACGGGATAAGAAGAAAAAGAAGCATACTAGAGTTTTCACAAATACTTTTCATCTTTAAAATAGTTTTCACAAACACTAGACTCAACATCGACCAATAGCAAGGTTTTCCTACGGTCGGTACGTCTCTAATACCAAAACCCGTGACACCCCCGGGATCAGGGCTAAACAAATCCCAGACCTCCGTCTAACATAAGCTTAACCTTGAGCTCGAGAATATCCAATGAAGAATCGGTAACACAGCAGTGATCCTACGATACAAAACTTATTACATCAAGATCAGCAGAGAACCAAATTATTACAAGCAGAGGTCACTGACCATAAACATCAAACAACGGAAGGCAAATTATGCTATTAAGTATAGAAAACTTAACAAATGGCCTAAGAGGCCTAAAGCATAACGATGACGTCCCAGCCCATAGATTCCAGGCTGCCGGCCGGAAACCCCAAGCTACTCATCGGTGTCGATGTCGTATGGAACTCGTCTTCGGGGGAACACTTACTCTACCAAAAGTATCAAGAAAGCAAGGGTGAGTACAAAGTGTACTCCGCAAGACTTATGGCTGGTGGAGTTGTTTTGCATAAAGCCATCTTTGTTTATAAAACAAGAGGGAGAGGAAGTTCATCTAATCAGAGTATTTTAAAAGGGGATAAGAGAGCGACATCTCTGAAATATTGATCATCATCTTTTGATATCCACCAAATCATCATCATCTACTGGTGCTTGACGTGGAGCACTTCGTTGGAAACCCCAAGAGCAAGGTGTGATGAGCACAGCAGCAAGTCTTCCCTCAGTATAGATCGAGGTTATCAAACCAGAAGGAGGAAGGAAACATCACACAGGTGTTGCAAGCAACACGGAGACCTGCACAACACAAACTCAAGACTTCGTCCCAATGAACAGTGAGGTTGTCAAGCTCACCGGTTTGCTGTAACAAAGGATTAAACGTATGGTGTGGAAGGTAATGGTTTTGCAGCAAGTAAACAAGTAATAGTGGAATATGTATCAATGGTAAAGATTGGACCGGGGTCCATAATTCACTAGAGGTTCTCTCCTTAGATAAACAACATGGCATGCAGGGTAAACAAATTACAGCAGGGCAATTGACAGGAACTGAGCAAGGCATAACAATGCAATACCAGACAAAAAGATCCTATGAGATTCGATTGGGCCATACAACAATATACATAGACCGCCATCCAACTGCATCTATGACTAGAAGTCCACCTTCAGGTTATCATTCGAACCTCCTCTAGTATTAAGTTGCAAGCAATAGACAACTGCTTTAAGCAAAGTGTGTAAGATAACAATCCACTTGTTCCATGAACAAGAGACCGTTGTTTTCTCCCTAGTAGCAATAGCACATCTACAACCGAAGATATTTCTATCACTTCCCTTGGAAACTAGAGGCATGAACCCACTATCGAGCATAAATACCCCCTCTTGGAGTCACTAGCAACTACTCGGACAAGATAACTACTAACAACGGAGAGCATGCAAGATCACAAACAACACAGACATGATAGTATCATAAAGACAAAACCATTAATCAATCTGACATAGTAATCTCAATATCCATAGGATCCCCACAAACACAACATGCATGATTAAAAATAGATTAGATATTGATCATGAACGGAGCTCACAAGATCTATACATGAAAGCACAAGGAGGAGATACAACCAGCTAGCTACTACATGGACCCATAGTCCAAGGTGGAACTACTCACGCATCATACCGGAGAGAAGGCCTCCGGATGATTTCCCCTCCGGCAGGGTGCCGGGAAGAACTTCAGATCCCCTTGATCTAGGGACGACGGTGACAGCGGCTACAGAAGGTTTCATGGAGTTTTGATCAGGTACTTAGGGTTTCTGCATCAGGGGCTTTTTATAGGCGAAGATGCGAGGCCGGGAGGCGACCAGGGGGCCACACCCTGCCCAGGCGCGGGCCCACCCTTGGCCGCGCCTAGGGGGGTTTGGCCGCCCTGGCTCGCGTCTCCGTCTCGTCTTCTGTATTCGTGTCCCTCACTGTAAAATATTGACTTTGACTTTTGTCTAGTCCAATTCCAAAAATATTGATTTTCTACCTTTCTGGAACCAAAAACAGAAGAAAACAGGCAACTGACATTGTGGCAACTTGTTAATAGGTTAGTTACAGAAAAGATATAAAAACACCTCAAAGTGTAGACAAAGCAAAGCAAAGTAGATACTAAACAAGCATGGAGCATCAAAAATTATAGATACGTTTTCGACGTATCATCTACCAACTAAGTTCACCCCCTCGTACCCATGAGGAAGCATCCTTAAGCACACGTTGATCTGCCAAGTTTTACGATTAGGTTATAGTTCTCTATGATCATCACGTCCGTTCCCAAGTCGTTCATAACCGTGAACACGACTTTTCAAAAAGATTATTACCCTGCAGGGGTGTACAACTTTACCCACATGTACTAACCTTCTCTTAATGCCACTAGATAAGCCCTCTTCCTTGGAAGGCCAGCATAGGGTGGTTAGACACGACCTTTACCTTGCTTTCGCCGAGACCATGAGTCACGCCCTAAGGATGGTTCCGCCATAATGGGTCAAATCCCGAAGCTGGTCCCTAGAGATGTGAGGTGAGGTTGGTTCACCAGGGGCTCCATCGACCCGAAGCAACCCAGTCCATGCTTCCCTACCTGTTATGAATGCACCTTCACCCGTCAAATCTATCTAAAGATTTTCTATGCATATGTCAAATCGAACGCCCGAACTATGTGACCCATGGAATCTACTAGGCAAGTTAGTCACTCGTGGGGTTTTCTAGGCCCCATGTGGTTGTACGCTCGTCTTGGTTCAAGAGGCAAGAACTCGGGTCCTAGTGGTGGCGAGCATGGGACTACAAAAACCACATCCCACCGTGGCCTCCCATACAAGCCTTAGCATGTTTAAACTCATATCACCACTGATTTCATCTCATCACGTTCTCCTATCATACTAGATTATCTGCATCTGATACATCATCTGTATGAACCAGCTCTGACAGCTATGCATGGCTAAGAAGGACACAGATATAAGCTCTAGCAGTGCACACAAGCCAAACCTAGTTATGCTGGGAGCAGTGCATTAGGTAATATAAGCTCAAAGGGAGTAATGCAACATATAAGATATTCTATCTATCGATAAAATACCACAGTGGACTCATATGCATCATGGCAGGAATTGAAATACTTTCAAAATCATAGGATTATATCATGGTAGGGCTATGCTTTCCTTTGCTAGTTGATAATAGATAAGCAGATCTTCGGAGTACTTGTACTTTACTTGGTTAGAGTTGGTCAAGTATTTGTCTTCGAGATTCGACGGTGTTGATCTCTGGCTTCGATCTCGATCTCGTATTCTACTGGGAAGAACCAAATACCGAAAAGAGAGGGAAACAATCAACACATGGCATCGATGCAATGCTCAAGTAGGTATGATGATATGACAAGTTACATTGTATTGATATGAAACCCTAAAATAGGTTTGACAAGTTAAGCGGGGTTCCGAGGGGTGAAAACCCTAATTCGGGAGAACTCCGGATGTATATAAGAGGGGGGGGGGTTAGTTCTGTTGGAGATATGCCCTAGAGGCAATAATAAATGTAGTTATTATTATATCTTTGTGTTTATGATAAATGTTTACATTCATGCTATAATAGTATTAACAAGGAAACATTGATACTTGTGTGATTTGTAGACTTAATTTGAAGTCCCTAGTATAGCCTCTATACTTCACTAGCTTGTTGGTTGATAAATGATTGAGGTTTCCCTATCATGAACATTGAGATGTTATCAACAACAAGATCATATCGTTAGGAGAATGATATGGTGGACATACTCCTATAGATAAGCGTAGCATAAAGATCAAGTCATTTCAATAGTTCAATTGCTATATGCTTTCTGATACATAGTAACCTAATTCCTTCGACCATGAGATCATGCATATCACCTTTACCGGATGGATGCTTTGATGACATCAAACACCACACCGTAACTGGGTGGCTATAAAGATGGCATTGAGTGTTCGGAAAGTATTGGTTGAAACACATGGATCAAGAGTGGGATTTGTCCATCCATATGACGGATAGATATACTCTGGGCCCTCTCGGTGGAATGTCATCCAATTAGCTTGCAAGCATGTGACTGGATCACAAGGGATCACATATCACGGGAACAAGAAAAGAGTACTTATCGGTAACGAGGTTGAACTAGGTATGCAGAGATACCGACGATCATAACCTCGGACAAGTAAACTATCATGAGACAAAGGGAAATTGGTATCGTATGTAAGTGGTTCATTCGATCGCAAAGTAATCGTAGAAATATGTGGGAGCCATATGAATTTCCAAATTCTTCTATTGGTTATTGTTCGGAGAAGTGTCTCGATCATGTCCGCATAATTCACGAACCGTAGGGAGACACACTTAAGGATTCGACGTTGTTTGAGTAGTTATGGTATTATGAGAAAGAGACCGAATGTTGTTCGGAGTCTCGGATGGGATCCGGGATATCACGAGGTGATCCGGAATGGTCCGGAGAATAAGATTCATATAAGGAAAGTCCCGTTTCGGAGTTCGGGAATGATTCCGGTGTTTTCATCAGGAATGTTCTAGAAGGTTCCGGAATGTCCGGCACTCCGGAGGGGAAGGGGTACATGAATGTGTCATTGCATATTGGAATGATTGCATCATGTACTTAGTGTTCTCGCTATTCCAAATAAAGGATTAAATTGAATCCTTAATTGAAAAGTCAAATAGCGAGTTTGAAAAGTCAAACGGCTAAAACAGGAAAGAGAGGGAAAGAGGAAAGAGGGAAACCGAGTTGGGGAGGGAGACCCTCCTCCAACCGGCGGCCCACCTCCAAGCCGAGTTGGGGAGGGACTCCTCTCCCTCCCCCTTGGCGCGCCGGCTCCTCCACCTATAAAAGGAGGGGCAGGGCCCCCTCCTCTAGACACACAAGTTCCTATCCTCTAAATCTAAACCCTAGCCCTAGACCCCGGTTTAGAGCCGCTTTGGTTTAGAGCTTCTAATTGCACTAGCCTTCGGATTAGAGCCTTCTAATTGGTGTGTCTAAACCCTAGACCACTAAAGCTCTCTCATACTCCACCATACTCGCTCCGTCTTAAGGCGAAGCCCTGCGGGATCTCCCCTCTACTTCCGGTACCACGCCGTTGTGCTGCCGGAATCGCGAGGAGAGTACTACAACCTCCGCTGCCTGCTGGAACAAGGGAGAGGAAGGTCTTCGTCGAGTACCGAACGTGTGACCGACTGCGGGAGCGCTGCCAGAACGCAGCGCCGGAAGGATCGTCTACACGATCTTGAGATCGGGAAGAGTACGACTACATCACCCACGAGAATCCGCTCTCGTTAAACACTTTGGAATCTTCGAGGGTAAGTTATTTCATCGACTCGTTGCTACAATCTAGTAGATAGATCTTGGCTTGTTTGTTTGTATGCGATAGAAATTTTTTGTTTTCCATGCTACGAATCCCTACAAGTTCTTCTAATTAAACTTGTCATGAAAGTTGTTGAACAATGCATGATTATAGCTTAGTTAGATAGATCTCATTTTTCTGAACATTTTGATATATTATTTGTATTTTTCTGACTTATAAATAATTACTTATTGAATTTACACGTTTAAATTAATTTCTGGCATCAGGCTGACATCAGCACATGCACCAGATACTTTTTACACCTAGGTTGATCCTAGCCAGTGAGGCTGATAGAGGGGCCCGAATCCACCTCAACGGCCACGCTGGCGGTCAGCAGTCAAAGAGGGCCCAGGGCCACATCGGCATGACGCCATTGTGACATCAGCTCGGCGGTCACCGTCGGGTGGTCACCAGCAACGGCGGAGGAGGGCGCAAGGGGCTGCTGGACCTACCCTATTTGAACCAGCGTAGCGAGGCAAGCACGAAGGTGGTGGCGCCGCTAGGTTATGGTCACCGGAGGCGCGGCTGTGACGATGCCCGACGACGGCGAGCGGTGGCGCACGACGTGAGAGCGCTACAGGCCATGCCAGGAAGCACGGAAGAGACGGGAAGGCGCAGGATCTCACCTTGAACGCGTTAGAGGGGTCGGGAAAGGCATGCGAGGCCGAAATCAGGCTAATTGATGGCGGCAAACTTTGTTGGGGTTGGGGAAGACGGCGAGGTTGGTGATGATTGAAAGCTCCTGGGCTCGATTCCGTTGGCGATGAGACACGGTGTAGCACAGCAGAGCTCGTGGGCATGTCATTTTGGCTTGGGAGGGCGCAAAATGGCGACGCGAGATGGGGTCCGGCGAGTTAGGGTTTCAGTCTCGCACGGTAAAGAGGAGAGAGGGGTCTCTGGGGAGGGGGAGAAGGTAGGGATGAGAGGGAGACGTGCGCAGCTGGTCCTTATCCTTCTGCGGAGTGGCGGCGAGGATCTCCACGCGGGGCGGCCGGCGACATGCCAACAGCGAGCTGCTTCGGCAGATCGAGAGGTCGACGACGACTCCAGTCGCCATGGCCCCATCGTATGTCGTGCATCGTCGAGTCGCCATGGCCCTGTTTGTCGTGTGTCGTGCGTCGCCGAGTCGCCAGGGCACCGTCCGTCGTATGCCGTGCGTTGTCGAGTCCCCATGACCCCGTCTGTCATATGTCGTCCGCCATCGAGACGTCGTGGCCCCGTGCCCCGTGCGCCGTCCTCTGTTGATCCGCTGCCGCTTGCTCGCTGATACCGCTCGCCCGCTGCCGCTGCCGCTCGCCCGTTGCGATGAGCCAGGCGCTGCGTGCGGGATGGAGCCGAGCGCTGCGTGCGAGAGTCATGGGGGATGGCTACGTGCGGGAGATGGAGATGAGCGTTGCGATGCGTGAGGGAGATGGGTGGAGTAATTAGGAGAGAGAGAGGATGGATAAGGAGATAGAAAGGAGAAGTGGACGGTTGGATCATGCTGGAAAGGAGGGACGAGATAAATTTCGGTGGGGTGATCCGTGTGGCCTGATATGTGTTTCTTTGGTACGGATGTGACCACAGTTTGATCTAGCCGTAGAAAATTCAAAATAAATCAAAAAAATGGAAAAATTCCACACCACGTGTGTCTTTGTATGGCACGCAATGTTGTTGAAGAAACTTTTTTGTTTCGCCGCACAAAAAGTTGACTTTCCATGGTCGCCTCTGGTCGTGCTCTAAACCCTAAACCCGTAGTGCAGAAACCACCAAATGGTTTATTCAAAATGCTACCACTCTATTTAAAAAAAATATTAGACCACCTTACTTGTACAATATCCCTATCGGGAGATCTCAAACTATAGGTACATGATCTAATACTCATGATTTTTTGTAAAAATCATTTTTAGACTCACAATATGCTATATCATCAGAGATCCAATGCAAGTTTAGCGAGGCTCAGCCCCGAGCTAATAATCTCCATGCCCACGGTTCGAGAAAGTTTGACAATAGGTCAAAACGGGAATAAGAAATTCAGAAAAGATCCACACAGTACAAAACTTTCGCGTGGTGCCATATTAAGTGACATAGTTGGAAGGTAAAATATTGAACTTGGTATATTGATTATGTCTCAAAAAAACATTCACATAATGACTTATCACATTCGAGGTTTCCTGGATTTCAGGTCAAATGACCAATGTTATGGCTAGGATCAAGGCATAGTTTGTGATAATGTGATCATATTGTGCATGCATGTGCATCATGGGATAACAAACAATGTTGTAGGAGGAAAATTTCCTTTTTGTCGCACCAAAAAACCATTTTCAATTTTCCGAACGCAAAAAACGAGGGGTTTTGTGAAGCAACCACCAAATGGAAAATTCAAAATGCTACCACCCTATTTAAAAAAAATACTAGACTACCTTACATGGACAATTTTCCAACTGGGAGATCTCAAATCTTTCTGTCCACCCCTGGTGAAAAAGACAAATTCCTGCCGAATTGGAAGGAATGGGGTCCGCTTTGAACTACATGTACATGATCTAATGCTCATGATTTTTTCCAAAATTCATTTTTAGACTCAAAATATGCTATTTCATCATAGATCCAATAAAAGTTTAGTGAGGCTCCGCCCCGAGCTAAGAATCTTTATGCCCGCCGTTCGAGAAAGTTTGACGATAGTTTGAAACGGGCATAAAAAAATTCAAAAACGATCAAAACAAGGCAAAACTTTCACGTGGAGTCATATTATGTGACATGAAGAAAAATATCAAACTTGGTATATTGATTATGTCTAAAAAAAACTTCACAAAATGACTTTCGAGGTTTTCTGGATTTCGGGTCAAATGACCAATGTTATGGCTAGGATCATGGCATAGTTTGTGATAATGTGCCCATATTGTGCATGCATGTGCATCATGGGATGGCGAACAAGTTGCAAGAGGAAACTTTACTTTTCGTCGCACCAAAAAGCCATGTTCCATTTTCGAGCGCAAAAAACGATAGGTTTTGTGAAGCAGCCACCAAATGGCTAACTCAAAATGCCACCACCCTATTTTTCAAAAATACTATACCACCTTACATGGAAAATGTCCCGACCGGGAGATCTCAAACCTTTCCATACACTCCTGGTGAAAAAGACAAATTTCTGCCAAATTGGTAGGAAGTGGATCCGGTTTGAACTACGGGTACATGATCTGATGATCATGATGTTTTGCAAAAATCATTTTTAGACTCACAATATTATATTGCATTAGATATCCAATGCAAGTTTAGCGAGGCTCAGCCCCGAGCTAAGAATCTTCATTCCCATCGTTTGAGAAAGTTTGACGATAGTTTGAAACAGGCATAAGAAATTCAAAAAAGATCCAAACAATGCAAAACACTTTTGCGTGATGTCATATTATGTGACATAGTTGGAAGGACAAATATCAAACTTGGTATATTGATTATGTCTTAAAAAAACCTTCACAAAATGACCTATCTCATTCGAGGTTTCCTGGATTTCGTGTCAAATGACCAATGTTATGGCTAGTATCAAGGCATAGTTTATGATATGTGTCCATATTGTGCATGAATATGCATCATGGGATGGCAAACAATGTTGAAGAGAAAGTTTTCCTTTTAGTCGCACCAAAAATCCATTTTTCGTTTTCCGAACACAAAAAATGAGGGGTTTTGTGAAGCAACCACCAAATGATTAATACAAAATGCTACCGCCCTATTTTAAAAAAATACTAGACGACCTTACTTGGACAATGTCCCAACCGAGATATCTCAAACCTTTTTTCACCACTAGTAAAAAAGACAAATTCCTGCCGAATCGGTAGTAAGTGGGTTCGATTTGAACTATAGATACATGATCTAATGCTCATGATTTTTTTGCAAAAATCATTTTTAGACTCAAAATATGCTATTTTATTAGAGATCCAATACAAGTTTAGCGAGACTCATACCTTAGGTAAGAAATACAAAGACTAGGGCTTAGCTGGGAAATGGCCGCCGGTGCGCCGGAATCCCACCAAAACTTGCAAGTGGCCAGACCACGTAATTATACTATGGTGGACAAACCACATAATTAAATTGTCCATAGATGCAATATGGATGATATTTGAGATAAAATATGTGCTAAAAATGTGGCAAAAAGAGGGAGAAAAAAAGGAAAATAGGGCTTTGTCGTGTGCTTTTGTGCATGGTGCTTTTCCGTGCATGGCACACAACAAAGATTATGCAAAAAATATTTTGCAATGTTCATGCATTTCCACTTGTTGAATAATTTGGGCGGGCCATTTTCGGGTATTATAGAAATAAATGGCAGGAATATTTCGCGCGAAAAAAGATTTTGCAATTCAAAAATTTGTCGTGCCTAAGGGTGAGACACACGGCAAAGCCCTGCCGTAACTACGTCACGTCAACTGCGCTGAAATGGTGGGCCCCATGAGATGGTGTGCCATGCGATTTCTTTGTCGTGGGCCGTTTTTGGCCTTTGTCGTGAGGGTTTTATTTGCTGTGTGTTTTTTGGCTTTGCCGTGTCATTTCTCGTTGCCGTGTATCCTAAATTGTGCTGCCGTGTAACCCTTCTTTGCCGTGCGTCTTTTTGTGGCCTCACACAGCAAAGAGGCGCACAACAAAACCACAGTGCACGGTAGCGCCAAATTTTCCCGTAGTGACATGCCTTCGTTCCCGACGCGTTTCCGAGTGTGAAAACTCGGATCGACGCCTCATCTATATCGGCATCAACAACGTATTCTTCGGCATCGACCTTCACGACTGCTTCGACCGCATCACTGACAAGTTCTTCTTTGTGTACTTGGTTCTGGCAAAATCAATGTATGCATTCATTACCGACGTGTGCCTAATTCTGACAAAACTATGGTCGCACCTTGTCCTTGATGGCTCAGACTGTGTCGACATCCTCGACGACTGTCACGACACGTCTCCGTCATCATCCTCGCGCACTATGCGCACGTTGTTTCATGTGCGGCTACCTCACATTGGCATCCCCAACCACGACATCTATCACGGTGACCCCTGACACAAGTACCTAGACCAAGGTTGCAACGCTCCCCGCGCCCAATGCTCTCGCTTCCTCGACATCAGCACAAGGGCTATCACATATCTTGATTATCTCACCATCTTCCTCTATAGTCCAAGCTACCATGACGTGACATCGTCCACGAGGTTCCCGCTCGGACTACAGGGGATGTCAGCCTACTGAATGCTACTTCGGTTTATTTTCAGTCTGACTGTCCATGATGTTTCAGTTGTTCACGATGCTACCGCTATGACTACGGGGATATTAGAGTATACGTTCATTATGGCAGTATAGGATAGAGATAGGATACGACTGTGGACAGTCCTAATTTGACTACATACTTTATATTGGGTAGAGTAATTTATGTTATTTCTTAACTAGTAGATTGTTTTCGATGAGGCCATTTTGCCGATATTTTTTTCAAACTACTGTTTTAGCCTACAATTAATTTGACTCATGTGGTGTGAAACATAACCCGCTTGGGGGTCTGTACTTTCAAAAAGAACACTCGGTACAGTTTCTGCAAAAATCACACACTGTACATCGTAAAGGAAAAGGCGAACGCGCGAAGTCCAACTGCCGCTCTAAAACTTTTGCGCCCCGCTCCGCCCCAGCCGAAACATCCAACCCTTCCTCCTTCGGCGGCTTCGTGGCGCCTACCAGGAGAATCTGATGCGAAAAAACAACGACGCGCCACTTCCGGGCAGCCGCCACGCATCCAGCATCCGAATCGCCGATCCATCGTCGCCAAATCGCCGCCACGACTTCCCTGTATCTAGAGCGCTCGCAAGGTGCTCGAAGGTATGCGTTGCGACCTGGCCTTCTTTGAATAGATTTTTTAGTTCGTTTGTTGAATTTGTTGCGCTTCATGGATAGATGAGCTCTTCATACAATTCATCCAATGAAGAATGGAACATTCAAGAAGAAGAAGAATAAGAATAAGAAGAAGAAGAAGAAGAAGAGATGACAATGCTATGGGCTATGCGCGCAAAAAAAGAGGCCGAAGCATGGTGGTTCCATTCTTGGTTGACAGAAATTGAGGCGGGAGATGATAGAAGTGTTGGATATATGCCCAAGAGGCAATAATAAAGAGGTTATTATCATATCTTCATGCTTATGATAAATGTTTACATACCATGCTATAATTGTATTAACAGGAAGCATTAATACTTGTGTGATTTGTAAACATAAAAGAATCCCTAGTAAAGCCTCTTGTTAAACTAGCTTGTTGGTTAATATATGATCATGGTTTCCTGATCATGAACATAGAGATGTTATTAACAACAGGGTTATATCATTAGGAGAATGATGTGATGGACATACTCCTATAGTTAAGCGTAGCATAAAGATCAAGTCATTTAACATAGTTCATTCTCTATAAGGTTTCTGATACATAGTAACCTAATTCCTTCGACCATGGGATCATGCTAATCACCATCACTGGAAGGATACTTTGATGACATCAATCACCACACCATAACTGGGTGGTTATAAAGGTGGCATTGAGTGTTTGGAAAGTATGAGTTGAGGCACATGTATCAAGAGTGGGATTTTTCCATCCATATGACGGATAGATATACTCTGGGCCCTCTCGGTGGAATGTCATCCAATTGGCTTGCAAGCATGTGACTGGCTCACAAGGGATCACATATCACAGGAACGAGAAAATAGTACTTATCGGTAACGAGGTTGAACTAGGTATGCAGAGATACCGATGATCAAACCTCGGACAAGTAAACTATCGTGAGACAAAGGGAAATTGGTATCGTATGTAAATGGTTCATTCGATCACGAAGTAATCGTAGAAATATGTGGGAGCCATATGAATTTCCATATTCCTCTATTGGTTATTGATCGGAGAAGAGTCTCGGTCATGTCTGCATAGTTCACGAACCGTAGGGAGACACACTTAAGGATTCGATGTTGTTTAGTAGATATGGAATGTGAGTAAAGAGAACGAATGTTGTTCGGAGTCTCGGATGGGATCCGGGATATCACGAGGAGATCCTAAATGGTCCGGAGAATAAGATTCATATAAGGAAAGTCCAATTTCGGAGTTCGGGAATGATTCCGGTGTTTTCACCGGAATGTTCTAGAAGGGTCTAGAAGGTTCACCGATCCGGAAGGGGAAGGTACATGGATGTGTCATGACAAAGTGGAATGGTTGCATCATTTCCTAGGTCACTTGGCTAGACACTTGGAAGAGAGAAATTAAACACTAATTTGAAAGTCAAAAGGGCAGTTTGAAAACGTCAAACTGGGACAATATTTCCAAGTGGAGGGTAAGGATGGCAATTTTATCCATGGATCCGGGTATCCACGGATATCCGACCCGATGGGCAAGGATATGGAGTCTTAATTATATCCACGGATTTCATGGGGCGGATATCCGCTAATTCATGGGGCGGGCATGGGTAGTAGTTTCGCTCCACGGATATCCAACGGATACCCGGCTGACACGTGGGACCCACATGTCAGTGAGATTATTTTTTTATGTATGCAATATTAAATAAATGACCCCAAATTTCATGGTCTCGAGCGGAAGACTAATTAGTCCACATCGTAGTCGACTTGCAACAAAAATGTCAGAAGCTCTCATCAGGTAATTCATTTATACATTTCCACCTTTGTTTCTAACTTCTCTTGTGAAATATGAAATCTAAGTTGTTCTTATTTTTGGCAATTTCATTAGGTGATATTCATGGTAATCTCTTTGCTGTACAAAATGTTCTTGAAGATGAACAAGAAGAAATGATACTATTTCTGTAGTCATTCACTTACTTGCATTATTCATTCTTGTGATGTGTAACTTTGATAAGCTTTAGTGTTTCTTCAATTGTAGGATGCCAATTCCATTGTCACCGAGGAATGAGGCTCTAATCATCCAAGTTTCAACTCAACATTTCTACTATGCATTGCTATATCTATTGAATGTATGAGATGTTGTATTGGAAACTTGTAATAAAAAGCATTCTCTAAGACTGTTATGAGACATCTATGTACTTTGTGATGTTACCATGTGATATTTTAAGTACTATGT
The DNA here is from genome assembly GCA_916181665.1 of Avena sativa. NCBI lineage: Eukaryota > Viridiplantae > Streptophyta > Magnoliopsida > Poales > Poaceae > Avena > Avena sativa. Next base: position 401,690,520 of record OV702284.1, read on the forward strand.
GGTTAAAATATTATTGCTTTGATATTCCTATGTATTATTCATATAATATTTGTTGAAATGCTATCGGAAATCGCTATTATATCGTAGTTATGCTGAATGTTATTATGATTATTGTATATAGTGTGTAAACCAATGGATATCCATGGATACCGGATATCCGGCGGGTTTGGATCTGGAGCGACATCCATGCCCATGGATATCTTCGTGGGCGGGCTAGAGTGAGTTTCATGGATTTGGATTTGGATTTGGTTTTGCTATATCCGTCCAAACCCGCTCCATTGCCATCCCTAGTGGAGGGAGAGAAGGATTCTTACCTAGGGAAGGAATCCTCCCTCTCTTTTGGGCCGGCCACATGAAGTGGAGTTGGGGGAGGACTCCCTCCCCCTTGGCGCCTCCCCACCTATAAAAGGAGGGGTAGGGCGCCCCCCCTTGGACACACAAGAAACCCTAGGTTGGCCGCCGCCCCCTCTCTAGTTGCGGCCAATCTAGATCTCCTCTAAACCGCTACCAACTAGATAAACCCTAATTGCTAGCTACCTCTAAACCTCAGCCTCTAAATCCTAGTTCGTCGGGGCTCCCTCTACTTGAAGGAATATGCCCTGAGAGGCAATAATAAAGTGTTTATTATGTGTATTCCAAGTATATGATAGATGTTTATTTTGCATGCTATAATTGTATTAATATGGAAACGTTAATACATGTGTGTTTAATAAACAAACTGAAAGTTCCTAGTTATGCCTCTCTCATAAACTAGCTCGTTGATTAATAAGATGATCAAGGTTTCCTGATCATGGACATTGGATGTTGTTAATAACGGGATCACAACATTAGTGTAATGGTGTGATGAAGATTCATCCGAAGTATAGCATTACGATCAAAGTCATCGAGTTTATATTGCTATAACAACTTACGAAGTGATCCTAATCCTTAGGCCATGAGATCATGTCAATCACTAACACCGGAAGAGTTTCTTGATAACATCAAACGTCACACCGTAACAGGGTGATTATAAAGATGGATTCAGAACTAATAAAGTGTTATGTTGACGCCCATGGATCGAGAGTGGAATTTGTTCATCCTGATGACGCATAGATATACTCTGGGCCCTCTCGGTGATATCACATTGATTAGCTTGCAAGCAAGTGATTTGATCACTAGAATGTTATATCACGGGAACGAGAAAAGAGTGCAAGTAACGAGATCAAACTAGGTATGGAGATACCGATGATCGAATCTCGGACATGTAATATATCGTGAAACAAAGGTATTAAGATGCTAGCGTAAAAGGTTCCGACGATCACAAGAAAGTCATCGTTGAATGTGTGGGAGTCAGTATGGATCTCCAGATCCCACTCCTGATTATTGATCCGAGAGGGGTCTCGATCATGTCCGCATTATTCACGAACCGTACTATGACACGCTTAAGAGACACCGACATCCAATTGGAGTAAAAGTTTCATGCCGAAAGAATGAACATGCGTAGGAATTTATTTCACTAGATACCGAAACAGGTTTTCAGGTGAAATTGCATAAAGTGGTTATGCATGTGAAATAGAATTCTAGCAAGGGGTTATTTGTGAATGTTTGTCATTAAAGTAATTGACAAAATTCTGCATAAAATAAAGAGTTTTATTTAATGAGAGTTTGCATTAAATTTGGTGGAAATTTAATGGCAAGTTTGAGTGGGATTTTGAGTGGAGGGAATTTAAAGGAATTTTGTGAGTGGAATGTCCACCCACATGAAGAGGGGAGGGCAAGGGGGCAGCCCCCATGTTCCGGCCACCCCCTTGGGGTTCCCCTCTCCTCCTATAAAAGGCACCCCTCTCCTCACTTCTCACTTACACCTCCTCGTGAAGGATCTCTCTCCCCCTCTAGAATTTATTCCCCATGGTCTCCGACTAGCAAGATACATGTTCCCGGTGGATATTCGGCAAGAAAGAGTTGTGCTTCCGCTGCATCGCTGGAGCGAGGAGGCGGGGGTTGCTCGTGCCTCGAACGTGTGTGCGAGCACGGATGCGCTGCTGATTTGCGACGCTAGGACTTCCTCTCGATCTTGAGATCGGCAAGAGATCGTCTACATCAACCACGAGTCGAATTCGTTTAGCTTTGTCGGTCTTCAAGGGTATGTTCTCTACGGATATACATCTGCCCGTTGTTTGTATCTAGTAGATATATCTTGGTACATAGTTCACATCGTAGGAATTTTTTTGTTTTCTATGCTGCGAACCCTACAGTGGTATCAGAGCCGATCTATGCGTAGATGTTATGTGGGCGATGATGATCATGTTGTTGCTCCTTAGTTGTAATTTTGGATATTGGTGGCATAGTGAGATGAAGCGGCCCGGACAAACTTTACATGTCCTCGCACATGAGACATGTTCCACGGTTGACATGCAACTAGTTTGCATAAGTGGCTAGAGGGTGTCTGTCTCTCCTACTATAGTCAATATCTATTTTGCAACGAGTTGTCAAAAATTTGGTTATCCTCGTTGTGTCTCACATCCCAAGATTTTCCAAATCTTGTAATGTGAAAAATAAATGAATAAAATAAAACTTTGTTGATTTTCAGGGTGAGAAGAAACTTTTGATTCCAATTTGGAAACCTTCAAACCTTTTTTATCAAACAAATCCTAAAGGGATTTGAAAAATTAAACAATTAATAAAGAAAATATTTTGAATAAGTGGAATTACTATTTTTGGATCTTTAAATAAAAGATTTGGTTTTCAAAAGAAAATGTAGATTTATAAATAAGGATTATTTTATGGAGCCAAAATAAACCTTGGTCAAGCTTTTGAAATAAAACATATTGTTTTGAATGTTTGTTTTGTTGTTTGAATTCCCAAAACAGAAAATAGAATTAGAAAAAGAAAAAGCAATCAGGAAGAAAAAAATAGAATCTGGTCGACCCAACCCAGCAGCCCAACTAGGCCCAGCAGCCCATTTCCCTCTCTCCCCCGAAGCGTTTTTCTCTCACTCACCAGACGACCCGCAGAGCCAATGACAGGTGGACCCAACTCCCCTCTCCTCTCTCTCACTGACCAACCGACCCCACCCCTCCTGTTCATCGTCTACACCTGCGACCAGTTCTTCCCCGCTCCTGCCGTTGATTCCTCCGATTTAATTCGTCGTAACGCTGCGTTTATTCCTCGCTGTGATCAAGCCCATTTAATCGCCCTGGCATCCTCTCCATTTCCCCTCACGCGCCTCCCTCTCTCTACCCCCAGGCTGGACGAATTTCGCCACACACCCTCACTGCTCCGACCACCGTCCCCAGCCAATTCCGGCGACTCTGCGCCACTCCTTGCCTCCCCAAGCACGCGGGCACATTCCCCACTCACAGGCGCATCTGTCAGTACCTTCCATTCACCCACGGGCGCCCCAGAGCGTCGACTTCGACAACTTCTGAACGCCGCCGCGTCTGCTTCCCACTCCGGCGAACTCCACAGGTAAACTTCGTTCACCCCAGCACTCCTCGATGATACTCCCACACTCGCCACACTCTCCTGCATCTGACCATGCTCTTGTCTTGCCTTAGGACGACCTACAACGTCGCCCCCGTCCACAAACAGAACCAACTGACGCCGGCGACGTCTCCGGCGAGCGATTACTCCCGTCCCCGTGCGCCCCTTGACTTCTCAAGAACACCTTGAGCTTCCCTAGGCTTCTGCGAACGCGGTAAGCATCTCCTCAGCCACTCTAGCTTCCTGTATCGCCGGCACCGCCACCATCTGGCCGCTCCGCCGCCAGCCACCGCCGCAGCGCCGCTCGTTTTAGGTCAAGCTCGCAGCAGCCGTCCGATCTCGATCTAGTGGATAGGATAGAACCACTTAAAGCGAAGGGGTAAGCAATCTGGTCCGTGCGATTTAATTAGATCCAACGCGCCAGAGCAGCCGATCCAGGCGAAACGGTATGGACGAATAGAATTAAGACGCGTGGCACTAGTTGATTTAAAACAGAGTTTCAAATCAGATTTAGATGCAGATTTGAAAACCTTGTAACTTTTGATCCACACGTCCAAAATTTGCAAACTTTATATCAATGGAATCAGTGGAACAAACCCTAGCCAACCATGCAATTTGTTTAGTAAAAAGCCTCTGGTAAAATGTTTGTTTTTGCAGAAACATTTGTATGCTTGTTTAGATTATAAAAATTGTTCAAAAATGATTTTGGGGATAAAATCTTTTGCAAATGGTGTATTTTGAACCTACTGACCATAGGAATCACTTTGTGGTTTCAAAAATGTATTTGGTGATGCAAAAGAATGATTCTTTGATTTAAAACCATTTCTAGTCAAATAAAAATATAGTTTATTTATTAAAAATGGTTTTGGAAGAAAACCTTTGGGAAATGTTTTGTTTTAAACTCTCTGACCCCAAACACCAAGTTTTATGGTTTGAAAACATATTTGGTGAACCCTATAGATTAATGCCTTAGTAAAAAAAATTCTACACCACATTAAATGATACTTTGTTTATAAAATGGTTTATAAAGTGAAATCTTTTGCAAATGACTTTGCCACTTTACAAAATGACCAATAGGTGTTTTCAAAATGTTTATGACCCATTAGAAACCACTTTTACAAATAAAACAACCCTTTTGCATGCTTGCATGTGTTGTTTTGTTTTATTATTTTATGTGATGAATTGCTTGAATGGAAGATTGAAATATTGTTTGCTTGATTGATTTGTAGTGACTTGAAGTGTGTGAACATTGCAAAGATCAAGGAGTGAACTTATACCCTCTACAAAAAAGGCAAGTGATGCTTCATACTTTGTCCCGTTACTTTCACTATGCATTAGAGATTTTTCTAAGTAAAACTTGCATGGAATTTTGCTAAGTATAAACCTTGCTATGGGAAATCCTAGTAGATGAAACCTTAGTAGAAATTTTCCTAAGTTAAGATTCCTACTACTATCAAGCTTAGCTTAACTAATAGAAAACAAGGGTGGAATATATATCCATACTATGGAAAATTTCTAAATCTGAGGACTTGTGTTTTGGTTTAGTAAAACAACTAAGTTAATGAATCACCTGGGTGGAAAGGGACTTCCTTGGTGGTTTTTGGTTGAGTGGTTACACAAGGCCCATGGCTATGGTTTACCTTGTGTATCACACTTGTGGATTGCCACCCAGGAACAAAGAGATTTGAGATGTCAAATGTTGAGAAGCTTCAAGTGCAGCCACTTGGCATTATGGGCTCTGCCTGGATCATATAGGTTGCAAGAACTTAGCCATATGGACAGTTGGTGGTAGAGTTTGATAGGTTGGAGCTCGTCCATTTTGGTCTAAGGGAAGGCTTCTGAAAGATCTTGTCTTGGGAAACCAAGTCTTGTGGGGAAAGTGCACCACCTCTGCAGAGTGTAAAATCTAAGTACTTAGACATGTCCCTGGTAAAGGACAATTTGAGCATCAAGACATGGAAGCTATCAAGAATCTCATCATCCAAATTTCTAAGTTAAAAACTTGTGGTTTGAACAAGGGTTAAAGGATCTTCAATCTTTGATTGAGAAAAATGATTTTGTCAAGCAAAAACTTAGTGTTTTCAAATGTTAAGGAAAAATCTATTTTGAGCAATGCAAGCCTCAACTCCACTTAGCCAAATGCATATAGATGGCAGACTCCACTATACTACCATAGTATCACTTGCCAATACAATTCAAATGTATTGACCCTTGTGGCTGTAACTTGTATGTTGCAGGTTTGATTGATTTAGTGAAGTGTGTTGATTAGGATTACAAAGTCTACAACCAACATGTCTGCCTGTGGCACTTTGAATATGAAGGACCCCATGCTTATAGATATTCTGCTGCAATGTAATGTAATAGCCAAATGAGCTATGTAAGATGTAATAAAATTATGTTATTCCTGGTTATAAAGTTGTATTATGACCTTTGTTTCTTGATATTACATCTTAACTGTGGATGCTAGCTATTGATCTAGGGACTAGCATTGTAAACACAGGGGACTCTACCTTATTAAAGGTTGGGAACCTTACAGATGGTATCAGAGCATTGTGTTGCCTGTAGGATTTGTAAACCTAGGTTTGGAAAAAATCCCTTAGAAAAATAGGAGTTGTATTTGTTCCAAAACTTATTTACAAACAATCTTGTAAACTCTTTCCTCAACCATTTTGGTTTTGACTCTACATCTCTTCTATTTAAACTTAATGGATGAAGCCTACCCCATGGCCAAAGACTTCACCATGTGCAAAGGACATCTTCAACTCTAATGAATTCAACATCTTCAACATTTTCACCAGGGACTTCAACCTTAGATATTACTAAGGACTACAAGTGAGATAGGAAATAGTACTCTAGACTTGAAGACTAAGGAAACTCAACTTAGAAGGAACCATCATCACCTTTGAAGATTTTGTGACCAAGAATTCTCTCTAAGGATACAAAGATCTTGTTCATAAAGAATCAACTAAGAAGGATGGAAAGAATTCAAGAGAACCATATAGATGGACCACCATATTTAGTTTAAGTCAAACCCACGAACTTATGTGGTGTAACAAAAATATTTTTGGTTTCCTAAAAATATGCTTGAAACTTGTTGTTTGAGTGGAATGTTTGTTTGTGATTGCTTGCACATTGCTTGTGTGAATTGTGATGTGTGTGATTAGAATTATTTCCTTAGAGATATCTTGCCTACTCTAATCTCAATTCAACCCAAACAGATGACTACTCCAAGAAACTCCAACATCAAGGATGGTGACACCAACAACAACCAAGAGGACAACATGAAAGAACTTATAGCAACCCAAAACCAGTTGAGCCAAGAGACAACTCAGCTTTTAGCCAACAACAATGGACTAGACCCGGCCATACAAAGGATTTTGAAACTTCAATCCCAATTGTTGCAAGGATTGGTTACTCAAATGATCAACATGGGAGAAAACTTTTCCCAGAGAGCTAATGACAACAAGGATGGCAAAGATGTTGTTCTAGAGGGAACCCAAGTTTGCAATATTTGTGGAGACAAGGATCATGCATCCAAGGAGCATGAAGATCAATGCCCTAATGGTGAAGAAGAAAGTCATATCCCTACTAACTACCCCAAGAAGAGAGAAAGATTTCCCACCTTTGAGGAGCATGAACTAGAAGAACTCCTAGCTTTGGAGAGACCCAAAAAGAAAAAGAAGGACATAAACCAGTTGCAATGTTACAATTGCAAAGAGAAGGGACACTATGCCAGTGACTTCCCAGAAAAGAAGAAGAACCAAGGAAACAAACAAGAGGAAATGATACCAAAGGAAAATAAAGATATTAGCCAAGTGTGGTGCAACAACTGCAAAGATCTAGGACATTATGCAAGCAACTGTCCAGAAAAGATGAAACACAAGATAAACAAGCCTATGAGGGATCTTAGCCTTGTCACATGTTTCAAATGCAAGGAGCTAGGCCACTATGCAAACTTCTGTCCAGGAAAGTTACATCAAGATCCCAAGCAAGCCAATATGTAAACTAGTTGGAAAATTTTTAAGGGTGGTAGTACCCTAGTTGTTTTGAGCCTACTTGTAACCCCTAGCCTCCCCAAATCTCGGGACGAGATTTATTTTAAGGGTGGTAGCCTGTCACATCCCAAGATTTTCCAAATCTTGTAATGTGAAAAATAAATGAATAAACTAAAACTTTGTTGATTTTCAGGGTGAGAAGAAACTTTTGATTCCAATTTGGAAACCTTCAAACCTTTTTGATCAAACAAATCCTAAAGGGATTTGAAAAATTAAACAATTAATAAAGAAAATATTTTGAATAAGTGGAATTACTATTTTTGGATCTTTAAATAAAAGATTTGGTTTTCAAAAGAAAAGGTAGATTTATAAATAAGGATTATTTTATGGAGCCAAAATAAACCTTGGTCAAGATTTTGAAATAAAACATATTGTTTTGAATGTTTGTTTTGTTGTTTGAATTCCCAAAACAGAAAATAGAATTAGAAAAAGAAAAAGCAATCAGGAAGAAAAAAATAGAATCTGGTCGACCCAACCCAGCAGCCCAACTAGGCCCAGCAGCCCATTTCCCTCTCTCCCCCGAAGCGTTTTTCTCTCACTCACCAGACGACCCGCAGAGCCAATGACAGGTGGACCCAACTCCCCTCTCCTCTCTCTCACTGACCAACCGACCCCACCCCTCCTGTTCATCGTCTACACCCGCGACCAGTTCTTCCCTGCTCCTGCCATTGATTCCTCCGGTTTAATTCGTTGTAACGCTGCGTTTATTCCTCGCTGTGATCAAGCCCATTTAATCGCCCTCGCATCCTCTCCATTTCCCCTCACGCGCCTCCCTCTCTCTGCCCCCAGGCTGGACGAATTTCGCCACACACCCTCACTGCTCCGACCACCGTTCCCAGCCAATTCCGGCGACTCTGCGCCACTCGTTGCCTCCCCAAGCACGCGGGCACATTCCCCACTCACAGGCGCATCTGTCAGTACCTTCCATTCACCCGCGGGCGCCCCAGAGCGTTGACTTCGACAACTTCTGAACGCCGCCGCTTCTGCTTCCCACTCCGGCGAACTCCATAGGTAAACTCCGTTCACCCCAGCACTCCTCGATGATACTCCCACACTCGCCACACTCTCCTGCATCTGACCATGCTCTTGTCTTGCCTTAGGACGACCTACAACGTCGCCCCCGTCCACAAACAGAACCAACTGACGCCGTCGACGTCTCCGGCGAGCGATTACTCCCGTCCCCGTGCCCCCCTTGACTTCTCAAGAACACCTTGAGCTTCCCCAGGCTTCTGCGAACGCGGTAAGCATATCCCCATCCACTCTAGCTTCCTGTATCGCCGGCACCGCCACCATCTGGCCGCTCCGCCGCCAGCCACCGCCGCAGCGTCGCTCGTTTTAGGTCAAGCTCGCAGCAGCCATCCGATCTCGATCTAGTGGATAGGATAGAACCACTTAAAGCGAAGGGGTAAGCAATCTGGTCCGTGCGATTTAATTAGATCCAACGCGCCAGAGCAGCCGATCCAGGCGAAACGGTATGGACGAATAGAATTAAGACGCGTGGCACTAGTTGATTTAAAACAGAGTTTCAAATCAGATTTAGATGCAGATTTGAAAACCTTGTAACTTTTGATCCACACGTCCAAAATTTGCAAACTTTATATCAATGGAATCAGTGGAACAAACCCTATCCAACCATGCAATTTGTTTAGTAAAAAGCCTCTGGTAAAATGTTTGTTTTTGCAGAAACATTTGTATGCTTGTTTAGATTATAAAAATTGTTCAAAAATGATTTTGGGGATAAAATCTTTTGCAAATGGTGTATTTTGAACCTAATGACCATAGGAATCACTTTGTGGTTTCAAAAATTTATTTGGTGATGCAAAAGAATGATTCTTTGATTTAAAACCATTTCTAGTCAAATACAAATATAGTTTATTTATTAAAAATGGTTTTGGAAGAAAACCTTTGGGAAATGTTTTGTTTTAAACTCTCTGACCCCAAACACCAAGTTTTATGGTTTGAAAACATATTTGGTGAACCCTATAGATTAATGCCTTAGTAAAAATAATTCTACACCACATAAAATGATACTTTGTTTATAAAATGGTTTATAAAGTGAAATCTTTTGCAAATGACTTTGCCACTTTACAAAATGACCAATAGGTGTTTTCAAAATGTTTATGACCCATTAGAAACCACTTTTACAAATAAAACAACCCTTTTGCATGCTTGCATGTGTTGTTTTGTTTTATTATTTTATGTGATGAATTGCTTGAATGGAAGATTGAAATATTGTTTGCTTGATTGATTTGTAGTGACTTGAAGTGTGTGAACATTGCAAAGATCAAGGAGTGAACTTATACCCTCTACCAAAAAGGCAAGTGATGCTTCATACTTTGTCCCATTACTTTCACTATGCATTAGAGATTTTTCTAAGTAAAACTTGCATGGAATTTTGCTAAGTATAAACCTTGCTATGGGAAATCCTAGTAGATGAAACCTTAGTAGAAATTTTCCTAAGTTAAGATTCCTACTACTATCAAGCTTAGCTTAGCTAATAGAAAACAAGGGTGGAATATATATCCATACTATGGAAAATTTCTAAATCTGAGGACTTGTGTTTTTGTTTAATAAAACAACTAAGTTAATGAATCACCTGGGTGGAAAGGGACTTGCTTGGTGGTTTTTGGTTAAGTGGTTACACAAGGCCCATGGCTATGGTTTACCTTGTGTATCACACTTGTGGATTGCCACCCAGGAACAAAGAGATTTGAGATGTCAAATGTTGAGAAGCTTCAAGTGCAGCCACTTGGCATTATGGGCTCTGCCTGGATCATATAGGTTGCAAGAACTTAGCCATATGGACAGTTGGTGGTAGAGTTTGATAGGTTGGAGCTCGTCCATTTTGGTCTAAGGGAAGGCTTCTGAAAGATCTTGTCTTGGGAAACCAAGTCTTGTGGGGAAAGTGCACCACCTCTGCAGAGTGTAAAATCTAAGTACTTAGACATGTCCCTGGTAAAGGACAATTTGAGCATCAAGACATGGAAGCTATCAAGAATCTCATCATCCAAATTTCTAAGTTAAAAACTTGTGGTTTGAACAAGGGTTAAAGGATCTTCAATCTTTGATTGAGAAAAATGATTTTGTCAAGCAAAAACTTAGTGTTTTCAAATGTTAAGGAAAAATCTATTTTGAGCAATGCAAGCCTCAACTCCACTTAGCCAAATGCATATAGATGGCAGACTCCACTATACTACCATAGTATCACTTGCCAATACAATTCAAATGTATTGACCCTTGTGGCTGTAACTTGTATGTTGCAGGTTTGATTGATTTAGTGAAGTGTGTTGATTAGGATTACAAAGTCTACAACCAACATGTCTGCCTATGGCACTTTGAAGATGAAGGACCCCATGCTTATAGATATTCTGCTGCAATGTAATGTAATAGCCAAATGAGCTATGTAAGATGTAATAAAATTATGTTATTCCTGGTTATAAAGTTGTATTATGACCTTTGTTTCTTGATATTACATCTTAACTGTGGATGCTAGCTATTGATCCAGGGACTAGCATTGTAAACACAGGGGACTCTACCTTATTAAAGGTTGGGAACCTTACATTGTGGTTCATGTTCGTAGGTAAGAACGGTTCTATCTCGAAAGCCCTAAGCCACGTAAAACTTGCAATGGATAAATTAGAGGCGTCTAGTTTGGATTGTTGCTGGGCTAGTGTTGTGATATGGTGATGTTGTAAGTAGAAGTATGAGATGATACTCTTACAACATACATAACGTGTAATCTCCATAGACCTTGGACTTACACATATAGGTATGATAGTGATCATACAACGATGCACATGATAGATATCATATGCGGGAACCATATCATTTCACTAATAAACATGTGATGTTTGATAGCATCTTATATTGCTTGTTTAGCGCTTTGTTAGCATAATAAGATGATCCCTCATTTAAATATCAAGATAAGAATGTGTTCTTCCTTTAGTATGCACCGATTATGTTTTCGTCGCTCCAAGACATCACGTGATGATCGGGTGTTCTTGGATCCACGACCATATTTCGGGTGTAAAATAGTTACACACGCGAATACTAAGGTTCTAACTTGGTGAGCCTAGCATGTACATACATGGCCTTGGAACACGGACCGAAAGGTTAAGCATGAGTCATATAGTAGATATGATTCCCATTTGATGCTCGCCTTTGAAGCTATACCGACTCACGTGATGATCAGACTTGGTGTAGTGGATTTGGTTCGTGCAATCACCAAAAAGGCACGAGGGATGTCGTTTTTGAGTGGGAGTTCATTCATAATATGGATTAGTTGAACTCAATCTATCATAAACTTAGTATAAACTTTACAAATTCTGTTGTAGATGGCACCACCTGCTTTTAATTTCAATGTGTTCATGGAGAAAGAGAAACTTGCAACGAACGGTAGCAACTTTACCGAATGGGCCATGAATTTGAGGATTCTCCTCTCTGCTGCACAAAAGCAATATGTGCTAGAAGCGCCGCTAGGCCCCCCACCTTTTGAGGATGCCCCTGACAAGGATAAGAATGTCTATCAGACTCGTCAGGAGGACGACAACTTAGTTCATTGCGGCATATTGTATGGGCTAGAGCCAGAACTTCGAAAGCGTTTTGAAAACGGGAATGCATTTGATACAATGGGTGAGTTGAAAATGATTTTCGACACACATGCTGCTGTAGAGAGCTACAACGCTTCAGAAAAGTTCTTTAGCTGCATGATGGAAGAGCACAACTCCGTTAGTGAGCATGTACTCAAGATGTCGGGTTACACCGATAAGCTTGTGTCCTTGGGAATAACGATTCCCATTGACTTAGGCATCCATCGTGTTCTGCAGTCTCTGCCACCTAGCTATAAGAGCTTTGTGATGAACTATAATATGCAAGGCATGAAGAAGTCTCTCCTCGAGCTTCTGTCAATGCTTAAAACTGCAGAAGTGGAGATCAAAAATGAACATCAAGTGTTGATGATCAATAGGAACACTGGTTTCAAGAAAGACAAGAAGGGAAAATGGAAGGGAAGTAAGGGCGGCAAGCCGATTGCCGTGCCTGAAAAGAAACCCCGAGTTGGACCTAAGTCTGATACCGAGTGCTACTATTGCAAGGGGACTGGCCACTGGAAGTGCAACTGCCCCAAGTATTTGGCAGACAAGAAGGCCGGCAAGGCAAACGAAGGTATATATGATATACATGTTATTGATGTGTACTTGACTAGTGCTTGCAGTAGCACCTGGGTATTCGATACCGGTTCAGTTGCTAATATTTGTAACTCGAATCAGGGGCTGTGAAACAAGCGACCGCTAGCAAGGGGTGAGGTCAAGATGCGTGTCGGCAATGGATCAAGCGTTGATGTGATCGCCGTCGGAACGCTACCTCTCCATTTACCGTCGGGATTAGTTATAAACTTGAATAATTGTTATCTGGTGCCTGCACTGAGGATGAACATTGTATCTGGATCGTGTTTGATGCAAAGTGGTTATTCATTTAAATCCGAGAACAATGGTTGTTCTATTTATATGAATGAAATCTTTTATGGTCATGCATCGATGATGAATGGTTTATTTCTATTAGATCTCAATGATAATGTTACACATATTCATAATGTTGATGCTAAAAGGATTAAACTTAATGATGATATATCCGCATATATGTGGCACTGCCGTCTAGGTCATATTGGCATTAAACGCATGAAGAAGCTCCATTCAGATGGACTTTTGGAATCATTTGATACATGTGAGCCATGCCTTATGGGCAAGATGACTAGAACACCGTTTTCCGGTTCAATGGAACGGGCGACATATTTATTGGAAATCATAAATTCTGATGTATGTGGTCAAATGAGTGTGTCAGCGCGAGGTGGATATCGTTATTTTGTTACTTTCACGGATGATTTTAGTAGATATGGTTATATCTACTTGATGAAACACAAGTCTGAAACCTTTGAAAAGTTCAAGGAATTTCAGAATGAAGTGGAAAATCATCGTAATAGAAAGATCAAATTTCTACGGTCCGGTCGTGGAGGTGAGTATCTAAGTTACGAGTTTAGCACTCACATGAAAGAGTGTGGAATTGTTTCACAACTCACACCTGCCGGAACACCACAGCGAAATGGTGTGTCAGAACGTCGTAATCATACTTTATTAGATATGGTTCGATCTATGATGTCTCTGACGGACTTGCCATTGTCATTTTGGGGTTATGCACTAGAAACTGCTGCATTCACTTTAAATCGGGAACCATCTAAATCCGTTGAAAAGACACCGTATGAATTGTGGTTTGGAAACAAACCTAAGCTGTCATTTCTTAAAGTTTGGGGATGCGATGTTTATGTGAAGAAACTTCAACCAGATAAACTCGAACCCAAAGCGGAAAAATGCGTCTTCATAGGATACCCTAAGGACTATTGGGTATTCCTTCTATCATAGATCGGAGGGCAAGGTTTTTGTTGCCAAGAATGGATCCTTTCTAGAGAAAGAGTTTATCGTGAAAGGTGTGAGTAGTTGGAAGGTAGAACTCGAAGAGGTTATTGAACCTTCTCTTCAAAGTATGGCGAGTAGCGCAATGCCGGAAGTTGTTTCGGAGTTGGCATCACCTGTTGAAGAGGGAACTAATGATAATGATCATGAAACTCCGAAAGAGAGTACTACCGAACCTCGCAGGTCTAGCAGGACGCGTGCAACTCCCGAGCTGTACGGAAATCCTGTCATGAATTTCATGGTTGATGAAAATGATGACCCTGCGACGTATGAAGAAGCGATGATGAGCCCGGATTCCAACAAATGGTTAGAAGCCATGAAATCCGAGATGGAATACATGTATGAAAATCAAGTTTGGAACTTGGTGGAATTACCTCACGACCGAAAGGCCGTGGAGAACAAATGGATTTTCAAAAGGAAAACTGATGCTGATGGTAATGTGACCATCTATAAAGCTCGACTTGTCGCAAAGGGGTTTCGACAAATTCAAGGAGTTGACTACGATGAGACATTCTCTCCCGTAGCGATGCTAAAGTCAGTTAGGATTATGTTAGCAATTGCTGCATATTTCGATTATGAGATATGCAAGATGGATGTCAAAACCGTGTTTCTCAATGGTAATATTGAAGAAGAGTTGTATATGATACAACCAAAGGGTTTTGTCGATCCTAAGGATGCTAACAAGGTGTGTAAGCTTCAGCGATCCATCTATGGATTGAAGCAAGCATATCCTTAAGTACTTACGAAGAACTAAGGATATGTTTCTTGTATACGGAGGTGAAGAAGAGCTCGTCGCTAAGTGTTATGTTGACGCTAGCTTTGACACCGATACGGATGACTCTAAGTCACAATCCGGATACGTATTTCTCATGAATGGCGGAGCGGTTAGTTGGAGGAGTTCCAAACAACCTGTGGTGGCGGGATCAACAACGGAGGCCGAATATGTTGCTGCTTCAAAAGCGGCTCAGGAAGCGGTTTGGATGAAGGAGTTCATATCCGAACTAGGAGTGGTTGCAAACGCGTTGGACCCAATGGTGTTCTATTGTGACAACAATGGTGCCATTGCCAATGCAAAAGAGCCAAGGTCTCACAAGCATTCCAAGCATATTAAGCGCCGGTTTCACTCCATCTGAGAGCATGTCAAGGATGGAGATATAAAGATTTGTAAAGTACACACAGATCTCAATGTAGCAGATCCGTTGACTAAAACTCTCCCTAGAGCAAAACATGACCAACACCAGAACTCAATGGGTGTTATATTTATCACTATGTAACTAGATTATTGTCTCTAGTGCAAGTGGGAGACTGAAGGAATATGCCCTGAGAGACAATAATAAAGTGTTTATTATGTGTATTCCAAGTATATGATAGATGTTTATTTTGCATGCTATAATTGTATTAATACGGAAACGTTAATACATGTGTGTTTAATAAACAAACAGAAAGTTCCTAGTTATGCCTCTCTCATAAACTAGCTCGTTGATTAACAAGATGATCAAGGTTTCCTGATCATGGACATTGGATGTTGTTAATAACGGGATCACAACATTAGTGTAATGGTGTGATGAACATTCATCCGAAGTATAGCACTACGATCAAAGTCATTGAGTTTATATTGCTATAACAACTTATGAAGTGATCCTAATCCTTAGACCATGAGATCATGTCAATCACTAACACCGGAAGAGTTTCTTGATAACATCAAACGTCACACCATAACAGGGTGATTATAAAGATGGATTCAGAACTAATAAAGTGTTATGTTGAGGCCCATGGATCGAGAGTGGAATTTGTTCATCCCGATGATGGATAGATATACTCTGGGACCTCTCGGTGATATCACATTGATTAACTTGCAAGCAAGTGATTTGATCACTAGAATGTTATATCACGGGAACGAGAAAAGAGTGCAAGTAACGAGATCAAACTAGGTATGGAGATACCGATGATCGAATCTCGGACATGTAATATATCGTGAAACAAAGGGATTAAGATACTACCGTAAAAGGTTCCGACGATCACAAGAAAGTCATCGTTGAATGTGTGGGAGTCAGTATGGGTCTCTAGATCCCACTTCTGATTATTGATCCGAGAGGGGTCTCGATCATGTCCGCATTATTCACGAACCGTACGGTGACACACTTAAGAGACACCGACATACAATTGGAGCAAAAGTTTCATGCCGAAAGAATGAACATGCGTAGGAATTTATTTCACTAGATACCGAAACAGGTTTTCGGGTGAAATTGCATAAAGTGGTTATGCATGTGAAATAGAATTCTAGCAAGGGGTTATTTGTGAATGTTTTTCATTAAAGTAATTGACAAAGTTATGAATAAAATCATAGAGTTTTATTTAATGAGAGTTTGCATTAAATTTGGTGGAAATTTAATGGCAAGTTTGAGTGGGATTTTGAGTGGAGGGAATTTAAAGGAATTTTGTGAGTGGAGTGTCCACCCACATGAAGAGGGGAGGGCAAGGGGGTATCCCCCATGTGCCGGCCACCCCCTTGGGGTTCCCCCTCCTCCTATAAAAGGCACCCCTCTCCTCACTTCTCACTCACACCTCCTCGTGAAGGATCTCTCCCCCCTCTAGAATTTATTCCCCATGGTCTCGGACTAGCGAGATACATGTTCGCGGTGGCTATTCGGCAAGAAAGAGTTGTGCTTCTGCTGCATCGCTGGAGCGAGGAGGCGGAGGTTGCTCGGTGCCTCGAACGTGTGTGCGAGCACGGATGCGCTACTTATTTGCGGCGCTAGGACTTCCTCTCGATCTTGAGATCGGCAAGAGATCGTCTACATCAACCACGAGTCGAACTCGTTAAGCTTTGTCGGTCTTCAAGGGTATGTTCTCTACGAATATACATCCGCCCGTTGTTTATATCTAGTAGATAGATCTTGGTACATAGTTCACATCGTAGGAAAAATTTTGTTTTCTATGTTGCGAACCCTACACTACTCCACCATACCCGCTCTGGCTTAGGCGAAGCCCTGCGGGATCCCCCCTCTACTTCCGACACCACGCCGTCGTGCTGCCGGAATCGCGAGGATATAACTACAACCTTGTTGGGAATATGCCCTAGAGGCAATCATGTATGATGATATTTCCCATTGTATTCATAAAGATATTAGTCCTTGTATAAACATCTGATGTGTATCATTGAATATGTGATTCGGTTGTGGAACTATGCATTCATGTTGTTTGTACTAAATATCCTTGGTCATTGAGGTTGTGCTGGACACACAACTTAGAACAATGTGAAAGTTGGCTTGATGACTCGGTTCCACTTGTCATGGGCATGGAGATGCTATTCCAACTTACACAGACTCGGCTAAAGAGTTTAGCGAGTCGGATTGACCCATATTGAGGTACAATGAACTAGCTGTCATTTGTATATCTCAATCAATGTAATCCTTAGACCTGAGGTTGTTGCATAGTCCGAGTTGAGGATCACCGACTTAGGTTCTGTCAAACGCTGATCCGTAACTGGACAGTTATAAAGGTAGGGTTCGGGTCGACTGAGAATCAAGCTGCGTGATGTGAATAACCAAGATGGGATTTTGCCCCTCCACTCGGAGAGATATTCTCTGGGCCCTCTCGTGAGATATGATTCGGAAAGCATGGCCATGCACGACTCGGTTAAGTGTTAACCGAGGCGATCGACTAAGAGTTAGTCGGGTGAATCACTTATCTCGGATCGAGAAGAGAGTCGGACTATTTAAGGGATGACATATATTCGCCTATAGTCTGACAAGGTATATCGTGAGGCAAAAGGGACTCGGACGTAAGTCGCATTGGAAAGGCAAGTCGTCATGACTCTTTGGTACTTGGGAGTCGGCACGTTATGCTAGGAGCCGCTACCGACTGATCGATTGAGAGTCGGACTCCAATCGTGTCCAAGTAGCCATGAGCCTGCAGGGTCACACACTTAAGAGCAGGAGCAAGTTCGGATTGGATCTGAACATGTAATCTGGTTGGGTTGGACCTAAACCGGATTAGGACTGAGTTAGTGAGTTGGACTCACGGTGACTAGTGTTATATGGGCTTTAGTGAATGGGTCGCGCGAGCAGAGCCCACGTTCACTCCCTATATATAGTGGAGCACCTTAACCCAAAAAGGTTAATCGTTGTTCGGTTAGGTCATTCCATGTGTTGGAAACCCTAGCTCCATAGCAGTCCAGCCGCCGTAACGAACCTAGCAGTTCGCCGCCGGCGCTCCTCCTTGTACGTGTGGATACCGGCAGAGGTGCTGTGCGATCAGCACCAGGACGATCGGATCGTGAGGACTGCACTGCATCAACTGACGCGCTTCATCAGTAATCCGCAACTGCGCGTCTAGTGGTAAACCTCGTGGCCTTCTACCTCAGCTAGATCTTGGGATCACCACGTTAGAGGAAAAGGTTTTTGTTTTATCTCTGCGTGGCCCAACAAACCTCTGCTGCCTGCTTAAACAAGGGAGAGGAAGGTCTTCATCGAGTACCGTACGTGTGACCGACTATGGGAGCGCTGCCGGAAGGATCGTCTACACGATCTTGAGATCGGCAAGTGAATGAATACATCACCCACAAGAATCTGCTCTTGTTAACCCCTTTGGATCTTCGAGGGTTAGTACTCTATCAACCTGTTGCACCGATCTAGTAGATAGATCTTGGCTTGATCATAGATTAGATCTTGATTGTGTGTTCATGCGGTCGAATTTTTTTGTTTTCCATGCTACGAATCCCTACAGTGGTATCAGAGCCGTGTCTATATGTAGATCTGTTGCACGAGTAGAACACATGGTCATTGTGGGCGGTGATGCTTTTATTATCAATTGCTTCTTGTGTACTTTGCATCTTGCGGTATGGTGGGATGAAGCGGCCCGGGCTAACCTTACATGACATCGTTCATGAGACTTGCTCCACGATCGACATGCAACTTGTATTGCATAAGTGGCTTTGCGGGTGTCTGTCTCTCCCATCATAGTAAAGATTCAATTTACAACGGGCACTTGATATTTCAAGCATCAACGTTGTGGTTCTTGTTCGTAAGTTATAACGATACTTATTAAAAGCCCCAAACCACGTAAAACATGCAAATAAAATTAGAGGCATCTAACTTTGTTTTGCAGGGGTGTGCTGTGATGTGATATGGCCATGATTGTGATTATATATGATGTATGCAATGTTCCTTATTGTAAGTCGGCAACCGGCAAGAGCCGTATGGTTATCTTTTAATTCCGTTAAGACCTGCGTGTCTATTATTCAAAGTAGTTGCAATAGTTGATGCTGGTAGACGACAACCATGAAGCGGCGCCATTGACCTTGACGCCATGCCGGTGATGATGGAGATCATGTTCATGCTTGAATATGGATATCGGAAGCACAAGAAGAAAGGCCATATCATATCACATATTATGAATTGCATGTGATGTTAATCCTTTTATGCATCTTGTATTTCTTAGATCGCAACGATAGCATTATAAGATGATCCTTCTCACAAAATATCAAGTTATTAAAGTGTTCATCCTTAGTAAGCACCGTTGCTAAAGCTCGTTGTTTCGAAGCACCACGTGATGATCGGGTGTGTTAGATTCTGCGAGTGTATACAACGGGAGCAAGCCAGATTTGCTCATGCGGAAGCTAAGGTTTGATCTTGATGATCCTAGCATGTACAGACATGGTCTCAGAACACGGATCATCGAAAGGTAAAGCATGAGTCATATGGTAGATATGATGAATATGTTGATTGTTCGCCTTTGAAGCTACATCATCTCTTGTGATGATCGGTTTTGATGTGGTGGATTTGGTTCATGTAATCACTAAAACAATGTGAGGGATATTGTTTTGAGTGGGAGTTCAACAGCAATATGATTAAAAGTTGAACAGAATTTATCATAAATTAAATCAAAGTGAATTTGCATAGTTGTTGTAGTCATTGGCATCCGTTTACCACCTTGAGCTTAGTTATAATTGAGATAATAGAACTATATAATTCTGGTTAGTTACTTTACGAACTGGTATCGTATTGTTTTGAAGTGTTAATCTAAAGTTTAAAAGTCCTATTGCAAACTTTTAGTAAGTTCCGGTTACTCCGTGAAGTTTAATAATTGGTATTAAATCAAGAGTGACAATTCTAGTGTTAGTATATAAGTATCATGTTTGTCTCCATGATTCTTGATATTCAAAATATTGTTTTAGTATCAAGGTTATCTAGGATCTGAAAGAGTTGTTTCAGAAACCATGATGTGTGGAAGATATTGCGATATCTGAAATGATGTTTTGGTTGCAACATGAGAGAGAGTATAATATGGCAAAGTTTATGTTCTCATATTTGATTAGAATTTGAAAAAGGACGGAGACTCTTGTCTTCCTAATCCTCCAAAAGGTTTTGGAGAGAAACATTATACTCACGATTCACCGTTATAAGCTAAAATTAGCTCGATCATGAATTTCCATGATAAGGGTGAATATTTGATAAAATGTTTACTACACTAAAAGATTACTAAAGAATGGAATTTGAAAGGACACCAAGTATTTGATGATGGTGATCTACTTCAAAGTGCAAGTCCAAAGACATTGGTATTTAACTATACATGCTTTGGACTATGTGTCATGTGTATGGCTCCACTATTGATGTTGTTACATTCTTTCGAACAGAAAAGGAAATACTGAAAGAGAATCTCAGAAATATATGGCAGAAAAGAAAAGACTAGAATTGTCCAGCTTAGGTATATAGAGGATATACATGTTATGGCTATATTCTTTGCTTATTAATCAATGTGGTTCTTAAATATTGGATACTGAATTTGTTGGTGTGAATCGTCATACGAAACAACACAATTCATGAACTACAATGGCCTAAGTAACTAGCAAAAGAATATGTGATGATGTTCATCAAGAACAAATAAAGGGTTGTTGTGTTGCTCGTTAACATCAAAGCTTGCCTTCAAGATTTGTTTTATCAGGTATTATGAGAACAAAAGGGTTGTTCAAATAATTTCCGTAATCCATAAAAGATGGATGATTTACAAATCTCATTGGATAAATCACATCCATAAATATATTGCTAAAAATGTCGAAAGACAATTGATAAGAAAGATCACTTAGGAAGTGACATCGCTGTTTAAATTATATTGGAAAGAAAACATGAAGAAACTCCATGTGGATGGAATTTTGGAGTCTTTTGATTTTTTGATCAAATGACACTTGTGAAACTTTCCTAGAGGTAATTAAAACTTCGTTCATAGGACAAAAGGGAACGAATGACTAGCTTATTGGAACTTGTACATATTGTTGTATGAAGTCCATTATGTGTAGTCAAGAGCGATGAATTTCAACTTCATATGCTTTCTCTGAAAATTTGAGTGAATATATGAATATTTACTTAATAAGGATGAAGTATGAAACATTTGAAAAGTTCAAAGACTTTCAAGATGAAGTGCAAAATCATTGTAACAAGAATATAAATAGTTTATGATAAGATCATAAAGGAAGATATTTGAGTTACAAGTTTAGCATAAAACACCTAAGATTTAAGAAATCGTTTCGTGGATTTGCATTTCCCGAAACACCATAAGAGTATGGAGCGTTCGAGATATGTAATGAAACCTTGTTTGACATGGTAAGATCAAAGGTGTAATTCATAAAACTGCCATTATATTTTCAAGATTAAAAGCTTTAGACACTACCGTTTTTCCATTGAAAAGAGCTCAATCATAATCCGTTGAATTGACACCATATAAAGTTATGGTTTGGGATAAAACCCAAGTTGTCCTTTCTTAAACATTGGTATGCTATGCATAATAAAGATGTTTGCAACCAAAATCGGATGAACATATCTTTGTATGTTTTTTTGAATAATCGTTGAGTATTCCTCCATAACACCAAAGACAAAAATGTTTGTCGCTTAGAACGTCAAGTTTCTTTCAGAAAGAAATTTTCCGTGAAAAGTTAAGTGGGAGGACAATAGAACTTTGATAAGGTTAAAAGAACCTTAGCTATATGTGCAAAGTTGCGCAGCGCTGAAAAGTGTTTCGGAGACAGCAACAATGCTCATAGCTCACGTGCCTCAAAGGTTGTGGTCACGGAGGTCTAAGTTCCTATTGAACCAAGTAGGTCGGGTAAACAATCAAATACCAAGATTTGAGGGTTGAATCATTATTTGACAATAATGAACAGACTACATTCAAAGAAGCGATGATGGGCCCTGACTCCGTCAAATGGCTTGAAGCCATAAAATCCGTGATAGTTCCATATACGAGAGATCAAGCTTTGAACTGGAAAGACCCTCTGGAAAGGTGCAAGACCTTACAATCATATTTTGATCTATAAAGAAATATACATGGATGTTTCACATCTATGAAATTATCGACATGTCAGGAAAGAGTTCACGACAATGTTCAAAGCGTTGACTATGACAAGATCTGATCTTTCATTAAGCGATATATAGTCTAGACGGATTAATGTAGCAACCACGACATATAATTTTGTTATGTGTTGAATAAACAAAACAAGTTCTTCTAATAGAATGGTTACCTAGGACGTGTGCATTGTTGGAGACATGCCCTAGAGGCAATAATAAATGTAGTTATTATAATATCTTTGTGTTTATGATAAATGTTTACGTTCATGCTATAACAGTATTAACCAGGAAACATTAATACTTGTGTGATTTGTAAACTAAATTAGAGTCCCTAGTAAAGCCTCTTCATAATACTAGCTTGTTGGTTATTAGATGATTGTGGTTTCCCTATCATGAACATTGAGATGTTATTAACAACAAGATCATATCATTAGGAGAATGGTATGGTGGACATACTCCTATAGATAAGCAGCATAAAGATCAAGTCAGTTTAATAGTTCAATTGCTATAAGCTTTCTGATACATAGTAACCTAATTCCTTCGACCATGAGATCATGCTTATCACCATCACCGGAAGGATGCTTTGATGACATCAAACACCACACCGTAACTGGGTGGCTATAAAGGTGGCATTGAGTGTTCGGAAAGTATGGGTTGAGACACATGGATCAAGAGTGGGATTTGTCCATCCATATGACGGATAGATATACTCTGGGCCCTCTCGGTGGAATGTCATCCAATTAGCTTGCAAGCATGTGACTGGCTCACAAGGGATCACATACCACGGGAACGAGAAAAGAGTACTTATCAGTAACGAGGTTGAACTAGGTATGCAGAGATACCGACGATCAAAACCTCGGATAAGTAAACTATCGTGAGACAAAGGAAAGTTGGTATCATATGTAAGTGGTTCATTCGATCGCAAAGTAATCGTAGAAATATGTGGGAGCCATATGAATTTCCAGATTCCTCTATTGGTTATTGATCGGAGAAGTGTCTCGATCATGTCCGCATAATTCACGAACCGTAGGGAGACACACTTAAGGATTCGATGTTGTTGAGTAGTTATGGAATGATGAGTAAGAGACCGAATGTTTTTCAGAGTCTCGGATGGGATCTGGGATATCACGAGGAGATCCGGAATGGTCCGGAGAATAAGATTCATATAAGGAAAGTCCTATTTCAGAGTTGGGGAATCACCGGGAATGTTCTAGAAGGGTCCGGAAGGTCCGGCACACCGGAGGGGAAGGGTACATGAATGTGTCATGACAATGTGGAATGGTTACATCATGTACTAGGTCACTTGGCTGGGCAAAATAAAGGGAGAAATCAAATCCTAGTTTGAAAGTCAAACGCCAATTTGAAAAAGTCAAACGGCAAGTTTGCTTGGTGGAGGGAGAGTAGGAAACCTACTTGGGGAGGAAGTCTCCTCCCTCCACCCTCCGGCGAAGGAGGAGGAGTTGGAGGAGGACTCCCTCCTCCCAAGCCGCACCCTCCCACCTATATAAGGAGGGGTAGGGATGCCCCTTTCCCTCACACCCAAAAACTCTAGCCCTCTCCTCCAAGTCGCCGGTGCCACCACCACATTGTGCTGCCGCCGCCTAGGGCACCTCCAACTCGGCGAGTTGAGGTCATCCCCAAACCCTATCCGCCAGCTACACTCTCCCCTTGGTGCCCTCTAAACCCTAGATCACCAAGGCCTCTCTCATACTCCACCATACTCGCTTCGGCTTAAGACGAAGCCCTGCGAGATCTCCCCTCTACTTCCGGTACCACGCCGTCTTGTTGCCGGAATCGCGAGGAGAGTGCTACAACCTCCGCTGCCTGCTGGAACAAGGGAGAGGAAGGTCTTCATCGAGTATAGAACGTGTGACCGACTGCGGAAGCGCTGCCGGAACGCCGCGCCGGAAGGATCGTCTACGCGATCTTGAGATCGGCAAGAGTACGAATACATCACCCACGAGAATCTACTCTCGTTAACCGCTTTGAAATCTTTGAGGGTGAGTTCCTCTATCGACTCGTTGCTACAATCTAGTAGATAGATCTTGGCTTGTTTGTTTGCATGCGGTAGAAATTTTTTGTTTTCCATGCTACGAACCCCTACAGTGGTATCAGAGTCGTGTCTATATGTAGATCTGTTGCACGAGTAGAAAACAATGGTCATTGTGAGCGGTGGTGCTTTTATTATCAATTGCTTTTTGTGTACTTTGCATCTTGCGGTATGATGGGATGAAGCGGCCCGGGCTAACCTTACATGACATCGTTCATGAGACTTGCTCCACGCTCAACATGCAACTTGTATTGCATAAGTGGATTTGCGGGTGCCTGTCTCTCTCATCATAGTATAGATCCAATTTACAAGGGGCACTTGATAGTTCAAGCATCAACGTTGTGGTTCTTGTTCGTAAGTTAGAGCGACACTTATTGAAAGCCCCAAACCACGTAAAATATGCAAAGAAAATTAGAGGCGTCTAACTTTGTTTTGCAGGGGTGTGCTGTGATGTGATATGGCCATGATTGTGATTATATTTGATGTATGCAATGTTCCTTATTGTAAGTTGGCAACCGGCAGGAGCCATATGGTTGTCTTTAAATTCTGTTAAGACCCACGTGTCTATTCAAAGTAGTTGTAATAGTTGGAGCTGGTGGATGACAACCATGGAACGACGTCATTGACCTTAACGCTATGCCGGTGATGATGGATATCATGTTCGTGCTTGAAGATGGAGATCGGAAGCACAATAAGGAAGGCCATATCATATCATATATTATGAATTGCATGTGATGTTAATCCTTTATGCATCTTGTTTTCCTTAGTTAACGATGGTAGCATTATAAGATGATCCCTCAAGCACACAAATTTCAAGTTTTTAAAGTGTTCATCCTTAGTAAGCACCGTTGCTAAAGCTCGTTGTTTCGAAGCACCACGTCATGATCGGGTGTGTTAGATTCTGCGAGTGTATACAACGTGAGCAAGCCAGATTTTCTCATGCGGAAGCTAAGGTTTGATATTGACAAGCCTAGCATGTATAGACATGGTCTCGGAACACGGATCATCGAAAGGTAAAGCATGAGTCATATAGTAGATATGATGAACATGTTGATTGTTCGCCATTGAAGCTACATCAACTCTCGTGATGATCGGTTTTGATGTGGTGGATTTGGTTCGTGTGATCACTAAAACAATGTGAGGGATATTGTTTTGAGTGGGAGTTCACCTAGATTAATTTAACTATTAATTAGAACTCAATTTGTCATAAACTTAGTCTAAACTATTGCAAATATGTTGTAGATCAATGGAGGCCCCTACCATCAATTTTAATGCATTCCTAGAGAAAGAAAAGTTGAAACAATGGAAGCAACTTGGTGGATTGGTTATGCAATTTGAGGATTGTCCTCAATGCTGGTAATTTGACCTATGTGCTGGATGCACCGCTAGGTGAGCCGCCTGCAGCTACTGCTACCGATGAAGTAAAGAATGTTTACCTCACTCGGAAGAATTAATACTCCATAGTTCAGTGTGCTATCTTGTATGGTTTGGAATCAGAACTTCAGAAAAGGTTTGAGAACCATGACCCACATGATATTGTCCGTGAACTCAAAATGATATTTGAGGCTCACGCGGCAGTTGAGAGTTATGAGGCTTCTGAAAAGTTCTTTAACTGCAAGATGGAAGAGGGCAGCTCCGTCAGTGAGAATGTGCTTAAGATGTCTGGGCACGCAAACAAACTCCAAAGTTTGGGTATAGTGATTCCTAATTCTTTGGGGATTCACCGTGTCCTCCAATCACTACCACCAAGTTACAAGAACTTTCTGATGAACTACAATATGCAAAACATGGACAAGACGTTGCTAGAACTCTTCTCCATGTTGAAATCTGCAGAAGTGGAGATCAAGAAAGAGCACCAAGTGTTGTTGGTCAATAAGACCACCAAATTCAAGAAAGGAAAGTCTAAGCAAAAGGGAAACTTCAAGAAGGGCGGTAAGAAAGTTGCCGCACCGGCGAAGAAGACCAAGGCTGGGCCTAAGCCTGATACTGAGTGCTTTTACTGCAAGGGAGAAGGTCATTGGAAGCGGAATTGCCCAAAGTACTTGGCGGATTTGAAGAACGGCAACATCAAGAAGAAAGGAATATCCGATATACATGTTATTGATGTGTATCTCACTAGTACTCGTAGTAGTGCCTGGGTATCTGATACTGTTTCGGTTGCTCATATTTGTAACTCGAAACAGGTGCTGCAGAATAAACGGAAGCTAGCGAAGAACGAGGTGACGATGCACGTTGGAAATGGATCAAAGGTTGATGTGATCGCGGTCGGCATGCTACCTCTTCATCTACCATCGGGATTAGTTTTATACTTAAATAATTGTTATTTGGTGCCTGCGTTGAGCATGAACATTATATCGGGATCATGTTTATTGCGAGACGGTTACTTGTTTAAGTCCGAGAATAATGGTTGTTCGATTTATATGAGTAATATGTTTTATGCACATGCACCTTTGATAGATGGTCTATTCTTATGAATCTCGATTGTAGTAATACACACATAAATAACATTGAGGCTAAACGTTTGAAATTGAGCGATAACTCGACCTATATGTGGCACTGTCGTCTTGGTCACATTGGAGTGAAGCGTATGAAGAAACTCCATTCCGATGGACTTCTTGAATCACTTGATTTCGAATCACTTGAAAGATGCGAATCATGTCTGATGGGTAAAATGACTAAGACTCCATTTTCTGGGATGATGGAGCGAGCTACGGACTTATTGGAAATCATACATACCGATGTGTGTGGCCCAATGGGTGTAGCATCGCGCGGTGGTTATCGTTATGTTCTTACTTTCATGGATGACTTGAGTAGATATGGGTATATCTATTTCATGAAACATAAGTCCGAAACTTTTGAGAAGTTTAAGGAATTTCAAAGTGAGGTAGAGAATCAACGTAACAAGAAGATTAAATTTCTACGTTCTGATCGTGGAGGTGAATATCTAAGTTACGAGTTTGGCGATCATTTGAAGAAATGTGGAATACTTTCACAATTGACACCGCCGGGAACACCATAGCGTAATGGTGTGTTCGAACGTCGTAATCGAACTCTCTTAGATATGGTTCATTCTATGATGTCACTTACAGATTTACCGCTATCGTTTTGGGGTTATGCATTAGAAATAGCTGCATTCACTTTAAATAGGGCACCATCTAAATCCGTTGAAACGACACCATATGAATTATGGTTTGGGAAGAAACCTAAATTGTCGTTCCTTAAAGTTTGGGGTTGCGAAGCCTATGTAAAGAAATTACAGCCGGACAAGCTTGAACCCAAAGCGGAAAATGCGTCTTCATAGGATACCCGAAGGAAACTATTGGATATACCTTCTATCATAGATCCGAGGGCAAAATCTTTGTTGCTAAGAATGGATCCTTTATAGAGAAAGAATTTCTCTCGAAAGAAGTGACTGGAAGGAAAGTAGAACTCGACGAGGTTGTTGAACCTTCTCTCGAACTTGCGAGTAGCGCAACACCGGAAGTAGTTCTTGTGGCGCCTACACCAATAAGAGAGGAAGCTAATGATGATGATCATGAAACTTCGGTTGAAGTTGCTGCAGAACCTCGCAGGTCAACAAGAACTCGTACCACTCTTGATTGGTATGATCCCGTTATGAGTGTCATGTTGGTGGACAACACTGATGACCCTGCGACATATGAGGAAGCGATGATGAGCCCAGATTCCAATAAATGGCAAGATGCCATGAAATCCGAGATTGGATCCATGTTCAAAAACCAAGTATGGACTTTGGTGGACTTACCGGATGGCCGGAAGGCTGTCGAGAACAAATGGATTTTCAAGAAGAAAACAGATGCTGATGGTAATGTAACTGTCTATAAAGCTCGACTTGTCGCAAAAGGGTTTCGACAAATTCAAGGAGTTGACTACGATGAGACTTTCTCACCAGTAGCGAAGCTAAAGTCTGTGAGGATTATGTTAGCAATCGCTGCATATTACGATTATGAGATATGGCAGATGGATGTCAAAACGGCGTTCCTCAATGGAGACATTAATGAAGAGTTGTATATGATGCAACCCAAAGGTTTTGTCGATCCTAAAGATGCTAACAAGGTGTGCAAACTTCAACGGTCCATATATGGATTGAAGCAAGCATCCCGAAGTTGGAATCAACGTTTTGATAAGGTAATCAAAAGTTTTGGTTTTATACAAACTTATGGAGAAGCTTGTATTTACAAGAAAGTGAGTGGGAGCTCTGTAGCATTCTGAATACTATATGTAGATGAAATATTGTTGTATGGGAATGATGTAGACCTTCTTAATAGTGTCAAGGAATATTTGAATAATAGTTTTTCAATGAAAGATCTTGGCGAAGCAACTTACATATTAGGCATAAAGATTTATAGAGATAGATCGAGACGCCTAATATCATTATCACAAAGTACATATTTGGAAAAAGTTCTAAAGAGGTTTGGAATTGAAGATAGAAAGAAAGGGTTCTTGCCCATGTTGCCCAATACGACCTTGAGTAAAACTCAAAGTCCAGCAACGACAGAAGATATAGAAAGGATGAGTAAGACTCCCTATGCCTCAGCCATAGGATCTCTAATGTATGTCATGCTATGTACTAGACCCGACATTGCATATGTTGTTAGTTTAACTAGCAGATATCAAAGTGATCCAGGAGTGGATCATTGGACAGCGGTCAAAAACATCCTTAAGTACTTGAGAAGAACTAAGGATATGGTTCTTTCTTATGGAGGTGATGAACAACTCGTTGTTAATGGTTACACCGATGCTAGTTGGAAAACCGATCCGGATGATTCTAAATCTCAATATGGATACGTATTTACTTTGAATGGTGCAGCAGTTAGCTGGAGGAGTGCAAAGCAAAGCGTTGTGGCGAGATCTTCAACTGAATCGGAATACATAGCTGCTTCGGAGGCTTCACAAGAAGCGATATGGATGAAGGAGTTCATTACAGAGCTCGGTGTGGTTCCAAGTGCGCTGGACCCAATGTCTATCTACTGTGATAACATGGGCTCCATGGCCAATGCGCAAGAACCAAGGTCACACAAGAAGCTGAAGCACATCAAGCTACGTTTTCACGCTATTCGAGAACATGTCCAAGATGGTGACATAAAGATTTGCAAAGTACACATAGATCTGAATGTGGCGGATCCGTTGACTAAACCTCTCCCGGGCAAAACATGACCAACACCAAACTGCCATGGGTGTTCGATATATTACCATGTAATCTAGATTAGTTGACTCTAGTGCAAGTCGGAGACTGTTGGAGATATGCTCTAGAGGCAATAATAAATGTAGTTATTATTATATCTTTGTGTTTATGATAAATGTTTACATTCATGCTATAACAGTATTAACCAGGAAACATTAATACTTGTGTGATTTGTAAACTAAATTAGAGTCCCTAGTAAAGCCTCTTCATAATACTAGCTTGTTGGTTAATAGATGATTGTGTTTTCCCTATCATGAACATTGAGATGTTATTAACAACAATATCATATCATTAGGAGAATGGTATGGTGGACATACTCATATAGATAAGCGTAGCATAAAGATCAAGTCATTTTAATAGTTCAATTGCTATAAGCTTTCTGATACATAGTAACCTAATTCCTTCGACCATGAGATCATGCTTATCACCATCACCGGAAGGATGCTTTGATGACATCAAACACCACACCGTAACTGGTGGCTATAAAGGTGGCATTGAGTGTTCGGAAAGTATGGGTTGAGACACATGGATCAAGAGTGGGATTTGTCCATCCATATGATGGATAGATATACTCTGGGCCCTCTCGGTAGAATGTCATCCAATTAGCTTGCAAGCATGTGACTGGCTCACAAGGGATCACATACCACGGGAACGAGAAAAGAGTACTTATCAGTAACGAGGTTGAACTAGGTATGCAGAGATACCGACGATCAAAACCTCGGATAAGTAAACTATCGTGAGACAAAGGGAAATTGGTATCGTATGTAAGTGGTTCATTCGATCGCAAAGTAATCGTAGAAATATGTGGGAGCCATATGAATTTACAGATTCCTCTATTGGTTATTGATCGAAGAAGTGTCTCGATCATGTCCGCATAATTCACGAACCGTAGGGAGACACACTTAAGGATTCGATGTTGTTGAGTAGTTATAGAATGATGAGTAAGAGACCGAATGTTGTTCGGAGTCTCGGATGGGATTCGGGATATCACGAGGAGATCCGGAATGGTCCAGAGAATAAGATTCATATAAGGAAAGTCCTATTTCGGAGTTGGGGAATGACTCCGGTGTTTTCACCAGGAATGTTCTAGAAGGGTCTGGAAGGTCCGGCACTCCGGAGGGGAAGGGTACATGAATGTTTCATGACAATGTGGAATGGTTGCATCATGTACTAGGTCACTTGGCTAGGCAAAATAAAGGGAGAAATCAAATCCTAGTTTGAAAGTCAAACGCCAATTTGAAAAAGTCAAACGACAAGTTTGCTTGGTGGAGGGAGAATAGGAAACCTACTTGGGGAGGAAGTCTCCTCCCTCCACCCGCCGGCCAAGGAGGAGGAGTTGGAGTAGGACTCCCTCCTCCCAAGCCGCACCCTCCCACCTATATAAGGAGGGGTAGGGCTGCCCCTCTCCCTCACACCCCAAAACCCTAGCCCTCTCCCCCAAGTCGCCGGCGCCACCACCACCTTGTGCTGCCGCCGCCTAGGGCACCTACAACTCGGCGAGTTGAGGTGATCCCCAAACCCTAGCCGCCGGCTACACTCTCCCCTTGGTTCCCTCTAAACCCTATATCACCAAGGCCTCTCTCATACTCCACCATACTCGCTCCGGCTTAAGGCGAAGCCCTGCGAGATCTCTCCTCTACTTCCGGTACCACGCCATCGTGTTGCCGGAATTGCGAGGAGAGTGCTACAACCGCCGCTGCCTGCTGGAACAAGGGAGAGGAAGGTCTTCATTGAGTACCGAATGTGTGACCGACTGCGGAAGCGCTGTCGGAACGGAGCACCAGAAGGATCGTCTACGCGATCTTGAGATCGGCAAGAGTACGACTACATCACCCACGAGAATCTGCTCTCGTTAACCGCTTTGGAATCTTCGAGGGTGAGTTCCTCTATCGACTCGTTGCTACAATCTAGTAGATAGATCTTGGCTTGTTTGTTTGCATGCGGTAGAAATTTTTTGTTTTCCATGCTATGAACCCCTACATGCATGACAC
Organism: Avena sativa; assembly: GCA_916181665.1. Lineage (NCBI taxonomy): Eukaryota > Viridiplantae > Streptophyta > Magnoliopsida > Poales > Poaceae > Avena > Avena sativa. The sequence continues at coordinate 401,722,087 of OV702284.1, forward strand.
GGTCCAAAGGTTTTGTTAATTCAAAGGATGCTAAAAGCATATGCAAACTTCAATGGTTGAAGTAAGCATCGCGGAGTTCGAATCTTCACTATGATGAAACTGTTAAAAGAGTTTAATTTCATCGGAGACGATGAAAATGCTTGCATTTGCAAGAAATTAAGTGGGAGCGCTAAGAATTGTTTCTAATACATTATGTGGAAGACATATTGTTGATTGGAAATGGTGTATCCTTTTATTGACACAGGTTAAGAATTTCATCTCGATGAAAGGCTTAGGCAGAACCTGAATATTTGGCATCAATGTCTATATGGATAAATGGAGACGCTAATATGGTTGTGCCAGAAGTACATAGATGAGATATTGAATGAGTTCAATATAGAAACTACAAGAAAGGTTCTTGTTGAACAGGAAGGATTGAATAAAGATTCAAGTATTTTTGATACTTGATATATAAAATCACAAAGAGTACTTTATCAATCATGCTGTGATGTATACAAATCCAGATATGTCCTATGCTCTAAATGTTATGAGCGTATACCAGAATGATTCATAAGATGATTATTGGACGATAGTAAAGATATTCTTATGATCTTTTAGAAGAACTAAGAATATATTATTTTGTAGAAGTGACAAATAGATGGTTAGTTCATTGTAAAAGTATTACATTGATACTAGTTTTGTCACAAAATACAAATTAAGTTTATCTCTATCTAAACTAAGGATGGCACAATATGATGGAAAATAAGTTCCATAATGTATTTGGATGAGTTCCAAAGTTAAGACATTGTGAGAGATACTACAACAAAAGGATAAGTATATGACTACTATAATAGCAGCAAAAGAGGGCGTTTGTGTCAAGTAGTTTATTATCAAACTAGGTGTGGTTCATAGCAGGATAGTACTATGAAGATATATGTATGACAATATTATCAACATGTTTTAACCCCAAGGAACTAAAGGTCTCACCAAAGGACCAAATTTATACAAAGCCATCTCATTAGAGAATGAGTGATGCGTAGAGACGCAAAGACATGCAATTACACACGGACCTGGAAGTGTCAGATTCGAAGATCATTTGACCACTAGCAATCGTATACACACAACACCGGAAAGCCATAGGTGTTGAATACACAAAGATTTGGAACTGGATTATTGACTCTAGTGCAAGTGGGAGACTGTTGGAGATATGCCCAAGAGGCAATAATAAAGAGGTTATTATCATATCTTCATGCTTATGATAAATGTTTACATACCATGCTATAATTGTATTAATAGGAAACATTAATACTTGTGTGATTTGTAAACATAAATGAGTCCCTAGTAAAGCCTCTTGTTAAACTAGCTTGTTGGTTAATATATGATCAAGGTTTCCTGATCATGAACATAGAGATGTTATTAACAACAGGGTCATATAATTAGGAGAATGATGTGATGGACATACTCCTATAGTTAAGCGTAGCATAAAGATCAAGTCATTTAACATAGTTCATTTGCTATAAGCTTTCTGATACATAGTAACCTAATTCCCTCGACCATGAGATCATGCTAATCACCATCACTTGAAGGATGCTTTGATGACATCAAACACCACACCGTAACTGGGTGGTTATAAAGGTGGCATTGAGTGTTTGGAAAGTATGAGTGGAGGCACATATATCAAGAGTGGGATTTGTCCATCCATATGACGGATAGATATACTCTAGGCCCTCTCGGTGGAATGTCATCCAATTGGATTGCAAGCATGTGACTAGCTCACAAGGGATCACATATCACGAGAACGATAAAAGAGTACTTATCGGTAACGAGGTTGAACTAGGTATGCAGAGATATCGCCGATCAAAACCTCGGATAAGTAAACTATCGAATAGGTTGAACTAGGTATTCATTCGATCACGAAGTAATCGTCGAAATATGTGGGAGCCATATGAATTTCCAGATTCCTCTATTGGTTATTGATCGGAGAAGAGTCTCGGTCATGTCTGCATAGTTCACAAACCATAGGGAGACACACTTAAGGATTCGATGTTGTTTAGTAGATATGGAATGTGAGTAAAGAGACCGAATGTTGTTCGGAGTCTCGGATGGGATCCGGGATATCACGAGGAGATCCGGAATGGTCCGGAGAATAAGATTCATATAAGGAAGGTCCAATTTCGGAGTTCGGGAATGATTCCGGTGTTTTCACCGGAATGTTCTAGAAGGGTCTAGAAGGGTCTAGAAGGTTCACCGATCCAGAAGTGGAAGGGTACATGGATGTGTCATGACAAAGTGGAATGGTTGCATCATGTCTTAGGTCACTTGGCTGGACACTTGGAAGAGAGAAATCAAACACTAATTTGAAAGTCAAAAGGGCAGTTTGAAAAAGTCAAACTGGGACAATATTTCCAAGTGGAGGGAGAGAAGGATTCTTACCTAGGGAAGGAATCCTCCCTCTCCCTTGGGCCGGCCACATGAATTGGAGTGTCACATCCCAAGATTTTCCAAATCTTGTAATGTGAAAAATAATTGAATAAAATAAAACTTTGTTGATTTTCAGGGTGAGAAGAAACTTTTAGAATTCAACTGGAAACTTTCAAACTTATTTTGATCAAGATAAAATCCTAAAGGGATTTAAAAAGATAAACATTTAATAAAGGAAAAATAAAAATATTTGGAATTACTATTTTGAATCTTTTAATAAAAGGTTTGATTTTAAAATGAAAAGGAAGAAATTCAAATAAGGATTATTTTAATAGCCAAAATTAAAACTTTGGCCAAGCCTTTGAAATAAAATATTTCCATTTGAGAAAAATAGTAAAAGGTTGATTTAAATAAAAACAAATAAGGATTTAATATCCAAGTTTATTGAAAATAAAAGTTTTACTATTTTAATTAAACATCAAAACTTATTTATTTGTTTTAAACAAGTTTTCCAAGTATTCTTTAATTCCAACTAAAACCTACTGATTTGGTTTTGAAAATAATTAAATTTCAAATAGAGTTTTGAATAAAACAAATTCTATTTTTGATTTAATAAACAAGGACTATTTATTTAATTAATAATGGACTCTAAAATAAAAATATTATTTTTTGGGAATTGGTTTATGTTGTTAAACAGAACCAAATTCAATTACAATGTTTGGTGAATGTTTGAATTGATTTAAATGTTGATTTGTTGTTTGAATTTCAAAACATAAATTAAAATTGGAAAAAGAAAAAGCATTCAGAAAGAAAAAAATAGAATCTGGACTCAGCCCAGCTGGCCAAGCCCAACGAGCCCAGCTAGCCCAACTTCTCTCCCCCCCACGCGCGAAGCGTTTTCTACCTAAACGCACACCCGCAGAGCGACTGACCAGTGGACCTCTTTTCCCTCTCCTCTCTCTCGCTGACGCACGGGCCCCACAGCAGTGTTCCTTCTCTTCTTCCTCGCGCAGACGACACCCTGCCGTTGCATCCATTACTCCGGTGATCAATACGCGTTGATTTCGCGACCGTTACTCGCCGTGACTGCGCCCATTTAACCGCCTGTGTCTTCTCTCCATTTCCCCTCATGCGCCTCCCTCTCTCTGCCCCTAGGCTGCCTCAATTCGAGCTCGTACCACCACGGTCTCCGACGAGCCTTTGCTCCAATTCCGACCCAACCTCGCCACCCCTACCTTCCTGAGCACACCGTCGAGATCCCCAATCCTAGGCGCACCTGTCTGTGCCCTCCGTTCAACCGCGGGCGCCCCTGAGCGTCGACTTCGACAACCACTGACCGCGCTGCCGCGCCTGCCTCTCTCCGGCGAAGTTTCCTGGTAAGAACTGACCACCCCGCGCCTTCTCGATCATGCACGCATCTTCGCCTTGGTCTCGTGCGTCTAACCATGCCCTCGGTTTGCCTCCTCGTGATCAGTAGCGTCGACCCCGACCACGACCAGAGCCGCCCAACGCCGTTCCCCACTCCAGCGAGCGATTATCTCCACGCCAGTGCGCCCCTCGACCAACCGACCACGCCTCGAGCATCACCACGTCCTTGCGATCACGGTGAGCATCCCCACTTTGTTCTTTGCTTCCTAGAACCGCCGCTAGCCCATCGCCTGACCGTCGCCGCCGTCTGCCGCCGCGCAGCACCGCCAGTTCTTGGTTGAGTTGCTGCGGACCGTAGGATCTAGATCGGACGAACGAGATAGATCACTTAAACGCTGAAGGGGTACGCAACCAGAGCCGTGCGATCTATTTAGATCCAACGCACCGCAGAGCACGATCCGACCGAAGCGGTACCAGCCAATGACATCGCGACGCGTGGCCAGCCTTCGATTTAAAAATAGATTTGAAAACAGATTTGTTTGCAGATTTGAAAACCCTATAACTTTTGATCCACACGTCCAAAAATTACAAACTTTATATCAATGGAATCAGTGGAACAAGCCCTAGCAAACCATGGATTTTGTTTAGTAAAAAGCCTCTGGTAAAATGTTTGTTTTTGCAGAAACATTTGTATGCTTGTTTAGATTAGAAAAATTGTTCAAAAATGTTTTTGAGGTTGAAATCTTGGCAAGTTAGTTTGTGGTGAACTTACTGACCCTAGGAACCAACCCATAATTTTAAAAATGGATTTTGTGAAGTTTAGGAATAAAAACTTGAATTAGCCCATTTCTAGCTAAATAAAAATATTGATTGTGCTATGAAAATGATTTTGGAGTAAAAAACTTTGGGAAAATGATTTGAATCAAACCTACTGACCCTAAACACCAAGTTTTGAGAATTAACAACTTATTTGGTGAACAACATAAAGTTTTTGATTTGATAAAAACATTTCCACCACATAAAATAATGAAAGGATTTAAAAATGGTTTATAGATAAAACCCTTTTGCAAATGACTTTGCCACTTTGGAAAATGACCACTTTGGACTTTACAAAGATTAGAGCCTAGTAGAAACCATCTTTGCAAATAAAACTACCTCTTGCATGCTTGCATGCATAACTTAGATCCCATTGTTTTATGTGTGTGAATTGTTTGATTGATTATTGGTTTGGAATGCTAGTTGATATTGTGTTTGCTTGATTGATTGTAGTGAAGTTATAAAAGTGTGAGACTAGCAAGATCAAGGAGTGAACCAACATTCCCTACCAAAAGAAAGGCAAGTGACACTATCATCTAAAGTCCTACTATTTTCATTATACTTAGTGGATTTTGAAACATGCATGAAAAGAATTTCTATACTTATGCTATGCTAAATCCTAATAGGATACCCTATACATTCCTTAGTGGAAACAATGTAGTTGTTACATGCTTAGCCATGCCATATTTTGAAAAGAGTTACATGTTGAGATTTTATGAAGTTGAGAAAAGGACTTGTGTTTTATATAATAAAACAAGGACTCAATGAACCACCTGGGTGGACAAGGATACTATGAGTTTTGGAGAAAGTGGAAACAAAAGGAACCATGTCTATGGCAATCTCTTTGTGTTGTGCTCCAAAAGAAAACCACCCAGGAAACTTAGAGATTGAATATGTTTCTCCAATTGTGGCTTTCGTGTACAACCACATGCTACTTATGGCTCTGGCTTAGTCAACTACATTGGGAAGACCCATGCATTGTCTTCAGGTTACTGAAAATGAGGGACCTGG